>CM022370.1:2400000-3725325 GCA_011800155.1 Flammulina velutipes | reverse complement strand
CCCCCTAACCCTAACCCCCCTAACCCTAACCCCCTAACCCTAACCCCCCCTAACCCTAACCCCCCTAACCCTAACCCCCTAACCCTAACCCCCCCTAACCCTAACCCCCCTAACCCTAACCCCCCTAACCCTAACCCCCCTAACCCTAACCCCCCCTAACCCTAACCCCCCTAACCCTAACCCCCCCTAACCCTAACCCCTACCCTAACCCTCTTCAATAGAGTCATCTACAGTTTCCGCCACCCTCTCGTGCGTTGGATACTCATCTCCCTAACCCCTAACCCTAACCCATTCCGCTGAGCCAATATATAGGAGGGCAATCGGAGGAAGGGTCTTTGCACCAACACATGACGGATTCGATTATTTCCTCCCGAGTTCCTTGGACGCACGGATCGTGCTGCACGTCGGCATATCTAGCCTCCCGACTCGGTCGAAGGTCTCGAAGGCGAAGTATCTAACGCGATATTAATACATGTTAATCCAATCTCGAATATACGAATATCACCTCAGCATGTTGAACGATACCCTCCACCTCTCTCACAATAGCCAATGTGAGCTCGAGCTTTCCGTGAGTCAGCTTTCTCTTTCCGTATACTTAATAACTGATTAGACGCACTTCGAAGTTTTTTGTTGCTTCGTCGACTCGCCGGAAGATATCGTCAAGTTGTTTTGGATGCTCATTCGACGCCAAGATACGCTTGAGTAGTCCTTGTTCGTTCATCTGTCCGAGATCCTCGACAGTCTCTGCAAGAACTCTACAACGAGATCGATGATACTCCGAACCACAGTGGAAGGGAACGTTAAGCACCTGCTGAAGCGTTCACAAGTGAAATCGATACCAGATGGTCGCCGCTTTGTCTCCAGACCGAGGCTCACAATCTCCAGACGCTGGCCGATCGGCAAGAGAAGGATCGCCATAGACTCGCGATTATCGATAACAGCCTGCGAGATCATTGGTAAAGAGTAGTGCAGTAAAAAGGACTCACATACATCTGCAATGCCAATGAGGGTATTGAGGATGCCGACGGGAATTTTGAATGGTGTGCCATCGAGGAATTTCTCCACGTTCTTGGAGACAAGCTTGAATCCGTGCCATGCCGCCTTGGCATTATCCTTCACAGAGACGCTGGTGAAAGAGGAACTTTGGGAGCCAGACCGGTGAAGAATCGAGTCCTTGAATCTCTTGGCTTTCGATGAGGAGCCGGAGGACATGATCGTCCTAGATGAAGGATACGTTCACAGCGGCATCACAATTGAAAACACAGCATCGGAGATCCAACAGCGCCGGTCGTTCATTTCAAGTTTAGCGTCTGAAGGTTTTGAGTCTTCGATCAAAGGAAGTTATGACGAGTAAACAAGGGTCAACACCGTGTCGGACTTTCTTTCCTACCACCAACTTGATTTCGCCAACTTTAACGACGGCGACGACCATCCTTAATGCCAACGCTATCGATAGGCGAGAGCCAAGATTCTCTGCTGACGACTGCGACCATCCAACAACCACTGAAAAAACGCAGCACCGACGCGAACTATATGGCATCTGGGATGGTGAAAGACGCGAGCATGCTACTGGGATAATCGCGATGACATGAACACCAAGAAGTTGGGCCGCATAGCTGGGCGTCGAGCTTCGAGAATGTAGAGGCCACCGGAGTTGATAGGGCTGGCGGTCGCTGGAAGGAAACAGTCGCATGGGGATTGGATGACTAGGTGAGTACTCAAAGACAGATACAATGTTTGGTTTTTCAACTGCCCCGCCGTAGATACCACTTATATCGAGGCGGCGTAGTAGGCCCTATGCATATCAAATGAACGACTATCACTATCACCTCTATCTGCCTGAATGGATTCAAATCTTCTCTCGGCGATGACTCGGATGGTGTTCCTCTGCTTCCACGTCTCCTTGTAGTCCCAGCCATAGCAGTAGGAAGCGCGCAAAATAGGTCGACCTCCAGCTAGGCGCAGGGGATTCACAAAGGCTATGCTTGGGTAAGTACACACAGGCGGCTCGAGCTCATAACCGATAGCACCTATTTCGCCGCTAGACTGAACCCCCAGCCCCATCATACGCGTTCATCTCAAGCCTAAGGTCGACCCATACTATCAGGCGGGCGCGACTCGGGCGTCTCATGATCCCGAACACGGCGACGACCTATATCGCCCACCCACGCTCGCCGTCGTTCCCCCGCCGACATCGCGTCAAGCACGCATGAGGTTCTAACTTCGCGTCGCCACCTACACCCTCTCGCATCTTGTATAGAAAATACTCGGCCACAATCCATGTATCCTGTATTGTCTTGAGGTGGCGACGACGTGATTTTGAATATACCCCCTCGGAGGGATCGAACCTCCCCAGCTGTTACACTGGGCTCCGAGCAGCGAGGGGGGAGGAGCATGATGGAGAGGAGAGTCTCTGGACTATGTGCAAAGAGGGCGACGACAGTAGAAAAGAACGCCGCACCTGGAATGACAGAGGGAGCGGGATAGAGCGATCAGACGTGACACGTCGCCAGGAATCAAGGCTGCGAGATATGTCAGATGTCCTACAAAAGAAATACACGACGCACCGTCCTTTGACTCGTTTCTCTCTCCTACATGCATTTCCGAATCTGTTCGTTGACGCTACCATAGAGAAATCCACCAGTGCATGCAGTCTAGCTCGTCGTTGAGTAGCAGTCGTCCGTAGGAGAAGATGGTGGTAGGAAGCAAGAGACATGGACCGCGGTAATCGAACAACGACGAGCACGCGTCACCATCCCAAATAGGCAATGAACGCCACGCTCGAGGATGGCTTTTCACACTGGCATGGACGATTTCTACATCTTGTTCCTTGAGTCAGGAGTCCTAAGTCCTTGCTAAGGCGTTTACAGCGATGAAAGCGAAGATGAACGGCGATCCTTCCACACGCATTCGTCCAGGTGCGATGATAGACAGATGGGAGTACGGGATACTAGTATGGATGATCTCCGACGACGTACTGGGCGTGAAACTCGCGTCGCATCTGCCAGTGCAGATCAATCGACAGCGGCAGCGTACAGATCGGTTCATTGGGATCCTTTTTCGGGTCCACACGTATCCCTTCTACCTCCAGGGCCATGGTCGATCAGTCGTATTTTCACGCATTCGTCCTCAACGTCTTGGGGTACGGAATGTATACCACCATATTCTTTGTTGCGCTCCATCTCACACGTATTTGGTCTCCCATCTTCCAGCTTACCCGCAATTGACTTTCCATCCAGTGTCTCGAGGAACTGATAGACCTCGTGTTGGTTCTGCTGTTCTCATTACCATCATCTAGACGCTGGTAACTGTTTGTACAGGCTTAAACTGGGCCCTGTTCGACGAGTTTGCCATTATTCATCCTGATGGTGTATTTTTTCGCGGTTTCCCTTGGTTTTGCGTCGCGGAGATTGTTGGATTTATCACGTCGTTCCTCGGTGTTCTGTTGGCTGACGGGATAATGGTAGGATACCCAACTTTGCATTATTTCCCGCCCTAACAACACATATAGATCTGGCGATGCTGGGTTCTGTGCGGTCAACGACGGCTCGTCATTACTATTCCTGCCTTGTCATTTCTGCTTAGTATCTGTGAGATTCTTCATTCTTTGCATACATGTATACCCATTGATTTCGCATTCTAGTCGCATTTTGCTACTATTGCTCAGATATCACGTTAGGCCCCAATTGGAAATTCATCTTCTATGCAACGACTGTCGTCATCAACGTATTCTGCCTCATCATTATCGTCTATCGGATCGTTAGCGTCGCTGGGTTCGTCAAGTCTTTCAAAACGTACCACGGGCTTCTGGAGATCCTCATCGAATCATCTGTCCTATACACGGCGACGTACATCGTCCTGATTGGAATGGAGGCGTACAGCACTTATGTCACTCATGGTTTGGATGAGAGGTATCGTTATGCTCGGGCTTTGGCTGATGTTTTCACAGTACGTTATATCCATTTCCTTTTTCTGTCCAATTGAACTGAATCTGTATCGACGTAGGGTGTCGCGCCAACTCTTGTGATCGCTCGCGTAGCTGCTGGGCATGCACGACCAAACGATTCGTGGACCCGCACATCTCTGCCTCATATCAGGACGGAGATGCAATCTACCGCAGAGAGTATGCGCTTCGCGCAGCCTGTCACGACGACCGGTACCGGTTTTGATCTCGAAGGGAGTAGCAGGCCAGGGAACGTCTCCGACGCGTAGGGCGATCGCCGGCAAGGGTATTCTTTATATTTTGTCATAAGCAATGTTGGTGTATGCGACATGTATAGAGTTGACCTATCGACTGCAATAATTTATCTATATTCTGCTAGCCTAGCGTCCGGAGCAACCTTAGGAAAAGGCATGGATTGACTCCGGATCCGGCTTGTAGCTTCGAAGTTCGTATTGTCAGCGGCATTGTAGCTCAATTGTTGTGGCTCTATAGTACATATTCCTCAATCAGCCAAAATGGGCAACGAGGAATTGCAAAAACAATGTCAATCATGGTGTAAGGTCAGTGCGCTGTTCCCACATACCCTTCCCACTCCGAAGCCTGCACTGCCACCTTGATCCGTTCATTTGCCGCCGGTGCTAATCAATCAATCAACGTCAGCTATAGACCCCGAGGAAACTCTGTCCACTTGTTGGACGCATGCAATTTATAAAATCCCCTTGAAAGTAAGATTTATGTGTTCTGATAGGGCGATTTTATTTCATCTGTCTTTTCATCGAGTCATCATCGAGTTGATTCGTACTACTACAGATGTACTTTTGTTCGTGGACATTTCACCGTCGCTTTGATCGCGACGTTCAATTGATACATCCGTCGCTAGTCACACAAGTTCTTGATCATCTGCTAGGGTAGCTGGCTTCGCGGACTAGCAATCTACCAAGAGTTTCGCTATCAACTCGCAGATCCATGTTATCCCCAAGCGCGTCCTGACGACCGTCCAAGTCGTCGACCACACTGTCGCTCTGCACAGTAATGACTGGTATGTCTACAACGACGGCACAGCAAGTGCGGAGCTAGAACACCAGAGCTCAGATCCCATCAGCTCAATTTCCTGTGAGTATGCCTCAGTGAAAGGAATGAAGACTCCGACGAGGTAAGTACATTTTAATGCTGAGCGTATGTTGGCGCGTCCTCAAAGTGCGATACGAGTGAGTAACAGAAGAGAGAGTAGGTACATCTGCGGGCTAAGATATAATAGCCTGACAGATTCACGCCAAGCAAACATTGCATCTTGTCTCGAAGTTGGATCACGCAGCAGGTTTTCAAGGAGGGATATGAGATTAATACAATGTATGCGCTACTTGATGGCGGCGAATATTTAAGTTGTCTAGTGGGAAGGTAAAACATTGTGTCGTTCGTTGGTTCCTTGCGTGGCGCACGGCGCTAGAAAAAGAAAACATGTGTACGTAATGTAAGTATTTCCGTGAAGAGAGCTCGCTCTAGGTTCGAGGGCACAGATTATTCGATAACACTACGTTTCGCAAGTGGAACAGCGCGAAGATTTTGCGCATGGGAACCTATTCCGTCGAGGTACGGTATGGCGTACTATGCAGTCTGGACCCATGCCTGGGATACGATATCTATGTTATGCGATTGAACATCAAAATAGTTGGACTATAGATTGGTATGCACCTTTTCGTCACCCAACGCTCACACAACTGGCTACAGGCTATACTATCCAGAGCCCTACATGGATCTCCAGCGCAAAGTATCTGCTGCGTATACCATCGGGGTCGTCCAAGGATCACGTCTGCGTCGTTCTCATTCCGCGAAGATGCTCCGAGCCCGTAGGCGTAGCGTAGGTATGAAAGTGTCCAGTAATCGTTGCAGCCATGAATCTCGCCTCCCTGATACCTATGAAATCCGAAAGGCTCGTCGCGGCAAAATCGATGATGAATTGATGGCGGGAATGTATGTCGCGTTGTTGGGCTTTGTTTACGCGCACCCTCTTTGACCTCCACCACCATCATCGTCGTTCTCTTGCCCTCCCCGACGCTCCGTCGCATCTTTCGGCAGTCAACGGCTACGAGACAAGTCCGCCCACCATATTTCTACCTCGCCGACGACCATTGCCCCATGCCGGAGAGGCATCGAACTTATGCCATGCACGACGCAGACGCTGGTGCCTGCGAACATTGGATGTTCTCCGATGTATATCAAAATGCTGTGAAATGCACGTCGATACCGCCTAGACGAAGCCTGATGCTCGTTGGGCAGCCGCTTCCGGTGCGTCGTTGTTTCATTTTCGTCCGAAGGCTTCGCTAATCGGAATCCAAGCAGACGACGACGACGTGTACGCCTGACGTTCGCGATACGAAGCCTTTCTTGTTTCGCTCCGGTTTCTTGGGGCTACGCGTTCTGGATGGACCGCTTGCGTTATCTCTCGTACGACCACCTTCCGTTCTCCTCTGAACGGTGAGCCTGACGACGGAGCCTGCCTGGCTCAACAACACCGTCTCATGTGTACGTTCGCGGACGTCCAACTGGCTACATGCCGTTTTGCCCCACCCTTTTTGCGCCAGTGAGTGGCGCCCATCGCTATTCGTTCGTCTACCCTTGCGTTTGACAGCGTGCTGGTACCCGTCATCTTCCCCGTTGGCCTCTCTACTCCACACGCGCTCCTCGCTCTTCTCCCCCTCGCTGTTCGGAGCTCAGTGTAATAACTGGGGAGGTTCGATCCCTCCGAGGGGGCATATTCATTATCGCGTCGTCACCACCATCCGGGATACCACGCAAACGTAGGATTACGGCTGTTTACTTGCTCGACCAACTCTCCATCCTCTTGGTAATCCATTGTCGTCAACACTCTTCGCATCATTTTCCCTTCTCCAGCCTCCGAAGCCCTGCGAACGTCAAGACTTGTTTGCTGGCGCTTACCACCTACTTCCAGGTTGGAGAGCAGTACGGGAGCACGTCGATTCGAACCTTTTCGAAGCAAGACGAGCGGCTCAGCGCCCTGTTGTTGGTTAGCAAATCATCTGTATCTTCCGGTTCTTGATTATGTCCCAACGATAGCACGAGGGATTCAAAGCGCTCAACACTGTTCGACGTTGATGTGAACATTCTCTCATCTCTCCCCAGTACATGTGGAAGACTCAAGACCGTTCACTGCCAAATACGCGACATTCCTTACATGTCGAGCTACGGCTATCCAGGCGCTGGAAACTGGATGCACGAACAACGCTATAGGAACCCTACATCTCTTTTCCAGGTTGCGCAGTATCATCGGGATCGGAGATGAAGTCGTCTAAGAGATTCATCTCACCAGGATACACGGAGAGAGTCGAAAGACGATGACGAAAATGAGCAGAAGGAATGACTCCGTCATTTCACCACACGTATTTAGAAGCGCCACACAAAGCAAACATAGTATTTTCCTTCTCACACTCAACGCATATGCATATGTCCATTTTCATCAATCTTCAAGTCATTTATCAGGTGGTGGGTCTCTGAGTCTCCTCGTCTTTACTCCTGGTTTGATTCTCCATCGCAGTCCTCGCCCCTCGTCCACGGACGTATCCTCGATATACATCCCCTCCCTTTTGTTCTCCATCATATCCTGTCTAACCCACCCATTGACCAACTTCCATGCCCTTTCATCACCGTCATTGTTTCTCGCAATCTGCCTCCAAGTCGCATCGTCGTACGGCGTCTCGTGACGATGCCAAGGAACCTTTTGGCCGCTCTTCAAGTATATTCGGATGCCCCTCTCGAAACCCTCCACCATCCCAGGCCGATTCCACCGTTCCGCCAGACTAGGGTTGTCCGCCATTGTCCAATCCGCATCACCCCAGTCGATGATAACAGGTGTCCTATCGTGCGAGCGGAGAACGATGTTCCCAAAGTGCAGATCAGAGTGCATTACGCCATATCGCCTGATTTGGCGTCCAAGAGCTATGAGCTTTTGGGACACCTCCTCGGCCTGTTCCAAGGTAATGTCTTGGCCGACGCGAATAGAGTCCATGGGCACTCCCGGGATGTACTCCAGGAGTATACCTCTGACGGATTGGAAGACAGGATGGTTCGGGGCTAACTCGGGGGCCATGAGGATTTCCGCTTCGCCGTAGAAACGAGGGACGAGCCCAAGATGTTGGGCTTCGACCAGGCGGCGATACGCGTTGGCTTCGATAGTCAGGCGCATCTCACCCAAGGCCCACGTCCACAGTTCAGACACGTCACATCCGTGGTTTTGCGCAATCCACTCCCAAGTCGCATCGTCATGCGGCGTCTCATGACGATGCCAACGAACCTTTTGGTCATACTTCAACCAATACCGTATGTCCAACTCTAAATCCTGTGCCATACCCGGCGCGTTCCATCGCTCCGCTAGACTAGGATTACTCGCCATCTCAAAGTCCGCCCGCCCCCAGTCGATAATCACAGGTGTTCTATCTGGCGAGCGAAGAATGATGTTCCCGAAATGCAAATCACCATGGGACACTCCAGAACGCCTGATTTGGCGTCCGAGCGCTATGAGTTTCTGCGAAACCTCCTCTGCCTGTTCCGTGGTAATGTCTTCGCCGATGCGAACAGAGTCCATGGGCATTCCCGGGACGTACTCCAGGAGTATGCCTCGGACGGACTGGAATGCAGGATGATCTGGAGCGGTTTCGGGGGACATAACAACCTGTGTCTCGCCGTAGAATCGAGGAACGAAGCCGAGGTCCTGAGCTTCCTCTAGGTGGCGGTACACGTTGGCCTCGAGAGTTAAGAACCTCTCACCGGAGGACCACACCCATAGCTCTGAGAACCACGTTGGCGGATCGTCGTCCTTATCCCATCCAGCTGGCAATTGCTCCGTAAACCCTTTGTCAGCACTTACGATCGGATACGTCCCATGCTCTACTTTGTGGCGCGCCATATATCGCTGGAATTCATGTTCGACTTCGGGAGACCAAGGAGGGAGACCGTTACGAATGCTGAACCTCCTGTCAGCGAGCTTGAGGATGAATTGATTAGGCAGGATATCATTGGGCGTTTTGGCATCGACTAAGAGCGTCTGAGAGTTTGTAAATGGTGTATACGCCTTGGATATATGTACAGTCATTGGAGTGCTGTATCCAGGTAGTTTCAGCTGAAGTGTGCTTGCAGAAGCGTATGGATTTGTGCTTTACGCGCGTTAGAGAGGGCATTGATTATGAATGGCAACCACGTACCACATCCATGACGCTCCCATAGCTCTAGAACTGAGACGGCGACAGAACTGCTAAAAAGATCAATAATTTGTTATACAGTGTTTCGACGACTGACCTTCATGTATCTCTACCACACGAAGGAACAAATCGAAGGTGAATCCCAAAATGGTAATCGAACATGGCCATGACTCGGTGTTTCCCGAGTGCAAATGAACTATTCCCACCACCTGCGCCTTTCTGCAAACGAGGTATAGTAATTCATGAAGGTGAGTTGCTGACCTTCTCG
The DNA here is from genome assembly GCA_011800155.1 of Flammulina velutipes. Classification (NCBI taxonomy): domain Eukaryota; kingdom Fungi; phylum Basidiomycota; class Agaricomycetes; order Agaricales; family Physalacriaceae; genus Flammulina; species Flammulina velutipes. The sequence continues at coordinate 3,715,901 of CM022370.1, read as the reverse complement.
ACTGTATCTGTTACTCATGGTCCATTAGCATCTGTATCGCCGTCTCAGCTCTAGCGCCCTGGGGGCTTCAAATTCGTGGATGTCGTACGTGTCAATCACTCATACTTAGCCCCTTCGCTAATTCACGTGAAGTACAAGCCCGTATGCTCCTAGAAGCATATTGCAGTTAAAACTACCCGAATGCAACACCCCAATGACCGTTCGCGTAGCAAAAGCGTTTACTCCATTCACAAACTCACAAACACTCTTGGTCGACGCCACAACACCCCATGATACCCTTCCCGACCAGTTCATCCTCAAACTCGCTGACAGGAGGTTCTGCGAACGTCCCGGCGTAAAACCTTGGAGCCCCGAAATCGAACGTGAATTCCAACTTTACATGGCGCGCCACGTTACCAAACACGGTAAATATCCGACTGTCAATGCTGACAGAGGTATTGCGGGCAACTTGCCAGATGATTACCCCGATGATCTGGACCCGCCAATGTGGTTGTCTGAACTGTGGACGTGGGCCTTGGGTGAGATGCGCCTGACTATCGAAGCCAACGCGTACCGCCACCTAGTCGAACCTCAGCATCTTGGTCTCGTCCCTCGCTTCTACGGCGAAGTAGAAATACCCATGTCCCTCGAAAATGCCCCGGATCATCCTGCATTCCAATCCGTTCAAGGTATAATCCTCGAGTACATCCCGGGAGTGCCCATGGACTCTGTTCGCGTCGGCCAAGACATTACTTTGGAAGAGGCCGAGGAGGTGTCCCAAAAGCTCATAGCGCTTGGACGCCAAATCAGGCGATATGGCGTAATGCACAATGATTTGCACTTTGGGAACATCGTTCTTCGCTCGCCCGATAGGACACCTGTTATCATCGACTGGGGTGATGCGGATTGGACAATGGCGGACAACCCTAGTCTCGCGGAACGCTGGAATCGGCCTGGGATGGTGGAGGATTTCGAGAGGGGCATCCGAATATACTTGAAGAGCCAAAAGGTTCCTTGGCATCGTCACGAGACGCCGTACGACGATGCAACTTGGAGGCAGATTGCGAGAAACAATGACGGTGATGAAAGGGCATGGAAGTTGGTCAATGGATGGGTTAGACAGGATATGACGGAGAACGAAAGGGAGGCGATGTATATTGAGGATACGTCCGTGGACGAGGGACGAGGACTGCGGTGGAGAATTAAACCAGGAGTAAAGACGAGGAAACTCAGAGACCCTGCACCTGATAAATAACTCGAAGATCGATTTTAAAATGGACATATGCATATGCGTTGAGTGTGAGAAGGAAAATACTATGTTTGCTTTGTGTGGCGCTTCTAAACACATGTGGTGAAATGACGGTGTCATTCCTCCTGCGCATTTTCGTCATTGTCTTTCGATCCTCTCCGTGTATCCTGGCGAGAAGAGTATCTTAGACGACTTCATCTCCGATCCCGATGATACTGCGCAACCTGGAAAAGAGATGTAGGGTTCCTATTGCGTTGTTCGTGCATCCAGTTTCCAGCGCCTGGATGGCCGTAGCTCAACATTTAAGGAATGTCGCGTCCTTGGTCGTGAACGTTCTTGAGTCTTCCATATGTACTGGGGAGAGATGAGAGAATGTTTTCATCAACGTCGAACAGTGTTGCGCGCTTTGAATCCCTCGTGCTATCGTTGGGACATAACCAAGAACCGGAAGATAGAGATTATTTGCTATTCAGCAACAGGGCGCTGAGCCGCTCGTTTTGCTTCGAAAGGGTTCGAATCGATGTGATCCCGTACTGCGCTCCAATCTGGAAGTAGGTGGTAAGCGCCAGCAAGCAAGTCTCGAGGTTCGCCGGGATTCGGAGACTGCAGACGGGAAAATGATGTGGAGAGCATTGGCGACAATGGAGGATCGAGAGGATGGAGAGCTGGTTGGGCAAGCAAACAGCCGTAATCTGATGATCGTGTGGTAACCCGGATGGTGGTGATGATACGGTAATCAATATGCCCCCTCGGAGGGATCGAACCTCCCCAGCTATTACACTGGGCTCCGATCAGCGAGGGGAAAGGCAGCGAGGAGCAAGAAAAGAAAGTATCTGAATTATGTCGAAAGCAATGGCTACGAGATGAGCGTTGAATAGGCGCACGGGGGCACAGACAAAAAGAAAACACGGTATGAAGCGAGCAGTACTGCCACATCGCCTACAACCAAAAAGCTACGAGATACGTGAAATTTTCCTCCAAAAAAAGAAACCAACGACGCACCGTCGACCTGTTGATCACATCTATCTCCTACATCCTGATCCGTTCGTTAACGAGCAGGCATATCATATAGATGCAGCATCCAGTGCGTCGCCGCGCAGTGCATGTCATCGTCGTCGAATGGCGGTCGTTCATATGGAGAAGATGGTGGTAGGAAGGAAAGCGACCAAGACCGCGGTAGTCAAGCACGCGTCATCATCCCAAATAGGCAATGAACGCCACGCTTCAGGCCGCACTGCGTTCTACAGATTCCTTGATTCCAAAGTTGCACAATCGTGGCAAAGACATTGTAAAACTAACATGGCTCTTTGTATGTATTGAGTACGTCTGGACATTTCACGGAAAGCAAGTAAAGCTACAGCTGGAAATCTAGTTTCTCAATTCGCTAACCCTAAGTTCCTGAAGAGTACGGTCAGCGGCCAGTGGCATTCCAGCTGCAGAGTGACCTGCCCGGGCAAAAAAATTCCCGCTATCACCATGTTTATATCGATACCTGATAAGTCACGGAATTGGATATCATGGGAAGAGTGTTGGAGGCATAGCGTGAATATTGCTACTTAGCAAAGACACACAGCTCAGAGGTCCGAAAAAATGCAATCGTTTAGCACTCACCCATTGTTAACGTCGGCTACGCCCATCGGTATCGCTCGGTCATCATCCGGCGCATCCAAACAGCGCAGCGGAATGAACGCTTCGCACATATGAGCGCATAATTATGTATGCGGATGAACTACGGACCCGTAGTTAGCGATTTCTTGATACGAGAGGCGGTTTGTCGTAGGACCTTACTTGAATATTCCTCAGTATCCATTGACACTCGAATAAGAAATACCACAAACGTGGGAATGGATCCACAAGAACAAAATCAGGTTACATAATCCGGACTATCATGGATCTGCAAACTACCACCCAACCAAAAACAAGAGATGAGCGGCTTCAATACCTGAAGATTAAGAACTCTATCTGGGTCGAGCACTACTTCTACCTGCGTGACCATGGGTACCTTCTCCGACCGTGTTACCACCCAGACTGGATCCCTACCTGGCTCAACGAGGACGGCAGCTTCAAAATCGATAAGGAATACGAGGATTTCCACACCCCCATTGTACGTGCCATTCTTATATATCATACAACTGAAGCTCAGCTCTCCTAGCACTGCAATGTTCTCGACGCTACCCGATTACGGGATGGGTCCCAAGTCGTTCTCAAAATAGTCGGATGGAAAGAACTACACAGGACGCTGTACTTCTCGACAATGGACGCATCCCCGCGAAATCACTGCATACCTCTTTTAGACCATATTCTCCTTCCGCACGACAAAAATATCTCGGAGTTTATGGTAATGCCGAAACTTCGAAACTTCAGCGACGCTCCCTTGTTCCACTGTCGAGCAGAGGTCATCGAGTGTTTAAGGCAGATAATCGAGGTGAGTGTTTATTTATAGATGTGCAGTATCATCTTCGTGAACATCCATTATCAAAGGGTATATCATTTCTTCACGAGAAGAACTTCGCACATTGGTAAGCCAGCTACCGCAGTGGTCTTACATGATACATTTTGACTATCGGATAGCAATGCGTGCACCTATAATTTCCTTGTCGATCCCACACATATTTGTCCCGAAGGATTTCACTTTGCCGCCCCCTGGAGTGTTGACGGCGTTCGTTCCGACCTACCAACGGTCCCCCGATGCCAAGTTCCCATACGCTACTACATCATCAATTTCAAAGGTGCTCAGGAATTTCATGAAGGACGAGAGGAGGCTCGCCATGGGGCGGTAACATGTTCGATCCGCACCGCTCCAGATATAACGGAAAATATCAATCTCTTCGCGTTGGATGTATACAATATTGGCGCCACATTCCTCAAACTATGTGATGTGAGTTATTTCTTCCGTCATTTTGAAGGCCATTCAAATTTCTTCCAGAAGCAGGATGGGCTGGATGACTTACGGCCGCTATTGCAACGCCTGACTGATGATATTCCTGAACGACGTCCAACGATTGAAACCGCCGCTAAGGAATTGGAAAAGTTCGTGGAGGAGATGGGGCCAGATTGGGCGTCCACGCTCCTTCCGAAAAAGGTATACTAAATCAAATGTTTGTCTTCCGTTATCGAAAGCCGTGAATGTTTCCACTAACGCCGACCACAGTTCACGTGTCGAACTCGATCAAAATCTATCAAATAGTTATTCCATATGAATTCAATTCGTAGAATGTAACAGTGAAGATCGGAGACACAGCGGATGGTAGATGCCAACGGGGAATTTAGAGATATAGCACATGGATCTACCGAAGAGCTAAACGGCAGGAAACCCAGCCTTCCTCTTCTCTGTCGCATCCTCCCGGCTCCGCCTTTTTCTGTGCCATTATCTCCTGTGTGCCCGCCAAGACCACGTTGGTCTCGCGACAACGCGGAGGCAGAGTGAGACCATAACGCCCGGGCAGTGGCGTTCAGACGAACGTCGAGAATCTTTGTAAATGGGGTCTTTGAAATACTGAGTGGAAGAGGCATGTGTACACGTACTTGCCGTGGAAGTCGATACTGTAGATATGATGGGTCCTTTCCCGCACGAGTTCAAGCCGTGACTAAGACATGTAGTTGGTCAAACAAACGAACGTGAATCGTCGTTCCTACCTGGAATATTCCCCCTCGGAGGGATTGAACCTCCCCGGTTATTACACTGGACTCCAAACAGCGAGGGGTAAATGGGGAGGAGCATAGGCAAGATCACAAGGAAAGTCTCTGGAGCAGCACGTCAAAAGTGAGGGCGACGAGAGTAAAAAAAGGTGCACCGAGAATGGCAAAGAGCGAAGAGTAGAGCGAGCAGACACGATACGTCGCGCTCAGGCTGCCAGATGAGTCAAATTCTATACAAAATCAATCCAGGGCTCACCATCCTCACAGCCTTCGACTCGTTCTTTCTCATACTTGTGTATCCAAATCTGTTCGTTGATGTTGACGCGGTAAGAGGCGAATCCACAACTGCATTCAGCATCCAGTGTATCGTCGGGTAATGCAGCTTCTCGTCGTTGAGTGGCAGTCGTTTTTCCGAAGAAGATGGCAGTACAGATGAAAGCAACCAAGACCGCGGTAGTCAAGCAAGGACAAGCATCCCAAATAGGCAATGAACGCCGCGCTCCAGACCGCACTGCTACAGTAACTACGTTTACGGACCGAATCCGCATCCAAGGGATGAACGATTTCTTCCATTATTGCAGTTCTCCAGTATTTGCTCTGACGTGTTGAGATGTTAGTACTGGCCTCAAGTCTGATTACGGCCCGTAGGGATGGTGGCGTGGCACCCGACATTTACACGGTGTCGTTCTGACGCCATAGACGAACAAATTTTACATATAATACATTGTACATTTGTACTTACGAAGAAAATTACTTTGTAAGTAGAGCTACAGGTCGCGATTTAGTTCAAATTTGGCCAGGTCGAAAGTTCCTGAAGAGTACAGTCAGCCGCCAGTAGCATTCTTGTTGCAAGGTAACCTACCTATGCCCATAACTCATAGCATTCTGTCGTGCGTGACCATGAGTTCGTCCTCGGGATATTTCCTCAGCTACGCCGGTTTCTTGTCCAGCTTGAGTGCCAGAGCTGCCAGGCTGAGATCTAGCATTGTCCGGCTGAGCCCCCGGCGACATATGACGGCGAGGGCTTGGGCTTGGCCGCGGACGAAGGCTGTACATCCTCCACGTTAACATCTATATAGTCAACGGCTGGTTCTGAATGCACTCACGTTCGGGCCCCACTAGCATCTTCATCCGGGACTCCACGTGCACTGTATCGCGATATTTAGTTTGACTGGAAATAGAAGGAACCAAGGATGGCTCACGAGCTTGAATCTCCAGGGACGAATGTGTGTTTGTTGAGTGGCGGAACGAGACCTGTGTAGCCACTGAGAAGACACTTAGCTCAGAGGGGTGCGGAAAATGAATGTGAGCACAAAACACTCACCCAGCGCTAACACTATGATCTTGATTCAAAACCGGAGGTTGTCCGGGGAGCCTGAGCGCATAGATTTAGGAACAGATAGTCATTGGAACTTCGACATGGCGCACCTTTGAGTAGCAGATGGATATTGTCCTGTGTACTGATGCCCACTGGCATGCATCCTTGAACATTCATCAATACACATTGAAGTGGTATGAGAAATAATACCGACTGTGTGCTAGGTTGCGTTTGGTCGGTCGGTTGTCTCTCAGCTCCGGAACGGTTTAGAGTCGTAGTGTAACCTGAATTGTGAGCCCTTTGTCCTTCGCGACTTCAGTAGAAATGCTAGTCAGATGAGGGCTTCGAGCGTTAAATAATTCACATGCATTTTACCATATTCACTGGCTGCCTGAGCCTGAGGACTCCGGGCATGATGTTCAGAACTCACATTGACAATGCCACGGCCACGAGTAGACGAGCTATAGGATTTATAAACGAGCCTTCGTCAATGAACCAATCAGTATACTCACTCGACATCTTCCCTATAATTTCCAGAAATGGAGGACTGAGTCTGCGCGAGGCGGCGCTCGTCACTACAGCACTCAGTTAGTGTGAGAGAAAGAGAGGTAGCTGGAATGCCTACCTAGATCGAGGTGCGAGCGAGCGAGTCTCCCTAGACAATCCAGCTGGGGACCGAGATCTGGAACGCATCCTGGCGATTGGAGCTGCAAACAACTCATAAAGTGAGGTAGTGGCGCCACTTTCAGTCTTGCGTCCCTTAGTGCGTTGCGCCTCCTGTTTTTGTTTTTCTTCGGCTTCGGCTATCTTCTTTGCGGCTTCTAGTTGTGCTTTAGCCTCAACAGCATCCACGAGTTTCTATGAAGCATGGCCCTGTGTTCAAGACATCTAATAATCGACGACACAATGGCGCACCTTGTATTCTTCCTCCAATGCTTGAATGTCCGTCGCGACGCTTTCTCGTGCAGTTTCATCATCATTTTTTAGATAATACTTTGTCCAGCTTGTTGTCGTGTCAATATTTAGAGAATATTAAGTCAAATTAACACTCACACTGCAAGGTTCGCAGCCATACGCTCCCTCGAAAGTGAATCGATACGGACGTCATTTTTAATGGTATCCATTAGCTGTTCGATTATCGCGGTCAGTTCTTGGCGAGACGGAGGGCTCATATCGTGTGGCGTTGATGAGTTTCTGGGGGTGGCGAATGTGAGGGATGGGGAAAGGTCCGATGAGATATTTTATACTCCAAAGAGGAAGGACCGCGGTGAAATGCTGTTAACGCTAAGGCGCTGTGTTCCATAGAAGCGCTCGCCACAATTCCTCACCATTGCACGTCCCTGTTCAAAATTTACCAGACATCGCGGACATCAGCGGTTGATATAGGCCAAATGGAGAACAAGATCCAAAGCGGACGAAGGAATAACGCCTCAAGGACCGGCCTCGCTGCAGTGTGGGAATGTATCAACAAGAACAAGATCAGTTACATAATCTGTACTCTTATGGCTGAGCCACAATCCACCACGGAACACCAAACAAGAGATGAGTGGCTTCGACGCGCAAAGAGCTCTATCTGGGTCAAGCACTACTTCTACCTGCGCGACCATGGGTACCTTCTCCGACCGCGCTACCACCCAGACTGGATCCCTACCTGGCTCAACGCGGATGGGAGCTTTCAGACCGATAAGGCGTACGAGGATTTCCACAGACCCGCTGTACGTGCCCCATCATAGATCATACAATCGAAGCTCATATTTCCTAGCGCCAGAATGTTCTCGACGCTACCCGATTACGGGACGGGTTCCAAGTTGTTCTCAAGATAGTTGGATCGGACGAACTACTGAGGATGCTGTACTTCTCGACGTTGGACGCGTCCCCACGAAATCACTGTGTACCTATTTTGGACCATGTTCCTATTCCAAACAAAAGTAACTCGGAATTTATTGTAATGCCGAAACTTCGAAACCTCAAGGACGATCCGACGTTCCACTGTCGCGCAGAGGTCGTGGAGTGCTTGAGGCAGATCATCGAGGCGAGTCTTTGCTCATAGATACATAATATTATATTTATTTCATAACCGTCCACTACGCCAGGGCATATCATTTCTTCACGAGAGGAGCTTCATACATGGGTACGCCGGAAGCTGCAGTAGTATTGATGATACATTTTGACTATCAGATAGCGATGCGTGCACCTACAATTTCCTTGTCGATCCCACCCATATTTGTCCCGAAGGATTTCACTTTGCCGCCCCCTGGAGTGTCGACGGCGTTCGTCGCGACATACCAACGGTCCCCCGATGCAAAGTTCCCATACGCTACTATATCATCGACTTCGAAGATATTGAGAACTTTCCCGAAGGGCGAGAGAAGGCCCTCCACGGGAAGAGAATGTGTGAAATACGCACCGCTCCCGAGCTAGTAATGGAAAGGATCGTGTTCAATCCCTTTGCATTAGATATTTACAATATCGGCGCCACTTTCCTCAACCTATGTGATGTAAGTCTTCTTCCTTCATTGTTTTGAATCTCATTCACATCCCTTTTAGCAGCAAAACGGGCTGGATGATCTACGGCCGCTATTACGACGCCTAACTGATGATATTCCCGAACGACGTCCAACGATCGAAGCCGCCGCTGAGGAATTGGAAAAGTTCGTGGAGGAGATGGGGCCAGATTGGGTGTCCACGCTCCTTCCGGAAAAGTTGTACTAGCTTCGATCTCAAGGTTATCTTCCGTTAGCGAAAGTAGTGTGTACTAACGTCAAGGTCATTCAAAATCCACCTAATCTACCTAATAGTGTAGAAGTAATCATATGAATCCGATCCGTCAAATGTACCAGCGAAGATAGGAGAGACGGAGGATGATACTAGTACAAATTAAAACAGAACGACATCGTAAACGGACGAAACAGTGGTAACGTGGGCGGGGGTGGCACACCGTTGATTCCCATGTGTTCGGACACGCCTTAAGAATTGAGGTCATCTCACGCTGTAGACGAGGACGTCAGTCCTACGCGAAATGTGCGTGGGATGTCGGGAAGGTGATGAAACACCGGAGCGTAGATATAACAGACGGTGAGAAGTGATGCCGTTGAGGCTAGTCAAGAAAGTGTATGTTGAATGAGAAGTGTCGAAGTATGTTTCGGCGGCAAGCTCCAAGTGATGGGGGAACGACGGTTCTTTTTGGTGAGAGGTAAAAAGGGTAGGTAGGCAATTTTCCTAGATGGCCAGGTATATAAGGAATAACATGTACTACTCAGATAAGGGATTGAAACAGGGGAAAGAGATAGGGAATGGAAATACTGAAGGAAGGGTGTCCAATGGGAGCGTTCCGCATGGAACATGTGAAATAGGTAGATAGCGTAACTAAAGTATCGTATGGAGAGGGACGGAACAGAAATGTAAATAGAACAGAACAACGGTGTGGCGCCCGATTCACCAGCGGTCCGGGCGGCACTCCTACAGTGGGAACAACAAAGAGACGTCGTCCTCGACGTCTATGGGCTCTCGACAGAGTAATCCCTAAGTGCCTCCGGGGAATGGTATCCATGATCTGATGGCTCAGAACCATAGTCGAAGTGCAGTGCCATGTTTTCTTCATCCGTCGAAGCTTCCTCCATGGACTGCGCGTACTCGTAGATGTATGCTGCATCATCGTAGTTAGAACCTGTCTCGGATGGCTCAATATCTTCATCTCGGAATCCTCGACGGTCCAGGTGAGAGTCGTCGTACTCATTCAGCATACGGATGACAGAGTGGTCTCGCGCATCAGCAACCCACTGCAGAGCACGCAGTCGGCGCATGCTTTCTGTGCGTTGGACACCATCCAAATACCATCTTTCCTTCAACGCAGAGACTTCAGCGTAGAACTCATCTGGTTTGAGTAGCAAAAGACGTCCCGGGTTGGCGTTGGCATATTCGCATATGGCTTCCTCGAGCCCGAAATGAGTAGTGTCAACAAGATATTGAGTGTCACGATGGATGAGGGGAGTAGAGGAGAGGAATTCGTCGCCGCTGGTCCAGGAATAGCCTATTTGGTAGTAGGGCAAGAAGGTGCTAGCGCAGGTGGCGAAGTATGTTCTGTTGAACGGGCGGGACAAGGGGGAATCAGTGTCATAGCGAGAAGGGATGTAATAACGATAGGCGTTGTGCCGCCTAATTTCGGACCACACCAGGTTGGGGTCCCGGGCATATATCTCGAAGTCGAACAACGAGCCGCGCTGTATGCGAAACGATCCGGTTAAGTCGCTTTCAATGAAAGACACATATGGTGAGCGAGCGACCAGGTCAGGTCGGAACTCGTGATGATGGTGGACATGGGGGTAAAACATCTGCGCTGGTTGGAAACTAGAGTGAAAGTCGTTGTAGCCTTGCGCGTTGACAGTGTTGGAGAATAAAACACGTCGGAGGTCCGTCAATCCCGAGTCTATGTCAAGTAGACACTGATCGTCGCAGCCAAACCATGCGCGAGTGCGAGCGTTGGAACGGTTGATGTCGAAGATAATGCCATCCACTGGAAAGTCGCGAAACGGAATGTGTGGGAATTTGTCGACAGCGTTGGGATAAGGATTGAATGCCAAAGAGAGTGTGTGATAAGATGGAGGTTCCATGACGAGAGAATAGAGCGAGAGCGCAGCTCGAGTGGAGAGAGAGGGAACGAAGGAATGAGGAAGGAGATGAGGGCGGTTCTGTAGCATCGAAGATAAATATTGCCATGGCCGGTATCGCGGTGTCGAATTTGCAAAGATAGGCTAGTTGAGGGGACATACATATGGTGATCATTTTGTGGCGCACTGATCCGTGCATCAATCACACCCGTATCGAGCACGGAAGTTGTAGGACGCGGCAATCGTGTTTGATGGGTTCGATTTCAACGCATCTTCAGCTGGAGGTACACCAATAGATGTCCTCAGAGTTTGGTTGTCCGGTCTGAAGAAGAAGAGGCGTAGCCTGCGGATGTTGATATGAGCTTTCATAACAGCGCCAGATAGCTCTCGGAGAATGAACGTATCCTTCCCGCGGCGTTCATGGATGACGTAGGGTCCGGCATATGTCCATTCTCCTTTTCCGCCTTTGATTTCGTCTAGTCGTGATTCCCGTAGCCATACGTACATTCCAATTTCATAGTCCGCGAAGTCAAATTTGTTTCCATGTCGTTTGTGCATATCATCGATTGCGCGGCGCCTTGAATCTCGAAGTTTCTGATTTGCTATGGCCATGTCCTTATCGCGCCGCGCAATTTGTCTTGCACGTAGTTCAATGAGACCTTCGAAATTCGTAACTTTGTCCCAATCCAATGATGACCAAGTTGCCTCCCTTATATCGAAGGAGAAGACCGGTTGTTGTCCGTAGAGAAGGTAGTATGGGGAATATCCGGTAGCCCGCGAGATAGTAACTCGCATAGCAAACAGGACGGCAAAGATAAATCGCGGCCAGATTCCCTTAGCATCTCCAGCTAGCTTGAATAGTGATGATACTAGTATCCTGTGGTGGCGCTCGACGGGAGCGTTGCCTTGAGGGTTGTACGGGGTGGAGAACACCACTTCGCACTTGTATAGTGTCCGTAGGAGGTGGCGCACATCCTTCTGGAACTCCGGGCCATTGTCCATAGTAATGACTGGAATGCAACCAAATCGGCAGATGAGTTCCTCATAGATAAACTTGGCTACGCTCTTCGCGTCCGCAGCTTTGAGCGCTTTGGCCTCCGGCCATAGAATAGTTCGTTCGATAGCTTGAATGACGTAATTCATGTCGCTAACACCTTTCGGCATGTGGATTGTGTCGAGATCGAAGTGGCGTAAGAGCGGTGCTTGCCAGGATTCGTGGAAAGGGAGGAACGGAAGATCTTCGATCGCTTTCTGGCACTCTATGCATGACCGCACAAAGTATGATATATCGTCCCACATGTTGGGCCAGTAAAACCTGTCCCGTAGAACTTGATATGTCTTGTCGCGGCCCTTATGAGCCACTAGGAGATGTCCCTCTAGCATTAGAGCACCTCGTTTGATAAGCTGCTCGATGACGAGTCGCGGTAGGAATGAATGATTTTTCTTGGGTACGAGCCATATCTTGTTGTCACGGAGTATGAAACGCCTCGAACGCCGTAAAAACGCCAGCTTGTCGCGATTCCGAGTGAGACGGTCAGGATAGCGTCCATTTAGAAAGAACTGCCGGAGTTCTCCCCAGTACTCTTCGTCATCTTGGTCTCTTGAGCCAAACTTGTGTCCGGGGGATTTGGAGAAGTCCTTGTCTGGCACTGACATATACGCGTACTGAACGAACTCGCAGCGTACCATTTCGTCTCCAAGACTGCATGTCTCGCTGATCAAAATCGGAACCTTTCTGTAGTATCGGTCGGTGGAAGGAATAGGGGAAGAGGAGGATCCGTTGGAAATGTGGTTGTTCGTGATGAGTGAATTGACCATAGTGCGGGCTGCTTGGAAATTATCCAACGGCACTGTAGCAAACACCATCGATTGAGATATCTGCATGCACGGAACGGAAACGGGATAGTGATCCGGGGAGTGGAACGGATTAGCGTGCCGGATCTGCAAGGAACGAAGCAAGAATTGATAGGGTGTAATGTCGTCATCTTGATCCGTGAAACGTTGCGCTTGCGCAAGTCCATAGCTCTCGAGGAATTCATCCACTCCTTCCGAATGATCTGCACGTCCGATGTCGATATTGGGAGCTCGTGATAACGCATCCTCCATCTTCATTGCTGTTCCCGCAAGATGTTGATATTCCATATCAAACAGCAACAGCCAAGATACCCAGCGTAGCATTGGCGCGTTAGGGACTTCGTCCGGACGCTTCATCATCTTGGGTAGAGATGTAGCATCATGTTCGAGACGGAAATGAGTTCCCCATACACGATGCCGAAGGGCCCGCATGGCTACGAAGACTCCGAAAACCTCTGTTTTTGCTTGTCCATAATTCTGCTGTGTCTTATTGAATGTTGACGATCCGAATAGGGCTGGTTTCTTCTTTCCATCTCGTATCTGGTAAAGTACCCAGCCGGCACCTTTCCAACTCGAGTCAACGCCTACAATGATAAGACCTTCGTCATTGTCTCGTGGTTGTGGTTTAACAGTAACGGCCTGCTCATAGTCGATACGGATGAGGACTGGGGCGGTAGTGAGCTTTTCTTTGATCATTTCCATCGCGTCAACAGCATCTTGCGCGAACGAAAAGGGTTCATCGAGGTGGGAGAGTAGGGAATTGATAGGATGTATGACGAAAGAGTAATTCTTGATCCAGCGACGAGCACCTCCAGCAAGGCCAAGGAACTGACGCACTTCGGAGTACGATATTGGAATGGGCCAGCGTTGTACTTTTTCCACCAGTTCCGGTCCGAGAATCCAACCATCCAGACACACCTTTGAACCAACAATGCTAAGCTCTTGGCAGAACAGTATAGTTTTCTTGATAGATGCTGTCATGCCGGATGATGCTAGACATGCAAGGAACCTGTCAAGGTTTGAACAGTATTCCCAAATGAAGCGCCGAATGTTCTGGTTTTGTTCGATCGGTTGATTGTCATATCGCGTCCGTCCTTTAACGCCACAGTCGTCAATGAAGTTGTCGGCTATGTCGTTAATTTTTGCGTGTTTGATCGAGTGGTCCATGCAACGTCCAAATTCCTGAATCGAGTTCGTATAGCCTTGGATGAGTGTTGTCTGTTGTATAGGACCTTCTGGTGAATGTGCTGTTCCCAACGGTCGGGATTTTGGGTGAACAATACGACCGTCAAATCCAGAGAACATGTCCATTAGGCCGTAACAGGAATAGCCAACAAAGGATTCGGCAAATTCATTGATGTTTGGAGGAAGAGACGCATCGCGTACAGTGTAGGAGTTCAGAGTGGTGACAGCTATTACGATGCGCACAGGTGGATCGGAACCTGGTTTCTTCGCAACTGCCCAAAGTGGAGAGCGATAACTCGCAGATGAGTATTCGAACTTCCCGAGATCCATAAGCTTACGGATCTCCTTGCGGACGTCGATTTCTATTGCTTTCGGAATGGGAATTGGTGGATCCTGCCACGGTTGGTGTTCGATGATAGGGATTTCATAGTCTGGAAAGAATTCTGGCGAGAAGGTCCCCTTTTGAGAGTAATCCCACGCAAAAGCTGTGCTGCGATGAATGGTAACGAACGCGAGAAGTGCTAGTTCGTCTGTAGATAAGGATGTAGTGTCGCTCTTGGCTAGTAGATAGTCGAGCCGTTCACTTGTGATTCTATCGTCGAACGGGAGTGTATGGATTGGGGGTGGATGAAAGGGAAGTAGCAGCGGCTCGAGTATAGGAATCGACTTGAATTGTTGTGCAATTGGGTCGGGCATGTAGGTTGGCACGGGACGGCGCTTCTGATGAACTGGTTTATATTTCCGGGAAGCTTTCTTGGGACGGGGAATGGTTTTGGTATTGAATGATTCTGCAACGAACTCAAAGCGCGCGCGTGAAGTCCAGGGTGTATTAGGTAGTCGGCTCGGGTCTGTTCCAGAAGTAGCAAGGTAGTTGTGTATGAGATTGTCGTAGGGCTCGAAGGGGTTACATTCTAGAAGGGAGGGGAAATCTTGAAAATCTGGATTGCCCATAAGGCACTCGAAGGATCGTCCAATTGTAGCAGCGCGGGAGTTGAAGACCTTCTCTTCAACTTCCCTGTTTAAAAATCCTCGGTATCAGAAACCTCTTCAATGGATGCGCGCTGGTGTCCGGACTGCGTCAACGGGTAGTAGGTCTGACTCATAGGCCTGGGAGCTTGAGGGAGTATCTCCATCTTGTTGCGCGAGTCATCGGGATGAGTTATCGTTATTCCAAGTGTAGGGGAAACACGTCCATCTCCTCCGTCGCCATCCTTCCAAAGCAGCATAACGACTTCGCCGTCTTTGTGATACTGCAAACGTGCAGAAAACCATGCCAAGAAGGGTTGTCCCAGAATCATATCAAATGAATCACCAATTTCCTCTTGCCGCGAGACGAAAACATGGTGACGAAATGTATGTGTTCCAATGGTAATAGGTGCATCGATGCAGCATCCATTGAGACGTTCGGGGGAGCCATGAATCCCTTTCAATAGCCATCTCCTTCCCTCGAAGTCGATTGGCAGTCTTGCTCTTTCGGGTACTGTTGAGGACATGATATTGAGCTCGGATCCCGTGTCGATCATAGCGCGGAATGTCATGTCTCCGAATTTGATGTTGAAAACTCCAGTTACCATAGCATACAGTTGCCTTTCCGAGCCGGTGAAGCCTCCAGCGATCTTGTGAACGAACACCTCAAACGAGTCCTTTTCTTCGCGCTCTAGCGGCATATCCACTTGGAGTTCCGAGTCAGTGAAGGGATTCTCTCCCGTGGTTCCGTAGCCCGTGGTGACGATCTCGATATTCCCAAAGTGCACAGATTTGTTGTTCTGAGGGGGTACACGTTTCCGATCCGTTTCTTCGTTCTCCAGACGCTCTAAGTCTCGCGATAACCCAAGCAAGTCATGATAAGGAAGTGTGACTTGAAGTTGTCCTTTGATCGCCTCGAAGACCTCCTTCGCGTTGACACGTGCAGACACTTTGGACTGGAACTTGTACTGTGGTTGATACAAGTTTCTTTCTTTTGTAGCGTCTGTCATTTCTATATCCCTGCCGCGATGCGGCTGGCTCTGCTTGTAGCCATCTCTCCGGTTGATTGGGTTCGGCGGCGTGGGAACATCAACGTTCTTGCCTTTGGCTGGCGGCGGAACAGTTTTAGTCACGACAGGAGGTAATGGTTGCGCTTGAGGAACTGTTTCTGGTATGTTACCAACAGGAGCTCTAGGTGGTGTCCCGTTCTCTTGTGTTTTGTCCGGACGACGCAAGGGGTCGAACCTGTTACTAGTGTCCTTTCCCGATCTCAGAGACGGGTTTGATTGGCCCGTTAGCGATGCGATACCAAATATGCCATTCCCTAGCACAACATTGTCGTCTCCTTCATAGATGACGCCAACTGTGTGCGAAGAAGATTCTTGTGATCGTGTTGACGGAGGGGTCCTTGTTGCTCGAAGATAGTCTGCCAAGCCACCCATAAATCCATTCGGAACAAACGGTAATGACGAGCCGTCTGCCATAACATAGTTATCCGTGGCGGGATCATACTTGATGAAGCCTTCTGTGACTAGTGGCGCAGTGGCCGGACAGCGTTTCGGACCCGGGCGATGATCTGCGGTAACGATGCCGCAGATCCAGCAGCGCAAGGGTGTACCAACCGGAGGGTAGTTGGGGTTTCGGCGTCCCTCAGGAGTGTTTCCTAGCTGAGCAAGATGGAGCTGCATTCTCTGCATCTGTTTGGCAAGATCATCGATCGCGTTTTCCATAGGGTTCGCAGGACGATTCGTTTGCTGATTGTACGTTTGACGATCCTCTGTACCAGCTCCTGCACGCGGAGGCACTTGTGAATTACCATACGCGTTTGAATTCTGGCCTGTCGTAGGAATGTTCTCTTGATTGCTCGCATGACGCCATGCTTCATAAGTTATGTCGTCTTCATTGTAACGATTCTTCAGTATCTCCAACGCTTTGATGATTTCCAGTGGGTTGGTACGAGAGCGGTTGACTTCAGGAATATTGTCTCGGAACCACTCTTTTAATCCGGTGGGAACTCCTTGGACAAAGAAGAACTTGAACTGGTTGTCACTGAGGACACCATTCTTCTTGAGTGGCGACGCAATGCGTAGATAGTCGGAGTAGTATGTGATGACATCGTCCTTGGATCCAAACGTCCGGTTATCGGCTGAGCTCTGAACCCAGCGTTGGAACTCCTCAAGTGATACTGTTCGAGGTTTATCGCGATGACCGTAAAGCTCTTTGAGCATTGCTTCGGCTTCTTTCCATGTCTTGGTTGTGACATCCCTGTCGAACTCCGGGAGGAAGCGAATCTGTAGCTTGACAACACTGTCTGAATAACGGACAATGTAGTCCACCAGGTTATCCTTGTTTGTAATGCCCGCGTTTCTTCCATGATCGACGAGTGCATCGAGGAAATCTCTGGTGAACTCTCCTTTGTACAGTGGTGCATTGGGAGTACCCGGAATGGGCATCGGGTAGAGCATCGTTGTGGTAGACATGACTGGTGTAGGTTTTGGAATAGGGAGTGTGGTTGATTGAGTAGGTCGAAAGAAGGTCTGGTGTGTATAGACAAAGACTTCGTTGTCCGAATCACTATCTGGTAGGAATGGAGGATTGATATCTGGTATATCTTGCTCCTGGTCCGACAGATCCCTCGCGGTGGGCTCCACTGTAGACGAGGACGTCAGTCCTACGCGAAATGTGCGTGGGATGTCGGGAAGGTGATGAAACACCGGAGCGTAGATATAACAGACGGTGAGAAGTGATGCCGTTGAGGCTAGTCAAGAAAGTGTATGTTGAATGAGAAGTGTCGAAGTATGTTTCGGCGGCAAGCTCCAAGTGATGGGGGAACGACGGTTCTTTTTGGTGAGAGGTAAAAAGGGTAGGTAGGCAATTTTCCTAGATGGCCAGGTATATAAGGAATAACATGTACTACTCAGATAAGGGATTGAAACAGGGGAAAGAGATAGGGAATGGAAATACTGAAGGAAGGGTGTCCAATGGGAGCGTTCCGCATGGAACATGTGAAATAGGTAGATAGCGTAACTAAAGTATCGTATGGAGAGGGACGGAACAGAAATGTAAATAGAACAGAACAACGGTGTGGCGCCCGATTCACCAGCGGTCCGGGCGGCACTCCTACAACGCAACAAAAGCGCTCAGAATCAATCCTATGGCTGTGCAGCGTGCGCAAATAAGACGCGAGCTGGAATAGGGTACGATGAGAAACGGTCGTTCGACTGGATGAAGTAGAATATATGCAGACATACCCCACGGACAGAATCGGGTACGAATTACCGAGCACGTTCATAGTGTAGATCAAGAAGAACCTCGGAAACACGTTGTCTCGTGTACGAAGGCGATGAAAGACGCCAATACAACGATTCCTCATGGCAATTCTGGTGAATCATCTTCAACCCGTGAGATGACAAGCCTCCGAATGCGGACAAAACATGTTAGTGTAGCTGCAAGATGATCTCGACTGCGCATCGAAATGACGAACGGTGGAGAGAAGCACTACAATTTAGGAATCTGACCAATTGTGGCGGCGCTTATGATGATGACTCAATTGCAAGCAAAATATACTGCGGATTGTTATCAATCCTCTGATTTTCCCAAATGGAACGTATCAAGAAGAGCTGTTCTGAATGATCAGCCCTACCAATTTGGTACCGGGATCAGCAGAATTTCAGCTTACTAGACAGGAAAGAATGCCCCAACGGGCCCGAAGTGACTGACGCGTTTTAGAACGAGTGTGTGGATTTCGGGGAGAAGGAGAACAAAGGTCATCCTCCCTCCTGATAGTCTGATTTTCCAACACAACAATATTGGAAGTGGCGAACGAACTTGTCTGTATTGACGATACTGAAATGCGGGTAGCACCTAGTATCGTCAACTAGCATCCACTAGAAGCACGGCTCGGCACTCAGATGGACTGGGAAACAACGAGGGACCCAATCTCCGGAAAGATTGCCATTCTTCTCACGCCACTGAAGAGTTGAGCTCGATGATCAAGAGTCACATCAGAAAAACGTGGGTGCGCACGAATGCGATGAAAGACACGGACACGACGATTCCTCATGGCAGTCTTTCTGAATAACGTATGAGATTCGAACGAAGCTTTGTGTGCCACTCATCACCCGACACACGTGGGAAATTGATCGACTTGTTCCTCTGCTTGTTACCACCATGTGCGAAGACGACGACGTGTTGGTCGTCGTTGTCGACCAATCTTCTGGCGACGTAAAGCCTTGTTGCTGCCTTGGGCGGTGCTCACATGATATGCGCGGTGGCTTGCATCATACGCGCAACAATGGACGACGAGGGATAACAAAACAATGACAGTTGCGCTGTAATTGTCCAGTGCGCTCTTCACCTCCTACCTTCATACTCTCTATTCTGACCTGTTCCAAAAGTGTACTCTGGCTTTCGAAATATATTGGCTCGCGACGAAATCCATGTCTGTCCCACCGAACACAAGTGCTCTGCCTCTCTTTGAAGAGGAGCCTCTCTGCGTGCATCACGAACGTCCAGACCCGCTTAGATCCATGGATGTACTGACCTTCCTAGACGACTATATCTCCCTCCTTGACAATGCGTGCGTGGCCAAGGCACAACACGAGGAAGAAACGCTGGATTCATGTCCATACAAAGTGTGTCCTCAAAGCTTTGGTTCTGCATGTTATCTAACCCAGCGGACCCACAGACACGTCCTCGTTCTGTCATCGCCTCCGTCAACACGAATGTCGTCCACCTCGGCAAGACCATTGTCAAGGTACGCCCATCCTACGTGAAATTTAGTCTCCTTGCCCTCATGTCTTATGGTAGCGCGGACATAAGCTCTCGAACTCATTCGGGCAGGAGCTCTTTCAGTCATGCAAGGACCTGCTCAAGCAGTGAACTGCTTCGCATATATATGCTCCTCTGTTGCCCATCTATGATCTTTTCGATTCACATTCTCCATATCTACGTCCCTTGTACTGTACAACGCTTGAACCGAAATCCTATCTCTTTTTTCGTCAATTTTCGTCCCACCAATGCCATCCTATTATGATCGTGTATTCTACGTCTTTCCGACGTAATCAGTACCTACTTTGTCATGGCTTTCTTTCGCAGCGCATTGCCTACCGTGTATGAAGTGACGCCGCATATCCCGACCTGGTAAGAATCTTCCTCTCCATCAGCTCAGACGAACTTATCTTCAAATCCTATAGAATAACAGGAAACCTTCGCGCACTTCGGCCGTATCAGTTCCATCATCGCCGATAGGTGCCAGGACCTTGGCGAACGTCCGAATCATCTAGAAGACGGTTGCAAGTTGGTTGCAAGCCACAGCACATCTGAGAGGGTGTTGCTTGGAGCCCGTCGCTTGAGATGTTCGCATAACGATATACTCTCCATGGCATAGTGCAATCAAACTGTTCGCCCGGTAAGTTTCTTTACTGGCCGCCTGGCGAAATGGCATCGCGTCTGACTACGACTAGTGTTTATCAGGAGATTGCAGGTTCGACCCCTGCGGTGGTCAGATAGCAGAGCGTGAGACTTTCGTTTTTGGTACTTATCGCGCTTTATGCGCACGACTAGGTCTCCCACTTCCAATCTACTGAGGCCTTCCGCCTCACGTAAGGGTGTTTGCTCAATTAAACAGGGCTTTAAGAACATTTGGAGGAATAGTCGACTACGGATTCCTTTCGGACGGTCTCGCGTCGAACTCGATCAGGAGAATGCGAGTTCGACTCTTGCGGTCATCCACTGCCATGATGGTTAGGGTATTTTTTGGACAAATTCGTAATAACTTGCCGTAGAAAAAAGTATTCGATCTCGAGACCCATCCCAATGCACATACAATCCACACACGATCACAACTTTCTCACGCATGGATCATGACGCAAGCGTTTCTTCCTTCCTCTGCTCTACCCATCACGCGCTAATCACAATGTCCCCACGTCCTCTAGACAACCCCAATCCAACCATATTTGAAATCTCAAAATCAACATACCGGCAGGCTTCAAACTCTTCCCTATGGATGTCCGAATACGACGACGACACCGCCGAGGAAGAAGATTCCCAAATCGACTCCCAAGAAATCTTCGGTACTCTTCGCTCCTTCCCACCTTTCTTTACTCCAGTTGAGAACTCCTGCGTAGATCTTATACGCTCCATATCCGACCCAGAATTCCCCCTTAGCTCTCTTGAGGACCTACAAGTCGTATCGCTCGATCGCGTACGCGTCGATGGGCGCTTGGTGACAGTTGAGATACGTCCCACGCAGCCTCATTGTTCCTCCGCAGCGCTCATCGGTAAGAAGCCCCTCCTTAGATCGAGTAGTAAATCACTGACTGACATGGCCCGGCAGGTCTAGCGATCGCTGTTCGCTTAACGCGCTCTTTACCTCCAGCTTACCGTGTTCACTTCACGGTCATGGAAGGGAGTTATATCAGTGCCGACGTATGTGAGTAGAAGATTCATCAATGCCCCGTTTCCCTGCTGAATTCTTGTACTACTATAGTATGCAAGCAGCTCAATGACAAGGAACGCGTCGCGGCAGCATGCGAGTCGCCTGCTCTTTTGCATACCATCGAAACCATGCTTGAGCGAGCTGGAAGTCGGGGGGTTGCTCTTCCGGTATCATGACCGTACGCCGCCGGATGGAGCCCATCATCGCCTGGTGAAGTTCTAATAACTCATTGGATACACCAAGTATTCACTCTTCTTCATTGCAGATTCCCTTGTGCGCAAATAGTCGTCCCCCGACCTAATGCAGTGCTCGAACCACGCATCGCTTCGTTGTCAGGACGAAATCACGTTCACGACATATACCGAAACACATCTTGACGACAGGAAAATTACAGTACTTGTATAGTTCGAAGGATAGCCCGACTTTCCTGAATCCACTATTCACTTGACTCCATATAACAAGATTCAAAATACATCTCGATCCACCATATCATGCGCCACATTCTATTTTCGTTCAAGTTCCGTCTCGTTGCCGCTCTCCTTCTACTACCATTACTTTCCAGCGCTCAGTACGTCCTCCATATCCTCACACTCATAACTTATCAGTTGATGAAGCCTTTTGTCTGAAGCCCCCATTCCATCAACCGACGTGGACCGATCCCGCCGGATCCTAACCTCCAGCTCACTCTGCATCCACCAACATTACTCGGTGAGGACAATAATCCCCAAACCTATCTCCCAGTCGAGCTCTCTGTAATACCGGCGCCCGGGAAAGCGGATGCGAGCCTATTGGAGATGTATGAGGTCGTCGATGGATGGAAGGGAGTGGGCAGTGACAAACGGGTACCTGCGATAGCTAGAGGTATGTCGAAGAGGGAAGAGTGGCAGGCGGAGGTGCGGTACCTAAAGAAGGTATGTTGTATCCATTCTCGTTCGCTCTGACACTGACCACGAATACCGGTTACAGATCACACAAGTCCTTGCATACGACGACGACGGGAAAGTTGAACGTAAATGGTGGATCATCACAAAGAAAGCAATAGCAGAGCCAGCTAGGACGACGCCGGAAGAAGAAAAAGACATGAAAGTTGAGCATCCCGCATTGCAGAATATCTCGGAGTAGAATTCTCATTTTTGGGCACATATTAGGATAGTGTGAATCGTGCAATAAGAGGGTATTTGAATTGTCGGCTGGCTTGGCTTGTCGGCGAATATGGTGGCGCAAAGGGATCAATGCCACTTTGATCCGCGGGATCGTTATGCCGCCGGTTGGTGACGACAATCCCTATAACGGCGACCAGCTTGAGGATGTCTACATGTTGTACTCAGGCGCCTCGACATAATCAGGGCTTCTCATAGGTGAGTGATCTAATTTCTGCTGCCCCACATATCCCAGGGTGGAAACATACCTTTAGCCTTCACCATCTGCTAGCGGCCGTCGATTTATTCTCGAAATATTAATGAGTTGCCTGGTTTATCGTGTGTGTGCACTTTGAGCATCTCATCAATGTGATGCATTGCTTGTGTTTGTTTCTCATTAAAGTCATCTATCGTTTGTTACCAGTTCCTCGTATGGATCAGATAAGGGATAAACATATGGTTAATACTTGTTAAGTACATACCGTCTTCAAGTAAAGCATCCACGTACTTCACGCGTAACACTTTTTGCTCGATGTTCAGTTCCTGCCACTCAGTTTGCGTCGTCAACGCATATACTTGGGAGTGTGGCGGTACACACCCGCTGTCTTAACTTCGTTACCAGGTTCTCATGGTAAACCCAGACGTCCCCCACTTATAAGGAGCATCATTCCTTCTCAAACAAACCAATACGCAGGCCGTATACTTACCCACCACTGGCATGCATCTTTTCCAGCCTTCGTTTCAGTTCGCCAGTATCGCGTTACTGATGCCCGCATTGATGGCTACCGCATAGTACGCCTCCCGCTTCCCTCCTCTCACTTGCTCGATCCTTACCGCACCATATAGCCCGCATTCCCGCGACCAAGGCTCGCCCAACGTCCCACGAGCAGCGCAAGGGGACATTCTCAAACTTTACAAGTACCCGTCCCAATCTGACTTGTTCCCCATTGGCAAAGTCCAGCTCGGCGAACAACGAACGGCCCAATCAGGTCGCAGCAAAGTCACTAGTTATGACGTAGAATGGAAAAAACAGGAAAGCGACAACGTCGGGACACCTGCGATAGCTACGCCCATACAGCGTGATCAATATAACACTGTGGTAGATGTGCTGGGACTGGTGGGTTCATCTCTACGTGTATTCGTGGTGCACTGCTCATGTCCTCTAGGGTGGTACCCTTCTTGCATCCGGACAAGATGAGGAGAAGCAGCTGTGGGTCATTGTCTCACGAGCTGGCGGAAGTGGAAGAGAGAGGCCGATTCAGGAAGATGAGGGGAGGGTCGATAAGGAGAGGATAACTTCGTAGCTTTGTGTACTTATTGTTGAATCATAATGTAATCTACATCAGCGAGAACAGGGACTCGGAGAGAGAAGCGTGCACTGCCACATTGATCCGCCTAAGATCGTCATGCCGCTGGTTGGCGTCCATCAAGGGCAGCCCGTCCATCCCGTGTGAACTGGTAAAGCGCTGTACCAGTAAAGCATTTGCCGTCTGCGTCCGAATACTACTCCGTCTTCGATTGACTCCTACACATAGTGGGGTCGAGGGCCGACACTGCGGCTGTTCCGAGACGCACGTTTACTTGGTTCTCAGGGCCCGTGTTACTGCTGCCTGGATGGCTCGCCATTGCATAACATTCCCTTCATTTATCGGCTTACTTTAATCACACCGCAATATGAAATGCCAGTTCCTGTATTCGCAGTGCGCCACGCGTGAACAAGTATATAACTGATGACATGACTCCACTCACAAAAGTTGTGCTGTGGAAAAGAGAGTCCACTGATAGATACGACGTTGATAGTTTTGAACTTACAATGGAAAGAGAAGGAGAGCAATAAGGACAGGGAAACCTCCAACGATTATGGAGACGCCACATACTACACGGGCCTTGCCGACGTAAATGCCGACTTCGAAATTCGCTGACCGATGAATCCATGATGACTATTGCATACACTAATAGCTGACTGAGCTACCTTATTCACCTCATCTTCTCTTGGAGTATTTAAACTCCCCAGCCTATTCAGCAAAACGTACAATGCCGTCAAGTCGTAGAGACGTGTTCCTCAAATTCCTCGACGTGCTCGGCGCTTCCTTGAGGGAAGACATATTAGCTCTCCTCGACGATGATCTGGAGTGGGTCTTTAAACCATCATCACTCGCGATGCCCACCATCGGAAAGACCGGGATAGATGGGTTATTGAGCAAATTGAGTGATATCCTCCCTAAGGGTGCTTTCAAGGTTCGTCCAGAGCCGTTTTCTTATCATCCTATTTAAGTTAACATCTCTGTGTAGTTCACAACCAACAGCGTCCATGAGACGACGGACGGTGTCTTTATCTACCAGGTGGCGTAAACCGTTTGCCTCTCTGGTATAGCACGTGTTGATGATTTTCTAGGCGCAATCCGATGGGATTAGCAAGTTCGGTTCGACTTGGCACAACGAATACATCTTTACAGTCAAGCTTACGCCTGAAGGAGATAAGATTGTGAGGATTGAGGAGTTCATGGACAGCAAAGCTGTGGCTGATTTCGGGGAAGCGGAGAAAGTGAAGGCGAGCAAGGCGGCTTGATGATTGGTGCACAAATGTATTAGTAGTGAGCTAAGTAGAGATGTTATTTATATGTTACGCGTTTCTCCATCTTTTTGACAGTAGCATGCGCGAATCCTTCGTCTAGGGCGCCGGGGATCGTCGAGTTGTTGGTCCAAGCTATGTAGCGCGCTTCGGTCAACGGGCTAGATCCCATCTTCCGGGCACTCCGATATATCGAACGTTATGAATATCCGTGTGAGAACCAGCATTGGAGGGCCCGGGTCGAGTAAAGATCAGTTTCAGCATCCCAAGTACGTAGGCGCTGTTTGTATCAAGTTCGACTCCCAGAGTGTATATAGGCACGGTTTGGTCGTCGTCGTCGTTGGAAGAGGCGTTTGCTATGGCCTGGCGTCGTACGTAGCGACATCTCCGACGGTCATCGACGTCGACGTTGGCAAATCGTATCGTGACTTGGTGGCAGGAAGGAAGGAGTGTTGTTGGTCCGTGTTTACGCCGTTCCCTCTCTGACCACTACCATCATCATCGTTCCCTGCGCGCTCACCCGACTTCTAGTTTTATCGGGCGACGCTGAAGGATGCCGCCGTTAGCAAGCGGGTCCAGGACAATGCCAGGCTTCAGCCTTATCCATGCCGAGGACAACGCGATCCATGACGCATATTAGGATAAATGTATCTATGTATATATATGTGGATACCACGTCCATGGATTCAGATTAACTCTAGAGGACTGAATATAAGCTAAGAGCTTCGCTAGGTTAGTTTACGTTGGTTTTAGATTGACATTCATGTACTGCGCCTCACATGAAGCCCAGTGAAAAGTCTGGATATTGAATTCTGACTAGATCTGTGCATATCTGATAGAATCAGGTTGAGATGAATATCTATAGACCTTGATCTGTAAATTTCTGTATAGATATGAGATGCTCTGTCTACACGAAATTATCCGAATCCCAGAATACTCAAATGTCTTGGCAAATCGTTGTTGCCTACGGCCGTTTTGGACTTGCCCTGTTTTTGTACTCACCACCACCAACTTCCGACTTGCATTTTTTGTTGCCGACCCGTGGGGCTGACGGCTGTCTCTTACCACCACCACCACCACTCCGACTTCCACCTTCTTGACATTTTCTCGACACAACTCGGACACGACTATTTGTGGCAGGTCCTGCTACCGACTACCTCTATTCACGCAGCCGCCAACCATAGTCGTCAGCTGGACTCTACCGCTCGTTGGCACCGGGGTGCGGGCTATCGTACATGTTATGTACCAGGTGCGTCATTATCGCTAGAGTGTCTGAACACTACTTACCATTTTCTTTTCAGGCTCCGAGAACGTCGCAGCCTAGCCTTCCAACTCTCTGGCATTCTGGGTCCCCAGACATCTCCGTCGCTGTCTGCACTGTCGCTTAGCCCCTGCCTATGGCTACCTTGTCATAGCACCTCTTACCGCACAAATGACACGTATGTGCGATACCATGTTTAGTTCACATCCATTGACGTTCCAAGTTAGGCTCAACAAAAGGTGAAGAATATGTGATGAAAGGTGAAGTTGGTTCTATCGATACGTCGTGCTAATTATTCTACTCCAACAGGTCGTTCAAACGGTGTGCGTACTGAGGCGCCCGCGGGCCGCGAGTCCAGCTGGCTTCTGACGGGGTCGCCTGTTAGGTAGATGGTTCATTTTGATTATTCGTAGCCACACTAGTAGAGTACCTTGTTTGTAAATAATTGCAATAATGATTATTTTCGTCCATATTCATCCAGAGGGAGCAGAGCATGCATGACATACCTGTACATACACCGACAGATTTTGGTCTGCTGAGGTCTGCAAATGTCACGAATTTTACAGATCTGGACAGAGCTAGACAGAGAAAAAATCTGCGTATTCTCAAACGCAGATTTTAATCTGTCAATATCTGTTTGACGGAGTTCGACCTAGCCGAACATATCCATACCGATCTACACCGAAATCAAAATATGGACTTTTGACTGGGCATGAAGGTCCAACAGTATCCGGGAATTGCCGTTCAGCCGATGTTCACCCACACAGACTGGCTGGTACTTCACGCGTTGCCCGTTTCATGTTATACATTGCATTATATTATATGGTATAACACGCGTAAGGAAATATGTATGTAACTGTAAGTAAGTAAAATAGAGGAGAGTGAGTGGTGACATGACAAAAGAAGGTAATATGATAGAATGCAGTCTATGCAAATGGACGAGTAGGTATTGGAAGCAGAAAGGAACGAATGATAAGGAATAAGAGAGCAGGCGTCAGAGAAGCAAAGGGAAGGGAACGAAGTGAAAGTTGAAATGATAAAGAAAGTATAAACGGTCACAATGAACTAGGCGTGGCCCGGCGACGCGGCCTTCTTAGCCTCATCCTCAGCCTTCTTCTGCGCCTCCAGCTTGTTCAAATAAGGGCAGCGCACGAGATGGTCCGTCATGCGATTGAGCGGCGGCTGAGTGCGTGCCTGGCAATGCGGGCAGTAGAGGTTATACTCATGCAGATGAATCTCCAGGATATGCCTCGCCAGGTTCGCCGGGTTGTGCGTCCTCAATTCCTTGTGATTGGGACACTGGAAGGAAGTGTGGCACGCGGCGACGTGGGCTTCGAAGTCTTTGATCTTGACGACGGCACCGTCGTTGGGGCAGATGCGGGCGGCTTCTACGTCGGGAATGGCCTGCTTGGCGTAGTAGAGGTTGTCCTTCGGTTTGATGAATTTGAAGTGGTTGATGAGTTTCGTTTGAACTGGGATGGTGCGTGGCTTGTAGCCGATGATGCTGGGTCTGTTGGGGAGCGTGAGTGGGAAGAAGAGGGTATGGATGAATGCTGGGCTTACGTGTTGGATGGCTTCACGGTAGGAGCCTTGGGAGCTGTGAAGAGCGGAACGCGAGGGCTGGTGGACCATGAGCTCGCGTTGGTTGATCTACAAACGAGATAGTACTCACACACTGGCATAGGTTGATGCTGGAGGCATGATCGGAGCCGGGGCTTGCATGTAAGCTCCCGCCGGGACATAGGGACTTGAGCTGAATGCAGACCCAGACGTCGAGGCTTGAGGAATGATCGGACCAACGGATTGCTGAGAAGCAGCGACGTGGGGAGCGTATGTGTATATTTGAGCAGGCGCAGACGACTCCACTGCCATAACAGGCCTGTCAACAATCATCGTTAGTATCACTCAAAAAATGCTGAATGAATAGACATACATAGGGAAGTCGGCTGCCGCGACGCGTCGCTTCTTCGAACCACCAACGTCTGGCTGGATCTCAGTCGAGTTTGCGCGTTTCCTCCCACCCTTAGCACTGGGTTCCTCGGGAGCTTTGGCTTTCCCCTTGCCTTTGCCTTTGGCGTCAGGCTGTGGTACAATTTGAGTCTTATACCTATCTCGATTATCAGCCCCGGACACACGAACAAGAACGAAGACAGAATTCTCACCAGGCAGGGACACGCCCAATCTGCCATTGCTGGCGCTGGGTAGCCTCAACACTACCTGCTGCGAGATGCGCAGGAACCGGCTTCGGAGGTGGACTGGAAGAGGACGATGAGGTCAATCCTATGAAATGGAGATGGGAACCTTACGCAGGATTGAGCTTCTCGGCTTCTTTCCTTGCTTTTCTCCTCTCTCGTCTTGGCAAGTTGCGCAGCGTGTCCTCGTCAACCACGGGACTCTGGCTGGCGGCAGGTTGGACGGGGGGCGCGTTTTCCCCAGTAGAGTGCGTGTCTGATGTTCGAGATCTGTTCAGCTGTTCGGTGTTGGTTGAGTTGTTAAGGGGAGCAGCAGCATCACTAGAGGGGAGAAATGAGCGAAAGAGAGAAGAGTCGAGTGGGGGGACGAACGCTGTAGCATCCACAGATTTGTCCTTGAGCTGGACATCGTTGTTACCAGCGACCTTTTCGACGACCTTTGTCGGGTTCAAAATAATAGCGAGATCATCGTCGGCGTCAGTTCGGTCCCCCTCAAATCCAGTGCTCGTGTTATAGGTTGTAGTGACAGTTTCGTTAACGACAGGAGTACTGACAACGTCAAGTGAGTTGCAAGTAGAGTGATGCAAAAGAAGGACACATACATGACTTCTTCCATGTCATCTTCAGATTCGTCCTGGAGCTGAATATCATTCCCAGCGACGTTTGCCGGGTTCGAAATAAAATCGACGTCGAGTCCAGCTTCGACTTTGTCCTGTCCAGATGCAGGCACGGAGCCCGCGTCATGGCCTGCAGTGACATGATTCTTATTGACGGGAATACTGGTGAAAATGTATTAAATGACGAGGGGCAGAACAAATAACAGAAGAGACTCACGAAACCTCAACCATATCCTCATCGTCTTCATCAATATCGACACCGCCAACGGCGACATTCTCAGTGACAGATGTCGGCTGCTCGCGCGGGGCACTGGTAGCAGAGCTAGAAATAATTAGCGCAAGGGTGGAGTCGTCGCAAAAGTCGTCACCTGTAGCGAGATGAAGGGGTTTGAGAGTACCTGAATGAGGGGTGAGTCACCAGGCAACTAGACATCGTGAGCGGGGGAGCACTGACATGGTTAAGGCAAAAATAAAGCAAAGGGGGATATGTGGTACGGTGATGAGAGAGAGAGGCACACGGTCGGGAAATAAATAGTGTGCGTCGCGTGGGTGCGTGTGCGACGTAGACAATGAAGTGAGTCTGAACCAGGTCTGAACAATGTTTCCAAATCTGGACTTGAATAAGAATTGATATTGGGAGGGGCCATCCGTCAACCACGAGGCAAAAGAAGCGACATACGCTTGTTCGAATCCTATCATTTGTCCCGAGGATCAGGGGGATCGTCGAGTTGTTGGTCCAAGCTATGTGGCGCAC
This sequence comes from Flammulina velutipes, assembly GCA_011800155.1. Lineage (NCBI taxonomy): Eukaryota > Fungi > Basidiomycota > Agaricomycetes > Agaricales > Physalacriaceae > Flammulina > Flammulina velutipes. The sequence continues at coordinate 3,686,130 of CM022370.1, read as the reverse complement.
TTCGGTCAACTGGCCAGATCCCGTCTTCCGGCCTGTTGGGCACTCCGATAGGTTGCACGTTGGGAGTATCCGTGTTAATGCCGGCTATGGGAGGTCCTGTGTCGAGCAAAGACCAGTTTCGGCATCCAAAGTAAGTTTCTTGTGTGGCGCACTGAATGTAAGCTCAGAATATTTTACCAGGAAGGTAAGCAACATTTACCCGAGGAGAAGGAGCTGCAATATGCGTAGTTCTAGGACGATTCGAATTGTTTCATGTGTTAGCGTCGGTAGGCGAGTCTGTCTAGGTAGTGGCGCAGGAAGATGGAAGTTGTCTAAGTTTTGCTCTCTTTAGAATCTCATTCTACGAGGAGGTATGTCACACAAACAGTTTTTATTCTGTCTAGACATGAGCTGTGTCGCCTGGATTTACTATCTATGTTATTAGCTTCAACATTGGAAGAGCTGAATTTTGTATTTGAGTACTCACGCAATCGTCGTACCCAGCTGCGACCATTACCCTCAAGCGGAGTGTCAGCCCTGTCCGTGCTGACCTTGACGGGCTTGAACATCTGCTGAAGCCTCTTCGTTCTCGACACTCGACGTCCAGCCTGGCTCTGCAGTGCAAGTTTCTGGTACTCGGGCTATGGAAATTATACCAGTCTCACGGTCGCGACGTTAGCCTTGGGAGGTGCGCCAGCCGATTCGCGCAGCCGCTGTTTGCATCAAGTTCGGACTCCCAGAGTGTAGGCACGGTTCCGTCGTCGTTGGAAGATATCTTTGCTCTGGCCTGGCGTCGTACGTAGCAACATCCACGACGGTCATTGAGATGGTCATCGACGTCGATGCTGGCGAATCATATGGCGGCTTGGTGGTGGCAGGAAGCAGGCGAGTCGCGTTGTTGGTCCGTGTTTACTCCCGTTCCCTCTCTTACCTCTACCACCACCGTCGTCGTCGTTTCATGCGCGCTCTACGCTCGCGAATATACCGCTGCAGTATCCTTGAATGTTAATGGGTACGCGACTAGTCCGCATACCAATTGCACTAACATAAACAGAGTTCAGCGTCATATATCCAAGACAAGCCGCCTTCCGGTTTCATCAGGCGACGCTGGGATGCTACTGCCAGTCAACCAGGACCAGGACGATATCAAGGCTTCAGCCATACCCATTTTATGCTCTAGGACAATGTCGAACTACTGCCGTTCACGACGCAGGACCTTAGAAGATAGATAACCATGGCATTGGGATCAACCTTTGCGTTGACGAACTGTCGTTGGGAATCCTAGCAACTTCCTGCGTCTCCCTGGCGTCCGCCGACGTCCCAGATGGTCTGTCATATCCCCTATATCTCCGACTACACTTACTCATAAACGCCAACAGAAACCGTCTTCCCGCCAAAAGGCCTACCGGATGGCCTTCGACACACTGTCCGATTCCGCCCTCCCTCTTTTGCATTTCCAGGAGGCTGCTTATTTGAGGGACCTGCGCGAATAATTTTGCGATGGAAAATGGAAAATTGAAGATGATTATAGACGAGGTATGACGGACCATCCTGGTCTTCGTTCCACGTTTGATCCTCCCTCAGTCCTCAGCACTCGCCCAACAGGCCTCAGATATCATCCGCGGACATATCTCGGTGTACTTTCGTTATCCGTCGTATCCTCTCCAACCCTCCGGTCTACCCATTTCCCCGCACTTTCTTCCCTGCCGTGGTTTCGCGCAATCTCCTCATCCCAAAACATCCCCGCGCGGCAACCCGTCTAGGTACCAACGTATCATTCTGCCCTTCCTCAAGTATTGCTGGACGTCCCTCCCGAAACTCTCAGCCATAGCAAAGTCCGCCTCGCGCCAGTCGCGTCTATGACTCTGTGGATCACCTCCTCCATTTGCTACTTCATCAATGCGGAAAGAGGTTATGGTCCCTCTTTGGATCTTTGCGAGGACGGATTGGAAAGCAGGACTGGTTTTCCAGTGACGTGGAGATTTCTGCTTCGCGGGGGCAAGACGCTGGGCTTCCTCGATGTCGCGGTTCGACAATCGACTCCTTCTCTATGCAAGCCCAAGCGCTTAGCTTGCCCAGGTTGGCGTGTTCCTGCTGCCATGTTCGTCATGTCCGTCATTGTCTCTATCAGTATCCACGACCAGAAAGTCAGGTATGAGCTACGCCCATCATGTCCTTCGTTCCATGCTTACTTTTTCCCAGTGCTCATCCCTCATTTCGGTGTACTTTCGTTATCCTCTCCACCCGGTCGACTCGTTTCCACCCACTTTCATCGCTGCCGCTACGCAATTCCTCCTCCCCTGTGGTATCTCCAAGTCCTTCCCCAAGTGTTGCTGGACTTCCTATATCGTCCGATCGGTGCTGCAAGGCTTGGATTGTCCACCGTTCTCGTCCGATAATCGCAGGCGTTGGGTCGACCAAGCGAAGAAGGCTCGAAATGCCAATGACAAAACGTATCCCATCTGGCGCCCGAGCGCTGCCAACGTTTCCTCGATTTTCTCCTCGCTGACATCTTCGTCTATGAGGGAAGAGTTCCTGGGACGTGTTGGAGGACATATTGGAAGGCAGGAGTTGGGTTTCCGGTGACATGGGGATTTCTACTTCGCGGTGATAGAAACGAGGGGAAGGTCAGCTCCTCATCTCAGGAGGCCCACATTCAGAGTTCAGCCAGGGGGTCTTCGTCGTTGTCCCAGGCTCGCTGTAATGCCTCGGTCAATGTTGAGGACCGGAAGCCTTCTGGGTTGTGTAACATCGAGCTGGAACCCTCTCATACACGCTTTACGAGGCTTACTATGTACCCCACTTTTTACGCTCAATATTATTTCATTGTCATAGCTAGCGTGAGGATATATGTATGTATGTACGTAGATGGATACAATTGGATATAAGTAAGAGAAAGGATCGAGAATAGAGGAGAAGGAGTGGTGGTATGTGTCGTGATATAGAGTGCAATCAATGCAAACGAGTATGGAAATAGAAAGGTAATGAGCGTGGGTAGAAGAACACGGTGCGACGACGAAAAAAAGAGAGGGAAGGGAGACGATAAACAGAACACGACGAACGTCTAGTAGTAGTATGCATTGCGCAAGGCGGCCTGCCTCTTAGCCTCCTCCACCGCTTCGTTTTCCGCCCTCTTCTGCGCCTCCATCTCGATCAACGGAGTGCAATCCTCCATATGCTCTCTCATACGGTTAAGCGGCGGGTGTCTCCGAGCATTGCAGTACGGGCAGTACAGGTTATACTCGTTCAAATGCCTCTCCAGTAAATCCTTCGTCAGCGGCTTAACGCCATCCTTCACGTCGTTGTGCGTTACACACTTATGTGTGCTGTGGAACGCCTCGACGTGGGCTTCGAAATCAATGAGCTTCACCACGATGGGGCAGAGGGGGCAGGTGCGTGCTGTGTTGAGATCGGGGATGGCGCGGTTGGCGTAGAAGTGGTCTATGGTGATGTTGGGGAATTTGGTGGTGAGTTTTGAGAGGACTGTGATGTCTACGCGGTCGAAGCCGGTGATGCTGGGTCTGGTGAACATGGGATGTGAGTAGGGAGAAATGTAGATGGATGGATTGGGCGTACTGGTTGGAAGGCGTCAGGGTTGAAGCTTGGGGGGTGGGAGCTGTGAAGAGTGGAACGCGAGGGCTGGTGGAATATGAGCTCGTGTGGATTGGTTTAGAAAGAGAGAGTACCCACTGTGTTGATCCACTGGCAGATGTCGATGCTTGAGGCATGACTGGACCCGGGGCTTGCGTATAAGCTCCAGCGACAAATGTCTGGCCGTACGGACTATGAAGCAGTGAGCTCAAGCTGCATAGTTTGTAAAGAGGAAAAGGACCCACAGTGTCGATCCATTGGCAGACGTCGATGCTTGAGGCATGATCGGACCCGTGGGTTGCGTGTATGTGTCGAACGATTGACCGTAGGGGCTAACAAATAGTGAGCTCACGGTGGGTGACTTATCAACGAGAAGCTCCTCACCTTTCATATGCATACCTCGAGGCTTGAAGGATCATCGCTTCTTTATAGGCGTGCGCTTGAAAGTAGGGGACGGAGTTATCAATCGGCGAGCTCATCGCGTCTTCAGATCCATATGTCGGGGCTTGAGGCATAATCGGAGCGGGCGCTTGACCGTAGTAGGCGAACTGTTCAGCGTAGGGGTCGGGGCTGACGAACTGCGAGCCGAAACCCTCAGTAGACCAAGACGTCGGGGCTTGATGCATGACCGGAACTGGGGCTTGCATGTAGGCGAACGGTTGATCATATCGACTAGGAATGAACAGTGAGCTCAAGCAGCCTGTGTTATGTACGATGATTCACTCACGTAGCTTGGGGAATGATCGGACCGACAGGTTGCTGAGGAGCAGCGACGTGGGACGCGTATGTGTATAGTTGAGCGGAGGCAGACGACTCCACTGCCATGATAGGCCTATAAACCGTCGTCGTCAGTATTATCCAAGAAATGCAGAGTGAATAGACATACATAGGGAAGTCGACGCGTCGCTTCTTCGAATCACCAACGTCTGGGTGGATCTCTGTCGAGTTTGTGCGCTTCCTACGCTTACCGCTAGCACTGGGTTTAGCGGGAGCTTTGGCTTTCCCCTTGCCCTTGACGTTGCCCTTGCCTTTAGCGTCAGGCTTATCTTCATCAACTCCGGATCTCGGGCTGGCGGAATGTTGGACCGGGGGCGCGTTCTCACCAGAAGAGGGCGTTTCTGATTTTTGAGATCTGTTCAGCTGTTCGGTGTTGGTTGAATTGTTGAGGGGAGCAGCTGAATCACTAGAGGGGAAGAATAAGCGAATGATGGAATAGTTGGTCGGAGGCACGAACGCTGTAGCCTCCACGGGATTGTCCTGGAGCTTGTTACCAGCGACCTTTTCCCCGACCTTCGGCGGCATGTTCAAGATATAATCGAGATCAGCGTCGACATCGGTTTGGCCCCGCTCAAGCATCGTGTTATAGCCATTAATGACAGTGTTGTTATCGAAGGGATGGCTGGACAAAGTGAAGTGAGTAGCGAGTTGAGCGATGTGAATGTAATATACATACTTGGTTTCTCCCCTATAATTCTCGCCCGCAACGTAGTTCTGGAACTGAATATCATTCCCAGCGACGTTAGAAATAAGATAGACATCGAGTCCAGCTTCCATGTCGTCCTGTCCAAATGCAGGCCGAATGTTCGTGTCATGGCCAGCAGTGACATTGTTCTTGTAGGCGGACGTCCTAGAGACAACCCATTAGATGACGAGTGGCATATTGGAAAACAGAATCTACTCACTGAACATCTTCCATGTACCCATAGCCTTCATCACTCTCGTCACCACCATTGGCGAACCTCTGAGTAGCAAGATTCAGCTGTTGGCGGGGGGCACTGGCAGCAGAGCTGGAAACAGTCAGCGCAAGGGTGAAGTCGTCGCAAAAGTCGTCACCTGTAGTGAGAGTAGGGGCTTTGGGAGTACCTGAATGAAGAGTGAGTTACCCAGCCATTAGACACGAGGAGGCAAGGACATACATGGCTGAGGTAAATAGAAAAGCTGGGGGGAAATGTAATACGGTGATGAGAGAGAAAGACATGTACTATCTGAAATTAAATAGTTTGCCTCGCGTGCGTGGGAGAGCGACCAGAACAATGAAGTGTGTCTGTACAAGTCTGAACAATGTTTCCAAATCTGGACTAGAATAAGAATTTATATTGGGAGGGGCCATCCATACACCACGAGGCTAAAGAAGCACCATTCGTTTGTGCAGATCTTCCGTCCCAAGAATCAGGGGGATCGCCGAGTTGTTGGTCCAAGCTATGTGGCGCAATTGGTGTATTGGGCGAGTTCTCGCCATCTGACGAGCTAACGAGTCCCGTCCCGTCGCCTAAGAGTTTTGCACGCAGTATATCTACCCAAGGGCAGCTCGAAGGTCAAATATTGGCGATCTTCGTCCAGCGATCTCAGTGTGGCGCACCTAAGATAGTCATCACATACACCATCAAGAGAAAAACACTGCGTTCGCTACAAACAGCTGACATATTTACCGACATTCTCTGTTTATACATAGCCTGCCGCCTTTAAGTGGTATCTATCGTTTTGACTTAGGCATCGAAACGGCGCAAACTTGACTCCAAAGCACTTACCTAGTCATTATGCTCGTGTACTCCCGTGTCCCCGTCTCGTATGCACGTCTGGCCTTGGGGAAGCAGCTCCCCTGGGTTACCTTGCGGAATATTTGACCTTCCTTCTCATACTTCGACGCCCAGCCCGTATACCGTTGACGTGCTCCCGGTGTCGCCTTCCCATCTAACTGTTAGCACTATACATCTTCGCGTATTGGGTCAGGCGCTAGCTTGAGGCTACTCGTGTTATCTCGAGGGCTTGAATCTCTTGATAGCTCGGTTAAAAAAGACGTCCCTCAATTCAACGTTTCGCACCTACCGCTGGAAGCAACAGATAGCTAGTATATGTTGGCAGAGTTATCATTCAAGTGGTTCGTTGAGAATGCAATCCACATAGTAAGTAGTGGTGGCAAAAAGGAGGAGGCGAGTTGTTGGGTTTTGTTTGTCGTTGGATCAACAGTCACCGTCATCATCTCCGATGTTACTACTACGTTTGAACATACCTTCGATTCTCTGTGGTGATAAGACCGCCTTCGGTGTCAGTTTATTCAAGCCCTCGTCCACAGAAATGGCTCCGGTCAAGCTCGGAAAGAGTAAACCACGCGATGAGGAATACACTCCGGCTCTTCCGGACGCCCAACGGTATGCGTCTCAACAAGCGTTTGGATCTCTCTGAAAACATGCCTAAGGTCTTGTCTGACTCACGATCACACTATTACGATGATGTGTCGTAAAATCAAACAAGATCAATGCTGACGCCACGAAATGACGGCCATCAACTTAACAACCACATTCGTCTGCTGATAATCTGTGACTGCTTTATATTGAAGACACGTATGTCTCTGGCCGTGCCCTCTCTTCGTTGAGACACATAACCAGCTTCGAGTGACATGTACTCGCATGACCAATCAACATGGAACGGACTACGTACACTTGACTTCTGGCCGGCTCCTCCTTTCGTTATCGTATAAAAGCACACATTCATCTTCGAATCTTGCGTCGAATCTAATCATGTCTAATGCGGGTTTCCCTCAGCTATTCCGCAAGATTGGCAACTCGTCTGTTCCCGCTATAGGATTCGGAGCCATGTCAATGGGCATTACCTCTATTGGCGGTCGAACGGTATCGGACGAGGAAAGGTTCAAGGTCAGTTGCCAGGCCTCATGGATCGATTCTGACACCTATTCTCCAGTTTCTCGACGAGGTGCACGGAAGAGGCTGCACCCATTGGGATACTGCAAACGTCTATGGTGACTCCGAAGATATCATCGGCAAGTGGTAAGCTTTCTTAGTTCCAACAGTTTCGGGTGCTTGAGTAGAGTTCGTGTAGGTTCAAGCGCACGGGAAAGAGAGATGATATCTTTCTTGCCACAAAGTTTGGCTTTACGCTCGAAGGGGCGCGCGGAGATCCTGCCTATGTGAATGAGCAATGTTCCAAGTCTCTGGAAAGACTCGGCGTCGATTGTATCGACCTGTATTATCTTCATAGGTCAGCTGTGGTACGGCTATTTCTGATAATTAACTAACACATTCCCACAGGATTGACGCGAAGACACCGATCGAGACAACCATCACCGCGATGGCTGAACTCGTCAAGTATGTGCCAGTAATATGTCTCCTGCAGGCCATCACAATCTAACATCACCTCTAGAGAGGGTAAAATCAAGTACATTGGCCTTTCGGAATGTGGCGTAAATGATCTCCGGCGCGCTCATGCTGTCCATCCGATTAGCGCCTTGCAGATGGAATACTCTCCTCTGTTACTTGATATCGAGAGGAATGAGATTCTAGCAACGGCAAAAGAGTTGGGTGTGACAATCGTTGCGTTTTCGCCACTAGCCAAGGGCCTCATCAGCGGGCAATACAAGAGCCCCGATGACTTTGAGGAGGACGACTCCAGGCGGATTCTTCCTAGGTAAGCGACCAGTAGAAGAAAACATCCTTCTTATTGATGTCTACTTTCCAGATACTCCAAGGAGAACTTTCCCAAGATCCTCAAAGCTGTCGACCGCATCAATGAGATAGCCAAAGTGCACAACGCTACGCCTGGCCAAACTTCTCTCGCTTGGATTCTCAATCAAGGAGACCACATTGTTGTCATCCCGGGAACGACGAAGATTAAGGTATGTTTACGGTGTGCTAAAGCTTCGCTGCTGCTAACGATGTCCGTTGAAGAACTTGAACGAAAACTTGGGTGCAGAGGATGTCAAGCTGAGTGCTGAAGAGATTAGATCGCTTAGGACCATCTGCGAGGAGAGCGAGAAAAGCGTTGTCGGGCCAAGATATCCAGAGATTTATCAGAAGTTTTTGAATGTTGAATCTCCTCCTTTGGAGGTCTGAGGCGGGCAAGGACTTCTGAACAAGTAAATTCGAACGCGGAGGCAATATTACGTTTACGTGGATCTTATCTACCGATCGTAGATCGTATGTAAATGCTTTCTGCCATTACGACGACGATGAGATCTATGCATGTTTATCCTTTGAATCTCTCAACATACCAATTACCATGCACTTTGTAGCACCAGAAGGCGAAGCATACGCAATCGCGCACTAATGGCGATAGCAGATAAACATGTCAGATAACGGCGACGTGGGAAACTAATCTTGTGCTTCCGTGAGTCAATTTTTTGTTGCCTCCGTCCTTCGTGCAGCTTGAACCATCCCTCGCCCTTCATTCCCACGATAATCCCCTTGCTGTTGCCCGTGTATCTGCTATGCAGAAACGCAGGAAAATAGCGGTCCTAGGCACTCGCTCAGTCGGTGCGTCATTTCCGCTCCACTTTCGCTCTATACCGACGCCGGAGGAATAACGCAGGAAAATCCTCGCTGGTGAAGCAGTTTGTCGAGAACGAGTTTCCCCAGTCGTATTACCCAACCATCGAACGGGCGTACGTCAAGACTATCGAGTATAAAGGCACCGAATACGTTTGTGAGATCTATGACACCGCTGGACAGGTCGGTGGTCCCGAGAAGCTCTGTGTATGTGCAGTACTAACATCTAGTTCTAGGACGAATACTCCCCGCTGAATATGCAGCATGCCATTGGCGTCCATGGCTATGTCTTTGTGTACTCCATAGCCTCCAGGCCCTCGTTCGAACTCATACAAGTCGTATACGACAAGCTATGCAGCTTCAGCGGTGTACCTGATATCCCCTGCGTCATTGTCGGGGCTAAAAGCGACCTGAACTCATCGTATGCATGCTCCCTCCCGTGCCCACGCTCTACTAATGCACATCACCATAAGTCGCAGAGTCAATGCTTCCGAAGGAAAAAGCCTAGCCATGGCAAATAATGCTGCTTTCATCGAGACTAGCTCAAAGGACAATACTAATGTTGGTTAGTGCTTCCTTTTTTCTGTGTTTGCGAGTCTTCGTCTACTTTCATCGTTTTACAGCCCGGGCGTTTGAGCTATGCATCGACGAAATTCAAAAACGGCTCCGGGGAAATCAAGCTGTTGCACCAGACCATCGGTGTCTGTTAATGTAAGGGGATGATGCCCGGTGGGCGTATGAATTGATGACTTTTGATGTACTGTATATCTGTACTTCTAATGCATAAGTACCACGCCAGAGAATGGTGTACGACTCGCCAGCTCGTTGATTACTTATTACATGTCTTCGAGAGCAGTAAGCGACTCCTCGAGGATGTTAATACGTAGCATGATCCGTTTAACGGAGTGTGGCGCCACTGCGCCGGTGGCAGTGCTAGACGCCACGTGCTTCCGAATCTAAACTTCTTGACACGAACCATCAACACCTTTTGTCTCCCTAGGGCCTTTCACGATACCTGCTCTACAACGCTCCTGACGGACCTAGAAGCTCACTCTTGAAACGACGTCTTTGAACTAGTCTCCAATTCCCTTGATCATGAGCAAGACCCAGGTCCATTGTGGATCAACAGCGGTACACGTCTCTGCGCTCAAGATGTTCTATTAATGGCAGCCATGAGCTACTCTCACTCTTCCCCGCCACCTAGGAGGCTTGATTGGCTATACCGACGAACGTGTCTTCGAGTTGGTTCGCGTAGAGAGACTCTCACCGCGGGATAAAAGAAACCATGATATGCTATAAATGTAACAGGACTGGCGCTGGGAAGGGTACCGATGGCTTCCGTAGCGTCCACTGCGACAGCACCCGATACAAGTGCTTACACCTTAGCTGAGCGCCGGAGAGCAGCACTTGCTGAAGTAGACAACGCTAAATTCTCGTGCTATCCTTCCTTGTATCTCTACGGCTCGAATCTCATCTGCGTATAGATGGTTTCACGTCAAAGTTTGCTGTGTGGCCGGTGCTGGCTTTTTCACAGATGCGTACGTGTTTCTCGCATTTTCGAAACGATGCATCCTCACTGTTTGCTTTTACTAGATATGATATCTTCGCTATCAACATTGCTTCAGTGATGCTGGGTTACGTTTACGGTGGCCTTGGTACGTTAATTTTCTGGCTTCCAATACACGTATCCTCTTAATAGACATCGAAGACTTCAAGCTTAGCACTAACCAAGACCTTGGAATCAAAGTTACCACACCCATTGGAACCTTAATCGGACAACTCCTTTTTGGCTGGCTCGCAGATGTCGTGGGTCGCAAACGAATGTGTACGTTCTATCCCTCTACATGTCCGAATAACCTTGATTTCTTCGGGATTAGATGGTGTCGAACTCATGATAATTATCCTTGGAGCTTTCGCTCAAGCAATCAGTGCCAACGGACATGCTGTGAACATCTTCGGGGTGCTTATTGTGTGGCGGTTCCTTGTAAGTCCCAGTCCAAATGACCATCATCCACCTCATCACAACCTGCCTTGTATACAGATGGGCATCGGAATCGGAGGAGATTACCCCCTCAGCGCCGTCATCTCTTCCGAGTTCGCCTCGACCAGAATCCGCGGTCGTATGATGACAGCTGTCTTCGCTTTCCAAGGCTGGGGGAACTTTGCCGCCGCCCTCGTTGGGCTGATCGTCGTGCTCTGCTACAAGACCTCCATCCTTTCGGATACACCACCATACTACGATCATGTTGACGAGACATGGCGTATCCTCATTGGACTGGGCTGTGTCCCTGGGGTCATTGCGTTGTACTTTCGCTTGACGATCCCGGAGACGCCTCGGTTCACCATGGACATTGAACGCAACTTAGCTCAGGCGGCAAGTGATATCGAGAATGTCTTGACCACGGGCCAGGCATCGCGAGATCCTGATGCTGTCGTTCAACGCGTACAAGCACCGAAAGCTGGATGGGAGGATTTTGGAAGACATTTCTCCCAGATGAAGAACTTCAAGGTTTTGTTCGGGGCTGCTTACTCGTGGTTTGCGCTTGATGTAAGTTCGTTCGAACCCCGCGTTTTTGCCATACATTGACTGCCTGATCCTAGATTGCATTTTACGGACTTGGCCTCAATTCAAGTATCGTTCTCGAAGCTATCGGATATGGTCGCGAGATCACTCCAGGCTCGCAAGGAGTGTACGACAACTTGCATAACATCTGTGTCGGTAACCTCATCATCTCTGCTGGTGGGCTCATTCCCGGATACTGGTTCACCTTTATCTTCATCGATTCATGGGGCCGAAAGCCTATTCAAATGATGGGTTTTATTCTTCTCACTGCCATATTCGTTGTCATGGGTCAGTGACATCCCCTTCCAAACTCAATTTCCTCATCATGACTTTATTTTATAGGGTTCGGCTACGACAAGTTGAACGAGACCGAATCCGCACGCAAGGCTTTCGTCTTTTTCTACTGCATGGCCAACTTTTTCCAGAACTTTGGCCCGAACACGACGACATTTATCGTACCGGGAGAGGCATTCCCTACGCGATATCGCTCTACCGCTCATGGGATCTGTGCTGCTAGCGGGAAGCTCGGCGCTATCGTTGCGCAAGTCGGTTTTGCACGTCTCAAAGACATACATGGAACCAACGGATTTGTTAAGCATATGTACGTATCCTGCCGGCTATCCGGACGACGATAACCTGGTTTCCTGACGAATTAATAGCCTCGAGATCTTCGCGTTGTTCATGCTGACTGGTATCTTCTCCACACTGTTGATCCCAGAAACCAAGGGGAAAAGCTTGGAAGAACTGTCCAATGAAGATCAAGATAGCTTCTTCACTGGCAAGTATCCCTCCCATAATATCTCACTTGCGATGCTGACGAACATGATAGGTATAGCAACCCCCCAGACAGAAGAGAAAGTTATTCCTCAAAACGCTTAACGCCACACATATAGCCCTGGAAAAGAAGATTACATTTTCATATTGCCCGCAAAAGACCCCCGTTCGATATTAGTTGTAAACGTTATATAAAGCATCAGTTTCAGTATAGCGAGCAGCACCCAATCTACTACCGGCACGCACGACTCACTGACGCATCGTCGATATGATTACGTGCGCGCAATCCAAGTCCACGGCTAGCGAATGCCTTTTCTAACGTGCAAGTATTCGCACCATCGAATCGAATAGCGTCCGCTTCGTACCACGCATCACGAGCAGAAATGACTACGAACAGGTTAGCTCAACTTAGTTGGTATCTCATAAGCAGGATGGTACATACAATCGGGGTTGCAAGGTTGCAGTTGTAGCGCATCCAGGAAGAGGTGCATGAAGACCACGTTGCCCTCAGTTCCGGTAGGATCAGTCTGGGCAGTTGTTGAGAACCCAAGATCGTCGACGAGAGCAGCTAGGACGTTGTGGAGCATGTTTGCCCAAACTTCACCGATCTCTGTAATTGGATGTTTGAGTATCCAGCTGAGAAGGAACGATAGGGAAGACCAACCGTGAACTTCAGTTAGGACTTGGAGGTCAGAGTAGCGCAGAGGGTTGACGGCACTGTACATGGGAATCAGTTTGTGAAGCTGGAAGGCAAGAGAGTGGCGACATACGCGCTGCGGGAGTAAGGGAATGAACGAAGACCAGCGGGGTTGTTGAAGACGAAAGAGCCCACGACGAAGTCATCAATTGCGGCAGAGTTGGCAACCCAGCTGGGAAAAGCGAGGTTAGTGTGGTGTAGATGAGGCTAGATGGGGACGACGTACTCAGCCATAGCATCAGACCAACCTTCACCCATTCCGCCAGCTTCAAGCGTCTGGAGGCATCGTCCAGTTCCGCCACCAGTCATACGGCTAGTAACACCGTGCGTTTGCTCGTGGATTACGACGTCGTTCTCAAGTGCACCGTCGCGCTGGGGAGTAGTGAAAGTCCAGGTGAACATTCCTTAAAAATCGGTCAGTACGTCGTTGGGATAGAGGAGACCTTTGAGACTCACTCATTTGACCAGGCTGACCGCTAGGACAAGAATATCAGCATGGCGCTCACTGATAACTGCAGTGACTTACTCAGGAGGTGTTGCGAAGTTAGCGTTGTTGACACCGGAAGCGTCTTGTACAGAGATAAGAACGGGGTCGTTGCCGACACCACCATTGCCTTGGTTGTTGATCTGGAAGTTGAAAGCGTCTTCAGTGAAGCCGTATCTATAAAATGTTAGAACACATCAAAATTGAAGAATAAAACCTCTCACAGATAGGTGATATCATGGAGCGTGTTGGAGATGACGAACGCATTAGTACGCGCAGCGTCCACATTGACCGCGTTGGCATCGGGGTCAGTAGTGAGATCGACCTCAAAGTTGAAGTTCAAGCCAGCCGACGACTGGGAGGTAGCCAACAATTGCTGACCCACACCCTTGAAGACGACGGCATTGTTCCCTTCGGTAGTACTAGAGAACATGAGCTGAGGATAAGACGACGAAAGGGATGAACTGACGTGAAATCATTGGTACCATCCGAATGCCATCCAAGCGGAGACGCCTCAAGGTTCTGGGGATCTTGGATGAGCTCAAGACCACTCTCCTCTATGGTTACGTCGCCAAATGGCACGGCGAGATACTGAAGTTTGCGTTAGTCGAAAAAGATTGTAAGATCGGTTATCAACCTACCGATGCCCTAGCCACGAAGTCGGTGACGCTGATAACTTCTCCAGAGTGCGCATCGACGAATGCCTCATACCAGTCACCAGTCAGAACATTTTGAACTTGCACGACGTGAGTGAGGACGGCCGTGTTGTCGTCCTTCATGTAGTACTCAAGTGTTGGTTCTTGGGCGTTGTAGGAGCCCTGAGTGGCAGCTTCCGCAGCAGCTATCGCGTCTTCGATGGAAACGGAGGGAGTGGCAGGTGCGATGCTATCGTACTTGACGAACGAACTGGCATACGACACGATCTGAGCACATATGAACATCGAAATATATCAAGTCAGATGGTGATCCAACGCACCTTGTTGTCTTTCATCGCGACGTTAGCGACGGCATTCGCGAATGGAATTCCGCTCTGAGAATGGGATGATCAGCCCATCCATCCATATTTTGCGAAACGTCGGAAAAACGCACCCATGCCTGCCTCAAGTACGCGTGACTCGCCATTGTCCCTTTAATGCCCGTCCTATATGCCACACGCTCCGCCTCCAAGCCGAGCTCCTCTGCGAGGAAGGCTGTCGTGATCTCCCCTAGGGTTGCCTCTTGTCGTTTGGATAATGAATGGTCGATGCCTCTTCCGAAAATCTATAAATACGATTAAAACTGATTTTTTTGGCGGAGGCAAATGGTAGGAACCTTGAAGGTGGATGCTGGATGGTAGGTGTTGAGCTTGAGATCCCGGGGTAGGTGCCTAACGTGGTGGGTAATGTGTTTCGCGTCCCGCGGGTATGGCGCCGCCACCGCGAACGATGCACAGACGGCCAAAGTCACAGAGGTAACGAGGTTGTTCCAGGCGACCATATTGAATCAAGAATATGTGGAGGGGTGGTGAAAGAAATATTAAGAGAGCGTAGAAAGAATGGAGGGGGGGAGTCGACCAGGACCCAGAGAAAAGAGGGAAGATGCCTTCACAGAAGGGAGCGGGCTTTTATTGGCCTGGAAAGACAATAGTCGAAACCTGTGTGAAGGATCAGCGACGAAGAACAACGACATGGTGGTGGTGGGACGGCTACCTTGACGGACGGAGCGCAGGACCTTTGATCAACATGTTTATATGCCAAACTGACAAGGCACCCACAAGGTCGGTTGCCAGCCGGCACGTACATCAATGAGCCAAGCCAAGGATCGTCATCGATCGTGCAGGGCAAGAACGCGGGAATCGTAACCGTCAACTCGTCAATTGTCGAGTGGCTGAGTACAATCTGAGGCTGCGCCTCGAAGGACAGGCGCTCGTCGACAATTCGAACTCTCTCCTTTGCAATCTCGGTACATTCGGCCTCGTCTTGGCGCGGCCGGGAAAGAACAATGGATTTACGGCAAAGGATCTCCGGACCCGGACAAATGAATGAAATGTTTGTACACCACTAACAATTGACCTTGTTCAAGTTAGAGGACAATGACCGTACGCATCGACAAACATCTAACGTACTCCTGGCTTAATACTCCCTCTACGCAAAAAACTTGGTCTATCTTCGCTTCGTCTTCTTGAACAGTCACCAGACTCATCGTCCAACCTCTGATGGATACAGTCGCCATACAACCCATTCTGCTACACAAGGAATCAGGATACCCCCGTCAGTGTTGTAATATATCGCACGAGGATTCGAGTACCCACGCCTACCCCTGCTACGGTTGTCGTGTGGAAAAGTCGAGGCCGATCATCTCGCCTGCATCCTCTGATTTTTAGCCTGCGATTGTGGCCGCCGGTTTCCGAGCACTCGCGCCAAGTTCAAGAAGGTCAAACCGCAGTATAGAAGTGTGGCGCATACGCTGGGGAGGTAAAAAGTTGTTACCTTCTTCCCCGTACTAGTCTCTTGGAGCCGAACTTGAGCTTTCCCTTTCGTACTCCATCCTAGAAAGAGCCGTAGCTAAAGATCTGGTATTGCTGGTAATACAACTTCGTCAGAAGTACGTGGCGTCCCTACAATCTCTCGAACCTTCATCCCAACCTTAATCTCCTGCTGCAGCAGCGTCACATGGCAGTCCTCACTCTCCGGGATCGTCTCATGCGTAGGCACATCGCTATCCTCCTCCCGCCTCATATCAACCAACGGTATCGATATCGTCAAATCCCTCAACTGGGTGAGTGAGCGTAAATTCAGACCCGCTATCAACATCGTTATCAGCACATCACCATAATCCCAAACAAACGAAAGACGCACCTTCATAAAACAAACTCACTCTCAAGCTCCCCAACGTCCTCCGATTATTATCGATCATCCGCTGCATGATATCGCTCTGCCTCCCACCCTCGTACGTCCCCCTCAGATCCACCAACCGGAGGTGCGTCAACCCCGCACACGTCCTCGCCAAACAACTCCACAAATCCCGATTCCACCCCTCCAGCCTCAACTCCTCCAAACACGCCATAACCGGCAACCTCGCCAACCCCGGCACGCTCGCCTCCTGCAGCACCATCGTCTCCAGCGTAATATCCAACGTCCTCAACCTCTTAAACGCCGGCAACGCATTCACGAACCCATTAAGCGCCTCGCTGCACCGACACACGATGCGCAATTCCTCGACGGTGGAGGAGTGGTACAGAGCGAGGTAAGTGCAGAACCGCGCATCGTGGATGATCTTGGCTTTGCGCACGGGGATCCCGCGTTTCTTGAGCTTTTTGAGGTATTGACGCTCGAGGGTTATTTCGGAGGAGAAGATGGAGTCGTCACCGTGGAAGTGGATGTATTCGCCTTTGAGGGGGGCGCTTTCGCTGGAGGTGGAGGAGTAGGTGTCGGTGTCGGTGTCGGTGTCGGAGCTGGAGCGGGGTGGGTTGTCCTGTATCTGTATCTGTGGAACAGAGATATTCGTCCTCGACCGAGAGTGCGTCCAACCCTTCAAAAAGTGCAGAGGGGAACGTTCAGAGACATCCGCAGATGGGTACTGTTCCACGCTGCCGCCTATCCCATCAACGATAACAGTCAAAGATTTCGTGATGACTCGACAGCTCTTTTGCATCATGTCAAGTGGGAAAGAGAGTGTGCAACCCGCTCATGTTTAAATCAAAAGTTTAAAGTTGTCTCACACAATAGAGGAAAGTGAGACATCTCGCGGAACGTGATTACTTTGAGAAGGATTCCCCTGAAAGTCCATTATTAATATCCTGCCAAGGTGGCCCGCAGACCCATACCCGCCGGCATGGATATGGGCTCGTATGATACGCCACACAAGATTAGGGCACAAACAAAATTCAAATTCAAATGGACTACCATATGTACGTTATTCCAAAAAAACAATCCACGGGTAGCAAAACTTTATTCTACGTCTTTCAGATATCATATATCGTAAATAATATCACCGGTTCGAAGGGGGTAGGTAGCGTCCACTGCGATCCCTCTCGTACGCTCTCGCGCGGTCGTATCCAAGAGGCGGCGGGGGAGACCTTGGTCTCTCATACGACACATGCGGAACATAATCGGGATAAGGATCATGTGGACGATACCTCGCACCATAATCATAATCCTCCCTCGCCCTCTTGACCGGAATCACAGGACTCGGACTCCTCCCACGCCTCAAAGTAGACGCAACGACATACGGCGGGGGTGCCGCATACGCAGCACGAGGAGGAGGCGACGGCGCAGGCACATACCGTCGCTCCGCCTCCCGTTTATAATAATCATCGTCCCACATCCCATTAGCCGACCACTCCCGACGCCTTTCCCCCTCAAACACAACAGGCGCAGGCGCAGGTAAAGGAGGAGGCGTGAACTTGCGCCTCATGCGATCCCTATCCCGTGCCAAATCCGCAGCAGTCGGCGGGGAGAACCGACCAGAACTGCTCAGCTCAATCCTTTCCTTCTCTCTCTCTCGTTCACGGAGCTCCCGTTCCCGCTCGCGGTCGCGCTCTATCTCGCCAGGTCGATAATTATTGGGAACAGGAGGAACTCGATACGCTGTCCTAGGAGGAGGCGGGGATCGGGAGTGAACAGAAGCTGGCCGGGTATACGACGCCCTCGTAGGAGAAGCCGGTCTGTTGTACGAGCGCGTAGGGGGCGAAGCCGCCGTAGGAGGTGGAACATTAGTAGCAGTAGACTGAGTTCGTGGAATAGGATCTTCCGACCCCGTTATTCTTTGTTCCAGTGGTATAGCTGCCTGAGGGGCCACAACAGCAGGAGGGGGAGGAGGAGGAGGAGTCTTAAGACGTTCACGGAGAGTGGGGACTCGACTGATGCGCTCTTCTAGCTTGATAGGCCTGGATGCGTCCGCAGATCCGGCTGGGCTCGATGTTGGAGGCGCTGAAGCAGGCGGAGGTCTTCTGTCGTCGACAAGCGGGCGCCTATCAACGGCGGGAGGAGGAGGAGGGAGGGGCCTGTGATCGTCCAGAGGTCGTACAGGGTGCCGGTCATCAAGAGGTCGTCGGTCGTCGGAAGCCGCCAGACGTCTGTCATCTAGAGAGCCTCTGTCGGTAGCTACAGGACGACGATCATCTCGCCTATCTTCGTGTGGAGGAGGAGGACGACGCTCTTCAGCCAAGGGACGCCGAACATCAACAGAAGGCAAGCGATGCTCATCCACGGGAGGACGACGATCTTCGATTGGTTGGACACGGCGATCCTCGATAGGCGGACGTTTCTCGTCTACGACACGGCTGGTATCGACAGGAATAGGTCTATCATCGAGAAGAACGGGACGACGCTCGTCCTGCAGAGGTTTTCTGCCTTCCGGGACACGCCGGTCGTCAACGCGTGTCGGGAGCGGTCGTCGGTCTCTGTCGTCAACCCGAGAGGACACTGGGGCTGGTGTAGGCGCCGACGACCGTCTTTCCCGATCGTCTGGCAGTGGACGACGATCAACCGAAGGACGTCGGTCTCGTTCTTCAAGCATGGGTCGTCGCTCCCGTTCCCGTTCGCGATCTTCAAAGTGTAGGGGTCTGCGGTCGTCCAAAGGTCTCCTAGAGTATTCAGATACAGAAGAGGGGGGAGGCGGCTCGTAATGTCTGTCGTCCATAGTAGGCCTGGTGGAAGAAACCCTCCTTTCGTCAGCGGTAGACAGACGGCGTTCTCTATCTCGCTCTTTCTCTCTGTCTCTGTCCGCTGCGTCCTCCCTGTCGTACCGAGCGGGAGCGTTCGAGTGTCTTTGGCTGTCCCGGTGTCTAGAGGAGTGATCGCGGTCATTGGGCTCGAGCAAAGGAGGCTTGTCGTCGCTCTTTGGGGTCGCTGACGAAGAGAAAGGCTGCTTGGAGGTCGAAGCAGACAGCGGAGGCGGGTGAGTAGTATTCGAAGAGACAGAGCCGCGAGAAGCCAAGCCGTTGCGCTGGGAGGGTGAAGGAGCCGCCATAGAGATCTAGTAACCGTTAGTTGACGAAAAACTGGATATCTGAAGACGCACCTCGTTCGTTGGACCGTCAGGCTGCTCTGTGAGTTTTTCTCGACCTTTGCCCTTGTCGTGGGCGGGTTCTTGGAGGCCACTATCGGGATGAGCACCCTGCCAGAGAGCTCTGAGCACAGCAGGTCGCGGTTCGGGGCGGAACATGGGGTGCTGCCCCTCCTTGATAGTCGCCTTGAGGTCCTCAAGGATGGCCAAGTCAGACGGCTCAGCGGGCTGCATATACATATTCCCATTGTGCAAAGGCATGCTGGGCTGATAGTTCGCGTGTATGACAAAGTTGGGATCCTGCGGATCGTAGTGTTCGTGGTTCTGGCTGTTGTAGAATCCGTTGCCGTAGGAGTTTTGTAGGGCTGCTAAAAAGTCGGGTGAAGAGAGCAGGTTAGGGATCATGGCGTCGGCGGTGTAGTCGTTGGCGCTGTGGTGGTTGTTGATAGTCGGTGTGCCCAAGGATGCAGGAATAGAGGTGTTCGTCGGTAAAGTCGTGGCCCTCGTCGTCGTCGACGTGTCCGAAATGAAGGCGCTGTCCGTCAACGTCGTTACCGTCCGTTCGCGTTCGCGCGTGTTTCGACTGCGTGGATGGTGGTACGGATGAACAGCCTTTTTGTTTTGCCGTGCTGACATTTGTGGGTCCCGACAAATACGGACAAATGTCCCAGCTCTTCGTCAACGACCGCGGAAATAGGATGGTAGCTTGCTAGAGAATAGCTTTTGAGCTTTTTAGATGGCGCCGCGAGGGAAAGATGCGTTGCATGTGACGACCGCGCTGGCAAGTCGATTTGTAAGTTTAACTGTTCAATCAATGATCCGGGCGGCGAGCGGTGAGCAAGTCTGCTCCTTAGCAGACTTCTGATACTTTGCTGATATTTATTCAGACGAGTGCTATGATTCGCGACTTGGTTGGTACACAGGACGAGCTCCAAGTTCCCCCGATCGAATCAAAGCTGATCTTTGGATTTCTCCGTGAATCTCTCCCATGTTACTACGCTACGTCTCTAAGCTCTGGGTAGTCTCTCCTACTAGGCAGAAATCGAACGTACACTTTGTAATGCTACAACTTCATCTGGCGAACCTCTCCTAACACTACTTGACGAAACTCATAATCCATTCTCTCCCGCCCACTATGTTCTCTTTTTAAGTATCGCTGGTAGTACTCCTACAGATTCAACGACGCCTGTATGACGATGTACCCAGACAGTAGCCCCCTTCCTCCCCCACAAAAGGCTATGCCTACCTCGGAGGCATGTCTCTCCGGGTGGCTCCTTTACACAGTGACAAAGTCTATAAAACCCCACGCCTTCTCTAAATATCTCCCAAACCGAAACCACCACCATGTCGAGCACTACCACATTTTCCACCTCGCCCAGAACACACCGTTCCCCTCTCAGTGTCATAACTTCCTGGACTCATTCACACCTCTCCAAGTCCAAGTCCAAGTCATGCCGCCCCTCCTCCCCTTCCCCTTCCTCCTCTTCGTCATCCCACAAATACATCCCCCCCGCCCTCCGAGGCGAAAACATCCGCTTCCACGGGTCCGACGCCCCCTCCTCCCCACCCCCCACCCTCGAACGAAAGTTCCTCAAAGGCCTCCTCAAACGAGGCGTCCACATCCTCAAAGCCAAAATCATCTACGACTCCTCTTTCTGTCAATTCCTCGCTTCGACACACGGCTCGACAGTCCAGGAGCTGGTGATCGTATGTCGCAAGCCCGAGGCGCTCAATGAATTCATCGGGACGCTTCCTTTGTTTACTAGTCTTCGGACGCTGGAGATACAGTTGGAGGCGACGCTTCGTGTGGACGCGGGCATCGCTGGTCTCGCTCGTATACCCTCCCTGCCTAATATCTCTACGCTCAAGATCAATGGGTGGAATAGGGATTTATGGAGTTGTCTAGGGAGGGTGTGTACGAACCTCACTGCGCTCCAGATGGTCGACCTCCAAGGCGTATACGAAGGGCAGAGACAGTGCGATATCATGCAACGGATGATCGATAATAACCAGTCGACGCTTCAATCCCTCCGAATCAGCCTTTTCTACGAGAGTACGTTCTCTTCCCCCTCCCACTTTACTTCACTTCAACTAACCCCTTTTCCTAATAGCTGGTCTAAATCTCCAATCTCTCCACAACCTAACAAACCTCACCATATCCATCCCGCGTATGGACAAACGCGAAGAGGATGGAGAACGCACACATGAGATGATCCCAGCGTCCAAACATCTATCAGCGAGGATCCTAGACCAGCAGTTGAACGATGGTAGTATAGTTACAGAAGTACCCTTAGGTACAGCTATTGAATGGGAAATAGAAAGCGATTTTGTTTAAGTCTGCTTGTGAACTTGAATTTTTTTGAACCCGTTGAGCAGAGGGGTTGATCCGACACGGAAGCATATTTTATTTTCAGCTCGACCTTGCTTTCGTACCACCATCCTCTCTCTCCTCGGAGTCATTGACATTGCAACATGATGCATCCTATCTTGTATTTCTCGTATGAATAGTCTCCTATTCCCTGAAAAGACAAGCCATTTACGCTGCCTCCGTGGAAACAGACCAAGATCATCAGATCAAGAAGGTAAAGCGTGTCTCCGTTCAAGTATGATAATCGTCTGGCACTGATTCCGTGAAGAAATCCTCCATCGTGCGCAGCCACTGGCAGCCGTCGACTGCGATCGAGACATACCATAGCTTCCTTGATCAAGCCGTTCTCGTTCTCCCAAGTTTCCTCCCGTTTTCCCTTCCACTCTGTCTCGTGCTACTACGGTGCCTCTCTATGCTCTGGGTAGTCGCCACGACTATGCAGAAATTGAACATATAGTCTGAAATGTTATGGCGAACCTCTCCGATCACTACTTGACGAAACTTAATACCCATACCCTCTCGCTCCCTTCTCAATATCGCTGGTAATACTCCTACAACAGCGCAGATATGACGATGTACCCAGACAGTAGCCCCCTTCCTCCCCCACAAAAGGCTATGCCTACCTCGGAGGCATGTCTCTCCGGTTGGCTCCTTTACACAAAGTCTATAAAACCCCACGCCTCCTCTAAATTCCTCCCAAACCCAAACCACCACCATGTCGAGCACTACCACTCACCGCTCCCCTCTCAGCGCCATCACGTCCTGGACTCATTCACACCTCTCCAAGTCCAAGTCCTGCCGCTCCGAATCTCAACCTTCATCCCCTTCCGCCTCATCATCCTCCTCGTCGCACAAATACATACCCCCCGCCCTCCGAGGCGAAAACATCCGCTTCCACGGGTCCGACGCCCCCTCCTCCCCACCCCCCACCCTCGAACGAAAGTTCCTCAAAGGGCTCCTCAAACGAGGCGTCCACATCCTCAAAGCCAAAATCATCTACGACTCCTCTTTCTGTCAATTCCTCGCATCGACACACGGCTCGACAGTCGAGGAGCTCGTTATCGTATGCCGCAAGCCCGAGGCGCTCAATGAATTCATCGGGACGCTTCCTTTGTTTACTAGCCTCCGGACGCTGGAGATACAGTTGGAGGCGACGCTCCGTGTGGATGTGACTATTGCGGGATTGGCAAGGCTCCCGTCCATGCCTAATATCACCACTCTCAAGATTAATGGTTGGAATAGGGATTTATGGAGTTGCCTAGGGAGGGTGTGCACGAACCTCACTGCGCTTCAGATGGTCGACCTCCAGGGCGTATACGAAGGGCAGAGACAGTGCGATATCATGCAACGGATGATCGATAATAACCAGTCGACGCTTCAATCCCTCCGAATCAGCCTTTTCTACGAGAGTACGTTTCTTCCCCTCCACTTCACTTCAATCGAACTGACCCCTTTTCCTATCAGCTGGTCTAAACCTCCAATCACTCCACAACCTAACAACCCTCACCATATCCATTCCGCGTATGGACAAACGCGAAGAAGACGGAGAACGCACACATGAGATGATCCCAGCGTCCAAACATTTATCGACGAGGATTTTAGACCAGCAGTTGAACGATGGTAGTATAGTTACAGAAGTACGTTTAGGTACAGCTACGGAATGGGAAATAGAAAGTGATTTTGTTTAATCCTGCTTGAACTTTTGAATCCGCTTTGAAGAGGGGTTGATCCGACGCCACATCAGATGCGGAACCATATTTTGATTTCAGCTCGACCTTGCTTTCGTACCACCATCCTCTCTCTCCTCGGAGTCATTGACATTGCAACATGATGCATCCTATCTTGTATTTCTCGTATGAATAGTCTCCTATTCCCTGAAAAGACAAGCCATTTACGCTGCTTCCGTGGAAACAGACCAAGATCATCAGATCAAGAAGGTAAAGCGTGTCTCCTTGCAAGTATAATAGCCATCTGGCGCTGATTCTCTGAAGGAATAAGTCCATCGTGCGGTATCAACGGTCGATCGACTCGGAGTCATACTTCCTTGCCAGTGATCAAGTCGTTCTCGTTCTCTCAAGTTTCACCTAGTTTTTCCCTTCGACTCTGTCTCGTGCTACAACGGTGATCGTCTATGCTCGGGGTAGCCGCCCAACTATGCAGAAATTGAACGTATAGTCTGAAATGTTATGGCGAACCTCTCCGATCACTACTTGACGAAACTCAATACCCATACCCTCTCGCTCCCTTCTCAATATCGCTGGTAATACTTCTACAACAGCGCCTTTATGACGATATACCCAGACAGTAGCCCCCTTCCTCCCCCACAAAAGGCTATGTCTACCTCGGAGGCATGTCTCTCCGGTTGGCTCCTTTACAAGTCTATAAAAACCCACGTCTCCTCTAAATTCCTCCCAAACCCAAACCACAACCATGTCCACCACTACCACTCATCGCTCCCCTCTCAGTGTCATAACTTCCTGGACCCATTCACACCTCTCCAAGTCCAAGTCCAAGTCATGCCGCCCCTCCTCCCCTTCCCCTGCATCATCCTCGTCATCCCACAAATACATACCCCCCGCCCTCCGAGGCGAAAACATCCGTTTCCACGGGTCCGACGCCCACTCCTCCCCACCCCCCACACTCGAACGCAAATTCCTCAAAGGCCTCCTCAAACGAGGCGTCCACATCCTCAAAGCCAAAATCATATACGACTCCTCTTTCTGTCAGTTCCTCGCTTCGACACACGGCTCGACCGTCCAGGAGCTCGTTATTGTATGCCGCAAGCCCGAGGCGCTCAATGAATTCATCGGGACGCTTCCCTTGTTCACTAGCCTCCGGACGCTGGAGATCCAGTTGGAGGCGACGCTCCGTGTGGACGCGGGCATCGCGGGTCTCGCTCGTATACCAACCCTGCCTAATATCTCCACGCTCAAAATCAATGGGTGGAATAGGGATCTATGGAGTTGTCTAGGGAGGGTGTGCACGAACCTCACTGCGCTCCAGATGGTCGACCTACAGGGCGTATACGAAGGGCAGAGACAGTGCGATATCATACAGAGGATGATCGACAATAACCAGTCGACGCTTCAATCCCTCAGAATCAGCCTTTTCTACGAAAGTACGTTCCTTCTCCTCCTCTTCACTTCAACTCAACCTGACCCCTTTTCTTTTCCTAATAGCTGGTCTAAACCTCCAATCACTCCACAACCTAACAACCCTCACCATATCCATCCCGCGTACGGACAAACGCGAAGAGGATGGAGAACGCACACACGAGATGATCCCAGCGTCCAAACATCTATCAGCGAAGATCCTAGACCAGCAGTTGAATGACGGTAGTATAGTTACAGAAGTACCTTTAGGTACAGCTATTGAATGGGAAATAGAAAGCGATTTTGTTTAATCCTGGTGGTGAACTTGAACTTTTGAATCCGCTTGTTGGCAGAGGGGGGTTGATCCGACGCCACATCAGATACGGAAGCATATTTTCAGCTCCGAGTCGACCTTGCTTTCATACCATTATCCTCTCTCTCCTCGGAGTCATTGACATTGCAACATGATGCATCCTATCTTGTATTTCTCGTATGAATAGTCTCCTATTCCCTGAAAAGACAAGCCATTTACGCTGCTTCCGTGGAAACAGACCAAGATCATCAGATCAAGAAGGTAAAGCGTGTCTCCGTGCAAGTATAATAGCCATCTGGCGCTGATTCTCTGAAGGAATAAGTCCATCGTGCGGTATCAACGGTCGATCGACTCGGAGTCATACTTCCTTGCCAGTGATCAAGTTGTTCTCGTTCCCTCAAGTTTCACCTAGTTTTTCCCTTCGACTCTGTCTCGTGCTACAACGGTGATCGTCTATGCTCGGGGTAGCCGCCCAACTATGCAGAAATTGAACGTATAGTCTGAAATGTTATGGCGAACCTCTCCGATCACTACTTGACGAAACTCAATACCCATACCCCCTCGCTCCCTCCTCAATATCGCTGGTAATACTTCTACAACAGCGCCTTTATGACGATATACCCAGACAGTAGCCCCCTTCCTCCTCCACAAAAGGCTATGCCTACCTCGGGTAAAGCCTGACCGAGTCCAAATTCAACTTCAGTGGTGATGTTGCGCAAATTAACTTCACGTTTGAAGTGAATCTGGTGCAACTTCAAGTCAAATTCAGTCATAGATATCTGTACGCCTAGTGTTATGTCAGTAGTATAGTAGTCACTATATATCAAATTCAATATGAATTCAACGCCACCCGAATTCAATCCGAATTCAACGCCACCCGAATTCAGCGCCGGCTTCAACGACGGCTTCAACGACGGCTTCAGCGACGAATTCAACGACGGCTTCAGCGACGAATTCAACGACGAATTCAACGTCGGCTTCAACGTCGGCTTCACCGTCGAATTCAAGGTCGAATTCAGCGCCGGCTTCAGCGTCGAATTCAACGACGAATTCAGCGTCGGCTTCAACGTCGAATTCAGCGTCGGCTTCAACGTCGAATTCAGCGTCGGCTTCAACGTTGGCTTCAACGACGGCTTCAACGACGGCTTCAGCGACGAATTCAACGACGAATTCAACGTGATTCGGCGTTGAATTCAACTGCCGCTGCCGTCCAGATTCAAAAAGTATTGAACCTGCGACCTACGATTCTAACACTATGGTGTGTTTACCTCTAAGCTAGTGTGCCGTTACAAGGGATAGATCAAACGGGATCGTATCCATCCTTGTATTCTGTGCCTGATGAACGACTAATACTGTACATTTAGGCTTTTTCCTCCATCTCCTTCCACCACCACCACTCCCATGGACCTCCTACCCCACCACAGTGAGCAGCCCACAGTTCCACCCCCCCAAGGAGCATCCAACATGGAGAAATATAGAGAGAGGGACATTGAGGTACGCCACAGTGTTAGAACATGCTTCAAACCTGATTTTTGTTATCTTTTTCATCTTTTTCATCATCACCTGGCAAGCAGTCCATCAGTCCATCTACCCAGAGGGCATTCAACAAGCAGGAAAGTGCAGAAAGGGACATTCAGGTGCGCCACAGTTACAGAGAATGATTCAATGCTGATTTTCTTCCATCTCTTTCATCTTCTTATCACTTCCCTGCACGCTATCCATCAAACGAACGAACGTTTATCGCACTGCTGCTCCGACCGACCAACGAATTTCCACCCCGCCTGCTGTTTCCCTATCCTACCATCGCTCACCGCCCATCCGTCCGCCATTCGCTCCGTTTTTCTCAAACCGTTCCACCCCGCGGACTGGACGATCATTCCATTCGTCTATCCCGCCCTCAACGTTCTCCCTCTATCGTTCGTCAACTCGCGCGCGCCGTTCCTACCTACCTACCCGCGGCCCATCCATCTGCCATTCGTTCCGTTTTCTCAAACCGTTCCACCCCGCGGACTGGACGATCATTCCATTCGTCTATCCCGCCCCCGACGTTCTCCCTCTATCGTTCGTCAACTCGCGCGCGCCGTTCCCTATCTACCCCCCGCGTCCTATTCGTTTGCAATTCCCACCCTCTTCGCGTACCATTTTATTCCATCCATAGACGATAGCTCCACGCTTGTTCTATCTGCGTCGAATCGCCCGTGTTCTGAAAGACCAGAGACCGTCTACATCGGTCAATCGAGCAACCCATGTGCTCATGCAGATGAAAAGGAAGTACGAGGCGTACTTCCAATACCAAGGAGCTTACTGGGTGCTACTGTGAGTGTATCTATTCATGTCTATTAGTTGTATGTTTATCTTCTCTAAATAGAAACCATTACCATCGTTCCACTCCTCATTTGGAGGATTTGTCTGAAAGCGAAAACAAGTAAGTGCTTGTTATGACTTTCACTAGCGCGCTCGTACTTAACTGATTGGGAAACAGACCATCGAATGCACACAAGGACCATCTCACTATCAAGGTGTACGATGGCGAACTGATGCACCTTGGTGCAGTCCATTGTTTCGACGAGGACTCGGACGAATCAGAGCCATTACAACCGCAAGACGGTAAAACTTATCCCAAGTTCAAACTCGATAGCGAGAAATTCGTAGAATGTATCTTGTAGTAGTATACGTTATCAAATG
The DNA here is from genome assembly GCA_011800155.1 of Flammulina velutipes. Classification (NCBI taxonomy): domain Eukaryota; kingdom Fungi; phylum Basidiomycota; class Agaricomycetes; order Agaricales; family Physalacriaceae; genus Flammulina; species Flammulina velutipes. Next base: position 3,658,317 of record CM022370.1, on the reverse strand, counting down.
TCTGCTTGTTTACCCTTCCTTATCAGACGACTGCTTCGGCGTTTCCTTCCTATTGGCGCGAGACTTTTTGCGTTTCTCACTGGCAAGACGTTCCTCTTGGACTCGCTCTGCTAATCCTTCAGGAAGAACATACTCCTTCTCCACTAGCTCCTCAACGGTCATTCGTAGAGGACTTTTCCCTTTCCGCACAGCTTCGATGTGTTTCCAAAAAGGTTGGCCTTCAGGAAGAAAGAGCACGTGCCCATAACCAGCCGAATAAAGTTTGTCCTTCATCCGTCCTATCATCTCCTTGTGCATGTGAGCTTGTTGGCGAGCAAAGGTAGCATGTCCGTTTTGGTCATCTGCGCGGTAGTGAACGGCACGTTCCGACCAAGCCTTCTGGGTTACGGTCCAAGATCGTATGCATCGAAGCATTTCACTTTGAGTCTTTTCCACCTTCTCCAAAAACCGAAGAGCTTCGGCCTCTAACCTGAAGAACTGAACCCGTTCACCTAGGGGTCTTGTTAGATAGGGTCAGTAAGGTGAACCACAAAAACAAACCGTCTACAAGCCATTCCTCGATTTCCGAGGCGTTCTTATTTCCCCGAATGGTGAGCTCATGCAACCAGTCCGTGGGTTCATTGCGACTCTTCAATAATTTCGGAGGTTTGGCTACGGAGAATCAGCAGTTATAGAAAACCATTAACTGCAGACGTACCACGGCGGTCGCCTTTGTCATCAGCGGCCCTGGACCTCTTCCTAGAGACGTCTGCCTCTATCCTTCGCTGACCGTTCTCTGCATTCGGGAATCTGGCCTGTTCGCCGCCTCTGCGAGCCATATCCTGGGTTGCAATTGCTCGTACATGTTGGTAACCAGACGTTTCGTGAATATGAGAATCTCCGGGAAGCCGTGGTCCATCTACAGATCTGGTTCGGAAGGTATCTTTCTTCACCATCTCCGGGAGGCCCTTCAACATGGACTGGTCTAAGGTTCCCATACGGTCCAGCGCTGACCTATGCGCGTTCCAATCGCCAATCGCCTTGTTTCTTTCCCATTCCAGCTGTCGTAACGCAGATGTAGACTTCGTAGCTATACCCGCTGTTAGGCGGGCCATGGCTTCTGCAACCTCCTCCCCATGCAAAACTTTGTCTGAAGCGAACTTCCGAAGTGCGTCAGCCATAATCACTGCCATCCGCGCAGCTTCATACGCAGCTCCCTCTCTCAGCTTGGTTTCCGCGTCGACCAAGAAGGAGACTGCCTGGCGTTCCGTCGGGGAAAGATGAGAGGGCAAAACTAGAGACCAATCTTCTGCGTTACCCTCCGTAAGCTGTGGACCATGGAAGTCGGCCCCATTGGTAAGAAAAATGTATGAAGCGATAGTTTTCGTGGCTCGCTGTATCCAAACTTCAAGTTGACCGGTTAGATTGAGACGCGTTCGCGCAATCGATTCCTTCTCCGTAAGGGAAGGGTACTTCGACACCTTATTAATCAAGCGTCGTAAGTCCCGTCTAACGTCAACGTTAGCCATTGGCTCGATCATATTTAACTCAACGTACTGTTCTTTCTCGAGCTTAAGCCCATCAATTAGAAGGGATAGAGCCTCCCCACTTCGGTTCACTTTTTTGTCCCCAGGAAGGCACGGCATGACGATGGGGTTCTTGTTGTAGGTCGCTATAGCCTCATCCATTGATGGCACTACGGAAATCGTCAGGAGTATTTGACGATGTTGAGGGGAACACATACTTTGGAGCGTGCGGTGCTTGTAGGGGCTGATCACATCCTTACCGTCCTCTGTCCATTCATAAGCCTTCGTCCCAAGGTACGCCCATTCCGCTCTCCAAGATTTAATATGGGCAGCGTTACGAATGCAGGATGCGTCGAACTCCCGCTTGAACGCCAAATGCTGAGCGTATGCGTATTCAATTTCTTTGTGTAGCTGGTTTGCTGAGGGGACGGTGAGATTCCAACGTTAGATCCTATTGGTCCAAGACTCACGAAAGTTGATATACTTCTTCCAGTTCCAGTCCATAGCGACGTGGAAGTAAACCTCGTGGCCATGGTTGCGATTCATCTGGAAGATGATGGACGCGAATCTATTGGCGATAGCCCAAAAGTGTTCCGCGGTTTCACCATGGAAATGTGCAGCGCAGAGAATGTAGAAGGGGCCAAATATATATTTGCAAACGTCCACATGCGCATAGACATGCGCTGCACCTATGAGGAGTAGCGCAAATCCTATGAGCCAGCTAAGGGGGGACAGCTCAGGCGTATTTTCGAACCGAAATGTGAGGTTGGTAGAATATCCGCACATGCTATCGTAGCAATATACCTGAGGCGGCACCGGGTCTCCTTGCTTGATGTTATTCAAACCGCTACGCTCGAGGCCCAGGTTGAGCGCCATGTCCGCACTTTTATGGCTGCCGGCCATCGTTAGCCAAAACTTCGTTAAGCGTGAGACGCTTGCTTACTCTTCGCCTTTTGGGATCTCCACCGTGGAGCATACAAAGACGTGAGAGCACTGACACTGTAGGACCCCGTTGTATTGCATGCTTTTCGAACGCACGTTTTTGTCTGCAGTACTTTGGGACTTATGGTCGTTGCAGATGATTTTCTAGGCGGCATCTGGTCAAAGAAGTATATGGTGATTGTAAACGCAGGCGCTCACCTGTTTGGCTCTCGCTTTCTGTGCGTCGTTTGGAGTAACAATTCGATCCCGATAGGCAGGCATGATCTCCTCAACGGGGTACAGTCCGTCCCCACCAATGAGGTCGATGTCGTCGTTGTTGGAAGTGTGAGCCCCTGCAGTTTGCTTAAAGTTGCCATCGAGGGTCTTCTCTATGCGACAAATGTGTCTAGAAACCCATTCAATCAGTGCGGGTCCATGATAGGTGGAGTATTAGACGCACTTCAGATGCTCTGGTATATTCCTGTACTCTTCGGGAACGACGTTGAATCCTATCTCCGGACAAGCAGGACAGAGTACCATGAGATGGTTGCGCGGGCGCGTAGGAATTTCGACGTGGATATCATGAATCTTTCCTGCTCGCCTTTCAGCCTTGACCAGTTTAAAGATCCGGAACACCCGTCCTGCTTGTTTGACAAGATCCTGAAAAGAAAATGGCATGAGGCGAAGCCTGAGGAAGAGAGCATCAAGTTGACTTACTGCTACCGCCCAAGGATAGGCGTTATTAGTGATTCGTTGCCAGGCCGCCATCATAGCAGCAGTGCTCAAAGCTCCTTCGGTATGAATAAGCTGAAAGTGCCGAAGCCACTCCAGACTGAACGCTATCCGAGGTCGGCTGGTGGTGTTGGGGAACAGGCGGGCCCACAGTAGTTGATGAAAGTGGGGGCTATTCTCTCCATCCTTGCAGTTGCAAAACCGGATACGAATCCTATGGATACCGTGTACGTCCACCACGATGAAGCCGATAGTGTCGGTGGGTGAGGGACACGGCGCTCCTTGGTGGCCTAATTGAGGATAGAACGGGACGGATAGGTCGGAAATAGAGGTCGTTTGAAAGATCTCTAAAGATGGGTTCCAAACCTCAGCGCAATGAGTCCATGTCCAGCGATGTCTATCCAGAAAGCACTGCGCGCAGACGACGCTCGGGTCAGGACACTGCTCGCAACGAACAAGTCGAGCGCCACGCGACTCCTGGCCGTCGCAGGAACATGGTTGGTTGACGCCGTCATCGTACTCCAGATCCATGAGGATCCTATGAAACGCGGGAAGGTTGGTTTGGAAATCTTCCATTCTCCGTCGCGCCTACGGCCATGGGTTAGAGGCGTGATAAACAATGATAAAAAGGGGTGCTCACCTCCGATGGGGCAGAGGTAGTGGGTTCTGAAGGTTCCTCAGGCGATGGCACAACTTCCACTTCTTCCAATGAGACCTCTGCGGCTTCAAACGCTGCGGGTTCGGGTTCATGAATAAGTTGATCCCAGCCGTAAGGATCGACAGGGACTCCACCAGCTGCCTTCAATAGAGAGGAGAACCTGGAGAATTCGACAGAGGTCGCAGTAACACGGACTCCTTCCACCTCATCGGAGGGTTTGGGGGGGGAGATCGCGGGGATGAAGTTAGGCAGGGGGTCCGATGCTTTCTTCGGAGTGCCCTGCTGAAAGGCGCCTTTCCCCTTATGCTTTTTGCTGGGGGTTCGCGTTGGATCCCGAAGGGGGGTAACAACTCTGCCAGATTTCTTTGGGCTCCCGAGCACTTTCGTCGGTGAGCTGGTAGGGGTTCGTGTCGGGCGACGAAGTGGGATGGTAGCTCTGGAAGGGCTGCCAAATTGGAAGGGATTCCCTGGGAGTTTGCTGGGAGCCTTGGGAGGTTCTACAGTGGAGACGTCTGGTTTGGAATGGGGGGTGCTTTCCTGGCTCATGGTCGTGTTGTTGGTAAATGGGAGAGTGCTGGGACAAACAATATTAGCATCATTACTTAACCGATGCTGTTGTTCAGCTTACCCAGGGGTCAGGATCTTATTATTATTATTATTAGGGTTCCCTCAGACCAGGTGATGATAAAGGTAGGAGGAAGGCGTGGTGAAAAGGCATCAAGAGGTCATTCATGGAGACTATGTACAGTAAACAAGCGTTAACGGGTCGTTCAGTATAGTACAGTAGACGAATCGTTAGCAGGTTCATGATACGCTGGTAAAATCTTCAAGAGCATTATGTAGAAATGTAAATGGTGCAATATGTATAATGGTAAGGTAAAGTAAAGAGCGTTAGGCAAGGGTGTTGAAACCCCCGACATGTAAGCATAAGATGGTGGACTGGTCCTAAAGGAGCGAGGCCCAAAATGCCAGGGTGTCCTTGTCTACCACACCCCACCCCACGCGAATAAGGTAAGTCAGCCCCTTCCCCGCTCCAGCATCCTCCAGGGGAATCGCCCTGTCCAGACTGAAGTGCTTCCAGCTACCTTCAACATAGCTTTGCAGGCGAGAGGTTCCTACCAGCATCTGATTCAGCCGAGTGTCGTGGCAAAGCTGGCGGATGGTGGTGCTGGGGCCTTTCAGGTTGTCGAAGGTAAAACGGCTGACGGTCGCCTGAGGAATGTGTTAGTGCCTTGGCTGCTCAACGGATAGAGGGGGTAACTTACACCAAAGACGATCAAATTCAATCTATGCCTGTTGATGAGAACTGAAGCGATGATCTCCACCGATGGGGAGCGTTGTCGAGTGGTTGGGGCCGGGGCGGTCGAAGCAGCGTCGACAAGTTCTACCGACGGGTAGCGCCTCAAAGGCGGGTTGCGTCTCACCGTGCGTGGTCCGAGCACGGTTCCGTAAAGAGGAGGCGCAATGAAGGTCTTCCAATTGCGATGGATATCCTGAAGGGCGTTCTTGTGAACTCGGTAGCGGAGTTTGACGGAAGCGACCTCAGCGCGAGTCTGTACGATGGTTCGAAGAAGAACGTCGTTCTGCATGGTTTCGAGGGGAAGGGAGGGTAGCTTAATGCCCTTGCTACACTCCAGGCACTGTCCGACCATGAATAAAAATTGGTTCAAAATTCGGTCGAGACACATACCTTGGCTGAACACGCAAACGAATCCGCGTTTAAGTGAAACACGTTGAAGTGGACTTTGAGTCTCATCCCGCCAAAACATGACGAACAACGGAAAGGGAAACGGGAGAAAAGATCGCGAAGATCGCACACCCTAGCGAGGGCCTGGAGGCGAAGATGGGCGTCAACGGCGGCTTTGTGTTCTGCTGGGGAGTCCATGGACCACTTCCGAGGAGGATCCGGAGTGAGGGCAGCAATCTGCGATTTCGTCGACCTGTTGAGATGGCTTCGGTGGCGGTAGTCGTAGTTCAAGGCCATGGAGGGCGACGAAGAGACCGTGGGTCCGAGAGGTGGTGGGGGATAATTGAGAACGGAGCAGTCCTTTTAAAACGTCGACCGTTAATTTAAGAAGTAGCTGCAGCATGGACGTCACTCACCCGCCTAATTATTGATGAATCTATGAAACATGCCTGCGCCTCCACTTGGCAGCACGGTCAAGGTATATGTTTTTATTACGGGACGGTGTAATCTAAAAGAAGCTTGCATATCCTAATTGAACGTGTGATGTTTAGAAGGGAAGATCTGGTCTACGGCGTTCAATGAACGGCATTACGGTCGACCATCGTCGGTGACCCTCCATGCCAGCCCTCCTCAGTGCTAGATATCGGCGACGATCCACCCAAATGCATTCATCACGAGCCAATGAGACCCACGACGACTGTCCCACATCATAACGCTCTAAAGGAAATTCCCCGGCGTTGCCGCATGCAGATACCAAGGTGTGGCGATTGGCAGAGTCCAGGATAAGAGGGACAGTGTGGTCTCTCGAAGCAGCTATCCGCAAAACGACGACGTGATATCCAGCAACAGGCTGTCGGGGGATTCATTAGATGTTGGGCAAGTGAAGGAGGCGATGGACATACCGGGCCTAAAACTATGGCAACTACTGAAGGCCATGCTAGGGCATATGGACCCTCCACGCTAGGATCCAAAGGCCTGTAGGATAGGTCCCACTCTTCACTTGGTTCATCGAAAATGTCGTCGATGTCGGCACGGATGTTGGCCTCGTCGACCATGGTAACGGTGGTAGGTGACGGGCGGGTCATCGATTGGGAGTTCTCATGTACTGAAGGCCAACACGCTGCAGGGTAGAGGCGGGCGAAATGAGCGGAAGCGTAGAACCACTGGCAGCTAACGTTTCAACATCTCGCCTAAACTCATTTCATGATAAACACACCTTCTATACCATTCATTATTGTCAAGCAGGCGATGGTAAGTGGCAAAAGATGACTGATTACATAATCAAGTTGATGCGGAAGTTCCAGGCCCCCCGCCTCAAACATTCCCATTAAGGAAATTCAAGTCCGTTCAAGCTGAAAGTTTGCAAATTTTTGGCATTTAGATGGGGAAAATTCTATACACTACGAGCTGAAACGAGGTCCTCCCACAAGGGAAACCGCTGGGGATTGAGACAGCGCAGGCTTTCTCTATACTGGCGCCACTCCTTCACATGCTCCGCCGAACATCCCTCCTTGACTTCCAGATCCGACCTCATGTCATTCATAAACCATCGAAATAATCCAGCGGCAGAGAACATGACAAACGCACACCGGGTTTGCCCTTGGTATACGCCAAAGTTGCCATGCTTGATGAGCGCCGAGGGTATCAGAATTAAGTTTCCCGGAGGGAATCGTATGATGAGTTTGAGATCCCAGAGGATGAGGTGCCCACCCTTGTCCGGGTCATAGTTCCCCAAGCCCCAAAGCGCGCAGAGGCCGGCGATATGGTTGAGGTGGTCGGTATGGAGCCGTGTGAAAGCTGCAGGGGGAAAGTTGGCATGGGCGGCTGCGAAGGCGCAGTTGGGAAAGGGACGGGAGAGCGTCGGGTTGTCTCCCACCACTGCTTCTAGAACTGACTCATAGTCCGCGTGGATTTCAGGAAAATAATTGGCGAGACTGGCTACCGCGGGAGCTTCAGCAGTCAGACCAGCGATAGGCGTAGCACGAAACGTACCGTCTGCGAATCCCATCAGCCGGACAATTGCCTCATCCTTCATCAACTCCGCCAGAGCGGCTTGATTCACGTCGCTGTTGTCAATCCATCCTGGGACCACCCGACCGCCGCCAAAGGAGATGCCGTAGCCCAAGGTGGGGTAGTCGCCCCTGCGATGAAAGCGGTGGGTCTTATCGATGCTGCAGCGTTGTTGGCAACGGCGGATGGCGTCGTTCGCTCGCTGGACCACCTCTCCCCAACCATCCCCTCCCGGATGCCCGCAGCATACGCAGATTACCCGACCGTTAGCCTCCAGGATGACGTGGGGTTCCCTGGAGAGGTGGTTAGCACAATGTTTTGTGATTAGGAGCGGGGCTGGCGACGAACCCTCCTAACCAGGACACATGGCGGAACCCCAACTCCTCCAGCTCCGGGGAGTCTGAAAGGAACCATGAGCGATTATCCCAGTTGGTCCGAGGGCCCTGAAACGGGGCAAAGGTTGGGGTAAAGTCAACTTGAATTGTGAGGGCGGCAAGAAGGTGTCGGCGCGCTCTCTTCTTGGGCGGGCGGGCTTGGGAGACCTCCGGCAGCGCCGACCTGCTGACTTCTCGTTGGTTCCTGCGCCGAACCTTCTGCTTTCGAGCCTTCTTAGCCGTTCGCTCAGCCTCCTGCTGCCTTTTGAACGACGCGACCTTTCTCCGATATCGATTTTTCTCCCTTTGGCGTTCGGCTGCGGTCAGCGCCATGTTGGCCACGTATGATGGCGGGGCTACCAGGCGTTTGGGGGGCGGAAGGGGAGGGTCCTCGGGAGAATTCGAGCCATTCGAAGGGCGAGGGAGGGAGGGTGGGCTAGGTGAGAGTGGTGACGGAGAGCTTCCGGCGAGGTTGTCCGCTGGATGGGAAGGAGACGGAGGGCGCGATGAGAGGGACGAGAGTGAGGTAAGAGGGGAACCGAGGGACATGGGATCGTCTGCAACCACCCTCTTACCAGCAGGGGTCAAAGGGGACGACGGGCAGGATGAGAGTGGCGTCAGAGGCGAGAGTTGCGTGTACAAGTCCACGCCTTTGCGCCTTCCCTCTTCGACGGCCTCCGCGGCTCTGGCATCCATGAGCTGCTCAATCGTCGTATGGGCAACCCTGGTTACCTGTACGGTGGGGTCAACACGCCCACCTATCCCGGTGCTAAGATCTGTGTAGTTGCTTCGTTAGACAGATGGACGTATCGAATAACCCAATGTGGTATAGCAATTCACGGGTTCTGGAGCCGTAAGGCCTCATACTGACGCGCGCGACCTGACACCCTCGTCCGTCCAAAGGCGGTCAGACTTCGGGCGTCAAGACGCGATAGAAACTATCTAGAGGCAAATAAAAAGACAGGCGTACCTTCGACGGATGCCATGGCCTTGCAACGTTTCTGAGGGTGGTGCTGGGAGGAAGGACGGCAGCGTCGACCGCGTATTTCGCTTAAATTAGCGCGTCATTATTAATTGATGGCAGGATCGAACACCGTCCTACAAAGCACGTGAGCGTATTCAAGCTGAGTTGGTGTTAGACGTGGTCGCGTCTGTTGAGCGTCGCATATAGAAGATTGTCTATGTGGCGCACTATTTAACACCAGTATGGCATTGACTCTGCCAATTATGTAACTGCACACTATAGTCGACTACGCGTTTTAAGCGACTGGTTGATCGATCAATATACCACGCAAATTGGCCAACACCATCCTAGCGGATGGCTAGTCGGTATACCGACTTGGCCAATTGTGCGTTCATTACATCAATGCATCCTACATTTGGTTTATAGACCCGATGGCGAGTGATCCCTGGTGCTAATATTCCATTCGTCCGTACGGTCAACGGTCATGCTAATCTAAGGTGTCCTCAACGAGTGTTGAATGCTATTAAAGTTACATAGGGTTGAAGCAGCAATACAATATGATCATACCTAAATACAGTGAATATTATAGATGAATATAAGTGGCGAGTGCGTGGATAATAGTGGTTCGCTCGGTACTTGACATGGTGGTTCTAAAGAGAGTTGATGTCTATAAGCGGAATGTCGAAGTCTGATGTCTTGTATCAACGCAGCCTCCAACATTACGTAAGCTTTTCCAACTTTGCTCATAACCACAAGTCAGTGTAACACTTTCTCTGTAAGTCTTTCGAAAAAGTCGCTGTAAAAACATAAATAGAGTACCCTTCAATCCTATCATATTGTAAACGTTCCAGGAAAGCTTAACCCAAACTAACGACTACCTTAGGTCCCGCGATGTCAGAATTATTAGGAATAAACTCTTCGACTAAGAGAAAATCAACGACCCTCTCCGTCCATCCAAGGAACCAGTTTATCGACGATGTAGCCATTGACGACCCGACTGAAGAAGAGTACGAGGACGAAGATGATGACGCCACGTTTGCATTACGAGGTGATCAACATCTTCGTCCTTTAATCTCCATTTTTGACATTCCAGAGTAGAACTCATTGACGATGATGATTCTATGGCAGCGGAGGAGCGACTATTCCAATGCTCAACGTCGAACGCCACCTTTCAGCCAACCCACCGCGATCGAGTTAAGGAGCTGTATGGAGATCTATTCCAACGCATAGAAAAAGGAAGTGCTGTTCCTTCCGGCGAGCGTGGGGCATCACCTTCGTCTACCTCTGATACTCTCGCCTACAAGAAGAAAATCGACAAGAGCAAGTTACGCGACGAGGAATACATCCTCGCCGTCGCACAGAACACCTACAAGGCTATCTTACGCTATGAATTCAACCAGGCAAATATTTCTGTTAGTAAGACGCTGGTATCGTTACTGATGAATGCTTCAGGATAGTACTCATGAGGACGTAGTCCACAATCTCAAAAGCGGCGCAAAAGTGGGCGACGAATTGGTGGAGGCGTGGTCCTTTCACGCCGATCGACCTCGGCTTTACCTATTGCTCGAGTCTCACAAGCACGGTCCTATCCATGAGCGTATCACGAAGACCTGTCCGACGGTGGTCCCGTCCTCCATGAGGGTCGTCCATGAACTCGCAGAACGAGCAGCGACCTTGAAACTCATGAACCCTCGCCCAAAGTGGGCCGACCGTTGGGTGACTATTCGCCGAGGTCTCTATCGTGGTGATGTTGGATGGGTCACTCTGGATGCCGGAGAGTGGTTGCAACTTCTTGTGGTCCCAAGGCTGAGCCCCGTCGACGCTGGCACCGACGAGGCGAGAAAAGAAGCTACAGAATGTTCCATGGGTCGCTCGCGCGGTGCGAAACGGGCAAGGGTTGGCGAATGCTGCCCGCTGCACTCACGCCCGCCCCCAAAGCTTTTCGATCCAACGGTAGACGGAGACCCACCAGGATGTCAGTTCGACGGAGACCTTCTCATGCTTAGGTGTCGCCCCGCCAACATTCAAACTGCCACCTACGTCTCCAAACACCTTCGCGAAGAGTGGCAACGATCGGGTAACGGTAAAGCCCCCAGGTCACAGCTACCTATTCCGCTAGAATGGACGATGGCGTACGGGGAAATGGTCTTCGATCGCATAACGGGGCTCCGTGGGGTGGTAGGGAAGTTAGAGGACGATCGTATCCTCCTACTGCAAGACCCAGCGGAGGCTGAGCAACCAGGAGAGCACCCGATAGGGTGGATCTTGAAAGTGAATGCGCTGAAACATTTCAACGACTACGACGTGGTTGAGGTGCCGGTGCCAGGTCGCCAGATACTTCAAGGTTGGGTGGTGTTCCAAACTGCGAACAAGGGTCCTATGGTAGATGTGATGATCGTTCAGGAGCTGCAAGGAAAGTGTACGATGGAGGTAAGCCCTAGTGCACCAACGCCCCCAACGGATCTAACACCGTTCTAGCTCTTGACCACCCCACGAAATGGCTGTAGATCCATAGCTTTCACCACTCACTTGGAGCAACACTCGCTCCTAATCGAACAGCGCATGGCTAATAAACGGAATAAGGTTCCCTCGACTGTCGCCCGGGAAGACCCCCACCCCGTTGGACGATGCCCTTGGATTGGTGTTATGGTATCCATCATCGGTACGGGGCGCTCACCTCAAAGCAAGCAAGTAACTGCCAAGCTGGACCCTCTTCTACACCCTCATTCACATAAATTGGCGGACCTGTCGGACGACTACAAAGGTCGGCTGGGCTACGTCGTATCCGGAGACGTCTCCGATGCGACACCCTCTGGGATCTTCTTAGACGTCTCGCTCTTGCTCAACGGGAGTGAGAAGGTTCTAAGAACGGATTATGACCACGTCCTCGACTCCAAGTAAGTTTTCTATTACTTCAAGAACCAGGCATTTAGTTTACTCTTTACAGTACTTCCTGGCCTCTGCGTATCGCGCATCCCCCAAAGTCGTCACTGGCGAGAAACGGATGGAGTGGAAGTAGAGAGTCTCAACGTCAAGAGAAGGCCTTCTTGAGCATCGTCCGAATGGCGCAGCCTGCGTCGTTACATTCTCAGAGGGCTCCCACCCCGCCGCCCACACCTCACCATGTACCCTCTCCGGTCGTTGCGCACCATCATTGGCTGCAGGCCTCGCAGCTTGAAGGACATCGCATCTCCGTGGTCTCACGGCAGTCCACAGCACAAAGACCGAGCGTCATCTTAGTGGTCCAAGAGAGGAACGGGCTCGACATCGCCATCCGCCAATGGCAAAGTAATCGACAACTGGGGAAACGCTGGGCTCCAGAACTGCTCCTACCATCGAATCCTGGGCGCAAGCCCAAAAAGAATCAGCGGTGGTACATCTGGAACGGCAGGCACCAAGGCCAATTCTGCCGAGGAATTCAGTATCATTCGCTCGATCCCAAGCTGCAGGAAGCTTCCTGGATCGTCTTTTTGGTGGCCCTCTTAGTCGGGGAACCCGACCGAGACTTAGATCGTGTCATTCGTGTCACAGATAGCTCTCTAGTCGTTCTTGATGTTGACGAGGAGGAGCAAAAACTCAATGCTGCCCATGAACTGCGTCGTGTTAGCAGCCATGCTCAGGTAGAGGTGCCAGGGGATGTTTGGGAACCCGACTTGGATGATTGATGTCGACGGACTGTGCAGGCTGGCATCGCCTACACATTGTATTACATATTACTGTTCATTATTGCAACGTGACTGGAGGCTCTTTCCCGCTCAATCTTTTCTTTCTTCCTGCGAAGTGCGATGCCCAAAGCTCCAAGATTTCAACCTCGGGAAGCCTTTCAATCCTCAATTACTCCCTACCTGAAGACTATGGGGAAGACTAATAGAAAGCATCCATCGAAACGTTTTGAGGTGGTCTTGTTTGTATTCCGGCCAGTAAGCTTTTCAGTTCGTCGCACTTCTCATTTATTGAACAAGTTTATTAGGCATTAAGGGTCATTACCGTTGAGACGCGTGGCAATAGAATGAGGATGAGAGATGCCGCCACATCGCTTGCACAAATCGGCGTGACAGAGTATTCAGCCCGCTCCTTCGCCCACTTGGAATTCGATACTGTGTGCTGTTCGTGGCGCACCATCGGATGGTATTCATTCTTCTCTGTCCCTCAGTCGAAGGAAACGCCAGTGGTTATCGATGCGTCTGGCGGAAATCTACCGTCTGACTGGTGTGCTGCCGTCCAGCCATTCTTGCAGCCCCTGTAAGCTCCGATAATGTGAGTAATCACGACTCCGTGGGGCCCCAGGTTTAATGTTCAATATTCAAAGGGTGTTTCAGTCCATGTTCTACCTAATGATCTCCTTCAGTTTCAATAACATCGTGTTCTTCTCGTTTAAGCGAGGTTAGAGCACGTACCATTTACCCACACTTGACCCTGAATTTTGAGAGGCGCCACACGTGTGGTCGGCTCGCGCCCGGCATTTCTCTTTCTTTCTCCCATCTTCAATTGGAACGTCTTTCTGTCTGACGGCGCACCCTTCTGTCTCCTTCGTTGTCGCCGCTATGGCACCTGTTTATCCTGACCTTTCAGAATGGGTTTGGGATGGGGTCGACCAGGAGGACGAGAACGCGGAAGTCAAGGCAGGCGGGAGGCGCAAGGCGCCCTGGGTCCAACCGATTCATGCCAGCCTTTTGCAACATTGCATGCCTTGGTGGGTAACTGCATACCAGGAGCTCGACACGGACTCCGTGAGGACGTACAAACGGACGCTGGCGACTAAAATTGCGGACCATAAAGTATACCAAGACATTCTCGTAAAACACGGCACTGCAGATGACTCCATCTCCTACAAAGTTATTGTCCAAGTGCGTACAATTTTATTATGCCTTTTAAAAATTCGTCTGACTGTGTCCACAGTGGATTAAAAACCAGCTTCAAAACGTCAAAGACAATGCGAAGCGTAAGGGCAAAGACCGCGCACAAGGAAGTAAAGCATCCCGGGGTACAGGTTCAACGGATAGCAACATTCGCTCCTTATTGCGATGGGAGTCCCTCAGTGGGCGGGATCTTTACTTGCAAAGGAACTCCGAGGATGTTCGCGCTCGCGCCATAGAAGAGGCAGGCGACGTCGTAGATGGCAATAGTGCGGGAGCCTATAGCCGTGCGGCATCCCGCATGTGGAACGAACTTGACGCCGATGAGCAGGCAGAGTTTGACGAGGAGGCGAAGGAAATTGTTGCTGATATGGCTTCGTGAGTTTCCCAATGCTTGGCGAAGGTCTAAATTAATCCTGTCCAATATAGGCGAAAGGAATTCATCAGCTCGGGCTTGCACAACATGCTAACGGGATTGTCGACCTTTCTCGGTGGTGCAAGCTGCATTCTTTTGATTGCATATTCCCCTGTTCGTGAAGGGGCACCTAGTGGGGGCATGTGAGCATTTATAACTAAATGTGTCCTTCTTCTTAACGTATTTGGTGTTAGGCTTCAGGTTGGCGAACCGTCGATGACAGATATACTGCACCCTGATATCGCTGAGAGACTCACGGCGTGGCGGAAAAAGTATCATCGTGAGTGGTGTAGCTTTCATTTTTATTCAACCTAACTAATATATGCCTCCAGCATGTCTCCATTCCGACGTACAGCGCCTGCCTGACGGCCTTCCTGTCTTCCCTGAACTCAATGCTACCACCGTCATAACCAACGCCAAAGACAAAAAGTTGCAAGCGACCGTCGTCCATGAGTTTCTCCAGGAAGTCTATAGTAGGTCCCCTACGTTGGAGGATGTAGAGGGTGGTGACTGATGTTTCCTAGGACACGCCTCCTGTTCAGAGGACGATGAGATTCCCTACGATAAAATTGTGCAGGACCCAACTTCCTTCTACGACGTACTTTTGTGGTCGGATGTTCAAAAATATCTCCTCCGTGACCCAAGGGAACTGGAAGGCCCCTCACTCATGCTCTTGATTGGTACTCTGATGGATCGGACACGGACACCCTTTCGCTTTTTACCACAGCCGGAGCTTGTGCAAGACGATCATAACATGGCCCCTCCGGACGCTGAGGTCAAAGACGACGTCACGGCGGAAACTGGGATTCAGGCTCCTGCTGGCGATGAGCAGGATTGTCTTATGGCTGACGGGGATACCGTTGAGCCCGGCGCTCATTCGCCTATGTTGGAGGAGCAGGATCTATTAGATGTTGAGCCAAATGTCACCCTCCGTTCGGAAATACTGGAGGTTGAACGGAAGAGAGCGGAGGAGGAGGCCCGGGAGACTGCGAGGCTGGAGGCTGATCGAAAGAGGAGTGAGGCCGAGGAGGCTACGAGGCTGGAGATTGCACGGAAGAGAGCGGAGGAGGAGGCCCGGGAGACTGCGAGGCTGGAGATTGCACGGAAGAGGAGTGAGGCCGAGGAGGCTACGAGGCTGGAGATTGCACGGAAGAGCGAGGAGGTTGAGCGGAAGCGTTCGTCTGACCTCACTGAGCGATCCAGGCTTGAGAAGCGGGCTGAACGGAAGGCGAAGGGCCGTGAGAAGGAGAAGGGCGATGTGGCTGAGGTGAAGGTGACGGGAGCACCGAAGGACGGGGGAATGTTGGGAGTGGCGAAGACCCCCACGCAAGGGGCGATGGCAAAGAGGGAGGATGAAGATGAAGACGACGGTGGTAACGACGACGATAACGACTACAAGATGAGCGACGGCGACGAAGATAACGACGGCGTCAACGACGGCAGCAACGAAGATAACGACGACGTCAATGACGACGACGGGGACGAGATGAGGAAGAGGATAGAGAGGGAGGTGAGGGAGAAGATGGAGGAGAAGATGAGGAAGAGGATCGAGAAGGAGGTGAGAAAGGAAATGCAGGCCAGGTCAAGAGGTGATGAACCAGAGTCCAGCAAGAAACGGTCGAGCGAGGGACCGTCAGAAGGCTCGACGGTTTCCAAGAAAGCGAAATCTCCCGGTACATCGACCCGAACTACTGCAAAGACGTCAAAAGGCAAGGCTAAAGCTCCGATTAACAAGGCGCCCCGTTCCAAGAAGGTATCGCCGCAAGAAGCTTCCTCCTCCGTCCTTCCATTGCCTAAAGGTTATCAGTAAGTCAATTCTTGAGTGTTCATTAACTCTTATATTGAGGAAATTGTACAGGAGAGGCATTCCGAAACCAGGTTTATTCGACATCCCTCCTAGTCCCGCTGACATCAATAAGGGCAGAGAAACTCGATCCTCACGCCGCTAAACAATGGTCATGTATTATTACTTTGAAGTTGTCTTGAATTTAGCTGAAGCAGTTAGATTCATATTTGCGCCTAAAATCCCCTCTAAAAGGGTCTTCAGGACTGGATCCTTGAAGTATCAGCAGAACGTGCTCAATCGATTCATATGGTAAGCTCCCAATCCAAATATGAGCACATTTCGCGCTCCATCATAGGGATTGGAAAGTGTAGAGGTGTTATGAGCCTCTCGCTATGGGAAACTGTGCGCTGCAGTGGCGTTGAAGTTGCCGTTGAAGTTGGGGTTGGAGTTGGAGTTGAAGTTGGAGTTGAAGTTGGGTTGAAGTTGCCCGTTGAAGTTGCCGTTGAATTCGACGTTGAATTCGACGTTGAAGTAGGCATTGAAGTTGGACGTTGAATTTGAATCGAAGTTGGACGTTGAATTTGAATCGAAGTTGGACGTTGAAGTTGCCGTTGAATTCGACGTTGAATTCGACGTTGAAGTAGGCATTGAAGTAGGCATTGAAGTTGGACGTTGAATTTGAATCGAAGTTGGACGTTGAAGTTGCCGTTGAATTCGACGTTGAATTCGACGTTGAAGTAGGCATTGAAGTAGGCATTGAATTCGTCGTTGAATTCGTCGTTGAAGCCGGCGCTGAAGCCGGCGCTGAAGCCGTCGTTGAATTCGACGTTGAATTCGAATTGAATTCGGGTGGCGTTGAATTCACATTGAATTTGATATATAGTGACTACTATACTACTGACATAACACTAGGCGTACAGATATCTATGACTGAATTTGACGTGAAGTTGCACCAGATTCACTTCAAACGTGAAGTTAATTTGCGCAACATCACCATGAATTTGAATTTGGACTCGGTCACCCTGTTGACCTCGGAGGCATGTCTCTCCGGTTGGCTCCTTTACACAAAGTCTATAAAACCCCACGCCTTCTCTAAATATCTCCCAAACCCAAACCACCACCATGTCGAGCACTACCACATTTTCCACCTCGCCCAGAACACACCGTTCCCCTCTAAGCGTCATAACTTCATGGACCCATTCACACCTCTCCAAGTCCAAGTCCAAGTCATGCCGCCCCTCCTCCCCTTCCCCTGCATCATCCTCGTCATCCCACAAATACATCCCACCCGCCCTCCGAGGCGAAAACATCCGCTTCCACGGGTCCGACGCCCCCTCCTCCCCACCCCCCCTCCTCGAACGCAAATTCCTCAAAGGCCTCCTCAAACGAGGCGTCCACATCCTCAAAGCCAAAATCATCTACGACTCCTCTTTCTGTCAGTTCCTCGCTTCGACACACGGCTCGACAGTCCAGGAGCTCGTTATCGTATGCCGCAAGCCTGAGGCGCTCAATGAATTCATCGGGACGCTTCCCTTGTTCACTGCCCTTCGGACACTGGAGATACATTTGGAGGCGACGCTCCGCGTGGACGCGGGCATCGCTGGCCTCGCTCGTATACCCTCCCTGCCCAATATCTCTACGCTCAAAATAAATGGCTGGAATAGGGATTTATGGAGTTGTCTAGGGAGGGTGTGTACGAACCTCACTGCGCTCCAGATGGTCGACCTCCAGGGCGTATACGAAGGGCAAAGACAGTGCGATATCATGCAACGGATGATCGATAATAACCAGTCGACGCTTCAATCGCTCCGAGTTAGCCTTTTCTACGAGAGTACGTTTTTTTGTCTTCTCTACGTTTTAACTTGACCTGACCCCTTTCCCCAATAGCTGGTCTAAATCTTCAATCACTCCATAACCTAACAAACCTCACCATATCCATCCCGCATATGGACAAACGCGAAGAAGACGGAGAACGCACACACGAGATGATCCCAGTCTCCAAACATCTATCAGCGAAGATCCTAGACCAGCAATTGAACGATGGTAGCATAGTTACAGAAGTACCCTTAGGTACAGCTATTGAATGGGAAATAGAAAGCGATTTTGTTTAATCCTTGAACGTTGAACGTTGAACTTTTGAGCCCGCTTTCGGGCGCACAATGATGATTGATCCGCCACATCCCATCACATGACATCATCATGAGACGCGACGGAATCAGATGTTCCGTTCGCCATTTCGACGTTGGCTTTCTACCACCACCACCACCACCACCGTCGTCTCTGGCTGCTCGCTGTCGGACAGCCTGTACGCTATTCATTCTTCTCGCTCTGGCCGAAGACTGCTCTACTGCTCCAGGTTCCGCCTTCGAGGTCCCGCATTATCACCAGAAAGTAAGGCGTGTTACTCTGTATGCATAATAACCGTCTGATTGCCTCAAAGTTTCCATTCCGAATCGAATATGTGGCGGCGCCTGCCGTTGCGAAGCTGCTGCTCGTCGCGATGCAATATGCCCCCAACCGTCGACTGAGACATACGTTCTGCGCATTTGTACAGCCAGGGGATGCTATCAACGATTTATATCTGCAGTGTAGTCACTATTGTGATTGACACCTGGCACGGACGTGCGTCTGAACCGAATACGTCGATGACATCTACCATATAAACTCGAGCGAGTTCCCGGTACGCTTCTGCTCCCCCTTCCGTCCTCTGTCGTTCGGATTTACGAACGTCCGACGACGCGATCAATCACCACGACGCTCGCAAGGATCTTGGTTCTCACTTCTCAAGTTCTCCTTCTGAATCTCCGTGGCCTACTTCCCGAGTTCTCTAAATGCATCACGTGATACGGCTTTTTTTCTGCTGGGCGATAGCACTAGGCTCTGGCGCAATCCGTAGTACGGACTGTTACGCTGTGAGTATTCGAAATAGACGTTGAGGATATTGATTAGAATGCTTTATACTAGACTCAAAAGCATGGCGCCACATCCACCTTTCCTCCGTCCATCCCGGTCCAGCTTCCAGAATCCTACCGAATGCTTTAATACAATGTTCTAGGGCGGATTAAAGAGACCGGGTCGCCGTCGTTTTGCCGAGGATACCTGTCATACTTTTTCCCTGTCGGCATAGGAGGCGGGCCATCGCGATCGACCGCGTCGAAGTGGCGCAGTGCCCGTGCCTTTTCCGACGTTGATATTCTCGTTGAAAACGTACATCATCCATCATGGAAGATGCTTCATGACGCGGACGAGTGATTGCGGAGAAGGTGGGTAAGCCCCAACCCATTCAGTTAATCTGCGTGGGTCTGATAGATGCACAGGGTGCGCCACAAGCTTCCACGGAAGTGATCGAGTGGCGGGGATGTCCCAGAACGTTGAGGCGACTCGGGCCCATCGTGTTCGCGCGTTATCGGATACGAAAACGTGCCGATGTTCCCTGTGTTCTATGATTCAGACTGAGTCGCCGACAGTTTCCTCGACTTTGACATTATTCCTGAGCTGTATTGAAATGCAGGTCAGTTCTCCGTGTCGCCGCCCCTCGCAACGCCCTTTGCTATCACCGATATTCAAAAAAAGAAAGTGACGCTGAAATGACTTCACGCGAGGCCCCCGGACACTGATCGGACTCCGGAGCCCTTATCAATTCTTCATGCAAAGTTATCGAAGCTTCCCACCACCACGCTCTTTACCTTCACACCACAACATGGACTACGACAGATGGGATGCGTTGCTTCACCATATCTTCAAGCAAACGCAGGGCGACGCCTGGTTTCGTCCAGAGGAAGAGAGCCTCACGTCGGGCGTAGCTCTCCGCGTCAACGACTCGCCGCCAGAATTTCGCGTTTTTCCATACGAAAACGTCTACTTGGAGCCGTTCGAGGCAGCCGTGCAGAAGCTGAATCCCGTCGTCGCTGTCAAGGTACGCAGCGCAGCAGTCCATGCAGCTCTCGCAGACGTTCCCTCGGACGCAACGTCCATCTACATCGACAACAACACGAGGATACAGATTCTGGAGACGATGCTGCAGCTTCCGCAGGCCGACAAGGACCAGTGCGCCGCGTTTGTTCGCGATGAGCGCGTCCTCGTTATCTTCACGTCTTCCCTCGACTCTATCATTCCCACCTGCCAGGACTTTGAAGACCGCTTGATCAAGCTGCTATGGCGCTCACGACCGACCGGCTCGTCATCCACCACGGGTTCCCTGCTCCCTCGTTCCAGCTCGTATACCGCTTCTGCGACCGGTCACGACTCGCTCCCTACTTCCGTATCCAACCACTCCTCGGCGTTAGTCCACCCTTCTTCTCCAGCGCTCCAGACAAAAGTCAAAGTCAGGCGGAACTGGTACGGCAAAAAGGTCGGTATCACCGCTGCAAAGGTCCCCACTCGCGAGGTCAAGCTCTACGCACCTGTCTACAACGGCCTCGCAGCCGGTCTCGCCCTCGTTTTCATTGGCAATGGTGTCAAAACACTCCTTAGAGAATTCCTCCTCGACGGCACCTACATGCGATTCATTCTTTGCGTTACCCTACCCCTACTCTACTGCGTCTCCCTCTTTTTCGCACTCCAGATCGTCCAGAACGTAACCATGGCGTAAGTCTGCTCCCGTATCGACCCTCCTGTCAAACTAACTCTATCCAGCATTGGCCCTATCGCACATTACCACACCAACAGCAAATACTACTCCGCCGTCGCTCCCCCTCCAAACGACGAAATAGACAATAACCTCCCCCACGTCACCATCCAAATGCCAGTCTACAAAGAGAACCTCGACACCGTGCTAGATCCTTCGTTCGCTTCTATTAAAAAGGCGATGCAGACGTACGCACGGCAGGGAGGCACGTCCAGCATATTTGTCAACGACGACGGCCTCCGCCTTCTCCCCATGGCAGATCGAGACGAGCGAATAGCGTACTACGCCACGCACGGGATCGCATGGGTCGCTCGTCCTCGTCACGGCTACACAGAACCCACCGGCGACGTGGAGAAGGGTCTTCGCGACAAGAAGCTTCCCCCGTTCCACCGCGCTGGTCGCTTCAAGAAGGCTTCCAATATGAACTACGCTCTGAGCTTATCCCTCAAGGCCGAACATCATCTGGAGCAGCTCCTGCTCAACCGACCGCCTCAGGCTCAGTTTCGGTTGTCTGGTAGCACGAGCATGCATGGGCCCGGAGGGATGACTCCCTCAGAATCGGGGAGTACGTCACATTTGGGCACGCACGGTGGGACGTATGGGATGCAGTATATGGGCAAGGACGGGGATGATATGGGACGGTTCTTGGAACTTGATGGGGATGACGATGTGGAGGAGCTAGCTTTACAGTTGGCGATGGACCAGGCTTACGACGAGACTAACAACCGCTTCCGTCCTTGGGCTGCCTTTGGCAAAGGCATGCGTGTCGGCGAAATCGTCCTCATCGTCGATTCTGATACGATCGTGCCCCAGGTATGTGTCTTTAGCTTCTAACCTTGTTCGATTCCTCATCTTATTTGATAGGACTGTCTACGAGATGCAGCGCGCGAGATGCACGAGTCTCCGAACCTCGCGATTATCCAACACGAATCCGACGTCATGCAGGTCGCCAACCACTACTTCGAGAACGGCATCGCGTACTTTACGCGCAGGATCAACAGGTGTATATCCATGGCGTGCGCGAACGGCGAGGTCGCGCCTTTTGTCGGACACAATGCCTTTGTGCGGTGGAAAGCTCTGCAGGATGCAGCATTCGTTGACGTGCACGATAAAGAGGCCAAGGCGCGGGGCGAGGAGAAGATCTGGTCCGAGTCGAACGTTTCGGAGGACTTCGACATGGCGCTGCGGTTGTTGAAGAGGGGATATGATATTCGTTGGGCGACGTATTCGAATGGGGGGTTCAAGGAGGGTGTGTCGTTGACTGTTGATGATGAGCTTAATAGGTGGCAGAAGTACGCTTATGGGTGTAACGAGTACGTCTCTTTTTCATTTCTGGACGTACGTTTGCACTGGCTAATCATTCGCACAGACTCCTCTTCAACCCCTTCATTGAGTGGTGGCGCCGTGGTCCCATCGCGCACCAGATCCACACATTCATGTGGAGCGCCGCGCCCATCCACTACAAAATCTCGATGCTGGCGTACATGTTCTCGTACTACGGTATCGCCGCCTCTGTCACCATCGGAATCATCAACTACGTCCTCCTCGGGTTCATGCTCCCCGTAGACAACTTTTACATGCACTCGTTCGAGATCTGGTTAGCGACGACCGTGGTGTTCTTTGGGTCTGGGAACGTCGGGTATACACTCCTTGAGTATCGACTGGGCCATCGGGAGTTGCTTTGGGGATTCTTGGAGAATCTGAAATGGATTCCTTTCTTGTTCGTTTTTCCCTTTTTCCATTCTCGATGATGTTGCTGACGCCCCCGTAGTTTCTTCTTCTTCGGCGGACTGGCGATCCCGGTGTCGCAGGCTATCCTCGCGCACCTCTTCTCATACAACATAACGTGGTCAGCAACGATAAAAGAAGTACAGCGGAGTAACTTCTTCAAAGAGATCCCGAAGATTTTCAGGCGGTTTTGGTTCCCGCTCCTGGTTTCGGTGATTATCATCGCGGGGATGGTGATTTGCTCGACGACGTTGGTTCCCCTGGAGTGGAGGGTGGATGGGAGTGCGTGGGCTGTTATTTTCCCGTTGGCGGTTGTCGCGGGGTCACATATCTTGTTCCCGGTATGTCTTTTCTTTCTTTCCTTTTGATATGTGGATACTTACGTCGCTTTCTAAAGATCGTACTCAACCCATGGCTGATGGTCTTCTCATATTGAACGAACTACTTTTACTTACCCTCATCACACACACACGCTCTTTACTCGCATACGCATACACATGTATTTCCCGGTCTCCCTATGGGTTGTTGTTTATCACCTTTAGACTTTTTTCTTTATAGACGATGGACTGTTTCTTTGCGCTGTGTCGATACCTTTGTTGTCTAGTTTTAATACCCTGGTCGACGTACGTACATACATATATCTATACACATACGGCCCTATGGATGTCGTTTTCCCCTCTGGTATATGGATTAGGGAAGTACGTGGAAGGATGGCCTGATTCCATGCGCGCCAATGGGTTACAGTCGAACACTTTATATGGAATATCGTCGGGGCCCACCGAATCGATATTCCATATGGCAGGTGTGGCGTAAGGGAAATCGATTTTGGGAGACCTCAAAACCTATCCCATATGTCCTAATATTCCATATTCCATATTGCAGTGTATTGTTACTAGGTTTGTTAGTATTTTTCGGACCATTCCTTAACGAAGGGACAGAAAAACCTCTATTCGACTGTATACATGTAGTTCGTCATGCACGCCAACGCTTGGTGAACTGACGGTCCATGAACTGGATGCACTGGCAGGGCAATTCGTCGCACACAACTCATTTCCAACGACGAGAGAGCCTTTGTATATTAGGGATGCGTGATAATGATAAACGTGGCAACAAGTAGACCTGTCGAAAGCTTGATTAGCACTCGCGAAAGCAGAGGAGGTAGGGGCCACTTACTCTATCTATGTACGCTTCGTACGTGAGAGCTTCTTCTTGTTCGCAAGGCGTTTAGATCGTCTCCTCTTTATCTTTTCTTCCACAGGGACGGTCGGCGTCGGGATAGGCGCGGACGTGACATTAGCACCCCGAATCTTCTTCCCGCCACCTCTAAGCGTCTCGGTGACAACAGGACTAGCCGCAGGGCGGAATTTGAAGTCTTCAGAGTATCTGTGTAGGATTAGCATCATCGTCACTCTATGAGCTCATTCCACGCACCTATTGGCATACACGACCTTGTTCTTCCTCTCCCAGGACGCCTTGCGCAGGGAATACGCTAGCCAGAACATCCCAGCCAGGAAAACGAGTAGGACGACGCGTTTCCAAGGCGCGGGTGCGGGTTGTTGAAAGCGGGAATCGTCTTCTGGTTCTTGTTTTATGAGCTGGTCATCTTCGCGTGCGTCGTCGCTGTGTTCGTCGTCGGCCAGCAGTGTTTCTTCTCGTTTAATGTCGCCCTTTTCAGAGATCGTCATGGCGAATGGGTAAGGTTCGGATGTTCGGGCCGGATATGAATTCGCGCTTTGTTTCGCGCGTCCATTTAACCTATTCAAGTCAGATGCTGGTACTAATAGCCCAATGCCATTGCTCGTCGGGTTCCTAACACTCAATACCGGATTCTGTTTGTGTCGATAACCGGCAATCTTGCCTCGTGATCCTCCCCACTTTCCCAGCCTTGACAGCTTCGACCTGAGACAGGCTTCTCTCATGTTCCAACCACCATCTGTTCTGTTCTTTGTGCTTCCTGGGATCGCCTATCTTGTTACTGTTCGTCTATCTCGCTGGAGGGCTTTCAATCGGGTTCATCGCCAGTTCTTTGCCAAATATGAAGCGGGCCAGCTGACACCTGAGGATGCGCAAGTCATCACGCACCTCTCCATGGCGTGGGATATGCCCCTCATCATGGAATACGCTCTGGAGTTCGCGCTGTTCAAGACTTCTGCTATTGTCAGTCCTTCCTATATATCGCGTCGCTGAACGTCGAGCGTTATTCTAGCCAACGATATCTGAAATATTGGTGTCGACCAATCAAATGGGTGGTAGAATGGCCACGAAGCGTTACATGGACGTTCGTGCTCGTCTTCTTCCAAGACGCTCCACTTGAATTAACGGTCCTCTTTTGAACAGACCAAGATCCTAATCGGTTCGCTTCATGTATTCATCAATCACTGTATTTGACACTCATGAGCTACCTGTCTTACAGCCTCGTGGGCGTTATGTCCACTCTCAGGAATCTCGTCATACAGCCCACCTGCAGGCAAAGCGAACACCACTGACCCGCGAGCCAACATAGCCATCGCCAGAACCAATTTCCTCCATTCAAAGTACCCCATTGTATGTCGCCCGCAGTACTATGCTGTTATCTATATTTCACTGAAGACGTTTTACAGAGCAATGATGATATGCTGTACACGCTCAGCCTTTTCGTCTCGGAGCCCGCTGTAAGGTCGCGTCTCCTTCGCTTGACTCGGCGTTCTAAACCATTTCAGCGTTTCTCGGACGAATATGGTTGGCGTCCGCTGTCCGCCATGGAACGTCAGGTAAATGACATCCACCTTCCCAATCCCAATCCGTTCACGAACAAATAAAAACTAGGCATTCTTCATCTTTTGGCGAGAAATCGGTCAGCGAATGAATATCTCGGATATCCCAGATACCATGGACGGTTTATTCGAATGGGCCAAAGCAAGTCAAACTTCGCACTTCCTTCCAACTCCTCTAATTCTCACTCAGGCTTACGAAGACGAGAAAATGGTACCAGCTGTAACGAACGAGTTGATAGCCACACCGAACATCGAGGTGTTGATTAGTATCCTCCCCTCAATCTTTGGCATACGCAACGTTGCGAGAAGGCTGACTATCGCGCTTGTACCTGAACGTGTCCGACTCGCCATGTTGTAAGCGACCTTCCTCCAGTTCGCCTTTCACCGTTAACACCGTGAACAGACAGCCGGCACAACCGTTCTACATCCACACCCTTCTAGCCGTAGCTATCAACTCATTCATCCTACTGGAACGTCACTTCCTCCTCCCCCGCCGGAAGCCCTTCCAATTCATCGAACGGGACGTCTGGAATCTACCAAACCAGTGCCCGATGCGCGAGCAATGCACGGTCTTCCAGGCAGAGCCATGGTACAAGCCGCATCCCAAAACTATCATTGGGCGCTTGGTGAATCAGTTTGAAGTGGCGATTGGGAGGTACACAGAGATGCCTTCGGAGCGGTTGATGAGCGCAGGATACGTCTTGAATGAAGTGGTGAGTGTTCTCACTGAGCTGCTTGATTGATGAAGTATGAATTCTATTTTTAGGGCCCTGCGAGATGGGAGAAAGGTAAATTTCGCCCTAGCGTTGCGGTGTCAGTTTTTACGGTACTGAAACTCTGCTCTAGAGGGTCAAGAGGCTGTGTTCAAGCAGGCTCAGGAATTGTTAGGACGTGAGCTTCCTGTTCCCTGGCGAAAGTAGTTTGAAGATCGATTGCAATTGATGGATCTACACAATCTAACGTTTCCACCCTTGCTGTGCTCTAGTCCGTACCGGTCTGTATCGCACTCATCATGATGCTATTTTACTCGATAAGCGCGCCAGCACTGCCTCAATATCCAATGATTCATCACGCGTAGATTTATATCACTGCCTCTTAGCTTCCGCGCACGATACTTAAAACTTGTCGATCGCAGATCATCCATCCAACATACCATGAACCAGTGGCCTCAACAGTGGCCCGTATTCAACGCGCCCGTGCAGCAATGGCCCGGGTTCGGCGCGCCCCAACCCCAACCCCAGCCCACATTCAACCAATTCGGCCAACCCGCTCCCCATGGGTTATGGCCTTTCAACAACAACGATAACAACCCCTGTGAGTCCCCCTCCATCCTTCCCAAACATCTCCTCTGATATGATACGACAGCGCCCTGGCGAGGCTCGAGCAAATACCACGATCTCCACCCGATCCTGGCGAGCGACACAA
Organism: Flammulina velutipes; assembly: GCA_011800155.1. NCBI lineage: Eukaryota > Fungi > Basidiomycota > Agaricomycetes > Agaricales > Physalacriaceae > Flammulina > Flammulina velutipes. Next base: position 3,631,876 of record CM022370.1, on the reverse strand, counting down.
CGATGGTCTCCTACAACGTCTCCAAAAAGCCCAACACCTCCATCCCCCCCGCCGCATACATGACACACATGAACTTCCCCGCCACCCGCATCCCCTCTACGCACATCCGCCTCGTCTCCCCCTCCTTCCCCTGGAGCGTGGACATCCACTGGCACGCGGGGGTTACGGTTAACATGGTGTGGGAGGCGCTGTATGCGGTTTTCCAGGCGGATATTGAGGATTCGGAGTGGGGAGCGGCGGTTGTTGATCGGAAGTTGAGGGGGGTTATTGAGAAGGCTGCGAAGAAGAGGATTGAGGGGGGGTGGGGCGAAGAGGTTGAGGAGGATTGATTGGTTGGGGGAGGCGGTTATGTTTAGGGGGTTGGAGAAGGATGAGGCGTTCACGAAGGGGGAGGGTGTTGATGGGGGAGAAGGAACATCCGGAGACTTGGGTTGTTAAACTTGCTACGTGATTGATATGGACGTTGAGGTTGGGGCATGGAGATACTTTCATGTACATTTACATGTTGGTATACAGATACAGAAATTGAGTATTCTAGCTCATTGAAGCGTCATACGAGACTCTCATCCGGAGAATACAGCCGGTCCGGGAACCTGCAAATTTGTCAAATCGTGATGTGGCGCAGCATACAAATAGAGGCATACCTTGTAAGACGTCGGGACGGGGTTGTAGATGTTCACAGTGAGGCCGGGGTCTGTCTTGATCAGTCTATGATCACAGTGATACTAATGAACGACGTACCGCTGGCAGAAACGTATCCAGGAATGGAAACTTTCGGCGGGTTGGCATTTCCGCCTCCAGTAACAGCGATTTGGGCGCAAGAGATGTAGAACTGGGGCGAACCAGCGACGTGAAGACCGATCTGCTCGATACGAACTAAGTACTGCGATACAAAGTCCGAGTCAATGGGATAGGACTAGCGCAACGGGAATTGGAGACTCACTTCACCGGCTGGGATGCTACTCGGGATTTTGGCGCTGAGAGAGTTCTTGTTGAAAGCCGTGAACTCAAATGGGTTGAACTTGGCGCCCCATTCAGCGATCTACGTTTTGTTCGACATCAATCTATATGAACGATGAGAGTGGTAGTGACCTTGAACCAGTTAGCTCCGCTCCCGTCCCATGAAGCAACGCTCGACGGCGCCTTTCCGAGGTAGATGGCAGCCGGACCTTGGTGGTAGAGGGTGTTGTCTAGGTTGAACCCGATGGTGCTCCCAGCGGGAACGGAGACTGTCGCGGAAGCGGCGCCTGGGCTGACGTTGCACCTGACAGCGTCGGACGAGACGTTCTCCACGGGAGAGTTGTTTATGGGCTGTCGGACGGCGGCTGTCGAGCTGCCCGAGGGGGTGACGAGGGTCGTCCAGATGTCTGTTCATCCCGGGGCGTTGTTAGTTCGTAAGAAACTACGATGTAAAAAGCTTACAGTGGGCAGAGACCGACTGGGCGAGCAGAGGAAGCGCGAAGACGGCGAAGAACTTCATGGTGGGATGGAGGTTCTCAGTCCTTCTCCGTCCTGCTTTATAGGACACTCGGGGGGATACATCAACAGAGAAAATCCGACGTCGCCAGCGACAATAATCCGCGAACTCTCGTTTCGGAGAAGGTACGGGTGAACACATGACACCATTGTCAGAGAAACAAGAGCAATAGGCGGCCTTGAAGCCAATAGCAAGCATTCCAAGAGCTCAAAGAGAAGCATACATCACTTTCAGCGATGTAGCCAGTGGATAATGAACCGAGATTTAACCAAAAAGAGATTGCAGCGCCAGTATCGCAGGCTTTGGTTGCTTTGTCAGGACAGTGGTACACCTATACCGCATGATGCAATCTCGTAAAAACAGATGCGAAGGGAAGCTTCTTTGATACGAAAGTGGATATCCCAAGCGTAAGGTTGCCATCATGGAGAAGCCAGTATGAGACAATTAAGCTCGGCAGGTGGTTTTTTTCAACCGAGATTTCCCCAGAAATCTAAACAGAGAGGTTGCGCCACCGCGTAGGCCGGTTGCGCGAGATGGATGATGAACAGACATGACGTTCTATGGAGTCCAAATATAGTGCGGCAAGACGAAGAGGTTGGCGGGGAATAGAGGGCGTGATCGATATCATGAGTTGCTAGGGCAAAAAAAGACTGCGTCACAAGACTAGAGACGTCTGTATAGTAGAATCCTGATAGAGTTAGAGAGAGCGAGTATCGCCCTGCTTGTGTTCCTTGGCTAGAGACACAGCATGGGACTTGAAATGCGAATGAGGACAATGGGAATGTAGGATACGCGAACATGTCGAGAGCAGGCGAGTGTGGGAGACGTCGAGCTGGTAGAGTCGGGGAGAGCCGGCGTGGAGAGGCTAGAAAAAGTTACCCACGCCTACTGGTTCTTGCAGGTCTGGCGATGTGGTAGTGCAGCTTTCGGAACACTGAGCCCTGGATCCAAACGCGTGCGGCCATGTAAGACGGCTTCAAATCCCAATGAACCTTCAGGATGAGAAACAAGCATTGGAGGTCGGAGGCTAGCGTAGGATGCAACACTGAGAATAAATTCAGTATCTCGGGGTTAATTGTATAAAGAGCGACGACATGATGGTTCGAAGACAGAATCGCCGGCGGCATTTCCGAGTGCCCTTTTGGACCGTTTCCACCACCAAGTCCAACCTTTTGTCCGTATAAATATATGAATGTGAATCCTCAAGTTTTTATATTATACTACATGTATATCTTATCTATTCGGCCAGCGCTTCTTTCGCCGTTTCAGCTCTAAAGCCAGAGGAAGTTCATGGATGTGGTACGCCGCGATAGATGATTCTCAATCAAAGTTGACGCGCGCAAAGCACTAGCCCATACGATGCTACGAGCACCATACAGCTCATACCACCCTGGCCCGCAACTGCAACGACCGTTCGCGTGGTCAAGGCGTTCACGCCTTTCTCAAGCTCTCAGACCCTCTTAGTAAATGCCACAACGCCAATTGACGACCTTCCGAATCAATTTATCCTAAAGCTTGCTGACAGGCGGTTCGGCAAACGATCCTTCCTAAATTCTTGGACCCCCGCAATTGAGAACGAGTCCCAGCTCTATATGACACGCCACATTGCAGAACATGGAACATTTCCGATTGTCGATCCTGACAGTGACAGAGAAATTATGACGGACCTGCCAGCTGGACCAGATAAGGACGAGAAACCGCCAGTATGGTTATCCGAACTGTCCATGTGGGCCTCCAGAGATAGAGAGCTGACCAACGAAAGCCAAATGTACCGCCACTTGGCAACATCTTGGTCTTGTCCCTCGTTTCTACGGCGAAACAGAGATCCCCATGTCCTCAGAAACGGCCCCGGACCATCCTGCATTCCAATCCGTCCGTGGCCTACTCCTTGAATACATCCCAGGAGAAACCTTGCACTCTTTCCTCATGCGCAAGGGCAAGAAACAGCGCGATGAGGTGTTCCACAAAGTCATAGCGCTCGCGCACGAGATGAGACCATACGGGGCGATACACAACGATTTGCATCTCGCGAACATCATTCTTCGCGAGCCCGACCAAACGCCTGTGATTATCGACTGGGGACGGGCGGACATTGAGATGGTGGACAGTCCCAGGCTCGCAGACCGGTGGAGCGAGTCCGAGATGTGGCCAGATTTCGTAGAGGAAATCCAGCAATATTTGGGGAAGGGCATCACGTCTCCAAGTCGGTATCCTGACTCAAGTCTAACGCCGAACGAGAAGGCACTTTGGGACCACTATGCGCGAGAATTTGCCAAACGAAGTCTGAGTTCGTGGAAACGGGAGAGGCTTAGACGTATGGGCAATGGACAACGAAATGGAGCCTGGTAATGTATAATATCCAGGATCATTCTAAGTACTTCTGTAGAGAGGGGCGAGGAATAATGTGACGGAAGATCAAGCCAGCTGGATGGAAAGTAAACAAGGACCAACAACGCAACTTGCTTTCCTTCCCGCCACCATCCCATCAGATACGATTCACCGACGTTGGCGTCGTTGAGAATCCTAAAAAAACTGTCGAGGATGTCACACCAGGCAAGAGCGAAAGCACACATGATCCTCTAACGAATATGAGTACCGAACTGTAACCTCTGCGAAACGAAGCAAGCAACACCTACGCGAAGCATTCGGCCCGCCTGGGAAGGTGAATAACACGACAAACATGGCACTGGTACAATTGCGACACTAGAAGAACCACCAAGGTACGTTGGACAGCCATGTTGGGCGTCGGGCTTCGAGAATGAAGACGCTTTGACAGATATGTTTAAGCCCTCGAATAGGTTGGAATGCATTAATAGTCGACCGAGAGGCTGTCTGTAGATGGACATGAGCAATAGGTGAGTCTGAACACAAATTTTAGCAGTTCCAGCATTTACGTCTACACCATAGATAGTGAACTCGGTAGACGTCGCTCATGCTGAGACAGAACGAAATAAAGGAATGTTGATGCGATATGTATCTGCGCAGATTCCGCAATGCGTTTTTGGGAGCAACGAATTTTAGAGATGTTACCTAGTAAGTAACCTGCGGAGACTGGCCTACCAACGCCAACGGCTCCCTCGGTATACAACAGCTCGAAACGATGTCTAATCACGAATATTGTGACTCCTGCATCTAGCTTAAACGTTATTTCTTTTCCTTGTAAAATATTCTGACCTTACATCTTAGGTGCGCCACACAAGAAACTTACTTTGGATGCCGAAACTGGTCTTTGCTTGACATAGGACCTCCCGTGGCCGGCATTAACACGGATACTCCCAATGTGCTCTTTATTGGAGTGCCCAACAGGCCGGAAGACGGGATCTAGCCAGTTGACCGAAGTGCGCCACATAGCTTGGACCAACAACTCGGCGATCCCCCTGATTCTCGGGACGGAGGATCTGCACAAACGAATGGTGCTTCTTTAGCCTCGTGGTGTATGGATGGCCCCTCCCAATATAAATTCTTATTCTAATCCAGATTTGGAAACATTGTTTGAGACTTGTACAGACTCACTTCATTGTTCTGGCCGCGTTCCCACGCACGCGAGGCAAACTATTTAATTTCAGATAGTACATGTCTTTCTCTCCCATCACCGTATTACATTTCCCCCCAGCTTTTATATTTACCTCAACCATGTATGTCCTTGCCTCCTCGTGTCTAATGGTTGGGTAACTCACTCTTCATTCAGGTACTCCCAAACCCTCTACTCTCACTACAGGTGACGACTTTTGCGACGACTTCACCCTTGCGCTGACTGTTTCTAGCTCTGCTGCCAGTGCCCCCCGCCAACAGCTGAATCTTGCTACTCAGAGGTTCGCCGATGGTGGTGACGAGAGTGATGAAGGCTATGGGTACATGGAAGATGTTCAGTGAGTAGATTCTGTTTTCCAATACGCCACTCGTCATTTAATGGGTTGTCTCTAGGACGTCCGCCTACAAGAACAATGTCACTGCTGGCCATGACACGAGCATTCGTCCTGCATTTGGACAGGACGACATGGAAGCTGGACTCGATGTCTATCTTATTTCTAACGCTGCAAACTTCGCTGGGAATGATATTCAGTTCCAGAACTACGTTGCGGGCGAGAATTATAAGTATGTAACCTACATTCACATCGCTCGACTCGCCACTCACTTCACTTTGTGCAGCTATCCTTTCGATACCGACAGTGTCACTAATGACTATAACACGATGCTTGAGCGAGGCCAAACCGATGTCGACGCTGATCTCGCTTATATCTTGAACATGCCGAAGGTCGGGGAAAAGGTCGCTAGTAACAAGCTCCAGAACAAACCCGTAGAGGCTACAGCGTTCGTGCCCCCAATCAACTATTCCATCTTTCACTTATTCTTCCCCTCTAGCGATCCTCTTAACAATTCAACCAACACCGAACAGCTGAACAGATCTCAAAAGTCAGACGCGCCCTCTACTGGTGAGAACGCGCCCCCGGTCCAACATTCCGCCAGCCAGAGTTCCGGAGTTGATGAAGATAAACTGCGTCATCTGCCCAGACAGCCTGACGCCAAAGGCAAGGGCAACGTCAAGGGCAAGGGCAAGGGGAAAGCCAAAGGTCCCGCTGAACCCAGTGCTAGCGGTAAGCGCAGGAAGCGCACAAACTCGACAGAGATCCATCCAGACGTTGGTGATTCGAAGAAGCGACGCGTCGCACCAGCTGACTTCCCTATGTATGTCTATTCACTCTGCATTTTTTGGATAATACTAACGACGATGGTTTCCAGGCCTATCATGGCAGTGGAGTCGTCTGCCTCCGCTCAACTATACACATACGCGTCCCACGTCGCTGCTCCTCAGCAAGCTGTCGGTCCGATCATTCCCCAAGCTACGTGAGTGGATCATCGTACATAACACAGGCAACTTGAGCTCACTGTTCATTCCTAGTCAATATGATCAACCGTTCGCCTACATTCATGCCCCAGTTCCGGTCAAGCATCAAGCCCCGACGTTTTGGTCTACTGAGGGCTTCGGCTCGCAGTTCGTCAGCCCCGACCCCTACGCTGAACAGTTCGCCTACTACGGTCAAGCGCCCGGTCCGATTATGCCTCAAGCCCCGACATATGGATCTGAAGAGGCGATGAGCTCGCCGATTGATAACTCCGTCCCCAACTTTCAAGCGCACGCCTACAAAGAAGCGATGATCCTTCAAGCCTCGAGGTATGTATATGAAAGGTGAGGAGCTTCTCGTTGATAAGTCACCCACCGTGATCTCACTATTTATTAGTCCTTACGGTCAATCGTTCGACACATACACGCAACCCACGGGTCCGATCATGCCTCAAGCATCGACGCCTGCCAGTGGATCGACACTGTGCGTACTTTTCCTGTTTATAAACTAGGCAGCTTGAGCTCACTGCTTCATAGTCCGTACGGCCAGACATTTGTCGCTGGAGCTTATACGCAAGCCCCGGGTCCAGTCATACCTCAAGCATCGACGTCTGCCAGTGGATCAACACGGTGGGTACTTTCTCTTTCTATTAATCGACACGAGCTCATGCTTCACCAGCCCTCGCGTTCCACTCTTCACAGCTCCCACTCCCCAAGCTTCTACCCTGACGCCTTCCAACCAGTACGCCCAATCCATCTAGCCGTCTTTCTCCCTACTCACTTATTCACCAGACCCAGCATCACCGGCTTCGAACGCAAAGACATCACAGTCCTCTCAAAACTCACCACCAAATTCCCCAACATCACCGTAGACCACTTCTACGCCAACCGCGCCATCCCCGATCTCGAAACAGCACGCACCTGCCCCCTCTGCCCCGTCGTGGTGAAGCTCATTGATTTCGAAGCCCACGTCGAGGCGTTTCACAGCACACATAAGTGTGTAACGCACAACGACGTGAAGGGTGGCGTTAAGTCGCTGACGAAGGATTTGCTGGAGAGGCATTTGAATGAGTGTAACCTGTACTGCCCGTACTGCAATGCTCGGAGACACCCACCGCTTAACCGTATGAGAGAACATATGGAGGATTGCACTCCGTTGATCGAGATGGAGGCGCAGAAGAGGGCGGAAAACGAAGCGGTGGAAGAGGCTAAGAGGCAAGCCGCCTTGCGCAACGCGTACTACTATTAGACGTTCGTGGTGTTCTGTTTATCATTTCCCTTTCCTCTCTTTCTTGTCGTCGCACCTATTCTTCTACCCACACTCCTTACCTTTCTATCTCGATATTCGTTTGCATTGATTGCACTCTAACCCACATACCGCCACTCCTTCTCCTCCATTCTCTATCCTTCCTCTTACTTATATCCACCTACCTACATACATACATACATATATCCTCACGCTAGCTATGACAATGAAATAATATTGAGCGTAAAAAGTGGGGTACATAGCAAGCCTGATACAGTAACTGGGTATGGGAGGGTTCCAGCTCAATATTTACAGAACAAGAAGGCTTCCGGTCCTCAACACTGACTGAGGCATTACGGCGAGCTAGGAACAACGACGAAGACCCCCTGGCTGAACTCTGAATGAGGGCTCCAGAGAGGGGGAGCTGACCATCTATTACCGCGAAGTAGGAAGGTTCCCCTAACTCCTGCTTTCCAATCTGTCCTCCAGCACGTCTCAGAGGAGACGGTGAACTCTTCCCATCGATGAATGTGTCAACGAGGAGCAAGTCGAGAAAGTGTTGGCAGCGCTCAGGCGCCAGATGGGATACAGCATTTCGGGTCTTCTTCGCTCGTTTCACCTAACGCCTTCGAGCATCGGCTGTGAGTTTGAAAACGGCGGACAATCCAACACCGACCGGACGCGTATGGGATGCAGGAAATCTGGAGATACTTGAGAAGGACTTGGTATCTAGCGGGGATGCCATGGGGGAGGAGGGATTGCGAGACAGCAGCAATGAAAGTGGATGAAAATGGGTCGACTGGGGTGGAGAAGAATACGGAGGATAGCGAAAGCACGCCGATAGACGTCCGTGGATTAGGCGGGAGCACTGGGGAAAGAGTAAGCATGGAACGAACACCAGGCTGGACGTGTCTCATACCTGACTCGAAGCTGATAGAGGCAATATGACCAACATGGCAGGATGAAGACCCGCCAACCTGGGCTGGCTAAGCTATTGGGCATTCGTAGAGAAGGAGTCGATCATCGAGGAAGTCCAGTGGTCCCTCGTTACTCCCGCGAACCAGAGATCTCCATGTCACCGGAAAACCAGCCCTACTTTCCTTTCACTCAGTCTTCCAACACATCCAAAGTGGGACCGTGAACTTTTTCCGCGTCGATGAAGCTGGCGACGAGGTGCTCCACAGAGTCATAAGTAGCGCTCCGGGGTTGTATTGTGATTATTGACTGGCGCGAGGCGGATTTTGAGGTGGTGGAAGGCTTCGAGAGGGACACCCGGCAATCTCTGAGGAAGGAAAAGATAGTACGTTGGTATCAATATGGGACGCCGCACGAGGATGCTTTGCGAGGAGGAGATTGCGCGAAACGACGGCAGCGAAAAAAGTGCAGGGAAATAGGTCGACCTGAGGGGATATGACGGATAACGAAAGTGCATCGAGATACGTCCGCGGATGATGTCTGAGGACTGAAGACTGAGGACTGAGGGAGGATTAAACATGGAACGAAGGCCAGGACGGTCTGTCTCATACCTGACTCGCGTACGCCAAATGTTCATTTTCCTTCAAAAAGTCGTATGTGCAGGTCCCTCACATGAAGAGCATCCTGGCATGTTATGTGAAAGTGGGAGGCGGAATCGGATAGCGCGTCCAAGGCAATCGTTGGTCGCACAGACCTTTTGGCGGGAAGGCGGATTCTGTTGGCGTTTGTGAGTAAGTGTAGTCGGAGATATGGTGGATAGGATAGACCATTTGGGACGTCGGCGGACGCCAGAGAGACGCAGAAAATTGCTAGGATTCCCGACGATAGTTCGTCAACGCGAAGGTTGGTCCCAGTGCCATGGTTATGGATCTTCTGATGTTCTGCGTCGTGAGCAGCAGCAGTTCGACATCGTCCTTGGATATGGGATAGGTATGGCTGAAGCCTTCATATTGTCCTGGTCCTAGTTGACTGGCAGTAGCATCCTAGCGTCGCCTGATGAAACTGGAAGTCGGCTTGTCTTGAAGATATGACGCTGCATTCTGTTTATGTTAGTGTATTTGGTATGCGGACTAGTCGCGTACCCGTTAACGTTCAAGGATCCTGCAGTGGTATACTCGCAAGCATAGAGGGCGCATGAAACGACGATGGTGATGGTGGTAGAGGTCAGAGAGGGAACGAGAGTAAACACGGACCAACAACGCGCCTTTCCTTCCCGCCACCAAGTCACGATGCGATTTGCCCACGTCGACGACTATGAGCATCCTGGAAATAATCGTTGAGGATGGCGCTACGTATGACGCCAGGCGAGAGCAAGGAGATCTTCCAACGACGACCGAACTGCCTATATACTCTGGGAGTCAAACTTGATACAAACAGCGCCTGCGCGAATCGTCTGGCCCGCCTTCCAAGGACAACAACGCGATCAAGATACTGGCGTACTTTCCATAGCCCGAGCGCCAGAAACGTCCACTGCACTGGAGTCTGGGTGGACGCCGAGTTTCGAGAAAACGAAAAGGCTTCAACAAATGTTCAAGCTCTCCAAGAGATGGACAGGGTTGAAAGTCCGCTGGAGGGCAAATGTCACATCTGGATACGACGGTTGAGTGAGTACCCAAACACAAAATTCAGCTCTTCCAATGTTTACGGGGAAATCATAGATAGTAAATCGACGCTACGCAGCTCATGTCTAGACAAAACAAAAAAGCTCTTCGTGCGACAAACCTCTTAGTAGAATGCGTTTATAAGCGGAACAAATCTTAGGGAAGTTACATTTTCCTGCGCCACACCATAGACAGACTCGCCTACCAGCGCCAACGTATGAAAAAATTCGAACAGATCTCCAACCGCGCCTATGGCAACTCCTAATGGTGTGGCAAATGGCCTTTACCTCCCTGGTGAAATATTCTGACCTTACATCTTAGGTGCGCCACACAAGAAACTTACTTTGGATGCCGAAACTGGTCTTTGCTCGACACAGGACCTCCAATAGCCGGCATTAACACGGATACTCCCAATGTGCTCTTTATTGGAGTGCCCAACAGGCCGGAAGACGGGATCTAGCCAGTTGACCGAAGTGCGCCACATAGCTTGGACCAACAACTCGGCGATCCCCCTGATCCTCGGGACAAATGATAGGACTCGAACAAGCGTATGTCGCTTCTTCTGCCTCGTGGTTGACGGATGGCCCCTACCAATATAAATTCTTATTCAAGTCCAGATTTGGAAACATTGTTCAGACCTGGTTCAGACTCACTTCATTGTCTACGTTGCACACGCAGCCACGCGAGGCACACTATTTATCTCCAGACCGTATGCCTCTTTCTCTCTCATCACCGTACCACATTTTCCCCCTTGCTTTATTTTTACTTTAACCATGTCAGTGCTCCCCCGCTCACGATGTGTAGTTGTCTGGTGGCTCACTCCTCATTTAGGTACTCTCAAACCCCTTCATCTCGCTCCAGGTGACGACTTTTGCGACGACTCCACCCTTGCGCTAATTATTTCTAGCTCTGCTGCCAGTGCCCCGCGCGAACAGCCGACATTTGTCACTGAGAATGTCGCCGTTGGCGGTGTCGATAGTGATGAAGACGATGAGGATATGGTTGAGGTTTTGTGAGTATCTTCTGTTATTTAACATGTCACTCGTTATTTAATACATTTTCACCAGTATTCCCGTCAATAAGAATCCTGATACTGCTGGCCATGACACAAACACCGTGCCTGCATCTGGACAGGACAAAGTCGAAGCTGGACTCGACGTCAATTTTATTTCGAACCCGGCAAACGTCGCTGGGAATGATATTCAGCTCCAGGACGAATCTAAAGATGACATGGAAGAAGTCATGTATGTGTCCTTCTTTTGCATCACTCTACTTGCAACTCACTTGACGTTGTCAGTACTCCTGTCGTTAACGAAACTGTCACTACAACCTATAACACGAGCACTGGATTTGAGGGGGACCGAACTGACGCCGACGATGATCTCGCTATTATTTTGAACCCGACGAAGGTCGTCGAAAAGGTCGCTGGTAACAACGATGTCCAGCTCAAGGACAAATCTGTGGAGGCTACAGCGTTCGTCCCCCCACTCGACTCTTCTCTCTTTCGCTCATTTCTCCCCTCTAGTGATGCTGCCGCTCCTCTTAACAACTCAACCAACACCGAGCAACTCAACAGATCTCAAACATCAGACACGCCCTCCACTGGGGAAAACGCGCCCCCCGTTCAACCCTCCGCCAGCCAGAGTCCCGCGATCGATGAGGACGCGCTACGCAACCTGCCCAGACGCGAGAGGAGGAAAGCAAGGAAAGAAGCCGAGAAGCTCAATCCTGCGTAAGATTTGTATCTCCATTTCATAGGATTGACCTCATCGTCCTCTTCCAGTCCACCTCCGAAGCCGGTTCCTGCGCATCTCGCAGCAGGTAGTGTTGAGGCTACCCAGCGCCAGCAATGGCAGATCGGGCGTGTCCCTGCCTGGTGAGAATTCTGTCTTCGTTCTTGTTCGTGTCCGGGGCTGATAATCGAGATAGGTATAAGACTCAAATTGTACCACAGCCTGACGCCAAAGGCAAAGGCAAGGGGAAAGCCAAAGCTCCCGCGGAACCCAGTGCTAAGGGTGGGAGGAAACGCGCAAACTCGACTGAGATCCAGCCAGACGTTGGTGGCTCGAAGAAGCGACGCGTCGCGTCTCAAGAGGCAGCTGACTTCCCTATGTATGTCTGTTCATTCAGCATTTTTTGAGTGGTACTGACGACGATGATTGACAGGCCCGTTATGGCAGTGGAGTCGTCTGCGCCTGCTCAAATATACACATACGCGTCCCACGTCGCTGCTCCTCAGCAAGCTGTTGGTCCGATCGTTCCTGAGGCCTTGACGTCTGGATCTGCAATCGGCTTCAGCGGAAATCCCTACGGTCAAGCGGGAGTATACACGCAAGCCCCGGGTCCGATCATGCCTCAGGCATCGACCTTTGCCAGTGGATCATCACGGTGAGTACTATCTCGTTTGTAAATCCACCAACGTGAGCTCATGGTCCACCAGCCCTCGCGTTCCGCTTTTCACAGCCCCCAAGGCTCTTATCGTGAAGCCCTCCAACACGTAAGCCCATCATTCATCCATACCCTCTTCTTCCCACTCACGCTCCCCCACAGACCCAGCATCATCGGCTACAAGCCACGCACCATCCCAGTCCAAACGAAACTCACCAACCACTTCAAGTTCATCAAACCCGAGCACAACCTCTACTACGCCAAGCAGGCCATTCCCGACGTAGAAGCCGCCCGCATCTGCCCCCACGACGGCGCCGTAGTCAAGATCAAAGACTTCGAAGCTCACGTCGCGGCGCACCACACATCCTTCCAGTGTCCCAATCACAAGAAACCACATACGCACAACCCGGCGAACCTGGCGAGGCATATCCTGGAGATTCATCTGAATGAGTATAACCTCTACTGCCCGCATTGCAACAGACGCACTCAGCCGTTTCTTTCTCGCATGACGGACCATCTCGTGTGCTGCACTTATTTGAACAAGCTGGAGGCTCGGAAGAAGGCTGAGGATGAGGCTAAGAAGGCCGCGTCAGGCCACGCCTAATTCATTGTGTCCGTCTACACTTTCTTTAATATTTCCCTTTTCACTTCGTTCCCTTCTCATTGCTACTCTGACGCCTGCTCTTACATTGACCTCATTCTTTATCATTCATTCCTTTCTGTTTCCAATATCTACCCATCCGTTTGCATTGATTGCAGTCCATCACATTTACATTCTTTTGTCATGTTACCACTCATTCTCCTCTCTTTTACTTACTTACAGTTATATACATATTTCCTTACGCATGTTATACCATATAATATAATGCAATGTATAACATGAAACGGGCACCGCGTGAAGTACCAGCCAGTGGTGTGGGTGAGCATTGGCTGCACGGCAATTCCCGGATACTGTTGAATTCTTCCTACCACCTTCATGTAAGTTATTCCAGGCGCCATCTATGAATGTCAATCCAGAACCAACGTAAATTAACCTAGCGATGCTGTTATCATAGATTTAGTCCTCTAGAGCTAATGTAAATCCATGGATGTGGTACGTGGTTGTTCATTTCTCCCCGTTTTGAGTTAATTTGTGTGAAGCGCAGATTCATACGCGCCTACGAACACCTTACAGTTCCTATCATGCACTACCTGCGATGACTGTTCACGTAGCCAAGGCGTTCACGCCATTCACGAATTCTCAAACTCTCCTGGTTGATGCCACGACTCCGAATGACACGCTTCGAATTCCAAAAGAAATCCATTCTCAAACTCACTCACCGAAGATTTACAGACAGTGAACTGCATTGCTCGCACACTGCACTTATCATTCCCCTTTGAGACTTGATCAGTCCCCACATTCGAACTTCACACGCACCCGAAATGCCGCCGTACTTCTGATACTGTGTGGTCAACAGCTCGTGTTGATTCCCTTCTTTCCTCTACAGCCATCATGGCTGCAGAACGTCCCCCATCGATAGGATTCATGGGCACTTTCAAAAGTGTCTTCCGTTTGCGGAAAACGTCTTCCCGAGCAGCTAGTGTGTCTTCGACTCAGGACAGTTCGCTTTCGCAGGATCATGGCCAAGTCTCGAAGGAGCAAGACGACTCTCTCCCACGAAGCATCCGTAGCCATCCTACCTCGCCGCCGCCGACGTCGACGAGTATGATCTCGACCGATGGTAAGTCAGCTTTATCAAGACGATCGATCCTTTCCAACATACCGATAAAAGCAGACGCTACGGATGCTACTAGATTATTGTCAGAGATCGTCGATGGTATGTTTATTCATGAAAATCCATCATTCATTCTGATCTGCGAGGAAGCCGCTCCTGCTCAAGGTCATATCCCGGGATCGCAGCCAACTTCAACAACTTCGCCGACCTCCATTTCCGATTCAGGTAGATACCGCACCCTGTCTCCCCCGAAAATTATTCAGTGTTCAAAATTCACAGGAAAGCTCCTATCCCGTTTCAAGAGATTCGCCAAGACGCCTCAAGCTGTAAATGTTGAAGCACGTGGTACGCATCGCGCTCACTCCCTATTCGTATCCCCACCTTACTATCTATCTATCAGCTCTTCAACCCCTGTCTGGTGTGGCGCTGGTTGCCTGGCATGGCTTCAAACAGCTCTCCAAGAACACGGAGAAGTTCCTCGAAGGCACCCCATTCAAAGTACCCATTGGCGTGATCAACACGATCCTTTCAACTGCAGACGTGAGCTCCGAATGACAATGCATGTACTTATAGGTTCCTAATCGGTTACAGACTGTTATCCAGAATCGGGAGTCTGTCGCAATTCACTTCCTCCCAATTAGCGAGCGTCTGAACATGGTCCTTGACATTATGACGCACAACCAAGGTCGTGATAGCATTGCACCGACTTGTGAACGTTTCAGCGAGTAAGCTCTCTCGTTCACTGTGATTGAGGAACGTATTGATAGATTTATAGTATCCTCGCAAAAGCAGTGACCGTGCTTGAACAAATGCACGCACAAGGGCTTTTCAAACGTATTTTAGAGGCCAACGAGCAGCCGCAACAGATAACGAACATATGCGTGATAGTCGATGAAGCTACAAAGAATTTCCAAGTGAGTATGGCGAGCGAGATAATATGGGACGGATGAACTTATGTATACCTATAGCTCGAGTTGACGTTGGCGAACGTCAGGCAGACTAATAAAATCAAGACAGATACTGAGGTCAGTGCGATTACAAGAACGGGGTAGCATGTGCTGACATCCTACTAGATCAGTCGGCTTGCAAACCTTCGACCGAGCAAGGAAGTCACGTATGTCGAAGTCGAGCGTGAACCGTGTGTCAAGGGCACGCGGAAGGAAGTCCTTGAGTCTGTTCTGACTTGGTGCAAAGATCCCGATAGTGCCCCCATATATTGGCTTAGTGGAATGGCGGGAACGGGCAAATCAACGATCGCCTATACGATCTGCGAGATATTACATGGCGGCGGGAACAGCGATGCAGCTCGTCGCTTAGGCGCTTCTTTCTTTTGTTCGCGCCAGATGGAAGCTGGTCGAACACGAAAGAACATTGTCCCTACCATCGCTCACGACCTCGCGCTTAGTCTGCCTTCGTTTGGACGCAAACTACTCGATTTACAATTCGATGCCCAACTGCCACCGTTGAAAGATCATTTGCGGCGGCTCCTCCTTGATCCTTGGTGTGAATCTATCGGACGTGGGGAAAGTATTCCTCCGCTGGTGGTGGTAGTGGATGCTGTGGATGAACTGCAGGATGGAGAGGGATCAGCTTTTCTGGGGGCATTGATAGAAGAGGTCAGGAGCCGTAAAGGCACTCTGCGAGGTCTCAAATTCCTCGTCACCCGCAGACAGGATCCCCGTATTGTCAGAGTCTGTGATTCAATTGGCCCCGGTACTGTTTTTCGACTAGAGGACGTCCCCAGTGCCATCGTCGAGAGAGACATCGTCCTTTACCTTCGCGCCAAACTTCCCAGTCTCACAGAATTTGTCCACCGTGAACTTGCTGGTCAAGCTGCTACGCTGTTCATCTATGCCGCTACCGTCGTGCGTTTCATTGTCCCGCCCGGGGACTCGGAACCCAATCTGAAGCACGTTAAACTGCTCCTTAAGACATGGCCCGACCAAACACAGCGAGACGCCCAAGGTCTACTCATTGACCGTCTCTACGCGGACATCCTCTCGGAACAGATTTCTCCCAAATCACAAGTTGACAAAGCACTTGCCATCGCTATCCTACAGACCACTGTCTGTTCCGCTAGGCACACCTTACTTTCCGACATCCCTCTCCTCATGCACGGGCAAGTGGTGGAAGAACAGGATGTCAAGGACGTCATCTTTTCCCTCCATGCGGTTATGTATGTTTCCGACGGTCGGGTTTGCTTCCATCACAAATCTTTTCTCGACTTTATGCTTGATAGTACGAGATTTGGGAGACATGAGCTCGCTGGAGAGACATGTTCTATGCCGGAACGGGAAATCCATATCGCCTCTTCCTGTTTTCATCTCATGAGATCCCTTCGATTCAACATCTGCGACTTA
The DNA here is from genome assembly GCA_011800155.1 of Flammulina velutipes. Classification (NCBI taxonomy): domain Eukaryota; kingdom Fungi; phylum Basidiomycota; class Agaricomycetes; order Agaricales; family Physalacriaceae; genus Flammulina; species Flammulina velutipes. The sequence continues at coordinate 3,615,271 of CM022370.1, read as the reverse complement.
CCATCTTCTTACCTCGATGATTCTCAGGTGCCGGACCTTCAAAAGCGTAAAGACGACAACATCTCTTCTGCGCTACAGTACACTTGTAGATTTTGGGCGGCACACCTCACTTTGGCGCATGTTGATGCGGATGACCGGGAAACGAGGGAGAAGATCAAGATTTTATACTGGGAATGGCTTGAAGACCGCTCAGTATTCTGGATAGAGGCAATGAGCCTGCTTGGGTATATGGGTGAATGCTATTTTTCATTGACCTTGACCCGCAAATTTCTTAGAGAGGTGAGTTGTCTCCTTAACTTCATGAGACCAAATGTCCCATTGTCCTTATATAGATATTTTCTTCGGAGGAGATGAAGGACCATCTCGCCTTAGAGAAGTTGGTAATAACATTTGGCAGCAATGCCACGGCAAAGTCGACGCCCCATCTCTATCTATCCGCACTTGCAGCCTCGTCCCCGAGCACAAGGATAATAAGCAGGTGGCTGGCTAAATTTCCCTGGATTCCTAGAGTTACAGCACTTCACGTCGAGGGTCCGTTGACAGTATTACCTCATGGCGATGATTCGGTATTGTCCGTTGCCTTTTCACCAGACGGTACACGACTTGTGTCTTGTTTAGTGAGCAGCACACTGTGTATTTGGGACGTATCAACTGGGATCCAGCTGCACCGACTGGTAATAGATGAATACAGACCATTGGAACTGAACTCAGCTTGTTTCTCGTCGGGGGGGAGATATGTCATTTTCGGATCTGGCAGCTCTGTGGAGGTCTGGGACACATGGACGTGGTCTTTTGCATATTTTCTGGATGGACACCAAGATGTGGTGCTTTCAATTTCTGTCTCGTCGAAACACATTGTATCGGGATCGAGGGATCGTACTGTGCGCATCTGGGACATAGCAACAAAGACACCCTTGCATGTTCTACATGGACACAAGTATAGTGTACAATCCGTCTGCTTCTCACTGGATGGGTGCCACGTTGCATCTGGGTCGCTTGACAACACGGTGCGCATTTGGGATGTGCTGACAGGGAATCAACTGTGCCAGTTAGATGGACACAAAACTTGGGTGTCCTCAGTCTGCTTCTCGCCGGATGGGAGACGACTAGTATCTGGGTCGTACGACCACACAGTGCGCATTTGGGATATGCTAACAGGGAGTCAGCTGTATAAACTGATTGGGCATCAGAAATGTGTTCTGTCAGTCTCTTTCTCACCAGATGGGACACACATTGCATCCGGGTCGTCTGACAGATCTATCCGGCTCTGGGACGCGTCAGATGGGAAGGAACTACATCAGTTAGATGGTCACAATGACCCGGTGGACTCTGTATCTTTCTCCTCTGACAGCACACGCCTTGCATCCGGATCAACTGATGGTACTGTGCGCATTTGGGATGCTTCAAGAGCAAGCCATATGACCCAGCTGAATGGGCATAAAAAAACCATACTCTCTCTCTGCTCCTCACCGAGTAGGACATATGTTGTGTCTGGGTCGGAGGACAGATCCGTGTGTGTCTGGGATCTACCAACAGGGATTCAATTACATCGGTTCGATGGGCACAATGGTGCCGTGCTCTCAGTCTCTTGCTCACCGGATGGGAGATACATTGCCTCTGGATCAGCAGACAACTCTGTGCGCATTTGGGACTTGACAACCGGGATCCAGCTGCGTCAGCTTACAGGGCACTATGATTCGTTCTGCGCAGTTTGTTTCTCGCCTGACGGGGCACAAATTCTATCTGGTTCGCGGAATGCCACAGTATGCATTTGGGACACGTTGACGGGGCATCAGCTACACAAATTCACAATAGATATAGGGAGCTTCCACACTTCCAAAAGTTTGCCCTCAATATGCTTCTCACCAGACGGCAGATCAGTTGTTTCTGGTTCAAATAACTGGTCTCAGATATCCGTTTGGGACGTGTCAACGGGGAACGAGCTACGTAATATTAGGATGGAACCGATGAACAGTTTCGGAAATTGGGTGCCCTCTGTCTGTTTCTCACCCGATGCTACAAACATTGCGTCTTGGTTGAACAAAACCGTGCGTATCTGGAATTTATCGAATGGGGAACATCTGCGTTGGCTGGATGGACACAGTGGCGCTGTTAATTCAGTTTGTTTCTCGCCGGATGGGTCACTCATTGCGTCCGGGTCGGCCGACAAAACTCTGTGTATCTGGAACGCGTCAACCGGGAGGCAACTGCATCAGCTCAGCCGACACAACAGCTCCGTGCTATCTGTATGTTTTTCATCAGATGGGGCACAGGTTATATCTGCATCCAACGACAATATTATCCGTGTTTGGGATCTGGCCAGTCTGTCCCAGTTCAATGGAGAAAGATGTGCTGTTCCTTTCACAACAGTGTCAGTCAATATCCCTCTTGCTTCGTCCCGCGGTATGGACACCCTTCCCTTGCGCGCAGCTTTGTGGAAGTTCCGTGAATCAGGTAACCTTTCTGACTTCATTGCAAACGATATTTCTAACAGATTGGTTGCAGGATCGATGCGTGCGGATTGGGTCATCAGTCCCGACGGATGGATTGCATCTTCAACCGGCGAACGGTATATGTGGCTCAGTGATGATATGCACAGCTACCTCCAGCGCCCAGACTCTTTCGCAATATCATTGCGGGGATCTGTTGAGGTCGACTTTACAACTGGGTATTTTGGGACGGCATGGAAGGAGTGTTATGAATTGTCGGCTATGGAACGGTTATCGAAAGACAAGCTTACAGAGTGCGACGAGTATACAGAAGACTTTGAAGCTTGCGGAAACTCGGAGGGACACGACTCAGACGCATCTGAGTCTGAGTGTTGAATCTTGTATCATATATAAATCCCTATGCTGCGCCACACGGGTGTTCTGCATCACGCTAAGTAGAAATTATCGCGCGAAACATTAGTGAGAATTCATATGGTAATTCCTGCCTTCTCTACGTGTATCTGGGCGCCGCAGTAGGGTTTCCAGTTATTTATCCGGTGATGGGTCATACTGGCAGGTAGACTAAGAATACAAGCCATGCTACAAAATGGTATGAGGGTGAGGAGGTAAAATTTCACGCAAGTACTGGTGTGTGCGCACCTTTACTGTGCTCTTTCTTCGAAGGTTTACAATGCTCGTGTTGACGTGACTGGACGAGGGCGTGTCTGCGGGGTCCACTGGGTCAGATAACGCTCAGCTTTGTTGCGCGGACGTAAATCCGGCATCTCCTTTTTGGGCTGGGTGGCCACAGCTGCATCATGGATCCCGGAGATACAGTTAGTCTGGAAGGTTAGCACATCGATAGAGCAACGCGGGTCAAGACATTTGTGATGCACATAGAGAGACTTCCCTTCAAAGAGTACTACTAGTGACTGTATTGAGTATTTGGGTTCGGTGGGCCGTTCTTCGGGGTAGACATGCTTGCTTTCAACGTGATATACCTAGGACAGCGTATACTATTGGGTCAAGTTAGAATGCAGAGGATGAAGGGAGAAGATGAAGAGCGCCCTAGACAATTACAGCGCGACTGCCATTTTCCAATAATCCCTCGTCGCTCATTGTCGTATGCGCATAATGAAGTCCACTTCGGATATCATGCTCCAAGTGATGTCACGGCGGTGCTTCATATCACCATAATACCAGCAGACGCGAAGGCAGCGACGACAAAAACGTTCATGCTTTGCTCATGGTAGTTACAAGCAGAGGAAAAGGACCATCAAATTCCCACGTGTATTCGGTGATGGAACGCCACACATCAACTTGGGAGCAAACATTCAAGTTTTCCGTTCTACCTCCGCATCGACTTTCTCATCCACATAAATTCCTACCATTAGAATATACACGCACAATTAATAAATACTTGGGTATACCTCATCTAGAAATAATCCAATCCCTCTACCGGATGCGCACGCACATCCCCAGGTTCCGGCGTCGAACATCTCTCCCTCGGACTCTCCTCGCGGGTTTTCACAGCATTCAAGTCCCGATCCTCTTTCTGCTTGCGTGCATTCCTCTTCGGTGCCGGAGACGACGAAATCGCATACTGACGAGCCAGACCCAACTTGGCTTGCTTGTACTGTCGCGTAGCTTCGATTGTGATAAGATCATCAATAAATCCCATTTTCGATTTCATGCGTCCGAGCTCATGATGCGTGACACCCGTCAGCATATCCCGAGCGTCCATGTCGAGATGATCCCGCAGCTTATAATCCTTGCGAAGCAAAGGTTTGAGGGGTATGGCTTCTGCTCGCGCGTACGCAGGAGACGTCTGGGGGATTTCCTTGGTGAGGTGAAATGACAACGGTCTGCGGAGGTCGTCGAGGGCGACATTGTTCAGGAAGAGGCCGTCAAGGCAACCAAGAGGACCGATCTCCTCCATCTAGTGCGGTGGGTAAGCGTGCAATTCCTCGACAATGTACTCACGATACTTACTGCTCTCAAGGAAGTACCAAGAACCTTCGTCTCCATGTCATGCAGCGTGAAGTACGCCAATGTCGCTTGTATGACCTCCATCCCAGGATGAGTCTTGATATCGAAGTACATCGCCTTCCGCTTCTTCTCATACCACCCGAGAATCTGCACACTTTCAGCGAAGAACGCGCCCGAAGATCAAAGCCACATACCGGCCCCACAGGCAACGAAACTGATGTTACATGCGCTTCGGCACATGCTGCAGCATGGGAAATGCCACTCACGTATACCATATTCGTCTTGATATGATACTTGCGTTCGAGATGATTAGCAGCTAATATCCCAGCTTCCGTCGCCGGAATCTACGAAATGATATATCAGCTAAGCAACTAATCACGGACACAGAAGGTCTTACCGAGATGATGACAGACCGTCTGGGAACCCCCGCCTCTTCAAATAGAGATATTATCCTTCTGGCGCTGGATGACATCGCTGGAGCGTCATCGTGTAGTCGAGTATCTATGAACGTGAAATGAAAGCCCTCAGGCGACCTATCAACGAGAACTTTGCCGATTTCGACCACCTAGGTTCGTTACAAGTCAGCCGCCCGATGATATTGAAGGGTATAATCCAATTCACCAATCGTTCGAAGATCGCTGCAAGCAAAGTCGGCGCTTTGGTTCGCGTGTTGCGGCTGTATGAAAGTCAGTTGATTTTTTCGCGCAACAAGACCTATCTCACACTTACAAATCTTCCAGAGCCAGCTTGGTCGCCACCCAAAGGTGGTATTGAATGTGCTCGACCGCAAGCCCACTGAGAAGAGCGCTCGGGCTTAATGAAGTTCCTTCTGGGTCATTAAACGATACATCTGATAATTCCAGCTAATTAGCGCGATACGAATACACTACGATGCATACATACTTGTGAAATCCAGCGTATCACTGAATATGATCGTATTGGCCTCTCGCAGAGAGGCACCCAGCGTTGGCATTTTTCTCTTCAGGTTCCTCCTCCTGTTTACAGGTTTCTCGAGCAGAGCGGGGCGGTTGAGGTCGATAGTAGCCAAAGCCATGGTAGAAGGAAGAAAACAAAAAGGTGTTCCTTTGAGGTATAAGTAGTCAATAACGGGCGCTACGGCCATTGCCACTCACCTTCTGCACAATGAGATCGAAATTACAATGGGTTCATGCATTGTTGACACTTGCTGAACGTCCGCCTTTGTCGCCAGGTAACCATCGTGAACTAGAGACGGCAATAAGTGAACAACGGAGCTTGACTTTCAAGTGAGACCTAAGAAGAGGAAGAAAATAAGCTAGGTTTCTTTTGAAAGTGATGATAGTACAGTGCGATCATTCTACAATTGGGAGATGAAGGGATTCATGTTGGTGCGCCAACGACAGGCGGGGCGCCAATCTTCCGTTCTGCAGTCACTGAGTGTATGTTAGAATCGCATAATAAGATTGTATCGACACATCGACGTACCCCAAGATCGTCTGTCCATAGGACACTGCTGCTTCGACGAAGCGGTTCCGAGCCATTTCAAAAGACAATGCATATGAAAAACGTGAGTGCATTCTCCCCAGACTTTGTCAAAGTAAGCAAGCCATTCTTCTTGAAAGAAGAGGACACATACTCAAAGGACAATCATCTCCTGGAACCTTGCATGTCGGACAACAGGCTTCATACGGAACACGACATATGCCGCAAACGTCGTCCTCTTCATCGTGCGTCCCACCCGCCGAGCTGCTCCCACCCGCCGAGCTGCTCCCCAGATCCCACTGCCATTGCGCAACAACATGGTAATTCTTGACTATCACTTTCATGGTCGATCATGAAAGAGAGTTGAAAGGACGTTCGGATTTGTCGGTCCGAAAACGCGTCGCGTCTAGATCGAGACCACATTCCAAGAGCCGACGGCAGATCTTTACAGCGCCACCTGACATTGACTTGTAGCAGCCAAGGACAACATATGACGAACCGGGTGACTGAACGTGCACTCATTTTCGCTGCTTGGAGGAATGGACGACCACGTTCATATATCTGAAACAGGGTAAGCACGCAACATGACCACGCCTGCACGTAATATTGACCAACCTCTACTATCCTAGACGCGCTCATGTCCTCACAAACTCTTAATGCAAGGCTCATACAGAACCTCCCGCTGGACGTGGCGCGGGAGATTCTCGAAACGTCTGCCAGACTTGACCGCGCTACGGCACTGAAGGTTGTGCTTTTGTCTAAGACAATTGGACAGTGGTGAGTTCCGAACGTTCTGAGCCTGGCATACCACTTACCCATTTCGTAGGATAAATTCCATTCTGTACCGAACTGTTGTTCTCAACAACAACTGCTCGAGTTCCCTCTCGAAGTTCGCGGAAACTATCAGGTGGCGTAACGACGCCGCGTTCTTTCACCGGCATGTCAAAGTGCTGTACGTGAATCACGTTGATGACGCCCACCCGGAGGACTTCTCTCTCATCCTCTCGACCTGCACTGGAGTTATCAGCCTCGCCGTCTTCGCGTGGCGGCGCACCGTTTCTCTCCCATTATTCCCCTCCACCAACCCCAAATACATGTCCCTCAACTGCTTCGGCTGCAGCTCCCTCTGCACACTCCCCTCTAGCCTCACCCACCTCGAATTACGAATATACACTCCCCTTCTGTCATCCACGTGGTCAGACCTCTCGACGCGCTGTCCACTGCTTGACACCTTGATCATCGACAATGTCGCTCGACTTCATCTGGATATGATAACAGAGATGCTTCTACCCGTTCTTTCCCTTCCCGTACGCCGAATCATCTTGCGGTCCAACGCCTACGTCCTCGCGGATCTTTCATGTCTGCGCGAACTGGACGATCCAAGGTTCGTCATCGTTCCCTGGGACTCGGGGATGGATGAGGGGAATGTTCGATTGGCGGAAGCGTATCCGAAGATGGTTTATTTGTTACCGAGGGAAAGCAATGGTTGCTCCGATCGACACAAAATTGAGGATTGGACGTGTCCGACGGAGGCTTGTCATTCTCTTCGGCTTTGGGAACGTGTGGAGAGTTGGAAGGAAGAGACGAGGTAGCATGGCTTCTGAAAGCTACGATGAACGGTAAACATATTACTGAGGGAACATAATTAATGAGCTACGGCGATGTATAATATAGGGAACATTATAGCTAACGCGACTTCCACCCCTTCTGTATGGTGAATCAATCTATATCTGCTTGTATACTTACCACCCATTCATTGCATGTAGATCGAGAAGGTTCACGTAATAAGAACCAATGGGTCGATGGCTGGGTGTAGAGGCGAATAGCATGGTAACGTTCGTTGTCGCCCCATTCATATGAACTCGGAGCGGGCATAAGGACTTGGCAAGACCAACGCAGTTTTAGACTGGCAAGGTCTGGGCTAGTGAAAAAAATTGGACGCATTGGGAATTGAACCCAACACCTCCCGCAAATTGCAATCCTCTTTTTCCGAGGGATGCTAAGCGGGCGTGATAAACCAACTACACCATGCGCCCATCACTCTGCATTCTTTCTAGCTTCCAGCCTCGGCAACTACTATCTTCGTCCCGCCTTGGAAAACACCTGAAGATTTCTTGATTGCTCTTTTTCCTCATCGTATTTGACTCTTTACCAGTTGTGAACTTTTCGAGAGGCTGACACTCGGCCCACTGACGGTGACTGACCAAGTCCGTCAGGAGAATCATCTTCCCCTGCCAGTTCTACTTATCAAGGCCATCGCGCAGGTACTTGCGCGAAGTACTAGTCATCGTTCCCTACCTTTCCCTACCTCTCATTGGACAACCTGTCACGGGTCGCCGTAGAGAGCCGTATTTCTCACTAGGCAATGGGCGGCACATTGCACTACACGGCACACCGGTCCGGCCGCACGCCTACATAAATGTCAACGCTCATGTCCTTCCCTTCGTCGACAACCCCTCGCCACCCAAAATGGCCAGTCAATCCAAACCCCGCGTCGTCGTAACCCGCCATCTCGGTCCAGATGTTATGCCCCTACTGACGGGAAGAGATGATATCGAGGTGAGCATCTTCCACGGCGAGTGGTGTTGGAGATTGCTCATTGTTATCCAGTTGGATCTGTGGCCGCATGATAGTGTCGTGGAGCGGAAATGGCTTCTTGAGCACATCCGAGGTGCCGCAGGATTACTGGTAACGGCCAAGCCGTCTGAAAAGGTGCGTAAGGTATTCTCGCTCGATCTGTGAAGTCTAATGAGCGCTTGAAGGTGGATGCTGGACTACTAGACGCAGGTACTCTACATTAGATCATGCTCCTGGTAATTCCATTTTTCTGACTTGCGCCACAGCGGGCCCAAGCCTTCGCGTGGTATCGACGATGTCCGTCGGATATGGTAAACCGACCTCTTTTCGCTCGCGCGTTTTCACTAAATCGATGCGCAGATCAATTCGATACTACAGAGATAACTAAGAGAGGCGTTCGTATGGGCTACACGCCTGGCGTTCTCACAGATGCTGGTAAATAAAACTTCCTCTCATATTTTTCAGAAACTCAGTGTTACTTGTAGTCGCCGATCTGACTGTTATGCTTGCACTCATGGCTGGACGCAACGTCGGTCAAACACTATCTCTCGTCACAAGTGGCCAGGTATGTTTACTTGCCATCCTTGAGAACAAAACTTGATGCCAATGTCCCTCTAGTGGCCGACAACCTCTTGGGCGCCTTTCAAGTTTTGCGGGCCACAACTCAGTACAACGCCTGCCTCCCCAACTCGGATTGTAGGATTCCTTGGCTTCGGACGCATCTCCCAAGCCACGTTATCGCGTCTGATCCCCTTCGGGATAACGCACTGCCTCTATGCCTCCACCTCAACGAACAACGAGCGCGATGCCACTCTTCTGAAACAACACCCCTCGTTGAAGGTTTTGAAGAAGGTGGGTATGGACGAGCTAGCGCGGGAGAGCGATATATTTATCGTCCTCGCTCCGGGTGGGAAGGATACCCATCATCTCGTCGATGAGGCTTTCTTGCGGAAGATGAAGAAGACGAGTGTTTTGGTCAATGCTGCGAGGGGGACGTTGGTTGATACGGATGCCCTTGTCAAGGCTCTGAAGGATGGATGGATCTGGGGTGCGGGTTTGGACGTCGTGGAGGGGGAACCGAACGTGAGTGGAGATCACCCTCTCGTTAAGGAGCCGCGGTAAGCACATCCTTCAGTAGACGCTTGACAACTAACGGATTGACTGATGTGTAGATGTGTTATGTTGCCACATATCGGGAGCGCCACACTTGAGACGCGGATAGGGATGGCGACTTTGGCGATCAACAACCTGTTGAGTGGAGTATTCGGTCATGGTATGCCGGAGGAATTGAAGTTTGGAGAAAAGGATTGAATACCCGTTCGCAAATAGCTTGTACGTAGATAGAAATATACCGGTAGGTTTTGTCAAATGATGGAACGGTCTATTCATCATCTAGAAGGTATCCGCTCAAGTAAATGATGGATATGCACAGGCATTGAAAAAAAGAAGTTCTCCATTGTACAAACTTTAGCGCATAGTGTGCTGGCGGAGGAGTACAGGGCATTGCCTCGACATGAAGTCTTTCGGAGACACTCTCTTTGCTAACGTTCCAGAAAGAGAAAGAAGATACGTCGAACATTGATCGACGATCTTTGATAAGGAACAGTGGCGTTAAACAATCTTAGATCTTACTACTCATACTTATGTATTCTACGTCGACGCTCGCGGGTTGACTCAGTAATACTCGACACCTTCATCATCCTCATCATCACTATCCGTTATAGATTCAGAGTCAGATGGTTCCAATGGCTGATCGGGTTCCTCCGACCGCGAGACGATGATCCACACTTTGTTCTCCGCATCTTGTCCAGATCCCAGGAACGTCCCCGCCTGAAAGATATCAGAGAAAGATCATTAGATATAAACCATGAAAGAGACGCACCCTTGTCAAAATCCTTTTCACCCTATCGTATTGCTCCTCCTCTATCATCATTGCGATAGCGGGTATCTCGACTCCGTCACGTTCCCTCTTCCACTCGACGTCGTAGGATGCGAGGTCACTCCCTTCCGCGACTCGTTTCGAGCCGAGCTCTAGGGTGACGAATGGGGTCCTGTTGGCGTTGGAGTTGGAATTGGCGGATGGGTATTCGAAGAGCTTGAGTTCGTCTACTAGGCCTGGCATGCGGCGCTCAGGTGAATGTGGGCTATAACGCTAAGTATGAAGAAATTGGGGATACGAAGTGACGTACGACGCGCTAGCGAGCAAGGCGGGTAGCAGCAGGAATGCGAATTGGAGGGCGGATTGGAAGATATGCATGGTGGTTAGCTATAGGTTGTTGAAATGAAGTATATACGGCCTGCGTATATGATATTGGATAATGAGGGCCAATTCATCTCTTTATAAGTGTGCGCCATGAGACTTGCGCTGTGGGGATGCAGTGACTGGTTGACTGGCGGCAAGGGTCGGGAAATATGACTTTCCAGTGGGAGCGCACTGGGTGCACTGACTGTTGGCACGGACAGAAGGAAATGAGTTTATAGAATACTACATGTACGGTACATCCCATAGTTGTAACACAATACTACCATCACCACAGCCAATGATCAGCTCAGACCTATGCAGTACGGGGCTGTTATACGAGGCCCAGCGTATTGCCTCAACCGACGACGGATCTAAGCTAAATACAAAGGAGAGGTGTGCGTTCGTGCAACGAAAAGCAAAGATACCACTAGTCTACGAGTAGGGTATACTGGGACACCTAGATGCTAAAGGTACGATTGATGGCAACTTTGTACCTTTACGTCTATTAGAATGGTGTACATGTACATTCGCCTCCTAGCCTTTCTGTTCTTCTAAGAAGCTGACGGCACGCACCCTTGATATCCTGCGTATCCATCCACAGGAAGATCTCGAGCCCGTAACGTTAACCCTCAAACGTTCCCGCATTCGAAAAATCTTTCTGTCGACTGTTCCCGGTGACTTCCGGTCTTCGCGTTCGAGACACAGCGAGCATGACTCGAGGATACTTTGACTATTACGACGTTCGGCAGGCTGTCGTCAGGGCTGGGCCGAACTGGACGAGAAAGAATGCGACAGAGCGACGTATAGCGATGATACAACAAAGGTTGTTGGAGGCTACGAGAGGTTGGACTTCGATAGGAAGAATAAATGTGGATAACGCACAGGAAAGACATTGTCAGATCCTCAGCATGAGTGAATGATTGTGATGGTGAGCCTGCTGGTTGGCGACGTAGGGCCGTCCATTACATGGCCTAGGAGAGTGGTCCGAATCTTCTCGCGCATCTGAGGTATGAATTCCCGACAAATGGAGCATGGCTGGGACTCTGTGTCGATTTGAAAAGATAATTTCAACCTGGAACAAGTAGAAGATCTAAAATGGAACGGAAGAAGGACAAAAGTAGCTATAACGCACGGAATATCAATGGTCGTTCGAGATAGACGAGGCCGTAACACCGTTGGAGGATGAGGTAGAGGATGCGCGTTTGTGTCGCCAGATGTCGCGTAATGTACAGCATTCATGACCGATGAGAGACCATACACCAATGAACAATAATATCCGAAGAAGACGAAATGGTCGAGCCGTCCCCTATCGGGCAGAAATGCACCGCTCCTTCACATCCTTAGTGCTATCGCGGACGCGCAATGGCGAGCTTTGGCGGGCGAAATATCTAACTTCAGGCTCGGAGGCTGACTATGTGTCCACAACGCCAACATACCAAGAAGCAGGTGGGCTATAAAGGTAGGTCAGTGCGCGTATACGAGGCTACAAGGGAACGAACATACTGAATGGATCCAAACATTGTCGTGGTGTAGACCATCCAAATGATGCCGGCGGCAACGTGCTTTGGCCTCTTACCATCACCGTGCTCGCTCTCTGCGCTACTGCTACGCTCTTCAATGGTCGCTTCATTCAACGTGTCTGTTCATATTTCGGTATGAAATACGATGGACGCACCGGTGGACGGTATTAAGCTTTCCATGCGGGGGCGTCGTTGACGATGACATTGCCGGTGCGTTATTCTTTAAATTTTGGTATGCCGTCCAAAGTCTGACCGATTCTAGTTCGCCTGTATATGGCCTGTAGACAACTCGCCAGCTGTACTGTTCTGTCATATTCCTGGATTATAGCTCTAGCCAACATCCAAACTCGACGAATCCCTATTTCCGGCTTGCGCGTGCATCCAAACCCCGACTACCGCGACGCTGGAGCCAGTGCTGAATTCTTGAGATAGGTATATGAGCTACTACTTCCAAGCTGGAAATTAGTCTGGATCTGGACGGTGATGGGAGCTCATAGTCCACTAGGCCTCGCGTGTCGCTCTTCACTGCTCCCACCCCTAAGCTTCTTCTGTTTGGAGTCTTCCAGCACGTAAGCCTATCCACTCAGCTGCATTTCTTCCTACTCACGCTCCCTCTCAGACTCGGTCGAAGTCCTGAAAAGCCTCATCTGAAGGTATCGTCTACACTCTGGGAATCGAACTTGATACAAGCAGCGGCTACGCGCAGCCTCTTGCCCGCCGTAACAGCACGGCGTTATTGGGATAATTTTCGTAGTAAGCACACCGGAAAGTTGCACCGGAGACCCAGGCTGGGCGTCGTGCTTCGGGTACGAGGAGGCTTCAGCAGATGTTCGAGCTCAAGCACACAGATAGTGAATCGAGCCGCATCAGCTCATGTCTAAACAGAATAATTCCATATGCATGTGCGCCTAATAAGTTTCTAAGCGCAACGAATCTTGGAGATGTTTTACCACACACCTTGGACAAACTGTGTAGCCCACCAACGCCAACCTATGGAACAATCCAAAAGGACCTCTACCCGTGAAAATAGAGACCGCTAGCGCTGAGGTGAACACACTTTCTCTTCCTGGAGAAATATTCTGACCTTACATTCTAGGTGCGCCACACAAGAAACTTACTTTGGTTGCCGAAACTGGTCTTTGCTCGACACAGGACCTCCAATAGCCGGCATTAACACGGATACTCCCAACGTGCAATCTATCGGAGTGCCCAACAGGCCGGCAGACGGGATCTAGTCGGTTGACCGAAGTGCGCCACATAGCTTGGACCAACAACTCGGCGATCCCCCTGATCCTCGGGACAAATGATAGGACTCGAACAAGCGTATGTCGCTTCTTTTGCCTCGTGGTTGACGGATGGCCCATCCCAATATAAATTCTTATTCAAGTCCAGATTTGGAAACATTGTTCAGACCTGGTTCAGACTCACTTCATTGTCTACGTTGCACACGCAGCTGTCACGAATCGCCTCTATTTTGCTCCCTCCCTTACGCTCCCCGACATCCCCGAGAGCTCGCCACGCTCTTCCATCATCACGTGTTTACCGGTCCGGATATGGTAACCCTAACCAGGAATCACATGCTCCTGTAACTTTTTACAAACTGTAAAAAGTTATGCAATGATGCAATCGTTGCACCATTGCCTCACTCATCATTGCATCATCATGGCTCATCGTAGCAGCCACGGACTTTATATTTATATACACGGCCTTTCTAGATATTTCCTTAGTTTGTCCTCTTCGTCTCTACACTGTTCGGATATCCCAGCACTGTATCGAGCTAGGCTCTCTCATACTCAATTTACGCTTCATTCTCTGCTTCTCTCTCACTCGTCCTCTGTCCGATTGCGACTTGGGTGGTTGTTTGGTTCACGCCGGACTCCGTCCTTGACACTAGGACAAACTCTTCTACACCCACCTCGCTTGGCGCATGCCCGCCGACCGTACCTCTACAACCAAGCCAGATCTTACTCCTCGGGCCACGCGCCTGAGACTCAAGAAAACCAGCTCCCCTCGTGCGTTAACAGTTGACGAAGTTAACTTCAGCTTACTGCCTCCCGATCTCAAAATCCGTCGTCGCCGTTACCCGCGTGAGCTTCGCCCACGCACTGATAAGCCGGCACCATCGCGCGCTTCTCAGCCGACGCAGACTCCCCTCCGTTACCTCCCGGCGCCGAAGTTTATCAAAGCGCAGCTTGGATCCTCGACCCCAGTGGCGAGTGGCGAGAACTCTTCTTTGACGACGACGATCGCTGGTTCATCCGAGACAATAACAACGTCCCTATCTATCCCACTTCCCTCGACTTCACAGAAGCTCAAAGACGCCTTGATCGATACCTCGATCGTCAACGCGCTGAAGAACAGCAAAGAGCTGAGTCATCATTAGATCCAGAACCAGTCGTACCCTCACCAGAACCCCAAGAACCCGAGTCCATTCAGACTCAAGAACCAGCTCCTGCATCCCCCGTATCGTCTCATCACTCGGACGTCCCCCAGCTTCCCCCAGAACCCAGTCTCCCGGAACCGCTACCAACCTCTTCGCCGGCCGAAGAACCTCCCAGCTCCTCATCTTCATCCTCTTCCTCGTCTTCTTCCTCTTCTGGTCCACCTTCCCCTGTTATTCCTGCTATCCCCATCATGTCCAACACACCTGCCCCTATCCCAAGCGAACGTGGCGCTAAACTCGAAGAGTTCCACGGCGATCGTAACTCTGCCTCTAGATGGCTGGCTCAATTCCGGAATCACTTGCGCCTCAACGACACCCGATATCCCACCGACTCCGAACGGGTTGCCCTGTTCTTCTCTTGCTTCAGGGGAAACCTCGGTGGTAAATGGGCTGAGCGCCGCATGAAGGAATTTGACGCCGACCAGGACGACACTACTATTCTCGCTGCCAACAAGAGGTGGACTACCCTGGCCAGCGTTATTGCCAAGTTCAAGGCTGACTTCGCCGCCATCGACCCCATCACTGTGGCACGCACGGCCATTGAGACCCTTCGTCAAGAGAAGGAGTTTTCAGATATTGATAAGTTCCTCACCGAGTTCAATTCATACGCTGACGACTCTGAGTTCGATGAGAGCTCGCTCCTCTATTTCCTCAAGAAGGGCCTCAATAGCTCCCTCGTTGATCGCATCGCTCTGTCTTACCCCCCTCCCGCTACTCTCGACGACTACAAGGCCCGCGCAGTCGAGATGCAGCATGCATGGGAGAACCGGAAGGCTGAGAAGAATAATTGGAGAGGTCCTGGTTACGTTCCCGCTCCCCGCGCTCCTGCCGCCCCTAGAGCCCCGGCTGCAGATATGGGAGTTCCCATGGACGTTGACGCGTCTAGACGCCCAGGTGCATCCTCGAACTTTCCTCACGTTCCGAGACTGACTCCTATGGACCGCGAGATCCTTCGTCAACAGGGCGCCTGCTTCAAGTGTCGCCGCCCCGGGCATATCTCCCGCAACTGCCCCACGCGTACCACTCCTGGAACCCCTCAATCCACTCGCAACATTCGCGCCACTGATGTGGCCACGTCATCTCCGTCCACTGACACTACTGCCCCCGTCACTGACTCCACCAACGCCATCGCCCAGATCAGTGCGGTGGCTAACCTTCTTCGTGGACTGCAGGGAGAGGATAAGGAGCAGGCAGTCGCGTGTTTGAGAGATGTTGCTGGATTGGATTTTTAAAGTGCTCCCCTACTGCAACGTTAGGCGGAGCCGTACGAAATTTTGCCATATGTTCACCCAATCGATTCGCTGTATTATCACCCCATCCTCGTGAGCGTGTTCATCCCTTTGAGCTTCGAATGTCGGCAGTCACCCGCAACCGACAGACACCCTCAATCACGCTGGAACTCGAATTTATTGGCAAACTTACTGGCAAAAGAATCGTTGCACAAGCTCTCGTTGATAGTGGTGCTGAAGGCATCATTATTAATGCCCGGTACGCAAACGCGCACCACTTTACCCTCATTCCCCTTTCATCACCATTCCCTGTCCGCAACGTTGACGGCTCTGAGAACGTCATGGGTTGGGTGCGCCACTATACCGTTCAACTTGTGCGCATCTACTCTCGTGATGGCCAATCCTACCACGAGGAACTCATCGAGCTCTACGTCACCGATATTGGTGACCACGATGTCATCTTAGGCACGGATTGGCTTGACGAACACAACCCCGAGATCGACTGGGCCGGCACTCGTGTCGACTTCACTCGATGCCCCGATACCTGTACCCTTAAGAACCCACCGGTGACCGATGTACGTGCTCACGCTAAGCGCACACCTGCACTCGTTAACCAGACCCGAACCCCGCATGACCCTCGCGCTCACCACCGAGACTACCAGGTCCAGTGGAAGGATCGAGAGGGTAATCTCAAACCTGTACCTGTTCACCGAGTCGCTGGACGCCGACGCGCAGTCCGCGCATTCACCCGAGTCCAAATTCCTGTCGTCCTCTTCACAGAGAACGACGATGATGAAGAAGAAGTCCCTAGAGAGTGGGAGGAGGAGGTATTTGAAGAGCTATTCCGGGATGATTATTCCCGCCCGGTGCGCGATTCACATTCTTCAGACAGTCCTTTCGTTCACGTTCGCGCTGGTTTCACCAGAGCCCAAGAGCTTGCTGAGGCTAGCCAAAAGCCAGCCGACACTCGACCACTCGCTGAACGCATCCCCTCCCCTTATCATGCCTATCTCACGGTGTTCGACAAAACCACTTCAGAACGTCTCCCCGCTCGCAGTCCTTGGGACCATGCCATAGACCTGAAACCAGGCTTCGAACCGAAACCCTGCAAGACGTATCCATTGTCGCCTGCAGAACAAAAGGAACTCGACGCCTTTCTCGACGAAAACCTGGCCAAGGGCTATATTCGCCCATCTAAGTCCCCAATGGCAAGTCCGTTCTTCTTTGTTAAGAAAAAGGATGGAAAGCTACGCCCCGTACAGGATTATCGCGACCTGAACAAAGGCACCGTCAAGAACGAGTACCCGCTGCCGCTCATTCCCGAGCTTATCGACAAGCTGAAAGGCGCCAAGGTCTTCTCCAAGATCGACCTACGTTGGGGCTACAATAATGTTCGGATAAAGGAGGGAGACGAGTGGAAAGGCGCGTTCAAAACGAACCGTGGCCTGTTTGAACCCCTGGTGATGTTCTTTGGTCTTATGAATTCCCCCGCCACGTTTCAAGCAATGATGAATACCATTCTCAAGGATCTTATCGACTCCGGAAAAGTTGTCGTCTACATGGACGATATCCTGATCTTCACCGAAACTCTGGAAGAACACCGCGAGCTCGTACGTCAGGTCCTCAAACGACTTCGAGACCACGATCTTTATGCTAAGCCGGAGAAATGTGTGTTTGAAGCTGAGTCCATCGAATTCCTGGGTCTCATCATCTCTCACAACGCTCTCCGCATGGACCCAGTCAAAGTCGCCGGCGTAGTTCAGTGGCCAACCCCACGGCACGTGAAGGACGTGCAGTCCTTTTTGGGTTTTGGCAACTTCTACCGACGGTTCATCGAAGGATTCTCCAAGTTGGCGCGACCACTGTTCGATCTCACCAAGAAGGATCAACCTTGGGTATGGTCTCCAGAATGTCAAACGGCCTTCGAGGCTCTCAAAGATGCGTTCACCTCGTCTCCTGTCCTTATTATGCCCGATGCTGAAAAGCCGTATCGCGTTGAAGTAGACGCCTCAGACTACGCCACCGGAGGCATTCTGTCTCAGGTCGGCGAGGACGGGCAGTGGCATCCAGTCGCCTTTCTGTCCAAGTCCCTGTCAGAACCCGAGCGCAACTACGACATCCATGACAAGGAGCTATTGGCAATCATCCGTGCACTCGAAGCTTGGCGGCACTACTTGGAAGGAGCCACGCACCCGGTCGATATCATCACCGACCACAAGAACCTCGAGTACTTTACCAATGCGCAAAAGCTGAGTCGCCGACAAGCCCGATGGGCCCTTTTCCTCACCCGATTTGACTTTACGTTGACACACAAACCTGGTACTTCGAACCGTAGTGACCCACTATCCCGCCGCGCGGACCATAAAAGGGGGTCGAGGACGACAACACCGATCGTGTACTCCTAGACCCCAAGTTCTTCCGAATTCGAGCAACTAGACCAGGAGAGGTGGTGGCGATCGGTGATGCTGAGTTGAGACGTCGTATTCGAGAATGTCCAAAGAAGGACGCTGAGGTTGTCGGTGCGTTAGACGTTATCCTTCGCAACGGTCCGCGTTCGCTGGTCAAAAACCTACAGGAATGGAATTACGAAGATGGAATCGTTCTCTTCCGTGGCAAGGTGTATGTCCCCGCTGACCTCGAACTCCGTCGAGACATCGTCAAGATGCACCACGATCTTGTAGGGCCAGGCCATCCCGGACGATTCAAAACCTATGAACTACTGAGTCGCGAATTCTGGTGGCCGGGCATGTCGGTCTTCGTCCGTGACTATGTCGATGGCTGCGCCACTTGCCAGCTGACAAAACCGAATAATCACCCCGCCCATGTCCCTCTTGTCCCCAATGAAATCCCTGACCGTCCTTTTGGCACGATTACTACCGATTTCATCACCGACCTCCCAGAAGTTGACGGCTACGACTCCATTCACTGTGTCGTCGATCGTCTCACCAAGACCGTTATTGTCACTCCGTGCAAGAAAACTATTGACTCGGATGGGACCGTCGACATTCTCATTGACAACACGTTCAGACGCTACGGTCTCTGGGACAAGATGATCTCCGACCGGGGACCCCAGTTCGCCAGCAAAGTCATGCAGGCTATTCACGCTAAGTTAGGTATCACCTCTGCCCTTAGTACCGCGTATCACCCCCAGACAGATGGCGAGACCGAACGCTTCAACCAAGAGCTTGAACAGTTCTTACGCGTCTTCTGCAACTACCGACAAGACGATTGGGTGAAGTACCTCCCATACGCGGAGTTCTCCCACAACATCCGTGTCCACGCTGCGACGGGCAAGTCACCCTTCGAACTCCTCCATGGTTTCCAACCCCGCTTCTACCCCTCGCTTAACCCGACTTCAAAGATCCCGTCGGTCGAAGACCGCCTCGCGAACCTGCAGCTCCTGCGTGAGGAGGTTCAGGCCAGTCTAACCACTGCCGCCGAGTTGATGAAGAGAAACAATGGCGATGATACGAGGAAAGGAGTGATATTTAAGGTTGGCGATAAGGTCTTGCTCGACGGCAAGAACCTTAAGACCACACGGCCAAAAGCTAAGCTCGCCAACAAACGACATGGTCCCTTCGAAATCACTGACGTTCTCGGTCCAGTCACCTATCGGCTCAAACTCCCGCCAAAATGGCGCATTCATCCTGTATTCCATGCATCCCTACTTGTCCCATTCAAGGAGACCGATGCGCATGGACCCAACTTCCCGGGGCGCCACCTGAGCTTCTAGATGACGACGAAGACTATGATGTCGAGGCCATCTTAGACTCACGCCCTACCCGGAACAAGCGAGGTGTGCAGTATTTGGTCAAATGGTTAGATTATTCGGAATCGGAGAACACATGGGAGCCCAGTTCAGCGTTGACGAACGAGAAGGTGTTGGCATTGATAGAGGACTTCCATCGCCGGTACCCCAAGGCGTTTTCAAAACCCCGTCCCACGATTCGTAACCTTGGTCTTACCGTGCAAGACATCTGGTCCGGTACTTCTGCGCTCCGGGCGCAAGCGCATCCTAAAGAGTAGGGTTTTAAAGTCAAGTCAAGTCAGGTTATCCACCAAATTTCCCTTGACCTGACCTTGACCAGTCAAGAAAAATCCTTAATTTCTCTTGACCTTAACTTTAACTGGTCAAAATCCTTAACCGTTTTACACCAGTCAAGTCAAAACTCAGTTAATTGCAGTCAAGTTAAGAGTCATAACCAGTCAATAACTGGTAAATTAATATTATTATCATGTATTAGGCTGTTTCAGATAGGTTTAGTATTCAACCCTTGGTTAAAATTATTGACCAACAGAGACCAGTCAAAGATTTCTCAAGATTGGTCTTGACCTGTGACCTTGACTGCTCTTAACCCTTAACCAAACCTTGACCGAAACCCTTAACTGCAGTCAAGTCAAGCTAAGTTAACGGTCATTTACAGTCACTTTGACTTGACCTTGAAACCCTACTAAAGAGGGGGTATTGTCACGAATCGCCTCTATTTTGCTCCCTCCCTTACGCTCCCCGACATCCCCGAGAGCTCGCCACGCTCTTCCATCATCACGTGTTTACCGGTCCGGATATGGTAACCCTAACCAGGAATCACATGCTCCTGTAACTTTTTACAAACTGTAAAAAGTTATGCAATGATGCAATCGTTGCACCATTGCCTCACTCATCATTGCATCATCATGGCTCATCGTAGCAGCCACGGACTTTATATTTATATACACGGCCTTTCTAGATATTTCCTTAGTTTGTCCTCTTCGTCTCTACACTGTTCGGATATCCCAGCACTGTATCGAGCTAGGCTCTCTCATACTCAATTTACGCTTCATTCTCTGCTTCTCTCTCACTCGTCCTCTGTCCGATTGCGACTTGGGTGGTTGTTTGGTTCACGCCGGACTCCGTCCTTGACAACGAGAGTAGATGCGCACAAGTTGAACGGTATAGTGGCGCACCCAACCCATGACGTTCTCAGAGCCGTCAACGTTGCGGACAGGGAATGGTGATGAAAGGGGAATGAGGGTAAAGTGGTGCGCGTTTGCGTACCGGGCATTAATAATGATGCCTTCAGCACCACTATCAACGAGAGCTTGTGCAACGATTCTTTTGCCAGTAAGTTTGCCAATAAATTCGAGTTCCAGCGTGATTGAGGGTGTCTGTCGGTTGCGGGTGACTGCTGACATTCGAAGCTCAAAGGGATGAACACGCTCACGAGGATGGGGTGATAATACAGCGAATCGATTGGGTGAACATATGGCAAAATTTCGTACGGCTCCGCCTAACGTTGCAGTAGGGGAGCACTTTAAAAATCCAATCCAGCAACATCTCTCAAACACGCGACTGCCTGCTCCTTATCCTCTCCCTGCAGTCCACGAAGAAGGTTAGCCACCGCACTGATCTGGGCGATGGCGTTGGTGGAGTCAGTGACGGGGCAGTAGTGTCAGTGGACGGAGATGACGTGGCCACATCAGTGGCGCGAATGTTGCGAGTGGATTGAGGGGTTCCAGGAGTGGTACGCGTGGGGCAGTTGCGGGAGATATGCCCGGGGCGGCGACACTTGAAGCAGGCGCCCTGTTGACGAAGGATCTCGCGGTCCATAGGAGTCAGTCTCGGAACGTGAGGAAAGTTCGAGGATGCACCTGGGCGTCTAGACGCGTCAACGTCCATGGGAACTCCCATATCTGCAGCCGGGGCTCTAGGGGCGGCAGGAGCGCGGGGAGCGGGAACGTAACCAGGACCTCTCCAATTATTCTTCTCAGCCTTCCGGTTCTCCCATGCATGCTGCATCTCGACTGCGCGGGCCTTGTAGTCGTCGAGAGTAGCGGGAGGGGGGTAAGACAGAGCGATGCGATCAACGAGGGAGCTATTGAGGCCCTTCTTGAGGAAATAGAGGAGCGAGCTCTCATCGAACTCAGAGTCGTCAGCGTATGAATTGAACTCGGTGAGGAACTTATCAATATCTGAAAACTCCTTCTCTTGACGAAGGGTCTCAATGGCCGTGCGTGCCACAGTGATGGGGTCGATGGCGGCGAAGTCAGCCTTGAACTTGGCAATAACGCTGGCCAGGGTAGTCCACCTCTTGTTGGCAGCGAGAATAGTAGTGTCGTCCTGGTCGGCGTCAAATTCCTTCATGCGGCGCTCAGCCCATTTACCACCGAGGTTTCCCCTGAAGCAAGAGAAGAACAGGGCAACCCGTTCGGAGTCGGTGGGATATCGGGTGTCGTTGAGGCGCAAGTGATTCCGGAATTGAGCCAGCCATCTAGAGGCAGAGTTACGATCGCCGTGGAACTCTTCGAGTTTAGCGCCACGTTCGCTTGGGATAGGGGCAGGTGTGTTGGACATGATGGGGATAGCAGGAATAACAGGGGAAGGTGGACCAGAAGAGGAAGAAGACGAGGAAGAGGATGAAGATGAGGAGCTGGGAGGTTCTTCGGCCGGCGAAGAGGTTGGTAGCGGTTCCGGGAGACTGGGTTCTGGGGGAAGCTGGGGGACGTCCGAGTGATGAGACGATACGGGGGATGCAGGAGCTGGTTCTTGAGTCTGAATGGACTCGGGTTCTTGGGGTTCTGGTGAGGGTACGACTGGTTCTGGATCTAATGATGACTCAGCTCTTTGCTGTTCTTCAGCGCGTTGACGATCGAGGTATCGATCAAGGCGTCTTTGAGCTTCTGTGAAGTCGAGGGAAGTGGGATAGATAGGGACGTTGTTATTGTCTCGGATGAACCAGCGATCGTCGTCGTCAAAGAAGAGTTCTCGCCACTCGCCACTGGGGTCGAGGATCCAAGCTGCGCTTTGATAAACTTCGGCGCCGGGAGGTAACGGAGGGGAGTCTGCGTCGGCTGAGAAGCGCGCGATGGTGCCGGCTTATCAGTGCGTGGGCGAAGCTCACGCGGTAACGGCGACGACGGATTTTGAGATCGGGAGGCAGTAAGCTGAAGTTAACTTCGTCAACTGTTAACGCACGAGGGGAGCTGGTTTTCTTGAGTCTCAGGCGCGTGGCCCGAGGAGTAAGATCTGGCTTGGTTGTAGAGGTACGGTCGGCGGGCATGCGCCAAGCGAGGTGGGTGTAGAAGAGTTTGTCCTAGTGTCAAGGACGGAGTCCGGCGTGAACCAAACAACCACCCAAGTCGCAATCGGACAGAGGACGAGTGAGAGAGAAGCAGAGAATGAAGCGTAAATTGAGTATGAGAGAGCCTAGCTCGATACAGTGCTGGGATATCCGAACAGTGTAGAGACGAAGAGGACAAACTAAGGAAATATCTAGAAAGGCCGTGTATATAAATATAAAGTCCGTGGCTGCTACGATGAGCCATGATGATGCAATGATGAGTGAGGCAATGGTGCAACGATTGCATCATTGCATAACTTTTTACAGTTTGTAAAAAGTTACAGGAGCATGTGATTCCTGGTTAGGGTTACCATATCCGGACCGGTAAACACGTGATGATGGAAGAGCGTGGCGAGCTCTCGGGGATGTCGGGGAGCGTAAGGGAGGGAGCAAAATAGAGGCGATTCGTGACACTCGTGATGGCCAATCCTACCACGAGGAACTCATCGAGCTCTACGTCACCGATATTGGTGACCACGATGTCATCTTAGGCACGGATTGGCTTGACGAACACAACCCCGAGATCGACTGGGCCGGCACTCGTGTCGACTTCACTCGATGCCCCGATACCTGTACCCTTAAGAACCCACCGGTGACCGATGTACGTGCTCACGCTAAGCGCACACCTGCACTCGTTAACCAGACCCGAACCCCGCATGACCCTCGCGCTCACCACCGAGACTACCAGGTCCAGTGGAAGGATCGAGAGGGTAATCTCAAACCTGTACCTGTTCACCGAGTCGCTGGACGCCGACGCGCAGTCCGCGCATTCACCCGAGTCCAAATTCCTGTCGTCCTCTTCACAGAGAACGACGATGATGAAGAAGAAGTCCCTAGAGAGTGGGAGGAGGAGGTATTTGAAGAGCTATTCCGGGATGATTATCCCCGCCCGGTGCGCGATTCACATTCTTCAGACAGTCCTTTCGTTCACGTTCGCGCTGGTTTCACCAGAGCCCAAGAGCTTGCTGAGGCTAGCCAAAAGCCAGCCGACACTCGACCACTCGCTGAACGCATCCCCTCCCCTTATCATGCCTATCTCACGGTGTTCGACAAAACCACTTCAGAACGTCTCCCCGCTCGCAGTCCTTGGGACCATGCCATAGACCTGAAACCAGGCTTCGAACCGAAACCCTGCAAGACGTATCCATTGTCGCCTGCAGAACAAAAGGAACTCGACGCCTTTCTCGACGAAAACCTGGCCAAGGGCTATATTCGCCCATCTAAGTCCCCAATGGCAAGTCCGTTCTTCTTTGTTAAGAAAAAGGATGGAAAGCTACGCCCCGTACAGGATTATCGCGACCTGAACAAAGGCACCGTCAAGAACGAGTACCCGCTGCCGCTCATTCCCGAGCTTATCGACAAGCTGAAAGGCGCCAAGGTCTTCTCCAAGATCGACCTACGTTGGGGCTACAATAATGTTCGGATAAAGGAGGGAGACGAGTGGAAAGGCGCGTTCAAAACGAACCGTGGCCTGTTTGAACCCCTGGTGATGTTCTTTGGTCTTATGAATTCCCCCGCCACGTTTCAAGCAATGATGAATACCATTCTCAAGGATCTTATCGACTCCGGAAAAGTTGTCGTCTACATGGACGATATCCTGATCTTCACCGAAACTCTGGAAGAACACCGCGAGCTCGTACGTCAGGTCCTCAAACGACTTCGAGACCACGATCTTTATGCTAAGCCGGAGAAATGTGTGTTTGAAGCTGAGTCCATCGAATTCCTGGGTCTCATCATCTCTCACAACGCTCTCCGCATGGACCCAGTCAAAGTCGCCGGCGTAGTTCAGTGGCCAACCCCACGGCACGTGAAGGACGTGCAGTCCTTTTTGGGTTTTGGCAACTTCTACCGACGGTTCATCGAAGGATTCTCCAAGTTGGCGCGACCACTGTTCGATCTCACCAAGAAGGATCAACCTTGGGTATGGTCTCCAGAATGTCAAACGGCCTTCGAGGCTCTCAAAGATGCGTTCACCTCGTCTCCTGTCCTTATTATGCCCGATGCTGAAAAGCCGTATCGCGTTGAAGTAGACGCCTCAGACTACGCCACCGGAGGCATTCTGTCTCAGGTCGGCGAGGACGGGCAGTGGCATCCAGTCGCCTTTCTGTCCAAGTCCCTGTCAGAACCCGAGCGCAACTACGACATCCATGACAAGGAGCTATTGGCAATCATCCGTGCACTCGAAGCTTGGCGGCACTACTTGGAAGGAGCCACGCACCCGGTCGATATCATCACCGACCACAAGAACCTCGAGTACTTTACCAATGCGCAAAAGCTGAGTCGCCGACAAGCCCGATGGGCCCTTTTCCTCACCCGATTTGACTTTACGTTGACACACAAACCTGGTACTTCGAACCGTAGTGACCCACTATCCCGCCGCGCGGACCATAAAGAGGGGGTCGAGGACGACAACACCGATCGTGTACTCCTAGACCCCAAGTTCTTCCGAATTCGAGCAACTAGACCAGGAGAGGTGGTGGCGATCGGTGATGCTGAGTTGAGACGTCGTATTCGAGAATGTCCAAAGAAGGACGCTGAGGTTGTCGGTGCGTTAGACGTTATCCTTCGCAACGGTCCGCGTTCGCTGGTCAAAAACCTACAGGAATGGAATTACGAAGATGGAATCGTTCTCTTCCGTGGCAAGGTGTATGTCCCCGCTGACCTCGAACTCCGTCGAGACATCGTCAAGATGCACCACGATCTTGTAGGGCCAGGCCATCCCGGACGATTCAAAACCTATGAACTACTGAGTCGCGAATTCTGGTGGCCGGGCATGTCGGTCTTCGTCCGTGACTATGTCGATGGCTGCGCCACTTGCCAGCTGACAAAACCGAATAATCACCCCGCCCATGTCCCTCTTGTCCCCAATGAAATCCCTGACCGTCCTTTTGGCACGATTACTACCGATTTCATCACCGACCTCCCAGAAGTTGACGGCTACGACTCCATTCACTGTGTCGTCGATCGTCTCACCAAGACCGTTATTGTCACTCCGTGCAAGAAAACTATTGACTCGGATGGGACCGTCGACATTCTCATTGACAACACGTTCAGACGCTACGGTCTCTGGGACAAGATGATCTCCGACCGGGGACCCCAGTTCGCCAGCAAAGTCATGCAGGCTATTCACGCTAAGTTAGGTATCACCTCTGCCCTTAGTACCGCGTATCACCCCCAGACACATCAGGAAACACCTATATAGATTAAGTTAAACTAATACAACCTAAGTCATACCTAAGCCCTCAAAGACAGTAGTCAGTGAAGTTGCTTTGGGCCATGGTTTATAGAGTTTTTTAGATTAAGTTGACTTTCTCTAACTTAGAGTAACTTGAGATTGTTCTAAGTTACTCTAAAGATATTGACAATCAAGTGTATTCTTATGTCACTCTCAAGTTAGTCATAAGTTAGTCTAGGTCAACCAAGATACACTATAAGATAGCAGCAAAGACAAGATTTAAAAGCAAATATTTGATTCAAAATATAATAATACACAATACTACAAGAGCTAGCTAACAAAAGTACATACCCTAGCAGCAACAGAATCAGTAAAAGTCAAGAATAAATAGCAGAAACAACTCACAATCTGCAGCAAAGCATCAGACAATAGCAAGGAAAGATCTGAATAAAAAACATTAATAAAGACTCAAGAGACAAGCAAGAGAACATACAATGAGTGTATTGGAGACAGGAACATGCAAGAGAAGGGAGGAGGAAGAGAGGCAGAGGAGATGGTGGTGGTACAAGGTCAAGAGAGATTCAGGGAATGTTTGATTTAAATACCAACATGAGGTCACATGACTTTGAGGTTAGGGTTCCGGACTTGGTCAAAAATAAAGAATCAAGCAGTGTGTGCACATTAGGTCCTTGAATAAGCCTCTGGACATTGCAAAGAGTGTGTAACATGCACATTTAATAGACAAGAATCATGTAAAAGAGTGAAGAATTGAGTGAGAGACAGAGGAAACATTGTTGAAAAAGCACCATAAAGGGAGCAGCACTTTGCTATCATAGTCTAGGGATCTAAAACCACTTGGAGGTCACTTATATACATCTAGGGCATTGCACCTAATACCCAGTTAGGTTCCCAGGTCAGCAGAATCATCATTTTATCGCAAAATTGCGCCACACTTCGTCGAGGCACTCTCTTTGATTGCTGTAACCTGGGGGGACCTTTTATGAAAGGATATGTACAATAATATATCATTTTATATATGATTCCAATGCTGGGAGGTGTTCAAGACCTCAAATACATGAATATATACATGAGACTATCACCAAAAAGGGAGCAGCACTTTTCTCTTGTATTCTGAGGATCTAGAACTACTTGTAAGCCGTTAATAAACCTTTGGGACATTGTATATGACACCCTGTTAGATCCCCAGGTCAACAAAACTCATGTATTAAGCAAAAATGTCCGAAAATTGCGCCACACATCGTCGAGCCACCTCACTTGTCTGCTATCACTTAGGGACACCTTCTATGCATATATATATGCTATTATTCAACTAATCATGACTTGGATAAATGCTAGAGGGTCAAAAATGCGGCCAAAACCTGATAAATATTGCTCTTAGTGTATTACATATACTATCACTCTTTCACATGTGTCTTCTTCTTAGTACATGATCTAGGGAGTTTCTCAAGCATAAATAACTATTTTGAGATCTTATACAACTTGCCTAAGTTGACTCTGTCCCATCTAAGTTAGACGAAGGTAACTACTAAACAGAGTTTGACTGCAGGCAACTTCAGTTAACTTGAACTATCAGTTATAATGTACATTGCTTTAAGGTTATATTGAGACAACTTAAGTCATGTTCAAGCAACCTAAGCTCATGATACAAAGTATATTATATCAAGTTACTATAAGTTAACTTGTCTGTCTTAAGCGAACTTAGTTGTTCTAAGTTTTCAACATTTTAGCATCGTATCTTGAGGTAACTTAATACTCAGAGCTGTTTCCTGATGCAGATGGCGAGACCGAACGCTTCAACCAAGAGCTTGAACAGTTCTTACGCGTCTTCTGCAACTACCGACAAGACGATTGGGTGAAGTACCTCCCATACGCGGAGTTCTCCCACAACATCCGTGTCCACGCTGCGACGGGCAAGTCACCCTTCGAACTCCTCCATGGTTTCCAACCCCGCTTCTACCCCTCGCTTAACCCGACTTCAAAGATCCCGTCGGTCGAAGACCGCCTCGCGAACCTGCAGCTCCTGCGTGAGGAGGTTCAGGCCAGTCTAACCACTGCCGCCGAGTTGATGAAGAGAAACAATGGCGATGATACGAGGAAAGGAGTGATATTTAAGGTTGGCGATAAGGTCTTGCTCGACGGCAAGAACCTTAAGACCACACGGCCAAAAGCTAAGCTCGCCAACAAACGACATGGTCCCTTCGAAATCACTGACGTTCTCGGTCCAGTCACCTATCGGCTCAAACTCCCGCCAAAATGGCGCATTCATCCTGTATTCCATGCATCCCTACTTGTCCCATTCAAGGAGACCGATGCGCATGGACCCAACTTCCCGGGGGCGCCACCTGAGCTTCTAGATGACGACGAAGACTATGATGTCGAGGCCATCTTAGACTCACGCCCTACCCGGAACAAGCGAGGTGTGCAGTATTTGGTCAAATGGTTAGATTATTCGGAATCGGAGAACACATGGGAGCCCAGTTCAGCGTTGACGAACGAGAAGGTGTTGGCATTGATAGAGGACTTCCATCGCCGGTACCCCAAGGCGTTTTCAAAACCCCGTCCCACGATTCGTAACCTTGGTCTTACCGTGCAAGACATCTGGTCCGGTACTTCTGCGCTCCGGGCGCAAGCGCATCCTAAAGAGGGGGTATTGTCACGAATCGCCTCTATTTTGCTCCCTCCCTTACGCTCCCCGACATCCCCGAGAGCTCGCCACGCTCTTCCATCATCACGTGTTTACCGGTCCGGATATGGTAACCCTAACCAGGAATCACATGCTCCTGTAACTTTTTACAAACTGTAAAAAGTTATGCAATGATGCAATCGTTGCACCATTGCCTCACTCATCATTGCATCATCATGGCTCATCGTAGCAGCCACGGACTTTATATTTATATACACGGCCTTTCTAGATATTTCCTTAGTTTGTCCTCTTCGTCTCTACACTGTTCGGATATCCCAGCACTGTATCGAGCTAGGCTCTCTCATACTCAATTTACGCTTCATTCTCTGCTTCTCTCTCACTCGTCCTCTGTCCGATTGCGACTTGGGTGGTTGTTTGGTTCACGCCGGACTCCGTCCTTGACAGCAGCCACACGAGTCACACTATTTATCTCCAGACCGTATGCCTCTTTCTCTCTCATCACCGTACCACATTTCCGCCCTTGCTTTATTTTTACTTTAACCATGTCAGTGCTCCCCCGCTCACGATGTGTAGTTGTCTGGTGGCTCACTCCTCATTCAGGTACTCTCAAACCCCTTCATCTCGCTACAGGTGACGACTTTTGCGACGACTCCATGCTTGCGCTAATTTTCTCTAGCTCTGCTGCCAGTGCCCCGCGCGAGCAGCCGACATTTGTCACTGAGAATGTCGCCGTTGGCGGTGTCGATAGTGATGAAGACGATGAGGATATGGTTGAGGTTTTGTGAGTATCTTCTGTTATTTAACATGCCACTCGTTATTTAATACATTTTCACCAGTATTCCCGTCAATAAGAAACCTGATACTGCTGGCCATGACACAAACACCGCGCCTGCATTTGGACAGGACAAAGTCGAAGCTGGACTCGACGTCGATTTTATTCCGGCAAACGTCGCTGGGAATGATATTCAGCTCCAGGACGAATCCTTGGATGAAGAAGATGACATGTATGTGTCCTTCTTTTGCATCGCTCTACTTGCAACTCACTTGACTTTCTCAGTATTCCTCTCGTTAACGATACTGTCCCTACTACCTATAACACGAGCATTGGATTTGAGGGGGACGCCGACACTGATCTCGCTTTGATCTTGAACCCGACAAAGGTCGTCGAGGCGGTCTCTGGTAACAACGATGTTCAGTTCAAGGACAAACCCATGGAAGCTACAGCGTTCGTGTCCCAATTAATTATCCCGTCTTTCGCTCATTCTTCCCCTCTAGTGATGCTGCTGTTCCCCTCAACAATTCAACCAACACCAAGCAGCTCAACAGGTCGCAGACATCAGACACGCCCCCCACTGGTGAAAACGCGCCCCCGGTCCAACCCTCCGCCAGCCAGACTTCTGCGGTTGATGAGGACGCACTGCGTAACCTGTCCAGACGCGAGAGGAGGAAAGCGAGGAAAGAGGCCGAGAAGCTCAATCCTGCGTAAGATTTGTATCTCCATTCTATAGGATTGACCTCATCTTCCTCTTCCAGTCCGCCCCCGAAGCCGGTTCCTGCGCATCTCGCAGCAGGTAGTGTTGAGGCTACCCAGCGCCAGCAATGGCAGATCGGGCGTGTCCCTGCCTGGTGAGAATTCTGTCTTCGTTCTTGTTCGTGTCCGGGGCTCATAATCGAGATAGGTGTAAGACTAGTGTACCACAGCCTGACGCCAAAGGCAAAGCCAAGGGGAAAGCCAAAGCTCCCGCGGAACCCAGTGCTAAGGGTGGGAGGAAACGCGCAAACTCGACTGAGATCCAGCCCGACGTTGGTGGTTCGAAGAAGCGACGCGTCGCGTCTCAAGAGGCAGCCGACTTCCCTATGTATGTCTATTCATTCAACGCCCTCTGAGTGATACTAACGATGATGATTGACAGGCCTGTTATGGCAGTGGAGTCGTCTGCGCCTGCTCAAATATACACATACGCGCCCCACGTCGCTGCTACTCAGCAAGCTGTTGGTCCGATCATTCCTCAGGCCTCAACGTCTGGATCTGCAATCGGCTTCAGCGGAAATCCCTACGGTCAAGCGGTCATCGCTGGAACATACATGCAAGCCCCGGGTCCCAGCGTGCCTCAAGCATCGACCACTGCCAGTGGATCGACACGGTGAGTACTATATCGTTTGTAAGTCAACCAACGCGAGCTCATGGTCCACCAGCCCTCGCGTCCCGCTCTTCACGGCCCCCAAGGCTCCTATCGTGAAGCCCTCCAATACGTAAGCCCTGTCCTCATCCAAACCCTTTTCTTCCCACTCACGCTCCCCCACAGACCCAGCATCATCGGCTACAAGCCACGCACCATCCCAGTCCAAACGAAACTCACCAACCACTTCAAATTCATCAAACCCGAGAACAACCTCTACTACGCCAAGCAGGCTATTCCCGACGTAGAAGCCGCCCGCATCTGCCCCCACGACGGCGCTGCAGTCAAGATCAAAGACTTCGAAGCTCACGTTGCCGCGTGCCACACATCCTTCCAGTATCCCAATCACAAGAAACCACATACGCACAACCCGGCGAACCTGGCGAGGCATATCCTGGAGATTCATCTGAATGAGTATAATCTCTACTGCCCGCATTGCAACAGACGCACTCAGCCGTTTCTTTCTCGCATGACGGACCATCTCGTGTGCTGCACTTATTTGAACAAGCTGGAGGCTCGGAAGAAGGCTGAGGATGAGGCTAAGAAGGCCGCGTCAGGCCACGCCTAATTCATTGTGTCCGTCTACACTTTCTTTAATATTTCCCTTTTCACTTCGTTCCCTTCTCATTGCTACTCTGACGCCTGCTCTTACATTGACCTCATTCTTTATCATTCATTCCTTTCTATTTCCGATATCTACCCATCCGTTTGCACTGACTGCACTCCATCATATTTACCTTCTTTTGTCATGTCACCACTCATTCTCCTCTCTTTTACTTACTTACATACAGCTACATACATACATATTTCCTTACGCATGTTATACCATATAATATAATGCAATGTATAACATGAAACGGGCACCGCGTTCCCTCTGATGAAGTAAGTACCAGCCAGTGAGCTTGACTATGGGGATGGCTAGAGCAATTGAAGATGTAACGGAAACGAGCATGAGGCCTTGGAGGATGTACTTTGTTGTGAGAGTGGCTAATGAGTTGCTGAATTCCGCTTGGAATTGTGCTCTTCCAAGTGGTGGGAAGACGCCACAGCCTGAAGTACCGGCACTGGTGATTAGAAAAGATAGCTAACGTTACTCAGGCAAAATGTCAATCTCTCGCCATTAGTGAATCCATAACTCTCTCTCATCTGAATCCTCAGTAGGTAGCTTGGGGCTACTACGCCAAAACGAGTTCAAAATAGAGTTCGCTGCGAATTAGCAGCAACTTGTTTCGATCAAGTGACCTCGGGGTTATGGGCCCCGCGCGCTGCCACTGCGCCATGCTGCTGATCATAGAAGAGCCCAAACTGCTCAATATGAAACTGATGTATATCTCAGCATACATTTCAATACTCCCGTCATCAAGCCGCCTTACTTGACTCGAAATCAGCAACAATTTTGCTCCTCAATCCTCGCAATCTTATATTCCCCTCAGGTGTAAGCCTGACTATGAAGATATATTCGTTGGGCCACGTTGAACCAAACCTGGTGAGTCGAATTGCACCTATCAATGATGATTAGCACGCGCTAAAGGCAAACAGCCACGCCACCTCATAGATAAAGACGCCATCCGTCGTCTCAGGCACCCTGTTGGTTGTGGACTACACGCAGACGTTAGATTCGGAATCGAAAGGTAAGAAAATGGCCCGGGGTGCCAGCGAACCTTGGTTAGGTTGGGTAGTTGATATCAAGGTGTCATGTATGTTAGCACTTCCATTTCGTTTGGTATACCAATTGACGATACAAATGTATAAGTAACGGGTGTAGCAACCCAACACGGCCCGGCAATTTCCGGGCACTCTTCAACTATTCCTGCCACTAGAGGGCACCATACGCCTTCATGAACGTGAGTTTTAGACCTACTAGAATGTATATATACTCACCTAATGATGTGGTTAGCGTATCCTTCGACGGTTTTACAGCACTAGAGCCGTACACAATTCATGGATGTGGTACGCAACCGTCGTTGATATTTCCACGGTTTGCGTTGAGTCGCGTGAAGCACAGAACCATACGCACCCACGAACACCCTACAGCTAATACTCCCTACCCGCAAAGCTCAGACGACTGTTCGCATAGCCAAAGCCTTCACGCCATTCACGTACTCCCAGGCTCTCTTGGTGGATGTCACAACTCCAACTTGCGACGCCCTTCCAAAGCAGTTGATCCTCAAACTCGGCGACAGAAGGTGGGCTGGCCGGTATCACCGTTGTTTAGATCCATGGACCCCCGAAATCGAACTCGAATTCCAACTCTACATGGCGCGCCACTTTACGGAACATGGGGCGTATCCGACTGTTGATGCCGACAAAGGGATTACAAGAAACTTTCCAGAAGGACTGGATAAAGATGAGGACCCGCCAATATGGTTAACAGAACTATGGGCGTGGGCATCCGGTGAGAGAGACCTGGCTGTCGAAGCTAAGGCGTATCGCCGCTTGGTCGAAGCCCAGCATCTTGGCATTATTCCTCGATTCTACGGTGAAGCCGAAGTTATCATGTCACACGAAACAGCCCCAAGTCATCCCGCATTCCAGTCAATCCGAGGCATACTCATTGAGCATATCCCAGGGGCGTCCATGGACTCTGTACACATCGGCGAAGACATTACGCAGGAACAGGCGGAGGAGGTTTCGCAGAAACTTATATCGCTCGGACGGCAGATCAGGCGATACGGGGTGATGCACAATGATTTGCACTTTGGGAACATCGTCCTTCGCTCGACGGATAGAACGCCTGTGATTATCGACTGGGGCGAGGCGTCCTTCGAGAGGGCGGATAGTCCCAGTCTGGCGGAACGGTGGAACACGCCTGGGATTGCGTTTGATTTTGAGAGTGGCATCCGGCATTGGTTGTTGTGTGACCAGAAGGTTCCTTGGCATCGACATCAGACGCCGTACGACGATGCGACTTGGGAGTGCATTGCGCAAAACCACGGACGTGACGAAAAGGCATGGAAGTGGATCAATTCATGGATTATACGGGATATGAAGGAGAATGAAAGGGAGGGGATCTATATTGAGGATACATCCGTGGATGAGGGACGAGGACTGCGATGGAGGATAAGGCCTGGTATCAAGACCAGGCAGTTTACAGACCCCGTGCCTATTAATTAGCTCGTGAATGATCTATTCTGCCTCTCTTTCTAAATCGTATTTTCGTTCAACTGCAACTTCTCGAACTACAAGTCGCATGCTACTGTTAAGAACATGGAGAAATGTGTAACTAATTAATAAATGGCGTCTCTACCTAGTTCACTACATATACATCATCAAGCCGCCTTGCTTGCCTTCACTATCTCGGCAGCCCCGAAATCTGCAACAAATTTGCTATCCATGAACTCTTCAATCCTCGCAATCTTATCTCCTCCAGGTGTAAGCGTGACTATGAAGATGTACTCGTTGTGCCAGGTCGAACCAAACTTGGAGATACCGTCGGATTGCGTCTGTCAATGATGATTAGCACGCGCACACGCTCAAGGCAAATAGTTACGCCACCTCATAGAAAAAGATGCCCTCCGTCGTCTCATGCACCCTATTGGTTGTGAACTACACGCAGACATTAGATTCGAATTCGAAGAGTAAGAAAATAGCTCGAGGCGAACCTTAAAAGAGCCCTTAGGAAGCATATCGTTAAGCTTGCTCAACATCTCATCTATCCCGCTCTTTCTGACGGTGGGCAGCGCGATCGATGATGGTCTGAAGATCCACTCGAGATCATCGGCGAGGAGGGCGAGTGTCTCTTCCCTCGAGGAAGCGCCGACCGCGTCGAGGAATTTGAGGAAGATCTCGCTACGACTCGGAGTTGGAGTTGGAGGCATTTTTGGATGCTGGGGACGAGGCTAAGGAGTTCAAATACTCCCATGGGATGTCAGGTGTACAAGGCAGCTCAGTCAGCTATACGCGACAGCCATTACCAACTCATCGGCCAGAGAAATTCGAAGTCGACGGCAAGTTCCGTGTATGTGGCGTATATCGTCGTCACCTTCACATACTACTTTCTACCGTTCCGGTCTAGGACGCGACTGATATGCAAGGTTTCTTACACAATACCACAATGCGCAACATTGAATGTGCTTGAGTACGTACTGAGTGACTTGACATTGCCTTGACACATACTGTTTTGTAATGTGGGAGTCTTATGAATCTAATGAGAATCCCGGGTTTTCCGGGTTTTGACACAAATAGGAGCGGCATACTGATACACTAAATGTTGGGGGCTGTTCCGGACGGCGGGGATCACCTCTGCATGTGGCGCGGACCTTTACTCAATAAATCTATAGATATATATTGATATAAGTAGCAATGTGGTGTGAGGAACATAAGCTATCATTGCGCTGGTCAATTCCAGTTCTACTGTGTTGGACGTCGCTGCGCCACACTGCCAAATCCTTCAGAAATTTCCGATTACTCCGGTATATGCTTATGTAGCTCAATACCTTTCATGCCAAGCAAAAATGCCTATCATACATGTCGCTTCTTTCAGTAGCCTAAGTAGTTCAACAACAGCTCCGTCATCACGCCGCCCCCTTGCCTGCTTTCGCTTTCTCACCCGCAACAAAATCAGCCAGAGCTTTACTATCCATAAACTCAACGATATTCGCAATCTTATCTCCCTCGGGTGTGAGGTGGACGGTGAATACGTATTCGTTGTGCCATGTCGAGCCGGTCTCGCTGATGCCGTCAGAATGCGTCTACAGAATGGTCATTTATTAGCGTGTGCAAGGCAAACAATTGCATACCTCATAGATGAACACGCCGTCCGTCGTCTCGTGCACTTTGTGCGTCGTAAACTACGCGGCGGCGTCAGATCCAACAGGACTCATACTACTAACCCGAACGAAAGAAAAACCTTGAAAGAGCGCATATCGCTCAACTGCTTCAACACCTCATCCATCCCGCTCTTCCTGACCGGGGGAATCCCAAGCGACGACGGTTTGAACACCCACTCGAGGTCATCAGTGATCAGAGCCAACGTCTCCTCCTTCGAGTTGGCTTCGAGCACGCCGAGGAATTTGAGGAAGATGTCGCTGCGGGCCATTGGAGATGGTGGTTACGATGAAGCGTCTGGGGGGAGAGAAGCTCGCTTAAATACCTTTGGAGAAGATCATATGTTCGACGTATGTCAGTCAGTGCGAAACAGTCATCGGGCACTGACAAGCGAAGTCGGAAAATCCCGTAGAGGCCAGCGAGGCCGCTAGTCCCGCTCATTAGTGTGGTGATACTATAGGAGATCTAATGTACAGTATACAGACGATTTCTGAGCGAGGTATGCCCCAACCTACTATGATTCAGATTCCGTGTCTAACGTGTACGTGCCTACGAAGCACCGATTGGATCGTGGTTCTTCCCGAATCGGAGGTGGGAGTTGTCAGTACTCAAGAGTCAGAAAGTACAACGTGGCTGACGGAAATGATATATGTAGCACAAGGATTAACTATACTGTGTGAATCAACCCCTACGCGACGAACTTGTTCTCTGAGAACAATTAGCTTCGCCATTACTCATGTTCGGTCTTAAATGCGCCACGCTATGAAGCGGATCGGGATTTGCCGAGCACTCTGTCCTTGTGTGCATCTCATAATACTGCGGCTGGAGACGTATAGGCTGGTCCAAAGTACGTTCAAAGCGCGAATACACGTTTTAACGAAACAGCTTGGCATGTTTGTACCCAAAGAACACGTAGGAAACACGTTGGAAGGCAGTGGAAGCACGGAGAATGTGGGAGAATGCCGATCCAATTCAAATAAGGAAATTTATGTCCGTCACGATCTCAAACTTTTCCCCCCATCTTTGAATTTTCACCACATCTTTAACGCACTTTAATCTTTACTTGAAGCCATCATGTCCGTCGTCGGTGTCGATTTCGGTTCTCTGGCCAGCAAGGTGAGTTGTTGTATGCACTGTTAGTACTTTTCGTATTCTAACATCTGCTGTAGATTGGTGTGGCGAGACATCGCGGTATCGATATCATCGTGAATGAGGTGTCAAATCGTGCTACTCCGTGCGTGTCCAACCAGGATGTATGCGCTGTCCAATCTAACATATCCCACAGATCACTCGTAGCCTTTGGACCCAAGCAACGAGCTATTGGCGAGTCAGCGAAAACACAGGAAACATCCAACTTTCGCAATACCGTTGGATCGCTAAAACGTCTCATTGGCCGCACGTTGACCGATCCAGAAGTCCAGGATGTCGAAAAGAAATTCCTCAACGCCACCCTTGTCGATGTCGGTGGATCTGTCGGAGTCGAGGTGTGTAGCCCTTGTCTTTTTTACTTTGTCCCGTATTAAACAGCTTTCAGGTAAACTACGTCGGTGAAAGGCACCAGTTCTCGGCAACACAGCTCGTCGCCGCGTATCTCGCCAAAATTCGCGACATCGCAGCCGCCGAGCTCAAGAACGGCGTAACAGACGTTGTCATCGCCGTCCCAGGATGGTTCACCGACATCCAGCGACGAGCCGTCATAGACGCCGCTGCCATCGCCGGCCTCAACGTCCTCCGCCTCATCAACGACACCACCGCTGCTGCCCTCGGCTACGGAATCACCAAAACCGACCTCCCAGAACCAGAAAGCCCTCGCCACGTCGTCTTCGTCGACGTTGGCCATGCTTCCCTCTCCGCATCCGTCGTCGCCTTCTCCAAGGGCCAGCTCGTCGTAAAGGCCACTGCCTTTGACCGCAATCTCGGTGGACGCGACATTGACTACGCCCTCGTCAAGCACTTCTCCGAAGAATTCAAGACAAAGTACAAGATCGATGTCCTATCCAACCCCAAAGCTACTTTCCGTCTCACCGCTGGCTGCGAGCGCCTCAAGAAGGTGCTCTCCGCCAATGCCGAGGCCCCGCTCAACATCGAATCCATCATGAACGACATTGACGCCACCTCCAAACTCCATCGCGACGAGTACGAGGGTCTCATCTCCTCCCTGCTCGACCGCATCCCCGCCCCTCTCCTTCGCGTGCTAGAGGACTCCGGTGTCCCTCTCGAAGAAATAGACGCCATCGAGCTCATCGGTGGCTCCACCCGTATCCCTGCCGTCCGCGCACGCATCCAAACCGCCTTCCCCGGCAAAACACTCTCCACCACCCTCAACCAGGAAGAAGCCGTAGCCCGTGGCGCCACATTTGCCTGTGCAAAACTCTCCCCCGTCTTCCGTGTCCGTGATTTCAACTTCACCGATATCGCATCCTATCCCATCAAGATGCAGTGGGAGGCTACTGCTGCCGAGCCAGAAGACACCGAGCTCGAGGTGTTCCCCCGCGGAAACGCTCTCCCCTCGTCAAAGATCCTCTCTTTCTATCGTAAAGAGCCTTTCGACATCGAGGCGGTCTACTCTGACCCTCAAGGTCTCCCTGGAGGCATCAACCCTTGGATCGCACGCTTCACCGCCAAGCAGGTTCCACCAAACCCCAATGGTGATTCTACCTGTGTCAAGCTAAAGACCAGGCTCAACGCGCATGGTATCCTGTCGTTCGAAGCTGCCTACGTCGAGGAGATCGTCGAGAAGGAGGAGGCTGCTATGGACGTCGATGCCGCCGAGGGTGCTGCGCCGCCCAAGAAGAAGGTGATCAAGAAGGTCGAGGTTCCCTTCGTCACTGGCACCGCAAGTCTCGACAAGAGCATCGTTGAAAAGTACAAGGAGTTAGAGGCGCAGATGCACTCAAGTGACAAGCTTGTCATGGACACTGAGGTAAGATTGGCATGATCCATTCCATTTCTCGATACTGACTATGTATTGTAGGATCGCAAGAACGCCCTGGAGGAGTACGTCTACGACACTCGCAGCAAGCTCGACGAACGATATGCCCCCTTCGTGCAGGCACCAGAGAAGCAAAAACTCCTATCGGCTCTGCAAGAGGCTGAGGATTGGCTATACTCCGAAGAGGGCGAGGACGCCATCAAGTCCGCCTACGTCAGCCGCCTCGACGCCCTCAAAGTCCTCGGCGACCCCATCACCTTCCGCTGGCGCGAAGCCGAAGAACGCCAACGCTCCATCGCCTCCCTCCGCGAAACCCTAAACAGCTACATGTCCCAAGCCACCTCCACCGACGACAAATTCAGCCACATCGACCCCAAAGACCTCCAAAGCGTCGTCGAAAAGGTCGCCACAGTCCAAAAGTGGCTGGAAGACCAGACGGTGCGGCAGAGCGAGAGGCCGAAGAATGTGGATCCTGTTTTGACGACGGGGGAGATCAGTAAGAAGAGGGATGAGGTTATTTATTTTGCGACGCCGATTTTGACGAAGCCCAAGCCGAAGGCGCCTGTCCCGCCTAGTGGGACTCAGACGCCGAAGAGTGGACAGGAGACGCCCAAGGAGGAGCCGAAGAAGGAGGAAGAGCCTGCTGGGCCCAGTGAGATGGACGTCGACTAGTCTCTCAATAGAATATCATGGTTAGGACTGTAATTTTAGACGGCAAAATTTACATTCGCATACTGTACACGTACATTGGCACTGTATCCTTAAATACTCGTTTGCATCTGTGTTGAGGTGCAATGAGTGTTGTTGATAAAGAGTAAAGAATTTGGAGTCTGCGCCACATCGGAATCAGGGCGGACCGGTTGTGCCGAACCAATCACACTCTTTGCATTCGTTCCATCATCATTGTACAGCATTGTACAACTTGAATATCCTCACATGCTGTAGCACAATTTGAACTTCCTTCACGACTATAATCTTGAGACTCTAACTTGGACGTGGGCTTGGTTGTCGGGGTGATCCATGGCGTATGTTCCCCGTCTGTGTGAGACACGACAAGATTGCTCTGTCACCCGGCATACTGGTCTATGCTGATTCTCCTCACGTCTACGACTATCAGACTGACGAACCGTTGAGGGACCAGACGCTTGCGCGTCACTCATCATGCCGGGCTCAGTGCATCACTCGTGTACCCTCCGAGTCTTTCTGTGTTATTAATATGAGTATGGAAAGCGCGCACCAGGTGCCAAATCCCTCTCCTAACGCAATTGTACTCGAACTCGTCTTTGCGATTCAAGGATCTCAGCGTCATCTCTCCCGGGGGCACCGGCTGTCGTTTAGATCGCGGGATCTTCATGGAGTTCAAACGGGAGACCTCGCTGGATTTCTTGGGACACCGTTTGTGAAAACAAGGTGAGTCCTTTTCACAGCCCAAACTACATTATACCTGTTCATACTCTTGCGCTTTGGGGAAGGAAGATCGCGCTTGCAGTTGCCTGAAGCTGTTGGCGCATACCGTGAACATTATAACGCGACCGCGTTTGGGCCTTCATGCAGTACAACTCCCCGCCACTCGACCTTCTTCCACAGGTGACGATCGACATTTTGATCAACGCGTTCACGTCACCAATTTCTAGGACTTCAGAAGGATGGTGTGCTCTTTACGGATTACCCCCAGCGTCTTGTACAGAAGGGTAAGGAAGCAAACATTTCAATCGTCACGTGTGTGTTATATCCTCTCGGGGATCTGCAACGTTTCATTTATTGTCTTCATGACACAGGTAACTGCGATGATGAAGGGACTCTATTCTCTCTAGCCCAGACCAACCTCAGGTTAGTGGTTGCTTCCTTCGAGTCTTCCCAACTGATAAGTTATCTCAGCACGGATGATCAATTCAAGGAATGGGTACAGACATTCTTCTTGCCTACAGCATCGGAAGAGGGCTCGCCATTCGACACTGGTTCTGATAATGCCACAACGCCCCAGTTCAAGCGGTCTTCATCGTTCCTGGGGAATACCATCTTCCAAGGCCCTCGCAGATTCTTCATATAAGAACTCTCTGGTCAGCAAGATATCATAACCTACCGTAAGTCTGGCTAACATGTCTTACAGTGTTCAAAGGTGCAAAAGCTGTTTCAGTACTAGGTTCTACGCATGGTACGGATCTCGAGGTTATGGATGATTATGTTATTCACTTTGCCGGCTCGCTCAATCCCAACGTTCACAATGGAAGTGCGTGGCCGAAATGGAGTCCTGACGCGCGGGATATGTTGGTTATTGGATTGAGCATTGCGCAGGATACTTATCGGGAGCGATGGAGGCTATTTCGGATATCTATATTAGGAAACCGCTGTGAGGAGCATTAATAGATGTGGCGCTGCGTGTACTACTTCTAATATTAGTGACAGAAACTTCATCTTCCTTGGTGCCATGGACGCGAAGCATCCGAAATCCTATGAATAAAGCAAGGATGCATCGACACAGTTCATTCATGCCAGATAAAACACAACCTATGCAAACTCGATAGTAAAAAGGTAAAAAGACGGAACAGTTGTTTTGCTTGTGCCGCTCACAACGGGGC
Organism: Flammulina velutipes; assembly: GCA_011800155.1. Classification (NCBI taxonomy): domain Eukaryota; kingdom Fungi; phylum Basidiomycota; class Agaricomycetes; order Agaricales; family Physalacriaceae; genus Flammulina; species Flammulina velutipes. Next base: position 3,573,986 of record CM022370.1, on the reverse strand, counting down.
ACGTGGTCGCGTTTCGCCGGTCGTCAATGTGAACTCCGGGCTCTCCCGCTTGTCTTCCACCAATCTTCCACTGTCTTCTTCTCTATTTGTACTTGATATCGCTGCGTGAAGGAGAATGAGTGAAAGCCACTGTAAATGGTAAACATCGCATTTATCTGGCGTGCAGTTTGCATTGACTCCCGGATCTTAGACAATGACTGTTATTGCTGTTTGCAAAATAGTTGGCGCAACCCGGTCCGATTGCCATATAGGGTTTTGAGGCGCGCAAAACTTTCCTTTCGTATCCTGTCGGCGCTCGTATGTATTTACATCGAAGCCCTTGTAATAGACTTTCCTTGATGTAGCGCAGTGCCTCGCGCAACACCCGATAGAATAATTCTAGTTTTCATGAAAAACCGTGGCGCATCATTTTCCTTAAGCAGCGCCGAAACGGCGGCGCGGGATCCTCTGAAAATGACGGTAGATATCCCTTACATCATTGTTCTAGTGGGTATAAATGCCGGAAATCCAGTGTGTGCTCCCATTGGTGCGGTATTGCATGATGCTTTGACATGTAATCACTAAGCTTGTATCCTCTCTGTGTACGTGGGTGAATTCCTTATAAAGTGCTATAGGCATCGTAATAAGCATCTCATGACTACTTACCGTGATTTTCATCGGATCCCGCGCCGTCGTTTCGGCGCTGCTTAAGGAAAATGATGCGCCACGGTTTTTTATGAAAACTAGAATTATTCCATCGGGTGTTGCGCGAGGCACTGCGCTACATCAAAGAAAGTCTATTACAAGGGCTTCTATGTAAATACATACGAGCGCCGACAGGATACGAGAGGAAAGTTTTACGCGCCTCAAAACCCTATATGGCAATCGGACCGGGTTGCGCCAACTATTTTGCAAACAGCAATAAGGTATTCCGAAACGGTTGAATCTCCAGATTCTCCATCTTGTTATCGAACATTCACCATTTCGCATCACTCCTACATCACCTGGCGATATGACGCCTGCTCAAAGTCTGTAACAGCACACCGTCCCTCCTAACTTCCTCGTGGTGAGCGTCTATGATAGCCGCCACCATCCACATGAATAATTTTTTGGTCACGATTGCTCTAGCCTCGTTGTCTCTTTCGTCGTCTGAGCACTACTGGTGACCGACAAGCCCACGCCGCCAACGCCGCCCACTTAGATACACTGCAGAATGCAGAGGGAAAACTGGACTTTTTCTCCCTTACTGGAAAGCATGGCGCCTTACTGCACTCCTTGTGCGCTATCGTGCAATGGCAAGGTACATCTGAAATACGGTCTCCAGCGGGTAAACAAAGCACTGCATAAATCATAATGAATTCCCCACAGATGTCGAGCGACACGCGGTCAACGGGGCGCATGGGCCGCCTCGGTTAGACATACCAGGGCGTACCACCATGCCTGGACCTTACATTACCGCACGCTCTCCGGCAGGTATCTGTCATCCATAGGCGTCCACATTGTTCTAATAATATTTGCAGCCTTCATCTTATCTTTCCTCGTGATCTTGCACAATGCGTGCATGTCAAAGTCCAAGAGTTCACACGGGCTATCGTTACCTCACGTTAGCTTTGCACGGAGGAATGCAAGGACCGCTGAATTCAGTCGAGACGAGGCATCGTCGTTTTTCAGATTGGCATCTGCTTTCCCTCACCGCCCCGTAGCCCTCCACTACGCCACCCAATCGACATCAGTGACAACAGTCTCAGATTCTAATTTCCAGATACCCACTTCGGCGGTTTTACATTCCATATGCTTCCTCCGCCATGCTTCTCGAGAACTTCCTGCCGGACCCTGAACCAACAGAATCATAACGGTATAAAACAATGCGCGTGTGGGAGAAGCATTCTTTGAGACTTGTCTTCCCTACCCGCTCTGCAATGGCCACCGTTCCAGCTTTGTCGAAGCGCGAGAGCGACGGATCTATCCAAGACGAGAAGTTCTCTCAAGATGAGAAAAATGTTGGTGGCAAGGTCGACAACGCCTCGCAACCAGTCGAGTATGGCGAAGTCTTCGACGACATCCGCATGATCGATCTTGGCGAGGACGGCAAGGAGCGCCCCATCGGTGAGTAGCCCGCCCATTTATTGGATGGACATATTACTTAGTCGACCTCGCAGAGACGGACACTGACGTTGCAACTCGTCTTATTTCATTGGAGGATGACCCCACCCTCCCCATCTGGACGTTTAGGATGTGGTTCCTTGGTGTTGGCCTATCTTGCTTTGGCGCTGTCCTCGGTCAAATCTTTGTGTGTATTCTTCAACTGGTATTGTGCGCTATTCTAACATCAGAATCCAACAGTACTTCCGCCCTCAAACAGTCTTCGTCAGCCAGCTGTTCCTACAGATCTTTGCATATCTTATGGGCGTTGGGCTCGAAAGCCTCATCCCCGGACCCAACCACTATCTCCCAAGGCTTCAAACGAAAGATACCTGGTTTTGGCGTTTCATGAATCCTGGTCCCTTCAGTGCGCACCTTGTGGCTCTCCGAATCACTAGATGCTAACCCCATTTACTCCACAGATATCAAAGAGCATGTTGCGATAACGATTTTCTCATCCACTGCTGCCGATTCAGCATTGGCTATCAGCATCTTTGCCACTGATGACTTGTTCTATAACATTTCTGTATGTCTCTATCATGCTTTCTGGACCCTGCTAATTGTTTCCGAAGCCTAACGTTGGTGTGGGTATCTTCACCCTCATTGGTAGTCAACTCCTTGGTTATGGACTTGGTGGCTTGATGAGGTCTTTCCTCGTGTACCCCACCTACATCGTCTTCCCCAATTTGTTGCCGACCGTCCAGCTCTTCGATGCTCTGCATCGCGGAAAGAAGATGTTCCTCCAGAAGAAGCGTGTCAAGTTCTTCTGGGGTGTGTTCATCGCCATCTTCGTCTGGGAATGGTTCCCGGAGTATATCGCCCCCACCTTGACTGGTATCAGCATCTTCTGTCTGGCAAATAAGAAAAGCGCATGGTTCACTCGTCTCTTCGGTGCGTTAACGTTGTGCCACATGATTATGGATGTAGTTTATTGATCTCCATCCAGGTGGCGCTGCCGGTAATGAAGGTCTTGGCATGTTTGCACTCTGTCTGGACTGGCAATATGTCGGCTCAGGCGGTGGTAGCATGGGTGCTCTGTATGTGGAACCTGTCTCCCATCTCATGTTGCTTTCTGATCTCGGATGTCATAGGTTCACGCCACTTTCAACTCAGCTGTCACTATACTGTGGAACCGCCATCTGCATGTATGCACTCGTTTCTCAATCGCGCGCGGGACTTGAACTTACCGTTCCCACAGCATATCATTCTGCGTGTGCTACCACCTGAATGTCTGGAATGGACAAGACTTCCCATTCCTCTCGCAGACCCTTTTCAACGCAAACGGCACTCGGTATAATCAATTGTCAATCCTGGATGATAACTTTGAACTCGACCCGGAGAAGCTCGCCGTCGTGGTAGGGTTAACCCTTACTTATCGTATCTCTAAACTAAAACGAATGGTTCCCTTAGGGTCTTCCCTGGTTTGCCAGCTCGCAAGTGCTTGCCAAAATCGGCGATAACATGGCCATTGGTGCTACCATTACGCATGTCTTCATTTGGTACGGAAAGGACATCATCAATGTCATTAAGAAATACAGAGTATGTTCACTCCCATGCGTCTTATCACTTTTTGACGTGTTGTCTAGGCTGGCGAGACCTATGACCCTCATTTGGAGAAGATGAAGGTCTACCCAGAGGTTCCTATGTGGTGGTACGGCGCTGTTCTATTGGCCAGTTTCGGGATGTCGATGGCTACTCTGTACACTGGTGGCTCCGGAATGCCGTGGTGGGCACTCATCTTTGGTGGGTTCAATCTCCCGTTCTATGTCCTATCCAAAATCTGATCCATTCCCGGACAGCTATCATCCTGTCTGCCATCTTTCTTCCGTTTGTTATCACCGTCTATGCCATCACCGGGTTCTCTCCGAATGTTCAGTCGTTGATTCGGGTATGTATATTATCGACGAATATTCCGAGCACCCCGATATCTAATCATTCGCGCTCAGATGATTGGTGCTGGTGTGATGCCAGGAAGTCCCCAGAGCAACATGTACTTCACCTTGTATGGATACAACACGCTTGATCAGGCGCGTGGTCTCATTCGTGACCTGAAGATGGTACGAAATATCTCACACTCGCCACATTTTCGGGATCGCTAACTGACATCTACCGATAGGGTCAATACACCAAACTCCCTCCCCGCGTCACCTTCACCGTTCAAAGTCTCGGCACCGTCATTGTGAGTCCATTGTACGGTGCTTTCATGACCCCGCGTATTGATGCGAGGATATAGGGTGGTCTCCTCAACTACGTTATCATGAAAGTGGTCATTGATGCGCAGCGAGAGCTTCTCCTGGAAGTGCAAGGTAGCAACATCTGGTCTGGTCAACAGGTTCAGGTCAGCCTTCTTCCTATCCGCCTACACTCCACGCTCCATATGCTCATGAACTATATCATTATCTAGTCCTTCAACAGTAACGCAATCTCATGGGGTGCTCTGGGCTCGCAACTCTACTCTCCCAGTGGCCGATACGCGGTAAACTCCATTCTCCCTCTTACCCACCCAACAACTCTAATCCATCCCCAGATCGTCCCCTTCTCCATCCTCATCGGCCTCGCAGTGCCCATCCCATTCTGGATCGCACACAAATTCTACCCCAAGATCAACGCCGACAAGGTCGTCACCCCCATCCTATGCTGGACTCTCGGATACCTCAGCGTCGGAATCAACAGCTCCGTCTTCACCACCTTCATGATGGCCGTGTTCTCGCAGTTCTATCTTCGTCGTTACAGGCCGAGATGGTTCAGAAAGTACAACTTCTTGCTCTCTGCTGCGCTAGACGGTGGTACTCAGGTATGTGCTCCATCTAACATATCCTTTCGCCGACTCATGCATTATTCTCCAGATCATGGTTTTCGTCTTGACCTTCGCCGTCGCTGGTGGCTCTGGCAAGGAAGTTCCATTCCCAAGATGGGCTTTGGTATGTGTTCTTCCAGCCTACCGCCGTCGCAGTCATTCTAACATATTCCCTTCAGAACCCAGAAGGAAACCCCGACTACTGCTTGAGACTTACATAGTGTATCCATCATCAACTCTGTATTTCTGGGTGTCATGTAGTTTGGTCAATCTAAGCAAATACACGCTAAAAGTCCCCAGGTCCAGGAAGACAACAAATCGATTCGTCTATCCGCTATATGTACTACATCCCCTGATTATCTACCCTCGACCTACGACCCATAAGCATATTGTGTATAGTATTTTCTTCAGCGGTGTAAGCTGACATGGCAGACGCCGTCGACACTGTCGACGCTTTCCTCTCCACACCCACGTCACCTTCCATATAGCCTGGCACTGCTAACATATCCGCCTCCCTCGCATCTTCCGAAGATGCTTGGAAAGCAAGATCGAAGCCTTTGTAGTCCTCAAGAGAGTCCATCCGTTTCGGCGCTACTTTCTGCGTCCCAACATCGTTCCCGATAGGCATATTCTTGCTTTCGTCAGGCCCAATCAGCTCCCCGCCAACCCACGTCTCCCATTCTCCTCCTCCTCCTCCCTTTCCTACTACAGGCTTCTTGCGAACAGACCTGCGAGGAACTGGCACGGGAGTGAGATGGTCATCCTGCGGGTCAAAGGCATGGGGAGGCGGCGCCAATCCGTTCAAAGCGTTCATGATGTTGCTGCGCAGCGAACTCGTCCATCCGGCGCCAGTAGTTTCGGGGATATCGAGGTGCTGAGGAGTGTCCCAGGTCGGCTCAGGCAGAGGTAAGCTCTGTTTCTCCACCTCCATGAATTTGCCCATAACCTCTCCCTCTTGTCTCCAAGGAACGCCCAGTCCAGTGCCGTTAGACAGGCTCAAAAACCTCGGTCGGCCCAGGTCCCGACGCGGTGTTCCGCATCCCGCCTGAGGAAACAAAGCTGTTCGAGACGTGTATGACGACGATCCCATACCGAACGACGACGACGACGATAGATGTGACTGGGAAGCCTGCGGTGGATTTGTTTGCCCATAAGGCGACATTGGCAAAGGAGTAGAGGAAGGATGACTGTAAGGGGAAGCGCCGATGGGGAGAGGATACGAAACGCTTTCGTGCAAACTACCAGCATATGGAGGCATGTTCAAGCCCATAGCCATTTCTTCGTCCTTCCTGGGCTCTCCTGCGTCGCGATCGCCTCTGGGTTCCCAGATATGTAGCTTGTCGGAATTCTGTTCAGCGCTGGTTGTTGGCGTCCATTCGTCTGCTTCCTTCCAGAACCCTTTCTTTCCTTTTCTCCGACACCTCAAGCAAAAGGCGATAATAGCAGCACCAAGAGCGACGGCGAGAATGACTGCGAGGGCGATACCAAGGAAGAAAGGGACCGAGTGAGTGCTCAAGGCAGGGGTTTGAGTCGAAGCCGGGATTGATGTAGCTGCAGCGACTGGAAGCGAAGTACCAGGATCGGAGGCGGATGGTGAAGAGGACGAGGACGAGGACGAGGTTGTCGAGGTTGTCGGGGTTGTTGAGGTGATCGTTGAGCTGCTGCTTGTCTCTGGTATGGGCGTCGCAGAAGTGCTGGGAAGCAGACTAGAGCTGTCATAAACAGTAGAGGAAATGGACGAAGGGATCAAGGGCGTCTGCGAAGTCGTAGGCGTGGGCGATGTTGAAGAAGGTGTAGAATAGATAGCAGAGGAAGTGGTCGGATTCATTGGACTTGCGGAGGCCGTCTGAGAAGAACTTGTAGTAGAGCCTGGGACTGGTGTTGCAGAGGCCGAGCTGGCAGTGAGGCTTTCTTCTGCATCGTCCGCAATAGATACATCGCTGGTGCTAGGCGTGTTGCTGACTTCCGCGACATATTGAAATCCAAGGCCAGGCTCGAGGACCAAGTTCGACCTGAGAGAATGCGGGCGTAGTTTGTGTATGTGCATTGATTCGAGGATACGCCAGCTTCAAGTTGGCCAGTAGTATGTTGGAAACGCTACAGTAGTCTGTTAGCTTTAGAAGTAGCCTTTGCGATAGGACTCGCCTATGATTGTTATGTAGGATGTTCAACTAAACTGTGGACACCGTTCAGCGTTCAGCGTTACGACAAGATTGCTATACTCGCCTATGTCGCACCAGGCGTGTTCGTTCGAAGAAAGAGTAGTAAATAGTAAAAGCGATAATGAAAGTGCTACCAGAGCAGATGAACGTGAGAGGAAGAGAGGTGACGAGCATCCAGATCTGGCAATTGCGCGACACCGTCACGTGGCTGAACACCGCCGCCACACAAGACCAAGCACCGGTCCTTTCGATGCTTCATTGCCGTCGCTATAACGCTTCAGCTCTTTTCCCAGTTATAAATATATCCCTTCTTATTTCGTTCGCATATTTGCTTAGCGCACATGCATCGTAGATATCTCCGGAAGACTTTCTCATGCCGTTTTATCGGTTTCTGTAAATTATACTACCTGTTTCAATATATATCGGAAGATTTGTAGCAACGGGATTGGTCACATTGTGTAGCACAGGTGCTAGGAACGCAATTCAAAGATAAATGCGCCACATTAGTCTGAGATAATGATAAATAAATAGAGTACTGGCGGGATATGGCTCTCAATTGGCTCTCAAGTTTCCGGCATGACATAAGATTTTGCGTATAATCATGACGAATAATGTCACAGAATAACGATAATCGTTCCTTCTCTCTCCGGTACAACATGCTCTCATACACTCTCAATGACGGAAACACCATCCCTTGGATCGCCTTTGGGACTGGGACAGCTCTCTATAAACAAGATGCTTCCAAGGCAGTCACAACCGCCATTGATAACGGTATCACCCACCTAGATGGCGCACAGATGTACGACAACGAGCAATCCCTAGGCGAAGGCATAAAAGGTTATCGTCCTCCAAGTCAATAAACGAATCCACTAGTTTCTAACTTCTCCGGATCAGCCTCTAAGAAACCCCGCTCTGAACTGTACATCACCACCAAGCTCGAACGCGTACTCGAAGGCAAGACCATCAGAGAGAAACTCGTCGAATCCCTAAAGAAGCTCGACATAACCTACGTTGATCTCTTCCTCATCCATGATCCTACCCCGACCAACCAACAACCCGGCGGGCTCAAGGCCCACTGGAAACAAATGGAAGAAATCAAGAAGGAAGGTCTCGCCAAAAGCATAGGCGTCTCCAACTTCCGTATTTCAGACTTGGAAGAGATCCTGGATGGGGCCTCCATACCCCCTGCCGTCAATCAAGTAAGTAATACTGTACTAGACCAGCCATAGTAATTAATATCCGAACACCTAGATTGAATTCCACCCCTATATCTACGCCGCCGCCTCACCAATTTACAAGTACTGCAAAGACAAGAACATCCTCGTCGCATCCTACAGCGGCTTGACTCCCCTCGTCTACGCGCCTGGTGGCCCGGTAGACCCCGTCATCTCCAACATTGCCACCAGGCTCCAGAACGAGTCTGGAGCGCCTGTGTCCCATACACAAGTTCTTGTGAAATGGCTCGTTCAACAAGGTATACTCGTCGTCACGTAAGTTGAATAGTCAGCTTGTCCACCGAGTCCACTCATATTTTGTGCTAGGACGACATCCAAACCGTTCCGAATTGCAGAGCTCTTAGCAGCGCCCGCTCTTCCTCAGTTGACCGACGAGGAATTTGCTGCGATCGAAACAGAAGGCGCCAAAGTACACAAACGCGTCTGGATGAACCATATCTTCGAGGAATGAGCGAATCCATCCGAATCGTACTTGTAGGTAAAAATACATCATTCACTTCAAGTTGTATCCTACATACAAAGCATAAGAAAGCAACGTTATGTACATCATATCATTATCTATTCAAACTCCCCGACACCAGGACCGAAGTGGGTCTCGTCGGGGCCAAGAGTGAAATACCTGCATGACTTGTCGTCGCAGTTATCGTAAGAAATCGTGTTTCCGGGCCAGACGATCTCGTAGCCCTTATACTGGACTGCGAAGAACTGAATGACGGCAGAGATGGCAATCGCACTGAGGATGTTATCAGCGTTCATTCGTCGACCCTAACATGACTTGAACTCACCAAGAAAATGCCGACGCAAGAATATAGTTGTACTTCGACCACCAACCGAGATACCGCGCTTTGATCAACACGTTGAACACGTAGGCAATGGGCACTGCAGGCCAGGTGTTGGTCAAGTTGTACGGAGCCCTAAATCGAGATATCAGTATGTATAAATACCGCGGAGGCGTGCAAGATTCTAACCAGATAAGGGATCCCAAGAAGAAGACGGGCAAGTGGAAGTACTTCAACATGGTCCACTTGTGCCTCAGATAGTAGCAGATGATAGGCAGAATGAATCCGATGAGGAAACACCAGATGAGTGGGTTGTAAATGGCGCCAGTGCCAAACATGCGAGTAGGCCCAAGAGTACCCCAAAGAACACTAGCGGTGAAGAAAGTGTTTGGGCCAGGGCAGGTGAATCTGTCCTTCTGGTCGGGAGCGCAGACGTCCTCGATGCCCGTCATCTGGAAGTTCAAGACACCGATGGCGACGAACGTGGAGACGAACGTAGCGATCATCTGGGACCAGAACGTGATCTTGGGGGCAATATGCGTGTAATGAGCAAGCTTTAGATCCTGCGCGAAAGCCAGTGTGTGCGCGGTGGTCACGTATCCGTATGACTTGAAGAAGTTCATCGCTGTGGCGTTGCCTGGGAACCAAAGCCCACCGAAGAACTCGGCGATGACATTGAGCGTGACTTCTGCGTTGGTGACAGCGCGGATGATCCCGACGGGCACGCAGAAAATGAGGGCTAGAAGGATGCCATAGAGAACGACCGCGGGGGTTGTGTGCGTGGGATAAGCACCAACACCAGCAGCGCCAATACCAATAGACAGCACGAGGATGCTGTTGGCGACGACAAGATTAGATCAGGACTCTTAAAGGCGCACAACGAGACATACCATGCGTAATGCCATTCGGGAACTTCTTTATACTTGCTCATAAGACGGCTGTGAATGTCGTACTTGGCACCCTCCATAAGAGTCGATCGTCTCCACAGACTTTTGAATCCCAGCATGATCTCCCGTCGGTGATAGATGAACGTGTGCGAAATAGTGGACGAATATGCGGCGACTGGTACACGGCGTCAATGATCCTGCAAGATAGAAGAAGGGAAAATCCTTACAGAAGAATCCATACAAAAGAATATTTCCGGCGGCGAGGTAGGCAGGCGAATAGTTCTTGTATGATTCAGCATCGAACAACGCATCTTCGTTGACCGTTAAGGAAACGTTGTAGCGAGCGCCAGTGTTGTCGAAGACGCCGTTGGAGTTGATCGGTAGATACCCTGTATACCATGTGTTGGTGACCCACAACGCGACAATCTAGAAACGATATGAGAATAGCGAGGCGGGTGCCATGTTGACCACTTACGGCAGGCAGTGTGAAGAAAGCACCAGCGAAGTAGTTGGCGATAGTGAAGAATGGGTTGATAAGGGGATCTCCACCAACAGTCAGGACGTTCCAATCAAAGGTGGGGATGGGATTGAGCCCAAGACCACCGATACCGCCGGTAACAGCGCCGAGCAGAACGTTTTCGGGCGCAATCCAGGTCATCCAATTGAAGTAGGAGAGCGCTTGGAAGATATAGCTAAGACGGAATAAGTATCAGGGAACTGGGCAAGAAAAGATGGAAAGCAACTTACTTGGGGAACCAGAAGTAGACGAACATACCGCCGAAGGAGTACATGAAGAAGCGCATACGAGAGACAGACCAGCCGTTCACGCGAGTGTTTGTCTCTGAATGGAAAGCCCTCTGTAGCAACGATATTAGTCTCAAAACAAGCTAAACGATCACACGAGTGACATACATTTAAAGCAATGGTCGCAAGATTAGCAGGCCAGATAGCGTATTGCGGGTAGACGAGGAACCGGCGTGTGACACCAGCTAGTCCGTATCCAATGAAGTTAGTGGAGAGTGCGACTGTAAAAGCATGAGCACACGAGGGTACAGCGGAACGATGGAGACGTACTCAAAACCTGATAGCCAAAGTTCTTCGCCCAGGACTGGTTAAAGAAACGCTCCGCATACTGAACCCAGACGATGTAATTGGTATACGGAGTGTTGAAGCCAACGTTAGCCATGATAGTGATGACCATATGTTCCTTCATATTGAATGGGCCCCTGCACATTGCTATTTAGTCAACAAAGCGGGCGGGAGGATGAAAAAGATTACGGGTTGAGGGTGATCCGTTCATTGAAATACGGGAAGGTAACGCCCCAGTCTGGAAGCATCTTTTCGCAGGCCTTTCCGACCGGATAAGCCAACAATTGCGCGACATTGCTGCTAACGGTTATACCAGGTTGACGGATGCTGAAGAACTGGTTGATGAAGGCTCCGATAGCAACATAGACGATCCCGATAACGAATGCGCGCACAGACATCGCAGGAAGCGTAGGGTCGTCCTTGGCGGAAACGACGGCACGGACTTCAGCGTACGGGGAGTTCTGTGAAGAACATCGTCAACCAGTGCGTAGGGTCGGATATGAAGCACCTACGATGGTGACGAGAGCAGCCTCGATCTTGACCTCCTCGTAGAGTTTAGCATAGGCGACTGGGTCAGCCTTAACGCTATCGTCCTCCAAGTATTTGCGGATGAGGTTCATCGCCCGGGTCGGAAAATTCTATGGCAATAACGAGGATGAGTGACCAGCGAGATTGCGATGGGAACTATCTTACGGGGTCCTTGGAGTGCGCTTCAATGATGTACTGAAGAGCCTCATCGACATCCTCCTGGGTCATGGTCTCTGCATAGGCCATGGCGTCCTCGATATCGCTGGCCAGAGCGCCCATGTCCAAGCCGACGATATCCTGAAAAAGGTTAGAAACGGCGCATAGCTAAAGTAAAAGTCCGCACCAGCTCAGTGTTGAAGTTCTTTTCATCGAACGAGCTGTCGGTGTCGCGGATGGCGGTCTCTGGAGAGCCATCCTTGAGCTTCTTCTCGTCTACAGACATGGTGAGAGTCTGAGATAGGCAGGGCCAGAGAGATACGAGTGAGCAAGAAGCCTAAGGAACAGGAACCGAGGAGAGGCGCATTTATACTGGAGCCAGAACGGGAATTGCACGATAGACGGGGGAACTTCGACCTTCGGAATCCATGTGGTGCTCGCACGTTATCTCTGCACTTTTGAAGTCATCATATGGACTCGGGCTAAGCCAGTATCTTCTATGCTCTATCACAGCCACATGTAGACCTTGGCAAGCGGAAGATGAGACCCAAAAGTAGGCGGAGATGATAAAATATTCCGCAAAGTCCTGGTAAAAGACGGGGGCGTGTTGGCGTGCGAAGAATTCTACAAACCGATGTTATACCGGCGTTCGGACTAGTAGAAGACATAAATACTTGAACACTTACGGTAGTCTTGTCTCTCACCGGTCTCGAACGGCTGTCAATTCAGGCTTCGGTGTCAGTCAACTGGCTGATATGGCGTGCACGTTGCCGCTATGTCCGCCTGCGCGCGTTCCACATCGTGTGCTCAAGTCGTGTGCCCCCCAGGAAGAAGTGTGGCCAAAAACGTCAACGTCCAGTTGATCCGATTAAGCATATGGGTCCGTATGAAGCAATCCGCGCACAAAATTGCACCTTGTGTAGAGACCTGCTCAACTTTCAATTCTCTCGTCATTTAAGCGAAGTTGAGGTAGTATTTACCTCTGATGGGAAGCTAAAAGGCAGGCTAATGTCCCCAAATCGACTAACATGGTATATCGCTGCCGGAGTCTGCTAGCGTGTCTCCATAGTGTCTCCACGCCGCAGTAATCTAGAAGAGAGAGCGAGCAGAAGCGACTTTGGAAAAGAATAACCAAAAGAAAGTCCTGGGGAAAGTCGCCGATCATGGTATTTGCGGATCAAGCACGCAAATTACGTACGCCCACCCCAATGCGGTCAAACAGCTGTGCAGCATAAATGTACGGTGCAGTCGGTCCAGTACTTACTATAATACTGATAGTGACAGACAATCCGCTCTTATTCTGCAGTCGAGATAATCACTCCCGTCCAGGATAGCGTCCCTTCCCATTTTCTCTATTAGTACCTGCCCTGGCGCCAGATCCTAGCTTAGCTCACTTGGGCTTGACAAAAAGGCTGATAGTCCTGAACCGTGATAATACATGCCTAGATTGCCTATCTATATGCACTGTGCATTGTGCAGTATAGACATTTGCCATCAAGCTGATATCAAGTGTGGCGGCGACAGACCTGACTGATAGGTTACCTTTTTGGTGGGGTTATCATGGAACTTGGCTTTCTTATCCCTCCATGATCGGCATGAGCTGCCAAGTGCTCCCTAGCGGCCACGACCTTCCAATCTATGATGTGGCGTCAGCTCCCACATGTCGAAACCAGTCGTTCGGGACCATTGAACTTGAAGATAGATAGATCCACCACATCAATCACGGTTCTCCGTGGCGGTACTTCATCCAGAAGGGTCATACGACCTGAGAGTCTCAGTCGGACGTTCGAAGCTCGCGCTATCAAATGGTCCGCTTCTAGGTCGGCTACTTATACTACGCCACATTAGTGGCTAGTCAACTGCGATAAGCCTATGATATATTCTATGACCAACGTAGTAAATACAATTGACAAGCTGCTATTAGAGACGGTGCGATTTGACCTGCGGCCACAAGGGAAGCTCCTTCCCCTGGCCTAGGTAGAGAGAGAGCGTATAGAGCGAAAAAAGAAAAAGTAAGTTATCAACCCGGGAAACGATCTTGCCTGACGTGGCTCATATTTATATGATCAACACTCTCAGAGTACTGACCATTCCCAGCCCAGCCCCCCTTCCTACTCTCAGCCTCTTGGCGGTACTGCTTCGGGATGAACGACAATCCCACGAAGTATAGCACTGGGATAAGCTGAGGAGCGAAATGAGAAGTCGTATAACAAGCAAACAAGATGGATAGCTTACCACGACCCATATGTACCAAACGATATCGATACCGTTGCTCACATCGCCTCGGCCAGTGGTGTTGGGCCATTCAGTCTTATATCCGGTGCGTACCTGGTAGAAGGCCAATGCAATGATCAGCAGACCCAACACCGCATGGAAATAGTTTTGCATCGGTCGACGAGTAGAGTTCTTCGGCTTCAACCAGTGAATGACCGCGCCAATACCGCATTGAGCGAAATACAAGACGAAGATCGCTACGCCCCATTTCTACGAACATTAGACGTTGGATTACCATCCAGAGCCAGTGGAAGACATACCTTGTGCGTGGAATCTAGATGGAGAGCTTTGGCTTCTGTCACACTTTGAACGCCGAGGGCGAAGCCAATGATAATCGTCGTTCCCGCTATGAGCACGTTAGGTCCGTCATGACAGCGTGAGTACGGGATCACCCACCAAGAGCGAATTGAGATATCCAGTGACCCGTGAACCACTTCGGGGAGAAAGTTCTCAGATAGCGCGCAAGGAGAGACCCAAAGGGTAGGAAGAAGAGGAAGCCGACGACACAGAATACAGCATGGGCGACTATGAGGCGCTGGTAGGGTTGGAGAGGGATATCGTCCGTGGGATTACCGCCCGATCCAGAACCTGAGCCAGTGGTGGTTGATGTGCTCTGCGGGGGAGCTGACACTGTAGTCGCAGAAGCATCAAGAGGTACTGATAGGTTGATCTCCCACGATCCATAGTCGAGATGTTGTTGCAGCGCAGCGCCCTCGTTAGACGACCCAGGGTTGGTGATACCAAATGCGTATATTATATTCTCAGTGCTGGCCGTCGATGTACCCGCCTATATATCACCTGTGAGAAAGATCTCCTGGAAGCGAATGAATGATACACTTACGTCGACAGTGAACGTGAATGTCATAGAAGAATCTGCCGTCTGTTGATGAATGAGTTCGATGTAAATGAAAGGCAATTGAAAGTGGCGCACGGAGCTGAGACTCTCCGAGAGTGTGGCAACCCGATCTGGGGAGGAGACGACCTGGGGCATGGAGTATGCCGATGCTTCGCGTTGTGATAAGGTGATGGTGCCATCGTCGTTGGCCCACATAATGACCATGGGCGAGTTAAGCATGCTACGACCGAAACCACTGGAAAAGTATTAATTAAATTGAATGTGGCGCAAAGAACCGCGAAAACGCACATTGCCATCCATCCCGGAGTGCGACTTCCAGTGGTTGATAACGCATCTGTCCACGAATAAATCACGGAAGACCATTGCGAAAGACGCGTTCTCTCGTACATTGGATAGTGGTGTCATTAGCCGTCGCGGTTACACACATGAACTGCCATCGCATCAATACCCCACACTCAGATAGGAGGAGCAGAAATACTCACTCTTGAACATTGTTGGTTACCCGCCGCGTTCGAGGACTGCCTAGCAGTCAAAACCTGTCATGCAGAATCAGCTGAGATACCAAGGGCGCTCAAAGTCACGCTCACGTCGCGACCAGCTACGAATACAGCGCTCAGCAGTGGAAGCGTGAAAGAAAGAAAGAACATGGCCGTCAACCCCAGCCGTCAGACAACGTACTTCTGTTTTATACCGGAGATGATCACGTAGATAGGGGCCGTGGTCGTAACGAAACCATGCAGGGCAGGCCAATGGCCTTTCATCTGTTTGTGATGGAAGGTGCGGCAGTCGCCCTAAAGGACCTGTAGCCAAGCGTCCGCAGCAGCTACTTACCGTGGTTCGTTCTCGGACGGGATTTTCTATCCATGCACCTGAATGCGTCCATTCGCAGTGTTAAAGCACAAATGACATTCTGAATCTTTGACTACCAGCCTTATTGTTATCTCCTTCCCCTATGAGTTTGAGGACCAGTTGATCCTAACCGGTCCAGAAGAGAAGCAGGTTGAGGAGGTCGTAGAGGAACGTTCGTCGGCTTCCCAGTTCCTTGTCCTGAAGCCGCACCTTTGATCGACAATTGTGGAGGCTGTGGTGGGTGATCGACGACCACGCTTTCTTCATGCTGCACCCGCTGAGGAGCACGTAAACTCTGCGGATGTGGTTGGTTTCCCGACTTGGGCTTGATTTGCAATCGCTCCAAGAGAGAAATGCCCTCATTAGCATCGCCTTCAGCAAGCTTAGCCCTCTTCGCTTGACGAGCCGGCTCAGCAGAATGGGGAGATCGCTTTTTGGGCGTCTGCGAAGAGGTTCCAGCCGGGCCGTCCGGTATCTTGCTCTGAGGTATCTGCATAACACGCCGAGGAGCCACTGACGACCTTGACTGAGAGGGATTATCGGACGATTGGCGTAAAGTTTGTCTATTCATCCCTCGCCGTGACGTATCAGCACCCGTCTGCTGCGGAGATACGAGAACCTAAGAACAAGAGAAGAATGACAGAGCGGATTATAATAGCTTACGAACCTTGACGAGTTGCTGAACCGACGAGGGCAAAGATTGCACCGCCTTGGATACGTGAGGGGGCAGTGTCCATCCTTGGTCTTTGCGCTGCGCATTGATAGATACCGTTAATAAAGAAGCAATTGAATAGACGGATACATCACCTGCTTGCAGACCTTCAAGAGATTTTCATAAGCTTCAATTGTAGCCGGTTGAGCGGAGCTCGATGATAAGCCCTACATACAGAGAGATTTAAGTGTTTAATTTTAGAAAACCAGAGGCGCGTTACCTCCACTATTATCGGTGTCGCGTTTAAGGCAATGTTAATTTGCTGAAGCAAAGGCTCGTGGTGAGTAGCGCTATATGTAGCCTCGGCAGCAGCAAGAATTCCTGTCAAGTCTCGCAATAACGATGTTTGTTCAGGCTTTGGCAATCTGCTGAGCTTCGGGCGAGAGGTAAAGGGGATGTATAAAAGTAGAAGGGGATGCGGATTAGCGAGACGTTTTTCGACAACCAGATAAGAAGCGAGCTTTAAATGTCGACGGGAAGACTCCAAAGTAGGTGGTGATCGATTTAGGTCTGTTCGTAGACATGCCTCTATTCGCTGGATGATAACTCGAAGGAGATCGTCGCTGTGTTTTGAAGGTGACTTGAACATGGAGAGTGGAAGTAGGTGTTCGCGAACGGCTTTGTCAAAGTCCTCGTCTGTTAAATGAGGCAATGTCTAAAAGGTTTTAACGGGACCTATAATTCATGGTGGATTTAACTCACAGCTATGAAAGCATCTGCATAGTCCGCATTACGCGTCGGTCGGCCGTCGATTGCTGTCCTAGCAGCGTTCGTCAAGAATGAGTGTACGATAGAAGCCAATTTGACACGAATGTCGCGCTCCGATTCGTCGACAGAGTCGTCTGCTGGAAGAAGTTGGTCGTACAGAACCCCCAGCGTTATGGCAGGTGAAATCTCCAGATGGTCTATGAGAGCTTGCTGGATGACTTGGATCTCGTCTTCCTCCTCTGTAGAATGTGTCTGGTAATATTCAAGCCAGTGGCATAGCACGTACCACTCTGGAGCAATTGTAACAGAACATCCGTATTTCGTTTGACCCATTTGGCGTCTGCGAGTGAAAGACTAGTGATAGCTTTGTATCCCTCTATCCTGACCTGTAAGTGGCCGAATTAGCAGACATTTCTAAAGCAATGCAAGGCCACGCACTGCACCGATTGCATCTTCGCAAATGTCGTACACGGCGTTGATAGCATCCTCCTCGATGTCTGTAAACTCTTTCAAGAAATCTTTGATATGTTGCGCCGCAATGATTTTTAGATGGGCGTTAGGATGGTGAGCCAGTTCGATAAGATTCTCCAGAACGGCTCGCCGCACCTAGATCAGACGGTCAATCGCAATAAGACTTGGAGAAAACAAGGCGTACTGAGCTGTTGGGAGCACTTTTTTCAGCTTGTCGCAATTTTGCTGGGTTCGTGGTTTAAAAAAGAGAGAAGCGAGGCTAAAATGAGGCGCACATTGTATGTCCCTTTCTTCGTCCTTGAAATGATCCCCGTCTTCCATTAATCAAAGTACAGGCAATTCTGCCTACTTGAATGTATCAATTCCAACGAGGAAACCCTCAAAACAGTCGGACGATGGTGAGAGTAACAAGTCAAGAAGACATTTGTCACGTGCAATGCACTGTAAATTCACACTCGCACGGGTGACGGAAACTTACATTTCTCTGGTAAACTCTCTACAAGTATTTACGCCGTCGCTACCTTCTTGATTCTCAACGGACGACCATCCATAGGTTCTGATAGTTTCTGTCAAGACGTGGCAAGAATTATAACGGAGGACGCATAATACTAGACATGATATGGTCTGCTTCCCGCTTCTGTCCAGGATACGAGATGTGAAGTTCATAGGCATACTATACTGTTTGCTTGAGCCTTTATCAATACTGACGCTGAAAGCGCCTTCATTTCTATGGCCAGTTCCTCCCAATACAGAGGCGTGGGTCCACTCCAAAGGTCAATCTAGATAGCACTGGATTGAACGAAGCGTGTAGAACAACTACCGTCCGGGGTAGAACCTTGAATATATCCTTCTAAGTCTTTGGGGTGGAGCGATTATCATGGGACGTACTCCTCAACATTATCCCCCCAAAGCTCAGACGACAAAGCCACTTGTGAAGCTGGCAACATATCAGAAGATGTAGTGATATTATCAAGGGAATATGCACGAAAAGCTGCTTTCGGATCAACTAACCCTCGAAGACGAATTTCACTGCGTTCCGCGAAAACGAGGGAATGGCAATCATAACCCGAAGGCTTTCTTTATATTAAAGGAGTCAGACTACCGAAAAGCTGACAACGAAAAAAGAAACGTACACGACGGCATCCAAGTAGGCCAATGGATTCACTATATAGGGTAGTTCGTCTATGAAAATAGTGTTCAGTTCATTCGTCTGGCTCTCTTTATGGCTCCCAGCGAACGATCGAGTCTGCAAACCTGCGTGAATACATGGTTACCTACCAATGCGATAGACTCACCCAAGATGAAGATGCAGCAACTGTCTCATGGCTGACCTCCAGTCAAGAATGTCAACTCAAGAAAGAAAGACCATCATTATGAAAAGATTATAGTCAAGCTTTGCTTTGCACGTACCACTTGCTAGGCAAGGACATCGTCGGTAAGGCCTTCGGCGCCATTGTCGCGTACATGAAGAAGAGTACTCGTTATATCCTACGTGGAGCCGATTCCGCTTCAGAGCATCTGGCCAGTTTGTTTCGTACAATCCGACGTACCGTATCCAGACCGTCTGTATTGGATCTTGAAGGGTAGTCCAATAAAAACCAAGAAACTTCAACCACTGGCAATCGGCAAACCAGCAAACGGGAGAAGGTATTTGAGCCGAGACCAGTTTCGCACGAACCAGTCCGAAGTAATAATTCCATAGGCACCTGCGATGCAGGAAAGGAAAGTCATCAGCACAAAGGTCTTGCCTAGACGAAAACGTGAATAAATAGTTTGGCCCGGAAGAAATTTGATCACCAACCTGTCTGCATTCCGAGTATCTTCTCCATGCTACCACAGGCGCATCATATGGGGTGTTAACAGTATTGAATATGGTCTTGCAAAGCATGCCGAGTGTCGTTTTACTGATCAGAAACACTCCCGTTTAGCAACAAATCAAGACGCTATGATAGAAAGAGACTCACTCCAGCACAGGAATCACGACGACGCCTACGAGCGACTCAAATATTTTGACACGCCGGTACGTCCTCTAGAATGGGTGAGGCAAACGAGAACAACTTTGTGGACTCGCCCCGGTTCGGGCTCCTCGTATATGTCGCTTTCTGAAACAAGATGTACTTCGGAATAAATATGCAATTCGTTCCGCGTTACGATTGGCAAGTTCAGAAAGCCAGAAAGCGGGGTTCCGCATCTTCCGCATCTAAAAATGTTTTCCTCGTCTGTTGCGGAGTAGCTCATGTCCCGTAACAAATTTAACAACCCTCGTCGTTTATGGGGCCTGTTCTCCGTTAGTGCGCTCCGCTCAAGGGCATCGAGGGTGAATATCCTCACCTTATTAGCTCAAAAGAAATTCAATTCAAACGATGGGCCTTATTTGAAGCAAACCCGATAGTACACTTGCGTAGCATTGTATGACAGAAACATTGAAGGATGGAGTAAATCGGACTAGATTACATGATGTACCTGGCTGAAGCATCAGTCTCAGCAGATAACCTGTCGACGCCACTTACAGTTTGCGAGTCTCGTCATTATCAAGCCGCCTGTCCAAGTCTCTTCGCCAGCGCCACCAACTCATCGCTCACTTCCTTAATAACTTCCGGCTTCACCAGATCCCCATACCATTCCGCAACCTTTGGCGTCCAAAATGTCGAATCCCCATCGTTGCCATACCAGCACCCCGCCATCCCCCCATACACCGCTGCCACCGTATCCGCATCGCTCCCCAAATTGGCAGCACGAATGGCCCCAGCCTCAAAGCTATCAGTGGAAAGGAAACAATACAACGCAGCGACGAGTGTGTGCAGGACGTAACCCGTGGAGGGGAGGTCCTTCACCTTGGGGATGCCCCCGCCATTAGCCTTTATCAAGACCAACAGAGGATGCTCCGCTTCCAGCTCCTTCCCAGTATACGCCAGTGCTTTTCGTAGATCTGCATTCCGATAGTGGAATTGAGCGAAATAGGCCAAAACGTCGAGTTTGGACATGGTGACATGGTCGTCGGTGGCCGCCCGCATTATCCTGCAAATCGCGCCGGTCCAAACTTCGCATGCCTCCTGGCACATGTCGTTTGGATGTGTCGTTGTGCTGCTACGTCGTGCCAGCGCCATCGCTTCGTCTTCGTTTCTCCAGTACGCGACGCCAATGGGGATGATTCGCATGAGACTGCCGTTCCCAGAGGAGCCGTCCCCACTGAGTTGTTTCTTGACCGTGAGGAGTGCTTCTTCACTGGGATTTGCTTGATAAAAACCGACGGCCTGGCGAATGGTGTTGCCGATATCGAAGCACTCTCCGGTCGCGCTTAGCGTACCGTCACGCCACCATTTGGTGTAGGCGTCCAACTGGTCTTTCTCGTTGAAGCCGTTCTTTGACGCGATGGAACGCGCGAGGGAGAGCGTCATACTCGTGTCGTCCGTCCACACGCCCTTCGGAAGGTTGAAATTCTTGTTTGGGATCATAGAATCGACGTGGGGGAAGGAGAATCGGTGGTGGAACTCGGCGGGACCACCGAGTGCGTCAGAGAGTGCCGTACAGAGGAGTGCGAAGCGAATCTTCGTTTCGAAGGGTGCTTTGGTGACTTGTTGAGTGAGGGACATGGTGGGCGATGGTGAGATGGTGAGATGTATATCATATCAGATGGCGGTGATCGCACTTGAACATGATCGTAGACAGTAGACAGGCCCAATCACCATTCCTCCAGTGACATAGTAGAGAGCGGGAGACTGAAACCGCCACAGATGTGATCTCGACGCTTTGATCGATACGGGTGGCTTACGCGCAACCTTCACTATGAGGTTAACATACACAACTTCCGACCCAAGAGGACGTTATCCGAGCAATATCTGAGGGATAGCATTGACATTAAGACACTAAAACCAAATGAGTGCGACAATACACTTACCGACCCCAGTCCGGACTCCGTAGCAGTTTCGTAAGAAAATTGAGAATCATCAAGAGAACGAGAACGAAAGTATTGCCAGCTCCAGGACCATTATAATCGCCACTGCTTAGGTCGCCACAGCGCGCGGCGTCAGCACGATAAGCGCATGTTCGTGTTGGAAGGAACATGAATAAGATTGCGTTGCAGGGTCCGAACGTCACAATATTGCAGCAATATTGAGTAAAAGCAACGCACACGATGCAGCATACCCTGCATGGAAGTGGATAACCTTGGTTCCGAAAGCGCTTGAAAGGTGCTTTTGAGAAGCCGAAGGTTCCTTTGTCAGAGAGCTATCAGCAAGGCGCTTTCGACGCGGTCTAAGCAGCCTCGTGTGGCGTCTTGGATGAAAGCGGCTGAAACGAAAATAGGTTGCCAAGAAGCATTGATATCATCCCGGGAGATGCCGGAAGCTCGAGAAGGCTGCCCAGATACGTTGATCGGGTGGTGAATTGGTCCGTCAAGACTGGCGTTGAGGTAATATGAAGTATGCAGTTGCTAAGATGTCCTAAACGACACCAAGCTTGTGTCTTTCAAGTTATGCAGACCTTTGAAAAGTGTAGCCAACAAGAGGACCCCGGATAATACACCAAGATCATTGTGGCCAAATTCGGACAAAAAATGGGATTTTGGGTACCTATGGTTGGCCGAAAGTACGGACAAAAATGCACCTAGCAGTCCCTATGGTTGTGGCTCCGTTTGGACAATTTTTTTGTTAGACAACATGATTATGCCCTGTGTTTGGACAAAAGTATAGTAGCCCAAGGCTTTGGTAGCCTATTGCTACCATCTGATACTATGTGTGCAGTTGGGGAGAGAATTTTTTTTATTCGACACTCACATTTTAGCGTAATTTGCCCCTAATATTGGTCGCCGACGCCTTGCCGCTTGTGGCGCACCATGTCATTGTGTGTATGTTCGGACAAAAATGGCGCGCAAAATCTCATCATTGGCGCTTTGTTCGGACAAAAAAAAATTTGATGTTCGGACAAAAAAGGCCAAAATCCGAAAAATTTGCCACAATGATCTTGGTGTATTATCCGGGGTCCTCCAACAAGGGGTCGCTAGGTTTCAGGGCTGGCCTGGGCTGGACCCTTGCTACTTTCGGCAATTCAGGATAAACAAAGAAGTCGGGGTTCTTGAAAAGTTTTATAGCTTCTTGTTCTCAAGACCTCACCTTCCTTTCGTACCACCACCATCCCCCACTTCTCCCTCTTCTTCCCTCAACGCGCAAGTCAGTCTATTTTTTCCATGTCCTTCACGTACAAGGCTCACACGCTCTAGTCTAATCATGTCTGCCGCCGTTCCCGCTACCGAGCCCACCGCCACCGAGCCTGTCGCTGAGGCCACCCCCGCCACCACTGAGACCCCTGCTGAGACGCCCTCGTCTCCTTCCAAGCAGAGTTTCTTGGCCAAGCTGTTCGCGTCTTTCAAGAAAGAGAAAGCTGAGAAGAAGGAGAAGAAGGAAGAGACCAAGGAGGAGGTACGTCCTTTCACCAATTCATCGTGGTCGTCGTACTTATTCTTTTCATCTAGACCACCGCCGCCCCTGCTGAGGATGCCGCACCAGTCCTCCCGGCCCCCGTCGTCGACGAGACCCCAGCACCGGCCCCTGCAGCTGAAGCGTGAGTAAATGTCATGTCCACCATTTCGCCACCTTCTCACGTTTTGTCTGCGTTACAGCGAGCCTGCAACTGCCCCCGCGGCTGCTGAGCCAGAAGCACCCAAAGAGGAAAAGGTTTGTTGATCATATGTCGTTCTCCATACAGCTAGCTCAATCTTCCCCGTTCTATAGAAGAACCGCCGTCTTTCCGCACGCGTAACGGACTTCTTCAAGCCCAAGCCCAAGGGTGAGACCTCGCCAAAGATTGAGGAGGCTCCTGAACCCACCGAGGAGACACCTGCTGCCGCTGCACCTGCACCTGCTGCGACCGCATAGGCATTTACTTTTCTGTTGGGTTATCAGTCTTTTTCTCAACTTATTACGTTCTTTACTCTCATGGCTCGCTTCTTTTCATACCCCTCACGTATACCTTTTGCATTCTGATCTCACCTACTACATCATCTCTTATTTCATACGTCGGTTTTCATGCCTCGCCTTCTATGAGTAGAATTGAACGATGCATGCCCGTTGCTCTTTTTGAAATGATTCACTTATCTTTGCGTGTTATTGTCTAGGTATGAGTCATTGGCTACCGCATGATTCGCGTGCCAAGGATTTGCGCAAGCGACAGACCGATGTTTGCCTGTTCAGATGTTATACGTTGTACTTACCGCACGTTACGGCCTTTGAGAACTACATCAGACTATATCTCTACGCCTTTCAGGAGGTGTCTTTTTTGACCTTTCCGAAGTTCGGAAGCAAAATCAAGCCGGATTCCGCCGGTTAATCAAGGTCATGTGATCTTCACGCGTCGTGGCGTCTGCTACGCGTCTCATTGGCCTCGCTGCCCAGTATCAGCCAATATCTCATGCGTGCGACATTCGCTATTATGGGTAGTAGAGTGAGACCGAGACTGAAATTCTCAGTAGGCGTTATAATTGGATGTCTTCTTCATATCTGTCCCGCTAATATTTATCATGGTCATAACCACACCAAATCAGTATGAGCTCTGGGATAAATGCTGTAGCTTACTGTTTTCTTCGTCAGTAATTAAACTAGTGCGGATCTCATGTCCTATTCTTCTCGATTTTTGTAGAGGTAGAATTGTGTGATCACTCTCCGTCTGGAGCATAATTCGTTTTGGCTGTAAGGCAATATCTCCCGACAGTCTTCCAGCGGTCATGACTGAAAAGAACACATACCAGCATGTCATATGCTTTTATTGCCTCTCGAAGCCTGAGCCGGGGAGAATATAAGTAATCAGCATGTAAATATCAGCACCCAAGGCTGCCCAACCTTACGTAGTGGTCATATTTTGTCTGCCTCCGGGAGACTAGCCCAATCTTACCAGACGTACCTCGTCTAACTACATATTTACCGATGGAAATTGCGTTTCCACCCCCCGAGTAACAATGTTGGGGCGGCCTCATTGCTCCACGGTATACGGCCATTCTACTTTACTCGTCGTTCATATGGCGATTAGATTATTGGTGAGGAAGCATCGACTTCTTTACTATACCAGTAACGGCAGCCTGAGGCTACATTATATATTCACAAGGGCATCGGCTACTCGGTCCGGGAGCGGGGTACAAACTTTTTAAGCGACTTTGTATTTTGGAATCACCGATCACGACAAACCAATGGATCCAGTCGTTCCCCCAGAGATTGCTGCTGAATTAACCCAAATACTGTCCAACCTAGTGCTAGGCGACAATGAGATACGATCCAAGTATGTGTTTACCTTGCTTTGACGGCGTACGATTGACGTTGCCATCCGCAGTGCTGAAAAGACCGTAAATGAACGTCTTGCGCATACTCCAGAGCTTTATCTGCTCGCGCTATCGCAGTTCTCGATTGTTGCAGACACAGAAGTGGTCAGTAGCGAGCTCTCAGCCTGTCTGATTTCTCATTGGAACACTATCTAGATGCGATCCTTCTCGCTAGTTCTCCTCCGACGTCTCTTGTTCCGCCCATCCCCAACGAATGCAGCGCACCATACACGTCTGAGCCTGTATGATAGCCTCTCCAACCAGACTCTCGATACCCTAGAACGCCTCCTTCTACATTCTCTCTCCCACGAGCCATCTGCCGTTGTCCGGAGGAAATCCGTGGACTCTGTATGCGAACTCGCGAATAAAGGCATGTCCCGCGGACGCCCGTGGCATGCGTTACAAGCCCAAACATTCTCCATGGCGCGCGCCTCGGACGCTTCCATGCGGGAGACGGCCTTCAATGTCTTCACCGGCTGCCCGAATCTCGTCATGGACTTGCAAACCGACGCGGTGTTAAATGTATTTCGCAGCGGGCTCCAAGACCAATCCTCCGATGTCAGACTGGCTGCCTTACAGTCCTCCGTCCAATACCTCACAGCTGCAGACGCCACCCAGCTGGCACAATCATTATCATTGATGTATCCAATCCTCGAGACACTACCATCTTCCCCCCAGAACAAGCTCACTGCCCTCATCACTGCCCTCCATCCACTCTGTTCTTCCCATCCGGTTCTTTTCTCGATCCATCTTCCCGCCCTACTTCAGTTTATACCATCATTGGTGCTACCGGCAGCGGATTGCGGGCCGACCCCAACGATGAAGCAACCCTTCACCTTTCCCCCAGCGGCTCAACAGAAGGACGCCGACGACGCTGAGAGCGAAGACAAGAAAGACCTCAGGCTCGCTGCGTTGGAGATGATGGTCAGTCTTACAGAGGCCAAACCGAGTATGGTCCGGAACGTCGATGAATGGGTCAAACTACTGGTCCGAGCCTGCTTAGAGGGGATGGGAGAGTACGAAGACGATATGGACAGCACAATGGAGTGGCTGAAGGAGGATGTACGCCGTTTTACTTGCTTCTAGGCTATGCCCTAACATATAATCATCTAGCCATCTACAGGGTCCACCGATGCAGATGATTCGGCGCCGGCGTTATATGAACAGTCTTTGGATCGTGTTGCGTGCGCTTTGGGTGGACATTCAGTTTTACCACCTGCATTCCAGTTCATCCCCTCTATGCTCGCGAATTATGACTGGCGATCCCGACACGCGGGGCTTATGGCTATTGCAGCGATCGCGGAAGGGACCGGGAAGGTATACACGGTCTATTCGTCAAGGTCGCTGGGCTAATTGGATCATAGACAATGCAGAATGAGCTTACCCAGGTTGTTTCGTACGTCTTGCTTTTGTTATCATGAAATTGCTACTCACAGGGTAAAGCAGATTGGTAACCCCCATGTTCTCTGATTCTCATCCTCGAGTCCGGTGGGCGGCTTGTCAATGCGTGTAAGTGGTTTCCTGAAAGGTTATCGTTTCACCCATCGCTGTCTGTAGAGGTCAGCTTTGCACGGATCTCGGCGACCTTCTCGAAGAACCACATCACGCTGCACTGCTCAACGTCCTGATACCAACACTAGAAGATCCCGAACCTAGGTCGGCAACTCTATACATTTTGCGTTTACCGCTTAACCGTTGATTTTCAGAGTACACTCGCATGCTGCCGCAGCATTGATTAATTTCTGTGAAGGAGTGGAAAGAGATACACTATTGCCGTATTTGGATCCAATCGTCGAGCGGCTGCTGAAGCTCATGACTGAGACGACGGAAAGACGTTATGTCCAGGAACAGGCGATCACTACACTCGCTATGGTCGCCGATGCTAGCGAGAGAGCATTTGGACGGGTATGTGTGTTCAGTGTTCTTTTCACTCCATGTTAACGAAGCTGCCCAATAGCATTACTCCGTCATTATGCCCCTTCTATTGAACGTTCTCCGGAATGCGGAGACCAGTGAATTCAAACGCATGAGGAACAAAGCTATGGAATGTGCCGGCCTCATCGGTATGTTCAAAGGTCCGATTTCCCAACGAGAAGACATCACTAATATACGTCCCGTTATTACAGCCATCGCAGTGGGCACGGAGGTTTTCCGACCAGACGCGAATGGGTTGATCGAGTTGCTCATTCGGATCCAAAGTTAGTCGGGATGGCCTTTTCTCCTCTCGATTCGAACTGACTGTGTTGTAGAGCTACCTTCCGACCCGTCAGATACTCAACTCGCCCACTATTTGATGGGCACATGGGCGAAAGTTTGCCAGGCAATGGGCGCGGACTTTGAGCCTTATCTGCCTGTAGTCATGCCCGGATTACTGGCGATGGCTAACAAGAAGGCCGACGTCAGCGTCTACGGTGATTTATTTCAGAGTTGACGCCTTCGTGGAAGCTGAAGATCCTTCTTAGATGCTCCCTCTTCACCTGAGTCTTCTCCAACTATAACACCGGGATGGGACATCATACCAATGGACGATCAGCTATTCTCGGTACGGACGCAAGGTCTGGAAGAAAAGTGCCAAGCGCTAGAGACGATGCTCATCCACGCCTCTACTGTGCAAGCCAAGTTCGGGCCTTGGGTAGCATCCAGTCTCGAAGTCTCTCTCAATGGCCTGAAGTTCTACTTCCACGATGGTGTACGAGAGGCATGCGCCATGCTTCTTCCCGTCCTACTTCACGCGGGGCATTCGTCTGGGACACTGACGTCCCAGATGGTGCATGCGACGTACGCACAGCTGATACAATGCGTGGCGGTCGAGAACGACCCGGGCTTCGTGGCGTCTCTGTTCAAGTCTACCGCTGACTGTCTGAAGATCTCTATTCAGGCGGGTGCGGCGCTGGAGCAGGATGTGCGGACCGGGATCATCAATGCGATAAAGAAGCAAGTGAGCTGGTTAGCTGAGAGGCGCAAGGGGCGGACTCCGCCTGAGGATGAGGACGAGGATGAAGATTTGATGCTCATTGAGGAGATGGAGGACTTTGCGTTAGAGGATATGGGGAAGTTGGCTGAGATTTTGTTTTTGCAGGATGGGCAGATGACGGCGGAGGGTGAAGCATTGTTAGTTGGGATCAGTAGTGTGAGGCATTTGGGTAGTGGGAAGGGGTATGAGTAAAAGTTTTGAACAAGGAAATTGTAGGGTTCGATGTATGTATATTTTATGGTAGCTATAGTGTTAGTGGTTATGTATTTATTTGCTAAGTAGTACTATGATGCATTGGGGACTCATAGACGGCTGGGTGACCTCGATGGAAAGAGCGATATCGCATAGATTAGATATCGGTTAGTTGACACGCCTGCGAAGCATTGTATGTTGTTTCTTTCACGACTACCACGACCTCATCTCCAAGCGAAATCATTCTCCCAACGCCAAAACGATGTACTTTGAACACGCCTCCGCATTTGCCAATGCTCCTCCTGGAGCCTCTGTCGTGACAGACGCGTATGGAACAAGGATCGAACTCCCACGCACCTTTCAGCCGCCCCAGTTCTTAACTGATCGTTCTCCCGCGAACGTGATTCATGCATCTTCCCCATTCTCCTACGCATACTTCGCTACGGCACGGGAGCCCAACAAGAAGATCAAAGATGAAAGAACCGTCGTCATCTTTATAGATGGAGCATGCTCAGGCAACGGCACAAGTGGCGCTGAGGCAGGAATCGGCGTGTACTTTGGACCGAACTCGCCGCATAACGTTTCCTGCTCAATCAGCGGTGCTCAGACAAGCCAGCGCGCTGAGTTATGCGCGGCTTTGCGCGCGCTCGAGGACGAACTTACGCCGGAGACCGCGTTCTCTTTTTCTATTCCTGTGTATCCGTAACTCTCAATAATGAATTACTAGTATTTACTACATACCAAAATCTAATATTCGGCTGCTGGTAGATTGAAATTCTGACTCAAGATTGTTTTTCACAAATCTCAGAATCATGCCTACTAGACACCTTGCAGCTTCTCAATATATGAATTCTCTTAGATTGACCAAAGCTCCGGACGAATCGACGAAATCTGACGCGTAAATTCGACATCTGGCCGCTTGCCGGTCGGACTCCAAATCCGTGGACTAGATATGGGACGATAGGATAATGGACTGTACGATTAAGGACTCGGAGTGGGGTCCATCCAGCAACAGATCTAGAGGACGCACTCCCAACTTTGACTACAACATCGCATCTACACAGACGTGTCGTCACTTCGGAACACTGCGTAAATATAAGTACTAAAATATCAGCAATAGGTACGAGGTATAAACGGGAAAGGCCACACAATCCTATCCTATCCACTCCACTCCATGTACCCTACGCAAAACTATCCCTCCGCCCATTATCCGCAAACAATGCCTCAAACTCCTCCGGCGTCTGCCCAATCACCCCAAACGCTTCTTGCAACGTCTTCCCCAGCGTCTCAAGCTCCTGCGTCACCCCCTTCATCGTCAAGGCATACGCAAAGAACAACAACTGTCGTGATCCTTTGACATCCCTATTCCGTACAACGTCGAGCTTGCGTATCGCATCAACCTACCCTCATATTTCAATACACGCACCAATGAGATTGACAGGAACAGACTCACCAAGCGCTGTCGAGATTCCTCCGCGGGGGGTAGATACGGTGGCAAAGGCATCTTCAGCTGAAAAGCGGACGCAAGAGTCGAAAAGTACAATATGATGTTTCCGACCATTGCGTGACGTTCCTTGTTCACGGGTAGGATAAAATCCTGACGTACGCTCGTATACCTGCCAACGAGGTCAATAAACCAACATCGACATCCAAGAAGCTCAAAGAAGTACCATTCCTCCCTCGTCGTCACGCAACGCATGCTATGCAACTTGTCCAATATCGTTTGTAGACTAATCAAAACACCGCGATAAAGCTGTACAGGGAATGGTCCTTTCAATCGCGGTTCATGTTGTGTCTGGGACAGCAGTCCTTGCAATTCAATCAGCTTGATTTGCAGATGTAGCTCCCTGATAATAAGCAACATTAACATCAAAGTAAGTCTGAAAGCCAACACGACGCTCACATAGCCATGAACTCTTGGATGGAGTTATTCAACCTCGTCAAGCCAGTCTGCGTTCCAACCAGGTTAACACCTTCTACCAGCGCATCATGAGACTCGTCTTCGTCCGGTTCTTCTCTGTACTCGGGTGCAAACGAATTCGAAGCTACGAGACGGGTGTAGAGCCAGCCGATGTTAAGACAGAACCTATTCATTTCATCAGCTCGCGAATCAGAGCAACTATGGAAAGGACTGACTCGCTCAGCGCCTTGCCTAATTCTCGCCTGGCCTCAGCTGGCCACCAGAACCGCGATATGAACGCCGCATAGAGAACACCAACTGTCACGGCGATAGCTCGATGATATGCAACATAAACAACGGACACGTCTCGGCTTTGTCTGACATTGAAACTATCATTGCGTCAGTATTGTTAAGGTCTATGGAATGGATAACCCACCAGTAGAGGCATGTTAGATTGTACGTTAATAATGCAAAACGTGCCGCCGACGCGTGGGGAGGCTTCGTAACAATGAAGTAGAAGCAGGGAATAGAGAAAAAGAAGCCAAAGATGGCCAGTATGACAGCACTTTCGGAAAACAGCTCATAAACGGCAGCTGCAAGGGTAGCACCGAACCTAGGGACCGCTTCAGATTCAGAAACGAGCAACACATAGACACCACTCACAGAGTCCATAGTACACGATGCACGCTCAGGAAGTTCGTCTAAATCATCACATCAGCTAACAGCGCTATGTGATATTAACCGCAACGCTCACTGCACCAATAGTAGGCGAAATGACCACGAAGAACTGTGATCAAAACATGAGCATACCCCCCCATATGAATTCATCCACGAACCGAGACCAAGGCCCAGTCTCCATTGTATCGCAAGAATATCGGTCGTGTTGCATCGAAGAACGCGGGCGATGCCAATAGAGCCGTAGCCATCCCAGCTTTGATAGCATACTTGATATCCCTTTCGCCCATCCGTTTCCCCACTGACCAGAGCATCTGTTTGATCCGCCCTACGAAGCTCAGATTGCTTCGCGCAGGTGTCAGAACGGTATTCGGGGCATGGGGTCGTACTTTCGGGAAAGTAGGCCGTTTCCGCCTATTTGGGAGAATGAAGGATGCTGTGTAAAGGATCAGTACATATAGATGGAGACAACGGTAGCAAGCGACTTGCATAGTTGGTGCTTTAGACCAGGCCGTCGACCATGGCTTGGGACAGATCTCCAACTTGTGAACTTCCGCCATCTCGCTCTCATAGCATTAAATGACCGCCTGAACCATCCTTTCCAAGTCAACCTGTTGCGTTCATAGTTGTAAATTCTCTCCATGGCGTCCACGAGGCTAGTCAACTCGGTGGCGAATTCCTCGAGAGTGAAAATGAAGCTAAAGAGTTCGGCATCAGCACAATGTAAGACAAACGAGAAGTTGAAAACGTACAAATAAACCAAGAATACATGTTCGTTATCCGGACTCATGAGCATGAGGTTGTCAGCTTTCCCATTGGCAGAGTATACACTCATACGGCTGGTTGAGAGATTGGCGGAATCCATGTAAGCAACATCACTCTTCCTGTATAATCGCATAACCGCATGGTTGGATGTACTCTCGAAACGCATAAGGGCCTTTCCGATATTGTCAACAAGCTCGAGAAACTCTTGTGGTTGAAACTCGTTCTTTGATCCTCGTCGTTGAGACTGGACGAAAGATTCTCGGAGACGCTTGAGGGAAGACGCACAAGTGCCCTACAGAGAATGTAAATCGATATTGCGACAACACAAGTTGATGACATACCGATAGAGCTTTAAGTGGTGGTCCCAAGTCGTCCACCAATTCCCCGAACATAGTTGCAGCAGCCTTCAACATGGCAGTCTCCTCGTCGTCCTCAACCACATCCCCTTCAACGATCTTGTTCTTTCCTGTCCGCTTCGAATGCCGCATCCTCTTGACCACACCAGCCTTCGTCAGATCATACTGCAGCCTAATCCCACTCCTCAGGCCATTAAGGTGTTGTGCCAAGCGGTTCAAGCAGTCCACCGCATCTTCGTATGCCTTCTTCCTTCCGTCAACTTGGCTGGGCCCGTCTAACATGGGCGAGTCTGTCGAAGAAGTGTTCGCCTTCCCCGCAAAGAACCACTCGCTCTTCGCCTCCTTGAGATTCTTCTTCAGACTCGTAAAACTGTTCTGGTGATTCTCAACCGCCTTTTGCAACTTTTCTTGGCTGACTCGATGCATGGGTTCTTCTAGCAAGAAGGTGCTGGTAAGCATGTCGAGAAGCGTAGAGAATGAGTCAAGAGTTTTGGTCATGTTGGTTTGGAGGTTGGCAGTCGCGCTTTGGGGCCAGATGAGGTAGCAGATGACATTGGAGATGGCGCTGCCGCAGAATATGATAAATGCCATGGAAAGGAGGGTATAGAGGCCGCCCTCCTTCACCACGACGACAAAGATGATGAGGGATATCATGCTGCATGCCGTGTTGAACTGGGGATTGCCCTGTGAAGAGGCTTTAGATCGACGATGCCAAGAAGAAGGAAGAAGCAAATTACCATCCACACTTTCATCCAGGCTATGAAGCTCATGCTAACACCGATCCAGACGATGGCGAGCACATCCGCGAGCCATTCCCACCCCGGTTTTACGTCGAGCCACCAGAACATGGTCATGCTCGCGAGGCATACAAAGGCCGCGTACGCGAAACCGAAGAGACAGAAAAGGTCGGCTTCGACCATGGCGCCCATAGTCTTCGCAGGATTAAAGTAGACAGCGACGGTGGCGACCATATGTCCACTCGGAAGTGGTTTGCGCTCGCCTTTTCCTGGCCCGTACGACGCGAGGTCACTAATGAGGCCTGAAAGGTGGGGGGAGAATGTGAAGAGCGACGCGATAAAGTAGGCGATGGCGCATTTCAGGATGTTCCGCCAGACAACAGGGATGTCAGGAAAGGCCCATTTGGACTTGAGTGGAGGAGTTGCTGTTACAGTGGACTCTGAGTCTGATGTATCCGGGTCGTAGGTCGAGTCTCCGCTGTCTGACTTGTCGTCGTCGTCGTCGTTGTCGAGATCATCGTCATCGTCGCTGTCGTCGCTCTCCGTGCGCGTCACAGACGAAGAAGAAAAGGGGGATTGTGTTCTGACCGACCGACGCCCTAGAATGCTGGAGGCGGGGCTGCCTTCTATCCACGATCCTGTGACGTTGCTTCGGCGTCCTGAGCGTCGATGACTGTATCTTTGGGCACTGGCGCTGGCAGGAATAGCCTCGTTTTCCATGAGCTGTCCAAAGACCGACCACTGGTGACCGCGGGGGGTATGCTGTCCCGTTCGTGGCGTCGCGTTTACTCTTTTACGGACCGGAGACACCTGAGGGGAGGAGATACTGCGCGTGCCTATTAACGGCCGTGAAGTTCTTTGAGGCGGATCTGGCTCAAACTCTGGATCTATTTGTTCTGGCGATCCAACGAAAAAGTTGCTGTCGCTGGCGCTGCCTTCTCGTGTTCTGTAAGGAATAGACATTGCTGGAGTCGTTCTAGAGGCTGGTAGCGACGATGGAGGGCTCTCCATGGTGCTCGTTGTCGTTGTCGTCGTGCGTCGTCGTTAATGGTAAAGGCTGAAACCCGAATGTGGTGTTGGCGTCATTGTCAACAGTCGTGTGATCAACAGACGCACCTATTTAATGCGGCCAAATCGTGATATCCTGCTCGACGCCGGACGGTTGATTGACGACGTCGAATGTCGAAGAACATTATTGTTCGCGTTATGCTGTTTCGATCAAAGCCTGGACCCTGCCCCACGCCAGATCCCCCGAACTTTGCATTCCCAGGCGGAGACGTCATGCATGGCGCGTAGGCAGACAGCAGATTTGCCGCGTTGGAGGAAAGCCAGAGGCGTCCGCTGATCTTGGCTGTCGCGGTAAGAGTCCGAGTCCATCAAATCTACATGAGGTCTCCTTCGACTCTCCCTCTCCGCGTTCACCAATCATAGATACATATCTATACCTACCCTCTACAAATATACCCTTTCTTCAATCCTTCACACTACCAATTTCAACCTCAATGCTACGTTGACCTCGCTCTAGCGCCTCCATTTCCATTCATCGCGATCGACACCTTTGGTTTCACCCGGACGTCTGGATTTCGCGCCAAATACCTGTCTGTTCAACACGCGTTAGCGTACAAAGATGGTCGCATTGGTCTGGAGATCATACCTCTAGCATCTCAAGAAGCCCATATACCATCCGCGCGATTTACGAAAATCAGCACCGAGAGAGGCCAAATCGACCCATTTTCAAACACTTCCCAGCTACTCGCGGGAGGTTGAAAGTTCATGGTATATCCTTCAAACCGTCTGGAAACAATCCCACTGACGTCCCTTGGTGATTTCAAGGTGAGCTCTTCAAGATTCGTCCCGAAACATAGACTTACCATTCAAAACGTCGCGCAGCCGATTCTGAGCTATGGAAATGCTCGCTCAAACCACTACCAGACGGTTCTCCGACAATCGCGAGCGGAATCCATCCGTACACGTTGACCATATAACTGGCCCGACGCCACATTCATGTCCAAGGTATCTCGCCCAATAGTTTACTGTTGAACACGCGTTAGCGGACAAATACAATCGTATTCGCTTGAAAAACATACCTCTAGTGACAGGGAAGGACTGGACACGAATCGCACAAGTTAGGAAAATGAGCGCCGAAACTGGTCAAAATGACCCAATTTCAAACCCACTCCAGCAACTCGTGGGACGTCCGAAATCCGGCGTATGTGCAGTAAACCATCGGGGAACAGTTCCGTAGAGGTTCCCTAACGATTGAGAGGTGAGTTCTGCCAGTGTCATTCAAAACCAGGAAAAATGCCAGCGACATACCATTCGAACCGTCGCCAAGCTGCGACTGACCGCAGAAAGTGTACACTCTGACTAACATGAAATCGCCAAATGAACGTGTCGACAAGGAGGAACGAAAACGATACGTACACGTCGATGGTATGACCGCGCGGACGCCACATTTGACTCCCAAAGTAGCGCGCCCAATAATGCACTGCTGAGCACACGTTAGCGTACGAATACACTTTGAATGGGACGGAGAACATACCTCTAGCACACGGGAGGTCCATGACTCGAAGCGCGCGAGTTAGGAAAATGAGCGCCGAAACTGGTCAAAATGACCCAATTTCAAACACACTCCAGCAGCCCGAGGGACGGCAAGAATCCATCGTGTGTACTTGAAGCCATTGGGGAACGTTTGCCGCAGAGGCCTCCTAGCAATCAAAGGTGAGTTCTTTGCATTTTGTTCCACACCAAGAAAAACCATAGACTTACCATTGGAAGCGTCGCCAAGCAATGAGGGATCAAGGAAGTGCACGTTCGAGCTAGTATCCAAGACGTGGATGAATCGTCAGGCGAAAGAGAACATTAGGCACTCGTGCACGTCGAAGGTATTGCTGTTTGGACGCCACATTCAAGCCCCAAGGCAGCGCGCCTAATAATGCACTGATCAGCACGTGTTAGCGTAACAGAACAATAATAATGGTATCAAGAGCGTACCTCTATCGCCGTGGAAATCCAAGACGCGATGCGCAGGAGTTGGGCAAGTCGACGGAATATGAAAGGCGTTGCTATCCTCGGGGTTCAGTAGGGAACGAGTCTGTATAAGGAAAAACAATGTAAGAAGCCAACGCAAAGGTCAACTGGACTTTGGAACGATAGTCCATGTTGAAATGAACCCAAGGCCCGAAGGCATAAGAAAGTTGAACACGAACGCACAAAGAAAAGAGTTAACGTTTTCGTATTGCTGAGCGCTACGCGCTATCATGTCGAACATGGTTTCATAGTCTTCCCAAGTATAGGCCCATGTGACGCACCACGGGAGGTGGGCACTAAAGGAGTCAGTTAAATCAACAGACTTGACTTACCAACGTCGAATATGAATCCAGATGCGTACCGCCTGACTCCGGGTCCGGGTGCGCCACCTATGAGCGACTTGACGAGGGAACCTAAAGGAGTACGGTCAGCGCCAAGATGAGAGAACGTGGGTAATAGACGTACCTAACATAGAGATCTAATCAGCACGACTCGGAGAACATAACGTGGAAACAGTTAGGAAGTATGGTCATGGAAGCACGTAGCCCTCAACAAGCCTGTATACCACGAGTTAGCTACACTACACATCCGAGATGAGACACGATATCCATAAGCGACTACCAAGGGGTTCCATCAGCGCAAGGTGAGTAGGTTGAGCGTATTGTAGTTGCTACACAAGCTACGTACACGGTTAGGCTTAGATTTACCCACTCCGAGGCTTTCCAAACTTCCATCTTAGCGTCGGTTCACGCACCCTACTGAATTATCGTTAGGCCATGTCTCGACGTTCATTCGTTATGTATATACCTTTATTATCTCGACAAAAGGTCAGTCATCGACTAAAGACGCGTGTGCATCTCTCTTGCACCCCGCGTTGGCAGCATGGCCAACACCATCCTTGCGGATGGCTCGTTGGTATACCAACGTGGCCAGTGCTGCTGAATTCATCTGACAAACTCCGTTAGTCATGGACACAAAGGCAGGTGTATCTACATACTTGGTGTAATGGTCGTTGTCGACCGAGCGGCCCAATCCATGCATCCAAAGTCGTATTCCTTCGCGACAGTAATGCTATAGCTTATGTTAGGGAATGGATGAGAAAGTAAGCGAGATGACCGTACCTTCCGTAGCGTTGGAGTTCCGTGGTTCGTCACTCTGTAGGTAGATGGTTAGGATACTAACGGTTGAAGAAAGAAAGTAGACGCACAATACTTGGTAGCACACTTGGCCAAGTCGGTATACCGACTAGCCGTCCGAACAGGACGGCGTTGGCCAAGTTGCGAATGATGTATGTGGGGCCGAGACGTTGGCTTGCGTTAATGGAACGAAATGCTAGGAGGGGTACGAGTTAGTAGGGGGCAACGTTACAAGAACATGAGGGAACGTACCGAGTGCGTATTTTCATCGAATCCCTAAACCTTCCGTCTCGCACAAAGCGTTGGCGAGACTCTGCGACGTTGGTCTGCATGGGTTGAATTCAATAGGAGTTGGTCCAGGTGGGAAAGGACACGTCCTATGTCGAAAATATCCAGATATTGAAAGTTGGATGC
The DNA here is from genome assembly GCA_011800155.1 of Flammulina velutipes. Taxonomy (NCBI): domain Eukaryota; kingdom Fungi; phylum Basidiomycota; class Agaricomycetes; order Agaricales; family Physalacriaceae; genus Flammulina; species Flammulina velutipes. The sequence goes on along the minus strand of CM022370.1, from coordinate 3,536,877 downwards.
ACGTTTAGTTTAGTCTGATAGCGCCCATTAGCAATTATAAGCAAAGAGAAAGAGAGCGGAACATACCTGAGCTAGCCTTTGTTTCGTCGTAGTCCGTGGTAACCGCCTTTCCGGGATCCTATTGCTTGTTGTTAGAGAGCGTCAAAAGTGAGTTGCAAAGGAACGACGTACGATATGAATGAACGTCAGAGTTTTCTAAGACGCGTTCTGAGAAAAGGTTAGAGTTATTTTTAGCGTAGAAGAATAATAGCGAGCGCACCTTGGCGAAAAAGCCTCGCAAGCTATTGCACAAGAATCCTATTCGCTGCGACCGCACACTGGCCATGTCGGTATACCGACAAGTCGTCCGCCAGGACGATGCTGGCCATGTTGCGGGAGCTTGAATGGAAGACAAACATCGAGGTGTTGAAGATCTTGAGAACCTAGTAGTTTGTCAGACAAAAGCAAGTAGGTCTGACGAAATAGCGCACCTGATATATGTCGATCTAATGCACGTCCTATGGGCTAAGCGCCAAAGATTTCGTTGGTCGTCGTGTAGGGAAATCGTTGGGAAAAGGTATAGTTGGTTCGACGGGATCGGCGACGGCGACGGCGAGGGCAAAGAGCTTGTAGTGGCGAAAGGCTAGAATGGAAAAGGAACTATGGAGTCGTTAGAGAGCGCAAATGGTAGGAAAAAAATGAAGACATACCGCAGTCATAAATCCTTCATAGATGGCGGTGTAGCTGTTTGAACGTCTCTATTCGTGAGACTATATTCCGAGTAAGGGAAGGATAGGCCATGGGTTTGGATAAGGGTATGTACCAGGTGTTAAGCGCGGGATTGCATCTGGCGGCTTAAGGTGGGACTGATCGTTTGCCTGGGTAAAGGTTAGTAAGAGAGTGAATGGATATAAACGAGAACGTACCATTAGCATTAGGCAGGAAGATTAGCGTTGTCGTTGGTATGGTTGCGGGGACGCGTGCCAAATTGGTAGACTATTAGAAATGTGAGCAACGCAAAAGAGAACAGGAATGGTATGAAGCACATACCATAGACGTATCGAAGAGTCACGAAGCGCTAACAGAGACGTCAAGATTTGGTCGTGGTGGTAAGAGGTAGAGGTCCGTGGGAAATAAACGTACAAGTTCTGATCGCTGCCGTACTCGACGTCGAGAGTATTCGTCGCGATGTCGAGAGAGCATGTAGAAGGGAAGAGAGCAAGTCTGGGTATGAGAGTGAATGAAAAGGAAAAGTATAGGAAGATAGAAATGTAAGAGGGAAAGGAATGATGAATATACCACTAACCACTGTTCGTACTTATACAGAATATCATGCCGGTCGCGGGGGCGGAAGGCGGCTATCGTAGGAGTAATACGTATCATAGATGACCGGTCCGGCCGAAAGAAGAGCCCAGCCAATGGAACTTGTATTGGAGGTTTGATGAGGCGAGGGTGGCGGCGCGTCCGTATTGTAGTACGTACCTGTTCCTGCACATTTGGGGAACATAATGTCTTGAAAATAATCTTGGGATATAAATGTTAGAGGTGCTTGAAGTCCGCGTTCATTGCCATTGCTTACAATGAGCTTACGGACACCCTCTCCTCCTCCTCGACGCTCTGCGAACTTCCTCATTCCAACGCGCGTAACCATTGACACATATTGATCAAGGGTCATGTCATGTCACCCTCTGATCGTCGCAGGCGGCGACTCGAACCGCTGAAGGCTCGAACATCCAATTAGTGCTAATGGCTCAATAGCACCCTGCCCGCGATTCGAAGCGGACGGACATCCAAGCCAGAGCTCTGTAGCCAAGAGAAGACACGTAAGAGGATCAAGGAGGCGCCCTTCTGTCCGCAGAGACGGGGATGTGGCGCGCAAGATGTAGAAAACGTCGAGAGTGGTGTTTGAAGCGCACGGTAGACCCAGCCATTATCAGAATAGAAGACTATACGTATCAAAGTATCATTGAAGAGGATTAGAGACCGCAAACGCGCGCACCCAATGCGAGAAGATGAATGTAGCAAGTTAAGAAATGATTGCGTCACGATTAGATTGTCTGAACGCATCACAGGGCCCGATCATCTAGATAGACAATTAACGCGTTCAAGCAGTGTTCAAGGCAATTATACGCGTTTCTACGCGTTTTCGACCCAGGAATTCATTGAAATATGTGAATCCAGCTAAAGCGATGTCGTGCAATACGTCCAGAGACCGCGATAGTAATGTGATGATCCGTAACGACTCCGAGCAGTGTGGCGGTACCGCTATCTTCCATTGGCGTAGTTGTGCATCATATGATATCCAAGTAAGGCCTGGCGCTTCATTTTGAACTGTACTGATACTATTCCCGTTAATCACCCTGATCATCCGATGACGCTGAATATCGACAGGTCCCGCTGAATGGGATACCTCCGGAGGGGGAATAGCCATTGGTTATACACCCTGCTCGCTCTGGATACATTTGGAAGTTCGATTCAAAGGTAATTTGAAGTGATAGAAGCAATGTCCGGTGCACATTCGCCCGCCGAAAGATGACATTCACGAAACGGTATGACCGAGTTATAGAATACAAGGATACGACTTTTGAGGAATGTGAAAATGTTGTCTGTCGACACCACTAACTGTAACGTTCGTTTATCCATTACTTACTATGTACTAGATGCCATATATACTGTTATTATACTACGATCTAAGCGCTCTAGCACTCATTTTGAGGCAGGATCTCTTAACTTCAATGCTATGTTACATGTTCAGAACATTCAAAGGTCATCAACAGGCATTGAATTCATTATATACAGTACATTGTAGTCTATTGGCTACACTACGTTACAGTACGTCGAACTGCTATGCCATTATCCGGGAGCTGACATCTGAACCGCCACAGCGGGGTTCATTTGAATCCGGCGATCGCACCCCCGTCGTTAGCGCTATGAAAACACCATCGGAATCAATGATATGTCATACGTATCGAACATCATACACATCCTGCAGGGAGGGCATTACCAGTTTGAATGGGGAATCTGGGGGGCAAGAGGATAGTCTAGAATAGAGCGGGAGTGATACGAGGTACAGTATATCCGGAATAGCGCGAGTACGGCGGGTCGCATATCCTGTTCCTTGAGTCAAGGGATGGCGAAAAGGAAGTGTGGCGCACCGCGCGGTCGCCCCCTGCAAGCTATGTATCCAGCCCTGGGACAATACGAGGCTTCTTTTGTATCAATCCTTATGACGGGGAGGACGTTTCATAGGTCAGGCAAGCTAGATTTGAAGGTCAGAAACGAGCAGAAAAGGAGACCATAAATACACACTTTTTTTCCCGAAAAAAAGCCCCGCGGCGAGTGGAAAGCTGATGATACAAGCTAATAAGACATTCACGAGGATGCTTCGATGCGAAGGAAGCGACTCTAGCACTGTTGCCGATGAGCAGGTTCTCCTTCGGGCAGCGCGGTCGATATTAGAGTTGTTGCAATGAGCCAAACTACGTTGGAAGGTCAGTAAGACGGCTCAAATCAACGTGACAATGGCTCACTTTTTCGCGGGAAAAAAGCCCCGCGGCGAGCGAAGGACATTTATAGGTGTATGACATCTGCGCGGGGAGAATGAAGGTCATCCAGACTCCAGAGATAAGAGAGTCGAAAATGTAGTCGCATGCAGAGGTCGCCGCCGATCACGTCCTATATCTCAGTCTCAATATCAGTGGAAGGTGCAGATTTGGGTCGAAAACATACCTTTTTTTTCCAAATGAGAAGCCCCGCGGCGAGCGAGCAACCACTGGTAAGCCTAGCGCTTGGGTTGAGATGGACGGGGAGGTGGCGCAAGTTGTTGACAATGAGTTGGCGGCGTTGGACAGGGAAATCTATTTATATCGAAGCTGTCTGTGCGCAGAGAACAGAGTCCAGTAGCGAGTGACTCCCAATGGTCGAACTAGACCGTTCTTCTGTGTGCCACACTGTCAAATCGACATTCAAATTTGAGTCCAAACACACACCAAAATCCAGAAAAAAAAGCCCCGCGGCGAGCGACGCACAGAGATGATTCTTGAAGACGGTGAAGAACGATGCATTTTTGCGGCAAAGAGAGTGTCGTGGCACATACGGGTGATGGTGGGAGGAAGAGGAGTGACCATTCCACGTAACCGCCAAGGTCAATCAACAAAGATTTGGAAAGCGTGACTGCTACTATAAAAGGACAAGAATGTTCTACTTGTCCTTACGCCGTCGTAATGCTCGTCTGGATTTCTAGTCGCTTTCTGGTACGTCTCTATGTTAGCCTCTTGGACTCTACTAACATGTCTCTCCAGGAATGTGTCGCGTCTTTGAACCACACCAAGCCCCTCTATTCGTACCTATATTTCACTCCGTTGCGCCAGAGCAACCACCACGGTGCGTGTCGCTCGTCGACACGTAGATGCTGAGAAGCAGACTAGCACGGTTTCCGGCAGTGTGGGCTCTCCTCTCCGGGGGCGACAATCCCACTGCGCATTGCTGTGCTAGTTGGTGGTTAGCTCGGTGTCCTGCCCGCACCCACCTGCACTCTTTGAACCAGAGTCTGGTGGAGCGCAATGTGGCGCACGGCTTCTGTTTATTTGTATATCCTGTACCAGAAGGCGTCACGTCCGACTGAAGTAGAAGCAAATGTACTAGACTTTTTTTTTTAATTTCATGAGCTTCCCTGCGGGGAGGCGAAGCTATGGACGAAATGGAAAGTTGTTAAGGAAATCCCGCCACCTTGTGGTGTTTATTTCGCCCTTTGCATGGGTACCCCAGACTTTTACTCGGGCAAAATTTACTTTTCGGTCTTCTTCTCTATCGCTTCATGCCCCCTCCGCCAGCCCCCGACACTCAGCCGACACCCAACAGACACCCAGCGAGCAAGCGCCAGCATCCGTACTCTTGCCGATATCACGGCGCAAATTCGCGCAGAACGGCACCACTGGTCCGTGCACTCTCAGAAACATATAAAGCATCCCCAGATTCCACTGGCATTTTCGCACATTGTGAGCGGCAAAAGGTATTTCATTATATACATGGACAACGACGTACAGTACGTGAGTGAGAGGCAGCGACATACCTTCGTGTGCGGCGCCAAGCAGCCCCCGCATCTTCGTATGCCTTCCGTCAACTCGGTGGCGAATTCCTCGAGAGTGAAAATGAAGCTAAAGAGTTCGGCATCAGCACAATGTAAGACAAACGAGAAGTTGAAAACGTACAAATAAACCAAGAATACATGTTCGTTATCCGGACTCATGAGCATGAGGTTGTCAGCTTTCCCATTGGCAGAGTATACACTCATACGGCTGGTTGAGAGATTGGCGGAATCCATGTAAGCAACATCACTCTTCCTGTATAATCGCATAACCGCATGGTTGGATGTACTCTCGAAACGCATAAGGGCCTTTCCGATATTGTCAACAAGCTCGAGAAACTCTTGTGGTTGAAACTCGTTCTTTGATCCTCGTCGTTGAGACTGGACGAAAGATTCTCGGAGACGCTTGAGGGAAGACGCACAAGTGCCCTACAGAGAATGTAAATCGATATTGCGACAACACAAGTTAATGACATACCGATAGAGCTTTAAGTGGTGGTCCCAAGTCGTCCACCAATTCCCCGAACATAGTTGCAGCAGCCTTCAACATGGCAGTCTCCTCGTCGTCCTCAACCACATCCCCTTCAACGATCTTGTTCTTTCCTGTCCGCTTCGAATGCCGCATCCTCTTGACCACACCAGCCTTCGTCAGATCATACTGCAGCCTAATCCCACTCCTCAGGCCATTAAGGTGTTGTGCCAAGCGGTTCAAGCAGTCCACCGCATCTTCGTATGCCTTCTTCCTTCCGTCAACTTGGCTGGGCCCGTCTAACAAGGGCGAGTCTGTCGAAGAAGTGTTCGCCTTCCCCGCAAAGAACCACTCGCTCTTCGCCTCCTTGAGATTCTTCTTCAGACTCGTAAAACTGTTCTGGTGATTCTCAACCGCCTTTTGCAACTTTTCTTGGCTGACTCGATGCATGGGTTCTTCTAGCAAGAAGGTGCTGGTAAGCATGTCGAGAAGCGTAGAGAATGAGTCAAGAGTTTTGGTCATGTTGGTTTGGAGGTTGGCAGTCGCGCTTTGGGGCCAGATGAGGTAGCAGATGACATTGGAGATGGCGCTGCCGCAGAATATGATAAATGCCATGGAAAGGAGGGTATAGAGGCCGCCCTCCTTCACCACGACGACAAAGATGATGAGGGATATCATGCTGCATGCCGTGTTGAACTGGGGATTGCCCTGTGAAGAGGCTTTAGATCGACGATGCCAAGAAGAAGGAAGAAGCAAATTACCATCCACACTTTCATCCAGGCTATGAAGCTCATGCTAACACCGATCCAGACGATGGCGAGCACATCCGCGAGCCATTCCCACCCCGGTTTTACGTCGAGCCACCAGAACATGGTCATGCTCGCGAGGCATACAAAGGCCGCGTACGCGAAACCGAAGAGACAGAAAAGGTCGGCTTCGACCATGGCGCCCATAGTCTTCGCAGGATTAAAGTAGACAGCGACGGTGGCGACCATATGTCCACTCGGAAGTGGTTTGCGCTCGCCTTTTCCTGGCCCGTACGACGCGAGGTCACTAATGAGGCCTGAAAGGTGGGGGGAGAATGTGAAGAGCGACGCGATAAAGTAGGCGATGGCGCATTTCAGGATGTTCCGCCAGACAACAGGGATGTCAGGAAAGGCCCATTTGGACTTGAGTGGAGGAGTTGCTGTTACAGTGGACTCTGAGTCTGATGTATCCGGGTCGTAGGTCGAGTCTCCGCTGTCTGACTTGTCGTCGTCGTCGTCGTTGTCGAGATCATCGTCATCGTCGCTGTCGTCGCTCTCCGTGCGCGTCACAGACGAAGAAGAAAAGGGGGATTGTGTTCTGACCGACCGACGCCCTAGAATGCTGGAGGCGGGGCTGCCTTCTATCCACGATCCTGTGACGTTGCTTCGGCGTCCTGAGCGTCGATGACTGTATCTTTGGGCACTGGCGCTGGCAGGAATAGCCTCGTTTTCCATGAGCTGTCCAAAGACCGACCACTGGTGACCGCGGGGGGTATGCTGTCCCGTTCGTGGCGTCGCGTTTACTCTTTTACGGACCGGAGACACCTGAGGGGAGGAGATACTGCGCGTGCCTATTAACGGCCGTGAAGTTCTTTGAGGCGGATCTGGCTCAAACTCTGGATCTATCTGTTCTGGCGATCCAACGAAAAAGTTGCTGTCGCTGGCGCTGCCTTCTCGTGTTCTGTAAGGAATAGACATTGCTGGAGTCGTTCTAGAGGCTGGTAGCGACGATGGAGGGCTCTCCATGGTGCTCGTTGTCGTTGTCGTCGTGCGTCGTCGTTAATGGTAAAGGCTGAAACCCGAATGTGGTGTTGGCGTCATTGTCAACAGTCGTGTGATCAACAGACGCACCTATTTAATGCGGCCAAATCGTGATATCCTGCTCGACGCCGGACGGTTGATTGACGACGTCGACGTCGACGTCGAATGTCGAAGAACATTATTGTTCGCGTTATGCTATTTCGATCAAAGCCTGGACCCTTTCTATCACTATTTCTCTTTTCGGCATTGACCGCCCTCCTCACGATCCTTCCACGTTTGGCTTGAATGCTTCGAAAAACAGTGCTTGAATTTTACTTTACCACTCACTCAACATCAGTTTTTTTTCCTGTTAATTTCCGTTCATTATCCCTTCTTAATCTGAGCTGCACGGATTTGGCGCTGTGGAGCATCACATCCTCAGGTTGTCAGCTGTACCGTGAAATGAATAACAGTATCAAGTGCAAAGTCAGAAGTTCCCTAATCGGCGGCCACATCGTAACCAGTGTAAACCATCTGGACCTCACGCCTCCTTGGGCAACCTGTCCGCGTCGTGATTGTATTCCAATTAGTTTGTACCGTCGAAGTCCATAGGCGAGTAAGTACCCCTACTTCGTTCAAAGCAAATGAAATAAAATCTATCGTCAAATGTAGTAAAAGATACACAATATAACGACTTGCTTCGAAGATATACCTGATTTCTCGGAATGAAGAGGTATACCGTTTCCCAAAAGGGATATCTGATCAACAGGGTTCAGCAACTGAAAAAGTCATAGCCCGCTCAATACTGCTCGTAATTACTGTATATTACCGCCATATGGTGTCTAATTAAAAAAGGTATATTATACAATACAGAGACAATTTGAACGCGGCGAGAGAGATGGGTTTTGACAACATTGGTTTCGCGTGACTGGACGACGTCACAGTGATTCAATGTTGCCCTCGGGGTCCTTTTACTGTGACTACATTCTTTCTGCTACTAGAGCATATGAAAATAAAACAATATGACGGAAAATCAGGCAAAATCCAAGCAGTGTATAGTGTGCTATGTAGCTGAATTTTTGTATACAGGCGCCTAAACATGTATCAAGGTCGATGCAGACGATCCGCCTGGTTAGACAATTTTTTGCACCCGATGAGGATATACACCAAATCTCTTGCCTGGGCCACGACAAGGAAAAATATCGAGGAGACTGCAGATGGTGTAGACGCATCATAGAATGAAATTAGGTGATCACAGATAGGTAGGAAATTGGCGCAACGAACGTCCTATAGCTAGACGAAGAACCTAGATTCGATACATGAGCGGAGCTTAAATCATTTCGTTTTCGGAATTTCGCCGTTTTAGAATTATATACCTCCTAAAAGGGATGTCCGATCAGTAAAAAAAATTGAGTACCACCAGCACAAAAATTGTGGCGCACTCACCACCACCACAAGTTTACTTGGATGCCATCCTTATTCATTGTCACTAAAGAATTTAAACAATATAGAGCGAGCTACGACTTTCTTTGAATTCTTCTTGATCAGATATCCTTTTCGGGAACGTCAACGGTCATTTGGTGAGCGTGGGAAATTTCCCTCCTTTCCCGATTTGTTGGCCGCCATTATCTTTCTCTTGTTCGAGTAATTATCTGCGCTCACTTGCCTATCTCCTCTGAATCCCTACCCTATGTGTATTGTCGTGTCTCTCTTCTTGCCATTCATCATCATCCTTCCCTTGCTTATAAGGTGTTGTCTGTCGCCTTCAACCAAGCTAGTCTCCTCTAATCCTCTACCACACACACAACCTGCTCGCCCGTTGTCATCCTCGGCAGCGCAGTAACCTTAATTCCTCTTACGTTTCATCATCCAGGTCTTCTGCCTACAATGACATCTACGCAACAATCTGCTTTCGAGGCTTCCATCGTAGACACCTGTAAAAGACACATGGAAGAGCACTGGGAGAAATGTGGCTATCGCAACCACATCTTTATCGGAACGGAATACTTCGTCAAGTTCGGCCCTCCTAAAACTCTATGGCCTGAACTTGCAACCCTGGAATATATCTTCGACTATGCACAGTCTCACCCGGATATCCCATGTACGCCACGGATTCCCCAAGTGAAACACCACTTTGAAAATCAAATGACGTTGTATATGGTCATGGAGTATATCCCGCTTGCGAAGGCCCCTCCAGACCTCACCGAGAGGACAATAGAGGCTCTCAGATGGCTTTCCTCGGTTCCAGCTCCTCAAGGCCATGTCTTTGGTCCCTTAGGGGGTGGGCTCATCCGCCATCGCTTCTTCCTCGAATCCGAGGCGCCTCTAGCTTTCTCGAGCATCGAGGCTCTTGAACGTTACATAGCGAGGGTGCGTCTGTGCTTATAATTCTCGAACATCACCTAATCGTCAATCTATGCCAGGTGTTCGCTAGATTTCGTCCGCCATGGGCCAAGCCAAAGTTGGAACCTGTCCTTCTGAGCGGCGAACGCCTAATATTCATGCAGGCCGACTTGGACCCCGGCAACTTTGGTGTCGACGAGCACGGGAGTACGGTCCTGATGGATTTCGGGGAGATAGCAGTGTTGCCGGAATCCTTCGCCGCGTATGCACTGTCTTCGAAGGACAGGACTGGTGTTATGGCCGCGGCCTTGGGCCTTTCGAGTTCTAACGTGTTCTCCCTGGCGGTGGCTTCCTCGTATTTGTGGATGACGGCTGACCCCACACTAAGTACGTTACTAATACCTGAGACGGGATTTCAAGTAATTGATGTTTGTTATAGAGCTGAATGAGGATGGCTATCGCAAGGAGCCCTTACGCAAACGCCAGATAAGGACATAATGTTCTAACATAAATTTAGGTATCGATATGACCATACGTATCAAATTGTCCCAATACACTACTTTTCGAAACGGCTGGCATTGATACGCGTTGGATAAAACGAAGCCTCATCTACTACTGGTCCCACCGAGAATGGTTACATGTCGTGCAAATCATTTTCTTTATTTTTTCGGACCAGTACCAGTGTTTTGATCTGCTTTTGTCGACGGTGATCACTATTCAAGACGGTCTAAAGTGCGCGCCACACCGGGTTCTCACCAAAAACTCCAAACTGAACCTATCTTCCCAATAACAGTCATGACCTCTTGAAGTCGTTGTTCGCCACCCGAGCACCGCAGAACGTTCTTCCCCTGCCCCAATCTGTCATACCCTTCACCACATGCTTAGAATCGCACATAGTAATAACAGTATTGCCGTCAAACTGTACCATTGAGACGAATGTGCTACAATGTCGCATACTCCCCCATGCTAATAGGCAACCACAGCGAAGCCACTGTGAACAACCCGGACTACACACGCTTCCTTAGCCACCTGCTATTGCCTCCCCGGGCCGGTATGAAGAAGGTATCGGTAAGTATGGTAATAATGGTATATAGATAGACGATAGACGATGATGACCTACCTCTGACTCTGAAGATGTCCTATACGATCCCTCGGATGGGGAGGTGCCGGACATACTACGTGGTGGATGAGATCAGAGCTCTGGGGAAGGGGAACCTTGCCATTGTCTTTTTGCACGTATCGTACTACGTGCTGACTAGTGCCGAATAAACAAACGTCCAGGAAGAAGTGCTGTCGTTTTCGTATCTTGACAACGTGTAATGAGCTGCAAGAAGAAACTATGTGCTCCCACGCGGCTGTGGAACAATATGGGAGCTTGGAGGTGGTTCGAAGGTCTAGCGTCTTTATGGTTAGCGTGGGAAATCTTTTTCCGAAGTTGCAGCCGGCTGAATATTTCCCTTGTCTTGCTTCCATCCCCGTTGCTTTTTTATACTGGACGTCGTGGTCCCTTGTTGACTTCACCTGTTTATCTTTCTCTGTACCCTCATTCACGTATCTGCGCCCGCTTGCCTGACTCGACCCTCTACCACGTCCGTACAATTGTCACGCATCAGAATCTTGTCATCCTGTCGATCCTCCTTAACTTCTTCTAGGGCGTTGTCTATCTCATTCAACTTCCCCTCTGATCCTCTACCATGCACCTTCATCCTCGGCAACATGGTCACACTCATCCAAACTCATCTGCCATGCCGCCTACCCAACAATCTGCTTTCGAGGCTTCCATCGTGGACACTTGTACAAAACACATGGAAGGGCACTGGAAGGAACGTGGCTACCGAAACCACATCTCTATCGGAACGGAATACTTCGTCAAGTTCGGAAATCCCAAATCTCTATTGCCTGAACTTGCAACCCTGGAATACATCTTCGAGTATGCACGGTCTCACCCAGATATTCCTTGCACGCCACGGATTCCCCAGGTGAAACACTACTTTGAAGATCAAATAACGATGTATATGGTCATGGAGTATATCCCGCTCGCGAAGGCCCCGCCAGACCTCGCCGAGAGGACAATAGAGGCTCTCAGATGGCTTTCCTCAGTTCCAGCTCCTCCAGGCCATGTCTTTGGTCCCTTAGGGGGCGGGCTCATCCGGCATCGCTTCTTCCTAGACTCTACTGCGCCTCTAGCTTTCTCGAGCATCGAGGCTCTTGAACGTTACATAGCGAGGGTGCGTCCGTGCTTATATTTTCTCGAACATCAACTAATGGCTAATCTATACCAGGCGATGACTAGATTTCGTCCGCCATCGGTCGAGCCAAAGTTGGAACCTGTCATTCTAAGCGGCGAACGCTTAATGTTCATGCAGGCCGACATGGACTCTGGCAACTTTGGTGTCGACGAGCACGGGAATACGGTCCTGATGGATTTCGGGGATATAGCGGTGCTGCCGGAATCTTTCGCAGCGTATGCACTGTCTTCGAAGGATAGGACTGGTGTTATGGCCACGGCCTTGGGCCTTTCGAGTTCTAATGTGTTCTCCCTGGCTGTGGCTTCCTCTCTTTTGTGGATGACGGCTGACCCCACACTCCGTATGTTACCTTATAAATACCTGAGAGGAAATTTTAACTGATGTTTGTTATAGAGCTGAACGAGGATGGCTATCGCAAGCCGTCGATACGCAAACACAAGTCAAGGGCATAGTGTTCTAGCATAAATGTAGATATCGATCAACTTTATGGGCGACTCGGACCATGCGTATCGAGTTATCTTACTACACTATTTACATTATCAATCCGGCATCGATACGCATTAACAAAAAAGGAAAAGGAAAAAAGAGACGTAAAGGTTCAATCGTATTTTCATTGCCACGATCTCTCCGGGCCGCGTTATCCGCCTTCTTGCTCCTCTCCACCACTGGCACTGCAAGTTCTTACGCATTCGCCAGTGCTTTATCGCGCTTTGACTCTAGAATACGTCACGCTCTGGAGCCGAAACGTTCTTTCGACTTCTTATGAACGATTATCTTCCCAATGAACTGATTTCAGAGATATTGTCCTCCATAATCTACGAATCAGTGCATAGACCCCCGCGGGTGGCGGCTGCGCAGCCACGCATCAGCAGCATTGATATCCGGAATCACCCTCTTTGGGTACTTTCAAAGGTCTGTTCACGCTGGCGCCAATGTCTTCTCACCCTTCCCCACCTATGGTCCTACATCCACGTACATGTGGATTCCAAACAATCCGAACGGACTAGATCCATCCTCCGTCTATTCATCTCCCGCTCTCAAGATCAGCTCCTCCACGTCTCCGTCCATAACGACCTAAATCCATCTTACGCTAGGCCCTACGACATAAAGATACAAATCCTTCTCCAGCATTGCCAACGATGGCGGACCCTCTCGCTTTCCGGCGAGTTCCCCAACGTCCTTCTCCTAACAGGAGACAAAGAGGATGCCATTCCAGAACTTACATCTTTGGAGAGCTTTCGCGTTTCTTGCGACTACGCACGCGACCCCGCGGATGAGGATTATCCCATGCTCACTACGCCACTTTCGAAAGCTCCCCAGCTACGTCAGGTGCGAGCTACTATAGGCTTTCGAGCCATCGCGGCGCAGACCGAGCTGCCGTGGCACCAACTGACGGATGTGACCCTTTGGATCTATCCCGGGGAGCTTGACCGCTTCAGAGCGTTGCTTATGCATATGGACGTGTTGGTGTCGGCGGAGCTCAAGTTTCGGTGTGAGTTTCGCAAGGCGCTTGGACAGTCGCCGTTGGAGAATAGGAACTTGCGCTCTTTGACAGTTGTTTGCAGGGATGGGGCGGGATTGGCTGACGGTGCTCTGCGAATGCCGATGTTGGAATCTTTGACTATGAAAAGGGGGTAACACATTCGAGATTTGGAGTGCTACTGGACCGATGCTGAACAGATGATACTGGTGCACCCTCTCTATTCCTCCTAAAGGCCATGGAGCCTGCACAGACGCACTGGATTCCGAGTCTCACTCACTCCCTTCCGACATTTTGAGCCCCTGGTGTTGTATGTACGTAGGATAGCGTTAAATCGACAACATGCCTGTTGCTTGCTCTATAATTTACATGTTGAATGACGGTGCTATTTTGCGGGGATTTAATCATTTTCAAAAAGACGCTGTACCATGAGATTCATCAATGTAAGCGTCAGGAGGCGCCACAATATGCGGCGACCAACGCGGCGAGCGCCCTTAAACGGACCGATCCCTCCGAGGCCCCGACCTGCCCCCCGTCATCTTTTGTTCCTTAACCAATTACCACCACCATTGCTCGCCACCGGATCGCAGACGAGGTCATGCACTGACTGAGTATTCTTGATGGTATTACTCGTTGGCAGCGACTCTGGATCCGTCAATAAACCGGAAAACAACAGGCTCTCCTCCTCTTCCTCGGCCACCCTTAATGGAGACATACCCACTACCGCGACCCCCTTACCCAGGCGGGTGTCAAAAAGAATTGTCCTGGTCCACGTATTCCACGCGTCGATACTCGCGCTAACTGGCTCCCTACTTGTTTCGGGTGCGTTTAGGATGGAACATGGCATCGAAGTGAACGCTGGCCAGGTGCGTTTGGCGTTCAATTGTTCCGTTTAGTCACGCTTATAACCTGACAGGCCATACACTTGGCAAGCTACTTGACTCTGGGCCTCCAGGCCTTCTTTACTGGCGTCGTTCTTTTGTTGTACGAGGCGACTCGTACCGTGGCAGTAGACTCAGCTATCCGTCATCGTAGGCACTCCTGTTTGCATCTCATCTACCTGTTTTGACTCTCAACTTTCAGCCCATAATTTAAAGCAACTCAACGATACTTTATCAGCATGGTCGGGCCTCCCTGCAGCTGTCCTCAACTGGTTTTCGAAACCTTCATCAACCAATAAATTATATCCCAGACATCGATCTGTTTACCTTGGCATCCCTCTATATCTCCTTTGTGGTGCCATCCTTCAGCTCAGCGCGTCAGCCATACTTGGTAGGCTCCCATGCATTGCACTTTCTTCATCACTAACACCGTGCAGGAGTGAATCTCTATCAAGTCGCTTACAAGGCCGAAAATATCGGCTATTCTGCCGCCAGTCATGTTGGTAATTATGGCACTGAGGCGTCTGACAAAGACGATGCCAACTGGCTCGTCGATCGCCGACTATGGCGCGCTGCACGCGAAGAGATGTTTTTGCCCAAAATCAATGATACCTCGTGGCCTGGCTTACATGGGAACATCGTCCACGACATTCCAATCGCCACAATGCTCGGATTCGAGTCTGGTGAGTAGTTCATACAATTTCGTCCTCTAGCCTCTAATCAGTAGGGTTTAGCTCGCATAAATGGCACCCGCGTCAACGTGGAGTGCACTCAACCCGAGCGTGCCACTGTTGGGATAGAAGTCCTGCTTCTTCCTCCTGGTAGCGATGATGTGACCAGCCTGGCTGAGACATCTATCATCCACTTCGATGGTTCCTCCCCCATTTACAACATACGACAAGGATATCATCCCGTCTGGTTCAACGTGTCGCTACCCGCTCCCCCATATTGGGACCCCAGCGTCCCAGGGTTGTTTATCACTAGCCCATGGGCAAAAGACAAGTTCGATGACAGTTTACCTAGTAAGTGTTCGATATCGCGTCGTGCACAGCATTGAGCCTTTATTCTAGCGAAGGTCGCACTACAACCGTGGTTCTTTTCAGGAGAAGGTGCCATTGGACATGATCAAGTGGTGTTCGTCCTCGCGACGAGTGATCCAGAACTATTGATCCATGATACAGATGGCTCACCCGGATGGGCCGAGGAGTTCACATTCATTCCCCACCCTCCATGGGACGAAGATGATGATGATGAATCGGACGGCGTCTCGGCTTACCTACAAGTGATAGGCTGCACGATGCACAGTAGCGAGATTCAAGTGACGGTATCGCAGAAAGGCTCATTGATCAGCACAAACGATCCTCCTGAGAAGACGGCCGAGCGATTCTCGTCACCTTTCGAATGGGATGGTGTTTGCGATAGTACGGTGGATCGTCAATTCCTCATCACTTGGACGCCTACTCCAGGCTCTGCCCCTGTAGAGAGCCTCCTTCAGAAAGCTCTCCTCGACATGGAGTCAGACGGTCCCGTTACGATCGATGCTGTAGAAGACAAACTCGAGCGCCTCACAGCGAGTTACCTCTACAACTATTGGCGCCGATGTCAAGGACCGATGCTGGCCTTTGCCTCCGAATGTGAAGACTTCCACGTCACAGCCGAAGCGGAGGAGTCGCAGGCTGTGTTTTGGACTGTAGGCACTGCGGCGAGGCTGGAGATCAACCTGTGGCGTGCGGGTATTGCTTTTTGCGCGAGTTTGGTGATGGCTGCGTTGGCGGTGGGGCTGTTGGGCGTGAAGACTGATTTGAAGGAGGGTCAGGAGAGGAAGCAGTGGACCGTTGTGGAGAGTGTTGGGCTTATGCGGGAGAGTGCGTTACCGGTTATTATGGCGGCCTATGGGCCAGATGAACTTAGGATAAGGTGGGCATTGTTGTTTCCGAGCAAGGGATGTTCTTACTGACTTGGTTTTGTTTGACAGATATCGGCCTGCGTCGGGCGATGTATTTGCTAACTTGGATTACTATGAAGAATCACAGAAAACTGCTTAGCTTGCTGATTGATTATCCTCAGTTTTCTCGTTGTCGGGAGGGTCTCTACGGTAATACGCAATATAACGGGATACTATATACCTTCCGGGCCAGAGGATTTCCGCAGAGGAACCAGGCTTTACGTTGAACATGATGGGCAGTTCGGCTATGCGCATGTCGAAGTTGGGAGTTGAATATTGGTGGCAAAGACGAATTCAAGACTCGTACCCATGTACAGCAGGATAGAGAACTTGAAGACCCTATATACCAAAATCGCTCGGTACCGAATCTGGTTTACGATCAAGCGTGGGAACATATCACTTTCATCCAAGTTCTTGTCTGAACAATCTGAATGATGACTGCCCTTCCTCTGCCAGTGCTCTCCGCAATACCATTGGATAGCCGTGGCCTTAGTATCTGGCCAGCTCTTATTGAAGCCGAACGCCTAGCGCAGTCTCAAGCAACCAAATACAACGACACTCTGATAGCTACTCGTCTTCTCGGATTTCTGCTGCTTGATCTCTGGGAACACCAGGATGTGAATCCTTTTGGGTTGATTCCTTATATGCACATCTTAACAGAGATAGAATCCTGCGCTGACACCGGTGTCGATGCGATCTATGCTTTAGGTCTGACATATCGCAATAGCTTCATGCGACTCTGTGTGTACCCCTTTCTTCGTTTGTCTGGCAGCTTTCATGTTCTGACTTGGAGGCATGTGCAGTCCGCCAAAACGATGATTATTCGTCATCATATTCCCCGCCTTCCCCTTCCTCGTCTGAGGCCGTCACAATCGATACAATCGACCTCATAAAACAGGCGAGCCAAACGAACAAGGAGATCAAGAAAATTGTGCGTCATATTTTTTGGGTACGCATTACTGCTACTGAACATCCTCCCTGCGTCAGGCTCTCTTTAGAGACGGTCATCGGTGTATGCTTACAGGTATACTTGACCGCATGTCGATATATAGGGTACCCGTGTTATCACAACGCGTCGAAGCAGAAGGCCTCCGCACTATCTTCACGCAGTGTGCGTATATCTTCCCCAAGCCTACACAACATAATGATAAAGAGGTAAACGTCGCTTTTCCGACCGCTCACTTGGATTGAACTCAATCTACTAGCCCGGAAAAACACCCTTGGCGATCCTCTCAATATTTGGCTTAGGCGACATGGCAGACCAATTAGTGGGAGACAAAGTCAACAGCATGCAGAACGTCCTCACTATTAGCATGTGCCTTCGCGAGTCTTTTGACACTCTCAATCTCTGGCTCGATCTTGTCCCCGGGAAGGTGAATCTGTTTTCCATTTCGTAAAGACATGCCACTCCTCTAACACGGCTCCAAGATCAACACCTACAAGATCTGCTTCAGCAGTGAGCTGTATGCATCCGATCTGCATGACGCCCCCCGTGAGGTCACCTTTTCTCTCGATCCGGAGGCGGTCAAGGTATGCGAAGTTGCGAACGCTACCCTCGAATTGTCCAACCCCAGCTTGATCGCAATACACTCTACTTGCGCACGCGTAGTACACATATCGGGTGCGGCAAAACATGCGGATGGAACTCGTCGGGATGAAGAAAGCGTTAGAGTGCTCGATCCGTCTGGGCAAGATGGAGGGCTCTCTGCTTCCCTTCTTCAGTCTCTCATTCACCAGAAGCTTGTGCTTAGCGATTGACCGTCGAGTGCCTAATACAAGTTTTTATATACATTGAGTTATCTTGATCCACTCAGGCTATCGATTATTGACTGTGTGCAGATACGAGCTCGCTGCTCGAAGTAAAATAATAAAAAAACAATTTCCAATCACTTTTTGAAATAGACAAAAATGGGGCTCGATGAAGACAATCGATAAGCATTGCTATCGATTGGGGTTCGTTCTAGTATTCTATCGGTACCTCAACGGTGACTCACGATGAGTCAGAGATATATTTTCATTTATATAAAAGCTGCCCAGTGCCCAATGTCATCCCCACATTCTCCAGGCATCCTTCAAGTCGATTTACCTAAATCACTGGGGCCTCTGGTTGATAAACAAAAAGCAAAGACATGGCGAACCGGTAAGTGTTGGCTTTGCCAATTGTTATCTCATGGCAGGACTTGAACAATATTCAAGCATGGAGTCTCGCCTCTTTACCTCGCCACACCCACCCTCAAGCCGCATCCATGTACATTCCTACGTGCCCTTTTCCTTCCTGAAAATCCCGGACTATCATAACAACAACTTTGTTATGGATGACAACACCACTATTGTCGTATCCGTTGATGGAGCTTGCTCAGGCAACGGAAGGATTGACGCTCAAGCAGGCATAGGTGCCTTCTTTGGACCACACTCGTGCTTCAACATTTCTGAGCCCGTCACTTCTGGAGCACAGACAAACCAGCGCGCGGAGATCATCGCGGCCATCCGAGCCTTGGAAGTGGCGTCTGGGCATGGATACGTTCAGCAGTATGTGAATAAGATTGTGGTGATAAGCGATTCAGAGTACGTCGTGAAGGCAATGACTAGTTATGTCTTTCAATGGAGGCAAAATGGATGGCTGAGTGCGACGAGGAGACCAGTCGTGAATATGTACGATTTGAAGAGGTTGGATGATCTGATTGAGGAAGTGAAGAAGGACCATCAGTTGGATGTAAAATTTTGGCTGGTTGGAAGGGAATACAACTCTGATGCTGATAGTTTAGCTAAACGGGGGATATATCGTATTCAGTAAATGTGTGTGGCGCAATAATGCCTTGAAACATGTCCTTATTTGACCAGATAGACCGTCGTCAGCCGTCGTCGTAAGGATAGTCCCATCCTCACCAGTTTTTGACTTTTTGTGACAATGTGCTTCCTATTGCTGATTGTACACCCATTACATTATGTCTCAACCCCTCAACTCGGCCCAACCGGGAGCTTCAACGATATTTACAGTCGCTCGTTTACTAGAAGCGATAACACCCCTCGTGGTGAGGTCGAGTTTTGTTAATTTAGCACCAGTTGATCCTAGATTACTAGATTTAGTGCCAGTTCAAAACACAACGAGTTCAACATACGCAGAGCCCAAAGCGAAATCAGAACTTCGTTAGTGCCGTGGTGGTTTATGATACCTTCAGGAATAGGATAGCTGGTCTGAGGGCCCAAAGATGAGAGGAACCTGCCATTGAAGATTCATGAGAACTTAGGTGATATGCATGGCAAACCGTAACGCACCGTCCAAATTGCCATCCGTTCACATAGATGAGAACACGGTGAGGTGCATCACTGTCGAGTGCGAAGTCGAAGGCGAGTGGTATATCACTTCCGACAGGGAGGTCCAAGTCGAAGGTGGTCCGGTATGCGGTTACACCCGCTTTCGTAAGACCGTCGTATGGAGCGCAGGATTGGTTCCAGGAGGACGCGTCATAACCGGGGAGATGTGCGCCTATTCAGTACAGTCAGTCTCAAGTATATGTCATAAATGGACGAGCTCGTACCGACACGTTCGAACCACCATCCACCTTCGTTGTAGGGACCACGGACATAGTCAGGAGCATGCTCGCCGCCAACGTCTAGAAGGAATTCAGACAAGAGCCGGCAAGCTTTGTGGTGACAACGTACTTCCGGCGACTTTCCAGACATCAAAGTCAAGTGTCGAGCCTTGGCTCAGTAATGTGTAGCCTCTGATTCCTCTCGGCTCCTTGAATTCATCGTTGACGTTATCTGTGATGCTTTGAGCTTCGGGTGTGCAATCTAACCAAACTGCGTACAATCTTGGTTCATTCCCGTGGAATCATGAATGACAGTGAGAACTAGAAAGGTATTGTAATCAATTACCACACTCATGGATGCGGAAGACATTATCACTCACCATTTACGCCATCCACCAATTGGTCGGACGTGAAATTGAAGACAGGTCTTAGAATATCGACACCATTTTGGCTATGCGAGGATCCTTGATCAGATCCTAGGAAATGTCCATTGATGAATGCGGAGTAGCCGAACGAGTATCCTCTACACATGAACAAGGTAAGCAAAGTGGCCTGGCGATTGAGAGTCTAACATACCCTTGAATGGCTAGCGAAACACCAGTAGCGTTTCCGCTGAAATGGCCACGCCAGACCCATTGTCCTGTGAACAAGTCAGACTCCTGCTCGCTATGCATAGCGTAGTTGCACACCAGAGTGGAAGCCATATCTAAAAAGGCTCAGTATCAGACTACCCAAGGTGAAAAGACAAGACTTACTCTCCTGCATACAAAACGTTCTGACGAAAGAACCACACGTCAAGACATGCAGAAGAAGAAAGGTAAAGTACACATACCTTGCCAGCAAACGGCTTCTGCGGTCGTCCAGTCGAAGTCTTGTCCGCAATAACCCAATCAGAGTCATCAAAGTCCAACGCCAGCTCCGGCAAGGAGTCAGCGCAGACCCAATCCACATCACTCAATAACGGCACAGTAACATCGCTCAGAGCATCAGGCAATGTCACTGACCCTCGCAGAGACCCGATATCCGTCTCTTCCAGAGCCACGGGCTCGCCGTTCCACGTCACACTCGTGTACTCCGAAGAAGCAAACACATCCAACGTCGTCGTGCCATTGATGTCTCCGAGTAGGTTGAGCGTGGATCCTTCAACGGTAGCCGACCGCAGGAAGTATGGTCCCAGAACCCAAACCGCGGGGATGTCAGGTGCCATGTCGTACAGACTATCCGGTCCAACGTGGTATACCCAGATGCTTCCAGCAGTTTTCTTGTCAGCGACGATGACGCGGGTGTTGCCAATGGTGAAAATAGTCAGTCCTGACGGGCTGCCGGAGATGGTAGCGACCTATTACGAGGTTAGCGTAAATGGGAGGAGATCAAGAAAGGACATACGCCATCATCTATGTCGATGCTAACACCCTCTGCCCCGGTGTGTTCGACCTCAGTCGAAGATACGGCAAAGGCTGTCTCGATGTATTGCCCTTCCAGAGCGTAAACCACGATGGTATCGATCTGTAATAGCAAGGCTTAGTGTGAGAGCAAATGCTGTATACCAGGATGACGCACCCCATCGAAAGTAGTCCATGTCAAGACCTGGAAAGTCCAATCGTCAACATAATCATGACGCACGAGGGACATCTACGCACCTCTGCCGTCGAGTAACTCAGCACAGAGTTCCCGAACGGATAATTGGTGACGATGATCTTCGATTCCCTTCCGGCCAGTGTAATCGATCCACCCTTTGGAATCTCAATCGCGCCTTCCAACGTCGTGTTGACGGGCAGCTTGAAATTTGTATCGCTGGTTGTAGCTACTGATAGCTGCCTGACGACGTAGAAGTTGGCATCGGTCTGGGGCGAGTTGAGGTGTGTGACGTAGTAATTGCTTGCACTCCTGACACCGACTCGACCGACTTCCAGGTAGTCCGGCGATGCGTGTAAGAAGTACGATTGGAGCTTGAGTTCATCGACTTTCGGGGTAAGTTTCCTATCCTCGCTAAAGGCCTAAGCAGGAGTCAGTTGTAGGTCTCTCTTATTGGGACATGCACTGACAGCACCGTAACTGCAATGGTGTGGTGTTAGCACCTCACAATTCGGACCGACAGACGACTTACTCATAGCTTGAATAGATTGTGTGCGTATGCATGTTTCCCCAATTTGTTCCACCATATGTCATGTAGAGATTCTGAATCGCAGTTCCCGCAGCGTAGTTGTTCTGTGCGACATGAATCCCAACAAGCCTGAGCTCGAACGAAACTCCGAACCTTATAGAATACCTGGCGGCGAGTGCGGGTTCAGAGTATGCGGAGTCGAAAGTGACGAGCGGGCTTACATTCACGAATTGTTCGTTGATTAGTTTGTAGCACTGATCGTATCCCGGGCCAGACCAATATGAGAAGGCTCCTCCTGCGAAAGATTGGATAGGTGACCTTAAGATAATGAGCGTGGGGACGAACCTTGCCATTCGAACAGAGCTAGAGGCTCAGCGGGGTTTAATTTCTGGTGGTTGGCGTCATGCTCTGCACGTAATAGTTAGTTAGTTGTGCCCAGTATCCACGAGATGTATGAAACGAACGGGTAGACAGCTCCTTCCAGACACTTGGATTATCACAGTCGAACCCTTGAGGATACCCATCCCAACCGTATCTGAATAACGCATCAAATCGCAAAAACTCCCAGATATAAGGTACCAACGCACAGATCCACCTTTCCCAAACCAGGCTCAGAGTACTGGGCACCAGCGTTCTTGTCGTTGTGAATAGTGGGAATCTTCGTCAGACCGTTGTCGACGTAGGCGTCATTGATATCTTGCATGTGTTCACTCAAGCCGGGAATGCCCAGTTTTTGGCTCGTGAAGAACTCGTTTTCGCTTTGGATGGCTAGATTATGTTGGTGAAAGTATTTCGATCAGACACTTGAGCTTACCAACAACAGGACCATCAGGGTACTGAAGAGGATGTCAGAGTCGCAACAAGTGAGGAGGATTTGGGTCACGCACTTGGTACGGAGCAACGGCCTTTGCGAACTCGGAGATGCTACCATAGATGTCAGGCATGTCTTTCAGCACGTCATGTACGCTCGACATACTATGGATACCATGCATCTTTGTACTCCGTAGAATTCGAACGTGCCAGAACGGGAACGTTGGCAAGCCATCCAGGAAGTCCGCCTGAATTATGATAAGGAAGGTCACTGAGCGAGAGAATGCTTGCACACCTCCTGCGGTTTCGGCGTTAACGTAGGGCCTGCAGAGTGATGAGTAAAGGAAACACAAAAGGCGTGTAGATTCATACCCAGGACGGGCTATAACCAAAACACCAACTTCCTTGGCGACTTCCAGGAAAGCGGCGATATCGTTGTGATATGTGAAGTTCACTTCGTCTGCGTTGGGTGCAGATAGACCCCAATGCCCTGTATAATTGTGAGCGCCAAAAGTTGAGAGATGATGAACGACGCACAGTAGATAGATACTCCATTGAACCCGGCAGCCTTGAGTTACACGTTAATTACGAAGATAACTACTTGACGGGCAACAGACCTTGAATCTAGAGGGATGGTTCGGTGATTATGCAGGAGAAACACGGAGAAACTATACTTCTGAAGAACATCGTACCAGAGCTCAGGCGCTGGGAGACGGAAGGGGTGAAATTCTCCCGAGAAGAACATGACACGCTACATCGCGTCGTAAGTCATGGTTCTCGCGACACTGAATAAATGCATACCTTGCCATCCAACAGTAACGAGTGCTGGTCGAGCGTCACCGCAGCACTCGATTGACCGTGATAAAAGTTCGCTATGGAATCGTTAGCACTTTCCGGTGAGATAACTAGTGTTCATACGAGAATTGATAGGCAGGACATATTTGCCGCTTTCGTCGTTGGGAGACTGCCTTTTTATGAGAGTGGCAGTCGTCGCCCCCAGCAACGCGGCCGCGGAAAGAAGGAAGGAGGACTTCATCTTGAGGCTCCAATTCTGCAGTTCCCCTTCTTATAATGAGGAGCCTGGGGGCGGTCTTCTCATCAGACCGGAAGTCAGAGGCCAAGAGGACCGGTCCGAGGATGGACAATATTCGTGAGAGGGTACTAAGCCATGTTTGTGGTCATAGGATGGTTGCGTCACCAACATAGGCTGAGCGAGGCGACCGTGACCCTTGCGCGCGCGCACAAGCTGAGTGCTTTTGCAGTCGATGTGCACTGTTGGATGGTGTGGGAGAAATGAACCTGAATTCCCATGACCTCGCTAGCACGCGGTCGAGAAGTCAGCAGAATACGGCTGGTCGTTGGTTTGATAATTGATTTCATTTGAAGCAAAGTGGCAGAGGCATCCGCTGGGTAGAAAAGAAGTCGCAGAGAGGCAGCCTGAGTCAAATTTAGCAACGCTGTATACTGAAAAGCCAACGATAAGAATATACTTGGAGGTGGTTGGTGAGAGAGAAATTTCCCGGCGAGGCGGTCCGTTTGCCGGCCCACCTAGAAATTATTGATCAACTTGAACTAGACCAGTCATCCCCTCCTGGCAAACTGTCTTCTATACAACTGTTAGTACCTACTAGTACTCGGTCAACAGTGATTATGGCTCAACTTTACTCGGGCGATAAGTGGACAGGGTACTACACACTCTGTATCTTGGGGATGTGGCCCGTATCATGGCCCCAGGCAGGACTCCGACAATCTATCAAAAACTCCCCAAAGCATTATTCTTAGGCTCATCCCACCTCACGATGTCTCTCGCGTCGCTTACTCTTCATGCTATGTCGACAGCTGTGCTAGGCTACGGACTTGCCAACAGCATCTTCAGTAGCCTGCCTGTTGATCAGTGGATTCGGACCCAATATGGCGGCCACTTTCAGTATCTGACAATCCTTGGGTGAGTGGGCATTTCCTTGTGGACTACATAGGAAGGGATTACTGACGAGAGTGATCAAGCGTGCTCGTAGCATTCTCTTCATTCGTCGTTGGACTCGCAGTCGATATTTCTGGCTCTCGCCGTATGTTCTCCCCGTCGCAAACGCGTTGTCAGTCGATCCTCATGCTGTCTCAACAGGTCTTAGGTCAACGAAACGCCTCCTCTCAATGATTGCTATGCCCATGGAAGCCATCATAGCAAGCATCTACTGGTCCCTCCTCATCTTCGCGCCATCGCTTATCCTCATCCCGGAGAGCACCATTACGAGTGACCCAAATACGTTGTCTGCAACCGTCGCCAACGCTACTACATTTGTAGCAGATAGTATTCCTCCTCCGCCCCTACCAGTCGACCTCTCCCTCCATGCAGCCCCGGGCCTCGCTTTGGTCCTCGACTTTCTTCTCTTCGAAAAAAAGTTTTCCCCGGAAGCGGGAGATTTAGCTGGACCTATTGTGTGCATTACCACTAGTTTGTACGCTTCTTGGGCTGAGTTGTGCGCTGATAAAAATGGAGCATGTGAGTGGCTTGGGTCTCTGTGGGTTTTCCAAAACTAAACTATCACATCTTCCAGTCCCATATCCATTCTTGACCTTGAGCAATTTCGAAGCGCGAGTTGGGATTTACGCAGGAGCGACGTTGATTGCTTATTGGTCTTTTTGTATTCTTAATGCTTTGCATCCGTGATTTACAGATGTGTGGATTGGATGATGATATGAAAGTACAATGTACAGAAACTCCTAAGACGTCTTAACAATGTCATCTTCATCCATAGAGCTATCGCTGTCGTCTTGCGAAGTATCGGCCAAACGAGGCTTCTTCAGTGGTGGGAGAACAACATCTGGATGTGCAGTCGCGGGTCGCTTGCAACGAGTAGGACTTGCTGGTGGAGAGGGGGCAAGTATCTTGTTGACCGATCTGACAGCGGCAAACTTTGCTTGTCCGCTCACATCCAACGCGACCCTCAAACTGATGAACATCTTGTCGAAGTCGTCATACAGCTCATCTGTAAAATGTTCCATTCCCCATCTGTTTGAACCATTAGAGTTCAAGACAGGTTTTGTGGCTTCCAGGCGCGTATAGGCGCGTTCCAGTTTGGTGACCAGGCCAAGTCCGTCCAAGAGGAATAGACACGGTTCGTACAGAGATTTCAGGAAACCCCGGACGGGTCTGGGCCTGCCAGATGCGATAAAAGAGTGGCGAGTGGTATTCCCTTTTAGGCCGCCACTAAAGAGCTCGGCGCCATGCTGTTTGACAATCTTGAGACTATCCAAGAACCCTGGATACGTCCTGAGTCTCCGGGGAACACGATGTATCAGGTACCAGATAAACATCCAGTACACAGATTCAATGTCGTGGAAGAAGTTGAAAGTAAACCACGTCGGGCCCACGTTGTCGTCCGCATCCTCATCTTCTATGTTCTGACGGGACAAGAACACGTGGAACTTCGCCTGGGTCTCTATAGCCATAAATTCTGGTGTTCCCTGTAGATCACGATGAGTAACGCTAGATGAAAGCATACACATGCAATAACTCTTACTGTTCGGGGATCATGTCGAGCTGTCTGATCGTACAATTTAGCGTATTCCAAGTCAGATATCTTGCCTTGAGTTCCCGTCCGATACCAAAAGCAGTTTCCGGGACTGATATCACGATGCACAAAGCCTGCAGCCCTCATATATTTTAATCCTGACAGTGACAATAAAATTCAGCGTGGCTTATGTGTGGTATGAAAGATGTGTTACCTTGGACGATGTCTTGGAGACACGAGAGAAAATCCCTGGTATCATGAAGCTCGTAGAGCGTTTCGCAGCGTTCCTCAAAGACAGTACGTCTGTGGACACGAGGCACGTGCTTCGACGTGAGGAGAGCGGGCGCGGTCTTCAGCGTATTCCTTGAGCCGTTTTTCTCAAGTACCCGTTGAGCTCCCTTAGCTTGGGGAGGTACAGCCGTCTTCTCGGGACCAGTGGTCAAGTTGGCTGGCTTCCACGCTATGGCCGGTCCCGGTGTAACGTCATCGGTGTTCCCGCTTCGTACGCGCTCGTCTTCCAGGATAGTCATGAAATACTTCTTCGCCTCCTCGACCAAGGCGTCTCCGTTCGTATCGTCGCTCTGCCGCAACTTGGCGAAGATTTCATCCTGTATCGCTTTTTCCCCTGGAGCGTCCTCAAACAACCAAACATCCTTCAGGACATGTACCTTGGTGTCCAAAAGTCGCCTGCCTTTCTCGTCAACACCGACTACTTTCCTGACCGTCCAGACACGGGTGGCGCGGGAAACGATCGGCAAACAACGCTCCTCTGAAAGTGGGTTGCCAATTGTTTGGTAGGTGTCATTGCCGACGGTGTAGAGATACGCGATGTTCCTATCTTCGTCAAGAATACGAGTGATCGTGGGGTCGAAACCGAGTGCCGTAGGAGATGCAAAGGTGATGAAAAGAAGAAATCGTATAAAATCTTTGGGTTGCTGGGAAATGTTAGTATGTACGCATCAAACATTTGATATCCACAACGTACCGTGTGATAGTCGAAGCCGACAGCCATGGCTATGTGAGAACGAGAAAAGTGCCAAAATCGCATGGTGGCGTTCTCTATGGTCAATCCATACGAATAACGGCGACGTGGATCATTGTATAGGATGTGACTTGCACCCCCGAGAATCTGGTTTTCGTTCTGGTAGATGAGACGTTAGCCATATGGAAGAGGAGATCAATAGCGTTCTTACTTGTTCACAGATTTCGGGCTTATCCTCGAGCTTGAATTCGGCTGCCATGACGGTGTCGACAGTGTTGGGGGAAAGTAGAAGCCCTTCGTCTCGATAATGAACAGTATTCTTGTTAGCCACTCGCGTAGAGCGGCGTGGTTGCGCTGAGAATGTCGGCCTGTCTGGGAAGACGAGTGTACCGCGTGCGTCCGGTTTATTTGAGGAGCCGAAGACTTCAGATGCAGTGGACTCGCGCGGGGAACACTCAACAACTGTAGTACGAGACAGTTGGGAGTTAAACGATTTTGCGGTGGTGTGAACGGCTTCTGCGATGTCTCGAATTCCTCGGAAGGTGCTATCCTCGTCGGCGCCGGCGGAAACAAGTTCCCGGATCGTCTTCCAGCCGTTGCTATCCACCAAGTTGTCCCTCGCCAATGTTTCATACACGCGCTCCACTAATCTGTCCCATTCGACCTTGCTCAGTTGATTGCCATTAAGCTTAATAATGCCTTGATGTTTCGCATACTCCGCGAACCAGTCGTCGACGGTGCATGAGATGAGATGATTTGCTGCGGCCTCACGAGCCATCTTGCGTTGACCGACAAGGCCTTGTTGATGTGTACCAGGTCCGTGGACGTCGTAGTACTTTCGTGGGGTTTCGTCGATTTGAGATGTAGCGGCCCCAGTCGCTGCTCGTTCTGAACGAGTAATGGGCATGCTGAGTAGAAAGGTGTAAAGAAGACAGTGAGCTCACTTGTTCTGCTTTATATATCAATCACAGAGAAGCAAAATAATGAAGAACTAGTCGAGAGGTCAACGGTAATGCGCAATGACCCTAGATCCAAGTATAAGATGGTGGTTGACAGTCAAGAAGTGCACGTGATGGCGGTGTCAACAATCTGAATTGTGGACCCGAACTCGACACTGATCTTTACCTCGATGGGCAAATTAAAGCGATGTTACGAGCTAGCTTGGTACTATTTTATGACTAAGTGCTGCTTCAGAGTCCATCCTCTCGTCAGCATCTCCTCGGACCTGTTCTCGAAGGGTTGTTGTTTACGGGCTCAACCCCCTACACTTTGGATAGCACCTTCACAAACGCATCTAACGTCGGGAGAATAATTAGCTGAGGTCAGCTTTATGTAAAGCTATCCTGTCCAACTTCACGCTCGAATAATGTATTAATCAACTCATAATGATACAGTGAACGTACGATTCAGCAATTTATAGCGTGGCGCGGTCAATAATTATGATGCGCCTGACTCTCGTTCTTAGACTCTAGGTATCATATCGGCCACACATCCTCCCGTTCGTGCTGTACGTCGTCCCAGAATGCGTCATAATTCTTCGGATGATGGTAGAATTCTTTGACAGATAGGCGCGAATCGTCTAGGAGTCGTCCGTGCCCACTGTCCGTCATGAAGTCCTTTATTTCCAGATCTCCCGAGATGATGACCATGTGTTCTAGGAGCAGACAGCGTCGTAGGATTCCATCGAGAATCGGAAGAAGAAATAGATGACGGTCCTGCATCACCTCCCCGATAGAGATGTGCGTAAGGCGGGGAAGAACGTATACAATGCTCCAGTCGGTACTGCGCAGAGGGTTGACGACACCTAGGTGGGTGAGGTTTGGGAACTCCGCCACAGCAGAGGCGGAAGGAAGGTCCCATCCTTCAATGCTCAATCGGGTCAGTGTTGAACTGTATTTTTCCAAGTGGAGCCATGTTGTCGGGTATCGCGACCAATATACCAAAGACTGGACACCTTGACACGCCTCGATCGCCTTCCGGGCATCATCTTCAAGGACGAAGCATGTCAGATAGAGATGCTTAACATGTCTTGTCATGAACATTTCCTGTTTCCGATCTATTGCTTGCATGAATGTCTTGATTTTGGTCCGTTCACTGTCTAGAACTACGGTGCGGTACATGAAGTTCTCAATCCTACAATCAAAATTCATTAAGCGCATAATTCTTTCACATAGGGGTAGAACGCACCATGTCTGCACCTGTCGGGAAATTGTAACTAGCTTGAAGGCATTTCCAGGAAAAAGCGCTGCGGTCCACTCGAAGATCTCCCGCTCCAAGTCTTCTGGAAGGATAACACTGGAGGTTTTATCGCATGCGAATTCGCTCATGGAGGTGACAGTAATAGAGTTCATAGGAGTAGGTCACGACATGCCGAATTTAAGTATAGGGACTGTGGCGCATCCGAGCTGAGTGTCACACTTAATTGTTCTTTCGGGCACCCGTCGCGTAAATCTCGACGTGCGAACGAAGCCACTGATCACATTACAGAATGCGGCCGTTATATACGTCGATGAATGAACTTGTCGTTTCTTGGTTATGAATAACCGCTGTCATGATCGTCGCCTCTGTGGATCTTTACCCGCAGTAGTACTACCGAGATACATGCGGAAAACGTTGGGTGTGGGCTCGTTTTGCTGCGGGTACTAGAATAAGACCATTGCTTGTAAAATGACACTAACCCGCTGGCTCTAAACTCTAGTACGAATGATTCAGACTGATTCCGCTCGATGGCTAAACGCTTATTTTCGGCGCTACTTACCGTGCTGCGAAAGCGACCAATTATCATTGGCGATGGACTTGGCACGGCTGTTAAATTATCAGAGCCATACATTGCTAGTCGTTTGCGGATTTAAGTCTCTAACGAGCTCGGATGTTGGTAGATATCTCGGTTCAGATGACTTTGTGGCTTGAGATACCAGCAGCCGACCGTTTGAAACGACAAGTTCGGGCACGGTGGTGTTCGCTTTCGGCGTCGCAAAAGTGATCTAAGATCGGCGCCCACCCATGGATCATGCCCTGATCAACGGGTTACGGAAGACAGGCCGATCATTGTATTTATGCAGAGATCGCATGCCGCAGCTCGTGTTGACTTTTCCCGGTTTCATTTACACCACCATCGCAACACATACTATCGGGAAGATTACAGTAGTTAAACTATGGAAAAACTCACAGTACTCCCAAGCATTCGCGATATGTTTCCTGGTATGTTGTACTCCTTTGTCGTGGCTCTGGCTTTGAGGCTGACGGCTTTTGGCCTTTCAAGATCACCTCCTTCCTCTACCAGTGCCCAGCTCGTCTCGATATCCCTACAATCCCTCGCCTTTACCACAACCCAAGAAAAATCTACATCGCCCCTCAGAACCTCTAGCCACCCTCCCCCATCCACTCGTCTATGTGCCACCACAAAGAACATATCCTCCCTCCAGCTACACATCAGACGACGACGACGACGATAACTTTGACAACCCGGATGACCGAAAACACCTATGCACCACATG
Source organism: Flammulina velutipes (assembly GCA_011800155.1). Lineage (NCBI taxonomy): Eukaryota > Fungi > Basidiomycota > Agaricomycetes > Agaricales > Physalacriaceae > Flammulina > Flammulina velutipes. The sequence continues at coordinate 3,506,241 of CM022370.1, read as the reverse complement.
CGGCAAGAGGTTCAACCGCCCAAGCAGCCTCCGCATCCACATGAACACACATACAGGCGCGACGCGTGAGTTTCTCCCCTTCTCCCTATATTCCCTTTGTCTAACACGCCACAAAGCGTTTTCATGCCCGTTCCCCGGTTGTGGCCGCACTTTCAACGTCAATTCAAACATGAGGCGTCATTACCGTAATCACCAGCACGCGAGCGCTCCTCCAGCGCGTGAGGAAACATACACCCATCACGCTGATTTACGACACGGGTACGAGGAGGACGAGCGCTACGTTGATGATCCAGTTAGGAGACATCATCTTCAAAGAACGCTTCAGCGGCCCAACCAAATTCCGTCAGCCTTAGGATATACTCCGTCTGAGCGGATCGCGCAGCAGGAGTACCAGCGTCGAGAAGACTGCTTTGTGCGACGGCCAGGGTGGGAAGCGGCTTCCTTCTGACACGGCGCAGCATTGCGGGACAGCCTATTACAAATGCATGTATAGCACGCATCCAATTGCACAACCTATTCGAGATATCCGCCGTTATAATTGAAGAAATACTCATCGTCTTCCTGGCTGTAAGACATCTCATATATAGCCCCATACTGGTGATGCCTTCCTATCTGGATAGTAAGCGGGCGACAGTCGGTCTGTCCCGTGAACTTGATAATTATCTCTTGTACCCTCTTGAATATTTCGTCGTTCTGAGAAAGAAGGAGAGTAATCAAACGCAAATGTCTCCAATGCGCAAGTCGATCCAATATTCCCCACTGCGACGGTGTTAATCAAGAGAGCGCAACAAGCTGAAAGAATGACATACAATTGCTCGTAAAGTTGATTCGACGTTCCCGGATGATGCAACGGGAATATCGACAACCTCAAGACGGTGAAACGACTCGAGGGTGAGCAATGTCACCGAGCCTATGTTCCAAAACTGAGCACCGATCTGAACGTCGACGAGCGTATCCTGATGACTCGATATCGCGAGGGGAAATAAGCCCGTCCCACCGTTAATATCGGGCGTTCCAACATGGACTTTCTTGAGGCCGGAATAAGACCCGACGTAGCTGATGAGCGCTCGACAGCTCTGCATAACGACGATTTCTCGCAACTCGACGTAAGTCGATTGGAAAGATGCCCACAACACGGCCGTGTCTGCAGCGACGTCCGATAATATCGTGAGTGAACGCAATTGGGTGAATCTCGGTAGAACATCCGGCGCGTTGAAGCATAGACGGTTGATCGTGAGATGTTGCAAAGAGGAAGTTGTGGTGGGATTGTTGGAGAAGAGGTTAGGCAGTTGGATATCTTCGTTCCTCGTTTTCCGGACGTCTAAGGTGGTTATGGTGGGGTTGTTCGAGAAGATGGTGGAAAGGGTTTGGCAGTCATCCAGATGATTTATTTGGAGTTTAACGCCACGAAGATTGGTCAGACGTTTGAGAGAGGGAGGGAGTGGAGAGTAGCCTGAGGAGATGGATATCTCGGTATGATTAGGCAAGTCGGCAAATAGGTCAACGAGGGTTTCGAAGATTTCGTATTCTTCCTGGTAGTCACCGAGAATGCTTGTGGACACAAGTCTACCAGAGCGTTTTTAGCCGGGGATAAGAAGTAGGGAAGGAAACGTACTCAAGCGATCGCAAAGATTGTAGATGTGGCATCGCGGTTTTCAACGCGTCCAAGAAATCCCGCGACGATTTCCTCTTCTCTTCCTCCTTTGCCAACCTAGACCGCGTAGGTCTCCAAATAATGCCAGCTAAGGTCGTCCAGAATGATGTCCGCCTCGCAACATGGTTCACGCAAACGCTGATGGTGACCTTCTGGACAACCGCAGCCAATTCCGGGAGGTGTCGTAGGAGTTGGATGGATGACTCGTTGGTAAAAGAGATTTCAGTGACAGCTGTGTTGACTTTATTGACCTTCCAAGCTTTGTCGTTGATACGGATGTGCCAAAATAGAGAGCGTCGGATGACTGCGTTCCATGCACGACATGTGCGGCGTAGAGACTTTAGCTCGTGTCGACTGAACTGGTGCAAATTAGATAATAAGACAGGAAGATAAAAGGAGACACCGCACTTGGTAGAATATCTCGTCCATAAGCTCGGTAGGTAAGAGGAAGCCCATGATTGAACGTGAAGGAACAAGTAGTGATGTTTATTTATAGACGTTCAAAGCGGCATCATCGACGACGTGTTCGACGCAGAAAACCACGTATTGTCATGGTACCCAAATGGCGTTAGCAAGTGAAGCAAAGTGAAGCAAGTATGGTAGAGGAAACGGTCAAGAGCCTTGATGCTGGGGGGCTGATGATTGGTCAAAGACAAGAAGCGTCGATCATCAAATTCTCTCGTTTGCACCACCAACACTAATACTCAGAACGACAATTATACCTTCTGGTCCTTATTCTTGCACGGTCCTAAAGTAATCCTCGTCAATAATCCCCATCTGGATCTCGTCGTGCCACCGTGCATTATACCAGACTGCCTTTCTCTTCGTTCCTTCCACCTGAAATCCTCTAAACAAACTTGTGTGAGTACCGCGGCTTTCCAACCATCCAACACCCCAACTCACATTTTCTCATAGACACGTCTCGCCCTCGCATTATCTCCCCATACCACCAGACTCACTCGATGAAGTCCCAACTCCTCGAACCCATGCGCCACAGCCCACTTGCACGCCTCCGTCCCGTATCCCTTGCCCCACCAGTTCTTCCCAACGACCACCCCCAGCGTCGCATCCCGGTTCTTTGGAGCATCTAACCTCAGGCCGAGGTGGCCAATGACTTCACGGGTATCCCGCGTCTCCAACACGACCTTCAAGATATTGTTTGGATTCTCGGCGGCGTTCTTCAGGACGGAGGCCCAGCGCGCATCGCTATACGGAGCAAGGTATGATGGTTGGGCTAGTTTCTGGACGTCCGCGTCGTTTTCGATGTCGGATAGAGCCTCAGAGTCGGAGAACTTGAGGCCGCGAATAATGAGATTCTCCGTCGTAAACATTGAGGTGAGTGTGTCGATAGAATGTCGTCAATTTACTAACTGACATTTACAATTAGATTTATATCGACTCACGGAGGCAGCAGCAGCAGCTACGGTCAAGCATTGTGACTGCGAACTGACTGCGTGTACATGCAGCATTCATCGATAACAACAGAGTCTACTAGTACGAAGAATCGATCTCGACCAATCTACCATCGCGTCCTGTCTATCTGGAATCTCGTATGACTTGACCCAAATAGCACCATACTCCTGGCCTAAGGCCTCGCCTGCCTTTTAGAGTTATGTTCGAGGGGATTTGACTTCTATCGAAATCTGGTTCTCTGCCCTCGAACAATTAGAGGGTGCTTAACTCGCGCGCACCTCGGCTGGGATATCTTATCAACGACAACGGTCTATCTTTGGCGACAGTCGTCCTTCTTCTATTCCTGGTACAAACGTGCGCTGATTGCATTCTATCCTGATCCCGCGGCGCCTGCTAAACTGCGCCTGTATAAAGATATCATTCCGTACACGCAATGACATACCATGACGAACATACCCGTGAAGCCTGATCAAACTGATATGCTTCCAACATCCTCAAGGCCCATAATCTTATAGGATTTTATCAGGAGGGAACGAGGAAGGACACGTATGACGATGACAGCGAAGCTAGTTATCCCCTGACAGTGAATACCTTGTTTCGTTTGCGGGCGTGACCCCCAGCAGCGGCCACTTGACTTTGATACGTCGAAAACTATCGCCCTTTAGTGTGGCCAGGATGGTATATACATGTGGCTCCGCCAACGTCGCGCGCAGACTAGCACCATGCATCTACCATCACCTCGCCATCGCATTAGTTTAAGGTCCCGATGGACGGATCCTTTTCTCCTAAGATCTAATGCACGTCGGTCACCTGCCGGGGGGTTTCAATTGCATGTGGCGCAGTCGTGTGAGTTGGAGCCTCCTCCGTCATTAAATGTCTCATACGTGTTCTCATAAGATGCGAATATGAGATTCGACGGTTGACGTAGGGGCTTTGGATACTCACGTCAGTGGCGCCGAGCGTATTGTTAGAGCAAGACAGAATACTCCCTCGGAAATGAGGAGTGTAATGTCCGTCACCGATCAAGGATTTTAAATTTATGATCGACGTGGGGCAAGCGAGAAAAAATGCCGTTCCCCACAAAGAAGACGCGCTTCCAAGGGCATGAGGCAAACCTGAGGCAGACGGTGCAGAGGAAACAGCGAGCTCGAGAAGGCCTCATGGTGCGCAGCATATCATGGTGGTAAAAGTACAAGTTAATTCCTTCTAGTGTGTGGCATATTAAGACATAGTGTGTGTGTATGTGAGCACGGCGCAAAGCAAGACATAGTAATAATGAATAGATAGTAGACAACCCCTGACAATCCAAGAGTGAAAGAGTTCGCATGTGATGATGTTTACGACACCCATCGCCACACTCGCCGCCACGAAGGGTCCTCTTTAATGTGTTCTTCGGGAGGGTCTGGTGGCATGCCCAAGCCCTCAACCGCTCCGAAAGACACATAGCCGTCGATGAGACGGCATTGGAGACTGGCGACGCGAGCGTTGAATTGGCGAGAAGGTGTCGGCGGTGGCACTGGGGACGGGGTAGCTGGCATCGGCGGTGTCGACTCGGCGGAGGATATGGATGAAGCCGCTGATGTATGTGTGCGCGGTGGCGTAGGAGGTGGCGTCAGGAATGTGTTCGCTGTTGGGGAGTCCTGGCTCTGACTACGGCTCCTACTGCAACTGCGACTGTGTGCCTGCAAGCTGTTCAGCGCCGATATTCATCACCGAATAGGATCCAATACTCACCCGCTCACTGAGGACGCGTTCCAACCGTACACGGAGCACCTGCTCGTGTGGCGACATGACCAAGTCTGACTCGCAGTCCTTTTCGCAGCGTGGAATAGAGACAGGAGTGCTGTGTCTTCGTCTGTGCTTGGGCGTCGGGCTAGGCGGTGCGCTATTGAGCACGTCTCGCAGAATCTTCTCTGAACGACTTGGGGAAGCGGACATGGTGGAAGCGGGACAAGCAAGATGAGGAACGGGGTGCTGGAAATTCGAGGGTGCGATTCATGCCTCAATTTAAGTCAATGTGTCACGTCACAATGAGATTGTCACACCCTTTTCCCCGCAGAAAAGGCGCTGTCCTTGGTTGGTCTCACTTTACAATTCACATCAGTCAGTGTACTAGGGGTCAACAGACGCCGTGTCCTCGTTCCCTCCAATTATATCGAGGTGTGAACAAGAGAATCTCTTGTACGACAATACCCTTGGCCGTCGGCGTTCCCCGACGTAGTGACGCCTGTTCTGACGACCGACATCGATCATTGAACCGAAACAAGTTCAAAGATCGATTTGTATTTATTTATTTTGTTATTTTCTCGATGCTAAGGTTACGAAACTAGGACCCTCGTTCCTCTGCCAAAATCTACCGTACTTACTCTGACCAGGTTACCCAGGACCTGTGGCCTGAGCGCTTATCGACCAACTACCACTTCCTTATTATGACCCAGCCTTGAATTTTTCTGGTGTGCAAATCTCTCGATGGTCTACTCAACACCCCCACAACATGACCCGTTCACTTGACAATTTGTAAACATGTCCCAGCGTGCATTCCAACAACGTTTTCTTCCTCCTGCATACCTTCTCTGGGCCCGAGTTCTAGGTGACAGACCGTGATTTTTCAAGGGAGGGCCCACCCCGCCTAGTGCCCGGTCGCAGTGTGGGGAAGATTGTCTCGTCTCAAAGTCTAGCCTCCCTATGTATCATGTTACTTTGTTTACTGCACACAGCCATCCACATTTACGAGGGTTCCGCCACATGTGCGGTCCACGTCCGCAAAAACATGCGATATCCCGGTGATGGTGGCGTGGCGGAAGGGCGGCCCCCCAACCGCGTTGCTTTGACTCAGCGAGTCCGAACTTGCCGCCAATGGTTACTGTAACGAGCGAAAAAAGTACACAGGCCAACCTGATAAATAGTATCGCTATCATGATGCCGATGGAAATCACTGATCCTATCTTTTCATCTGTGTGTATGGTTCTCGCTTTAACCCGTTCCCTCAATCCCATCGCGCTCTAAAACACGTTCATAGTGCTATCGGCCATCTACACACACATAGCAAACTTGTGTTCTTTCCGAGTGCCTGATTCTCGTCCCTTCTCGTCCTCGTTGCGTGTCAACAACGCCCTAGCCGAGTTGTAGCAACGCAACGTTCAACCAATTTGACTTGCGCGCGTGGTTCATTTCGCGTACTTGCAACCTTAAGCACTAAGTCTAACTGTTTAAGTCCCAACCTCAAGACATAAACATTAACGGCCGCCAACACATGTGGCGTACGTTTGGGAACTGCTGACTGCGGGAGCCAAGGGCTGAGTAAATATCGTGTAAGGCTGCATGAATTGAATTTGTGCCCAGGCGGTACGAACGACGGTCGTAAGCACCGTAGGATCCGATATCGAGGTTCCCATGTGTTGTCCGGCTTGAAACGGACGGGGGTAAACACCGAGAATTTAATGCGCCTCAAAGTCGAAAGAATCTGCTGACCACTCGGAAGAAGTCTTTTAACGTCGTCCCGGGGTGCATCCGCTCATAACCGGATGTTATGCTAAGTTCCAACTTCCTGTTAGGCATCGAGGGGAAAGACATCAGAGTTGCGCGGCGAATTCCAGGTGGTGGCGAGACAAACACGTTCCTAGATAGCATAGTTAAGTAACAGGCGCCGAAGAGGTGACTAGTGGCAAGTCGTATCATCTCGCATCACGTTCCGACTCGCGACTCGCGACGTCGGGGTGTTTACTTCATAAACAACGCGGACTGCGCGCGAGGCGGCCTGTCGGAAATGAAGGAGATCGTGACTCGTCTGAATGCTCGTGCGCCACACTGAAACTCCCGACAACTACAAATCGTAACGTCAGCGCGTAAGCACGGAACAGAAATTGAACAGCAAACCTTACACTTGGTCGCCGCCTGATAGAAAACGGCGTACTAATTCCAAATGAGCCAGAGTATCCTACCAACGGAACTTGTCTTTCTTGTGACTCTGAGTTGCAATGAGGCGTAGATGTGGCTGAAAGTCAGACACCGCATAATATTCAAGTGCGTGGAATTAAGCTTCCGGTGTTCCACTACATGTGGCGTTTTGAATTACGGGTACAAACATCACTGGGCGTTGCGGCTTTGAAATTGGAGCTTGAAGCTTGAAGCTTGAAGGCTAATAAGCATTGGGCAGAGTAGAATGGTCTCATGGCCACCGGCCTTCTCGGACTATAACAGCCAACATCATTACATATCGCACTGAAAAACACTTTCTCAATATGACGCACCAAGAAAAATGAGGTTATTCACACCTTAATACGCAAGCCATCCTCTACAAAACAAAAAGTCCGTCACCCTCGATCAGCATGAAGGTTCTTCAACTTTTCCCTCAACGCCTGCTCATCCAATAAATCCGCCCGCATCGACCCAGCGTACATATTCCATGCCACCCCTCGGAACGCCGTATAGTCGTCTATGATCCTCTCCTCTACATGCTGCAGCAGCACCCCCACAGTGCGGTCATTCTCCAAATACAACTTCAACCGCACAACATTAGCCTTCAGCTCTCGCTCGCAGGCCGAGTGGAACCCAGCGTGGAGCCCTTCCGCTGCAGCCTGCGTGGCCCACGGTTGCGCAGTCAACGGCGTCGCGTTGTCTTTGGAACTCGTGGCGTTGGCATGCCACGACGCGTTAAAGTCATTAACACGCTCCGCCCATACCCGCATAGCCGTACTAACAGGCGCTGCACATTCCGAGATAACATCTTCGCACGCCTTTCGAAGGTCTTGATCGATACTCTGGACAAGTCAATTATGTGTGAGAACTTCGACAGACGACAGAGCAAATTGAAGGCGCCTACCTTATTCAATCCACCGATACTTCCTTCCCCACGCGAGCCGAAAGTTGGCAGGAACGCAGGAAGTAAGGCTGTCGTACGGTTGAGCATTGAAGCTAGCGTATCTGGGAACCAATTCATTCCACAATATGCACGGCGTTTAGATAGAAGACAGCTTACCAGTGACACCAGTGAAGTTGATGCTTGGATCCTGATCCCTCTGAACGAGATCCAAGTTGTTCGTTATCTCTTTCATAATGAGAAGATGCCGGACGAGGAACAAGTATCCGTCTAGGTGACTCGTCGGGGGATTCCTAAGCTTCAGCATCTCCGTTACAGATACCAAGGATTGTTGACAGAGGCCAAGTGCCTCTTGCGCTATGTCCTCGAAGATGGCGGGCTAAAATCGGATCGGTTTAGTACAAGCGCGGCGGTACATAGTCGGATCGTACCTTCACATAATCATGCAATTGCGATAGAACCCAGACAGTCTTCTGCAATGTTGGATACCAAGTGTCCTGTTTGGCCAAAGAAGGCGTTCGGAAGATCTGGCTGATGCTCTCCTTCTCCTTGATATCTAACGTCGACACGGGCTTCCTTGCCTCTACTCGTTTGTTAATCCCGTGTGTAAGGGCAGAAACAAAGGCATACCAATCAGCTTTTCTGGATAAGCCAAGTCTTCCGCCCTGGCAGCATAGTATCGGATGTCCGTCTGGATGACCGACTGCGCCTTAAAGAAGAGACGGGTCTGGGCGTCTTGCAGTACCATCTCGAGCAGCTGGCTGATATGTAGCCGATGCAGACCTCCATTTCTGGTGTCACCATCGATGATGAGTTCGTCCACCGGATCGTCTTCGTCGATAACAGCGGCATCAGGTCCATCGAGAACCATTAATGCTTGCAGCACGGTGCAAACTTCACATAATGCAGTGAGTCTCGGCTCATGCAGGATACGAGGTCGTAAGTCATCATAGAGGTAGTCGCATAGATTCTCCAAGTACTGGCTATCATCTAGTCAGTCAATGGCAAAAGATGGATCGTCGAGCGAGCTTACTAGAGTTGATCTTCGCCAGAATTGAAAAACTCTCGATAGATGGTAAACTCGTCGACGCATAGCTGCTTGAGGTAGCTACAGCCTGCCCGAGTCAATTCCACTAGCTCGGTATGTGTAGGATCGAGGCCTTTGATTTCTTCTAAGAGACGACCAACAAGGAGCGATTTTCGGGTACTGAAGTAGGCAACATGACACTCCGACAAAAGCGAGGATAGCTCGTCGGGGTGTGTCAGAGCTCTTCGCTCGAGCTCGCTTAATAGAGGCGATAGCTGGGGCGACACGCTTCGGAAGCGGGTATAGAGCAGATGGTTTTGGGCTGTTGACGACACGTCTTTTTCAGACAGCCTCTTGTAGATGTCGGCGGAAAGTGCACGAAGGGAGCCCACAAAGTACATTTTGATGAGAGTCATGGCGCGGGTCATGCATTGCTGGAATCGAAGGAGGTATACCTCAGCTTCCCGGAAATGTCGCTGGAAAGATATAAGACGCTACTAGAGGACGCAGGCAAGGAACATACATGAGATTTGAGATAGTCAATACAAATATCGACGCGTTCCACCATGTACAGAAAGTCGGATTGGAGGACGAGGGATTCTCCGGGATGGTTGAGCATTCTGGTTGCGTGTTCGAGTTCTTGGAAGTATTCCAACCTAGTTCCAATCTCGTCGGTCAAGTGCAGCAAGTGATCCTGTAACGAGTTCAATGGGCGTTTCGTTTGATAATCCCAACACTAACCCGTTCCTCTAGCAAACGTTCGCATGCAACCTTCAAGCTTTTTCCTCCTTCCTCTACGCTTGTCCAACCTTCCATCATGTCATCGACCTCGCGCTCGACCTCGTCTATTCTCTCCAAGAGATAATCGCATGTTGACAGATGGTCTGAAACAGTTGCGACGTGTGCACGAAAGTGAGCCTCTTGACTGTGTGCTACAGACCTATCAATGACAGCAAACCAGTCGTAGAACTGCTGCGGTGTTTGTACAGGTTGCCTGGGATGAAGAGCGTGGGCTGACGAGGGGATTGGACGTGCAGAGTTTGGGGTGCCAGGTCGTGAAGTTGGTCCTAGAAATTTCAGTTTTGGCGTGGAGGGTCGTGAGGGTGAGTTAATATCGTCGATGGACTAGAAAGTATCAAGAAACAGGACAACATTGCTAATTCTTGTACTGACTGGTAAAGCCAATTTCTCGCTGGCGGCTTTGACCCGACCAACGCTGCGAATTTCGAGGTCGCCCAAAGGGGCCTTTGCTTCCCAGTCTTCGACATTTATAGCAGATCTACCAGGGTTTAGCGTGCTTAGCGTCGGTGCTCGTCGTGGACCTGTTCGAATCGCCATAACATGATGATGGTAAGAAGGCTAGAATTATGATCAATCCTTTGCACTTCTTTCCTTTCTACCAACACAACGTTCTCTTGCTAAGCTCCTCTGAACAATTTTCTGGCAACTAGATAATCGGCGCTCGCTTCCAGATCTGGATATCTCTTGTTTATTGCCGGCATGACATCGCAGCATTCTTTCATAGCCTGGAGATCCTGGCTCTATGTTCTATGTTCGTTGCACTCACGACTTATAGAGCCTGGGTTTGGGGGAGGGGCTCTACCTGGCCTCTCGGTTTATCAAAATATTTCGATCTCCGCTATCAATCAAAGGTTAGGGTTACATGCGGGCACTAGGAGAAAGCATTGAGTACACAAGCTAGAACACCAATTTGCTACCTCGAGAAAAACATTTCAAGTCGTTTTCAAGAGCTACCACAATTTTGTGACAGTGATTAGCATGATATTGCCCCCCACTCTTCCTACGAAGTCGGAACCATTGAAACTCTCTACAAATGGAACAAAATATGGAATGAATCACCGCCAATTTTCTATGATGAGTCGCAAAGCTCGAGAGAGTTGCTTAGTTCGTTGTACGGATGATTGAGGAAGAGCCATCTCTAGCCAATTTCTAGGACGCCACCGCCGATGAATTCAGAGAAATCGGCACAGGCTCGGACTTTGAAAATATTTTGATAAACCGAGAGGCCAGGTAGACCCCCTCCCCTAACACCAGTCTAATTCTTTCAGGTCTTTCAGCCTGGCCGACTGACCACTCCATACTCGTCCGTCTTTGGAATCCTTTGTCGACGCACCCGGGACTTGCACAAAGGCCGAAATAATGTCAACACACTTTTAAAGCCCCAGAGACAGCCAGCAATGGCTTCCTGTCATTCTCGTTCTAATTCAACATTTATCCCTCCTTCGTTTATTCCCCTTCTATCATGGCTGAACTATCGACAGACGCAACCCCATCGCTTCCAGAAGTGATGTTCTATTGCATCTCTCCGGACGGTATCCATCGACTCGATATCTTTGACCCATCGCAAATGTTTGAACCTTGGGCCTTGTACACCCTCCTCGGACTGGGCTTCATTTTCATGTCGGATTTGGATGACGACGACGACATCTTTATAGTTGAGGCCTACCCGGACTCATACGAAGGCCAGTTCCCGTGGCATCCTATTCAACAGCCATTCTCGCCACCGAGCTGGGCCAGGGAAGCCTGGCTCCTTTCATATCGTCAGCACTGCTACACCAGGCGCGTTGAGTGCCAGCCAGTGCGACCTTCCTCTCCAGAACCCCGGATGATTCTGGATAATTCTCATAGCAAGTCTTTCACTCGCAAACGTGCCAATGTGAGCTTGTCTTATTTGATGGATATTATTTTCTGTCTTGTGCTGAAAACACTCTAGTCTATATCTCCGGGTGAGCGAGGAAGAGGGTCAATTGCCTCCAAGCAAACAGTGTCCAAGCCTAAATCATCGTCGACTGCGTCTACAGGGAGGAAGAATCGTAGTGTTCGCAAGGTCGCTCCAACGCTGTTGCGTGTTCATGCACGCCCGAGCTTTGGCAGAACCCGGTCTGCGCATTGCTTCTTCGAGTGGAAAAGACAAATCTGGACACCTGGTGGTTCGCCTCTCAAGAACGAACTGCAACGAGATTCGTGCCGGAGGCGGCCTTCTATGGCTAGCTCAATCGACTCTGAGACTAGCACGGATCCTGGCTGTCATATCGATGCAGCAGCGTTCCTCGAGTACCTGTTGTTGGAAATGAGGTCGAAATGGAAAGATGAACGCATGCCCGTGCAAATTGAAGAGGAATGCGCGCGGCAGGCGAGACTTCTGAACTCTCTGTGCGAGGCCTAATTCTCATTCATGTCTTCTATACTTTACATGACTCATTATATTCTTCTTATACAGTGTGCTAATCATAGTGGCAATCCGAGACTTTTGACATCTACAAATTGCCCAGTCTTGAAACTCTCATTCGCCAGTAACCCGACAGCAAGAGCTAGAGCGCCGTCTCTCTCGTTGGCTGACTGCTTAGCAGCATCACCTGCGTCGGCGACGTCACCTGGCTTTGGACCAAAGAGGACGTTGAGCATACGAACATCGCCTCCTCCATGAGCAGAATGATCGATGTGTACGGGAATCTCTTCGGGCTTCTGCCACAACCGATGTAAAGTCACTTTAGCTCCTCCAGCGTTCGGCAAGGCGTCAGTCCCGTGAATTAGGCCTCCCATACCCTCTGCATCTTTGGGGAGACGGAACTGAGATTCGACCACGTCAAGCTCTAGGCGTCCCTGGGATCCGTTGAACATTACACGATAGCCTTCCCAAGGTGAGTACGCCGTCTGTCTCCAAGTCAAATTCTGAAGTGAACAATACAGGCTTGTCTTACCAAATGATAGGTCAATGTAGCGCCTGATTTGTATCGAACCATGACGCTCATGTCGTCTTCGATGCCTATTCCCGGAGCGAATACCTAAGTCGAATTATGGAGCGATGTAGCTGACAGGAAAAGAATACTCACATTCATATCACGATGATATCCGTCCTCTCCCTCAGCTTCAGCGTAGATCTTCCGAAGCGTCTCGTCCTGCTCCATGTGCATAGCGAAAGGGTCTGTCTTAGCAGCTTCACTTCCCCTCGCACGCTCATAATCTCTAGCCCAGCCGTGCTTCTTGCCAGCCTCTTCCCCATAGAACGCCAGTTTCCCCATTCCAGCGACAGTTTCTGGTTGAGAGTCGATCCACCAATTGACGAGATCGAAATGGTGACCAGACTTGTGTACCATGAGCCCACCAGAGTTAGTCTTTTGTCGGTGCCAACGACGAAAGTAATCTGCACCATGAACGGTGTCGAGCAGCCACTCGAAGTGCACAGATAAAACTAACAATAAAGTTGGCGTCAATACGTCTATGGATTGTCTTGCAGCTCACTGGTGCCAATCTTGCCTTCCGATAGTGTTCTTTTGACTAACTCGTGCACAGGATTGTACCTTGATTGAAACGAAGCGTCAATGTGCGAGTTCTATTTCTCGTCAGTTGATGCTCACCGATAATTGAAGGTGACAGTCAGATGACGCCCGGTCCTTTGTACCGTCTCCAAAATAGCACGGCACTTATCAACATCGGTGGTCATAGGTTTCTCTGTGAGAACGCGGACTATGAGGGATTTTAATAACGAGGGATAGCGCATTATTCGTCGTGGTCGCCTACCTCCAGCTTCCAGCGCCGGGATGATATAGAGATGGTGCAAGGCATCGATGCAAGTTACCACAACTGCCTCGATTTTCTCATTCTCTAGCATCTCCTTGTATTGATCGGGCTTGTATACAGGAACAGTCGCCGCGCCCAAGGTCGTCAAGAGATCATTATAGTACGCAGCCCGAACGGCATTTGGTTCCAGGATAGCCACAACAGAAGTAGAAGGACGTTCAACAATTCCACGAACGAACATGGCCGCTCGACTACCGGTTCCAACGATGGCGACGCGTCCGCCGATTTTATCTGAGGCCATTTTGCGCAGATACAAGGAGGACGATGGCTGGAGATGTCGTCGATATAAGGACTTGAATTTCGCACGGTCCGTCCGGTGCGAACTCCAATTTAGCGGAGGCACAAAACAAACTGCCTCCGAGATGTGGGGAAATGAGGCCGCCGTCTGGGGTACGGTAGCACCTCCGCTCAGACAGCTTTCGTTGGACCCAGGATCGAACTGGCTTTCAAGGTATCATCTGTAGATGCATTTCAGATCGAACGCCCAGCTGATTCCTCCCTAGGAAATATCAGCGGGCCGCTGGACTCCATCCATCCACACGCGCCAACACTGACTTGGAATCCACTATATAAACGCAGGATCGAATGAACGGTTCGCTCCCTTCCTTTTCGCCATGGCTGATACGCGACGTCTGTCAAGCTCTTCTATCGACAAGATCAAGGAGGAACGCCTAGAACAGGTAACCTCCAAAGATGCCGAAGCTGGTCCGTCCAATAAGCGCGGTGACGCTGCGTTGGCTATCCTGGGGGACAGTGCGAACCATCATGAGGTTACGGTGGATGAAGACAGGCGGGTACTCAGGAAGATTGACCTATGGCTCATGCCGGTCATCCTTCTGGTTTACTTCTTGCAGCAGTTGGACAAGTAAGTGGTGATTCTAAACTCTCTGATGTGTTTCTCATATTCTGGATAGGTCATCTCTGTCATATACATCTGTCTTTGGTATAGTTGAGGCCACTAGTGCGTCGATATCACGTCTTCTTCTCTTGGGACTGATCGTAATCCACAAGATCTCGTTGGACGTCAATACAGTTGGCTGAGCAGTATCGTCTACGTCGCGCAAATTGTGTGGCAGCCTGCATCGTCCTATTTTATTGTCAAGCTACCCATCGCTAAATATTGTACGCGTTTATCCTCTCAGCATGGGCGAAAGTACTCACAACTCGATACTAAGTGGCTATCAACGTGTTTCTATGGGGTTCTGTCGTTGCCTGCACCGCCGCCGCTACAAATTTCAAGGGACTTCTTGCAGCGAGGTTTTTCCTCGGCTTGTTCGAGGCTACAGTCGGTAATCTTCCCTCGCCCTTATCTCGCTTAGCGCGCGCTCACATGTCCACAGCACCGGCATTTATGACTATCACGCAAATGGTGATTTCGTCCTGTTCATGTTGATCTTATGTCTACTAAGCGTTTATTAGTGGTGGCGTAGAAGGGAACAGACTATGCGATTGTCCATGTGGATGGCCATGAACGGTGGTACTGGTTGTGTTGGCTCTCTTCTATCATGGGGTCTAGGGCACATCGGAGGCTCTCTTCATCCATACCAGGTATGTGTCTTTCACTGAATTAACGCTAACTCACAAAATCATAGGTCATCTTTCTATTCATTGGCCTTTTGACAGTCGTGTGCTCGCCGATTGTATTGTAAGCTGTCGGCGTATTATTTCCTTGTGTCGTGACACTCAAAAAAACCTTTCTATGTAGCTTCATCCTTCCCGATTCGCCAATCAAAGCCAAGTTCCTGACTCACGATGAGAAAGTCATAGCTATCGAAAGATTGCGTGACAACAACCAAGGAACGGAGACGAAGATTTGGAAGTGGGAACAAGTCTGGGATACATTTCTCGATCCGAAGACCTACTTGTGGTTCTCTCTGTTGTTCCTTTGCGCGTAAGTGCCACTTCTACAAATGTATGCCCTCGACTTAATGAGTCCTCAGCGTCCCTTCTGGTGGTATTGGAGCCTTTGGTCCCCTCATCATCCGTACGTTCTTCCTATATTTTTTGTCGTCGTGATCAGTCTCTTATTCACTGCAGAGGGTTTCGGCTTCAACCAATTCAGCACTATCTTGTTCAACATCCCATTCAGTGCGATGCAAATCGTTGTTACGCTTGTCGGTGCTTATGTTTCCACCAAGCTGAAGCTAAAGTGGCCAGTGGTTCTCTTTTTGACTCTTCCTCCTATTGGAGGTGCTACTGCGCTGTACCTTCTTGGACGAGAGCCTGAGCTGAGGAATAAACTCCTCGGATGTTACTATGTCGTAAGCTTCGTCTGACATTCTCACTGAAGTGGCCTTACTTACCTCGGAGTTAGCTTTCATTCTTCACTGGTCTACAACCCATGTTGTACACTTGGAGTTCTCAGAATACGGCTGGGCACACTAAGAAATTGATGACTACTGGTATCGTCTTTGTCGCGCAATGTGCTGGGAATGTGAGCACTGCGTCTCTATCTCTTACAGGAAACTAATAATGTTATGACTAGATTGTCGGACCCCTCTTGTACACAACGGAAGAAAAGCCTTATTACCATAGAGGACTTATTGCGAAGTAGGTCGGCCGATTTTCTCTGTTGGAACGCTTACTAAAAATACCCAGTCTTTGCTGTTGGATTGCTTTGGCAGTTCTCACGCTGTAAGTCTCTCAATCTCCTCAATATACCGCCTTCCCTAATGTGGCGTAGGGTGACGGCTGCTTATCTTGCTTTCCGAAACAAGCAGCAGGCGAATAAGCGTATTCGCCTTGGGAAGCCTGGTATAATAGTAGACCGATCTTTGGAGCAGTACAAGGACAGAGATGTCGACGACGGTGTAGCGAAGGACGAGATCAACAACCAGGCATTTGATGATCTTACGGATATGCAAAATGAGGATTTCATTTATGTCCTTTAGCATACATGATAGTGACGGTTAATTAACACTGTACTAGTATTCACTGTCAAGCAAAGCTATGGCTGCCTGAATATTTCCCGACGCGTTCATAATTGCGAAGCAATCGGGTCGCGCCTTCCCACGTGACCTGACTCAGCGCACAGGTAACGGCCGAGGGTTGGGTGCGCTAGACTTCCTACCACCACCACCACCTTGGAAGACGATGTCGTCCGACTACGAGTACGACTCCGACGACGGCGATTATGACGATGATGAGGATATGTTTGACGGCACCCAGGACTACGGTAAGTGTTCCAGATCCCTACCGCCGAACCATACGCTGAGCTCGCTATAGCAGACGACGACATGGACATGGATGGCTACAACGACGACTTCAAGGTCGAAACGGGTTCGAAGAGGCGAGCATACGAGATTGAGTATGAATCACTCAGCCAGACCGCTGTTGAGAAGCTCATGAGGCAGGACATTGAGCATATTTGTGGGATCCTGGGCGTCAACGTGAGTGCTCCTACTGCCTTTATTCGCATGCTCCCAACATGGTGTTCATACAGGAGGGCATGGCTGCGATATTACTGCGCCACATGTCATGGAACAAGGAGCGCTTAATCGAGAAGTACATGGATAATCCCACAAAGATTACGGACGCGGCTGGTCTTACCATTCCGGAACCGCCTTCGTCGCCTTCGCCTGTACGCTCCCGACCTGGACGATCTACGACTAGTAAATCCCTTTCATCCTTCCGATCGAAGCCGCCAGTCAAGGGCAAGGGCGAACCCTTCGTCTGCCCCATTTGCTTCGACGACGCACCCGACCTCCAAACACTGTCCCTTGACTGCCAACACCAGTTCTGCTCGGGATGTTGGACGACATACGTCTCTTCCAAGATACGCGACGAGGGCGAGAACTTCATCCGGTGCATGGCAGAAGGATGCGCACTGGTGGTCCCGGACTCTTTCGTCCAAACGGTTTTGGTAGGCGAGGACGATCTCGCTTGGACACGCTTCCAGGAACTACTCGCTCGTCATTTCGTATCGTGCAACCCTAATCTGAAGTTCTGTCCGCACCCGGGATGCACGAACACGGTCTCGTGTCCTGGGGCTGCATCCAAGTCTAGTCTCACGACCTTGGTGCCGTCTGTGTCGTGCGGTGCGCGGGGCATACCGGGGCAGACGACAGGCAAAGAATCCATCGCCACCGCAAAGGAACACAAATTCTGTTTCGGCTGCCCGATCGATAGTGACCATCGACCGGTCGTGTGCAGCGTGGCAAAAATGTGGCTGCAGAAATGCGCAGACGACAGCGAAACGGCCAACTGGATCAAGAGCAACACGAAGGAGTGTCCCAAGTGCGTGAGTACGATTGAGAAGAACGGTGGATGCAAGTGGGTGTTTTACTTTGATTGTCGTTCCGGCTCGCTGATCGCTACCGAAGCCATATGACGTGCAAGAAATGCAAGAACGAGTTCTGCTGGGTCTGTATGGGTCCGTGGTCGGAACATGGAACGTCGTGGTACTCGTGCAATCGGTACGAAGAACGAGCAGGCATAGATGCTCGCGATGCGCAAAGCAAGAGTCGTGCGTCTTTGGAACGGTATCTCCATGTACGTTTATTTTTATTTGATTGGGAGATGTTAGGCTGAGTAGGTTTGTAGTACTACAATCGGTGGGCGAATCACGAACAGTCCGCAAAACTTTCCCTCGATCTTTATGCTAAGACGGAGAAGAAGATGGAGGACATGCAAATCACGTCGTCGTTGACTTGGATAGAGGTGCAGTTTATGAAGAAAGCGGTCGAGGAAGCGGACAAGTGTCGAGAGACACTCAAGTGGACGTACGCGATGGCCTACTACCTCGCGAAAGGCAACCACAAGGAGCTCTTCGAAGACAACCAACGTGATCTGGAACATGCGGTTGAAGAACTTTCAGAACTTCTGGAGCAACCAATCGAACCGGAGATGATTCCACAGTTGAGGCAGAAGGTGACGGACAAGACGGTGAGAGAACCAATAACACGCCCTTCATCCAATCTAACTCTCTACCTTTTAGGTCTACGTTTCAAAACGTAACGAGATTGTATTAGAGGACACTGCGAATGGCTTCGTGGAAGGTAGATGGAAGTGGAACATGCCTGTGGACGGTTTCGACGATCCCGATCCCAACGACCTTGCCTAAATCGATACATCTACGCCCATCTCCATTGCTACCCACTGTCCAGTTGTATTCACTTGCTATCATCGTATACATTCAATAATTATGCTCGTATAAAGTAAGATGATGTCCATCTGGTGTCATGGAAGATGACAACGCAAATGCTGGGCGGGTGCTGCGCACTCACTTCCATCAGCCGACGTGCGGCTGTGAGCACTGCCTTGATTTCGCTTTGAGACAATCTTGAGCATCTTTGCAGTTCTTCTGCACTGTTAGAGGCTTGAATACTTTGAATAGAGGCTTGAAAGAATGAATCATTACGATGGAGGGATGTGGCGCTAGGAATCAGGAATTACGCACTACGCACGTGGTTACACCAAGTTTATAACGGTCATCATCTCGGTCTTCTTTTGTGGCAAACAGGCTTGGCCACTCGTCTCCTTTTCACTCCTTGTTCTCGCTCTTTAGCTAACGACCACCATGCTCTTACTACCTCTTTCCTGTCTCTTAGTCGCTCTCAATGCCCGCGCCGAACCAGTGCATGTTCCAATCGTACGCAGATCGTTGGAGGGCCGCATCGACTGGGCGGACGCTGCTGAAAATCTGCGGGGAAAGTACCACTATCCCTCATTCAACTACTCTAGCACGGTGAAGAGGCGGTTAGAGAGGAGGCAAAGCTCAGCTGGCTTCCAGATGATTGACCAGGTGCGTCCGAACACAGTGCTTGGCAGCGACAATCCATTCATTCCTCCCAGAACCGAGACGCAAGCTACTTTGCGCCCGTCGACATTGGAAACCCGTACGTCTGCATGCTACAACCCCAATGCTTCAGCGAAACGACTAACCGCCGCTAAAACAGACCGCAAACACTAAATGTTATCCTGGACACAGGTTCAGCCGACCTCTGGGTCGTCGATACGAGTTGTCAGACCTGCTCATCCTCAACGCCTGTCTTCGATACCTCAGCTTCATCCTCATTACAGACAGCCTCGGGTGCTGGCTCAGAAACACAAATTCAATATGGCTCCGGCGCTGTTGCAGGCACCCTCTCGCAAGACAGAGTATCCATGGGGTCATTCACCATCGACGAGCAGACCTTCCGTGAGTTCCCATCAGTCGATCTGGTTCCTCTATTCAGATTCTAATCCTTGGCTTTGATAGTTGCCGTTGACCAGACGACAACGAATCTCTTGAGTGGATCAGTGTCAGGTATAATGGGGCTCGCGTATGAAGCCATTGCTTCAACAGGTTCAACACCTTTCTGGCAGGGCTTGGCCAATGGTGGCGAACTTTCTGCGCCAGAGATGAGCTTTTGGATGGACAGGTACCGGGGAGACGCCTCTGCATCTCCAGAGGAACCCGGAGGAATATTCACTCTTGGCGGAACCAACTCGTCATTGTTCACTGGTGATATCGAGTTCCTCGATCTACCTGTCAGGACTCCGTCATTTTGGCTGCTCGCCATGACCTGTAAGCATCCTTCAATAATCATCATTCCTTACGTGAACCCTAACACCGACTAGCTCTAACTGTCCAAG
Organism: Flammulina velutipes; assembly: GCA_011800155.1. NCBI lineage: Eukaryota > Fungi > Basidiomycota > Agaricomycetes > Agaricales > Physalacriaceae > Flammulina > Flammulina velutipes. The sequence goes on along the minus strand of CM022370.1, from coordinate 3,486,150 downwards.
GCGAATCTATCGAACTCTCCTCAGGCACTACCTCTCTTGCCGCGATAGATACTGGTACCACTCTAATTGGTGGACCATCTGAGGACGTCGCACGCTTCTGGGACGCAATCGACGGGTCAAGAACGGCCATTGGCCAACCTGGGCTGTACTCCTTCCGTTCGTCGCTCTGTTCCTGCCAGCGGTTACATGCTTACGCTCTCCACAGCCTGTGACACTGATATCGAAGTAACGATCTCCTTCGGTGGCCTGTCGTGGCCCATCAACCCCATCGACATGAGTCTTGGACCAGAGAGGAGCGGTAGCGATATGTGTCTCGGTGGTATCTTCGACTTGACCGCTGGGAGCAATATACCCGAAGGTTCAGGCGCGCCGGGCTGGGTCGTCGGTGCTACGTTCTTAAAGAATGTGTACTCTGTGTTCAGAGCGTCGGATCCTCCTGCTATTGGGTTTGCCCAACTCTCCGACGCTGTTGGTAGTTCAGGTTCGGCCACATCTTCTTTGTCTAGTGGTTCCCCGCTCACGACAGCAGGCACTCCTGGACCTGCTCCCAGTGGTACTAGTACTGGATCTGGCTCGGGCACTAGTCAATCAGATGGAGCAGCAGTCACTCTTTCCAGTAAGCTTTTCAATATGTGGATATGAAACGATGCTGAGATGTTTCGCAGAGTCCACGTTCGGTATACTTTCCGGCGTGGTTGCATTGTTTGCTTCTTTGTTATGATAGTTAAACACACACACACACGTACTAACGGTATTGGGGATCTGAAAATGATATTTGATTGGATATGCACGGGCGGACTACCTTATAGCTACGTAGTTGATAGAATTACTTATCGTCTACCGAAGCTCTAGCAATAATCAGCGCGACCCCATCTGAACGAGCGAGTGAATCGGTAGTTGGTGTAGCAAAATGTTAAGACGGATTAATCCTTGTAATGATACTTCATTTCGACTACAACAGGCCAGGGGGTGGCTGGTGCTTCAGATACTAGACCGTATTCTGTATAGCGACAAGTCGAACGCGTCAAACTTGCAGAATTTGAAAGTAGCACTGATGCAATAAACAATTGATGGGACTTCCGAAGTCCGAGCATCTGACAAGCGTTGAGATATTCACACCACCACTATCACGATCGCTACCATAAACGCCAGCTGAAGGGTTTACACGACGAGAAGGACTCGAAACAACGATGGCCAGCCAGGGCAACCACTGTTCGTTTGTATTACTGGCCGAGTTCCACATATTAGAAGGGGCCCAGCTGAAATACCAGTTTCCACAGCCGCTCGGCGTCGATGAGCAGTGCGTGCATATCCCATCGCTAACTGCGCGCGCTAATGGCTGCACAGAGTGCTGGCAATGTCCATGCTTCCGGACGGAGCGGAGATGCAGGTCGACGACTGGACGATATTCTTCCTCAATCAAACCCCGTTCAACACTATCTCCCCCGTCGTTGGGCTGGATTCGCCGGATTTAAAGGCATCGAAGCTCGCTGGCGAGGACGACGATGTCGATGATCCAGATTTGCTATGCGTGCTGAACCTGGTGCGGACGAAGCATGACAAGACATTGAATCGGTGCGTGCGCCGTGTCGTATCCATCTCCCTTTCTTACTGGTTCAATCAGAGGCGCCAAAGTACTCGCATTGGCGATATGTACCCGACATCCCTTTATCCAAATATTCAAAGTGACTCTCCATCTTGCACCAGATAGCGCGCCTTTGACCCTTCCCCTTTAGCCTGTACTGCTCATGGCACTGGATGACTACCTCCTGAACCCATCGCAAGACTGTCTTGCGCGTCTATTCGACGCGGTCAACTCTATGGACCTCTCAGGCGCACCGACCCTCACGCGTTTCGAAAAAATGGTTATGCGCTGCTCAGAGCGCAAGGATATATTCGCGGAGAAATTCGAACAGCAAGGATCTTCCAGCTCGGTGGCGCCGGGGAAGGCACATCGGCTGACACCTTCGACGAGTTCATTCTCGAGCTTCGAGGACAACCTGTTGATGCGGAATAAAGACAAGGAGGAGCGACGCGTCGATGAGAACGCCGCCCGTTCGCAGGATTGGGATGAAACGGTACGCGTGCGGGAGCGGGCAGATACTGTGGATAGCATAGGGACTGCAAGTACGAATCATTCCCAGGCGCAGCAGCGGACGCCACCTTCGGAGATGTCCTTTACTCTAGGCGGGAGCGCTGTATGGGTGGGCGACGAAAGCGGACTCGAGGACGTCTCTCACGACGGGCATCAAGGCTACGCAGAGAGCGTAGTATCTGTAGGAGTCACCAGCACTCTCGTTGGTTCTAGTACTACTCGTAAACGACGATCGACGGACGGCTCCTCCAACTCTTCCCATTTCGGCGGATCAACGTTACGGCCACCTATGGCGAGTACTGTAGGGTCGTTTGACGGAATACCGAGGTCGAACTGGGCAAAGGACACGCACTTCTTCAACACCACTGTCGCGTACCGCGACCACCAACTTCCGATCAAGATGCCCTTGTCGACCTTTCCCGAGGAAGTCGGTGATGTATGACCAGTTTTGACTCTTCCACATCGTCAGCTCACGCGTGTCGTTTTAGTACTCCCTGATAACGCTTATCAAAGTCTTCAATGGCAATGTCACTGGACCTCTCCATCCACATCTTCACTCCAACGGCCCACAAACGCACGCGATAATAGTCCTCTTCAATGCTCTCGTAACTGGGAAGCGTATAATTTTTCTGGGCCATAAACGACCGGCTGGCGAAGTTTCTAGCTTCGTCCTCGCTGCATGCGCTCTGGGCTCTGGCTGTGGGGCAGTCTTGCGCGGCTTTATCGAGCGTGCGTTCCCCTACGCGAATCTCAACAACAGGGATGAATGGGAAGCTGTGTAAGTATAACTTACCTTTTTTCGAAGTGTGTTTGTCCTGAACTTGATATCCAGACCTGCATATATTGCCGGCGTAACAAACCCGATATTCGAGACGTCGCGTGCTTGGGATCTGCTTCTGGATATTAGCACGGGTCATGTCATCGTGGCGAAGGATATTCACGCCACGTATCCCACTGCTGTTAGCCAAGTAGCGCCGCCGCTTATTATACGCAGCGGGACGATCAAAGCCGAATCTTCGTTAGGCAACGAAGACGACCTGGTGAAGGGCGGCGGAAAGGACAAGACGGATTATGTTCCCAAGGCTGATAACAACGCGGACACGCTATTCATTGAAGATGTAAGCCGTCAAATGCCGGCTCTTGTCCTGATGTTTGGAGCTGACTGCCTTTCTCAGATCAAGGCGGCCATCGAATATCATTATGGGGAAAGCTTGGTTCGTGTACGATTTATTGAGTACGTTACTCGGTTCGTCCGACTCGCAGCACGGTATGAGGAGGAAGCACTGGGGGTGACGAGTATTAGCTACCCAAGTAGCCCCTTCTGTGAGTCGAATGGTGGCCGTTCCGCTCAGCTGGGAAGCGGCATTGTGTTCAACGATGAAACACTGGGGATGAGAGAACTCGGCGCCAATGCTCCGCGGGTTGACGCTTGGAGAAAAACAAATAGCTACCACTACTACGTCCAGGTAAATTTTCCTGCTTCCTACCTCGTACTTTTTATATTTATTTATTCACCGTTCTTGTTTTCGCTCTTAGGATTTCAAGAAAGCTATGACGGGAAACCCGATCAGAGGTTTCGACGTATTGCATCAAATATATCGACTCCGTCACGCGAAGAAGATGGTTGACTCAGAGATATCATTACTCATGCAAACACTTGTAGACAATGTCAAATCGCATGACCAGGTCGTGGAGGTACGTATAGCCCCGCAGTCATCGATTCAGTCCCCTCATGGTTCACAGTTATTATCATATCTCATGCCACATAGTGGTGGGCTTCTACCATTGAGCTTCGGCCTCTTTCATCAAGACGAAGTGGTGCGTAACGGAACGGTGGACCTTCTCAATCAGATAAAGGCTTACCCTGTAAGGCTTCAAGTCGATAACATATTTTATTTATTTTTCTAATCGTTCGACAGGTTGGGGTATTATTCCTGCAGGCGCTGAATCACTTCCAGCGGTACGCATATGTGCGGCAGGCTCATGCGCGGAACCAAAAGGTCCCCGAGCATCCTGCGACATTGTACGCTCCACCGCTGGCTCGGAGAAGTCATTCCAATTCTAGCGCCACAATGCCTGGCGAGCGGCTAAAGGCGTTCTAGATTCGGGTCGTTGTCTTATTCTATTTTTTTCTGTACCGATTGTACTATATTCTACTTACAGCCTGCTTATAGCTGTTTGTTGCATAGCTGTATGGCCTCGCGCAATCATCTTACTTACACTTCATATATATATCCTAGTTCGTCCCTGAAGGTTAGCTCACATTCTTCCTACGTGTTTGTTGGGCTTCGAGATCGGGTGTATCGATTTTGAGAAAGAAGCGTCGAATGGTTTCACAAGAGCGTTGTTTTTCTTCGGCGACGACGAACAACGCGGACAACCGCGGACCGTCTCTATGCTTGGCATTGTGCTACCCACCATTCCACGTCTTTTGCTATACTGCTGAGTGCTGTATGAAAGTCATCCCAATCTCAACCTACTGTAATAATTGAATACCCTTTCAAAGATCCTTCCAAATTGGGACCTCAAATAATCTGGAGCCGGAAGTGTCCCACGTGGGAATGCATTTAGGCTGTGCAACACACATGTCGATCCCAATTTCTTACCACACCGTTGGAATACCCAGCCTCTAGCCTGTAGCGAGTCCCTAGCGACAATACGATAGTTGGAAATCGACCAGCGTGGAAGATATTTGGTGGCGGACCGATAGCCGTCTTCCGAATCCCGACGGCACTTTCGGCAGTTCCGACGTTCTACATGAAAAATATCATGTGGGCCTCTTCGACGCGTTCTCCGTGCCGAGGGCGCAGTGCTACTACATGGACCCACTTTTGCTGATTTCTTCGGGGAGGATAGAAAAAGGATACACGAGGCTACGTATCGACGTAGTGGTTTGCCTGGCCAAGGATGTCAATCAGGAATCAGGAGAGACGATCGCAAACGCTGTGTAGATGAATGCACCTTTCACCGGATCAACGGGGTAGTGCGGCCCTCGAAGATCATAGAATTAAACCAAGATACTCCAGCGATTTGCGCTGGTACCCTTCTGGGTTCGATACGAAGATGCCAGAGGGACGATAGCGTCATTTTAGCGCTTGTTTCTAGCGGCATGGGAAGTTTCGGGGTCTCCGAATTCAATCGACAAGCTTTTTCTTGAAGTCTGGATTCAGAATCGGGATGCTTATTACTGCTCGTTAAGTCTATCCCAGCAACCAGGGGGAACAAGGGCTGAAGCTGACGCGCTGAAGTGCATGCTCCGAGCTTGCTATCGATTAGCCAAAGCGTATAATAATACCTAAGATGGGCAGTTGAGATGATACTTTCAAGAATGATATGATTAACTATCTAATGAGAACGAGAAGAAACCTTGTATCTTATGGAACGACGTCCTTCCCACTAGTCACGGCGCCCAACGGTGCATACAGTACTACTGTAACGGCTGATGATGGCCCGACGAAATGTGAACAGGCCGGGTATTTCTCCGGCTGGACATACGGCTTGAAAAGACCGTTATGAGAAAGTCGAGAGCGAGGTACAGCAAACCATAGCTGTAACATAGCGGGATACGGAGCGGCCTAATTTTAAGTTGAAGGTTGGCTAGGTTGCGGCAAGCAGAAGGTTTAGTGGAGCGTGGCGGTGCGAATAGAGGATGTTTCGCTTAGTCATGCAGCCTTTTTTGATCTTGTAACAGATCCGAATCGAGATTGATTTTCCGTGACCCTGATATTGGCCAGCCAAACCGCAAGCACGGGGTACGTTACGGAGGGCTGACTTTGATGGTCCTTTTATCCACAAAACCAGACGTCCAGATGAAGGCTCTTTTTGTCTGTTCTGCCACCACCTCTTCCGGAATTCATGCATAGTAATTAGCTGAATCTCCGTCCTCATTCTGTCTCTTCTCTCTGGGGTTCCTTTTCCTCACTTTTAACTTTCCTTCTTGTATTTCGACCACACAACGAACGGTCTTTCCCGGAATCGGTCTTTCATCTCTTGTCTTGCAGATCGATATCCCACCGCGTTGACTATTTTCTTTTTTTACTATGGCGAACAAATCCGCACTGGTCAGTGGTCCGACGCAGAACTCTCTACAGCGAGGGAAGGCATGTTTAAGATGCAGGTACGTCCCACCAATATATTCCGCTAGCTCATGCTGAATTGACATCTTTCAGGAAACGGAAAATGGCGAGTCCTGACCATAATCAATTCCCGATACCTTCGGAGTCTGACTTTTGGCCTTCCAGAGATGTGATGGAAGTAAACCGGCATGTCAACAATGCATACGCGCAAAGAAGGGCGATGGGTGTGAATACGACGATGGGAAAGGCAAGACGAGGACTCAGCTTCTCAAGGAGACTATTCTCCGACTAGAAACACGCATAAAGGAACTCGAGGACCCCGAATACGTTGCTTCTACCATCAAGTTACACGACCCCCATTCATTCGCCTCTTTCCACCATTCCGAGTCATCGTCGTCGTCACTTGGATCTCCGGGAAGTGCGACTTATTCCGCGTCGCACTCCCCCTTCCAACCTGGTAAGCTCGCTCTTCCATTGGGAATACCGTCTGACCCTATCCCGTAGAAACTGGCAGCCCACCACCGCATTGGACCAGTCTCCCCGTATGGTATTCCCTACCCATGTGCATGCTACAGCTAAACAGCTATCTATCCAGGGTACATCTACATCACCTTTCGCTTCCGAAGTTTTCTATGAGGAGCCTCAGCTTGCAACCCCTTTCGAACTGGCACCCGTTCTGTGAGTGTAGCCATCCCGCGAAGCTACTCGCTGACTGATATGTTAACCCCCTAGACTTGACATCTTCGCCCCCCACCGCCACCAATCTGGTCTGGAAGCCCACATGGCAGGACTAAGGGAGAGCCTAAATCTCCCCTTGCCAGAACAACGGCATCCTGCTTTGATGAACGCAATCTATCTATGGGCATGTTTCATCTCCCGTCCAGAGCCTCTATCGGAGAACGAGGAGTACTTCCTCGCTCAGGCCCTCGATGCGACGCAGCAGGGCCTACGTTTGGTGGACAAGATTCTGGATGTAGTTCAAGCATCGTGTCTCTTGGCGATGTACTTCTTGGCTAATGGACGTCTTCTGGAGGGCAGCTATCATTCTAGTGCGGCTGCAGCTCTCGCCGTTCAGATCGGACTCCACCTCGACGTCCCTCACGAGGCCTCAAGTCCATGGGTGCCAGATGGGAGGGAGATGAAGCCTCAGAGAATCGATGTCCAACGTGGCGAACGTGTTTTGGCCTTTTGGCAAGTCTACAACCTCGACCGGTGCTGGTCGGTGGTACTTCGAAAACCTTCGATAATGCCCGACGGATCTAGTACATATCATTCTGTCAGTTGTCCGTGGCCGCAAGATATCACCGACTATGAGTCGGTAAGTGTCTGTTTTATCCTGCGTTTTCGCTCATCATTGAGATTTGGAAAGGGCTTCGTTGATCACAATCCGGCGTTTCGACCACTAGCTAGATTCATCGGTGGAGACGTTGCCATCGGGGGTTTCTCTATGCAGGCTCTGAGGGCGAAAGCATCCACGCTCTTCGCACATGCAGACAAACTAGCGAGGTCATGGGATTCTGGTATGCGAGCTTCGAAATTGCTTCATCGCCGCTGTATTCACACATGTCACGCAGGCATCAAGGATTCTTCGACCTTGCAGGAGCAGGTTCAGACATTGGAGAGTACCATCAACAATTTTCTCGCGACGATTACGCCGGTACATCGGCTCGATGCTACGATGCTTGACGATAAACAAATACTCATCACTGTGCACACCCTTGCACATACCGCCACAATACTGCTCTTCCAGCGATTTACGGACGACATTGGGATATCTTCTGACAAGTGTCTGCAGGCCGCCAACGCCTGCCTGTCGGTTATCAAATCCTTTTCTCAAGCAGACTTTGGTTTCCTGGATCCAATTCTCGGCGTACGTCTTAAATTCTCATTTTTATTTCTGTTGGTATTCATCGATTACTAGACCTGTTGGACGCTTGCCGCGGAGATCCTTTTGCGTCAGCTGGATATGCTAGAGGCATCCTGGCCTCCTGTCGGTACTGCAGACATTCGTAACGACCTACAGACACTACTCTTCGCGATGACAACCTTCCATTCCCGTTTCCCTATTCTTAGTATGCTCTTCTCTCGCTCACTCACATTCGAATGAATGCTCACATATCTCCAGACGTCTCGATCTCCAAACTTCAAGAAAGATTGGAGCGGTAAAACGTGCTGGCCCGCTTAATGCACGCCTAGATGGACATCTTCTATTTCAGACCACAGACACTTTCTAACCCGGACACTACTGCCATTGCATGGACACCTTTCTTTTGGACATTTCATTCATTTTATTCGGACCTTTGACATTCGTTTCGCTTCTTATTGCATTCGGACCTCTGGACTTTTAGGATACGCCGGTCCGGATTCTCATACGCTCCTTACGATTATTTACGCATTTACGCGCCTTTCACCTGGACTTTCGGACTTTACCTACGCATCATGGACATTACTTAAACACACATTTCGGGCTTGGACTTGTAACCATAGACATCATCTTCATTGCTCTACAGATACTTCTAATCTAGTCTTAATCACTTATACTTCGTACCTATTATTGACTTTCTTCGCTTTCACACTAGCCATCTAGTTTACACCGGGACACTTAAAAAATCAAACTGTACTTTTAGAATGCGGTCAATTTTATATTGCCACACTTGGCTCGTTCTGATCTGGCCTGCGATCTTAATTCTTCTCATCCTCTGCACTGCATCGAGAGCTAAAATGTCGTCAAGGTCATTCATCATCGTCGTTCAATGGTCTCGCACGATTGGACAAGTGTCGGGATACCTAATTATCAAAGCAGCTGGAACAGAGACCGGTAATGAAACACATGCATGCAAGCGATAGCTTAGTCTGGAGAGCCATGCTCTATGAGTTCTGCGAATTCGCGTTGCTCACTCTGTACTCTGTATACGATAGTATTGCGCCACATACCACGTGAAGATGACAAAGATGAGTCACGATCAATCTTTGCACTTTCTACTGGAAACCATGACTGCACTCCCGCCGTTGACAGATGTACCCTTCAGCTTGGAGAGCGATCCTAGAGTCGCAAAGGCGTATGAATTGTGCCTCCGCACGGAACAAAACTCTACACAACATCATCTGGTCTTCGCCCGCATGCTAGGCTACTTAATCCTTCATAGTCCGTCAACGACCTCTCAAGAGTGTGTAGTGGCAGATATCCTGTCATGTACAAGCCAATCTGAGCGCTTGAGACTCGGAGAAAATTATATGAATCAGTTCATCAGACCTTGTGCGTAGAACCAGTGATGCTCTCTGACACGGAACTGACGTTATGCAGTCATGAAACTCCAGTCCTCGACCCCAGTATCGTCGGGAGAGGATTCAAGACAATCGTTCCTCGCTCTCAAGAAGACGACTAGAGTGGTCGAACACCCCCAAAACCATAAGCAGGCCAAAGAGACTGTGAGTAGCAACAATATCAGGTTCATACACCATTTAAACGTGTCCCCAGGCTTTGATACGCGATGGGTATCGCTGTATGGTAACAAGACACTACGATGCTGACAGCCTCGGGAAGGATAGCACACTTTTGCAAGAAGTCATCGACAATCCAGATTCCAAGTCTCATATTACCTATTGCTGTCACATATTCCCCGAGCCAACCAACACTGATATCTCACCGTCAAGTGCGAAGGTGAGGATATCTTCATATTTAAGTCATCGAAGCCTATATTTACTTGATTTATATCTAGCTTGAGTATGCAGCGTCTTCCTGGATTCTCCTTCAACGCCTCGGATACTCCAACCTTCTCGAAAAACTCAACGGGAAGAACATTCACCGTCTGGAAAACATCATGACGATGTCTGCAGATCTCCACAATGCCTTCGACCGTTTGGAACTCTGGTTCGAGGCCACCGTATGTCCTAGTTGCATGGTTTTCTGTGTAACATACTAATTCTCTTCCAGGACGAATTAAACTGCTACGCAGTCAAGCTCCGAGAAGACGTACACCCTTGTAGGCTCAATTACCCTCCTACAACTGTCACATTCACCTCTACTAATACTAACCTTCCCTCGCCATCACCACTCTATCTCTCCATCCATGCTGCGTGCGCCAAAATCGCCTACTATTCTGGGGCTGCAGAGTACATTCAAGCGATCTTCCGTGATATGTCTGATCTCCATGTTCTTTCTGACGACGGAAGCTCCGCAGATTTGTTGACGTTTGCACTGGCCTCCTGCGTGTAGGAGCATCTTAGATTGCCTTGATCGCGAGAGGTTGGCTTTTCGATAACGGTCCCAAATCCGTTTTGTTGGTAAGTAGTACTGTATACAATGTCATAGATTCGAGATACCCTTTGCGAAATTTCTGACCCGTGAATCGCTGAGCGAACCGAACCTCATTCGTATTACTGGTGTGTTTATGAACCAAACTCAGACAACAGTTGTTATTGCGCCACACGCCACGTGAATATGACAAAGTCGATTTTGATTCTGACTTTGAACCGTAGAAAAAATTCTGCTGGAAACCATGACTGCACTACCGCCATTGACAGATGTCCTTTTCGATTCTGAAACCCATCCTATGATCATCAAGGCGTATGAATCGTCCCTCCACACAGAAGAAAACTCCATGCAACATGATCTTGTCTTCGCTCGCATGCTAGGCTACTTGATCCTCCATAGCCCCTCAATATCTGCTCGGAAATGTGTAGCGCTAGACATCCTTTCGTGTACAAGCCAATCTGAACACTTGAGACTTGGAGAGACCTACGTGAACCAGTTCATTCGGCCTTGTACGTAGAACTATCCTCTCCGACATGTAATTGACGTTATACAGTCTTGAGATTCGAAGAAGTGGCATACGAAGATTTTACGCCAGACTCGGACGACTCAGGAGAATGTGATGAGGGCAGCAAGAAGATGACCAAGGACAAAGTGGTCGAGCATCCACAGCCTGAGAATCCCAAGCACGCCAAAGAGACTGTGAGTGGCAACGATATCAGGTTCATGCACCGTTCAAGCGTGCTCCAAGGCTTTGATACGAGACGGCTTTCGCTGTACAGTGACCAAACGTTACGATAAACGCAGCCTCACGAAGGGCAGTAAAATTAGGCAAGAAGCTTTTGACGACCAAGATCCTCTCAAAGCATGTAGCCTAACTACTTGCTGCCACATATTCTCCGACACCGGAACACTGCCATCGAGAACTGTGAGGATATTTTAAAAGTGTTGAAGCTCACATTTAATTGATTCCAGACTGATGTGGCGTCTACCCGGTGGGCTCTTCTCGAGCGCTTCGGATACTCCAAGCTTGTCGCAGAACTCAGAGGGAATAATATTCACCGTCTGGAAAATCTCATTACGATATCTACGGATATCCAATACTCATTTGAGCGTTTGTGGTTTTGGTTTGAGAGCACGGTACGTATTCCCATGGTCATATCTGTACCATACCAATTATGTTCCAGAGCGAACCAAACTGCTACAAAGTCATTCTCCGAGGTGACATGCATCCATTTATACTTGGCTACCCTCCCTCGACCGTCACATTCACCTCTACGGATGCAAACCTTCCATTGCCATCACCACTCTATCTCTCCATCCATGCGGCGTGTGCCAAGATTGCCTACCTTTCTGGGGCTACAGAGTACATCGAAATGATGCATCGGGAAACGGCCGATCTTCAGGTTCTCTCTGACGATGGAAGCTCTGCTGATTTGTTGACGCATGCCCTGTTGGGTGTCTAGAATTGAACTACGCAGTCAGAGGCAGCGTGGTCCCATAACGTGAGCGTCACATTTACCTCTACGGATGCAGGTCATAGCCGCTCTATCTCTCCATCCACACGCGCGCGCAGTTGTCTACCTTTCTGGATCTCCAGAGTAACCTGGATGATCTTCAAGTCCTTTCTGACGATGGGCGCTGTAGATGTATTGACCTATGTACTGGGGACCTGTGAATCACCGATCTATAGGACAGCTTATTATTATCAGTATCTTTATATTCATTCGCTGGACGCTGTGGCCCCTTGTCGTAACTCGAACTTGCACTGCATTGAGCTGGTATGACGCATCGACACAGGTGGAGTTGTCCCTTGATTGATCGGTGTGTCTAGAAACCGAACTGTAGCTTTTGCTTCACAACCACCACTAACTAACAGCCCACTCGTATTGTTTGCGATGAGCTTTCTCAAGAAAGTTATTGGCCACGCCCGGGACGAGATTATCGGTGCGCTTTGGATCTCTTTTGATAATTACGATGCTAATCTCGTCTATGATAGGTCTCGTTCACTCTGACCGCCGCCACGACGACCCAGAAGAAATCAAGGCCGACCAGATCCGTCAGGAAATCAATGAAAGCCATCGCTTCCACTCGTTCGGTGAAGAGCGTACAGACAACTTTGTGAAATGGTATGCATGCCTTTCATAGTTAAATGTCGTCAAGGTCATTCCGTTGCTCACTCTGTACTCTGTATACGATAATGTTGCGCCACATACCACGTGAAGGATGACAAAGATGAGTCACGATCAATCTTTGCACTTTCTACTGAAACCATGACTGCACTCCCGCCGTTGACAGACGTACCCTTCAGCTTGGAGAGCGACCGTAGAGTCACACAGGCGTATGAATCGTGTCTCCACGCAGAACAAAACTCTGCGCAACAACATCTGGTCTTCGCCCGCATGCTAGGCTACTTGATCCTTTATAGTCCGTCAATGACTTCTCGAGAATGCGTAGTGGAAGATATCCTCTCATCTACAAGCCAATCTGAGCGCTTGAGACTCGGAGAAACTTATATGAACCAGCTCATCCGACCTTGTACGTAGAACCAATGATGCTCTCTGACACGGAACTGACGTTATGCAGTCATGAAACTCCAATCTTCGACCCCAGTATCGTCGGGAGACGATTCGGGACAAGCGTTCCATGCCCTTAAGAAGACGACCAAGAGTAGAGTGGTCGAACATCCCCAGAACCATGAGCAGGCCAAAAGATCTGTGAGTCGCAACAATCTCAGGTTCATGACTATTTAACCGTGTTTCCAGGCTTTGCTACGTGACGGGTTTCGATGTATGGTGACCAGACACTACGATAAAGTCACCGTGAGGAAGGGTGGTGAATTTAGACAACAAGCAATAGCTGATCCAGACTACCGCATACGGTCGACGCACTGCTGCCACATTATGTCTGAGTCGACCAACGCCGGTATCTTGTCATCAAGCGCGAAGGTAAGGATATCTTCATGTTTAAGTCATGAAGCCTATATTTACTTGGCGTCTATCTAGCAAGAGTATGCAGCGTCTTCCTGGACTCTCCTTCGACGATTCGGATACTCCAACATCCTCGAGGAACTCAACGGAAAGAACATACATCGTCTAGAGAATGTCATGACATTGTCTTCAGATCTCCGCGATGGCTTTGACTGTTTGGAGTTCTGGTTTGAGGCGACGGTTCGTACACGTCACATAATTCTCCATGTATCACACCAATTCTCTTTCAGAGCGAAGTGAACTGCTACAAAATCATTCTCCGAGGAGACATGGATCCATTGGAGCTCGACAACCCTCCCACGACCGTCACATTCACCTCTACCGACCCCAACCTTCCGTTACCATCCCCAGTCTATCTCTCGCTTCACGCAGTCTGCGCCAAAATTGCCTACTTTTCCGGGGCTGCAGAGTATATTGAGATGATCTTCCGTAATATGTCTGATCTTCAGGTTCTCTCTGACGATGGAAGCTCTGCAGATTTGCTGACGCATGCACTGCTGGGTGTCTAGAATCGAACTGCGCAATCCGAGGCAGCGTGGCCCCATTTAGTTATACTCAACATTCCGCTGAGCGTCACATTTACCTCTACGGATGCAGGGCATCGCCGTTCTATCTCTCCATCCAGATGCGAGCACGAAAAAAATTGTCTACCTTTCTGGATCTCCAGAGTACAACGAAACGATTTACCAGAACATGGATGATCTTCAAGTTCCTTCTGACGATGGGCGCTGTACCTATGTACTGTAAATCACCGATCTCTACGACAGCTTATTATTATCAGTATCTTTATATTCATTTGCTGGACGCTGTGGCCCCTTGTCGTAACTTGAACTTGCACTGCATCGCGCTGGTATGACGCATCGACACAGGTGGAGTTGTCCCTTGATTGATCGGTGTGTCTAGAAACCGAACTGTAGCTTTTGCTTCACAACCACCACCAACTAACAGCCCACTCGTATCGTTTGCGATGAGCTTTCTCAAGAAAGTTATTGGCCACGCCCGGGACGAGATTATCGGTGCGCTTTGGATCTCTTTGATAATTACGATGCTAATCTCGTCTATGATAGGTCTCGTTCACTCTGACCGCCGCCACGACGACCCAGAAGAAATCAAGGCCGACCAGATCCGTCAGGAAATCAATGAAAGCCATCGCTTCCACTCGTTCGGTGAAGAGCGTACAGACAACTTTGTGAAATGGTATGCATGCCTTTCATAGTTCGACATCACATCTAATCTGTCTTAGGCACGTCGACGGCCACGACTACATGTGGGCGCTCTCGGAGATGCTGGAGAATGCAAAGGAGGCCATCTTCATCTTGGACTGGTGGCTCACCCCGGAGCTGTTTATGCGGCGCCCACCCGCCGAGCATCAGGAATATCGTCTCGACCGTATCCTCAAGCGCAAGGCCGAACAAGGTGTCAAGATTCACGTTATCGTCTACAAGGAAGTTACCCAGACGATGTCCATGAGCTCTTGGCACACCAAGCATGCTCTGGAAGATCTACACCCCAACATTACTTGTCTTCGCCACCCCGACCACATCGGTTCCAAGGACAGCGTCCAATTCTGGTCCCACCACGAAAAGGTCGTTGTTGTCGACAACCACTTTGCTGCTATCGGTGGCCTGGACTTGTGCTTCGGACGATGGGATACCCACAACCATCCCTTGGCGGACGTCCATCCCATGAAATTCTCTCGTACGCTCTTCGCTGGGCAGGACTACAACAACGCCCGTATTGCGGACTTCCAAGAAGTTCGAGAATTCGCAAGCAACACCATAAGCACTCTTGAAAGCGCTCGTATGCCTTGGCACGATGTCCACATGACTCTTGTCGGTCCAGTCGTTCTGGATATCGTTCAACATTTCACTGAGCGCTGGAACGAAGTCAAAAATAGGAAGTACAGGCATGACTCGTAAGTCCCGCTTATTTATATCCGCGATGTCATGCTAACGGACCTACAGGCGAATTGACTGGTTATCTCTCCCTCATGATGTCAATGCCGCACCCAACGAGGCTGTTGCTCGTCATCCTCGTCGCGAGGAATGGCACGAGCGCGGGAAAAAGTATAAGCAGCGCTGGCATAAGCACTTTGGTGGTGCCGAAGAAGGGCAGGATGACGAACAACAGACAGATGAGTCTCACCCGGAAAACCGTTATGGGAGTCCGAACAACGCAACGTGCCGCGTCCAAGTCGTTCGTAGTGTCGGCGACTGGAGTCACGGTGTGCTCACCGAGCACTCTATTCAGAACGCTTGTAATATATAAGCAATCCCCTACATGTCACTGCTCTAACCCATTTCGACAGACATCCAGCTCATCAACGAAGCTAGCCATTTCATCTACATCGAGAACCAGTTCTTTATCTCCGCTACCAAGGAAGGAGGACAGGTTACCAATCTGATTGCCAAAGCCCTCGTCAACCGCATCGTCATGGCCAACCGGGCGGGCACCAAGTTCAAGGTCTTAATCGCTATTCCCGAAGTTCCTGGCTTTGCAGGGAATCTCAAGGACGAAAGCGCCATCAAGTACATCATGGCAGGCCAATACAGGACGATGAATAGGGGAGGCGACAGTATCTATGAGAGCTTGCGTCGTGAAGGCATTGAACCGTGAGTATAATCTTTCGACATCGTATGTTTGGCTGAAATCGTGTCCAGTCTGGATTACATTCGTTTCTACCACCTCCGCGCCTACGATCGAATCAACGCCCCTGCTTCTTACATCAAGCGTATGGAGGAGCATTCAGGTGTCAAGTTCCACGAAGCCCAGGTTGCTTTAACGCGGGCTTGGATCGGTGCTGGGGAGGGGAACCAGACGGAGGTTTCAATTGCTTTGCCCTCCGAAGGTGGTACAGGCCTCACTGAGGATGGGAAGAAGCCAGAAGCGAAGATCGAGAAAGTAAAGATTCCCCCGACACTCGAAGAAGCCAAGGAAATCATCCAGAAGTGGGAGAAAGCCAGCCAGGCGATCCCCGAGGATGATCATGTCAGCGACAATGTCGTTCAGCACATGTTGGCAGACTCGACGACTTTGAAGTCAGAGAAGTGGGCAGGCAGCGAGGAAGAAGAGAGGAACGCCTATGTTAGCGAGCTGCTGTACATCCACAGCAAGCTTATGATCGTGGATGATCGCGTCGTTATCGTGCGTTGTGTTGCTTCCTTCACCGAGCATCTTTCACTGACCATATTTTTTGCTAGATGGGTTCGGCCAACATCAATGATCGTTCGCAGAAAGGAGACGGAGACTCGGAAATCGCTCTTGTTGTGGAAGACACAGACTTGATCGAGTCGCGAATGAACGGGGAGCCTTACATGGCTGCTCGCTTTGCAGCTACACTTCGTCGGCAACTCTTCAGCGAGCATCTCGGTCTCATCCCGCCCCAGAATCCTTTCGAGCTTTCGAAGAACCCGACAGACTTCATGCGTCCAGCTCCGACGCCCAATCCCATCGAAGAGCCGGACGAACGCGTTGTTGATCCTATCTCGGAGGAGACCTTGACGTTGTGGAACAGCACCGCTAGGAATAACAGGGAGATCTTTACCGAGCTCTTCAGGCCTGTTCCTACGAACCTCGTGAGGGACTGGAAGGCCTATGATGAATATCTGCCCAAGGTCAAGACGGGACATTTAATTGAGGGTGTTACGGTGGAGAGGGCCAAGCAGCGCCTTGCTGAGATTAGGGGAGCATTGGTTGAATCGCCTCTCGTAAGTCCTTGCATCCTGGTCTTTGAAAACATAGCTAATATCTTGTTAGGATTTCCTGATTGACGAGAAGAGCTTCGTTGAAGGTCCTGAATGGGCCGGGTTGAATCCCACTCTGCCCATCTACATTTAAGTGACAGGACATGTATCGTGCGATAAACTACAGAAGGACTTGAGAAGGACTATAGATAAATTGTATTACTTACATATGAGATGAATTACTGGTTTTGACGACTGCAAATACTTTTTAACAAATCGCCACACGGAACCGAATGCAGCACGTGGTAAAAGGCGTGGGAAGGCTGCTCAAAAATTATTGCGATCGCTGGTCTCCATATCACCTCCAGTCAACCCACCCATCGCCAATCATGTCGACAAGCGGTCTCAAGGCCATCGCGCCTGTGCCAACGGCGACTGATTTCTTGGATATTGTTCTGTCCAAGACGCAGCGGAAGACGCCCACGGTATGTCTCCAAACGACGAGAAATCTAAAGCACTTTGCGAGCTTTCAATCTCCCCCTAGGTCATCCACAAGAACTTCAAAATCAGCCGTATCAGGAACTTTTACATGCGAAAGGTCAAGTTTACGCAAGACACCTTCGATGAAAAGCTAGGCGCAATCCTTACCGAATTCCCTATGCTTGATGTGCGTACTGGTTTGACTTGGATGTGGAATAATGCTGAATTTTTTGTCTAGGACCTCCATCCTTTCTTATCTTCGCTTATGAACGTTCTTTACGACAAAAACCACTACAAGCTCGCTCTGGGTCAACTACGGACAGCACGGCATCTGATCGACCAGGTAGCAAAAGACTACCACCGACTCTTAAAATTCGGCGACAGCTTGTATCGATGCAAGCAGCTGAAGAAGGCTGCTCTTGGCCGGTGAGTCCTACCTTTTTCAAAGCATCCTTTTGCCAATTTTTATGTCCAGGATGGCGACAATTATGCGCCGCCAAAAAGACCCTCTAGCCTACCTCGAACAAGTCAGGCAGCACATATCCCGTCTCCCCGCCATAGATCCCAATACCCGCACACTCCTCATCTGTGGATACCCCAACGTCGGCAAATCCTCCTTCATCAACAAAGTCACCCGCGCGGATGTCGATGTCCAACCATACGCCTTCACCACTAAATCCCTCTTTGTCGGACATCTTGATTACAAGTACCTTCGCTGGCAGGTGATAGATACACCTGGTATACTCGACCATCCGCTGGAGGAGATGAACACGATTGAGATGCAGAGCATAACTGCTCTTGCGCATCTTAAAAGTGCGATTCTGTATTTCATGGATCTGAGTGAACAGTGTGGATATTCCGTGGAGGCGCAGGTATGTGTATTCATCTATCTTTGCAACCACACACCCAACTCACGACTTTTTCCGTACAGTGCAAACTTTTCCATTCGATCAAACCTCTTTTCAACGGCAAGCCTACTCTCCTGGTTATCAACAAAATCGACGTCATGCGCCTCGAAGACATCCACCCTGATTCGCGCGCTCTCGTGCAGGAGATCATCGACTCCGAGGATGTTACATGTGTCCAGGTGTCTTGCTACTCCGACGAGGGCGTAATGGAGCTCAAAAACAAAGCTTGTGAAGCCCTCCTCGCACATCGTGTCGACGCCAAGATCAAGGGCAGCAAGATAAACTCTGTCATTAACAGGATACACGTCGCACAGCCCAAACCGCGCGATGAAGTCGTGCGCACGCCGTTCATACCTGAGGTCGTGAAAGACAAGAAGAGATATGACAAGGATGATCCGAATAGGAAGAGGTTACAGAGGGACATCGAGCTCGAAGAGGGTGGTGCTGGTGTTTACAATATCAACATGAGAGGTACGTCAATTGCTGATCATTATCTTTGCTTGACTGACGGACGATATTGTGCAGTGGATTACCTTCTTAAGGATCCTTCATGGAACGAAGACATCATTCCTGAGATTATGGACGGCAAGAACGTAGCCGACTTTATCGATCCGGATATCGCTGAGAAACTGGAGGCTTTGGAACGTGAAGAGGAGCGTCTGCAGGCTGAGGGCTTCTACGAGAGTGACGAAGATATGGTACGTCTTTTTTTCTCTCACTGTGATGGTCATGGATACTGACGTTGTGTGTGTTTTTCCAAAGTTCGATTCTGACGACGAGCGGGAAGCTCAGGAAGCTCAAGTGGCACTTTCCCATAAAATTCACTCTCAGAGTATCAAGAAGAGCAAGAAGAACCAATCTCGGATGCCTCGAACAGTTGGCCTGCGCACTGTAACGGAAATGACGGACAATCTTACCAGGGCAGGTTTGGATCCCAGTCGGATACAAGAGCGTGCAGAGGCGCTGGCAAAGGTGGCTGGTGCGAAGCGTAAGCGTGCGGACGAGTCAGCGATGGATGTTGAAGACGAGGGCGAATGGAGTGACGAAGATGGCATGGATGTGGATGGTGCAGAGAAGACTCCCACAAAACGGACGAAAGGCAATTCCGGCGCTGTCATGGCTGTCTCACGGAGAGCACCAAAGACAGATCGGAGGTTCGCGGGTATGCGTGATGAAGCGGTGAGTTCACGTCTTTTCCCATGCCGCTTTGGATGGTTTCTCATGCGTGATAATAGCAAGCAAGCAAAGCCGTCAAGCTGCGTAACCTTGGTCAACGTCCTCGGAACATGTTGGCCAAGGCTGGTGAGGGTGATCGTGTCATCAAGACGAAGATGGTGAGGTCTACACGTTGCGTTACAGAGACTCACCGAACTGACTATTTCGCCCATAGCCAAAACATCTGTTTGCGGGCAAGCGAAAAGGTGGCAAGACGGACAGACGTTAATGTACGAGAGGTGTACATCTTATTTGTTGTTTCTTTCATTATACAATCGCGACTCGCTTGCGCATATGAAAACGGCCCGGATGATTTTGAAATACAACAAGCTCTCGCATCTTGCCGCTGCTATCCTTTGTTTTTGACATCCTCGATAGCGAATCCTGCCCGCTGGCGGTTGCGAGTCAGATGGCCACTCCAGCTACGCATTTTCTCCGAAAGCGTGTTTGAGAAGCAGCTCGCCGGGCAGCCTTGCAATGCATTTACAGCTATAAAAACGACAGGATAGAGACATCGATATCGCTTCCATCCCCCATTAGGGTGAATTGCCCCTATCCGATCAAGGCTGCTGAACTGAACGATATATTTTAGATCCACCAGCCATCCGTCCACCCAAACGATGTCGTCGGGGCTATCTCGCCTCCCCCAAGAACTTGTAGACCACATCGTCGACCATCTCCACGACGACGTCCGCGCCTTGTGGACATGCGCGACGCTGTGTCGAGCATGGCTGCCGGCGAGTCGCGTCCACCTCTTCTCAAAAGTCCAATTCGAGCTGTCCAAATCGGTCGATGCGCGCTGTACGCGCCTCCTCGCCGTCCTCGACGCATCACCCGAGCTCATCCCACATGTCCACGAGCTCCATATCGCATCCGGCATCGCGGACTACTTCCTCCTCCCTCCCGACTCCGACGTTGCAGTCTTTGCCACAAAACTCCTCCCCCAGCTTTTGGGCAGGATCATACATGTACGGCGTGTCGAGCTCACATCCACCACCCCCTCCCCGATGCCCTGGACAGCCCTCCCCCCTCCCATAAAACACGCGTTCGAGTCTATCTTTCATCTTCCCTCTCTCAATTACGTCCGGCTCGCAATGTGGACTTTTGGTAGCTGGAATAGTCTTGTCGCTTTCTTCAAACACAGTCCCGCCCTCCGCGGGCTCGGTCTACGAGAGATAGAATTCGCCGTCAGCGATGACGCCGCCGCCACTACCGACGACCTAAGCCAGGCCCCATTAGAGTTTCTCACACTCGACTACGTGGACTGCAAGGGCTTCGATGAATGGCTCTGTGGCCCATTGGGCATCTCAGGTGTTCGAGAATTCCGTCTCGCGCATTCAGCTGACAGATGCGGCGTCAATCTTTTACATGCCTTTGGGAGTTCTCTCGAGCATTTTCACCTCAAGCCCGGGACTAGTCTCTGTGAGCTTTCTTTTCCCCCTTCTTCTTTTCGCGATTCGTGCCCTTACACTATTCATTCCCCAGACCGTCCTGAACCTCTCAGCCTCGCGCACTGTCCGAATCTTCGTTCGCTGAGGCTGACTGTCGAAGACTATCCTGAGATATGGTCATGGGTCCTCGATGTGATTTCCAGCATACCACTGTCTGGACTCCTGGCGCGTGTGGCGATCGAGTTCTTCATTGATCCTAAATCGTTAAATAATTGGCCGGCTCTGGACGAGGTGCTCCTCCGGTACGAGTCCTTGACTCAAGTCGCCGTCGGTGTCTTTGCTCCCCAGACCCACCCCGAGTTCCAGAAGGTGCAAGAGGGTATGCGGGGTTTGCGGGAGAGAGGAGTCCTGCGGGTGTACCAGCTGGCTTTGAGGAGTAAAAGCCAACGTGTTTGTTCGGGGCTAACGCCTACAATAAGTCGGTTTGAGGAATGTTGACCGGATTGGATTGGGGCGGATAATGGATAGATGGGTGAATGTCCCGTAGGAGCGTCGTCATAACATACACATCTACTGCATATATTACATATTTAGAGCAACCCGATTCGCGAAATGTGTTGTCTGATAATCGCCTCTCCCACTGCAGAATGGGATTAATTTCATCGGTAGCCTAACGGTTTGTTACTCACCAGCAACGATAATCTTCTGTGTAGCGACAATGTCCTATAACAAAGAGTGAGAAAGAGGACCGGGTTCCTGTGGCGAGTACATACAAGCATGGAAGTGAAATGCTTTCGGGGGTTTCAGCTTTCCGGAGGTCACATAGGCGATAAAAACATACCACGAATAGATGTCGGTTGCCAATATCTTTCCGTTTGTGCACTTGTAAAAAGTGAGCACGGAAATATTCAGAAACATCCTCATAGCGATTCGATCTGTCACCATAGCTGACGATGCTAAATCCAGCTTTTAGAGGCGGGTCACGGAGAGAAGAGTAATGTGGCTCACTATTTCTTAACCTTGATTCCAGACTCTAGTTTCTGCTTTAATAGATCCGTCTGGCAGGTGATGAGCCCTTCTCGGACTGACAAAAGGTGCGAGACATGGGAACATACCTTATTCAATAGCAAGACAAGATGCGCATTCTTGAGAAGCTTGTTGGAGCATATTGATGTGAAGAGTTTCAAGGAGTCGTCTATACGATTCGTTCTCCCGTCCTCCTCGAGATACTTTGTGTAATAGATCAGTTTTGTAACCATAAACATGATGGGGGAAGCAGCTAACTTGGTCAAATGCTGATATGGGAGCCAGGAAGATGATGGCCGTGGCTAGAAAGCGGTTGGTATGAATTGTTAGGCGGCGAACAGTCGGGACTGACCATCTTCAAAGTACGGCATCCATGCATGTCGCTAGTGCCGGAATGAGAACGCGTCAAAAGTCACTATCCGATGCATACCTGTCCCCGCTGGTGGATATGAATTAGTACCTTGCTGCGAAACGGATGTGATAAGGAACTCACAGCCCCACCGACATCGTACAACTTCCAGTCGTACGCTGTTCCTGCCATGTTGATTGGGAAAGTATGTTCAATGACTCCGAGCGTCTGGACCCGGACGTTGAGGATGTCCTCTGGAAATCATTGAGATAACACTGCCTTTGACGATAGTGCGATAACTCGCCAGTTAGTGGGATATAATCAGGCTCTGATATTCGCATGATGTTGTTCAAGAAGCTACACAGGAACAATCAATCTCACAGAAGAGAAGAACAAAGAACAGGATATCACTTACTAGATACCCGACTCTTCGAGCTTCAGATGTCGGAGCGCTATCAGACGTTTGACGGCTGGGTGCTCCCATAGGCCGACGATGTCCTTTCGGGAGTTGTAGAAAGCTTTCGCGGCCATAGTTGTAACGATTTGCGCCTTTTGCGTGGGGCGAACATCTCCGATGGGCCAACTTCGAGTTGCTGTCACTAGAGATTGCCAACCCGCACGAACGAAAACGCCTGCGCGTCCGCCACCGACAGCTAATCCTCCGCTGAGTTCGGAGGCTAAGGAGTCCTCCAGGGCAACGAAAGGTAATAAGCGCGCGCGCAGATGGCTAATCCCGTCTTGTATCACTGCCGGGTCCTGAGAGTCGCTATTCGTTGGGCGCGTCAGATCGTAGTCGAGTTCGTCCAAGACCATGCGGATAGCTTTGATGGTGTTGAAATGAACAATGGGTTTCCACGTTGGACGTTCATGTTCAAGAGAATGAGAAGCGTAGTATAGCTGGAATTGTTTCTGCAGGGTAGATTTTCCTGGGTACTTGGTCAGTTATCAGGAAGTCCATTGCGCCAATGTCGGACGTACCTGATTCCGCCTGTCCGAGGAGCATGACTATCGATACACACAGCAATTTTAGCGGGAATCTCGCAGGGGAGGGGGTTTGAGGGCGCACCTTTTACTTCACGTTTAGACGCGTCGCGTCGTCGCTGGGACTCCTTCTGTAGTGGTAGAGCTGTTAGATCACCTTGCGGAGACAAAGAAAACGGGAAACGCACCTTGAGCTCCTCGTCAATACTGTTGCTGATGCTGTATGCCTCGGCATCGAAAAAGTCACTTTCAGGCTTCAATATAGGTATCTCGTCCTGTCGTATGGGCACCCTAGTCATCGGGACGCTGTGACGACGAGCGGCGCTAGTGGAGGCCATAATGGCAGATGGTGGTATGAATGCAAGGTAAGGGAAGCTGACGAAGACTGATTGTAGCTGAGAGCATGGCAATACTACCCGCAATTGATACTCTTGTAATAATTGAGCAACTTGATCTCGATGGTAAGAAGCAACGGCCTTCCTATTCCGGCCCCTTGGTCTCCTACACTGCGCTAAATTCCATCAAAAAGAACTTTCATTGCTTCAAGAGCTGTACAGAACTCCATGGCTACAATTGTATCATTCATTCAGTTGTATATTGGTATGGCCAGCTAACCCTGAAAAAGAGACGTCTTGAAACGTGTAGATCTACACCTGGGCGCTTGCTAATAGGCGAAGTTTGGATGCCGTTCTGACTGCTAACACACAAAGTAGAGATCATCTCCCGAAATCAAGTTCATCTGTTCACCTATCCGCGTCTGTATACCTTCTGTAATCATCCTGCTGAAGATTTCAAGTCAACTGAAAAGGCCGGTAGCCGGTACAAGTTTGCATGTGCTATAAATCTCTTCAAGGAGTAAAGCCCCCGACATTCCATGCGATCTGCAACGATACACAGCCTGCCAATCGCCCCATGTCTCGACATCATGATCTGGGAGGCCAGAAATGATGCAACTGCCTCAACTGCAGCGGACTGGCTTGTGGCGAAATGGAGGGTCACCAATTCGTGATGATCGGGGTTACAGCAATTTGCAGTTCGTTGTAGACAAAACACCTTTCTTGATCTCCAGAAAACTTGTTTACTTTTGGAGCGCTAAGGGTTCTCATTTTGATCTGTTCGCTCAGGGTTCACGCGTTCACGACGTTGGGCTCCCGTGTTTGCGCCACGGACAGACGAGTTAGGCCTCACGAAAATGTTGCTGAAGTATTTGTGACGTCGGAGTACTGATGCTAGGTAGAGCAAGAAGATACATGCCACTTCGGTGTCTCATTCAGCGGGGCACAAGAGGTGAGCCCGATCCAGATCTTGGACACGAATCCCACGACCCCCCCCCTCCCAGAATATGGAAGGTGAAAGATCTCGTGACCTGTCGGCAGCCAAGCGGCCATCGTTTGGATCAAATCCACGTTTCTATCCAGAACCACGACATCTGCAACAGCGTTCAAGCAGCGTCGCGCGCGCATAACGCGTCTATCCTCTTTAACTCTTTTCTTTCGACATATTCACCTCATGGAACTCGAGCTCTGTAAATAGCTCCTACCATCATCAATCTATCCATGTATATACGGCGCCATCATCCCATTCATCGAACTCGAACTCGAACACCTTCACACTCAACAACAAGGAGAACTTGCCAGCTGAACGCGGAGATGCCAGCAAGGGAACACGTACTGTGTGCTGTCCTGCATGCGAAAAATGGATCGGTCACGGACATGATACGTCGTACGGGAACCTGGAGCAGCATATGGCGAGCAAGAAATCATGAATCGATGATCGGCAAACAGTCGGCTTAGGCCATGTGGGGCACCCGCGTGGCATGATCGGTTTCCAAGATCTGGATCGGGCTCACCTCTTGGCGGGGCAGGAGGTGGGCGAACAAAATTCTGGCCCTGGGTGCTCCAAATCAGCTCCAAATGTGCTCCAATCATAAACAAGTTTTCTAGCGAACAAAAAATGCAGTTTGTCTACAACGAACTGCAAATTGCTGTAGTATGAGATAAAACATCTTCAAGAAAATCACAATCATTATTGGATCAACAGCAATCGATGGGATGAATGTCTACGCAACGAAGATTGCGCCACACCTCATCTCCAAATGTTGGACTCGAAATTGATTCAACTTGCATTTATCGTTTATGGAGCCCCGATGTTCGTCAGAAAGACGTTACCATACCTGCTGCTAGCGAGGGTTGGGCAAGTCAAAGCGTCAAGTAAAATAGAAGAAGGATTGGTGGAGTAGTCCCTTGTAGTTGATACTGTAATAGCGCTAAACAACCAGAACGTAGATCTTTGTAAATTTAGGCCCTAGTGCCTTGGTCAGCTTGAACGTTGTGGCGTGGGAGGATTGTGGCCAACATGTCAGCCGCCCGCTACAACTGCATGAAAGTAGCTACATGTAGCTCTACAACAAGCAAGCTTGCTGTTCAACCATCCCCGATGCTGCGTCTGAAATACTCCGTTGAACTCAATTGAGTTTTCATCGTTGGCCTATAACGGAAGCGGAAGATGGTAAGCGCCCCCAGGAGCCGTGAAGAGGGAGCGGCTTACGAGGCCTGAAATAATTCCGAAGATTTAAATCAAGATGTTGAGATCTGCGAGTTGAACCTCTACCATGTGTGTCCCTCTACACTCCCGAAATATTAAGCATCTCGTTGGGAAGAGGTACTAGTAGAAAACCGCTATCGAATTGCAAGCACCTTGAGCTATAGATTTTCCATTTACGGCACCATGCCGCCCTGTACCGCATTGTGACCGTAAGCCAGTTTCAGTAAGCGATCAGTCTAGCTCCTGTCCAGTAAGCAGTGTCAGTGATATAATGTTTCTCTCATTATGTTGGCCTTCTTCTACCTTGAACCTTAACCAGATTCAAGGACAGAACGCTGTTGTCCACTTGAAGCATGTCGTTCCAGCACCTTCCTCCCGAAATGGTTGATACTATCGTCACCGAGCTACAAGGCGACAAATCCGCGCTCCAGAGCGTCGCGGCGACATCACACTCCTTTAGGCTTGCGGCGCTTCCTTACCTCTTCCGTTTCGTCGTTCTGTCTCGACCAAAACAAGTCAAACGCCTGTATAACATCATTTGCGGCACGCCGAGCATCTCACTGTTCGTCCGCCGGGTCCGCCTCGTCGACTTGAGATTCCATCACACACAGCCGTTCACCTCTATCCTTCTTCGATCGTTCACCAATTTGGCCGCCCTCGAATTAGTGGACCTTGTCATCGAGAACGTTCCCCCCGACATCCTGGACGCGATCCAGTCCTGTCGCACTATCACTTCTATGACTCTGAACAAGATCGTATTCACGTCGCCTTCATCCTTCTACGCCCTCCTCCAACCGTATCCAGGTCTCAAAACACTATCATGCCGAAACACCCATTGCGCGACCGACCCTCGCATCGTCGGGCCTCACATCCAGGTTCCGTCGCTGCGGTCAATCGAGCTCACCGGGCATTATCAATCCTTACTCCCGATATTCTCGGCGCATTATTCATTATTGCGCTCCGTTACAAAGCTTGTCATCAACACCTCCGGGAACATGACCCACCACGACTACATTCACAAAACGTTGGTCGACACCGCCGACCACCTCGAGGAGCTCTCTCTCTACGAGCCGGCGCGCATCATGCGTGAGTATTTCCCGCTTGGCTCAGAATTCACATCCCTCTGACGTCTTCGGTTTCGTCACTAGTGATGGAAGACACTAAATTATGCATCGCGTCTCTTCCTCGATTGACTATAACTTTATGGGAAGAGAACCTGATTCAGAACGTCTCTTGGCTCATACGCGTCCTTCGACTGAGACGCGATATCCATCATCGCATTCATCTCGCCATTTTGTTACGCTGTGATATGCATATCAACTGGCGAAGATCGTCTGCTGATGCTTCGTGGCAGTCAGTTTGGCAGGCATTGGACGAAGCCTCGTGTATGTTGTCTGTATCATTTGTTCATCCTCCTTCGAGGAAGCCTTGCCGATTCGAAGACCTGTATGTCGAGGAGATCCGGGCATCTCTTCATAGGAAAGATGCTCGTGGGATGCTCCGTTTCACATGATGGTGAAACAATGGTGTGTACTCTTTGGTATTGACTTCGAGGAAACACTCATCTGTCCTCAGTTGTATCTCTAGTAACAGCCTCAACCGCTCAAATTGTTGGTGTATCCATGTATGTAATTGTATTGATTGTATAGTATGTGTCAAAGAATGTATAGTGTAGGCTAAATCAAGTGTGTAACATATAGCTCGCGATGTTGTGATAGGGATGCATCGATAAGTTGCGCCACCCGAAAAAGTACCACCTTTCTTGGATCGGAGATAGCATCGGGTGGCTTGAAATGGGACATAGACGTGATGACACAACAAGCCAATTCCATAGGTATGAACGAACAGATAGCTACCACTGGACGCTCAAGATCTTCCTTCCGACCCCAGATGTCTTCTCCCATACCGTCTCGGCTTTACCGCTGGTCTCTTCGACAGCATTGACGAATGCCGTTACACCACCTCCAACTCCAAAGTAAAGCACTTTCGCTGCGACTAGACAGGTAGCTTGGGAACCACAGGCTGAATGGAGTAGAGAGATAAGCGATGTCATACTCTCGGAGCGGTAGATCGTCTCCGAGGTGAGTATTATCTCGTATGGTCGCTCGATTTTGAAGGTGCGCCATGAACCAGAGAAGAAACGGAGCACGACGGAATGGTCCTTCAAAGAGGCGAGGAAGGCCGCCTTGAGTGCAGGAGACATAGGTATATCCGCAACGACGGTAGGATCTGCTGCTGGTAGCTCGGATTCAGGATCTTCGAGCACAGATGATGTTTCGCGGAAGTTTTTCGACGCGGGCGACATATCTATCACCAACACAATATTTAGTTTGAGGGCAAGATCAAACGAAAGTGAGACCTTACACCAGGCGAGGACAAGGTTAGGAAAGGTAATCAGTTCGAAGACAGATGCGTTGTAGTCTTGTAGATGTATCTCCGTGGTTTCGTCAGAGGGAGGACCGGACAATATTTTGTTGAGGAAGAACACCGACGGAACTGCAGTTCCACAGCCAACCTGGGATATAGTCAGTTAGACGAGGAGCAAGAAACGATAGTAGAACGAGATACCTCTAACACTCGCTTGCCATTGGGTATGAGAGTGCTCTTTTCATGGATGTAATCCACGAGATCCAGACTACATTCCCAAGTTTTCAGCCCTCCTTCATATACGCCGTGCACTAAATCGGAGGGAGCGTCAAGGAAGTCCATTGCGTCCTCGCCCGGGGATTTTTCGTTGTCTTCTTCGTTCATGAGTTGAAACCGCGCATCGAAAAGATCGCGTCGGGAGAGCGTGATGCTTTGCCCAGACGATAGTGGGATGGATAGTGGAGAGCATGATATGAACGGTGGAAGACAGTCTATCTATTCTTTTCGAGGAGAAAAATCAGCGACTGCTAAATCACGCCAGCTGGATACGCACAAGGTGCTGAATCTGGATTTCCGTAAATGGCTGTTCTTCAACTGGATCCTCCTTCTTTTTGGGAGTTTCTGCGCTGGAAAAGGCTATCGCGGATATCTCCTCATCGAGCTCTTCCACTTCAAAGTCGAACTTGAACATATCTGGAAGAATGGTGTGAACGCAAGAGCGAAAAAGAACAAGGTCTCGTCACGTGCGCGGACGCGCCAATTTGGGCGAGCTTTGTCCCGCATGGGTGACAAGCCATCTCTTTCCTAACGACCACCACCATCATGAAACTGACCAGCTGGCTGCCCGTTATTTCTGCCATGGCGGCCACGGCTCCGTGCGCGCTCGCATGGGGCGCAGTGGGTAAGCTCGTTCAATCATGATATTTGGCTTTCAGCCAACACGGTTTGTAGGACACGAAGTAGTCGCGACTATCGCACAAATGCACCTGCACCCTTCTGTCTTGCCCACCATCTGTAACATCCTCAACTTTACGTCAAACAACCCCAACGAGCCCGAGTGCCACTTGGCCCCAATCGCGACGTGGGCGGACAAGCTGCGTTTCCGAATGCGCTGGTCTGCCTCGTTGCACTATGTCGGCGCGGTTGCGGATCATCCCTCCCAACTCTGCCTATTTCCGGGTGCTAAAGGCTGGGAGAAGGACGTCAATGTCCTCAGTGGCATTAGAAACACATCAGGTCTCCTCGAGGATTGGGTTCAGCTCGAGAAATCTGGGGCTGGAGGCGACCACGATACTGCCAACGAAGCCTTGAAGTTCCTCGTCCATTTCCTTGGTGATCTACACCAGCCATTGCATTTGACTGGCCGAGACCGTGGCGGCAACAGTGACAAGGTGTTGTTCGGCGGTCGTACAACCAGTATGTTGATCTCTCCAAGTGTTAGACAGCTAACTAACCGTCATGAAGACCTGCACTCTCTTTGGGACTCTCTCCTCATCTCCAAATCGCTTCGTACCATCCCATCGAACTATACTCGCCCCCTTCCATCTGCTCACATCGAATTCAATCTTCGAGATACCATCTACGATCCTTATATCCGCCGCATAATGTGGCAAGGTATCATGGGCGAGTGGAAAGATGAAGTAGAAGGGTGGTTAGGATGCCCTTCCACCACAATCCTGAATGTCCCCGCCGATCCCGCCATTTTTTCTTTCCTCCCCGTAACTGCCGTGAAAGTCTGGCACTGGCTTCAAGGCACCCCACAGCAGACGGACGACGAGCTCATCTGTCCTCATGCATGGGCGGCGCCAATTCATGACTTGAACTGCGCTATCGTTTGGCCGAAGGCTTTGGATGAGGAGCCGTACAACCGTTACCGGTTCGATGATGTTGGGCACGAGCACAGCGTCAGTGTGGAGGAGGAGGTTGCGATGCTAGACCAGGCGCATTTAGATGCGGCAGGCGGTAGTGGGAAGTATTTGCAGCTCGATACTCCAGAGTATGCGGGTGTAATTCACGATCAGTGGATTATCGAGAAGCTGCTCGCACAGGGTGGTATTCGCCTTGCGGGTGTGCTAAACTACCTGTTCGCACCCCTCGAAGATGGTGGTTTCCGTGCGATGACCGTCATGACCGACTATTAGAATTGATTAAAGGATGTATCTTGTAGATACTGTATCATATAAAGCTTTCCGTACTCTCATAAATTCAAAGGACTAATTAACGAGGTACTTATTCCTAACGGTGAGATATACAACGAAATTCATTATTGGGTATGTGGCGCAACAGTCGAACCACGGCGGAGATATTTCCCAGTCACGTAGCGTCGTATGAATAGAAAGAAACATTCGTCTAATCAGCTTCATCTTCAAACCACGTCCCATCGTAGCCCTCGAGGCATCACCATGCCTGAGGCAGGGCGATGTCCGAGTGAGTAAAACGTACTTTATCGCGGCCAGGATAAAGGTCTGGGCTCTTGTACAAGATCTAAGATGTGAGCGTCGGTCGTAAGCTTAACGTTGGGTAAGTACATGTAACTGCCCCACACTTACCTACTCCCCATAATATAAAATCCCCGCTGAACCTGACTGAAGGAAAAGGTATTCAGGCATCTTCGAAAAGAAAGGATGTTTACATACCACGATGGAGAATCAGAGTTCTTAACCATCGGGATTATGAATGGACAGAACCGTTCGCGGGAGGATTTATTTGCCGCTTGGACAGGGATTATGGGGCGTCGAAGGAGATTTGAGGCTCGGGCTTCTCGAGCTTGACGGATTGGAGTTGACGAAGTCGAGGATTTCGTACTGGGGTAGTGATAAGTAGCGGTCGAGATCTAGTAGATGGATACGTACCCAGTCAGAGCCCTCTCCTGAGGGTGTCAAGGTCGAGCACTCACATCGGTTGAGGCGACAACAACGCAGAGGCAAAAAAAACCATATACTGTTCACGCAGAAAATCTGCCGCAGGTCAACACGCAACGCGGGCCCGGTCATGATGCCGTTGACCAGAACACAGAAGGAAATAGCCACGACTGAATGAGAAACGAAGGGAAGATATGACGCAGTGTAAGCTTCTTACAGCGCAGTCTTTCAGAAAAGGCGAGATTGTTAGTCGGGAGAAGATCAAAGGGAGCTGTCGATACGTTATTATATACCTTTAGACGATAGTCTGACGCAGAGCCAGGTTTGAAATTCGTCCCCGGCCACGATGTCGTTAGGAAGATGCGGAAGACTGGATGCGAAATGGTGAGGGATAAGGAAAGATATGACGCAGTGTAGAGTTCTTACAGCAGTATAGAAGACATCTTGTAGAAAATGCGAGGGTTTCTGTCGCGAGAAGCCCGAGAGGACACGTTCAGACGATACAGCCTGACGCCTCCTCAGATTGATAGTCTGCACCTTCCAACGTGTCATGAATGGCAGTCTGGACATCATCACCTCAACCCAAGTCAAGTGATAGGCAAGATCATCGGCGAGTCGGTAGCTTCAGCTGTTATGTGCGCCTCATTGTCAGATAGAAACCGTGAGGTTTGCACTGATATAACACACGACAATAGGTGATGTTGTTCCCATACTGCGCGAGCTATCGGAGCGACGATGTGCGTCACCAGATGCGCACCGCAGATCGACGATAGCAGCATGCCTCTAGGTCACAAAAAACTCGTCGGCACCGACAAGATATCAGCGATAATTTTCGCCAACATGACGACAGCGGCAGCAGTTCATCGGAGCCGTCGATATTGAGTGTTTGTGTGGTTATAGAGGTTATCATTGGGGAGGTATGCGACCTCGCTGCTTACAACCCTAGGATTAAATCTATGAAGGACATCTATCCGATGACAAGCTTCCCCTCGGCATCGTTGAACTCGTGAGCGGGAATTTCAAGATTCAGCTGTGACAGAGTGTCAATGATTTGGTAAACAATGGCTGGGAGAATGACTTACAGGAGCGGGACCCTTGCGGGCACGGCCAGCTAAAGTATAGTTTAGTTTGGATTGGATTGGAAAGATACGAGGAACTCACAAATGTCATAATGGGAACCGTGACAAGGGCAGAACCTGGATAGTAAGACGTGAGATGCTGTTTGTAAATGGGATTAACAAGTGCGTACCAGCCTCCGTAATCACCCGCTTCACCAATAGGGACACATCCCAAGTGCGTGCAGACGCCCAGCATGACCAACCATTCCGGCTTCTTGACGCGCTCTTCGTCGCTCTGGGGGTCACGGAACGCCTTCCAGTCCTCGGACCGGGCCTCCTCGATTTCGCCCTGGGTACGATGTCTGATGAAGACAGGCTTTCCGCGCCATTTGATGATAACGTTCTTTCCTTCAGGAATGTTTCCGAGCTCGACTTCGACTTTGGCGAGGGCGAGAACGTCTGCAGAGGCCGACATGGTGACGAGGAATTCGGACACGCTCGACTTGGCGACCGATGCACTGAGGACACCGAGGGAACCGACCATGAAGTACGAAAAGGCGCGGTTCTTGTCCGGGTTGGGGGCGCGGTAGGCACCGAAATCTGGTGCTTCGGGGGCTTCCCTCACCGCGGTGGAAGTGTGCAGTAAACGAGGTTGGAAAATGGTTGTTGTCGGGGCTTCAACGTCGTCGGTATCACCATAAAGATATGCAGCGCATTCACTCACCATTAGAAAATGTCTTTGAGACCAATCCCGACGACGACAAGGACACACTTGACGCCCATTTCGCTGGCTTGTCAGAACGAGAAGAACCGTGACCGTGGTTTTCGCCTACGGGTTTGGCGGCGAGGTTTAAAGAGGGACTATAGGGGACGCCAGAGGCGAGCGTGCGCACGGTGGGCGCAACATTCAAAGCTTTTTTCACGGCAAAGGTGGCCATGGTCGACGACAAGGTGTTCGCGCGAACGAAAGAGGGTTCCCGAAACTCGGTCCTACACCGGAATTAGCCGCACCTATCGAATACTTCCGTTTTGTCCCGCCAGAAATCTAGACACACAACCTTGGAACAGTCGGGGAAGGCTCCCGCAGTGCGACATCGTTGAGTAGTACGAACATTAGAGGTATTATTTCAGGCCAACAGGTTGCCTGTAGATAGAAGAGAATACCTGTATGTCGCTCTCATGTCACTGGTCATGCCGACAGTCCCGGCATCTACATACACAGTTTGTTCTAGCCCTCTCGTTAGTGCATTGACGTCTAGTAGCTCAGATGATGTTGGAGCCACTTCAGACGCCGTTGATAGTTCGTAAGTATACATAACCAGTCCTTTGTCAAAACTGTCATACCGCTGCCTCAAGTCAAGAGAATCGTTCATGTGGTTGTTCTATCGTCTCAGGATCAGAAGGGGAGGCGTAGCTAGAATCCGGACCACTTAAAGTCTCTTGTACTGAATAAAATAAGTCGTGGAATATCTCTGTAGCTGTTTATAGGTCTGGACAAGGTCTCATTGACTTCGAAGGACACCTAACTTCA
Organism: Flammulina velutipes; assembly: GCA_011800155.1. Taxonomy (NCBI): domain Eukaryota; kingdom Fungi; phylum Basidiomycota; class Agaricomycetes; order Agaricales; family Physalacriaceae; genus Flammulina; species Flammulina velutipes. The sequence continues at coordinate 3,452,343 of CM022370.1, read as the reverse complement.
AAAGAACTGATTTTTCCCACGAGGGTCGTTCCGCGACAGATCCGGCAGACCGATCATTTAATTAATTATCCTCCCAGCCATCTCCAAGCACGTTTATCTCAAACCGAGTCATACTATCGAGTATACATGGTTCCTGCTTAAGTCTCTCGCTCAGACCAGGGAAGAATTCGCGACACGTAAATCCAGGACCTTACGTTCACTTGTATTCATAATGACAGGCTCTGCGGAAAAAAAGTTGGTCAGAAAGATAGATCTCCTGCGTACGTACTTCGGGCCCTTTCAATTCTCATCTTACGCTTATCCCTTGCCTTCTAGTGATGCCTATTTTGACAGTGGCCTATGGTCTCCGTATGTTCAAACTTCAAACTATGCGCTGTCCTTGGGAGGGTTCTCATTCTTCCAACAGAATTCTACGACAAAGCTGTTCTTGGGTCGGCATCGGTCTTCGGAATCATAACTGATTTGGTTGGACCTCTCTTCACATCTATCTGTACGCATCGTGACTGATCCAAGATTATCTTTCTAGGGTCTTTCGACCATTCATGACGGTGTCGTTTCGACCCAGCGGTATTCAACGGCTAATGCCGCATTCTACTGTGAGGAAAATTCTCTGTCAGATGAACGTAGCGCCTGACATCTCTGAAGATGGATACATCGTCGGCGTGCTCCCTATTGCGCTCCTTCTCCAGCGCGCTCCACTAGTGAAAGCTCTTTCTGTCTTCATTTTCACTTGGGGCTTGATATGTCTGTTAACCATTGTTGTTACCGGCTACGTTGGACTGGTGGTCCAGCGAATTTTCCTGGGGATCGTCGAGGTCTGTCTTCGTCCAGGCCTAAATCAGTCTGATTTAGAGATCTTAGTCCTCTGTATCTCCGGGATTCGTAGCGATCACTGCGCTTTGGTATACGAAGGAAGAACGTCCGTCTTCTCTAATTCATACATTCACCGGTACGACTAAACAGAGCTTTCGAACAGAGGCCACTCGTTTGGGAATATGGTACGGCGCCACGGGTCTATTTAGCATGTTTTCTGGAGTTGTGAATTATGGAATCGGGCACGCGTCCGGGAAACTGGCCACCTGGAAATATATGTGAGAACTCTTGCTTGCATCGCCGGAGCAAAGAGTAACATTACGAAAAGGTACATATTTGCGGGATCGTGGACTATGGCATGGGCGCTGGTCGTGCTCTTCTTCATACCGGACTCTCCGGAACAACCGGGACAGTGGTTTAATGAGGAGGAGAAGATATTACTCAAGAAACGACTGGCTAGAAACATGACCGGAAAAGATCGCACACGCTTCAAGAAGGAACAGGCAGTCGAGGCGTTCTTAGATCCAAAGATCTGGTTGTTCCTTCTCATTGGGGCTGCCGTTTATGTTTGTAATGGCGGTGTCACTGCAGTACGTTTGGACAATGAATTTTCATCAATGAGAGTACCTTCGTCGTCTCACCTTTACATTAGTTCGGAGCCAGGATCATCAAGTCCTTCGGCTATACCCCGCTCGACGCAATTCTTCTCCAGATACCTGGTGCGTCCAGCTTGAATATTTTCCCTTCTCAGAATTGACGGCGACTATGTAGGTGGTGGTATGACCTGCCTGACTATCTACATATTCGGCTGGTTAGCTGGACGCATAAAGAACTCCCGGACGTGGCTCCTTCCATTCTCATGTTGGCCCATGATCATAGGCGCCGTTATGATCTGGAAAGGATCTTGGTCGAACAGGGCTGTTCCTCTCATCGGCTATTATCTTGTCGCGTCTTTCGGCGCACCGTACGTCCTTTTGCTGGCGATCGCTGCCGCCAACGTCGCGGGTGGCACCAAGAAGGCCATCTCCAGCGGTATGATATTCATCGGATACAACAGTATGTGAGTCTTGGCGTATCAATATCGATGGGTTATAGCTTTTGTTTTAGTCGGAAACATCGTCGGTGGATACAGTAAGTCCGGTTTCGCCAGACGGTTCAACGGCGTTCTCACATGTTATTTCATTTGAAAGTCGTCTTGACCCCAGAAGCTCCTATTCACTATAGGTCAACCTGGATCGCTATTATCGCGTGTATGTGCTGTAAGTGATATCAGGCCATCTTCTGCCTGTGCTGTATATTGATAAACACATTTAGTTGTATGCGCCGCATCTCTGGTCCTTCGTTTCCTCCTTGTCTCCGAAAACGCGAGACGCGACAAGATAACATCTGAACTACTATCCCCAGAGAAAGAGAAGGGCGCCGAAGAAGGCAGTGTGGCCGACGATATTAGGTTTGAAGACCTCACTGACTTCCAACAAAAAGACTTCCGATACGTTCTATGATAACGACAAGACCATTCCTGCGTAGATTAATAGACACCGTTGAATTAAACAGGCAGATATACAACGAGATTAATACTCGAAAAAGGAGAAGCAGAGGAGACCCCGAAAGTATATTGGTGACATATGTGCGTAGATGGGAAAATCATAAATCAATCAATATTCATGAGTGCTGCTGCTTTCGTCAAATGTCGTGTTGCCCTCGCCGTCGCTGCTCGCAGCAGCCCAGTTATCGTCCATAGCAGAGGAGCTTTGAATCGTAGGAATCTTCGCTCCTCTTGCCCTCAGATACCGGACGACCTCAGCAGCGGTCCGCCATCCTTCGCCATCCTCTTCCCATCCATATTGCCGAGCAAGATGTTGACTTGCCTTCACCTTCTTCCCAGAACCACTTCGTTCTATCTGATCGAATAAGCTGGCTAAGGCCTTGACGGCTTCGACTCGTGCCCGGAGAACGTGGCGCATGATGCGGCGTGTCTGCGGACGCTTTTTGCGTGATTTGACCGGAGGCTCGGGAATTGAAAGGTCTGGCGTGTCGGAGGGGAGAACCTTTGGCGTATCGGGTGACTGTGAGCCCGGTGATACATCCTTCTTTGGGCGATCAACCCAGGGATTCTCTTTGGGAAGAACGGGAGTCGTGTACTGAGCCAACGCAGCAAGGGGCAGCTCCATTCGCTTAGGAGCCCAGACTCCCACCAAAATTCGCCATGTTGCGATAAGACGTTTGGCACTGGCGGAAGTATTCATTAGTATTATTCACATTCTTTCAGGGAGGTCACATACTGTTCATAATTGTCTGGGAAGATGGCAGGTCAGAATGAGGAACAAGCATCGATAAATTAACTCACCGTCAATCATCTGGTTGTGGTAACTGGCAAATAGGTACAATATGACTCCGGCAGCGAGCGCACCCATGGGGGTATACCACAAGAGTGCCCAAAGAAAGAAGAAGGCGGCAGGATAAATCATAATCATGGACAATAAACCAAAGGTGACTTTGTTCTGAGCCTGTGTCTCCTCCTCGTCCTCTACGATCCGGGCACCAAACTGAGCCATGATATACACGGGCATATGGACGACCGAGGGAAACAGGAAAAATGGTAGTCGGATAAGCGACGCCAGAGAATCCCTAAACAGGAGCAAGAGGGTGTATAGTCGACTGGGAAGTGGAGTGGGGACATTCGGGTCTAACGTGCGAGGAAGAGGCAACGAAGATAAAACCGAATTCGTCAAGTTGGTAGATTGAAGAAGCGAATAGTACTCCAGAAGAGCCCGTCGCACAGACGTAATATTAGCCGTAGCGTTTGGTGTCGAGAATAAGTCAACGAGCCTGATCGTTTGGTCAGAAAGTTGGAGATGTAAAGTTTGGAATTGACTTGCGTTTGAGATAGATTAACGAATTCGTCCAATGGGATAGACTTGTTGGCTTCCCACAAAAGGTCTCTGGTCATGCGCGCAGCGTACAAAGTATCCCTGTAGATATATGAAACATAACGTACGGTGCGTAGTAATTCACTCACCAATCCGGGGCGTTTATTGTTACTTCGACGAGCTCATTCTCAATTTTGCGCGTCAACGATTTGACGGCTGCGCGCGAGGAACCTTCCGCTTCGTCGAAGAACTGCTGCAGATACTCATCCATAGGTATTGGATGCCCAAATTCCATAACGACGCTACTCCTATACTTAGACTTGTTGGTGTACACCATCGCAGTTGGAATGACTTGAACGCCTTTCTCGGGAGCCTGGTCGGGGTTCTCCTTCAGCCATCTAGCGAATTCCAGAGCAGCCCACGCAGCGCCATCTTTGACTTGCATAATGCGGGGTTCGGTGTAACTAGTGCCTTCCGGAAACAGCGCCACAGCGCCCCCTTTCGAAAGCGCTTCAAAGGTTCCTTTGAACAGAATTTGGCGGTCCTTTGACTTGCGGTCGACTGGAATGTTTCCGGTGGATAACAGAATGTACCGAACGATGGGATTTGCGTAGAGAGTGGCTGAGAAAACATTTAGGGGATCGTGCATTCGTTTGGGATAGGGCGCTCACCTTTACTCCAGTAGTGGAGAATTCGCCGATGAGGAAAACTCGCCGCTGGTACAAATGTTGAAATGTGGAATCACGGTAGAGGTGGTGACAACATACACAGAACGACGGGGTCTAACATCATGTTGTGGTGCGTCGCTGCTCTATGTTCCCGGTTATGAATGATTAACAACAGAAAAATGAAACTTACACTATGATAGGACCATCCTTGGGCACATTCTCTCCTCCAATAACGCGAACTTCTGTGAAGAACGACGCCGCTGCTAGTCCTGCGACATAACGAATGATGCGGTGCAGGACGAAGAAATCCGTTTCCGTGGCTGGCATTGTTGAAACAATGGTCGTTTACAACAGAGAATGCAGGCGAATACGCGTGTTTTATGTGGTAAAGAGCAAAGCCAGCACACAGAATGACGTTTGTAGCTTTCTCAGAAAGCAGCGGCACTGCCACAGCGACAGTGCCGGTGAAGCACCGGCAGCCTACCGGTACATGCCAGATTGGGGTGATCGCCACCAAGATGTGGCGCAGTTCATAACGCAGTCAAGACGTCAACGTCAATTGCGTATGCTGAGTGACATGCTGTTTTCCTCGTCCATATTTTAACTAGTAGCAATGTCATCAACCATCATGACCTTTAATATACATTCTATGAGGGTTTCACCTTAAAATTCAAGAATTCCCAGGATTATAAGGACTGCACCTGTCCGGAATGCGATCCCGACAAGTTTAATGCTGTTTCTGAATGTAGGTAGCTCTCCCCTTTATGTAGAGTGTCCTAGAGAATCAGGCTCCTGCCAAGAACAGCTTGAACTTGGAACGTTGAAGCCACCGGTCTAACGTTATCAAAAGCAAGCGCGCTTACGCTCAAGTAGGCATTTAGATTATCCAGTACATTGTGACTCTGACTCTGGAACCATGCAGTACTGTACAGATGACAGGTTTTCTATTGAAGTATGACGTTTCTGGACTCTCACACTGTAGTAACTCTAAAGCATCTTGCACACGAGTGACGATTTAGCCGATCATTATTGATACCCTCCCTCACGCTCAATCTTCTATTTATTTTCTCAGCCGGGCTGAACGCTAAAGTCTTATCGTACAAAGGAATCACAGTATAGTAGAAGACATCGAGAAGACCTCCACTGAGATTCTCAATCAACCACGAGTTTCGAGCTATGCATAACGGCCAACTCCTATAAGCAAGTACCCCGGATCCTCTCGGATCAATACCTGACAACGGAAGCAAAAAAGGGATTACTTCTTGTCCTGATCCAAGTCCAAGGTGCCACAAATGATTTTATATCTCCCATATCGGTTTCGAAGATCCGTGAGGCCACTCGAATCTTATTAGGAGTGCCGTTATATTCATCTTGATAAGTAGATCGGGTGTCTTGACGCGCCCAGTTGGGCAGAAGCTAGCACCGATTGACCAGGATTGACCAACTGACAACAAGAATTTCGGCGTTTAGGGGAAAAAATTCCCAGCGTCTTGACGCTTCTGGAGCGGGGACTGCGCCGCTTCGGGTTTAGATGCGCCAATATAGGTCCATAGTTTACGGCATCATCATCAATCGACCTCCCCCATTCGACAACCAATAATACTAAACTGGCGAGGCGCAAGGTCAGGGTAACTCATCACTGCCCAACTATAACTGCATGTTCAGCGACGTTGTAGTTCATCTCTTACCCCACCGCTTCACCCTCTCCCATCATTTCTGGCCACTGGTCACCAACAATAGCTCTTCTGCATCTGTGACATCTTTCAGCCCATATCTTCACCACCAGGCAGGAAACCGCCACTACGACCATCGTCGCTGAAGGAGAACAATCCATGCTACATTTTAGCTATCGTTGCGATCCTACTACAAATGTACGTTCTTTTCATGCGCACTGCATCGTCATCAAATCTGACATTTTTCAGAGCCACTCGTCTTCATCGATGTCTCTCTTCGCTCAGACCACGAAAGAGCAGGATGACATCTTCTATGCTACATTTCCTGACGCCTGCCCTCCGAACTATCAGTTCGGCCCCAACGCCAACTCAGCCTCCTCACCGCAGATAACCTACTTGACTGAGTCTCGACTTGGAACTGCCTTTGCGCAATATACGACGACCACTCACGGTCATTCATTCCCTTCGGTGCATTCACTTTTATCGCCGGCAACGAGCCTCTCGAGGCATTCTCCTGTACACATCACTTCTGCAAGTAGCTTTACACTGTTTGTGTCACCTGCTTTGTGCTGAGACGCGTTTAGTCCCCTAACATATCCAATCCCGCCCTATCGGCTAGTCCTTCTCCACTGACATCCCCACAATCCTTCAGTGGCCATGACTTGCAGACCCAGTCGGGATCCTTGACGGATCACCCAACGCGTCTACAAAGCCCTGCTACGATTCAGAATCCTAAGCGAACCCCCCGCCCCGGTGTCGACGATGAGCCGGCCACGCATAGGGTCGAGACTGAGTCGCCCGGTGGCCGAGTCGTTTATCTGGAAGTGACGGAGAATAATTCTTGGCATTCCCGCCCTCATCTCCCCATCCCCACTCCATCGCTGTCTATTGATACGAAGATGGAGTACTCGGCCTATGCCACTCCACCCGATTCTCGTCTTGAGGACAGTCCTTTCACCCCGACTGAACTCCTACCCTTTGAATCCCCATCTCCCCCGACCCCCAAGAAGCCCTCGCCGATCACGTCCCCATTCGACAAGGTTTCAAAGTCAAAGGTCTCTTCCACGAAACCCTCTGGTCGCCGCGTCGGCGGCAAGAAGCCTACTCTGGCCTGTATATTCTGTCGTGGCCGGAAGATCGCGTGTGGCCCTCCCCTGCCAGGTGGACCCGAGCATTCATGCAAGTGAGTAAACCTCTTCCTATTGTTTGCACCTTTCATTTCGCAAGTGGACATCATCGTATGATCCGTGCGCCTTGGCTATTCTGCTTTATTGTGGAGACATTATCTGATGCATTATTCACATAGTCAATGCCAGCGTCGATCGCTCAAGTGCGAGTTCCCTCGTGAGAGCCGCCGTGGAGCTCGCAAGCTTATGAAAAGCTCGAAGGCTTCCTCGCGCGCTCGTATGGACGACAAATCCTAGCATTGGCGCTCGCTCTAATTCACATCTCCAAATTCGCCGTTCCTCGTTTTTAACTCTCGCTATGCTTAATTGCTGTCTTCAATTCTGTACAACATTGATATACGCTATACACCATCCAACTTCTACATGCTAGTACCCCCGTCTTTTGTTAATCTGCTTTCATTTTTCCTCTTTGTACATACTGTATTCTTATTCCATCCGGTGCCCTGTACAGTATACCCTCTACCCAACGCCACATGTTTCTTACAACATACCAGGTGATAATAAACATTTCAAATCGGTCGAGACTTTCATGACATGTATCCAATCACTACGATCTAAGGTGTGCTTTGTGAGAGACGCGAATCAAGGCATTACCATGGCGCCAATACACTGGAATGACATTATACCAAGTGGGTCGAACAGGTAAAATCCATCGAGATATGGCCGCCCTTAGCCGTATAATACCGCCGTAAAGAATATATACAACACGCTCACACTCCGCGAACCGCATTCCAAAGAAGAATTCTTTCAAGAGTACCTCGTACTACATCGTTTGGTCACTGATGCGTATATGTTCGTGAACATGAATGAATAGGACTTCCTACTGAAACCCTGGATGCATGTTGGCCCACATACCCGTAGGGCCCAGGGACTGTCCTTCTTCCTGCATCTCCGGCGTGTCGTGAGAATAGGCATCATAGTTGTCCGGGCGGTACGCTGATTCTCGGGCTGCCGATAGTGTAGAATGTGGCTGGTACGGCATGGTCGACGCCTGAGGGTACCATGCATGATGCGCCTCATGGGTTGGTCCTGCGCCATGATCAAAATGTTGGCTACTACGCATGTGTGCTCGTCCGAGATCTTCGTCGGACTCAGGATGTACCGGGTAGTACTGCGACGACGACCTCGCCTCCCCGTGGGGGCTCGGATGAGCTGAATAGTGATGGTCGACACTCGGATACATGTTCGACCGTGCTTCTTCGCGCTCCCGCTTATTCGACTGTTCTGGCATGGAGCGCGGAAGAGGGAACTCTGCGGGAGACGCTAATCCATGTAACGCATCCCTGTACAACGCTTCATACGAGCTTCTAGGCGTAAAGATGCACGTACCATATCCTGCCTGCAAAATGCCACCTGTCATACATGTTAACTGATTCCGTAGTCGTTTCATAGCTTCCCACCTCTTTTCCAAAACCTTGAAGTATTTCATGATCATCTGGATATCTTCCATCCCTTTAGACGGGCTGAGAGAACTAGTGGAACGTTGTCCTCCCCATATGTTGAGCAGAAGGACAACGGCACAAGCAAATACTGGATTCTAGAAAAATTATTAGCGAACCTCGGGCATTGCAACATAAAGATCTCACGTACGGCTGGAAGATAGCAAGGCCACCCGCGGCGGACCAATACCTCGACGATATGTGACGAACATCGCGCAGCATTAGTACATATGGCTAAAGATGGAAACGACAATGGAGATTTCTCTCCGGGTGTCGAAATAAATGGCCGATGCGTCAGAATTTGGAGGTAATAGTAAGAGATATACAGCGTTGCGGATTGATTGAGGTGAATTTTGTCCTCGCGGTTGGGGTCCCAGCGCACTGGGAATGCAGTTCAACTTTAAATTGCCTCGACACAGAAATAATTTCTCACAGTGATCGGGGATAGAATCAACCCAAGCATTCAAGGCTGAATCCAGCTCGGAGACTATCGCTTGGTGATACTTGCTGTCTGTACCCGATATCTTATGCCCGGCGGTAGAATACTGAACAACCGGATAAGAATCAAAGTCAAAGAGGAGATCCCGTCACCTACCATTCTGCGCAAACAGGAGGACAAGATTTGTTTGAGCTTTATTGTAGAAATCCAATATGCGCAAGTAGATGGCGTTTCTGGAGGCTGCTTGAATGCCATATCAGGATCACTGTGCTCCCAGTATTCGTCATCGCATTCCGTTGGGAAGTCTACATCTATGCTTATTGCGTCGTCAGTAACTACGCCACAAGATAACTAAGTTACTCACTCCTCGTCAATGATAGCGCACGTTCGTCCTAACGTCGCACCGCCGTCCCTATCCATAACGTACAGTCGCCTACAGCCAAACCTCAGTCATTTTCCCTTCACCAATGATTACAATGTAACCCACCAAAAAGCTCGCTTCCATAATTCGTCTTCAACAGTGGGTGGTTGATGCTTGTATGTCTTCCTGCGATGAGCGCCGATGTCCTGGGCCAGCCGTAGGCCAAGGCCGATTATATTCCATACCGTCTGAGGGAGAGATGACCCTGTGATATATTCCGCGTAGAGCTATTCTCGAGGTCAGTGACAAGAGCCTAGGACGTGACAAGACTCACTGAGATAAGTTGAAGATCATGAAGCCCAGGAGTTGTCATAGTGGAATTGTGCACGAGCTTGACCTGGACGAACCATTTCCAGCCAGAAGAAAGTGTCGAATATCCCTGCTCCTCCAGGAATACGCGGGAATCCTCTGAGCTACGCGACGCACACGCGCAAACGAGCAGTACAACGCCTCCGAAAACGGCATCGGTCCTATGTAATCCAGCAGCTATATAGCGTTCGAAGGTCGGACGATGCAGTAAGGGCAACAATACGTTGTTGCGGGCGAAGAACAAGTCGATGAGGTCACAGAGGAGATCATTCTCTGGAAATGTGTACGGGTCACTGTCCTCGCTTTCGAGAGCGTCAAGCTCCCACTGGCAACAAATCAGTTACAGTACAGGGGTTAACCGCGAATAAGACACGCACGGGTTGAAGAGACCAAAACGCAGGACGTCGGAACGGCGCAATGTTCTCCTGGCCAGTTCCTTGGTATCCATTCTTGAGGTCTGAAGCCATCTTTACCAGGCCAATGCCAGCTGATTCGCCAAAGTATCGGAACGACGACTCTGAACGTTCATAGCTCAGCTGGATTATATTAGATGCCAGATGCATCTGAGCGAACTCATCCGCTAGGAAGCGATCGCGGACGGACGAACAGTCGGGAGATACATCGGGTGTCGATGGCGCTTCCACGACCTGGCGAGGAGCCTCTTGTCGTCCTGTAGAATTTGAGGCAAGGGCTTTGTCGATCTCAGCCTTGGTCATGAACTATAATTAAATCGGTAAATGATGTTCGGTAGACCAAGTGTGTCCGACTTGCCTGCTGCAAGATAGTTGTAAGTCTTTGGACTTTCTTCTCCAGCTCTTCAACGTGTCTGTCGACGCGCGTGAGTATTGTGTGTGCATCCGAGTGGGCGTTTCTTACTCCTTGGAGGGAGGTTTCTGGGAGCGAAGATCCTTAGTCGTGACCTAACCATAAAGGAGTCCGGAGGATGCTAACCTTGATAGCCTCGACATACGTGCACCTGTGTCCATATTCTTCACAGTACGAGCAGTTCGTGTTTGATTTGTGGTCTCCGTCGCCTGGAGGAGAGCTTTAGATACATGCACTAACATGAACTTGACTGACATTTCACTAAGAGCAACGAACGTCAATATTACAAGGTAATGAGTTCTAGTGGACTAGACGTACTCTTTTTCTTGCGACAGATATCACAGGCTCGCTGGACTCTCCGCTTTTTGGGAAACCATTCGTCTTCTGACATTTCGGTGGGGGACTATGGAGAAAGCAATGCAACGATGTCAGAGTCTTGTTCTTACGTCACTTGACTTCGAAATCTTTCCACAAAGCGGATGTAACATCTGTTGTATGCAGTACTAGTAATACCTCGTATGCTCGTTGCGACACTCATGATAGGTTGGCGGCGTGCGACGCCCAAGAAAGCATACACATTTTCGGCATAAGTAAAAACATGGAACAATCTCGTATGCATGAAAAAACTAATTCCAGCCTGTGGCTTCGTCAACGCCCCATCCACCAGTTCCCGCAGCGGGCTCAGCAGACCAATCTCCAACAGCAGGGGTAGGTTCTGCGGACCAGTCAAGCGCACCTAAGAAAGTTATCAGCCAAGTATCAAACACTGCGAAGGAAAAGCTCACCTCCGTCCTGGGTGACCAAAGCAGGGTTGATGCCACCGACTTGGGGAGCACCAGTTACATCCCACTCACCAGCAGGAGCTGGGGCGTCCTCAATACCCTGCTGAGCAGCAAGCTTGGCAGCAGCCTCCTCTTGCTGTTGCTTCTCAACTTCTTCGGGATCACGGTAAAAGAACATGTCGACCATGACGTTCCAACCGTCGCTGGTACGGGGAACGGTTCCACGTAGACGGAGAACCTCACGGGCCAACAGCCACCAAATAAGACCTATTGAGTGTCTGGTCTTGTTGTTGGTAGGGATGGCAATATCGACGAATTTCAGAGGAGCGTCGGTGTCGCAAAGGGCAATGACGGGGATGTTAACGTATGAGGCCTCGCGAATTGCTTGGTGGTCAACACGGGGGTCGGTTACGATGATGAGACGGGGCTCCTTGAACGACCGGGTGATGTAGTTGGTGAATGAACCGGGGGTGAAACGGCCAGCGATCGCCTGTGCGCCGGTGTTGGACGCGTATTTGAGGACGGCACGGTGACCGTAGGGACGGGCAGAGATGACACAGACGTCGTTGGGGTTCTCGATGGCGACGATAGCACGAGCGGCGAGAATAATCTTCTCCCAGGTCTTGCCGATGTTAAGAATGTGGATACCTACAGAGATTTGAGATTTCGAGACAGCGTTACGATGGGATGGATAATCTGACCGTCAGTCCTCCTCTTCCAGACGTATCCTTCCATCTGCTTATCGCAATTTTTTGTGCCGATGTGGCATTGGGCAGCGAGGAGGAGTTGGATGTCCTCTTCACCCGCGCTCAGGACGGAGGGTAGTTTCGAAGCCATATTTTGGAGCCGGGCCTGCGAACAAAATCAGTCGGTACATCCAAGTCAACCACCCGCAATCCAACGCCAAACGTCGATATTTCTCTTCGTTATCGCGCAGCGCAGCAGCAGATGGCCTGAATATGTACTCACGTTGAGCTAGGATGGCCTGAGACGAGTTTGTCGAGCTCAATGTCGTGGACGATGGAGGCGCGCAAAATCTGCTATTGATTGTGGTGGATCCCACGTGGCGGAGTCTCGATATGGCTACAAATTCTCACACTTCACGTGGCCTGGTAACTGACATCGCTCCTGCTTAAGCTCACCGACATCGACCGCCCCTTGCTATTTCACGAACTTAAATCCAAGATGTCCCGCCCAATGAACGATGAAGAAGTCATCAACGAAATGAACAAGATGGTAGACTCAGATCTCCTTCAATAGTCATCATGGGCCACCAGTCTGACACGACGTCGTAGGTTGCGTTCATCAAGCAAGAGGCGTTGGAGAAAGCCAGGGAAATAAAGATCAAAGCAGAGGAGGAATTTGCGATTGAGAAGGTGCGCAAATAACACAAGCTCTTGTGTCTATCACTGAATCAATTCATCACAGGCCAAGCTGGTTAAACAGGAGCAACAGGCCATCGATTCTCAATACGAGAAGAAGACAAAGGGCGCAGAGGTCGCGCAGAAGATGTACGAACCGTCTCTTCCACAAAGTAAATTGGCTAACAATCCCCGCAAGTGCGCAATCAACTCTCACCAACAAGTCACGCCTGAAACTCCTCCACCGCCGCGAAGAGAACCTCCAAGACCTCTTCGCTACCTCCCGCGAGGCCGTCAAGAAGCTCGCCGAAGACGATTCCCGCTATGTCCAAATCTTAGAGGGCATCATCACGCAAAGCTTACTCCAGGTCATGGAGAAATCTGTGACGATCCATTCCCGGAAGAGAGACGTAACTCTGGTCGAAACGGCCACTTCGAATGCGTCCAAGGCCTATACGGATATCAGCGGTCGGGAAGTCAACTACGAGGTGGAAGGGAGTCTTGCTGACGACGGGTATGTGATGCTCTCGCCACCGACGACACGACTAATGCGATGATATAGGGCTGGTGGTATCAAACTTGTCACTGCGTCGAACCGTATCACATTGGACAACACTCTCGATGAGCGTCTGAGGCTGTTGGAAGACAGGGTACGTTCTATCGTCACCAACCCATTACGCGTGATCCTAATTTCCATCCTCCAGATGCTTCCCGAAATAAGGAAAGACTTGTTTGGTCCCAACGAGAACCGCAAGTTCTACACATAGACGATCAGTCTTCAGATAATTGTACTCAATATACCAACTCTAATCGTCTGGACTTTGATTCTTCGATCTAAATAGTTTCGATGGACTACAGTAGTAATCGCTGTCCGCTGGCATCGTGGCTACGAGACGTAACCAGGCTCCGATAGTAGAGTGAAAATGGCGATCGTAACGGCCATTCAAATCAGTAGGCGCTGGGAAATCGTGTAGTGTGAGAGATGTGGTCTCAGAGCTGATGCGGCTCCACCTCGTGTGGCGCAATTTCGTTATCCTGCGCATATGCATGGAGAATTCTATGGATGGCGGGTTTCTTGTCAGTATACTGCTACTAGAAGCTCTGAGAGGTTCTGAAACGTAGCCGGGTGTGTGGATGAATTCACGTACTTGCCTTAATTACCGCAAATATTGACAGTTATGTATATTTGTACGCTCTGAATTGCCTCTCGGCAGCGTACTACTCTAGTAGAAGAATGATGTGTGAGGCTATTCGTGAACGCTGCATCTACAATTCTCCAGGTATCCTGCTCAATTAAGTGATGCAACACTGTATTCAGAACACTGGCTAAGAGATGGACTTGTCAATTGGCGCAGCGTTGATTAATTGGTGTATCGCTTCTTGCCATTCATTGTTGCCTCCTGCGAACTCTCAACAGCGGCGTGAACACGATGCTTCAACAAGAGCTGAACTATGCTTGCCGTATATGGTAATGATCTACGCGTGACCGGATTGGCCACACCGACCTATTCTGAATGAACCACCACGAGCGATTTAAGCGCTTCCAGCCATTCCTCGCCGTCCTTGAAGCCTAACGTCTCGGTTTACTTGGCCTTGGTACACGCGGCAGTACCGCGTGTCGGGCGTGCTGTAAATGCATGTTATGCGTTAGGCACACGATTAACCTCAGGCTGTCTTGAAGCAAACCTATGCCACTTCCACTGAGGTCTAGAGATCTAGCAATCCACCTCGTGACTAATCTATTCATGTCCTTGGTGACCATCTCTAGGTGTGTGTGCCCTTCGCCGGATTGCGGGTGTCTTGTCATTCAGTGGCAATGGGAAAATGTGTCCATTTACAATTTTAGTAGACAATTTTTAGACATCGGGAGGTGAGTGGATGCTATTTTCAATGCGGGGTACTTATAGACTAAATGCTTGTGTCCTCAAGGAAAGCTATTGCCTCCGACGCATGCGACGCATTCAACAGACGCAACATTCCCATTAATGTCAAAAGATGGTCACCTGTAACCGTTATCGATGATCGATGACCGTACCGTGTCTAGCCCAACCTCCGAAGTCGCTATTCTAGTTGACCCAGGAAGAAATGGGCCACCCGGGTTCCATGCAATCTACGTGCCTTGCCATCGTTGTACTGCGGCTTTCAGGTTGCCTAACGCGAGCCTCGGGGGCTAGAAGCTTGAACGCGGTCTTGGATCTTGAATCTGGTGGTGGACTTGGGATGACTCTGCGACCACCAGAGATACTGACTCAGATTCGGGGTCCATATGGACGCAAAAGTGGCGCTTCGAAGGTCGGACTGGGAGTGTTCACGGATCACACCCCTCGCTGCGCATGATGTAGAGGGCAGGCCTCCTCGATCCCGAAGTTAGAAGGCAATCCAGTGGATTCGCGCTCTGGAAGGAGGATATCTCCGGTGGGAACCACGAGAAGACTAGACACGGTCGGAGATTCAAAAGATCACCAAAGATGGAAATCATCCTGATGGCAGGCCCGGCATTAGTCGGACGTTGATTTCCTGCTTGTGCCTCGTGGTGAACCGTCGCGATACTTACTCACCGACCACCATGGCGCCTCCTCCCCCGCCTCCTCCCCCTCCGCCACCAATATGTCTTCCTTTCTTCGGGTCAAAGAAGCCTAACCGTCGACTTTCTTTCTCCAGCACGGCCACACCATTTTCTGCCGCCGATAATGAAAAACTGGTGCGCCAGGGCTCCCACCGGAGCGCCAACTCGTACTCGACGTCCTCCTCTATAAACTCCATGACCAACCCTTCAATGAGCAACTTTACGGCCTTGACGTTCCGCACCGACTCGGAAAAGTACGACGACATCCCCACGGATGCACTGGACAGGAAGGGAAAACTCATTCGATCAAACACGATGACGGGCACACCGAAGAAGGAGAAGGAGAAAGACAAGGGAATGCCGACAAGGTGGGGATATGGCTTTGGACTGGGCAAGAAGAAGGAGGCGGAGGCAGATGCGGCCGCGGAGACAAATCTAATGCGGGGAATGTCACAACGCACCCTCCCAGTCTACCAGGCCACCTCCCAGCCTCCTACACGCCACAACTCGCAGTCCACACAAGCCAGCAGGTCCACTCAGCGCACCCAGGACACCCAGAAAACAGGTCGCAGCCATCGCTCCCAGGAGTCACGCTCTGGTGCCATGCCGTACAGGTCCCAAGGCAAGACGGGTGTCACTGGCTATCGCGCTAGTCAAGAGACGCTCGTTCAGAGTGACTCGATGTACCGTCGCAAGCTGGATGACACCGGATCCATTCGCGAGGTTGTTCCGACTTCACAACGCCTGGAGGACCTGCGGAAGCAGATGCAACGGGAAAGGATAGATATCTAGTGCGTTTCTTCTCACTCACTCTCCTACTGTCGTTCATTATCTCTCTGCAGCATTATCCCCAGCGAAGACGCACATGGCTCAGAATATGTGGCCGCGAGTGATCAGCGCCGGCGGTTTATTTCTGGGTACGTCCGGCACGCCTTCTTCCCCATGTAGTTTCTAACCTCGGAGATAGGTTCTCTGGCTCTACAGGCCATGCTATAGTCACCGATTCTTCCGCGTACCTCGTTACCGATTCACGATATTGGCTACAGGCAATTGAGCAGATCGATGAAAATTGGAAACTTGTTCGCGCAGGACATCCTGGTGAACCTGGAGACTGGATTGAATTTTTGGAGGTAATTCCCGCTATAATCGTTCGTTTCGTTCGCTCAACTTTGTCAGACCATTTGCCAAGGTAAAAGAATCGGGGTCGACGGACGCATGTTATCTTACGACAAGGCAATGACCATCAACAACAAAATCAACCATAAAGACTCCAAACTTGTCTATCCGGTTCAGAATCTTGTCGATTTGATTTGGAAGGACAAGCCGTCGAGGTCTAAGGATCCCGTTTTTACTCAGCCCAGGGAATTCACTGGTTAGTTCTAGCTTCCTTGTTCGCTCCATAAATTGATTCAGGATTTGTAGGCGAGGATGCTCAGTCAAAGATTGCCAAGGTGCGGGCATGGCTCAAATCTCGGCCGCCCGATAGACCATCGTACGCACGCTCGGAACCCAAACCCCAACATTACCAGGTGGGAACCTTAATTACTGCGCTTGATCACATAGGTTTGTTTTCCCTTTCCTCGATACACAGCCTCTTACGCCCTGTTGTAGCGTATATTCTGAACCTGCGGGGCTCTGACATACCGTACAATCCCTTGTTCCATGCGTATCTCTTCATCGGTCTCGACTCTACGATCCTCTTCCTCGAAGGATCGAAGGTCAACGAGGAAGTGAATACTTGTCTGAACGCGTACGGTGTCGAGAGACGAGATTATAACGACATTTGGAAATTCCTCCGCAAGCGGGAATGGGGCGGGGATGGAAAGGTACTTTTTTACTCGCCATTTCTTTCTCCTCAAGTATGACTGAAAAGATAATTCCAGATCATCATCGCGCCCGAGTCTTCCTACACCATTTCTCTTGTATTGTCAAATTATCGGACGACTGTGCTGCCTTCCTATATCATGAACATGATGGCAGTCAAGAACGACACAGAGATCGAAGGCCTACGAAGGGCATATCTTCGGGATGGTGTTGCCTTTGTATGTCCAATCATGTTCTCAACCTTGGGCTCTGCTAACCATTTTGTCAGGTCCAATTCTTGGCGTGGCTGGAAGACAAGATCAAGAATAAAGGCTACGACATCACGGAATGGGAGGCCAGCCAACGTATCTTGGAGTTCCGGAAAAAGCAGCCCAATTTCATGGGACTGGCATATGCCACAATTTCAGCGACTGGAGCACACGCTGCTCTACCCCACTATGTGCCCCGCAAGTCCGAGGCAGCTGTCATCAACAGTGATACTCCTTACCTCAAGTACGTTCAATCAGCTTTCGATCACAAGTTTGACTGACGTCTCTACCTAGTGATTCTGGTGGACAGTATCGAGATGGAACGTGCGATACCACTAGGACTGTTCATCTTGGTCGCCCAACACCTGAGCAGTGTGATGCATATACCCGTGTGCTCCAAGGACATGTGAGTGATGAGAGAGCAGTAACGGATTGGTCGACTGACGACGCATAGATCGCCATCGATACCGCTGTCTTCCCTGATGGTACATCTGGACGCCAACTAGACGTTCTAGCTCGTAACGCCCTCTGGAGAGAGGGTATGAATTACGGGGTAGGTTTTTTGACCGCAATCTTTCTTCACAATTCTTACGTGTCGACATTCCAGCATGGGACAGGACATGGCTTCGGGTCGTTCTTGACCGTTCATGAAGGCCCTCACGGATTCACCAGTGAAGCTCCTCTTCGTGCCGGATATGTTATCACGAACGAGCCGGGTTATTGTACGCCCTTCCCTTTTCGGAACACTTGGCTCGTGCTGATTGAATGATTCTACTAGACCTTGACAAGAAATGGGGTATTCGCATAGAGTCTGCCCTCGTCATTCGCCGTGCACGGGTGCGCAGTTTGTATCCATCTGATTAGGAAAATACTGATCGTTGTGTAGACGAAGCATGATTCCAACGGTGACTGGCTTTCATTCGAACGTTTGACCTGTGTCCCCATACAGCTCAGAATGGTGAACAAGGATCTTCTCACTTCAGCCGAGAAGACCTGGTTAATCGTAAGTCCTCTTTTCCATCTCCCGGAGCGGACGCTGAAGCTAGACAGGCGCACAACAAGGAATGTTTCCGAAAGTTGAAGCCATTGCTCTACAACGACAAGCGTGCTCTTGATTGGCTCAAGCGAGAAGCCAACAGAGACATTGGCATTGCCGCTGCAGGACCTGGGGGACTCACCATCGAATGGGGTTGATAGTCGTTCGTCCGTCTACTTCTCCCATTTCTCTCACACACGGATACTCTAACTATATCACCTCGCGGAGCTATTTTTTTTACTCTATCTAGACGTTACGGATTGCTCCTGGCTTCTATTTTGTTCTACCTACATTATTGACCTTAGTTACCCCCTTCCTCTTTTTTTATGTGCTTTCGTATCTCTCTGGTACACCATGCATCGTTAGGATGACTTGGTGGATGTAACGTTAGTATTTAGGCTGTAGTTGTACTACTTCGGAGATCCAGCCATAAACTGGCTGGCGTCCCACCTACCTATACTTATTATGACAATTTCATATTTGAACGTTGACTTGTACTTGAATCTTGAGCGTGGCAGAAGTGTGGCCAAAGACAATGACAATTGCCTACGGCTGTTTGCGATCATGTGACATCAGTTGTTTCTTTGGGCGGATGCATTTCACGCTTCACCTTGGCCTCTCACCTTGATCATCCTCTGCTATGTTGTCGATACGACCAACGGCGATGAACGCTGAGCCGTCTCAGCGCCAGCTCATGACGAAGACACCAGGGCGGGCTCTTTCTCGCAATGAAAACGCTCACCGCGGACCCGCCACCGTACAAGGGAAGGGGAAGAATGTGCTATTGCAAACCCCGTTTAATGCCAACAGGAAACGTGCGTAAACTGCTCACACTCGCGTTATGTATATATCAATACGTCCTCCAACCATACAGAACAACTTAACGACAAAGAGGCCCAACAAGTGCTTCCTCCCTTACGACCACTTATAGACCAAACACCATTTATCAACCGAACCACCGCGCCTCTCCAATTCCAAACACCCTACGGCCCTTCTTTCAACACCCCAGACTCAGTCCTCCGGCCGAGTTCTCTGCGCCGTCACATTCGCACGCCTCGCACCAGCGGAGTCAAAGCCTTCCAAACGCCAGAAAACCAAGGAAATCCGTGGGATTGTGATGTTAGCATCGAGTCTCCCTCTCCTGCGGTTCAACCTACCCTTGCGCCAGTAGACGATTTAGACGAAATCGAGTACGCACCGCCTAATACGCTTGGTGAGTGTACCGCGTTTTCGCCCAACCCATGGCCAACAAGAAATTGAATCGTTTATAGATCTAGCTTACTTCCCGCCATTCGACTTTGACCTCCCCAACTACTCTGACGTCGGCAGCAAACTTCGCGTTCTGTCTCAATGCCCTGTCTTTGATGATATCCCTCCTCCCCATCCCGAGTTTGATAGCAAGGACGATCTGGGGATGATGCCTTGGGAGGGTATGATCCAGCTTCCAGAGCTTGGTAAGTCGATTTGATTTGGAAAAATTGTATTCATGGTTCTGACCGATTTTTTAGAATCGAACGATCCTTTCGTTCTGGCGCGAAAAGCTCTTCAACAAGTGAAGAAGGCGTCAGCCCCGCCGCGTGCGCCTATTCCTCGTATTGCGTCCTCGACTGCGAAGCCTGGCCTTCGTGCGCAGTCTGCGTTGTCCACCACCAAGCGTGCGGGTCTTCCCTCGACTGGAAGGGTTATTTCGAGTCGCTCGACGGCTGTGGGAGGTGTCGTTCGTCCTGCAGCTCGTCCAGCTTCGGCGTTTGGAGGGGGAGTCTCTACCAAGGTGCAACCTCGAGCCCCGATACGACCAGCTAGCGTGGCACCCCGCATGCCCAGAGTTGGTGCTACGCGACCTGCCCAGCGGAAGGAGGTTGGGGATGAGTTGAAATTGCGTTTGGAGCCTGACGTGGTTGGGCAGGATGATTTTATGTTCTCGGTTTGAGCGTTATGATTATTGAATGTTTCTTGTTATGAAGACGTCTGTACATAGTTTTTTGTTATCTTTATTATGAAGCCAGCGATACCTACATTGTCTCCGAATCAAGAGAACCAACCTACTTGCAGATTACTTTCGAAGGTCCGAAGATTCTGAACTAGAACGAATCCGTGCAACTTTTTCAGATGGAGGTTAGGAATATTCGATCTCGTTGAGAAACGGCATAGACGTGAGGTTTATTCATCTACTATCGCAGTGTACTCAGCAGATTCCATGGAGAGAAAACAAAAAAAGGGTATCGGTAAAGTACAGAAGAGGATTATAGAGCAGTGTTATAGGCTACATCTAGAGGCCAAGGATACCGCCGAGTCCTCCAAGTCCACCGAGACCAAGTCCGCCAAGGAGTCCACCAAGGAGACCAGTAACGGTTCCGACGCTGTAAACCCGTCAGAATGAATACTTAGAGTGGAATAGAAGGAACATACAGTCCGCTGACAAGGGCAATAACGCCGGGAAGGAGGCCCTCAACGGTGTTGAGGAGGGTGCTGAGAAGGGGCTCGAGAGTTGTGAGGAGCTCAGCGACGGCTGGGATCTCGTTCAGCTCTACGAGGATGGGGTTGACGGTGTTGGAGACATCCTAAGGGCGATTGGAATTAGGATGTGCGACAGGAAAATGAGAGGGAAGGCATACGGAGAGAAGGCCGCTGAGGAGTTGGGCGACAGCCTCACTGGCTTCACGCTTCTCAACGGAGACATCCACCGGGGCGAGTCCGCTGAGAGTCGTGGTAGCAGTGTCAACTGCGCCGAGGAGCTCCTGGACGAGAGGGAGGGCGACCTCCTCAGTGATGGGGCTGGTAAGTGCAGCTATAAATAAAGTAGGTGAGCAAAGGAATGTTGGGACGAGAAGATAAACGTACCGATTTGAGGAAGGACCGAGCTGGTGGTCGCGAGGAGTGTGTCTAGCACACCGGTGACATTGACCTCAAGGTCAACTTGACGGGCTTGGTTGGTTGCAACAGGTGCAGCGGACACGAAGGCGCCGGTGAGGATGAAGAGAGATGCAACACGGGAGAAGAACATTGTAGATGGGCTCGAGTAGAGAGTGTAGGTGGGTTTAAAGAATGATGAGTACAGTGGGTACAAGGAAGAGATGATTCGAGAATAACGAAAATCCCAGCTAGTTTTATACTCTTCAAACGTTGCTCCCTATAGTCATGTGTGCGGGGCCAGATACAAGCCAGATCAATAAAGAGATAGGGTAGGTGACTGTGGGCTCCACAAAACAAGGAAAAGAAGCTCTCGCTCCATGGCAACGCGGTAGTCCGGTGGTGGTAGAAATGAATATTTTCCCTGTGCTGCGCCACTTCATCCAGGGAGCCGTGAGGGTTTAGCGATGGAACGTGCCGCGGGTGGAAACAACCGGGAACGAGCTCGAACGAGTAGGCGACTGAGAAGAACAGAGATATGCAAGCGAAGAAGTTTTATCCTTCCCGCCGAGCGGGTGTAGATTGTCCATTGAATTTTGACGCGTCGAAGTGGGTCTTCAAATTAGAATTTCACCTTTGGAGTTCTGATGCGATAACATCTCGCGCTAGAGTGGCGTCACCAGTCGGATCAGCGTCGGAAGATGGTACTACTGTGATCCGAGTCCCTTCACTGTGAGTTTTCATTAGAGCAGAATGGGAGAAGATGGCTGGAAGATGACGTTCTTTAGACCTTCCTGTGTGGCTTCTTCCGTGTTGAAGTGCATTCACTTCTATCTCTTCTTGCACTAGAACAGAACATAAAACATAGCCTAAACGCGTCAGAATTACTGTAAAGGCCTGAAGTTGACGGTTCGCGTTCAGACTCCAGAACGTGGACGTTGACACGTGCAGGTTGACGACAGCCAATGAAAGAAAGGGCTCGCTTTCCCACGCCACCGCGAAAAAGACTCGCGTGCTTGTCGATCGAGTTTAAACCTCTGTGTTTCTTACGTTGACCTTCCCGCTTTTTGATTTTTCTCTTCGTCGACGCTACTTCGTTCTCTTGCTCTCTCGACTGGCCGATAGTAAGAAAGGCGACATGATATACCTACCATCGCCCTTCGTTCTCGACGGCGGATCGTTGTTGGTGCTTCGTCGAAGTCGAAGTCAGCCTTTCTGCGCAGGACATCCCAAAAGCATTCTGCAATAGGTGCGTCTTCAACCTCTTCTCTTAGCCTGTATCGACTTGAAGCTCACCCGCTATCAGAGAACATTACTACGCTGGCTACCTCATTGAATTGCTTGATTCTGCCTATCACTGTTCTACAGATGCAGTGCATCTCTTCCTCGACCAACGCCCGACCAGTGTTCCCGCCGTCGCCAACATCTCTACCCTTCGCCCAGATGTCCGATCATCGCTCCTGACAAAGCGTCACTGTCGACATCCACATGGAACTGTTTGGTCTTGACTCGGGGAATGACTCGGGAATCTGTTGTCCAACGCCTTCCACTTTGCCATTGAGATTACTTTCAGTCGTCCTGGTTATTCCCGCTGATCTTGGTGCGATCTGGCTAGATACCCTCAGGATTCAATGGATTCAATTGCCACTTCGTTCGTTACCTATTTCCGAAATGCCCGAAAAATCGATATTTGGCTCTATTTATTTTTAAGCGCCTAGCTGTGAAATTCCTTCGCTTCGTTGACCTGATACCACGACGATCTCAGCGACGGCCACAATGTACTCTGCTATACTTGTCCTCCTCTACGCGCTTCCAGTCGTCCTGGCGCATACTGGACATACGAGCTCGTCGACGAGCTCCGATGAGGCGGAGATGATGATGATGGTTCCGTACCTTCATTTCACACCTGGAGACACTCTGCTCTTCAAGGACTGGATTCCTCAGAGCGCAGGCGCCATCGTTGGATCGTGTATCGGCCTTTTCCTTCTGGCATTGGTGGACAGGTGGATTGCAGCCACTAGGGCAGTGATGGAGGTTCATTGGCTTCGCCGGTAAGGCTCTTCAGGCAGCAATGGGCTGGACACTCAATGATTTTAGAGCTCAAATAGTTCACGCTCACAAACTTAATGCATCTACGTCGGAAATAGAGGCCCTCAAATCTGGCATCGTCTCAAAGGAACCCAGCACTCTGAGCATTGTTCTGATGCGACAAGCGCCGCCCTTCATCCTCTCGCAGGACATTTCGAGAGGTGTTTTGCACGCTGTACAAACCACGTTCAACTTTATCTTCATGTTGTCTGTTATGTTCGTACTTTTCATGTTTACAACACCACTTCGCTCACGCGCTAATAGGACATTCAATGCTGCGTTTATAATCGCAGTGATTGTAGGATTGGGTGTGGGGGAGACTCTTTTTGGGCGTTTCGCTGGCCATGCTAGGCAGCATTCGCACTAGGGTACATGTAACTGCTGTCCCCTTGTATTATCATATGTCCTGTATCGGATGATCATGTTGTTCATCGCCTTAGCGATCCAAAACCAGATTCAAAAAACTTTTTGTATCGGTGCGCCTTTCGGAGGTCACGGTGATCGGACGAATGTAACTGATTTCCTGTGTCATGATAGCGGTCTGCTTTCCTCTGCTCTCCACCACGACTCAAGGTTGTCTGTGACGCCTGTTCGTATTTTCTTTAGACAACATGTCCCATGGGAGGCCACCAATAATCCCAGCGGAGTTCCAGCAATACAAGTAAGTACTGTTCATCTTCCAGCATCTATTCAACCGAGCTTAATCAAGTCGTTCAGTTCATACGTGGAAGATCCGAAGTGGCAGCGCAGATTCACAACGATATGGGGAGCCTTTCTAGCTACCGCCGTCGTATGTTCGTTGCCGTATCTCGTCAAATCAGTTCGCAATGGGCGGATGGCATTATGGTTCCGCGGTGTAGGGGAAGATATGAGGACATATACTGCCGTTCCCAGTGATGTCAAAGCATCTAATACGGTACCCACGAGACGCTCTAGTGGATTACGGAGTATTTTGCAGACTGCGGGGAATGTGTTCTTATGGTCACCGCCTGGTCTTGAGTTGAATATGGGCCAAAGCAAGTGTATCATTCACTCCGGAAGGCTTGAACTGATACGTTGTCTCCAAGTTTTCGCGATCCTTGTTTACTTGGTGATTGTCCTAGTGTGCATCATTGTCGATGCCCCGCTCCGAATAAATTCTAACCGAGCTGGTAAGCCCTTATCCCACCTCAAAGGTACTTAATTCTGAATTGCCCTTTAGGCTTCATTGCTCTCGCCCAGTTCCCAGTTGTCTTCCTATTTGCAACGAAGAATTCTGTCCTCTCGCTCCTCCTTGGTCCTGGTCACGGATACGAGAAACTCAACTATATCCATCGCTGGGCTAGTCGGTGCATGTTCCTCGGAGCCGCCGTGCACGGGGGTTTATGGATCAACAACCACCTCAGGATCGGTTTACCTCTGCTAGGCCAGGAGAAAGAGACCACTGGTATCGCCGCATTTGGCGTCTTGTGTGTTATCGTGCTCACATCGGTAAGATGGGCAAGGAATTGGAGCTACGAGACTTTCTTCGTCGTACAGTCAGTGATCCATTTGGAAGCTAAAATATCTAACCGTGTTTGCAGCATTCTTGGGTTCGTCTCGTTCTTTATAACCGTCTGCTACCACACAACCTACGCTTCCCCTTGGATATTCCCTCCACTGGCATTCTATGGCCTTGACATCCTTATGCGTATGTTCCGGGTACGTATAAAGGATGCGACGTTACATGCACCAGACCAGCAAATGACGATCATTGGCGTGCGGGATTGCGACAATGGCTGGGAGGCCGGACAGCATGTGCGCCTTCGCGTCTTTATAGGCGGACGCGTATTTGAGAGCCACCCTTTGAGCATACTCAGCGCTCCGCGAGACAGAACATGCCTCAGCGTTCCTGGTCTCACGTTGGGTGCGAGGGTTAGAGGGGATTGGACGAAGGCGATCAACGAATACGCGAGGACGACCGACGAGAAGGATATTCAGGTAATGCTGGACGGACCGTACGGAGGCTCGAGCGTCGATCTTGGGGAGCATGAAAGCGTCTTGTTATTCGCTGGAGGCAGTGGGGCAACCTTTACTATAGGTCTTCTCGACGATATCGTTGGTCGTTGCGTGAAACAGGGCCGGCCAAACGCAGAGCGAACGCGTCGCATATCCTTCGTTTGGTGTGTGCGCTCGTTCGGAACCATCGAATGGTTCGCGCCCATGCTCACAGAGATCGCCGCCATCGCGGATTCATCTTCCACGATAGACCTGCACATCGCGATCCACGTGACATGTTTGTGTAATCCCGATGCTGTGCCGCCTATAGCGAATAGCGATGTCGTCGTGGGACGCCCGACGATCCGGCAGGCGCTGGATGATCTGGTGACGCCACCGGTTGGGGAGAAGGAGACGGGTGCGCATGTAGATCCGGAAGGTTTGGCAGATTCAACATCCAAGTTGACTTGGGTTGGCCTGGGTGGTGGTGTGGGCGTCGTGGCTTGTGGGCCCGAAGGGTTGACGAGGGAGGCCTCCAATGCTGTTGCTCGTCTGTCTATGCGTCGAGGAAGACAGTTGGGTGGTGTGGCACTTCACACTGAGATGTTTTCGTGACATGTATATTAAATGTATTTTTTACCCAATGAACGATAATGTTTCTTCACGCTCAACGTCTGCGTTTGTGCAACCACGCTGCTAAGGCGGCCCAACGATGGTCTTGTATACTTTTTACGTAATTATGCTCGACTACTTGCATTTGGTGCGCTCTCCTAGAAAGATGTCGTTGAACTAGTACTTTGATAATTAAATTGGACGCCATGAGCTATATTCACGGGCGAACTACGAGAAAATTCGGTTGAAGTATCGCTCGACAGAGTCCTCGTTTTTTGCCAGAGCCCCAATAAATCCATCCGGTCTCATAACGACATATTGCACAAGCCTCGCGGACACGTCGTAGTGCCTGTACGCGTGTCCTTCGGTATCGTGTAGTACGGTGTTCGCATCCTCGACTGACACATCTGGTGGTAATCCGCCTCCTTGAGGAAGAATCACCACAGTTTTGACAAGGTTTGCTGGATAATGGACTGGCGGAGGAGCATCACCGAAGACCAGAAGCGTATGATGAGCCACTCCAAACACCGAGCCAAAAAGGCTCGTTGTCTCCCCATTCGGCAGTCGTTTCAAGCCAGGCGCGTCTGGCGCTCTGTCCCCTCCGCGAACCATCCCATCCATTCCAGACCGATATGGATCAGACACCTCCCCATCGATATTGAAGTCGTCCACCACGATATCGCTCCCACGGTAGTTGACACCAAACTGTCGTAGAATCGTATCCCGCGACAGAGTGATCAACTTGTCGTTTTCGGCCCCACCGAGTACCTTATCCGCGAGATTGAGAGTTATGTTGAGCATTGCCGCGACGACGGGAAGGCGTTCAGAGGAGTACGAGGAGAGGATAGCTTGCGGCGAATGGTTCTTTAGTACTAGAGCGAGTTTCCATGCTAAATTGACCTTGATAAAGAACAGTAAGTCAGGCAATCAGCTGGGAGAAAAGCATACTCACAGCATCTTGAACACTAGTATTGAGACCTTGACCTCCAACAGGACTGTGGACATGGGCAGCGTCTAAAAATGCTCGATATCAATACTTTGAACGCTACATCGGGGCAGCGACTATACTCACCTCCAGCAATGAAGACGCGACCAGAGCTGAACGTGTCGACCATCCTAACGTTAGGTCTACATAGCAGAATATGAGTGGTTATACGGGCTTTTAGGAAATGTCGACAAACTGGTAGTAGGATATGCATATCAAGTCACCAAACTCGATATCGGACCTCCCCGACACTTCAACAAATGCCTTGATAAACGAGTCGCGATTTTGAGATGCTGCATGTGTATCGACCTGACTACCGGCAAGTACAAAGTTGAAGCGACCATCTTTGGTCTCAAAAGGTCTCAACGAAGCCCTGGAGGAAATTGAGGGAAGGATAAAACTCAAACAATGGACGTACATCTTGTTCACCCGATCACCCCACATGTGCCAGAACTAAATAGATCTTAGCGTCAGATGCTGTAATCGAGCATCAAAAGAAAAGACGCACTTCATAGTCCAAAGGCGACTTGATATAAATATCCCCGGTGGCCATCGAGCCCTCCAACTTTCCTTGACTGAGGAAAGAAACTCCGAGTTGTTTGCGAATGGTGCTACGAGCACCGTCGCACCCCACCAGGTATGGCGTTTCGAAAATCTCTTCTGCGCCGTTGTCGTTGTGGTGTATCAGACGCGCTGTGACGGTATCCGTCGTTTGTTCGAAAGACACCAGTTCGACACCTAGCTCGACGTAACATCCATACTTCTTTCCTAGATGTTCGCGTAAGATGTCTTCATGCCGATCTTGCCCTATGATAACTGGATTGTTCTAAGCAGGTGCAAGAACTATGAGAATACAACGAGAAGGCAAAACGCTTTGTTACACGCACATATGGACGATCAGGTGTATCGTCAAGATGGTTCATAAGTTCTTGGTCTGACGTCTGACCATTCCCAAGATGCACCCTCCTCCAGAACCGGCTGCTTGACTTTGATAGTAGATCAGGCAGGACTCCCAGGAGATTATACAGTTCAAGGGTCCGAGGCTAGCATGTACGTTCAGTGTCTTGTATAAGTATGACACTGATTAACAATACCTGGATACCACTGCCCTTGGACCCAACACGGTGCGTCGTGAGCTTCTCTATAATGCGAACTGGGATTCCATTTTGGAGCAACGCGAGGGCAGCGACAAGGCCAGTCGGACCAGCACCGTTCTGAGCAAAGATTAGTCTGCGAGCCTGATGAGAAGTGATAGGCTCACGATGAGAACTCGGGGAATAGACATGGTGAGTGGTTGTATTCAAAGCTTGAGTTCCTGTTCTGGCTCTATATATAACAACTAGATCACGTTATTTATAGAATCGGAATGCGCTGGCATGAGCCGAGCACATTCGTACCTACGTCTGTCGCAAGAGGAGACGGCAGGCCCTGGAGTTCATAACAGATCAGTAGTCGGCCGGAAAACCCAACAACTACACTTACACGCAAAGAGCTGGCATATGTCAACATGGAATCTGTGAGGTAGCCCTCGAAAGGCAGGTCATGTCGGAGCTATATTGTCCCTCTAGGCGCGTCAAAATTGATTCAATGCAGAAAAGCAGGAGATTAGATGAAACCAGACTCGTTGAGTTATCCAGGGGAGTTCCAGTTTGAATAGATACATGTTCTTCTGTGGGCGATATACCTGGATGAAGCGCTGAGCAGTGCTTCTCGACCTCACACGTAGCGAGTTTGGAGTTTCATATTATGATCCATGACGCACGCGCTAAGTAGACAACACCAAAATAAATACGAGTGCGTGGTGACATTACCACCACTATGGTAATCATCAGTTTCTGAACGATACGGACAGGGCAGCCATCACTCACAGGTTGGCATTCCCCTCCATCCCACCGCCATACTTTTGTTGCATCCCCGATTATCATCTTCGCAAGATGCATACCCCTCCCATTCTCCACACTCTCTATCCACCACTTGACCATCCAATGTCGCAGCACATACTTGTACCACACGTAGAAGCCCCAATCATAGCTATTGATCACCCGAGGGTTGAGATATATATCATTCATCTCGAATTGGCGCCTAAAGTCGTAAGGCATTAGGAATGACTCGGAGGAAAAGCATTCTTTGTCGTTGGATACGCGGAAGGACATTGGCGGCGTCTGGGCCGGTGAGAGTGTGGCCGGTTGGCCATACGACGGGTGAGAAGTTGGTAAGGGAGATGTTAACGGCTTCGTTGATAGACGGTTAGAATGTCGAAGGTGGACGGGTAAGAAGGGATCTGGTCTAAAGGCGATGATTCCGTTCCAACATGAGAAGACAGGTGCAGGTTCGTCGGCCATTATAGCTTGCATCCCAGCATCCTCGAGGATATATGGCCATAGAGAAGACACAAGGCGGCCAAGTCGATCTCGAACGACCCATGCATCGTACATCCTGATAGTAATCACGTTCAGAAGACGGACTAAATCTTTTTGAAAGCTTACCCCCAATATGAAAGATCAATACCACAGGCCATATCGTAGTTCCCTTCCTTGGTCTTCAGGAGCTCCAGTATCGACTCCGCCTCGATGAAGATGTCGTTACTGAAGATGGCACGGTCATAACCTCCATGTTGAACCAGTGGCTCCATGACCTTATTGCGAACGTCAGCGAGGAACTGTATCCGGGGAGTAGCAGTATCCATGCTTGGGGGACGAGTTATCGAGGTATCGTGTAAAATGATTCGATTCTTGACGTTGAGTGTAGTGAGCTTCTTCTCGAAGTCGGCCAAGAGGTCCGGGGTGCGGTCGCCACTGTTTGATTCAACAATCGACACAAACACGTTATCCTGGAGGTCTATATTTATAAGAGCACACATGGAGCGGGATAGAGCTCACAGTTCCGAGATACTTTATGATTTTGATCATCTCCTCGCTCCAGTACGGAATTATTTGTTGGTTGTTGTAGAACATGGCTCCGATGAATACCTTCTCTGTACACCGTGAGTTGACGAATGAATTACACCATATAAAACACTCACCACCGTTGCCGTGGCCTTCAGGTCGCGGTGATTTGAGTGCAGCTTGTATGTCTGGCCGATATCGAACATCGTTCGGTTGCTCATACGTCGCTAGCATGAATACTCCGGCTAGCGCCAATGACAGGTACGCGACTAGAGTAGCATGCCACCGATACTGCCCATATCCGCGCCGGGGACTCCTCGAGTGGATGCGTGCTTCCTCTGGAGGATCAAGATTTATGGCCTCGTAATCTGCTATTCCTCGTTGCCTCTGGGCCCAAATGCTGCAGATGATGGCGTATACAATGGTCCACGACGCCATGATCATGCCCCAGGTCGGTATGGCCACCATTAAAAAGACGAAGCGAGTCCTACTGGCTGGCCATGCTGGCGCCCAGGAGCCATGGCCAACTGTCGCGAACCAGTAGATATAGACTTGGTTGTAGATGATGCCAAACAGCACCGCGGGAAGGGCGAAGGGGGAGAACTGTCGAAGTGCGGAGTATCCCGTCTGCAACGCCCATGAAAGCCGCATCACAGGTTGCGCAAAGCGCAGATGCCTCAGACTCGCCAGCTTAAACGGTAGATGATGGTAGCGGCACACGCCAAGTACAATTGACTGGAGCACAGCCACAGTACTTCATCTCCTTTATATAGGCACCGATCGCGTTGAGCCCAGAAAAAGGTCCGTTGTAAACTCGCGCTTATGTAGAGACTGAGACTCTCTGTGTATTCAATGACTTTCTACTATGTAAGGTAGCTGCCAACGTGAATAATTCATTTTCAGTACTTGATGACTCATCTTTGAAGGCAGATGTTTCATCTACTGCGCGCTTGGCAAATTTACACGGAAAGGGACAACTCACTTACAACATACAACCGACGGTCCTCCGTTATCCAGTATGCTTAAAATTTGGCCAGGAAGAAGTGAGATAAAACTGAGTTTCAATGGAAAGTTTAGATTTAGCAAGCAGAAAATAGGGTATGTCTAGATCTACTCCGTCTATCCCTGCGATGCCATTCAATCAGAAGAGGATTTCATGGTCCAAGGCTCAGGTGTCACGAATTGGGAAGTGGGCACTCCAAGCTCGAACAGACGAGCAACAACGGCTGAGAAGCTGAGGGGAACATCAGCATCGATGAAGAGAGACCACAAAAAGCTAACACTCACTCCTTGAAAAACAGGTCCTGGTCATCTGCGTAGGCCTTAGCATACTTCTTGAAGCTCTTGTCCGTTGTAAGTACATAGTCAGTTCTGCATGAGAATAGTGAGAAACATGTTGAGGACGGTGATACTACGGACGTACGGCAGCATCATCAAGCTCTTGGTCTTCTTGTCTTCAAGCTGCTTGGGTCCACCCCATTTTCTCCACACCCATCTGGAAAATAGTCAGTCGGGAATGCGTGAAATAATCTAGTCACATACTTCTCGTCGAAAAGAAGCTTGTAGTAATCATTAGTTAGAGTTGTTGGAGAGAAAGTCCATGGGCCGTCGAATCCAGAACGATCAGTGTGGCAGCGCCCAAGAGCGTGAGCACCGGAGAGAGCAACAATTTCCTGATCGTTGAAGCCCATGCGATAGAAGATCTGAGGAAAAATTAGGGGTAGAAAAAAGGTTGGAGGACTCTTGCTCACGTTGCGCAGGTGGTCGGCACCTTGACTGGCGTCGGGCAGACGACCGTCTGGCGTAGCCTGAGTGGCGACACCGTCGATACGCCCAGGACGCCATGGGATCTTTGGGCCACCCATTTCCTGGACAGCGGCTACACCAGCAAGAGTCCACAGGTCACCATAGGTGATCCATGGGAATTCTTGCTTGACTTTCTCCATAAGATCTCGGGCAACATTTAAGCCTGCGTTGGCTCCATGAAGAGCTTCGGGTTCAAATCGCATGGTGGCGTAGTTGCTAGCGAATAAGGATGAGTTACGTGTAGGGGTACAAGAAAAATCCATAAGTTACCTGCCGCCGGTCTTGGACTCAGCGTCGTAAGTACCAGATGAGTGCCACGCAAGACGAAGAAGGACCGGGCCGTATGAGCCATCTAAAAGACAATGAGCAAAGAGTTAGCGAGAGAGAGAAACAATCCATACCATCGTAGGCCGCGTCAGATGCAGCATCAATAACGTCCGCAATTTTGTCGTACACCTGTCCTCCTTTAGACCCAAGTGCATGTGTAGAGATAACGAACTCGCACCTTCTGGTAGTCCTCTTGCGTGGGAGTCAAGTTGGCTTTGACCTTCACTGATTGTGCTCCCGACTTCGCGGCATTGCTGTCGTACAAGAAATAGGTAGCCCCTCCACCGACTAAAGCGGCGATACCGATATAGAGCCCAGTGTTGGACTTGGGAGCAGGAGGCTCAGTCGAATAGCGTCTGAAGGTTGACCTAAATGCTGTTGTCTTCGCCCGAGACGCAATAGGTGCACCAGCGCGCAGCGCTGCCCGGGTTCTCGAAAAGGCGCTAAAGGACATGATAGTTTGTAGAAAAGTCTAGAATGCCGCTGTGTAACAGCGCTAGATTATAATTCTTGAGCATGACTTGCTTGTTCAGCGTGCGTGACTGTGGGGAAATTGGTAATTTCATACTTTGATGAGCCAATCAGATTTTACCAGTTTATCAACGACTTACCGCCACACGTGCAATAGAGGCTTTCGAAAACGGCCAGTGAATGCAAGTCAGAAAGTTTTCAAGATGGATGCAGGATGAAGGAAGATCAGTCATGTGGGCGCGACACCATTTTAAAATTCTAACATGGGTTCAATACAATTGTGCGTCACCCGACCTCTTTTTAATCGCACGCCACATCGAGCAGAGAATGACTATTACACAACAGCATCATATGTTACAATGAGAGCGGGTATCTATGTACAGACAGCTAAATATGCGTTTACACAGATTGAATGAATTCCAGATTTTAAGTTAACCACCTCCGGAGTCCGAATATTATGTGTATATCCTACCATCCGAATCCTGACGGGCAGTCGTCCATTAAAGTCGTTAAACGAGCATCGTTACCGGGGTGACGCTCTCCGAGTCGTCTCTTCATCACTGGGCCTGGGCAAAGGA
Organism: Flammulina velutipes; assembly: GCA_011800155.1. Taxonomy (NCBI): domain Eukaryota; kingdom Fungi; phylum Basidiomycota; class Agaricomycetes; order Agaricales; family Physalacriaceae; genus Flammulina; species Flammulina velutipes. The sequence continues at coordinate 3,419,324 of CM022370.1, read as the reverse complement.
GGATGTGGTGGTATTGCCTGAGGATTCCGCATTTCCTCCGATTCACTATGTCTGAATCGAAGATCTGACGTCGATACCGATAGAGGTACGCTTTCAGTGGGAGAGACATAATCGAGTGGGTGTTGGTGTAAGAGCGTACTGGGGTCATCGGAGGTGACATTTTGCAGTCGTGGCGGCGGCGATGGTCGATGCCCTTCAGGATGGTGAGGTGACGCAGGCAGCGATACTGGGAATGGGAAGCTGGTACTAGAAGAAGGGGATGTCGACGGGTCCACACTATGGGGCTCAGTCTGGGTGCTGCTCCATTTCGAACGAACGGCGGGGTCGGGATAATGAGACGAAGAATCGGAAGGTTGGTTAGAGCGTGTTGAATCGGAAGGAGAGTTTGAAAAGTCGATGAAGGATGCAGTGACCGCTTCCCGATTTATCGTGAGAGGCGTCAAACGGAAATTTGGGGGAGCGCGACGTTCTTCCGTAATTTCTTCGGTAGACTCTGCATCGCTAGTCATCGCTGCTCCGGCAGTACTAGTTTCGACTTCTTCGAACCGGACATGTGACGCAGCAGACGTTCGTTTACTGCGCTCGTTATGGCCAACAGCGCTACCGACACCGCTTGGTAGACGATTCCTATGCTTCTGCGACCGATCAAAATCGACTTGAAATGGACTACTCTGCCTCATCTCCAGCACTGGACGGATTTCATCTCTGTTCCTCCCATACCGGTTGGCCGTGTTGTTGAGCGCATGAAAGGTTTCCGACGTAGACCGAATTTCACTGGTACGAGGGCTTAGGCCGCGAATGGCAGCAGTGGTACCTATGACACTAACATCTCTTGAGTAGCGAAGGCTTTCATGATCGTCCTGCGGGTTGTAAGGCGTCATGGATTGATAACTAGTGGGTCTTTGAGAGTTTTCCTCGTCAATGTGATCGGATCTCCTGCCCAAGAAGTGTAACAATGGCTTCTGGCTGGATGTGCGCGCATGGAATTTGGGCATCTCTGGGCGAGTAGAAGTGGGAAAGTCCTTTTCGGCATGGCGACGAACCGATGATTTCCTTGAACTGAACGAAGGCGTGGAAAGACTCGTGAGGTACGAGAATGCTGAATGTGGTGACCGAGAACCCCGTGACCACGATCCAGGATTTCGAGACGTGCTGCCTGCGACAGTCCCTCCCGGTGGTACTGCAGGTAGCGGTAGGTCAAGCGTAAAGCTAGGCGAAGAGCCCTCCGACTTGTCCTGTCGTCCAAACCATCGAGTTTTGCCCTTCCCTTTGTTCTGGGTTTGTCCTCGAGGTATATCAGATCTCTCGTGGATGTTACCAGGGCCGGTCAAATCCTTGTCGTCCATCGAATTTCGGAATAGCAAGTCAGTCCCGAGGTGCCCGCTACCGCTCGCTCCGCGCTTCCATCGTTGGAAATCCGACACATGTCGGTTTTCCTTGCGTCCGTCGGTAGGAGGAGGTGAGTCGTTCCTCCGTCTGATATCGATTACGGCTTCCTCTATCACCTTCGGAGATGAAGTGACATGTCCTGTCAGCCGCTGCTGTCGCATCCGTGGACGGTACATGAAGAGATAGAAGAGTAGCCAAGCTATCAGCACGAAGATCAACACGCCGGCCAATGCGAGGGCTGCTATGGTACCCGCAGGATATCCGGCGGGGCCATCGGCATGTGCGGAAGCGACTGGACTAACATTTGTACTAAGCAACAAAACATCACTTTGACACTATTAGAACTGACCGTGGACCCGAGGTGGAGAATGACCGTAAACCTCCAACAGGCAGTATTAGCTGAGATCCGTCGTCGTTGGATATAGAAAAATTGTGGGATACGTCGGGGTCGAGTCCAGAAGCGTAGTATAGTAGTGTCTCGGAGTTGGTGAAGGATGATTTGGCCGACAGTTGAACTTGCGTGTTGTCCAGCGTCACGGAGAAATTCCCGGCTCTGGGCGATGTCGCGCCAGTAAGCAAGAATGAGGTCCCTGCCCAAATATTAGATGTGTATGTCAAGGTTACACCAAGTCAAACGTACCATTGAAAGAGGTGTGCGCGATATCGCCCGCATTGTTGGATTCTCTGAACGCGTCCCCCAACCCGTTATCAAAGGTCCACTCTCCGTTGAAACTGATGCTGCCGTCTATTAATGTGTGTAGACTGAATTGGGAACTAATAGGAAGTGTGAACACCAAAACGAGTGTGGGTGATGGTCACAAGAGCACTGACCTATTAGATTGCGCACTTTCTGGGGGCGGCGCAGTTAAAATGGCTCTATCAAAGACGACGAAGGAACGAGGCTGATCCTGAGAGGACAAAGTATGTGCAGTGAGAGTGAGAATGTGGTCGGAATCGGAGAGGTCGTCGACGGAGGCTAATAGATTCTCAGACTGAATGAAAGTCGCGACGTCTGGGCTCGTAGGCGCGCTATCGACGGAAATTGTGTATGTAGCATCGGTGGCGTTACCGTATAGTTTTATTCCTGTTCCTACAAGGTCCTCAGCCACGCCGAGGTAGTGTAATTAATGTGACTTACCATGCCATCGGATGGATAAGGAAGCACCGTCCAAGGACGTGATGTGCATACTAGTCCCTCTTCCTGTCTCTCCGAGAGCGGTGAGAAATCCTGTTCCCTCAAAGTATGGATTCCAGCCGGCGGTAAGATTCACAGTGGACAAGGTGTCTCCGCGAGGCAAGTAGGAAATCATAGAGGAGGTATCGTCAACCTCGAATTGCACGTTGTTTGCCATCGAATCATGAGGGTAAGGATAGTGCGGGTGTCACAAAAAGCGCATAAGACGCGATGGAAGTAAGCGCCCTCCGAATCGTTGGGGGAAAACGAAGGATATCGTGTGGCCAGCCACAAAAAGATCGACTTTATGTCGTGGAGGACCTCAAGGCCGGAAGAAAGGAGCCCTGAGAACCAAATGGGCCGAGGAACCTGTCATGGGCAAGCGCCAACGAAACTTCGGGCTTTGTTGCTATCCACAAAAAAAATAAGGAACGCCAATCTTCGATTTATATAAAAGGGGATACTTTATCTAATCATTATCTGGGGTGAAATGGCCGAATTTGATTGGCTGCCTCGACGGTTGACCATGGACCAACATCATCACTTCAACCTCTAGAACTTGTTATACTCGCAATTCTTGGGCGGCCTGTTGCTAGCCTGTCAATCTCTTACACCGACTACTTACATTCATCATCAGTCTCTCCTTCAGAGCGCCTTCTACTAGGGGCCACAACAGCTGAATCCCTTGACCTCACAGCCTTCCGCGTCACTATCTAGACCTATATAAACACACACGCATTGGGAGAAGAACTCTCCGATTCATATCCATATCCAGGTCCTATAACTGGTAAGTTTCATCATTAACGTGATTGCGCCACTGATGCCGACGACAGCACAAGCTTCTTCTAAAAAGGCGCTAATCCCACCCTATTCACTCAATACTATCTTGAAACACACACTCTTGATCAGCCATGTCGTATGCGGACCACCACGTAGTGCCGGTTGGAAGTCCGGCATTCTTTGCAGCTCTTCTCGCGCACATTCAGGATGCGACACTCGGCCAAGGTCTACCTATTGATAATGTCGTCCTACAATCAATTCTCCTCTGCTTCATCTCAGGAGACAAACACCTTCTGCTCCGCACATCTGACGAAGACATCGTTTTGGTTCTACGAGTCGTCACAACGGTTAGCCGAATTCATCAACATGCCCAGATCCATTGATCATAATCTCTTAGATTCTCTCCTCTCTCTTCGGCCTCGTGACGCATAAACTACGCATTCGTAAGGCCGAAGGACGAGCCTTTCCTACCCCAATAAATTCCTACGCGTTTCTAGGTTCCGTTTTCTTGCCTAGTGGTCTGGCCTCTCCCTCCGACGTAGGAGAAGGTGCTCATCCCAAAGCCGAGAAAGGACGTCCCCCTTCCCGTGGCAACAAACGCAGATCCCGCAGGTATTCACGGTCCTTTACATATCCAAATGATGCTCTGCCGTTATCTGCCCGCACGGATCCATTGACCGAGAAGACGATCAAGAGTCCCGACTCATTCACATCAAATCCTTTGAGCCCCAATCATTCGACATTTCCCACCCTCCTTCATACACGCTCGGATCCGGCGACATTGTGGCACAAGGCAGGGGATTCCCTCAAAGCGGGGTTTATACCTGATGCTGTCGTGATATCTGGCCTGGAATATGCCAGCCTGCCTTCACAGAGAGCGCTGACGAAGGTTCTTCTTGATAAAAGATTGATATTGGACTCTTGCGGGAGCGGAAGGTCACCTCTCGAAGATGATGAAGAGTTAAATGGCGTCTGGAATCTTCCGAATAACTTCTTCATGGTCTACATCTGTCCCATAGATACCAAAGAACGGCCCGCAATTCACAAGCCATTGGTATGTTTAGCTCTTCTTCTTTCTCTTCCGGTGGGACTGAAACCATTATCAGCTAGACCAATTTGCCATGAGCGCAGCTGTCAATTTGACGTCTGATGTTCGTGCCCTTGCCAAACGCCCCCACTCACATCCTCCGCGCCCCGTACCGGTGATACCTCCGAGTTACTTGCCGTGCTTGAGGAAATCGTACCAACGCACACATTTCCCAGCCGAACTGTCGCTATATCTCGCCGACATTTTCACCGCCGCTCGTCACCACCACAAACTAGATGGAACATTCTTGACTGCTCGCGCAGTGTCTGACGCGGATGATCTTGCGCGAGCTGCCCGTGTTCTTGGTGGGGACCCTACCGGGATGCAGCTCTTACAGGAAACTGCTGCATTCAAGGACGATTTCTCTCAAGCGACAACAGAGACGACAGACAGTCAGGACGACGGGAAGATAATGGATGCGATGGAAGGAATTGGCGAGGGTAGTGTCATGGTCGACATTCTTATGCCGAATGTAGAAGATCGGGAACATGAGCTGCAAATCCTCGATGTTTCCGAGGCCGACATCGCTCGCATTGCCCCGAGGGTTATGTCGCACCGGCTACGAGTGAGGGATTGTGATGATGGGATCTTCCGCGCGGCACTTATAGGTGCCACGATGGCCAGCAATGAAGAAGATACGAACCACAACACAGTGAAGGATATATTAATACAGATCCTCGCCGACGTTTGAGTCAACGTAGGTGCTATCGTAATAACAAAATCAGACGTGGTAGACCGTGTACAGTAGATAGATCAGGAAAGTGACACAACGCCACGCAAAATGGACATCTGCTTGAAACCGACCACGGCAGGGATCGAACCTGCAATCTCCACCTTGTGTAAACCGGAAAGTGGCGCGTTAACCATTACGCTACGCGGCCTATCATACGTCTGGAGAATAATGCTAACGTAATTACTAGTCAGAGGCGTAGTCAAAATCTATCCATGTCTATTCTACATTGGAGCCTGAGAGTCCCGACGTAGACCAAAACTAACGAAACGACGAAAATCAGAAAAGACCTGTCGGTCCCCGGGTCGTCCATTCTCGCTTGACCCCGTTGGAGGTCCACTCATTGGCGGGGATTGCAAACCAGAGAATATACCCTCACCCGACGGCGACATCACAGACGGAGTAATCATACCGCCCTGCCCAGTAGTCGGATCCATGTCTAGTGAAGTGAGGAACGACGTGGTCGAGAGATCTGGTTTCGTGCTCGTCATCGTCAGGAAAGAATCCAAAAGATCATTTTGGGTGATTTTGGGGGTTCCTTTTAAATCCAGAATCTAGAAGAGGAAGGAAGCTCTTAATATCTCTCTCCCAGAACTAGTAGTGTATTTGGTCGAACCTTCTGGAAGTTGGAAAAGGAGGCATCGCCGATGAGGAGAGTGTAATTCAAAATAAAACCCTCAGGTGGGTCCTGCCAGATTTTGGTAAATGGATGATAAATAGTTCATGAAAAGCTGGCTCACAACTGGTGTGACGATCACCTTCAACAGAGACTCTAGTCGCGCTGTGCTTTTCGATAGCCCTCTAGTGTAACTGTTTGAAGAAGTAGTTCAGAAAAGGGTCTGAAACAGAACAACCCACACCACTAACCTAGAGGTCATTAATCCTTCCCCAGGCAGCTTGATCAAGAATGCTTTCAGCGTTTGTAGGTCGATTAAGAGCTAGGTCGCAAAATTTAGATCAGTATCGGTAAGCTATAAAACCAACTTACCTGTTCTGCGCCCAATTCTCCGAGTGGCCTGCTTTTCACAAGCGCGGCCGTAAACTTGGACAACGATACACTGCGGACATGAATCAATCTGTCAAGACACTGGATAAGCGCACCAACTTGTAGACCTTGTCAAACAGATTTCGAAGATACTTCTTTTGCTCTATGCCTGGTTTAATGGCTTCCGTTACTTGACTGATAGCATTCATGGCATCATTGGTGAATGCAGATGGTCCACTGACTTCGGCCCAATTCGCCCAGGAAGTCCTAGCCATGGTCGTGAAGTAAGGATCACAGGCACTATCCAGTTCCCGAACGTGAATGGAGATCGCAGAAGAGATACAACTACACTCCGGTAAGTCGATGTACAGTCTTGCAAGAAAAAAAACGCACCCGACGAAGACATCGCATTCAGCCTGGAACGTAACTCTCTCTTTGAACTCGTCGTTGATTTTCTCCCGGACCTTTTGTTCCAGCTAAAAGGATTGTTAGTCTCCTTCTTTAGAAAGAAAAAGGTATGTGCGGAGACCTCAAGAGCCGTATTCTGGCAATAATCTGCCGTATTGATAACTAGAGAGGCTTGTTGAATCGCAATAAGGTCGAAACGTGATTCCATGGAACGTCGAGGTGGAGCAGGTCTGGAATTTCATTAGAGGATGATCAGCGCGAAGTACACGAGTATTGCACCTTTTCAGACTGGGTATCAGTACTTCGTCTATCACGGAGAAAGTCAGCAAAATGCTTGAACAGAGGGAAACGAATATACCAGCATAGATTTTCAACCATTTCTTCTGCAATGTACACAAGTCAAACAATGCCTGACCAGAGGAAAGTTTGGCGCATTGCTCCAAACTTTGAGCATAGAAGTAAAACAGCTCTGTCGACGATGGAAGCACAAGGATGGGTGAGCTCCCGTCATCTCCTTCTACAGAGGCTCTAGGCGTCGATGTGTCCAGAGAAGTTCGAGGTGGGGCAGCTTTACCCTTCCGGTGAGGAGCAAGCATATCCGCAAGAGCTCTAGTATAAGACAATTAGAAAACATACAGGGATGTCGATCGAAACGTCGTACTTATCCTGCGCATCAACGAAAACGCCCATGTGTGGTTCAAATGCACCTGTGATGTTCTTTACGACTCCAGAGGACATCGCTGTAGCCTTGAGGATATCGGCGAACTTGCAAACTATCAGTCACTGAAGCCCTCATCGATCCGCAGGACCTACAGGTGTAGCCCATTTCTTTGCCATCCCCGCTTCAAAATCAGCTGTGAGCTGAAGGTTTTCGAGAAGTATTTTAACGTTTAGCGACGATCCAGCCTTCGACAGTAAGATGGAGAGATCATTACGCGTAATATCCGCGAATTTGGATAGTAGATGCCAATTGACTTTCCACTCGCTCGGGAACACCCTTCCTTGATGTAAATCGTGCGATTGGAGCAAACGGAGGAACCAAGAGAAGCGTCGCGAAATGTTGTCCAACTGGCCAGCTTCGTCAGATGGTTTGAAGATTCGGCGGTATTCCTTTAGCTCTATGGCCACATAACGATCGACGAGGGCGTTTCGGACATCCTCACCAAGGACGTCGACTACTAAACACGCGTCTGAGATGGTGGAAAGCTTGACATGTCGATTGGGATCTTCAAGATAGCTAGAGATGGTCTATGAGTTGCTCTTTTGCACATCAAGGCGCCGCTCACAATTTGTCGAAATCGGCTTCTATTAGGGATCGTATTTCGCCTTGGATTTGTTGTATACGACGCCAAACTTGGGCAACGCGGGGAACGGCAGTGAAAGGCTTGAACGAAATGGAGATCTCCTTGACGGCCTGGAATACTGCATGAACGGAGATCAATCCCGACATGAGAGTACACGCACGGAAAGGGTCTGTGCTATTTCTTGGTACCTCTTCTCACGAACATGGTCCTCGAGTTGCGTCAGCGCGTTGACTATACTTGATGAGTTCTCGCTGCGATGTAGAGCTTAGAAGACGCACCAAGCATCTGGAGCTTCTTCAACGTTGTTAAACTCGAGATCAGGTTCCGCTTGGCCACGTCCAACACCTGGATATCCTTGGTGATATTACGCACAACAGCCTCGGATTCGGTCGCTTTCTCTCGTATTCGAGACATCTGACCAAGAAGTTCCTGCGAATAACATCAATAAAAGGCGGGTATGAACAACAGGCATTGACACGCACCGAGATGAGCTCCTGGATGAGCTGCATTCTGTTGGAATCTTGGCTCTGCTTTAGTTGTTGTTGCAGTTCATTTATCTCATTTTGTAAGTCTTTCTGCTCCTCTTCAAGTTTGGACTGTAACGAGATGGTCTCCGCTAACGACGCCTCTACACTGAGAAGTTAGATTGCAATGACTGGAGAGGTTTATCCGGACGCACCATCAGGAAAATACGCGTTTAAAGTATCCAGGAGATCAAAGTTAGCATTGGGTGTCGATGAAGGAGCTAAGATTCGGTGAATGTTATTAACATCGTCGTTGGAGACAGTTGTGGTCATTAGGCAAGGAAGCAAGCACCGGCACTACGGCCCGACCAAACAACATTGAATCGCTCATAAAGCTCACTCAACTTTGGCGCAACTCTCTGCTTCAATCATGATAACAACGTTATGCAAGGACGGCTCTTGACTGTGGCGCACTTCTTCTGTATCTACTCAATACTAATCATTGAGCGATTCTCACGAAAGCCCTTCGATTCCCTCGGCGCTCTCCTCGAGGTTTCAAATTACTGTGCGCCCGGTTGTCGTTCCACTGGCTTGCAGCATGCCGCAGACGGCCACCTCACTATATGACTCATCTATGTCAATTGTCTTCGAAGAATCGTCGATAACCATGAAGGTTATCTCGTGTCGACAAGCCCTCTCCTTGCACATGCAGCATGTATCATGACTTTGGTGCCGGTGGCTGTTCCAAACCGCGCACTATCGTTGACCGAATGACGTTCACTCGAGTCTTCTGGATGATCTCCGTTCTCGTTATCAAATCTAGTCTGAGGCAGACTCTGGGATGCCGAGCTATCCAATGTCTGTCTATGCCCAGCCTATGGCATCATGCCCCGACTGCACAGGACTGCACTGGAAAGGCACAAAAGAAACTCGATGATATCTTTGTGTTGCTAGGGTGGCGTGAAAGAGGGAGTACCTACTGATAAAAACAGCGATCATTCCGATCGCACATAAGGCAGCCTCGTTGCAGCTCGTGCTTTCTCTATATAACCACCACCACAACCTTCATTTTCGTCTCACAAGCATTTTCTCTTTCCTTCTACCATCATGGCTTTCGATTTACCCCCTGTGCGCATTGCTCTGTACTTTACTCTTGTGCGTATCCAGGGACAAATCCAGCATCAGCGTATCCTCAATGGTCATCACAATAGGCTCTTTTCTCTCTGGTCCTGCTGGGCCTCACCGCTGCGCGGCTTCACTATACGACCGACGTTCCAGACGGAGATCCCGTCAACGGGGGAGTTGACTTTTACGGTGCGTGGCGCCGTTGCCCAGCCTCGCGCTTTGAACGAGGCTAAGTGTCGTCATTCAATCTAACAGACCCCATTGTCGTCGAGCTGTTGGTCACATCGCTCTTCACCATGGGATGGTCGTTATTCACGTAAGTACAACATTTTCGTTGCCTGTACTTCATCCCAGGGCTGATCTATACAGTATGCATACGATCCACAAACGCCGGGAACCCCGATACCTCAACACTTTCCGTGGAGAGCTAATCGGCCTATTTATTCTCTGGATATTCTGGATTTGCGGAGCAGCCATCGCCAGCGTGCGTCTCCCCTTCTTCTTTTTCGCGGAAACTCTTCAATATTCATATTAGTCCATCTGGGGTGACCTTAACTGGTGCCACATCTACCAACCGTGTCGTATTCTCACAGCGATGCTGGCATTCGCTTGGCTTGGGTGGATCGTCCTTACTATCATAACCGGTCTGAGCATCATGTTTATCGTGGTGAACGGCGCCTTGCTCGAACCCTTCCACGGTCGATGGGATCCAAGGGCGAGCACGTACACTGGTCGCCAGATGTCTACGAGGCCTAACTCTGGGCTATAAGAGATGTACATACTATGCATGCATTTGAGTGTAAAAGCTGTATTTATCCATCAGAACGGCTTTGTGTTATTTAGATCGAGTCGTATGATGCGCTTTGTTTTATTATGGATTGCAATGCATTTCTGTCCAGTACAAGCGCCACAAGTACAATGTTCTGGGTAAACGTCGTTTGATAATGCAACTAGGATCGACTGAGCGAAACATCATGATTTTGTGCTTCGTAATGCTAATCGTAAACTGGATGTAAAGTACATACAATAAATGCGGAGATGGGATAATTTGGTCGTGTCTAAAAGTCCATACTGGGGCATCACGCAAGCCCATTAAAACACAACAAAACGTACATACAACCGAGAAACACGAAAGCATTAATGACAAGAAACGAAGTCTAGGGGTGAGAGGCGTAAAAGAACACGAGCGAATCGATCAACGAGATAATCTTGAGAGGGATGAGGTCGACATCATCAAAGGACTACCAGGTGCACTGGCCACGTCGGTAGTGCTGTTAGCCGGCGAGCTGTCCGTACTGATGTCAGCCCTCCGTAACATGTCGACAAGATTTGAATCGCTCTGCGACCGCTCCACCTCAGCGTACGACGGCAGCCCTTGCATGCTCGACAGAGGCGGTACTCCGCCAATGAAACCCCTCGAAGCCATCCGATAGTCTGGCACTTCTGTGAAAGCACGATGGAGGAGCGCCGTACCAGAGTTAGGGTCCGAAAGGTTGAGCGGTCTGCTGGTTTGCAAACTCTGTTGCTGCTGCTGGAGTTGCTGGAGCTGTAGATGTTGCAGATGTGCCCGCTGTTGGATCTCTGCAAGGTTTGCATGCGAGTTGGAACGTGAAGGAAGCCAGTGCGGGTGTGCGAGTGAGGTGAAGGGTTTCATTGTGGCCTTGAATAGTCCATGAAGGTTGCGGCTAGCATGGCCACTATGCACATATGTCTCGTTTGGACCTGCGACGTGTAGCACCTTGGGTGAGCGAGCACCTCGTTCGGGACTGCTGGCACGGCTATTGGCACGACTTGATCGTCGACTGGCGCCGCCGCTTCCTGGCCGGGTACTAGGGCCCGAATCAGTATCGTCGGAGGGTGTATGAGAAGGAGGATGGGGTCGACTCCGCGATGGTAGGCTCAGTGCGGGCGGTTCGAGCTCAGATAATGAAAGAAGAAGTTCAGAATTGACCCAGTCCAGTGGTGTATCCCCTGACCCCGGCGCGTGAGGCAAATGAGATAACGCATGAGCTTCCAGTGGCGAGGACGCTCCTGACGAGGTCCGCGGCCATGGAGAGGTAAAGGCATCCTGAGCTGCATTGTTCACGACAGGACTGATACCGCCTTGAACCCACGGATTCGTGACGCGCATCGTAGCACTTTCAGGAAGGTACATGTTGGCGACTCGGTCCCTGACATGGGCATTGTAGCTCGGCAGTTCCATGTCATCGTCCATTGGCTCTGGTGGAACATCTGGGCCCCCAAGGAGAAGTCTTCGGGTCGCAGCGGTAAAGGATCGAGCTTCTTCGAGAAGACGATGGTCGAGTAGGTGGAGTGGGAGGGAGCAACGAAGTTCTGACGTGTGACCGTCAAGATTGAGGATGAGGATGCTCCAACGAATACGATGACTGACAACAATGGGATCAAGTCCGTGTGTCGGAGTCACCGAAAGCGGAATAGGGAAGGTGATGTAGGTGACGATATCGTCCTGGCTCATTTCAAGGTTGTCTTCTGGGTTCGACTGAGGGGGTGCTGGTGGGAAATATGACTGTGGGGCATGTGATAATGATGATCCAGCTGCTGAAAGGGCTTCCGAAGAGCCCGCCAAACTATGCGGAAGTGACGAAGGGCGACTAGTAGAGGGAAAGTAGCTCATACCTCCGCGTGAGCTGGAGGCGAGATTGGGTGTCGAGGGAACAGAGAAGCCAGGAGTTAGCGGCGTCTTGTGACGCTGTGGGTGATCATACTCTTGTGCTTCCACTGCCTTCCCGCCGATAATTTCGTGGCGAATAGAAGCGACGGTGCGCGCCAGCTCCTGTGCACCTGACCGAGCAAAGATCTTGGTCGTTTCCTGAATGGTCGTAGTGATGCTAAGAACCCCGACACCCTTGACCAACGGAGAGAATTTGACTAGCGCTGTCAAGACGTCACCAGCTGCCCAAGCCTTGTGCGGTACCATGATGGAGTACATGAGTTTCTCGGGCCAGGTATTCTCTATCTCGAGGGTCTGCTGATATTCGAGTGCTTCTGCAGCGAAGGACCGAACAATCGTGACGGGGGTGAGGGCTTGTAGATTGTGACTGAGGCCGGAGCGAACAACATGGGCCCGTAGCTTGTACGCGACAGACGCGCCTCCGCTCGTGTTGGTGAAGATGCTGGAAGGGAGGGAACCTCCGAGCTGGAGTTGGAAGGGGAAGAAATGTCGTCCGGGTTTCAGTGTGTGACTGTGCTTCTTCACGCCTTCGAGGAATGACCATTCGTGGTTACATACGATGTAGGTTAGAGGCGAAGAGTTGAGGGAAAGACTGAGGCGACACGGTCAACGAACGTGTGTAGACGAGATGGTTATGAAGACTTACGATTCGTGTGCAGGGACAGGCAGCCTAGCTTTCCCTCGAAATTGTAGGGTGATTTCTTTGATGGAGGTAGACTCGGATAGGTATAGCGCGACGTGCCCCGACAGCCGGGCCGCCTCGACATCGACGCCGGTTCCTTTGAGGTAGATGACCTCCTTGTCGAGAAGAATCTCAAGAGGGGGGCGCTCTTTGTCTCGCATGTCGGCGCCTTCTGCGAGAACTGGGAGGCTTGTATGGGAGGACGAGGAGCTGGCCTGAAACGAAGAGTGTAATTCATCATCCAGGTCTATATGCTGACTCGCCTCCCTCGGAGAGGGCGAAGGTGGCCTACTAAAGACAAAGGCCATGACACTAGTAACGAAAGGTCAGAGGTGTGCTATACTGGGCATTATACAAGGAACAGGGGCTTCTCACGGAGTCAATAAGATCGTCTCAGCGTCCAAGTCAGATCTAGAATGGAAGCAGCGACTGTTCAAGGCCAAAGAACCACACGAGGGAGTCAGAGACTTCTGGACGTTGCACACGCTGCTGGTGGGTTATGAACGAGGGTATGAAGACAAGTAACGGTCCGCTTGATAAAACGGATCCTCATGTATCATTTTCCCGCTTCATCCCGTTCCGGATAGCAGCCTATCGTTTACCCCTTGACAATCATGTACGTAGTGGCAGAATCGATTATCGTGATTTTTTAAATGCATGTCTAGATGTACCTTGTGTGGTAGGCTAGCGGCGACCTGGGCTTCATGCTTCGAGCCAGCTGTACCGAATACAAGAAAATCAGATATACGCGCGCGTGAAAGTAATGCCGCCTCACGCGTCCGCTCCAAGTGCGGCCGTCTATACTTAGAAGCGTGCAAAACTCGACGCCGTCAAATGTGATCATGCGCCATCGTGCGTTGAATAGGGCGGGGGTTAACATTCAGTTATCAGTCACCACGCTGTTACTCGTCGTCGCCGGTAATGCACACCTCACCGCAAGACGTTTCAACATTCAGCCCTTCTATCCAACGTTCGAGGCGCACCGTATCTAGTCCACAGGGGCCCAGAGGAAAATCATCGCGACTCGCGAATCACAAAGCGTGGGTGCATGGTAAAATCATCGTGCGATGGATTGCGAGCTTCGGTTTTCTCCGATGTAGCGCCAAAGGATCTTGGCATGTTGTAGCCAATCAGTGACTGAACCAAGACACAATAAACATAGATTGAAGAATGGAAAACAAGTCCTTCGAATGAACCAAATGAATCAAGCTTTGTACAGTGCATCCAAAAATGCCGTCGCCAGTTGTCGAACCATAGACGGTCCGACCGCACTAGAATTCCCAAGACCTAGAATCACAAGAAAGAATCAGTAAAAAAACAAAGGAGAAAAAAGGAGCACCATCAAGAATGAAAGGGCGCTGATGGAGATGAGAAGAGAAGATATAAAAAAACGCACCGTAGAGTGCAACCATGGTTCCCTTTCCAGATGGACTCAACTTCGCTTCCTTGATGGCATCCTTCAGATCTGCAATGAAGGCGTCAGCAACTGGAACAGTCAAGCGCTGGAAGAACCATGAGCAAAACAGAAATTAGCCTAGAGCGAAAAGACACTTACTGTGCACGCGATATGAACTCCAGGAGTTCCATTCAACGCGTTCAGATGCCACCCTCTTGATGACATCTTGTCGCCAACCTCGTGGATGTTAACTTTGGGGTGTTTCGATCCAAACGCAATAACGGATGCTGGCGGGTCACCCATCAAGTACAGCTCCGGGATAGACGATACGATCGTGTCTGCGATGTAGCGCGCGCATGTTACAATCGATCGACAGGATTCAAGATACCCACTGCGCATCGTCAGCGCCACGAACGATGAAGATAGAATGACGTACTCTGAACCCATGTATTGCATCGCGGCCCACGTTCCTGCGATGAGCGCACCCGGCCTGTCTGATTTCAGTATCGCCATGGGCAAAACTTTCGCACCACCTACCGAGATCCTGAAAGACTGGGACTACCATAGACGCCGCCTTGAGGTCGTAATATCATGAGAAATGGGCGGAGATTAAGAAAACATACGACTCACCCATCCAGCCCGGTAAAACATAGTATTGATGCTCTCGAAGCGCAGCGTTCTTGTACATGATAACAGATGTACCCTAGGATAAGGTGTGTGACGAATAGCCAAATGGTATTTTCCTTGTCGTACCTTCGGTGCAAATCCATACTGCCGAGTAATGATTAGGATTATAGAATTGAGGGTGAGATTATTCTTACTTTGTGAGTATCACAGCTGATGGCGGTGACACCATTGACTCGGAAATCAAATGGTAGGAGTTTATAGCGCCCGCTGGAACCCTCAGATAGGCCAGCTTTCTCCAAGTAGGGAACAATAAAGCTTCCAAGACAGCAGTCGACATGAAGTCCGATGTTATTCGCAGCTGCAAGAGCTCCGAGGCCGACGATATCGTCTTGATTACCATCCGGGAAATTGACAGAGGAGCCGACGAGCTATGGAAGCACATCAAGAAACTGCAGAGAGTTGAACTAGTTAGCATACCATTATTGTGTTGGCGTTGATAGCGCGCTTGACGCGCTTCAGATCGACTCGTCGCGTGGCTCGGTCTACTGGCATGACATGAAGTTTGATCCCCAAGTATGCAGCGCCCTTGTCGAATGCAGCGTGAGCGGATTCCGCCACAATCCTAGGGCTGATGAGCTAGCTATAAAGAGCAGGTGCGGAGAAGATCTACATTTCCGGTTCCCAGATGCCTTTCACAGCGCGCGCCCAGTCTCGGTGTGTCTTGATAGACATGATGATGGACTCGGTTCCACCGGAAGTCATTGTACCAGCGCCATTAGGATTGTTGAACAAGTGTAGGCACATTGACACGATTTCGGCCTCCATCTTTCGGACAGCGGGGAATACGTCGGGGTGGATAGGATTTGAAACACAATACCGAGCGTAAGCAGCGACAATTATTTTCTCCATATCATCGCCACCGTGGTAGACTGCTCCAGATAGTTTGCCGTTACGATAGTCGCCATGTACAAGTTCGCTGTCCATCTTGTCCATTTCCGCGAGGATCCACTCCAGAGACTTTCCGTCTGCAGACAGCGACAGGTGTCGGACGACGTTTTCACCCTTGGGGACGAGTTTGTTCTCGATGTCAAGTTTGGCTTGATCCATTTGACTCTTGACCTTTGCGTTTGCACTCGGAAGTCTGATAAGAAGGAAAATGATACGCTGCGAACAATGTAATGAGTTTGACGTCTAGCATACAGGTTTTAGGAGACGCACCTGGGCCAGCCACGTATAGAACTCTTTGGCCGTTTCTACGACACCCCGCGCTCGAACATGTCGGTGAGCTTTCAGGAAGCGGGTGGCGAGAAAGTAGAGGAAGAATATAGTTTTAGCCTTGTCGAACGGAGATTTAGAGAGGAAGGCTTGAGACCAGGCTGCCAGCGCAAGCCTCTGCGACGACAACGCAGCGGACGACATGGAGGGATGTGGTCAGAACCAGTTACGCGAGTGTAGCCGTGGGCCGGCATTTGCGAAATAGCCGTATCCGGTTCGGCTCAGGGGGATCGCCTTCGACGCGTCGACGCGTCCGAGTTCAATTCAATGGTATAGATGGGCTATAGAAATGTCTACTCTGAGTATATGGGGTCTCATAGCTCTGAAAAACGTCTACTGAGCTGAGATACTATAGCAAAATACCTCCAGCGAGCATCACTAGCCAAGTCTAGCTCAAATCTTGATCCCTCTGGGATCCTGCTGTAACGATACACGTCATTTTGAGGTTCTTCTAGGTATATTCAAGACTCGAAAGTAGATTTCAATGCTCATTGCGCGATGACCTCCTCAAGCCTCCAACATTATTGACGCTCAAAGAGAGACGGCATTTTCCGCGATTACGTCACTTTTAAACTTGCTTTTTGACCATGAACAGCTTGCGAATGGTATGAGTGCGTGTCTTTGCAGGGCCCTGGGTTGACATAAATTCAGATAGAACAAGATGAAGAGAACGATGATGCTGCAGAGGTCACTTGGGGTAGACCTCCATGATTAGCATCAGTTAATCCAGGATCTGACCGCCGATGTAGAGGACCAGCAGCGCATTAATTCATTTTCCAAGCTGAACAATCGTATAAAGATCATCGAGGAGAAGCTGGATGACTTAAAGGTATGATATTTCTCGCGGCGATGATCTATTTCTTATCATCTGTCGATTGCATAGCAAGAGAGGGAAGCTCTGGACGATTTGGCAAATGAGCTCGAGCTCACCGACGAAGATGATGTAGTTTTGTGAGTTTATCGTTCCTCCCGATTAGCTAAATATGCCTATTTAACGCTCTGATTAGATATAAGGTGGGGGAGAGTTTTCTTCACATGCCTCACGCCAGGGCTATGAAACGCCTTGAGCGAGACCAGTCTTCGCTGAGTGACAAGGTGTCGTCTTTGGAATCGAAATCCGAAGACTGTCAGAAAGAGATGAACGAGCTAAAACTTGCTTTATATTCCAAGTTTGGCCGCGCAATAAACCTTGACGAGTAGGCGTGCGTGAATGATACGTTGCATTTCACAGATCTCGCTTTTTATGACCTGTGCCAACATTGTTTCCTCCAAAGTCCTGTGGTTTGTATCGATCCCCGTAGCCACCAATTGGCCAGTGCTTCCTGAAGCAACATTTCTTTCGACGTCCAAGACTTACGAGAACCAGGAGTTTCGAGTATCGATCTCTATTCTCTATTCAAGAGGTAGAAAGCATTGATTCGTCCGCTGATACCTCTGGTGATACAGTCAACTTCGTCAATACTATCCGCCCCGGTAACAATGATGCCCATCCTTTACCAGTGACCTTTCCATGCCTTCCATCCCCAATGAAGTGCTAAATATTATTTTTATGGTCCGTGATGAAGTGTGGAACATTTATTGCGCGCAACCACTGCATGGAATTGCTGACGAGGTCGATTTGGTCTAAAAGTGGCGCAGTTACGTATCGATCATCAGTTCCGCTTTGGGAGATGGTCCGTGCGTAGGTAAGGAAATGTATAAAGATCACCGTGCACATTTTGAACAACTCATCTTTGTGCTCGGGCATTACTGTCGCCAGTGAGGTTTCTACCGAGGCACAGTCATTTTGCTGATTGCAAATTATACATCCGAACCCGTCTATTAGCTTCGGCTTCTAGCAATTTTTGGAATCCATCTCGCATTGTGCTTGCTTATACTCAGTGAAGGCGCGCAAGCACCTGAGGGTATTAGCAGTTTATCTAGCTTAGATAGTCTACGTTGAACATGAATTCATTGCTTTTTCCCTCAATCCTTGTGTCAGACCAAGCACCTCGTGCTCTGTTTCAAGCCATGAACGTTCCCTGTTTGGAAGGATGAGGACATGTATCGACTGTGGCGCAGGGCCTATGTGAAGACCCGGGCCGAGGGTCCGATAATATTCTGATCTGCAAATTTAAACTATTCTTGTTACTCTTTCGATGACTCGCATAACAGACTTTGGTCGCAAGAGAACCTATCTTGAAGCAGGTTTGGCGCACTCGGAACCCAAGGTTGATCTACCAGAGGATACACCGCCTATACAGGAGGAAGCAACTGCAGATGCGTCGGACCCGCCACCCAAGAAAAAGCGAAAGCGCTCAAAAAAGAAAGTAGAGGAAGGAGGAGAAGTCGTCGCAGTGGTTGCAGCAGGCCCATCGGAACCCAAAAAAGTCAAAAAGAGTATGTTTACAATGCCTATGCTCTGGTACTCTCGTCTAACGTTCCGGCCAGAATCTGATAAACATGCGAAAAAGGATGCCTCAGAATCAAGACGGATAAGGCGTATCTCGGAACGGGAGGCTGATACGACATGCTTTGCCTGTCGAGAAAAGGGCCACGCTGCGAGACACTGTCCGAAGACCAAGACACAAACTGGCAAGCGGGACGTCGGGATATGTTATCGGTAAGTGACTCTACCAGCACTCTCTCCTTCGTCTCCTTACAGTCTTCTTCTAGGTGCGGGTCGAACAAGCATTCGTTATCGCGTTGCAGAAATCCTGAAGATCCAAAAAACCCACTTCCCTTCGCGTCATGCTTCGTTTGCAGTGGAAAAGGCCATTTGGCGTCCGCTTGCCCTGAGAACAAATCTCGCGGAGTTTATCCCAATGGTGGTTGCTGCAAGCTCTGTGGGGAGACATCTCATTTGGCGAAGAATTGTGGATTGCGAAAACAAGGTGCGGGCTTCAATCAATTTCTCGAATCGCGGTCTGACAAACATTTATAGACGTTGCCCATAACCCTTCCGTGTATGTCGTGGAGGCAGGTGCAGGTGTCGGCGCGGACGAGGATGGATTTCATGCTTTCAAGCGAACAAATTCGGAGATTGAGAAAGATGAAAAGAGGATTGTCAAGGCGTTCAACCAACGGGCGACTCTACCCATCCCCCCTCCCAAGAAAGTCGTCAATTTCTTGTAGGCCACCCTCGTTCGTTCGCTGCGTCCGACACTTATTTTTGTGCCGTCGGCAGATGATGTGCTGGCTGCCGCTTTCCCTCTTACCATCATGTCTGTATCAACGACGAGGATTATTTATGGGACAGCTTGGTATTCATCTCGTCAATTGACCAAATTTTTGCTTCATGTGTGTCCTCAGGAAGAAAGAACGCACAGCGTCTCTCGTAGTGGCCGCCATCCTTAATGGATTCCGAGCCATAGATACCGGTAGGCTGAGCTTAGAACTAGTGGATTTCTGCTGAACTGTGTTTAGCGTGCCAGCCTAAACATTACAGGTGAATGCCCTCTGATTTCCAATGTGCTACATGCCCATCGTAACAAGGGAGGACCTCGTAGGGACTGCCTTGACAGAGCTGCGCGAAAAACATGGCATTCGTCGAGAAGATCTTTTCCTGCAGACCAAGTGCGTTGCTCAAGCCAAATTGAATGTTGGACTCTTTTTGACCCTCAAAAGATTTACCTCCATCGATGGACAGGACAAGCTGCAGCCTTTGCCCTATGATCCCTCCCACTCTCTCGATGCCCAGATTCGCAGCTCCTTTGCCAAATCCCTCGAGAACTTGAAGACGACGTACCTCGATAGCTACATTTTGCATTCCCCCTTGCGTACACTGAGCCAGACCATGGACGCCTGGAAAGTCCTTATGCCTACAGGACGAAGGAAAAGTCCGGCTCATTGGGATCAGCAACACATACGATGTCTCTGTCCTCGAAGAGCTGTGCAAGGCGCGTAAAGTCCAAGTCGTCCAGAATCGGTGGTACGAGGGTAATCACTGGGACCCCGATATCTTGCAATACTGTCGGAAACACGATATCCAGTATCAGTAAGTCCAAGATGATCCTAGTCTCCTCGAGTTTACTAACTGCCTCGTCCAGGTCGTTTTGGACGCTCTCAGGCTCTCCGTCGCTTTTAGCTCATCCCTCCGTCGTGGCTATCGCAAAGGCGTCCCAAATAACGCCAGCACAAATTGTGTATGCACTCGCGCAATCAGCTGGTATCGTGCCATTGTCCGGCACTACGAACGAAATACACATGCGTGAAGACGTCACGGTGGACCCACGCATTTTGGCTATTGATGGGGTAGAGAACGCGCTGGTAGCTGCCAGAGAGTTGATTGGGCTCAAGGACTGAGGTCCTCGAGACTGATTTCTTATACTTACCACTTCGTGTCAGATCGATTTTCTCGAGGACTTTGAGGCTTGTCGACCAGACTTCGAGGCCGGGAAGCTTCAAATGGTGTACTTTTCGTTTATTCATGATGCTTTTGCAAGGAACAATTAACTTCAACTGCGAATGTTCAGCGGCAGGTGCATACTCAAACTATCCTTCGCGTAGCGCAATGCTAATAAACTCGTCATAGGTATCTGATACTCCCTCTTGGTACGACTTGTCGAGAGAGCCCAATTGCAAGTCGAGGTGTGTGGAGTGCGTTGCCACTTACGAAATGAGGCACATATGCATGAAGGCGTTGTCGTGGGGCCCGGGAATCCTGACGTTCTTGCTCTTGATGGTATAGAGAGCGGGGCATGCTGGATATAGGCGGGTACGAGGGTGGAGATGGACCTGATGAGCCTCGAGACTGACTGATGTCATCTCCATTGCCCCACTTTTGCGCAAGCCTCGTTAAGTTCTCTCTATCACTTCTTGATATGTTGTGGGTGGCTAGTCATGGAGCCTGAAGGAGGACTGGGGTCATGGTGCGGGAGTCTTTGACTGCAACTACCGCTAGACTCATGTTCACCTGCGTTCTTAAACAGGTTGCTCTTACATCATGATAGGAACACTCGAGGCGGATTTGCATCGCCTCGCAACACAAGAGGCGTCATAAACATGCCCTGCTCCAAGCATTCGACGCGGAGCTGATATAAAGAGACGCGCCTCCAATTCAGTCGCGACACCTTATGACCTATCCTTTGAACGACATTCACCGCTGATCCTCTTCACGATGCTTACTACGACTACGATTATAATGGCTACTCTGATCGCGTCCGCGGATGCCTACCCTCACGTCAACCAACCTACTCGACGTGAGGTGAACTCGACACACAAGGCCGGGCTAGCGTGGGGAGGTGGTGACGCTGAAGCGATGGAACAATTTATCTCCACCGGAAAGGTCCAGTGGTGCGTGCATTCGATTAGTTCAAATGGTGTGGCGCTAATGGGGGGTCCATAGGTATTACACTTGGTCCCCGAAATCCTACCTCTTGGACGCACCAGTCGAGTACGTTCCTATGCTTTGGGGAGAGTCCCAGATAGAGGAATGGAAAGCTACGATTAACGACACGCTTGAGATGGGAAAAGTAAACATGATCTTGGGGATGAATGAGTACTAACCTGTTTTATGTTCTCTTGGCGTATACTGATTCATTGTTTTCAGACCACAGGAGAATGGGCAGTCGAATATGACACCTAAAGAAGGCGCTGCGATGTGGAAAGAGTACATTAATCCGCTTCTCAACGACCATCCCGACTTGGAGCTGGGAAGCCCCGCTCCATCCGGGGCGCCCTCCGGGAAGACATGGCTTCTGGAGTTTCTGGATGAATGCGACGGCTGTACCGTTGATTTTATTGCTTGCCGTGAGTCTAGAGACGAACTACATATCTTTTCACTCCTGACATATTTCCCAGACTGGTACGACATAAACGCCACACAATTCATTGAGTACATGGAGGACTTCCATGATACATTTAAGCGGCCTATTGCCGTCACGGAATGGTCTTGTCAAAACTTTAACAATGATGATCAGTGCACTGAAGATGAAGTCGTCGAGTTCCTCAATACCACGCAAACTTGGATGGATGATACCGAGTGGATCAAGATGTACGCGTATTTTGGTTCGTTGCGAGATATGGTTGGGGTCAATGAGGTATGTGGCGCCGTGGCAAGTTGTTGGAGATAGTTCTTGACGAGTTCGACGTTAACAGGAGAACAGACTTATGGAATCTGATGGGGAGCTCACGACTCTGGGGAAGCAGTACATCGGGGCGGCGGAACCCGGCTCCGGCTCTGACGAGGGAGGGGACGATAATGGAACGGGACAAATGTTGAACTCAGCCAACATACACTGGTTGTTCTCCGTTTCGGTCTGCATCCAACTGGCCTCTATGTTTGCTGTTTAGGTGGACATTATACCATGTACTATACCCCACGCACTTTATGACTGTAGCTGTAGATAACAAGGATCTTTAGATACCCACGGACTTATTATCATGAATTTTTCTGGCTTGTGCAGTGGATCTCTCTTGAGGTACATTCGTTGTTGGGCAGCTGCGCCGTAGTAAATGTCCAGCGTTTGCATAAACTGTGGCACTAAAGTTATCTAATCGTTAGAGATATCCCTTTCATCTAAATCCAATCTGCGTCGGCAGTGCACGTCCAAGCGCTCTGAAAGCCGCCTTGATTGCTATATAGGGACGTCCGACGTCGATGAGGTGTACAGCACGTGAGTAGAAGATGTGACGTGATGTGACGGCCGACGACTCCTTGACCATGTACTATGCTCAGCACTCACCTGGCGTGGCTCACAAGCTTACAGAACACCAACCATGGCCTCGACAACAGCCTACTGTACAACAGCCGCCGGGATACGGGTTGTTCGCCCACCCACATCCAATGCCCCTACACCACCATCATCACCAGAACTCCTTGACGTCGCTCAACCATTATCCATCGCCGCCCCAACTAGGATCGCCTGCAGTTATCTCACATCATTGGCAACAACAACTTCTTAAATGCGAGATGGTCAGGTCGTCCAGGTCGCCTCATCACAGAGCACGGGCAAGCGCAATAGCGTCGCGGACGGTGGCCAAGTCAGCTATTGCAATCACAAATCCCAACAAACAACCAGAGGCGCCACTAGAAGAGAACCACCCTTCGTCCACGGTGGCTCCGATAGCGTCGACTCCGAAACCAGCGGCATTGGCTTCGTCCGAAAACAATTGGAATTCGCTCGACATGGGTGGCGTAAACATAAAGTGCATCCCTCCAACCTCCGGCCTCTTTTCCTTCACGTTCATTACTACCCTCTACCTCAATCACAACGCCCTCGAGGTCGTTCCTCCCCAGATATCCCAGCTCCGTCTTCTAGAGCTCTTGGATCTCTCCGGAAACAATCTCTCACATCTACCTCCCGAACTCGGACTCCTCACCCAACTCAAAGAGTTATACGTCTTTGACAACCACCTCACCACCCTCCCCAACGAACTTGGTACCCTACACCAGCTCCAGACCATTGGCGTCGAGGGTAATCCACTCGATCCGAATCTCAAGTCAATTGTTCAGAAAGACGGAACACCAAGTCTTATCGCCTATCTCCGGGATACGTGCGCGCCACCACCAGGCCCTCGCGAACGACAGTGGAAATACCTAGAACCGCCGGGAAGCGCCAGTGGTACCGAGACGTTCAGCGTACTTTGCTATAATGTCCTCTGCGAAAGAGCCGCGACGACACGCCTCTATGGATACACTCCTGCCTGGGCGTTAACCTGGGAGTACCGCAAGGAGCTCATCTTGAACGAAATACAAGCTCAGAACGCCGACTTCCTCTGTTTACAAGAGATGGATGTCGGCCAGTACGAAGACTTCTTTGTGAAACATCTCCAGGAGCGAAACTACGAGAGTGTATACTGGCCCAAGTCTCGTGCCAAAAACATGTCAGAAGCAGACCGACGCTTGGTCGATGGCTGCGCGGTCTTTTACAACGCGACACGGTTCAAGCTCGTAGAAAAGTACCTCATCGAGTTCAGCGCGGTCGCCATGCGGAGAGCAGACTTCAAGAAGACGGATGACATGTTCAACCGTGTTCTGGGCAAGGACCATATCGCGGTCGTATGTCTCTTCGAAGACATCCACACAGGCACGCGATACATAATTGCCAACGCCCACACAACTTGGGATCCCGCTTTCCGGGACGTCAAGCTCGTGCAGGTCGCTCTTCTCGTGGACGAGGTCGAGCAGATCGCGAAGGACTTTGCAAAGTACCCACCACCCGCTGGTCAGCCACAGCGCTATTCGGATTGGACGAAAATCCCTACGATCGTCTGTGGAGATTACAACTCTGTCCCGGAGAGTGGTGTGTACGAGTTCTTGAGAGATGGGACGTTGAACGCGGGTCATCATGACTTCATGGGCCATGTCTATGGGCGGTATACGGAGGAGGGCTTGAAGCATGGTTTGAACTTGAAGAGCGCGTATTCATCACCAACGGGCGAGCTTCTACCCATGACGAATTTTACGCCGAGCTTCCAGGGTGTGTTGGATTATGTGTGGTATTCGACACCAACCATAGCTGTGACTGGGGTCCTGGGCGAAATTGACCGAGAGTATCTGGAGAAGGTGGTGGGGTTCCCGAATGTGCATTTCCCCTCCGAGTACGTCTTTCCCCTCCCCAGCTATTGATCATCGACTGACTTTCTTCACAGCCATGTATGCATCTCGGCCAAATTCCGCATCAAAGGTCCCGCAAAGGCCGTATCACCTACGCCTTGAAAACCATCCATCTCATCTCCACTTGTTTATATTATCCAGTGACGATTCTTGCGCCTTTTTGTACATATAATACTCTCACGTACATACGTTGCTTGTTTTCCATCTGGTTATCGGTTAGCATTGTTTTCACTCCCTCATTTTTTATATTCCCTTCAGTGTTCACGCTCTCTCTTTATTTGTCTCACGCTACTGCACTGCCCTCTGTTGTATTTTGTGTCTTTACGATTGCAAGAGAAAAAAAAAGATGAAAGCTGCTAATTTTGTGTGTGAGCTACGGCTATCAAAATGTTGAACGAGCTTCTTTACCACCATCAGCTTGGATTTTTTTCGTCGTTCTAGACAAAACCTCGTCTTCTCAGACGGTCTTGAGCTGCAAAGACTTCGTCGATGGCCTCACGTCCACCACTGCTTACTCTTTCATCGTCGGGACAGCGTGCAATGTCTTCATAGTGCGGTGTTTGTCTCAAAAGGGCGGCTTCAATGACTCTGGCTATTCCGCGGCTGTCTCTGGTTGAACGAGACATCGGTAAGAATTCTTACAAGTCAACACTCCATTTCTTAGACCTGAATGTGACAAGGGCACGACTTGTCTGACATTTCCGTCGATCAGTCCGCAAGGCTACTTTTTGAGACTTTATTCTCTACCTCTTTCTATCTCCTCCCCCAACCAACCGTACAACCATGTCCCGATTGACCCGGAGACAACTGGTTGTGGTCGCTGCGGGCCTCACTATTATCAGCACTACGACGTTCCTCTCCAGAATATGTGGCACGCCAACCCTCGTCTTCTTGGATAATGATGATTGTCCTCGCAAACCACAGCAATCGCGGACAGCCTTGAGGAGCAGCATCGACGACTGGAACCCCCACAAATTCGTCGCGAGTCCCTCCCCCTCAGGAAATTTTAGGGGTGAGCATTGTGGCTAGGAGAATTACCTGTTGCTAATCGTCCTTGATGAAAGAGAACTTACTAGCAGACACCTACTATACTACTACCTTCTGCTCTGGTGGCCTCAGTGAGTTAATTGTCTTACGTCTAAGCATTAAAACTGAACGTTTTCACAGCTAATCAATTGATCTGCTTTGTACGCATTCCTCCTCTCCGGCTACGTTTATATTAACATATCTTCCAGGCGAATCTCATCTACCTTGGTATCATATCAGACCGCGTCCCCGTAATACCGCCCTTCACGCCTGTCCATCACATTAGTATGCCTTTTTCTTCCGCGGACGAGGCCACGATGATAACAATTTGATTTAGCATATGACGCCGGGCTTTTAGATTTCGGAAAAGTTTTCGACTTGGACCACCTTCGCCAGGCAATCCGACACCCCGTCATAGAATGGTCAGACCTCAAATCTGTACCAACACATCTATCCTCTCCCTCCAACGCTTCCCTCGAGGAAATCGGTTGCTGGAACCTTCGAGGTCAAGATCCCGGACTCGTGAAACCTTTTTGGCTTCATCTACACCTGGATGCATCATTCACCGACGCGCCAGAGGAGACATTCTCGACTTCCGACCACGCATACGACCATACCGATTTTTGGAAAGTCGCCGCTCTCATATATCCTAAACAATCCCATTTCGAAGGAAGGACGTACGACGTACGATGGCCTTCTGATCAAGCACACCATACCCTCTCTCCAGATACACATCTCTCTTGTTTCGATACCACGTACTACGTCTCGTCTGGCGCAGCAATCTTTGAATGGGAACGCTCGTGGTCGCCCGCCTGGAGACATGTCGGGCAGAACTTGCGGTTCACCCAGTCGATCAACGAACTGGCGGGCCAATATCTACGGGAGGCGTTTGGAAACCTCTCTCCCAAGGACGCTATACCGCCATTCATCGCGGTGCACGTCCGACACGGCGATTTTACGGCCTACTGTGGCGGCGGGAACTGCTTCGCGCCATTGAGCACCTACGCGTCCCAGGTCGAAGAGGTCAAGCAAGAAATATGGAAAAAGCAGCATATCGAAGTCTCTCATGTGCTTCTTTCTTCAGATGAAGATTCGCCTGAATTCTGGGAGGAGGTGCGAAGTCTGGGATGGAAATACGTTGACCACGCCAAAGCTCAGACACTCGAGAAGTTGGGCCAGTGGTATCCACCGCTCATCGACACAGTGGTGCAGAGTCAGGCTTCTGGCTTCGTTGGCACTCAGACCTCCACCTTGAGTTTGGTCAGTGCGAGAAGGGTGGAAGATTGGCATGGCGGGTCGACGAGGATGGTGACACATAAACCTGGAAACTAGATATAGATGGACACCCTTTATCTTACTTTTAGAGATCTACAACACGATATAGTTCATATTTTTCGCTTAGCATTTTATCAGTCTTCCGGGGTATTTCATTGTGTATATTTAATGGACAGTTCTGGCATCAACAACGGAGCACTGCACAACAAATGGCTACACGTAGTAAGATAATTAAAGCTTTAAATACTAAGGAGTGAAATGATTGTACTGAGTATGCTACACTCTATCTAGGATGACATCCGTCCAGTCAGTCAATGAATGGGTATAATGCTGGGAATCATGCAAAGGCTACGACACATAGAGAAATGAAGCCCATCGACCACCACATCGGCAGAGGTAGTATTAGTGCACCATCAGCATTGCCTGAGTCGTCGGAACCACTATTAGAATCTCCTTCTTCTTCTTCTGGAGAGCCTTCAATCGCGGAACCACTGATAAAGCGAGCGAAGATGGTTTGAGCGGTTTTCGGCTGATACGCTGGCATGGTGTGACCAGCATTGAATACACGGCTATGGGAATCATATTCAACGACATGATCATCGGATAGAAGATAGTGATGGCTTACACAAACGTGACGCCGTCTGGAACGACCTTGTATGTGCCAACCTCCGAACCGTCTAAAGTGAGGTTCGTGAAGGGCATGCTGGCAAAGGTCTCATTCCCCCACCACGACATCTGCGCGACGCAATCATGAACTCCAATCCAATTCGACCTAAGAGGAAGAAGAAAGGTCAATGTGTGGACCAGGTCGGAATAAATTATACATACTTCAAATCAGAATCTCCGGCCCATATCAATATGTCGACTTCCTTCGCGTCAGCAAGCTCTGCCAAGTTTGACAAAAACGAGCGTCCTGTCTCGCCTGCGCCGGAGAAGCGAGCTTTGACACTTGAGTCACATTGGTCGAAGGACATTCCCCGGGCTCCTATCGCCTTCTTGATACCGTTACGACGGATGAACCTCGTGTAATACGTGGGAGGGAATTGTTCACTGTAGTCGTCGTCATTTTGCTCTTCGTTGTCGCTCGACGAAGTACTTGTTTGGCGTAGGTCGTTTGGATCGCGGTTGGCAAATGAGGGAACACCGACTTCGTGTGTGCAGAGGACGATGGCGTCTCGGCACCTAGTATTATTGCGCCCATTAGCGCATCTCTCCAGAGCAGGAGCACATTCCTCGTTATACGCAGTTTGAATATCGTCTAGAAGTGTGATGTTGGTGATTAATGAGCCATATCCTGGCGCGTCGCGAGCGAAAGCAATTGAAGAATTCATTTGGATGATAGGGTCGTGTTTGCCACTGGATAATGGCTAAGTCATGGTGTGGAGAGCACGATTTATGCACGTACTTGTTGATAAGGAGCTTGGAGACGACGATTTTATGACCGGACTCATCTCCAGAATCAATCTTGGCGTTCTGGGAGTGGAAATACTGTGTAAACACGGGTCCAAATCTTCCGCCAAATGATTCAGTTGCCAGGATAAATCTGTAGCCCCTTCGTCAATGTTGTTGAGGCGGATAACATGTAATGAACGCACTCGCGATCTTGATATTTGCTGAACGTTTCGTTGGCGAACCAGACCTGCAAGCCTTGCCACATGTATTCCGCTGCGCTCTGTGTCGTGTTGACATCTCGGCCAGTGGAGAATCCCGCACCAAAAGGTTGGTCAATGTAAAGCACTAAAATCGGTTAAACTGTGGCGAGACGGCATAGTTCAAATACTCACTGTTTGAGTGATTATTCCAGCTATAGGGATTGAAAGACGTAGTTTTCTCATCCGAGTTCACTGTACACGGCCCATGCTCTACGATGAACGTCAGTAATGGTCAAGAGGGCATACACCATAGGACGTACCTTGAAATAGGCCTATCATCGAAGAACAACCAGGTCCTCCATTCAGCCAAAGAGTCAACGGTTTGTTATCTGGGTCGCTCCGAGCTTCAAAAAACCAGAACCAAAAGGCGTCGTTGCTTTTGCTATCAAGATTTATGTAGCCCGAATAGTCTGATACGCCAGGTGTGGTTTCACATATTCCGGTGTTTTCAACATATGATACGGATTGCGATACCGCGATGAGAGGAAGGGAGAATAGGAATGAAGGAATGGATAGAAATGAGGATAGCATGAAGTCGTAAGGAAGACTCAGACTGATCTCCGAGCATAGCTATAAAGCATTGGCATGGAAATTTGGTAGTTCCAATGATGGCTCCATGTCTTAGCCCTGAGCTGACCATTTACGGATGCGGCTTCGGCTTGCCGCGATCCCAAGCGGCTTTGTACAGCTTTTGCCATTTGAGCTCGAAAGTGTGCTCCCTAGGTGGACTACAGGAGCTATACAGCGGCGCTGAGCATGATTAACTGCCTGTAATCCAGAGGGAAAATTAACATTAGAATTCATTGCGACCTTTGCGCATTCCAGAGGCCCCGGGAAACCCTCTCTCCGTCGATTCAAAATAACTGACACCCGAGCCTCACCCTACCTTCCGAGATTCGCAGCAGTCATCGATCGACCGCGATCATCGTGTCAATAAACAAAGTCCGTGAATAGAGTCAAGTACAAGTGTACAAATAGGTGAGATTAAGATAGACAATAAGATTCTGGCGCGAAATAGCCAGCGACTTCATCAGTGTCGGACAAGCTTGAAGTATAAAATGAGGATGACCACAAGGATAAGAACTGCCGTGATAGCACCAATTACAACGCGTTGCTTGTACATCCTACACCAACCATCAACGGACTGAATGAAACCAAGCGGAAACGGATACTCACTGCCGTATCATGCCCTTTATTGTACCAGACGCACGACCTATTGACGTGTCCGCAGTATGGAGCTACAAGGCAGTCGTGAGAGAAAGAACTTATCGTAATAAGAAGACTGCTTACGATGTCCCGGGAATTTTCAATCTGTTCTCTCTGGCGCGCAAGGTTCCTGAGAATATCTGCTCCTTGTTGTTCAGTCTCAAGGGCGATACGATTAGAGTCTGCCAGTCGTCGACTTCCGTCCGACAAAACTTCATGGCCCGCTAGCAATCGTGTACGGTCGTCGCCATATGGGTCGTCCGAAGGGGAAGACCTAAACCTGTTGTTCCCAGCGCCCAAGAGGTCGTTCCGAGAGGACTGTGAGTGGAGGTCCTTGGCAGACTTTTTGAACCGATTTAGGTCGAGCTTTGCTTGCTTTAAACGCGACGAATATTGTGGGCGGATGGAGAGGGGAATCCCTTGTATTTCCACTTCGAGTTGGGAAATCTAGCAAATCGTTATAAAGGACGTGCGTAGTGTCTTTTGGGGAACTCACAATGTCATCAGCTTCGTCGAGCTCGATCTCTACCTTCCTGAGTGTCGCTTTTCGCTGCTCTGGCTCTATTGTTAGTACGCCTGGTACGCAGCAACAGTCGTGTACACTTACCGCCTTGCTGGTCTTTAGCGTCACCTTCGAGCTTCGCTCGAATAGAGCTAATAATATGGTCATAATCCTGGTGGTACGAATCAAACAGTCCTGCTGGTGTATCCATAGTCGCCGTTGTTGAGCAAGTAGCACAGTTCGGGACCAGTGGCACGGCTTTATTTGTTGGCAACCACGTTGCCAAATAGCGCGAGCAACGTCTATCCCGATTCGGTTTGAATTCAGTGTGCGTTTAGCTAGGTGTAGGTGCTAGTCGACCATTATACAATACAAATAATATACAAATCAGTGCGTGCGGATGGAGTACAATGCGTAAGTAGATAAGTGAAGGTGCGTGAGGCAAGTTATAGACCCTGAAAGTATAAAAGAATCCAAGTCGGTATATCATGAGCCATTTAAACTGCTGCTCGACGTAGAGGGGACCGGTGCAGCTATCGAAGGGGTGCGAGAAATCTGGGTGGAATCCTTGCTTGGAGTACCATTTACAGTCGTCGCAGCACTAGCACTGCATCCCGTTAGTCGGAGGCCATTCGCCCGAAAAAGTCATGGACTCACATGGCGTTAGCGTTGGCAGCGGCCATCGCGTTCGTCGTATCAGGAGTTATCTTTAAGAATCCCTGTTGGACGAGAAAGTCCCACACCCTCGACGTCTTGTTGACATCTATCTTCACGAGATCTCTCGCCTCCCGCCGCCTCAGCTTGCCTCCCCTCCGCGCGTACTCCCTCACCAAGGTCTCTTTGATGATCAAGTACGCCTTGGGGAGGATGCGAAGCATAGAACATAGCGCTTGTTCGGCAGGTGAGAGAAGGTGTAAGGATGCGGCTCCAGCTAGGTTGAGTGGTTGTGCTAGAAGGATGGTCAGTGCATCTGGGGTGTATGAGAATTGGTGAAAACGTACGTATTTTACGACTGGCGGAACCGGCTGCTTTGTTGGGCGTGCCCTCGCGATCATCAGGTTCAATGTGACTAGACTGTCGCTTATTCTTTTCCGTGGTATATTCGCGATGTGCTTTGGCATTGGCCTGTCAGAGAATGAGAGTGAGACCCAAAAAGATAAACAGTGAAAAGACGAACCCGTTTCTGGAGGTCGACCTTGTATTTCTCAATGTCCGCGGGACTTAGTAGGCCCAACCGACGATAGCTTTGTAGCTCAGCAATTCTTTGACGCAGGAGAGCTTCATCTACAGGTAACAATGTCAGAGAGAACGTTGGAGTCAGGCTACCATCCATACATAAGATGTCAGCGGAAAACTCCTCGTAGTCTGCAGCAGTTTGCAGTTGGGAAAATGGTCGTAGGCGATGTAGGATGTCTCTCTCTTCTCTAGATCGCTTTTTGTCAGCGGCTTGCATCTGGAGAGCGAATATTTAGTTCACGGACACATGGAAAAACGTGTTAACATACCTTTTTGTAATCGAGTAAACCCCGATCAAGGATAACCTCTTTTGTGTCCAAACGTTTCTTAAAACGTTGAGAGTACATCTCCAATAACGTCAACTTGAAAGCGAGGGAATCCTTCGTCTCTATCGGGGGAGGCTGGGTAATCTCCTCTACTTCCTCCTCGTCACCGGAAGCATTGCCAGTTCCATCCTCCAATTTGGGAGGAAGACTTCCCCGGATGCTTCCACTCTCTGATGGCGCTCGAGGGGGATGATAACCATTGACCGTACCATTCGTCATAGGTCCCTTCCCCGGTATTCTCCCATTGATGTCGTAGGACAACGGCGGCGGGGGTAAGGGCAGAAGGTTTTTCCTCTCCTCCTCCCATCGAATACGCGCCTTCACCTCGGGGTCGTTTTCGTCTTCGAGGATCTCGTCGCCGCCCCATTCTAGACAGACACCGAATTCGAGGTCCTTTACGAGATCCTCTGCCTCGTTTTCGATTTCGTGCTCAAATTCCAGACGTCCCGGGAAGTAGCCTTGTATTTCATGAATGCCTGGGAGGGAGACGGGGGCGGCTTTGATGGGGGGAGGGGGAGCTTCGTCCATTTCTTTTATTCTCCGGCGTTTACGATCCTGGAACTCGAATGGGTCCACGGTAAATTCCAAATCCATGCGCTAACGAATACCTTGATTATCGATGCGCGCTGTAGAGGGATGAAGGACGAACCGGAATGGGCCAATTCTCAGATTTGATGTAAACCTCATTGTAATGTTTCTCGACTTCCTCTTTGGTCCGTGTTCCGACATGCTCTGCCACTTTTTTCCAATTGCCGAATCCTTGTAGAGCGATTC
This sequence comes from Flammulina velutipes, assembly GCA_011800155.1. Classification (NCBI taxonomy): domain Eukaryota; kingdom Fungi; phylum Basidiomycota; class Agaricomycetes; order Agaricales; family Physalacriaceae; genus Flammulina; species Flammulina velutipes. The sequence goes on along the minus strand of CM022370.1, from coordinate 3,386,670 downwards.
CTTTCAGCAACAGCAGCTCCCTACAATTCCTTCAGCATCAGTACGGCGACTAGCCAACGAAACACTCACTCGTCTGCGCCCCAGTCCTCCGAGAAGATGGGATACGAATTGAGTTCCTGGGACGGAGTCAGCCTTTGTCTTTCTACCATTCGACCACTCACAATCACTCGATACGGATGCCCCCTCTTGTGGTTCGCGAACTCCTTTCCCGTGCAAAAACATTTTGGACAGATGTCGACTCCGTCTCCATTATCGCAAACTGGATCCGCACATTTAACACGGACGCTGTGCGTTAGGTCTGAGCCACACGAGTCACAGTGGAACGCATCGCCTGGCTCATTCACTGTATCCAATCTTCAGCATGCGCCACATCGCCCGACAATAAAGTGGTTTACTCACAAATTATATCGTCTGCCTGGGGCGGTTTCCTTTGCGTTACAGTCATTATCGGGAGTGCTCTCGCAGCACGAAGAATGGGCCTATCGACTGATGAAAGTCTCGTGCCAATATTTAACGTTTGGACATGGACCCAGCGCTCGTCGGCGTCGTCAGTGATAGCGAGGAGATGATTATGCTTATTTGTCCACGAGGTTGCATCATCACACCGGCCTTTGCCGAAATTCTTTGTTCATTTTTCGTGGCCTGAGCGGTCTGGCTAGCCATTGTAGTTTTCTTCATTACCAGAATGGCCTCTAAAAAGTAACGGAGAACGAAAGAATACACTAAGCTTTACCATCGCCGTGGCACCGATTACATCAATGCGTCATAGATCAAACTTGGACTTTGACCACCATCCGGCCATTCCACGCGTTCTCGACCTCCGCATGTCATTGGCTGAACTCTCGTTGGTTCTTCAAAAATGGCTGCCGCAGCTACCATCGTGGTTTAGGGCTCCGGCGCGTCCAACAATCCGCCACATTCTCTACGGCGTTTTTCTTGGATTCTCGCTTTCAATAACGACCACCTCTCTGGCCTTGATATTCGAACGGAGGAAACGCGAACGCATAAACGCCCAGTTTGAGGCTCGTCCCATTGAGATCCGGAGTGACGAAATCCTGTCTGGTGTTACAGGATTGATTGGTGTGTTCTTCGGGGTAAACATCCAACATGGATTTACAAACAAGAAAATTGTAGGAAATACACCCCTTGTTCGCATAAACTCTCTCAGCGATGCCCTTGGTGTTGAAATACTTGGGAAGGCAGAGGTACATTTCCGAACACGGTCACTACAAACCCATTGACTCCAAGTAGTTTCTTAACCCGGGTGGTAGCGTCAAGGACCGCGTTGCGTTGCGGAGTGAGTACACTTTGCTGGACTCGGGGAACATTGGATTGGAAGGCTTAACAGTATCCAGTGATTGAAGATGCCGAGCGTCAAGGCTTTTTACACCCTCACACCGGTTCTAGGATTTTCGAAGGAACAGTTGGATCGACAGGAATTTCTATCGCAACTATTGCTCGTGCGCGGTGCGTCGCTTTTCGCTCTCACATTTACATACCGGCTGATGGATACCTAGAGGTTACGACGCCAGTATGTTTGACACCCTTCCTGACGCTGCACTAGAGTCTAAAATGTACCGTCAGCCATCATAATGCCCGACGACGTCGCAGAAGAAAAAGTCAAAGCCTTGCTTTCTCTAGGGGCGGACGTGGAAAGAGTACGTCCGGCAAGCATAGTAGACAAGAAGCAATATGTCGTAAGGATTTTACCTTTTCGCACCATCTCCGCTAAAAGTAGCATCCATAGAACCTTGCTCGTCAACGCGCTCTAGCCTTCGGACAAAGTCACGCTGAAATCCCTACCGACCGCCCCAATGTCCTCTCCTCAACTCAATCAACTCTTGTCGTGAGCACCTCTGCCGACGACGGTGAGCGCAATCCCATGGATGACACTGATTTCGTCCTACGCCCCCGCGGCTACTTTGCGGACCAGTTTGAGAATCGCAGTAACTTCGATGCGCACTTTGACGGGACGGCTCCGGAGATATGGAGGCAGACGAATGGGAGGTTGAAGGCTTTTGTAAGTGGAGCTGGTACCGGAGGGACTATTGCTGGAATTGGACGGTTCGTGAAAAGCATGGACGAAGATGTGCTAGTCGTTTTGGCGGATCCGGAGGGCAGTGGGCTATACAACAAGGTGACCTATCTTTCTTGTGACGATAAAAGAAGAGACTTATGGTCGTTGGATAGGTCAAGCACGATGTCATGTACAGTCACAAGGAGAGTGAAGGGACAAAACGACGGCACCAGGTCGATACTGTCGTCGAAGGGATGTGCGTGAATCCTCTAATGAAATGGTTTCATCCATGTCCTTACAGTCAAAAGTGGCCTCAATCGTTTAACCAAAAACATTGAGTTAGCGTTACCCATCATCGACGATGCCTTCCGGTGAGCCAATCGCCTAATACCAACGAGGCATAAATAACACAACTCGACAGGATATCGGACGCCGAAGCAGTAGCCATGTCGCGCTACCTTGTCAAACATGACGGACTCTTTCTAGGATCGAGCAGCGCGTGTAATCTGCTAGCTTGTGTGAAACTTGCCAAAGATATGGGCTGGAAGGAAGGTCAGCAGATCGTAACAATATTGTAAGTCTTCGATTTTTTTGCCTTGCTCGCCGCTTATATTTATTATCTAGGTGTGACGCGGGAACGAGACATTACTCCAAGGTAAGGTTACTCTTTTCACCTCCTTGCTCCAATCACTGACTCGTCATGAATTGGCTGATAGTTCTGGTAAGTGTCCTTTTCCTTGCACTTTTCACAGTATTCATTGGCCAATAGGAATGACGAATATTTGAACAAGGCTGGAATCCCAGTGGACATGAGCATTGTGGACAATCTGTTAGCGTCATAATTCGAATGCATACGGTATGATCTACGAAACATCTTGACGAGACTAAAGCCTAAGGACCGGGTAAGTTCCCCAGGATGGGTTATGTATTGTGTGGGATGTCTTCAACTGGACTCCGCGAGCGAGCCATCGACGCTAAGTGTACTAATTTATAGCGTGTCATAGAGAACAATTTTAGAAGACGTCGAAGGTATCTTCAATTTGTGTCGCAAACTGACTGTCGACCCATTCTCGCGCAGTTGTTCCATGACAGGAGTCAGAATGGTGAAATGACGAGCCCTCATATCCTCCCAGGCTTTGCTTCTCGTCTTCGTCTGCACTTCGATAGTCCAATCCGACATCTTCGCTGACGTACTAGTGCCGTCTCCCAATCTCGTTTCCAGCATGGCCTGAACTTCTGTGATCTGTTTGTAATGAATGGGGATGAAGGCAGAGCGTAGATTGGGGAGGTTGGATGGGATGCCCAAGAATTCGATGATGGCATTCGGGGTAGGCTCGAGGAGAACGTCATCCTGGGGATAGGAAATGTAAAGCTCAGCTAGTCCAACCTGACGGGAAAAGACGTCCATGATGTCGAGGTGAAAGGGTCTGCGGCGCTTGCATCGCAGAACGAGGCTAAGGAGGCTGCACTGCGATCGTTCGAGGAGCTCTTTCAAACTCGTGAACGGACTGTGAGGTCGCGGAACGTAGTCCAGATACCGAAGGGCTGGGAGTGTGAGGTTGTCAAATAATTCCGAGTCACACTGCTGATTATCCTCCAGGTTTCCGAAGCGTAGGTGCGTGAGCGAGGCGGCTGTGAACATCCCGTCGTTGGGTCGATTCCGTGCGCTTGGATCATACAATAACGAATCCACACGAAATTCCTCAACATTTTTGGCGCATCGTAGGAGGATGAGCATGGTGAATACGTGGTCAATTTTTCCAATCCTAATGTAGCGAATGCTGTTGTTGGTCTTGTGAACATGTGGGCGCCATGGTTGCCATTGGATCAATGAGGCGTATAGCTCTTCGATAGATTCATTTTTTTCGATGAGGGGACGGAGAGCGACAAAATCGGACTGGCCGAGACGGAGGTGTCGAACCTTGCCAAAGGAAGACGGCAAGTCGTATGAGTGGGAAAGTAAGTGAAGAACCTGCATCTGTGGTATGAGAGCGAGTAGACCTGTAATCCAAGGAACAGAGTGGCGCTCAAATTTTTGGTCTACAATCGTTAGGCTGGTCTCTGGTCCTGTGCTTTCCCCCTGGTTCAGAGATCTGTCTCTGTTGGATTCTTTTGCAGCCCGACGAATACTGAGTTGTGAAATTCGCGGGAGGAGCCTATCAATTCTTCCAAGCACTTGTCGGTCCCGCTGGCGATGTATGTCGCATACGACGAAGAGGGTAGTGGCAGGTGTAATTCTCCGGTCAACCGTCTCCCAGAAGTTTTCTAAATCGTCCTGTAGTTTGGGATATTTGCCTCGACTGGGCTCCCAAAGGGGTACGAATCGCCAGAGATGAATGTCTCCTAACGCGATACTTGCCCATTGCTGGCAGACGTGCAGAAGGTTGTTCTGCGCCTTGAAGATGTGGGATGGAGGACTCATTTCCAATATTTCCTCTTCTAGGTATGCGAGGAATATGGCGTTGAGTATTTCCGGGGGGAGGACGTGTATTGGCGTGGGATGAAGTTGTAATGCTGCTTCCATACTCGTGGCAAAGAGAAAGCTGTGAAAAGTGAGTTTGTTATCCTACTTTACGGTGAAGAATAACGATTACCTTTCGATTGCAATGGTCGTAGTCAAGAGTCATATAAAATCGAGTCAGATGTCGATTGACTGACTAGTTTCAAGTTCCCACGGTCATTGGCGGAAGCAAATATTGACCGTTTCACGTCGGATCGTAGCAATACTTCCTTCTCACAAAAGTCACAATTTTGCACTCAAAACTCCTCTCCCACCTTCTCGTCCAAGACTCCAAATACCTGAGAAGCACGTATAAGTATCTCTCCATGCGCCACAACTCCAGCTTTACTACCCATCCCGGCCAGCAGCCAAATTCTCCAGATTGTACTGACAATCTCGTCCTGTTTCGGAAAATCACCGCTCTAGAAACGTCGTAGGAATTTGTGGTAAGATTCCCCATCGTTGCCCTTTGGTTGCATTCATGATTAGCGGATCTCTGAACGATCTAATATTAGTACTTGTCATCTCCGAGCCTCATTGTCTTCGATTAGGGTGCCCAAAGTACCCATTTAAGGCAAGTGTTCTCCCATCAAATAGTCATACACAGTCGAATTACCTTCCTCATCAGGCAACCGCATCCCTTGCCTCTTACCAATTGTTTCCTAAATCTCGACGTATAAATCGAACCGGATACAATGATAGATTTCAATACACCCCAAGTCCCTCACAGCAACAATGGCCTTCACCAATATCTCTGCTCCTCGTACTACCACTCGCAGAACTACTCGTAGCCGCACTTCGCGACGGAGACAAACCTGCTCTGAAATTCTTCGCATTCAGAAACGCGTCTGCTGTGCACGGGCCAAACCAACTCTTCTCAACCAACACCTACCGCGTCCTATTCGTATTGCCTTAGACGTCGACACAGGCGACGTTCTCGCAGACTACGTCCGCGACCAGCTCGCGACTCATCTCGGTCCAGCATTCCTCCAATCCCTGGCGAAGACGCGTCTTGCTGTCTCCGAACCAAATGCTACATCCCTCCCATCATCCATCCCGGCTATTTTACCCCGCCAACTACCTCCCACGCACGCGCTCGCAGTATTCGCGCCTGGTACCACTCAAATATCCCTCTTCCCCGTGCATCATGAAGTTCTCGCCACGCATTGCTTGAATCTCCCTGCTTTTGCTGAAGCCTCCGAGCTTCCGCACAACCATTTACCGGTGCAAGCACTTCCCCTCCCTCACCCATCCAGCTATTCCGCATTATCCGAGTACCTGTGCACCCACCGACAGGATATCCTCTTGAGCCGGATATGTCATGCCCCTCGCGTCTTCTCCTCCCAGCCTCACACTTCGTCGTCGGAGAGCACGGAGATAGATGTTGAGCAGCTTGGATCGCAGCTGAAAGCTTCAGCGTCGAAGCAGCAACTCAGGCAGTCGATCGACCTAATTCGCGGTCTGTGGCAGAACGTATGCGCGCTGGGCATCCACGAAGAGGGCGTTTGGGAGGTCCTCGACGTCGCATGGTCCATCCATTGCGCTGCTCTCCTGTTATGATCGATTTCTCTTTTACTTTGCATTTATCATTATACATTCACACTTCTCTATCTATGCATAACGGCAAATAATTACATGTATTTCTATGGCATTGTTGATACTAATTACTTACATTGACCAATATATGGGCACCAAGCGAGCAACAGCTGCAACACTACGTGAAGTCTTCTGCATTAACAGCACATGTACACGAATCTCCACTGCATCTCAACGATTCAATATTTAATAGCCACCTAGCAAAATAGCTCGCACGTTCCGAACGTTTCATGCTCGAGTTTATTTTTCTGAATCGCGCGATAAAAAATGCGCCACTGATGCGGTCACCTGATGTCAACAGTTACACAGGTTGTGCGGCGTGCGGCGTGTATTCCCTGGCTTAGATGCGAGTCCTTTGTTGCGTAAGTTATGAGCGAGCTGGATTTGTGCCTTTTCGAGCCATGAGAAAGGCCCTAAATCCCAAGCTATAAGCCATGACAATTAGCAGCATGGCGCAGTGGCAGCGCGCGGGGCCCATAACCCCGAGGTCACTTGATCGAAACAAGTTGCTGCTATTCTTGAGTTGACTTTTCAGTTTTCGTCATTTTGATGTCCACTTCAATAGTTCTTTGCAAGGCAGTTTTGTTATTTTACTACGTAAGAATCCGTATGTTGCATCCTAACTACGCCACATGCTTAAAGTTTAATCGTACCCGGAACAATTTCGACCCAGTAGCTAGAAGGTTAATTAACACAGTTCTATTAGAACAGTGAACATTCAGTACTCACCCATCTGGATCCAAGATAAAAGCAATATGCCTCATCTTGCCATCAGTGGGCCGTTTCTTGAAGGTAACACCCAGTTTGTCGAAGCGCTCGCACGCCTTATCAACGTCGTCCACGGTAATAGCAATGTGACCAAATCCACGGCCGGGTTCAGCGTTGCCACTCGCGTAACCTTGGAAGTCGGGATCGGATTCCGTGCCATGGTTGTGAGTGAGCTCCAAGACACCTTGAGAGTATATGTATGGAAATGAAAAAGGATAGGTGGGATAAGTACCTTCGCGAGAGAAACGCGACTGTTCCTTTTCTTCAGCGCTCAAAGTACCGTTATCGTGGTCGAAGCCCAGGAAGTACAAGGTGAAATCGGACATGCGTTTTTCTGGAGACTTCATCGACCTTAGTTCGCCGGGATAAATTCGAGGAAGTACCAGATAGAAGATCCATGCCAAGGATCTAAGATATTAGTTAGCTGTGAGCGAACGAAAGGGAACTGATTGGCTTGCCTCCGTGTAGAAATGAAGAGAGGCTTTCGGATCCTTCACACGGATCATCGTGTGATTGAACTTGAGCGGTATCGGTAAACGAGATATTAGGTAGTAGTGCATGGGGAGCACTTACTTTGAAGCTAGCGGTCTCAGAAGTACGAGGCATGGTGAGAGTGGGAGATCAGCTTTCAATGTAATGACGCAAATGATCAAGATCAAAACTTTTATACGCGCCGAAGCGTACTTTGTCAGCGACCACCAGGACCATTATGACGACGAGAAGACAGACGTCCTCGACGTCAACGGTTGGTCCAGATACACCGACGACGTCTATAATGTCCGATACCTTGGACTCCCCTGGCCCCGTGACGCCAACCATGGCACATCCCTTTGCACATACGAAGAACCGTCTCGAGATCATACCCAACAAAATTGATATCGAGGAAGAATCTCGGTTGTACGATGATATCTGTGAGGTGCGCCCTCTATTTTCCCTCTTTCCGTTTCCCGCTCAGATCCCAAAGGATATCGATGACGATTACTCCCCACAGCGACACGGCATACGATCCAAACCCCGTGTCGCCGAACCCGACTATGCACCCTCCGTATTCTCTCGCGAATCTATATGGCTAGCAGACAACGTCGGCGAATCCCATACCTTTGCTAGGGACGTCCACATCTCAGGCTGGACCAGCGTCGGCGACGGCGGGACCGCCTACGTCGTTTACGATTGTGTTATCAAAACCAAAGAAGGCACTAACATCCACGCGCACAAGCGCTATTCTGACTTTGAAGACCTCGATAGGGCGCTCAGGCATAGTCTGCCGCAGCACCAGCAGAGCTTCGTACCAGAGCTACCCCCCAAAGCTCCGCTGGCACGATACAGACCAGCCTTTCTCGATCGAAGGAGGATATTGCTCCAGCATTGGCTTTCGTCTATCCTTCTCCATCCAGATATCGGTGGCTGCAAAGCCGTCAGGACATGGGTTATGGATTGAATCCGGGTTTTCTTGGGTTTCATACGTGCTATGTACTATCATCTTATTTTGCTACTGTATTCATCTGTCATTGTTTTATAGGGCCCTTCCTTTACACACGCTCCCTCTTTGTATTACCCATATCTGAAATTTGTTACCGCACACACATTCCAGCTGATTGATCGAGGATCCCCGCCCACGGAAACACTCCGATATGAAAAGTTCGGACTGCGAGTCGGGATCTTTTCTTCGTTCACGACAGATGCCCGCCGCTGCTGTCCTCATGGGTTAGGATATAAATCCTACTCTTGGATATTCGAATCAGTCAGCATTATCGTCTACCCTCACCCACCAGCAAAGCCGCAAACTGCACCCCAAACACGCATAACCATCGTGCTAAATGTCTGCGGGTACACAAGCATGGATGGGCTTTGTTGTCGTCGTCGGCATAATCATTCGTCGATACGAGCACAAACAACAAGTCTTGCTACAAGACAATGCTAGAGATGTCGAAGAAAAACTAGAGGAGTGGGAGGATCTATTAGAAATGGGATGGAGGATGGCGTAACACGACGAAGAACAGAATAGAGGAACACAGGATTATACCTCATCTTACGCCACAGCCAAACCAGCAGCATTAGAACCAAATCGTCATCACTCCACTACACGTTTCGGTATATATTGTAATAAGTACTAGTCTTACGCGTCCGTATCCCGAAAACAAAGTAGAAGAACAAAGATACACCACGCCGTCGTACATATAGAACATCCATGAAATAAATTCTAGAACCGGTCATTATCTCCCGAGGTAGGCTGTACAAGCCGAATCCCTCCTCGAGATGTCGTCACAGAGTCATCACTATCGCCTTCTCGCTGCCACAGGCTTTCACTCTCCTCCCTATCATCGTCCCCAGCGCCCCTCGGATATCTTTTAGATGTCCGCCCCCTCTCCTTCGACTTGTCCCGCTTCCCATGCTCGTCAGCCGCACCCCAACTCCTACCCGAATCTGTCACACTAGGGAACGTCAACAGCGTAGAAGTGCTTGTTGTAGATTCCGGACTCTGCTGCGAGAAAATCTCTCTAGAGTCCGCGCGCGCAGGCACGCGCACAAATCTTTGAGCAAGCGTCGGTGGCGCACTTTGTACTGCGTGCTCCAATTCCATCCCACGCGGTATCGTTATTCCTCCTGCTAGACTACCACCATCGGTCACGGGAGAATCAACTAGTAGGTCGAACTCGGGTGTGGAGTTGTTATTGGACGGGGTTTGTATTGCAGGGAAAGTAGTCGTGTTGATTGGAGGTATTGGTGGTATTGGAGGGTAGCCATTTCCTGTGCCGCCACCGGGCATGACTAGTCCTGGGTTGCCAAGCGCCAACCGATGCTCGTGCAATGCAGACTTGTCATCCCGACCTTGCCCTTGTCCGGTAGGATGATACTGATGCACCAAGTCCGTGTTGTCGAATTTGATGGTCGGCTTCTTCGTTGGACCATGTAGGGAGCTGACCACAGAGGCTGCCCTCACCGAAGACATGTCATCCCCTCGTGTCGCACCAGCGTCAGAAACGTAAGACTCGCCGCCAGTGCTCATGCGCGGAACTGGCGCGTCGTAAAGTTGATGCCGTTTGACACCTGATAGGCGGTCCAATGCTTCAGCTCCATTCGTTTCCGGAGCGTCAGGCCAGTAGTTCCGCGTAGAATCGTAAGGCGCAGCAGCACCTGGGGGCCGCGTCCTCAGAGCCGAATTACGGCTGCTTTGGCTCATTCGTCGAGCGCGGATGATGCTTCCCACAGCCCCAAAAGAGCCCCGTAGGGTGTCCATGCCAGGATCCTCCTCATTGAGCATATTCTTCTCCGGGTCCTCTGAGTCCTCTGGTTTTGATCTCGCGGCCTGTAGCAATAGCGTTGAGCGTCTATCCAACTTTGTGAGCGAGGTTGGGTCGATCTTGGATAGCTGTAGGATGGTTATGCCGAGGCAGATAACGAGGAATCCCATGACTATCGTGATAATTTCGGAGACTGTCGAGTCAAGACCTTGGAATAGAACCTAGAAAATCATCAATACATCTCAAGGAGCGTGTAATCTGGATGCTACACACAATTGTTGTTACCATCGAAAAGAAGGTGACTATAGAGGGCGTCAGATAACAATAGAAGAAAGGGTGATAGCAGACTGACAGATCACATAATATGTAGGAGTGACTGGAAATCATGAGCATTGCATAGAGCCATCTCAAAATTTGGAACATACCCATAGCTATGAAAGCGGTCAGTTTTATGATTCCGAATTTGAATGTAGTGCTTACCAGTATTGAACAGCGCCAGCGCTTTGTTCAAGTAAAACACTTCAGTGACTAGAAGGCGTCACAAATTAGTGATCGCCGTATACATGAACAGCCCACGTACGCAGAGTTAAGACAACAAACACCATCAAGAAATACATGAACCAGTGTTTGAACTGATTATCTCCTTTTGCGGTGGTAACAATGGCAGCTCCGAGACCAGTTGTAACGCTGACACTGATCCCGCCAATCATACTGCACACAGCGATGTACCAAAGCATGCTCTTTGTGCCATACCTTGACCTTGTTTAGATACAAAAAAGGAAAGGGAAACAAAAAGACGAACTTGGGAGCGAAGTAGAAGATTATAACGAGCGAGATCGCTATGAGCACAGATATATACGCCAGGAAGCCTGGAGCGAGAAAGAGTTTTTGAAACTCCCGGATTTGGCCAACGGTGTCTTCCTTGGGACCTGGAGGATTTATGAATATGAGACCCCAATAATGCAGGAGGGGAACTGTAGCCACCGTTGAGGGCAATAATCACCGAGCCAAGCTGCGATACATCAGTAATGCCATCTAGAAAGACAAAATAACTTACTATGCATAGTGCGCAACCAAGCCAGCCAAATAGTGAGAGCGTCTCCTTGAGGAAAATAGAAGATAATATTGCGCAGACCACCACAGACAATGCACCGAGGGGTGTCTGTAAGGGGTTTCTTTATTATGACTTGAGCAGTGTAAAATGGAGATGACGGACGACGACGATAGCCTCCACAAAGGCGTAGGCTGGATGAAGGTAAATGAAAGACGAATGAATGGGAATGTGGCACCACGCACCTGCAGAATTGCATAGTTCGCCGAGAATCATCACTGGGTCAGAATGGTGAGCTTCCTAGTGAATCTATCGACGGGGAAACGTACTTGTCATACCCGCCCACCATAGGATCTGACAAAATTCAGCATAAGATTCTAAAGAATAGTATCATGACGCACCGATTTAAGGTATGCAACGCCTTCTCCAGCTGGTCCGCCCGCCTGCGAGCGCAACAAGCCTTTCTTCTTCAAGACGAAGCTCGAGCCTATAAGTAATCCACTGACTACGGCCAGGATAATGCCCACGATCTTAGAGCCAAGTAAGTGATGAAATTCGCCGAGTGAAAGAGGTGTGGGTCGACCTTGAGGTTTCCATTGCCAGACGTCGTTCCAGCCGCTGTGGTTGTCGCCGAGGCTGCCGCCGACGTTATGCTGGCCGATGCAGAGGGCATTCGATGGTTGGTGGTCGTTGTTATACAAGGGCTCTGCAAGGGTTCACTCCAGGTCTGCCAGAATCCAGATTGCCTTTCCTGGCAACCGCCGGTCCACAATATCAGGGTCTCTTCAACAACCCGGAGGACAACTTCCGTGTGCACAGTAAATCGGGCGTTGTAAAATCACTACTACCTCTTGAAGCTAGTCGATGCCCTAATGCTATATCTTTCTTATTTTTTGAATAGACCGGCGAGCCGTCTTCACCCCCAACCGCACCCATCGATCCTTCAGTTCTCATGCAACTCCGTAAGAGACGTATCTTTCTCCCCAACAAACATGCGTTTCGAGGCGCCGGCGGAGCCACGTGGAATGGTGACGTGCCTCCGGGCCCAAGGGTCTGGGAGGCTGTGCAGGGTCTGGGGTCTGGGAGCGTAGGCACATAACATAAGAAAAGGAAAAAATAAAAATAAATAAACAGGGTTAACCAAAGGAAACGAAGGAAACATGGAGGGCGCTCGCTGCGAGACGGCGGGGAGCGGGACAGGTTGGGAGAACCAAAGCACGCGGCAACGAACCAATTCGACGTGTCGGAAGCGAAAGAAAGGACGAAAGAACATAAAGGCAGACACAACAAGATTGGAAGAGGCCGCAAGACGCGACGCGACGCGCACGAGCAAGAAAGGACATAGAAGAATCTGAGACGACATACCCTTGGTCACTGCTGCTAGCGGTCGTTGTGGCTGCAGTGGTCGAAGTGGTCGAAGTGATGGATAGAGATAAAGTGAGAGTGGGCATGGCCATGGTGAAGAAAAGAAAGGCGAGGAGAAGAGTGAGAGGTAATCATTAGCCTTTAAATAGGGAACACTGCCGATCCCACCCCCCACTCCCAATCCAGGGTTGACGTTTCCGTTAGCAGCACGAAGTTACTTAAGGTTTGTTCTCTAGCTTGATGCGTTCCTTTTCTGACTGAATGGCATGGTCCACATGTGCGCTTGGGTATTACGTCTAATGTAACGGCGATGTCAACTGAATGGTGAATCACGGATATGGCTGAATTCTCTCTGCGCCACATACGCCACCTTACGCCACCTTCTTCGCGCTCGGTAGCGATAACCTACTGTAATTGTTGTTGGAGCGGATTGTCAAGTTGAGGAAACTCATGACCCATTGGCTGTGTTTAGACTGTCAATTGTGACATCCTTCGCACGACAATGCACAGACCGAAGATTTGCTGTTCTATGAAGATGAATGCATGACTACATATAGATGAGCTTTAAAACATGAGATGTTCATAGATATAATGATGTCGAACTTCTTTTGGAGTAAGAGCGCTGCCGAGCTCAAGGACACTGGTAGGTACAAGTTGCTAACTTTCTTTCTGTCACTGTTCACACTTGACTTGACCATACTTCTATCATTGATTACTTACAACTATGTTACCGCGCCCACAAGTTCGACAATATCCAGGCACTGAGCGATCTACGTCAAAGAATACTGCCCGTGTGTCACTATTGTCATCATTCCAGGAGACAAGGTATTTGAATACAGTCCGTGGTGTGAAGGTTTCTGACCACCCTCCCCAAAGGCAGATTTGCCGCAGCGTCCAGCAGAGGAATGAGGAGCAATATTGCACTCCACCACGACGGAAGGAGTGGCCAGCGTATGCAAATATATCGTCAATTCCAATGTCCATCAGAAGGCATCGAAAGAACAGGATGCACTCCTCAGCGGGCTGTCAAGAGCATTCAGGACGATAAGAAGACACCAGTAAATGAAGATATACCAGATGCTCTGTCACCTTATCTTGAATGACTTCAAGGCTACTTGTCAATTTGGGAAAGAGGAAGCCTCGCTTTATTTTACTGGTGGCGATCCATTTTGCCAGCCATCGGACGGGACAGATATGTGCCTTGTCTGCGGGTAGGAGGTATATGACGAAGGGCTTTACATCTGCTGAATATTTCCATATGACATGCACGGAGGAAGATAGTGACACGTACCACCATCCTGCTTAGTCTTTCGATGATGCAACGTAACCACCATATACCAATTCTGCCTTTCGTTGTCATAGTGCATCTCTACTTCATGCACTTGAAGCGTAAGAACCTCGTCAATACGAAGAAAACAAATGAACGCCAACGTCATGATGGCCTGCAACATGATTCTAACGTCGGTTGTTGCCCAGTCCTTTGGATTCGGGTGCTGCATGAGTTCAGTGTTAAATCGAAAGAGGCGCTTCATAATATCCTGAATGAGTGTATGAGTGTTTCAAATGAAGAAAAGCGGCGAGTTTTCATTACAGCTGATATCGCTCGAGCACTTGTCGGTATTTCGCCATAAATCTGGACCTGAAGTGCGTAAGAACCGATGCATTATGATCTGTAACAAAGGAAAGACAAACCTTTCGTCTACGAAGACCTCGAAGGTACGAAGACAGAGTGTAGGATATTCCAGGATTGCCTGTACAGTCATTTGCATGCCAACTTTCCTTACCTCTTCGTCCCTCGTGCGCATAGAACATAGTTACGGCGCACCGCATCTTGGATGCATGGCCTGACGTGCACGGCACCGAGCCTTTCTTGCGAGGATTATTATTCATATCATGATAATCACATCTACAAGACAGTTAGTGTATTACTTTGAGGTAGAAAGATACATACATGTCCATAATCCATGCAATAATCATGTAGTCGGTTTCTGTGTCATAGGTTTCCAAATACCATGGCGCGGTATTGACGGGGCACCAGCCTTTTGCGTGACAAAAGGCGACATATTGAAGGGCGAGGCTTCGGGAAATTGAGGGAATAAGCACTAGCTGGCAAGAATACAAAAAATTAGAGAACTCACCAGTGATAATCTCGAGCCGTAGACGTGGCAACACTCTGTGCTGCATAACGACGAACATGAGAGAAATCGCGGTCGGACACCATATCCGTTGCCATATGGCGGAAGGTGAGATAATCGTTGACGACCTCAGACTCTTCGAACAGGTCGTCTGCTGCTTCCATATGTCCGATACCAGCAGAGGTCTCGCTTTCAATAACACATCGACTTTCCAGCGCTTCCCGTACTGAGAACGACATGGTGCTAGCAGCAGTATTTTGTCGACTTCAGAATGAACAAGATGAGGTGGAGGAACAGACAAGACGTTGGTCCCATTTCCCTCTAGCTGAGAGCCTTAAATAAATACGTCAAGGTTCCGTGCCAACCGATAACAGGTGTAGCCGTGGGAGGGAAAACTGAATATTAATGTATTAGTGCGCTAGCCCGTAATTCCTATAGATTCATGAGACATGGACATCGGCGGGAAAGTAGCGCCATCACCATTTGGGTTCTAGTCAATTATGACCAATGCCGTACATTTGAAGATGCCCGTTGATCTAGTGTGGTTGGTCCTGTCCTGAAAGAGTGGAGCACAAGGGCCTGGCCGCAGATACTTTTCAATTGACATATAGCTCTGCGGCAAAGCGATGTGAATTAGCATGTGGATCCCAGTCGCCGTCGAAGCTACAAAAAACCCATTATCATCGGAAGAAAACACAAAAAGATAGATCCTTACATGATGATGGTGTTACCCGCGAGACCCGTACTTTGACTCGAATATGACCTATGTTCGATGTGTTGCCGTTGAGGGGGCTGAAGGGCTAGAGACGCACCGTGGTTTATATGCCAATATGATCACCAACAAAACGTCCTTTACGTGAGCTCAATTGAGTGTGGTGTTTTCATGAACACTGATGACGAATATTAGCGATGACAGTGGCCAACCATTAGGATCTCAGAGCATGAAACACTAGGTGAGCACAAGCGAGATCTGTGCTCCACTTGATTTGTATGACCAACATGTGCAGAGTCAACAATTGTGTGGTCAATATCACCATCTGAACGACGTAGACATCATCCTGAATCCAGTTAGTGAACAGCCGTCCCAAGTAAACAAGACAGACCTCGCTCAGTAAACACGTCAAGCCTCTCGTCATCCAAGCTCATTGTGCTTGCAGCTGCCCTCACCATGTCGCAGGGCCAGCAAGTGCAACATTGGGCCAGAGCTTTGCGCGAACACTGTCCCAAAAATTTGGCAATTATACTGATAAGAGTAAGTTGCTGAGGCGCAACCTGTAACCCGCCTATAGTTTCCTTGTCAACAAGCTGTTCACAGAAAGATCAAAACACATACTTCGTTCTGATCCTCAAACTTGCCGAATGTGGCGTGATTCAAGCTAGCAAGGCATGAAGTGATGATTTGCAACGCAATGTTAGCCTACCTAGATGATGGCGCGACTGATACCATCCACAGTAAAGTCGTCATCGTCAATGGGGGCGGTGATAGGTTCACCCTTTCGACGACGCATTGGGCCCATTTGCGAGTGACTTGGGAGTCCATTTGAATCGATTTTCATTCACTGGAGAAAGGGGTCATCGGGACAACGGTAGCTTCAGTAGGGTCATGAATTTCCTTGGGGGCTTTACCAGTCGTTTGATTCGGTGAACTTGGGTGACACGGCCTCAGTCTTGCTATCGAAAGTTCTCGCCAGTTGGATAAGTGTCTTCAAAGGTAGTGGGAGCCTGGTAAGTGGCAGCAATGAATCGTCTTGAAGGACAATGAGGATGAAATCACGCCCAACAATGCCGGTAGGGAGCGAATAAGCCTATTGGGGGAATGCCACAGGAAGCGTCAATGTTGCTGTCGCGTATATTGGGATGTATGAAGTAAAGTGGAAGTCTGGTCGGCCGAGAGCAATTGGAGAGAGAATCTATTCAGTCTTTTATGGAGCGGTTACCTATCATTGCGTGTACTGCAATGTACTGGTACTTTGTTCCAGCGTTGATCGAGTCAATTTCAGGCATCCTGTGAGTCTGTCAGACAGTGGGCGGCCAGATGCTTGTTAAATGGACGTACTATTGCACTTGGGTTTGTATAAGCATCACACAAGCTAGCAGAAGTACGTAGATAGCCCATTCAGGCTGGTCCAAAGTAGAGGGCTGAAATGAATTCAGCAACATAGAAGGTGTCGAAGTTGAATGAGAGTGCGAAAGATACTGCGCCAATATCGAGAACGGTGAACGAAACCTCGAGCCTTAAGTTGGTCTTATCAGAAGAAGCAGCTCGGTCCTTGGAAGCTTGGCTCTTGGATTGCAACTGCTTGGGAATCAGTAACTTTACATGGCGAGAGAAAGAAGGCTCTGAACCTAAGCAGTATGACAGAAGGCGTGGAACCGGAAAGTACAATATACTGCTGTGTTGTACATGAGTGTTTTCTGAGCCTGAGACAGATATATTGGTCGTGCTGTGGTAATTGGGTCCCGGTGTTCGATTTTGTTGACGATGGTTGTTGAATAGTAACGTTGAACGCTGAGCGCTGAACGTTGAACGTTGAACGCTGAAGAGTGGAGTATCGGCCCGTGTGCCGGTAACATGTGTGTCGTCCAGTTGAGTCGAGTTGGGCTTGCACGGACCAGTAATTCTCAGATAGTCTTGATGGCTGTAAAAATATCGATGAGTTCAGAGAATATGTGCCATCAACAGTACTTGATTCTGAGCTATGGCGTTCGTCGGGGGTTGATAGTCTTACTATTGGCTTTGAGGGTGGTCCCGATAGTCTCAATCACTCTGTGTAGGCTTTAGTTATCTCGTAATTTCGTGTTCCAGACATCTTGATTCTCTTTACAATTTGGCTTTGATACAGAGTTTTCTAAGTGATACAAGAGCCCGAATAGGGCACTCGCTATTCATATGCGACAGAACAAACGGATCCGAATCTGAGAAGCATGTTAATTGATAGAGAAAGGGATGCTGCCTACTACGTACTGATTTGCTGAATCTTGCAATATTGGACAGTGACGACAAAGATAGGACGGCCTCGTTGATCTTCACTCATATAGCACTCCAGGGAGGATGGACTTGGGGCCTCTAGAATAAATATATAATAAAACCTAGAAGTGGATCAGAACGTTTACGGAGAAAGTGAAGGAACAACATCGTACAGCGCTTTCATCCAGGAGAGTTTCGAGGCGCCCAGCCCGTCATACATTCCTTGCAAATGCTGTGATGGGTTGTTCTCAGAACACTCCTTCTGCTGATAGAAAGCAGCAACTTCGAGGGCTGGGCTGTAGAACATTGAGTGAAAAGTGATGCTATGGTAGTAGAAAACTGACGAGCCATAAACATTGTTCTCCGAATCGATGCTCAGAGAAAAGTCGCAGGCATCGGTGTCAGATGTAGGACGGGCAAAGGAGTTACAATCCTCTAGGTAATGGATCTTGTTAGACATATGGGCTTTGGCGTCGCAATTGGGAGAAACAGAAATGGATTTAGGGGACAATGTGATTCGTGTCTTTATAAGTACTTCAAATCTCAGCACGTGATTCCGCTGCACGGATTGCCACGCTCGAAGCTTGAAGGCTCACCAATTTGAATGGAATCAGGACACAGAGCAGGATTGGTCGCATTAATTTTTTTCGTCCCCGCCAGAGTGGCCAGGTTACCAGAACCCATACAGCAGCTGATACATCATCTATTATGCAGGGATAAGAAAATGGGGAGGAGGAAAGGACTGACATTTATTCGGGAATGATGTACCCAGTGCTCGTATCTGTACTGAAAGGTTGAATGAGGGGTGCGTGTAAGAAGGGGTCACAAAGGGATCACCGGCACCTCGTGGTGGCGCACATGGTCCATGGTTGTGTGAGTCGATGCGTCCAGTCTTAATAGAGTCGAAAATGTTATGCCCGCCCACCCTGGTAATTGGTTTCTCGACATAAGTAGTTGGTGTTGCGCGGGTGGGCTCCGCAGGGGTGATTATAACAGTCTCCGTTCTCGGTGGCGTTACGGCATCACCTCGCGCGGCAGTTTGTACGCATGGAATGCAGACAAATTTTGAATAGTAACTAAGGCAGGCGGTGAAGGTGCACCCTATCTGGCAAAAAGGGTATAATCAATTCAAAAATTAGATTGACTAAATCTAGGAATAGATATGCATACAGGTTTCCATAGTATTGGGTCTGGGTCTGTCTGCTGTCTGACCGTCGCACAGGCCTAGGTTTGTCGAACAACTCCGAACCTCGTTGGACATGATAGCGGCGGGAAGTAAAATATTAGAGCTCTCCTTACAACACCAGAGGGAGCAGCATAATCGAATGGTGCTATTTGAGCAAAGATCTCAGTATCTCTGGAATTTGTGGGCTTCGTGATTGCCACACCTCCATTCTCGCTGTCCACCCACGGTCGCTTCCACTCTGGTCAATCATATCATCGTCCCCGGTCTTGGGTATAGACACTGTCATCGCTTGGAAAAGCCTCGTCAGATAGGCTCACTAAACAGGAGGAGTAAGGGAAAACTAACCTTCCAGATTTGCTTTTCATCTTTCTCATCCCTGTCCTCCGAGTATGCGTCTTCCTCGCCAGCAGCTGCCTCATCACCGTGAAGTCCATCACCTCGTCGCCCGCTTCATCTTCATCTTCCTGGTCCTCGTCCTCATCACCTCCTCCCTTCTTCCCCTTCTTCCCGCTCTTCCTCACAACGAACTTGTGGAAGAACACCACATCAACTGGTCTGTCCTCTTCCCACCTCTTCGCAAACGACGGATCATTCACTGTGATCACCTTGCCCAGTTCCCCCTCCATTAACTTGACGCCCGTCCCATCGAGCCCACTAGCCGCAGGCTGCATCGCCTTAGCAGAAACCGTCTTCGTGCTCTTGTGCATGAACCATTCTAAGAAGTGCGAGAGAGTGTTGAGGGATAGATCATCACTGGCTGCGAGTGGCTGCGAGGATAACAGTTATTGCTCTAGGAGTGAGATGCTTGGGTGGCGGTAGTGGTGCAGAAGGGGTGTCTTATGGGGTTGAGTTAGGTGTGGATCAAACACAAAGCTCGTGGATGGTACTCACCAACTCTCATCAGCATGCGAGTCTCATTTGCGAGGGTCATACGGTCTCGATGATCGGGCGTCGTGCTGAAGAGCTAACAACAGAGTAAGCAAAATATAACATTTGAGAGAGGATTGAATAGGATTCACCTCTCCGAAGAGGAATAGTCTGCCTGCTGCAAGTTCTGGCGCACCACTCCCAATGGACACCAGTACCTGCACGAACCCATGAAAGAAAGCCTTGACATGGTCTTCGTTCTTGGCTTTGATTGACTTGAACAGGAGATCGTAGCCGACGAGGTCGACGAGGTCGAGGAAGGTTGCAAGGAGGTTGCAAGGAGATAGACGACGTGATCTGCTGCATGTGGACAGGACTTTGGAGCATATGTTGAACGTCGGGGTATGGGTATTTTCCATTAACGCGTATTCCCAAGGGACAGCTACGGCTTCCCATGATTGTCTGCGTGTATTTCAGCCTGGAACCGCCAAGCTGGGGAGGTTCCTCTGATTCACTGAGGTGCAGACTTGTTGGCATCGCGAGCTCTGGCCATCGGTCAATGTCAGCAAGGGAGGGAAGCGAGGATGTACGAATTGGATGTATGTGCTGCATCGAATGAGAGGAGTCGTGGCCCGTATGGATCCACCACCTCCTGAAGATATGTTAGGCGAAGACGGTGAATGAGATAGCTGTATATCATGATATAGATAATGTGTGGATCTGTTTCGAAAGGAGGGCCTATTCATTATCCGTCAGGCTAGAATCTTGGTAAAATGAGTATGTCACTTACCTCTCATCGCCTGCGACGATTGTGGCGAATGCGCTCAGTCAACGCCAGTGAGAATGACAGAGATCAACTTGGAGTCTGCATCCTCGACCTCGGTGAATCCCGCATACTAAGTGAATTTTGCTCTTACTCTGGTTTTTCGCGGAGGAGCGTGAAGATGTGTTCATAGCCTGTGTGCGGACGTATGGAAAAGGATCAATGGAGTGTCTTTAGACGAGTTAGTAAAAAGATCTCCACTCGAAACTGGATCAACTTACCTCGAGGATCTGTATCGAGAAGATATTTTTTGGCCAATCTTCGAAATACCACATCAGGAGATGCTGGCCTGTAACGCGTAACGTCTGGCGCAGAAATACCTATGTGACTCGTTCAGTTTGTCGAGACATACAAATGCGTTGCACTCACTCTAAGTTGCGATTCGGGGCACCACCTCCACCCCATCGATCCACGCACAAAGCCTACAGACTCTCTTCCCTACTTCCCTTTCCCTTTCCTGGTCGAAGGCAGGGATGTTGTGTATCGGCCCAGTTTGTACAAGGAGAGTCAAAGCACTCAGTCGATCGGAAATGTACCGGAATGGATGATTTTGATCATGAAGCTGGCCTCCGACATATGAGATGAAGACGATTTTTGGAAGGATGATACATCTTGATCATGTAGAGCAGCTGCGCGCGCGATGGAAGATATTGCGAACAAGGTCCGGCTGGTGAATGTCAGTTAAGAATTGCAATATTAATTGGAAACGCACGCATGTCGACGATGGTTTCAGCTACTATGATATTCGACTTGGCTTCTGTTTACTTTTCTTCGTTTTGCAAATTTTGCTTGTGTTGAGGCGCGCCATGCTCTCGTGGTGGTGGAATGGGTCAAGTTTTTCTCGGATCTCGGGCCAATCAATCCGGAATATGCCCTCCCTGCGACCATTCTCGCCAAGTGGAATCTACTCTACACCCAGGATATGTCTGCGTCGGCGATGGCTGCTGCTATCCCTTCAAATACGAGTGATGATCAGTGTATGTCCTTCCTCACTTTCACCTACGCTTCAACTAGGCTAATATCCTTTCAAGGCTATTACTATGGACATGATCTTTGTGTTGATTCACCTCAAATATACCGTACTGTTTCCTCTGTATATGTATCAACCTTACAAACATATAGCGCATCTAGAATAGTAAACACATCAAACCATCAATTGGACCAGTTAAACACAGGGTGCGGGCACAAGACAATAGTTGCCACCATCGAGGCTTCCAGTCCCAAGCTCTCGGACCACTCGGGAATATATACCAGCACATAGCTAATGAGTTATCTCAAATATTTTCTGACTTTGAGCTGATTTCATTGTCCGAGCTGCTTGGCTTTCTATTGATTTAAAGTGAGCACAGCCACTCATTTACGTGTGACAATGACAAGTACATGCTTACGCTACGTGCATGCTTGCGCTGTTACTGACCGCACAAGGATTCTTCGTCCAACTCCCAGACACCTGACTATCAAGCAAAGCAGATTCTTCCTAGGCCGCCTCGTACCGCTCTTCAGTCATTCGATGGCATCCCTATTGTTCCTTTCGTAAAACTCGCAAGCCAAGAACTTCGCGTCCATCGTCCCGCGTTGGATAACTAACATAATTCGGTCAGAAAATTTACACCAGGGAAGACACACATACTATCACGTAGGTGGAAGGGCTAATGAAGTTGCCGCAATGATCTTAGCTTGGTGGCTTCTTGAGACTCGGTGAATAGTAAGTCAGATCGAGGATAATCAAAAGAACAGGCAACCCGAGGCCTTCAGACTTCAATGTCCAGCGTGTATATGAAGTCTGTATTCAAGAGATCAGACGAATCGAACACCGTTTCTGGAACGATACGTACCCAGAATTGTCTTGACACACGCTCCTGATTACTGGCTCCGCTGCGGTTGCGGGCTAACGAACACAACATCGGTAAAAACCCCACCCTCATTCGAACTCTACCTTCAACAACCTTCAACAACGCATGTTGCATGTTGCCCTTCGACCGAAGAGAGCTTGGGCTCAGGTGCCTTTGGATATTCCAACAATGTAAAGGATAAAGGAGGTCCGTGAAATGCTGCAAGAACTGACGAACAGCTTTAGACAATGTTGGGGAACATCTCATCAACAGAGTTCTTGATCCAGACATCCACAGTCGGGTCGTCGACGTTCAGCGTGGTTGGTGAGCGATCAGCTCGTTGCCAATTTCGTCCTGGTGCTCATCAAGCCATTTGTACACCGTTTTGAGGTTGACAAGTACATGTCTGTCTCCCATAGTCTCGTCCAACCTCAAGCACAAGTACGCGAAGAGGTTTGATCTATGGAAAATCAGACTGGGCACCAGTGGAAAGAAGCGGAAGTCGACTTACAACTTCAGGAATCGGCTTTCCCAACTTTGAGTTAGCCACTAGGATCCTGTCCGGCGGGTCGTTGTGAACAAAACACGCTGCGTCCACGCCAACACCTCATACTGGGGAAGGGAAGGGGGATCTCCAAAGGCAAAACGACGGGCGGTATACTCCGAGAATTCCTCCAATCGAAGAGCACAATGTCTGATTGGCTCCCTTGCAATGAGGCGCATCTCATCAAGTTCTTTCCACATCTCTTCCGAAATCCCAACGCGCAGCGGTAGGTCCTCGCAATATACCAGGAAGACAAGTTGGCTCTTTGAGCACGATCGGTTCCAGAACGAGCCTCCGTGTCTATGCATTCTTCATGGACAAAATGAAACATTGATGATGCTCCAAAGGCAGCAAGGAACAGAGGCCCACTGGCATAGAGGGTGTTTATATTGACGAGTGTGCGATGTCCGTTGGGTAGTTAGATGGGATCGCGAGTAAATGTCGATTCTGCCAGTAACGCTGCAATGAGCAGTTTGTATAAAGGAGAATCTGCAGCGCTCAAGATCCTTTCTGCACGCATGTTCAGCTGGTCGTAAAGATCGTTGGCTGGAACGGAAGCACCGAGGAGAGAAAGGCTGGACGATAACTAGCACAAGGCTTCGTTGTGAGCGAACTCCCGATATCTGGCGGAAAGTTGGTTGGTAGCATCTGTATCTCGGTAGCCTTGAGAAGTCGAGCAGATTTATTGGGGGATCCGGCAGGCCAAATGAGGAGATTCGCAGCGACCGGTATGAGGTATGGCGATGTAGTAAGAGCCTGATCTCGACACCATTTTGCGAACTTGTCTCGCGATTCTTCGTCGAGTAGGCCGAACTTCGACATCTGTCGCGTCGACCACCCTCAAGAACATATCGAGCTTGAAAATGTTGGTCAGATCGCCCTGCAGCAGCACAGTGACTGCAGGGGCAACCTATGATCATTGCGAAGAACCACAGACATCCCCATGATATCCAGGCAGCGAACGATATCTGGCATAAGAATGAAGGAGCGGTCAAATGAACGGGTAGAGTTGTCGTCATGGGAAGGGAAAGCATTGAGAAGAGGTTGTATGCGCTGGCGTCAGGAGATGCGTATCCAGTAATTTTGAGTGCTTGTTGACTGAACTCTCCTTCCTCCATCAACTCTCCGCGTTCTGCATGCAGTGACCAACCGCGAATGATACGTCGCGACACGTTCAGTAATAGGTTGTGACACTGTTAATCTTCGAGAAAATGAGGAACTGTTGTGCATTCCCCCAGTAGGGACGGACTACATAAAAGAGAGCACTTCAACAAAGCTGGACAGGAAAAAGAGAAGAGAAACGTACCAATCTGATCCCGAGCATACTTGGAATCTTGGGTGGTTTTCAAGACAGAGGCCTGATTGAGGCGAGAGTCGCTACGAAGAGGTAGCCTGAAGATTGTCTGTGAAAGTCAGGATTATGAAAACGCGAAGAGTTTAAGACATACCCCGTCGTACTTGGTGGTCTTCGAAAGTTCGAAACCAAACAAACCATCGATATTTGCGAGATGGTCAGGATAAAGTCTGGTTTCAACGATCAACCTTCTGTTCTTGAGGAGCACTAAGAAAAACAGAACATACCTCTTCATCAGACAGGGGGAACCCTCACTTCTGAAAGATGGAAGATCGACAAAGCGCCTAAGCTAAATTGTCCAATTGTGTTAGTCCTTCCCTCCTTCCCTCCAACACCAGTTTTGCAGATACCATCGGAATCCGCCTGGGTAAAGACACTGTCGTTGTAAATGACAAGAGACGAGCACCGCTGGAACGGCACCATAGCAGGCAATAGGACCTGCTCCGCCGGAGCTAACGCGTCATCCACCAGGATCTTGGACTTGGTAGCTCCCGCATCAGACACATTTGCGAAAAACTCTGTAAGTGTCTGCTGCTCCCCATATTGCTTAAGCACGTTTCGAATTGTAGTTGTCAACTTCTCCCCCATATCCAGCCTGGGTCCTTCAAATGGAGGAACTTGAATCCAAGTCGGCTCAGGTGCAACCGTCTTGCGGTGAGTCGTCCAATCGCGGATGTGCGAGTGTCAAGTCGCCTGCTTCCAGATAGGCTCGCTCGCCAATATCATTATAGAACACTTCTTTCGAGGGAAGAAGGTTGCAGTACACGAGGACGGCTTCGCGTTCTTCTTCGCTTAGGTTGACTGGTAGAGCTTTGAGTACCATCAGCGCCTAAATCAAAAATGAGCATTGGTTAATCATGATTTCATTCAACGTACCGCCTGGAGCTTCTCAATTGTTGGTTGTTGATCCTGCAGATTCTTCAATTCAGCGATGAGAATGTCTGTTCCGGGCCTACAAAGTAAAATCAGCACATAGATACTATTGGGGAGCAGTCCGGCTAACCTTTCAGTGCATCCCATCTTCGTCAAGAAAGCCTTGATTTCTGGACGCTCCGCGAGAGGTGGCGGGATCTCGTAGGATCCGGGAAGTGGCAACGGCAGATAAAACGCAGCATGGCTAGTCGTCGCAACATGATGTGGCGAGATCGGAACCCACGCCAGCTCCTCCGTGATATTCTTCAACGTAGCCCAATCCTCCTCCTCCAGTACCCTCAAACTCAACTCCTTGATCAGAGCTTGAGTCTTCTTGTACATCTCCTTTGGTTGACCCTTGGCAATAACTGCACCAAGCTGCTACAGCATTGCCCACCAAGGGAAACACCTCGTCGAACAGCTCCGGACGGTGCAACCCCGGTCTAAACACTCCTCATGCTCCAACATCCCTCCCCCCCGATTCGAGACCCATTTCGCATCCACCGGGATCTCCAGCTGCGTAGCGTCGAATCCATGCGTATACAGCAAAGAGTGCGGGGAACCCGATCCCCGCTTTCCGCGTACAAAGTGGTTAGAGGCGATACCGGATCCACTACATACTCGAGCGACTTGAGTGTTCCATTGAGTACGGGTATGAAGTCGACTTTGGTATGAAGTCGACTTTTCGAAGGATGTTGATTAGACGAGGTGGGAGGCTTTCGCGATGCTGGACTATGTATTCCATGAACGCCGTCTGCAGATACTTGCTCTGCTCCAGGAAGTGCTTTAGTGCCAAACCGACAACATCCGCCTCGATCAAAGGGATATTGTTATCTGAATTGAGGTGGGCGAGGAGTGCAAGATCGACGGCGACCCATCGAGGAAGGCAACATCATGGGCGAGAGGGAGTAGAGTGGATGTAGATGTGGTGACACCAAACACCGTATTGCGCTCTGGAATGGAACCGATCTTCTTGGTCGTATTCGTCTTCGCTGCCTTGGTTTGGAAAGTCGGCAAAAAACGAAGTGTTGACTTCTCGGGCTTCACGAGGTTGGGTGAGACGACGAGGATGGGGAAAATGGGTAGCGATCGCAGTGCGCGTTGTTGATTTTCGTCCAAACCCATGGACGGGGCAGTTGTCCAAAATGGCTTGAACCATGAACAGTAGGAGAGCAGTAGACTCGCGAAAACCCAGACGGAACTCTTTCGGTATTTGTAGGCGCTCCAAGATCGCATGAATGTGGATAAGATGGAACGAGGTCAAGTCTTGACCACATCCAGGGCAGCCAAATTGAAGTTGGGATGAAGGAAGTTGATAGTCAGGCGCTGAAGCACAGCAACTACTTGCGAGTCGACACCTTCGTCACTGAACACGCTTTCTGCAGGCGATACCAGGAGGACCGTCGTATTCGGAAGTATTCGGAAATCGCCGACCGTCTAGCGGGTCCCTATGCGTCCAGCTCCCTGCCCATGTCCAAAATCTCGATAACCATAGAACTATAACCTCGTCAACATTGGCCATCCGACGACATGTAGAAAAGTCCAGACCAAAAGGTGTTGCCTTCAGGTATTCCACCACATGTTCGGGTGTCAATGCGGTGAGGTTGAGAATCCTGGGACCGTCCTCCAAGAATAGTTCGCGTACAGGCGGAGAGAATGATTTGATAGGAATAGCGAAACCATCGAACCGTCCCCAAATTTCGGTGGCGTCTCCATCGAGCATGATATGGTGGGCAGCCCCATCCTTGCGAAAGAGAGTAGTTGATTTGTGATTTGAAAGGGGGGTAAGCGGGAGGCAAATGATATGTTCTAGGTCCTTGGATGATAATAGATACTCCACTAACGCGAGGTGGTCTTCAGCGTTCATACTCTCTAGCGCAGGGGTCTTGTCCTACAAAAAATCAGCCGGAATCATGGCAAGATAGATAGCACAGAAAACGTACCAGCAACGCGGCATGAGCAGTCCCTGGGACGAAAGGAGTATATAAGAGGTGGTCCTGGGTCAACATCGCCTGGATGTGTTATGGTGGCTGGACAATCGATAGGCGAGCATTAGCCACGCACCGCAGCGCGATGGAGGGTACCGCGACAGAGGCAACATAGACCATGAAAGCGCCCCGAAGGGTGATGGATTCCATCCAGAGATATGCGGGATGGTAGGCCATACTGCAGAATCCGAGGTCACGACAGTGGAGAGAATGTTGTGCGTCGAAATGATCGGTCTCGATGACTAAGCTTAGCAGCGTCGCCCAGGCTCTTGGGAGATATTCGTCGAAGGGCATTTGGTTCCACTCTATTAGAACACTGTTATCATGATGTTTAGACCTGTGAATAAGATAGAACGGAGTTTTGAGGGCACATACCTGTCATCACTCCCTTTCACAACCCCCACTTCCACTCGATTTGACAGATTTTGACGCGACAGAGTGAGCGCAGATAACCCTTGAATGTGACACGGGAAACCTGTTCGGATGGAGAGCAGCAGATAGGTGAAGAGACGGCCAAAGTTCTCTTCAATCCTATCCAGCGGTACCGCAATGGATATGTTGCGGAAAAGTTTGTGTTTCTCCAGCAACAAATGGACATCGCGTCCAAGACGCTTTAAAATGTCCGAGAGAGCATCATCTTGCGGAACGGAGGACTGTAGTATACGCCACCGACGAGATGGTTGTGACTTGATATCGATCCGAGCAATAAAGGACGTTCCTTGCGATTCCTGCAACAGCGATGTGCCGGTAAGGCAGGTGCGACTATTACTCTCGCTTATTTCCCAGACTTCAATCCGACGAACATGCTTTAAAGAGAGTTGCGAGATGGCTAGCTCCTCTCGGATGAAATCGGAAAACAAAGTACGAATCTCATTAGGGGTTACGACTTGTTTGCTTGAGTCGAAGGGGTAGACGTATGGCTGAGCCGCGCTCGAGGGGAAGAAGTCGAAGGTTGCAAGATGATTGGGATATGAATGCACATCGAACTTGGAACCGCCACTATCGGAGAATGTGTGCTGTGGATCCAGTATGGCCAGTGAAGAAGACGATAGGATTTGTGGATTGTGACCTGTCCGCGCATCAATTGATATACTTGAATGCTGTGGAAGAAACACACATGATAACAGGACCTAAATCCGATTCCGTACTTGCCTATCTTCGATGTGTCGGTCTTCTTTGAGGATCGGTGGATGCTCTGAAGTGCGTCCCAGTCGTCTGGGGAGAACAGTGTGTCGTTGTAGGCCAACAGTGCGGGGCCTTGCGTAACTAGGTTAGGGTGGAACAACGAGGTGGTTGCATGGTTTCGTGAATCTAGCACGGATATCTGAAATTTGTCAAAAGCATAGACGGTGTATACGATACTTCAACGTACCTGCTTAGTGGCCTTTGCATCGTCCGACTTCTGTATCGACTCCCGATTGAAAAAGGATGTGTTCCAAGGAATGCAGCGATAGTATCGGTGGGGCTGGCGTACTCCCCAAATGACAGAGCCATGGTCGTGAACAAGATATGGTGGAGCCTTCATGGGCAATTAATGCTTTATATGTGATGGATGTCGTGCGACGCGACACGTCTGGCAGTTCTTGTTATTCCGTCTTCTTAGCTCTGCCATAGGGAAACCTATTGGGTCAATAAGCAGAAAGAAGAGCAACAGACTTTGCAACGAACGAGGACTGTAATGCATGATTAAATGATGTGTATCAGACGAAATGGGCCGGATGGCGTTTGGGAGGACAGCATGTTGACTGTCTCGTGTTGCTTAACTCCCTGGTGATTCATATCAGAGCTTAGACTAGGCGAAAGTCCAGAAGCTTGACGCGCGAGTATGTCGAAGGTGATGGTAAGAGAAATGGCGGGGCCGATCAATTACTGATGTATATAGCATCCTTGACTTGTTTTCACTTTCAGCATTTCTCTGTAACGACGTTCACCATACTTGTCAAAATTCATCGTCATCCTGGAAAATTCTTCGGTCCTACGTGGATATAGCTGTCCTTAGTCGTACAATAATAGTGCTGGCGTTCACAAACGGCGATGCTTATCGACAGCCCCAACTTCAGAACGCAGGTTTGGATCTACATACATGTACCACTTGTTACTATTACTGACCGTTTGTAACAGCGCGAGCATTTGATGCTACTTATGAAGAAATCCTTACACCTGAACTCTACATTTTCTCCAGCTTGTATCAGACTCAACGCAAGGTAGGGTTCATACCCAGTGTCATTTCCCTGTTCTCATAATCAGCCATAGCTTCGAATTATCATGAAGCTTCGTCCCTCTCGCGTCGAACCATTCTCTCTCGTCTGGCTTTATTAATCATGTGTGTCGACTCCTGCCACCCTACAAAGATCGTAACCGCCAGCCTTCACAGAATTGGGGGTGCGCGCGGCTGGTATTCTGAGTGATGAGGCTCCTCCCTTCACGCACATGTCCTTTTGGCGACCTTCGTTCGGGTTCTTTTGGTGGCAAATTCAAAGAACATATGCAGTAATGCGAGATGATGCGGGCAGGCCAAAGCAAAAGTCACTCTTTATGCTGCTTCGTCACTTTGAAGCAAGATGTAGACGTCGTGGGAGACCTTCAGATAGAGTATATTCTCTCTAGAACTCAAGGTACGCCTGGACACTGTGTCATCTATATCCTCAATGATAATCTACCCAAATTCAGATAGTACTCTGCTGTCGAGACTTCGTACGGGGTTGGGAGTCGGCGAACTAAGGAGCGTCATGAAGATCCATTGACGACGGTCTCCTACTATCAGCCCATTGGCGTCGGTCGAAATAGTCATTACTGATCAATAACCACTACTCTCTAGGTAATTTGGCATTAGAAGCGAAGCCTTGTTTAGACTAACACATGGCGCTCCTTAGGCACCATCCTAATGCTAAAACGTCGACATATCACGATAGTTTTTAACTCTGGTAAACTTGCAGTGTGAACGTGTAGGCTTGTGGCGATTCTACTGACTGACGAGTTTTCAGACTACAAGAAATCGTAGCACAGCCACCGAATCGAACACATTATTCGACGCATCGTCCATGATCAGTTGAGACTGTCTGAATCTGCACCAATGGTTCCATAAAGACAGCATTACCGATGTAATGCGCTCATGGACAACATTACCACCATTCTCGCCGCTCTCAAACCCAGATCAATCAATTCCAATCGCATGGACTGGCGCAGGCTAAATCTGCCACCGAAGCAGCCACTGGTGGAAAGCTCAGCCAGCAGCGTCAAGAACTCGTGAAGCGGGTGAGCGAGATCTTGGATGCGTACAAGACTTTGAGCAACAACAAGAACGGCATATCTGCTTCTCTACCCTTGTCTTTGCTTTAATTGACCCCACCTTAGGAGACGATATTCTCCAGGATGCATTCTGGCACCTCTCCGAAGGCAACATCTCTGCTAATTCGACGTCTCCGCTCCTGATGCTCCCACGGACATCGATGAAGCCAGCAACGACGTCAAAGCCATCCAAAAAGTTCTTCGTGGCCTCGTCCAGATCGTTTGGTCCAGCTTAACTGCCGAATGCTCAGAGCTCTCTTCTCTGACTTTTCTTCTTTCCCTCGATTGTCACTCTCCCTCTCCGATGCGGCCGAGCTTCTCGAGGAGCAAGCTTCCAGGACAAAGCCAAGTCTTCGGGGACCGAGTATGAGGTGAGACAGGGCAAGTGCGACACTGTTGGGCACAACAAGGAGAGCTTGAAGGAAGAAGAGGGCGTCACGGTTCAGTTTGAACATGGTATGAATAGCTTTAACGAGCCGGTGTCACTGCGATAGGCACATGCCAATAGGTCTGCAAAGGCGAAAGAAATTGTTAGCAACATGTCGTCCAAAATCCAAGCCGCTTTTGACAAGGTCAGTGTACTATCTTGTTCAACATCATTTTTCATGTCTGACTCTTTATCAAGTTTTAAGAACGTGTTCAAAACGATTCTGATTACAACAAGTCCATTTCTACCCTCATCGACATGTCTGAAAAGAGGCTCACTCAGACTGAAGGTGTTGTCAAATCGACCAATGGTGATGCGGTTTTCTACGATCCCACACCCGAGCAGCACCTATCGAAAGCCATCCAATGTCTAAAGGCACTCGTTGAACGTCTGGCTGGCAACAAACCATTGTTGGACACTCACACGGTCGTCGCTGCACCATCCACATCCAGAACGACAAAAAATTCGTAGAAGTCGTTTCTTCAGCTCCATCCGACGCGCGCTTGACGAGCCTTATTACGTGAAGAGCGACGTATGAAAAATTGGAATCGCGGTTCGAGACCTGGGTCCTGGGGCTCCTGGGAGGCAGGATCTGGTCCTCTAGCTGTGTCCAGGGTATTGGCACACGGGCATATTGAACAGGATATCGTACCTTGCGAGGAAAGTTGCAGTACCTTACAGGAGCTTGTAGGCGCACAATTCCAACAATGATACCTACAACATATAACTCTACACGAACTTTTTGAGCCTTTAATCTATAGGAATTCGTTAATACAGATGCATAGGGATCAGCCATACAGGTGCCGTACGAAAGATACTTAGAGAAGCGTAGTAGCTAGTCAGAATCCGATAGAGTCAAGTCAATAACTATACTATTGTCCTCCCTCTCATCGTCAGATATAGAAATGACAGAGGTGGCACCATCATCACTACTCTGTATATCAAGATCCTCCTCCGTCATAGCTGACGTGGCAGACTGAGCATCATTAGATGAGCTTGATCTGGCCGTCGTCAGCGTCCTAAGAATGGGGAGTACTGGGATGTAGGCAGTTTTGGTTTGGTGACTCTTGGCAGCTTTGTCGGGAAAAAAACTGGCGAGCATCAATTGAGGGACAGCGACACGGTACCGATGTCGCTTTCCGTCATCTTCCTTCATCGACGGATGACGCAGGAATAGGCCGTCTGTCCGGACTTGAACTTGTGAGATGTTGAAGTCAGGAGATGCAGCCGAGTCTTGCACGTCGCCTACAATGGCAAGTATATCATCCTCGTCAATGCCTGCATTATACAAATCCGTCTTTGACATCTAGAACAAAGCTAAGTACTGCAACACGAAAGGCGCAAGAAACAGAACATACCTGGAGTTGAATGATCTTGAAGAAGAGACCAGGAATCAGGTGGATTCGATATAGAGATCCAACTGAGTTTCCAAAGTATTTGTTGCAGAGCTCTAAGAGCCTTGAAACATCAGGCGATCGAGGTTTCCAGATATCTTCGACAGTCGACGAAACCAGTGGTGAAGCGTATAGGGAAAGTGTGTTGTATGACGGAAAGGTCAAGGGGATATCATCTGCAATTTTCCCGCACAGGTGTGGAAGATGGCCAGCAGTATTTGTGCGAAGCTCTGAAGCTAGACGGTGACGCCAGTCGTGAGCAAACTTGTCAAAGTCGTCTCGGGACATCTCATAGAAGGCTTCAAGAAGTTCATCACCTAAGCTGGTTCGAGCTAGACCACCAGCAACGCTCGATCCGCACCCAATGAGACCAGTCTGAAAGAGTGTTAGATTGCGAGCCAAGTTTGAGCCGTCTCGTCACCTTATCATAATCCCCACCTGCTACCAGCGCAAATAGGATTAGGCCACCGCGCGTGATTCCTAGTGTCTGTGTAATAGTGTCACGGGAATAGACTGAGATTGACGGTGTTTTGGCCTTCCAGTCAAAACTAGCATATCATCAATATATTGACAGAATTCATGGAGATGGGTACATACTTTCGGGCGACACACTGAGCGCCAAAAACCATGGTATCACTGTCCTCAGTAATGACCAGGTCAAGGAGGTGAAGGCGACTCATCATTGCGAGTTCCGCTTCTGCTTCGCCAGGTGCCTGTAGACAGTCAGCTATCGTCCAGGAAGCTCCCACCAAAGTATACCTGATGATGATAAAAACCAAACGCATCAATGAGTTCCCTGATTGGTTCGACCATCCAGTGGGCCTTCTTGATAACACGAGTGTTCCTTTTGATGCTCGGCCGTTTGTCACCATCGAAGACAAATATTGGGACAACACTGAAGTTGAGCATTCCACCGAGTCGTCGAAAGACCTCCTTTAATTCGGCACCGAGACCCTTTTGCTGATGATACTGGTTCGGTGACCGTGAGATGCTCTCCATCATATGCCTGTAAAATAAGGTGAGCAATCTAACGAGTAGGCTGATGAACATCGACATACGATACATCTATCCCAACCAATCCTACACCCCTTTCGTGTCGATTGTTCTGAGAGCATTCCGATGCGCATGTCTCATGGAGTGAAGCTGT
Organism: Flammulina velutipes; assembly: GCA_011800155.1. NCBI lineage: Eukaryota > Fungi > Basidiomycota > Agaricomycetes > Agaricales > Physalacriaceae > Flammulina > Flammulina velutipes. The sequence continues at coordinate 3,353,266 of CM022370.1, read as the reverse complement.
CTTCGCAGTAGATGCCAAAAGCTAGTAGAGGGATTATTGACTCGCACTAGGAACATAAGGATGGAGCATACCGAATGAAGATAGTTGACGCCCATGGTAGCAGAGCAAGAGCAATGTCTCTAAAAGTCGATCGGCTCCAAGGGTCTAGACACATACACGTGGCGCAGTAATAAAGTCACCTCCTACTGTAGCTCACGCTCAGTAGCTCTTGTAGCCTTTAGCGCGCGCTTGTAATCCAGAAGTTGTCCCACTATTGGCGCCGGCAGGCAAGGCACGCGCGTAGTGGCTAGCTAGGTACGCTCACAGACATTAGAATTGGCTGGGGATATCTCTGCATCTAGAATTCCAAATACAATGGCACATTATACTGTATTAGAGTCTAAGCACAACTCATAGCCTTGTTGATGGAAAAAACCCACCAATATATGAAGATGGCCACTGACATGCCCTCTTTCCCGCCACCTGGCTTATCCCTCCATCTCTACCAGTGATGCGGAGTAATCCTTCGTCCCGTCCCCAGTAGCAATTGTTTGATAAACTGATTTTCAGAAAAGAAACACCGCACAATTGGCCAAGTCGGCATACCGACTAGCCATCCATTAGGATGGTGTTGACAAATTGGAAGTCGGGCTTTTGTTCATTATCAGTTGGATATTGCAGTGACATGAAGAGGATTTACCTGACAGTGCGTGCAAGCGATGGTCAATACGAAAAAGAGTGACACAACATCACGAGTGTGACACGTCGCGTCCTCACGCACGCACGACTGCCACGAGCACAGACATCATTCCCCAACAAGTACATTTGTAGTTCTTGCCAGTCTTGCGCTCATTGTCCTCAGGATGTATGATTGTGTTTGATCATCTTCATCTTATTTGAGATGGAAAGTACTGTAAAGATACCGGTAAGTATCGTCTTGGAACCTCATTACCGGGTTTTGTTACCATCTTGATACTTACCTTTCACCTGTCAAGGATCCCGACGATGATATACAGAAATGAGTGAGGTACTCGTAGTCATCATGATTGTACTATCGTTGCTTTCTTTCATCGGTTTGTTACCCCACCGCCTGTCGGCCCCACCCCCACTGATTCATTCAGCTCCGTGATCTGCGACTGGAACGTGCTAAGTATCGTTCTACGTTACAGATGAATCGACGCGGCGAACCTTAATTCATCATCACCATCATCCTAGTGATTTGGAATGTCGCTCAAGCTAGATCTTCACTCGTACTTCAGATCTCCTCCAGGGCGATGTAACTTGAGTTTAGATCAATGTAGTAAATTCTCTGGACGTAGTTACAACAATAATAGATATCTGTGAAACTGAAAAGTAGTGGTCCATAATCAAGCACAATGACAAGAGCGATTACATGTGAAGCATTTGATAGCCGGGGGCCTCTCAAAATTGAAAAAGTCCTTTCGAAGGAGCATCGCGTCATCGTTCCACGAGATGAGATATTTCACGATCGTCAGATGTGAAAAGTCCATAGACCATCCTCCCCATTCACATATTTGTCGAAGAGGCCAACGAAGGTCGACTGATAACCACTGACATCCACCCCTTCGGAAAGAGTGAGTGCCGTATGAATAGACATCATCTATGTCTATGTCCATGAGGTTGTTACGGAGGTTCTGAAGAAAGAATTCCGGGGTCTGGCATACTCCAGTAATAAGTGGGTGTCAATGGACTGGAGGACGGCTATGTCGTACCATGGGCTCATTTTTCATGATGATTGGCTCGTGAGCTGTGTTCATCTTGCGGAATACATACCCTTGCTTGACTTGCGAATGTGATATCCAGGTAGAGAGAGCTCGCACGGGGCAGAGGTAAGCCATCGACGCAGGGAACTTTCGAATTATAAAAGGTTTGATATCTGCAAGGCTGTTCAATACTCTTCAAAGGAAAGAAGACGTAGACGAACCTCCGAATTGATGTGTCTTACGAAAGGGCAGCATCAAGGTCACAAATGGTGTACCATCCTCGTCAATTTCCCATGATATATCGTGAGTTTGAATCTTTAGCACCTCGTCCACACGCAGCAAGCAAACAAATGCTAGAGTGTATATTGCATGCAGGCAGATTCTGAGGCTCGTGCCACACCAGTCATCAGATGATGGAACGGACTGAGCATGTTTGTTATGACGAAACATATGTTCGATCATAGCCTGGAAGATATTGAGAGTCATATCAGCAATAGTGCACTAGCTTACCGCGGTTATAGCTCGAGCACTGGTTGGTGTTTCGCCGTAATGCTGAACCTACACATTCCATGAGTGGACTTGAACGGACTGGATACCATTGATGTACCTTTCGACGATGAAGACCCCGGCAATACTGAGCCAATACCAATGAAAGTGATGGGTTACCTTCCCCAGTCGTGCCATTCCAAGCTGTCCTGCCACGACCCCCATTAATGCCAAAACCTCTGGTCATTGCGGAGCGCATCTTCATGGCATGAGACCAGGAGCCTGGCTGATCTTTTCGTGGCTTTTTCCACATGTCCGTAATATCGCAGCTGAGTATGATGCGTCAACACACTAGTAGCTATGATATGGACAGAAGGGCTTACTGCTTCATCAACCAACCAATGATCCAAAGGTCGGTTTGAGGATTTAGCGCTTTCTGCAAAAAGATGTCGGTTCCTGCATGAATATAGCCTTGCTCGACGCAAAATGCATTGAAGGATTTCATGAGCCTGGGGAAAGGGGTCAGCAATATTGAGCTGTGCGTCAGAAAATGCATACCCCTTATAGGCGAGCTTGGTTTTTATCTGAACCGCTTGAGAGGCGGCTTCGAGGATATTCACGACGGATTGATTTTCATCCTCTCTGGAACGTTTTTTGGAGGGGTGAATTGTCTCCTGAGAAGATTGGTCGGTAGGGATCGTTTCTGCCTCCTCGGCCAGATCGTCAGCCAAGTCCAAATCGCCTGGATCAAGAGCAAAGGATGGGATAATAGTGGGAGATTGAGCGGGCGGCATGAACGATAGTGACGGTTATGGATGAAAATGCGGATGTTCGAGACAACTCAAATAACCGATCGCATGTCCGATCTCATGCGCTCAGCCGATATCAGAGCGCAAGTATCGTGCTGTTGAATATTCATATTCTCTTACCTCCTACAATAGCTCTCAAGAAAAGCCACCATAGCTGTGATTGCTGAGACAAGCTTCGTAGGTCAGGATAGTCGGGCCTTTAGTTCCGCCGCGGTGGATAAGGCTGTCCTGGGGTTTACTATCCAGGCTTCGGAGGAAGCGTGTTCATCGAACCAGTAGGATCAGTATGAGTTGAAGCGAAAGTGTCTGTTTCCATTCATATCTGTCTAAAAACCCTGGAAATACTTGTCAATATCTCGCCTCGATTAAACACGTTCCCGGGGACATGACATACACGGATGATACCAAGTCCAAGTCCATCTTCTTGTATGACAGTGAGTAGCGCATCGTGCCTTCAAAGTACTTGACAGGTGTTGGCGAGGGCCGCTTCCCGTAGTTGAATTTATGAGTCACGCAGGCGCAACTCTTGTATATGGGAAAAGGGTAAAGTTCGTCAAAAGAATGACGAAACTCACCTCGTCCCCTTCTAAGTAATTGAAGTGACGAATTGACCTTCTTCTTACCCATCCTTGGTGTATACTCTCGGTAAAATCGAAAATTGAGAGGGTATCGAAAGCCATAACGACAGGATCGTCGGGGTGGCGCTTTCGCGCGCAGGATGAATTGGACGCGACGGACAATGATAGAGCTGGCAATGTCAAGGGCACATTGGACTGCGTCGATAACTGCCAAAAATGGAGAATAAGCTTCTAAGAGGCTCAAGGACCAAATTGTTGAACACTCGCTTTCTGGGCTGTCGTCCCAGGCATCAGTCTCTGACGAGAAATCAGCTTCAAGTCGTCGCGTGTGTGGGAATGACGTGGTCCCAATACTGATTCCTATGCCCCAAAGTTTTTTTTTGTCAAAACGTAGAAATCGAACATAACGATTCAAGACGTCTGCCAAAGGGAACGCGATTGAGTGGTTTAACAGTGCAAAATGTAAAAACCTCACTGTATAGAAATCGGGCAAGTCAAGTGGCATCCGAAAAGATTTGTTCACTAGAGAATGTGGACATAAGGAAAGAGACATGTTCGCGAGTTTGAGCATTGCCCATCAGCATGCATCATATCAACAGCGCGAGCGAGCGTGCACATGGCGTAAGCGTGTACTTGTCATTGTCACACGTAAATGAGTGGCTGTGCTCACTTTAAATCAATAGAAAGCCAAGCAGCTCGGACAATGAAATCAGCTCAAAGTCAGAAAATATTTGAGATAACTCATTAGCTATGTGCTGGTATACATTCCCGAGTGGTCCGAGAGCTTGGGACTGGAAGCCTCGATGGTGGCAACTATTGTCTTGTGCCCGCACCCTGTGTTTGACTGGTCCAATTGATGGTTTGATGTGTTTACTATTCTAGATGCGCTATATGTTTGTAAGGTTGATACATATACAGAGGAGACCTTCATGTTCAGAGGGCATGGTGGCCCTATTCCTAACCGGCGCCACTGTTACTGACGAGAATCGAGGTCTACATTTCGCGTACGCCAACGTTCTTACCTTACTCTGATCCTAATCCCCAACAACGTAGTACGGCTTACACCAAGCACCAAGCGCGCTTCTCACTCAAAGAGCGTTCCGATGAAACGTCTACGCCCACAAGTGGCTACTGAGAGCTAGAAACCTATGTCAAATTAGACGAACTTGTAGATGTTCTTGTGACCTTACCTGAAGTGGTAGTGTTGGGAAGTGGTAGTGTTTAGTGTTGGCATAGGAGATAATGCGACCGATACGGACATGCTGGTCGCCTGCACTCACCGCGGGTGATAGCGTCGAACTTGAGTGACAATCGGGAGTTGTCAAGGCAAGGTCAAGATAAGGTGAATGCGGTGGGTTACGCCAGATGGAGGGGTTGGGGTAGGAGTACTTAGTGGGATCCATCGGCTTACAGTCTTTAGCAGCAGCCATCACAGACATATTTTCAGCGTAGAGCCGATTCCATTTGGCGAGAATGGTCGCAGGGACGAAATATTGTCCGCAGTTAGAGACAGTTAATGTGATGCGACGTCGAAGACTCAAGGGGCTTTGTTCAGGTGTCTACGACGAACAGCATGCTGCGAACAGGAGAATCGTAGCGTCTTCGGGGGTGAGAAAGAGTTTCTTGGAATGATAATTGATGTGAGTGTGTCCCAGAATGTCTTTCGCGTCGTTGAGCTCTGACTAGCACTGATCAGCTTGCGCAGGAAAAATGGCAGCTCTGGAGGTGTCTGCGTCTTTCGAGTTCGGATTAAAGATGTTGTCAGACTAACAAGTGGGCGATAGCAACCATAGATCGGCGCATGGGTCAGCATGGATATGTCGACGCGGTGACAGTCGGACGCGGGAAAATATACACGAGTCTCCAGTCGTAGGCACTTTCTTCGACAAAGCGGGAGACGGAGACTGCAAACGCCGCAGTATAATTGAATTCAGTGCGCTAATAGACATGGTGGTGGAATCTCGAAGCTATCCGGCAACTCCGGGCCGATGTTGTAACTTGGAGTGTAACAACCATTCTGAAGGACGCCCCCAAGCTCTCTCCATTCTCAAACTAAAGGATATATCACAACTCACTCATTCTACATTCTTCTGGATCCTATTCTGTGATTCATCTTCAAACAACCAACTTTCAACAGGCGCAGATGCATGCTATACTTGGCTACTAGTACTATTACTATCCTTGGTCGAGAACCCCAGCACGTCACCCAACTTGCATGTTCAGAGGACAACGTGGACAGACTGCTCAAGTCTCCAGACACCGATATCCGCGCCATAGCGTACAAGCTGAAATGTCTTGGAGTTATTCTAGACATCATCCGCTCCTCCTCCTCCTCTTGCCTTCTCTGCTGGTAGTCGTCACAATAACGGTTTTTTCGACTACCGCCAGTTCGCCATCTTCCCCCCAGCAGACGAAATCAACTCCAAAGATGCTTACCCCCAACCCAGCACGGCGTTCGAAACGCGTGCCAGTTCATTTAGGTAAGCTGTTGTACAATTCTGGCACACCTTGCTGATATGCGAATCAGAATGTCTCCTCATAATATGCGAAATACAGCGTATTGTGATGCCCAGCAGTGTATGCGTCCTGAGTCCTGACTCCCGAAACCTCATCTACCCTCCCTGTTGGAGTCTTGTGCGCGATACCATTGCTGACGCTTTGGCGGAAGATAGGGATCAAGGCAAGGAGAGACTGCCGAGGGAGATATTTCCCAAGATCTTCCACCATATCTGGATGTCCATCAACCAATGCGGCTTGGAACCAATCTAATGTCGCTACTGATGAGTCGTCGCTTCTGAATGCCACTCTGTGGTCCCGCGCTCCTTGCCTACCCTTAGGATTCCTCCCAGGCGGGCGTTATCTAACTCACTGAAAACACTATCATCGAGGCTCGGACGCTGTACTCGCCTCCGAAACAGAAGAGCGATTTCATACCGAGCCAGAAGGACATTCAATTCCATGTGCGTACTTCTCCTTCTGTTTTGTCTGTTTTTGACTGGCTCGTATCCGCAGTAACGACATCTCTCTTTGCAAGCTCCCGGAACTGGCCAGAACGACATCACCCGTCTATTTCTCATTCGGCGAACCACTCGACTCCATACACCGAGCCATTCTGTAGCTCAACCTTCGACAGCCCCTTTCCCCATGGGTATATTCCTTGACCTCTCGTCGAGCCTGTGCCGATCACCGAGCAGGCGCACTTGGATAATCTGTTGACTTCCACCAGATCGCGCGGACTGAAGTTAGCATTAGCATTACGTGCTGGCTGAACCCTCGTGGGTTCCTCGACCGTCTCCCTGCTCCGAGGACCGCCCAAACGAATCAGGAAGGAAGCGCTCGTTCTCAAGGCCACTATCCATTGCTGACCCTTGGCCCATTGATATTCAGATTTTGTGCATTTCCTTGTCAGCCGGATAAGATCCTCCGATCTCAAACAACGCGCTTTCCTCAGGTCGTTATCTATCGGTCGTATCATCATACACTTGGCGAATCCGACTTCCAGTCTTGTCCACCACCATCCCTCGCGGACATATGTGTTCCGGTTTATGGTGCATTGTTGCATTGTTGCAGCCTCCGAGCGACTTATCCGTGACAGGCGCGACGACATCCTTTCGACCATTTTCCAGTGGGCAGATTGCCCCGCGCCGGCTGGATCAGCTGTCGTTGACTCTTTGCACCCGCCTTGCCGCCATGGAGGTTATCAATGACAGTGTGCGTTCGTGCCATGGTCAAGCAAGCACCAATCTGGGACCTCTTGAAGGCCGAAACTCTGCGTTCTATGTGTCGCGACCTTGGCTTTGCGTGGCTGTCTAACACAGATGCTATGCAGACACATCTGCAGATAGCTTTCAAGGATGGGAACAGTATGTTGTTGACTTATGTGGCTTTTGCTATACTCATTCTCCACAGCGGATGAGGCACTCCGAGAAGCTATCAACTTTGAAACCACTCGCAGTGGCAGCCCTAAGCGCAAAGCCTCAGTCGATGACAAGGAAGAAGAGAGCCCCGCGCGGGGCAAACGAGCCCGTCGGTCAGATGCGGCAGGAGAATCTGCGTCCGCTCCTCCCGTCCGCCGTACTCGAGCAAGCGCTGCCGCTGTTGAAGCTCCAAGACGCAGCTCACGCAGCAAAGCCAAGGAAGAAGAGGAAAAGCCCAAATGGAAGAAAAAGCAAACTGCGAAGAGGAGAGGTTTCAAGCCAGGACCCAAGAAAGCGGAAGCTCCCGCAAGCCGCGCCTCTGTTTTTGACGGTGTCGTCGTATCGATTCTGGACCAGCCTGCGGAAGCTGAGGCTGAAGCTGCAGCCCCAACCCAATGGTGGCGAAGAGGATAACAGCATTCATCGTTGTACGGGAGCTCAAACAAAGGTGAGTTAATTCATGATACGAAAGAAAAACTCATCGGCTTTGATAGAGAACGACGGCCCCGCGAAAGCCCTCGAAGCTGAGGCTGCGGAGGCAGATGCAGAGGGATCCCTTGCACCCTCCGAGCCTGAGGCATCTTCTGCATAGTTCTTGCCAGGATCTAGTAAGTTCAAATCGCATACTGGGCGTCTTCGCTAACGCGTCCTACAGACGTTTTAATTTATTCATTTCAAAGGATCGTGCTTCCTGACGAACGGATCGTCTCGGATGTTCACTTGCTTCTTCTCTGCGCTGCCTGCCTGTTTTCGTGTACGGTTGGGTACGGTTGGAAAACAGTTCCCGCCTTATGGCGATGATAATCCAGAGTCATGGGGTGTGCAGATGGTCATGCACCCGGGCTTGGGAGAACAAGCGAGAGTGTTTGCAGACGGGTAGACAGGGGACAGGGCGACGAATGCTGTTCAAGAGCTTTTGGAGTGTTCCCAGGATGACCTCCAGATAGGTACGTGCATCATATTCGGGCTTTGCAGACAGGTCTAGAAATGCTAGCCCAGAGCTCTTCAACTTGTTGATCAACCCGGTCGCGCACGACTTTGCCCTTCGTTGGCACAGGGACGACGTGAAGAATGATGCGACCGAGGAGGAGGAGAGTCAGGCGTTGAAACTTTGGCATCATGGTGTATGTTCCGTCGTCCATTCAAAGGGATTGTCGTGATATTAAAAGAATTTCTTATAGTTGCAATGGAACACGTATGCTCAATTATCTGTGGTGCTGGGCAAAGATGGCTGATATCCATATCAGCGCACTTTACGACGATTCTTGTCTATACGTCGTCCCAGGGACGCACAAACAATCAACCTCGTACAGATGAACCACGAATACATTCTTCCACTATGGAGGCACCCTCAGACCCGTTCGACATGCCTGGAGCTATACCGGTTCATTTGAAACGCAAGTTCCAATTCTTTGTATCTGTTACGCCTCTCACATAATCCTCGCAGCTGGAGACACCGTGTTTTACAACTCGAATAATGGTGCGGAATATCTATTTAGATTATTATACTGACTTCGAAACACTCTTCCGATGTTCATTCGTACATTTTTTCCGTGACCGTGGCCTTTCTCTTTTGGTTAGTTATTTTGAACGAGTCACTGGCTTGAATCTGTAAGAACGGTCATTTTGCTGAACTGTCATGTTACGCTGTAGTACGGACTGTACTGTACTGTATAATCAATGCCTATTATTGCTCTTGCGCACGGCTAGCGTGGTCACACATCAGTCACAACCACGTGCGCCGAAACACGTCTATCCTTACCACCAACACATACTCCAGTACCGCGCACATTCCAGCTCCAAGATTATGCCGGAAATTATTGAGACTCTGGCTGCCAATCTGATTGCCTCTCAATGGTTCGAAGCACACCGCTCCTCTGTGGAGAAATTGGCCATTCGCGATTTCTATATCACCTCCACGGATGCAGAGGCTGAAGTAGCACCACCATCGTCGCCAGCGGCGTCTACCATTCCGTATGCAATTCAGCTGGGATGCAAGGTGGAACGCGGGCCCTTGAATGCCCAGAGACGTGTTTACCCTCCGATTGTTGGCTCGATTCGGTCTCAAAACTTTCGTCTACGTAGCGTGCAATTCAACCCGAGGAATCTTATTCTGGAGTTCGCTTGCCAACTGACCAAACGTCCAATGTGGATGCAGGTGTGTTCCCTCTTAGCCAACTTATCTCGCCATTCACCATGTTAACAGATACAATATTTGACACATACCTCGTTGAATATCTATACGGGCAGTCAGTGGGAGAGTTCCATCAAACCACTGACGGCGGATGTGAGTTTTTGCTCAACCTGTGTCACATCATTCCCTACTGATAAGAATATGGCATGTAGCTTCGAAAGTATAGGATTGGTTTGGCAATTGACCTTGGAGATTGGGTGTTGACGTTTCCTACTTTTGACAACATGTTTACTGTTCGTCTTCGTTTCGGCACATTCTCATGGATTCTAACGTACCAGCCAGATTTTTTATGCTACATCCCGGGATCGTCTACCAGCTCAGCATCCCGATGCGCTGCTCGACTTCGAAAAATTCATAGGCTCGGTCTTTGATTGGATACTTCGAAGTGCCGGATTCACCTTCAAACACGGAGAATGGCAGCGTCCCAAGTTATTGAGGAAACGTGAACGCAGAGCTGTTACGGCTGTGCGACAGGCACGTGATGTCTGGGGTGGCGTAGGTGTCTACACAGTCGCAGAACTCTTTCACCGTGCAGGTACGACTATCACGTTAGGACAATGCTGTGCTCACAATTCATAGGTCTCAATCCTTATGCGACAGAGGCTGAGATTTTCGACGATCCGAGCCGTACTGCGCGACTTATCGCGGCCTACCATCACCATCTCTCATATGCTCGCGAAAACTTGATGTAAGTCTTTCAATCTTCTCGCTAATGTTATTGACCTGCTCTAGGGCCTTTTTAACTCCATTCTTGAAAGGGGGCCACTTTTTAGCAGTTTCAAACAAGGATCGAGAAGCATACTCAAAGTGGCTACAAGTTCACTCAAAAGACTTCTGTTACGTTCCGAAGCGTTTTAAAGACCTGTGGCTATTGAATGAGGCAAGAGCCACTGAGATGCTTGATGTTAGATTCTGATTTCCTGCAGTCCCTAGTCGAAGATTGTACGCTCCCGGGTCCATTCTATGATGTTTTTGAACCTACACTGGTTCAATTATCGTTATCGTCGTCGAAGTCTCTTGGGATAATGATCTTCGGACCAGATTTCTGTGCAGAAAATCGACTTGAGGTCTGGCTGCCTCCTGTCATCAAAAGATATCTCTCTGTGCGCAGTATGTACGTCATGCATGTTTGAACGAGGATACTGAGATACTCTAGACACCCATGTCGAGGATCTCAACAACCCATTATTCTTGGATCTCGCGCGATACAATAATAATCTCTTTCTTGAAAGACGGGCGTTTCGGGCATGTCGCATCGACACGAGGTGCTATCGCATTGATAACAAACAAGTATGGTCTCTCCATCCGCCTTTGCCATCATCAAGCTCTTTTCACATAGAAGAGTGGAAAGGAGAACTTCGGCGGAATGCATTGTTCTCTCATATCACAAACTGGACAAACAATTGGGCGATAGGACCCCTCGACTTTTGTGGGACTGCACGGATCATCAAAAACAGGTAAATTCAGCTATTCAAGCTAGTACTAGTGTTGACATCCTCGTATAGTATCATTCTCTGTCGGAACGATCCAGCTGCACTACCTACGCTAACTGACTTGTTGGAGCGTCAAATCGATCGCCGAATCTTCAACCAACGTGGCCAAGCGAAGGTAGCAAATCCGAAGAAGAGAAAGGCAGTTTCTCTTGTCGATGCTGGCTTCACGCCGTCAACCTTGGCGACGTCGTCAGCTCCAGCGACACCGTCGACTCCAGCCACACTCAGTGACCTCGATCATGCAACCATGCCGGCAACACCAAGTATGTCTGCTATTGCTATTGCTGACAATCCCGCTGTCACACGTCCCGCAAAAAAGACACGTATATCCGCTGACAAGCATCTCCTCAATAACTCGACACTTACTGCGGCCTCAGTTATGTCCAGTAGTCGCAGATCAACAAGGAGACAACCAGATTTGGTGAGTCATTCTCTGTTAGCACTGTATCTTCTTCGCAAACTTAACTGCACTTAGGTTTCATTGGGTGATCTTGAACGATTTGATGTCAAGATAGAAGAATCCTGATAGAATGGCTTATGAACGTCTTTCTACTATGTCTTACTGTCTTACGACTACATTACTTTGTTTATACTGTTTTACCAAGTGTCTTCCACAATGTCAAACCATGCCTGCACGACCGATTTTCCGCATGTGAGGAATTTCTCATCTATTTTACCAAACTCTTTTACTGACAATCACTATCTACTTGCGAGATACGCAAGATGACGGCTGAAGGATCTGATATCCAAGGCATGGAATGAACCGATGATGCCTTGTTGGCACGATGTGATCTATGGTCGTTTTCGGTAAGTGAGTGAACTTACATCTTGCGCCCTCTTATGTGCGTAGCTGAGAGTTAGGCTCTAAAGCTTGATGTGCTCATGTCGTGTCCTTGCAGGATTGCTCCCGCAGTCTACTACGAACGGAGCAATGGCCCCACCATCTTCAACCTCCGCGGACCCATTCTATTCGTCAAGGCAGGACCTGGATTATCAGCAGGAGATGATGCAGCGTCTTGCTGCAGGATAATGACCGCCACTCCGAGTCGTCTTGATGGAAGGTGGCTGTGATGGGATGCTCATAATGCGCCAGGCGGTGCTGCAAGGGTAGGCGCGCCATCCTTGTGTGTAGAGAGAAGCGAAGTAGCAAGCGCATCGCCATCTAATGTCGGCATTCCTCTATGTCAATGCAGCGCCGCATGCAGGCTTAGTCGGTAAGCATTGTCGGAAATTCTGCAAACAATCCCAAGCTTCTATATAGAAGGGATCAGTGCTCATGTTCATTCTTTTGATTGTGCAGTTGTTCTCTTACGCCCTGGTACGTCGATGCTCCGATTATGCATGCTTTCAAACGATGATGTTGTAGTCATTTTCCCATTCAACCTCACGGCGGTTACATTATACTCGATCACGGCCCTTATACATCAGCATCCAGCGAATAAGATTATTATTCTATATGGCGTCTCTCGCGGCATCCTAGAGCTAATCGGGAAAGATATGGGCACGCAGATCAACACGAACTACCGAGCTATGTTTAGAGAAACTGGTAGAATATTTGTTGCCTCCACGGGTCACCGTACAGCTGAGTGCCATCTGTCTCCATTTATCCCTCTTCTCACGGGCGAAAGCTATGTGGCGTAATTTTGGATCATGCACAATTACTCTCACAAGCCCAATTTCCCTAGAACCTCCGGACTTGCATCTCGTCAGGCTTGTAACAGCAGACTCTCTGTGCTCCTGGTGGCAAATCGTCAAATCAATCATCATTTACCTGGACAAATCAAGGCCTTCACTCGTGACTGCGCCACACCCTAGATGAATCGCCACCGACAATACTTCACATCGGCAAGATCAAGGCCAAACGATCCCCTCGCTCAAGCGTCGGGGTGGATAGCTCAAGCTACACGAAGATAATGGACATACCCAAGACAACTTGGCGGACCTGTTCAACTGATGCATACGCGAACGCACCACGAAATTAATCGGCATACAAAACCTCTCAACATCCCGAGAAGCTATAGATCGACAGGATTGGAGAGTTGCTTCCTAAAGGTATAATTCACCCCAACAAAGTCCCCGAGTCTCACGCGCTACCAGATGATGACTCCCCTCCTCGACGCTCGACTTTGCGAATGGGCCAATAATTGTAACTACCTACCCAAATCTGAGAACGATTTTAGGAAAGGCCTCAGGACACAGAATAACTCTTTCCTACTGAAAACAGCCATTGGAAAGGCACAGAACGAAGGAAAAAATCTTTGTGTGGCGTCCGTACACCAGACCAACGCCTTCCCCTCCTCTGAAATACCCTCGCTGTGGGTAAAAATGTGTCACGAAAACATCTCTGGGCATATTTTCAAGTGGCTCAGGATGCTATATCAACGCATGTGGTGCGGGGTCTCTCATAACGGAGAGATCACCACAGCGTTCAAGTCAATGATGGGTTTGCCCACGCGGGACTCGCTATCACCAATGGTGTGGATCATAGTCTTCACCAATCTATTCGCTGCCATCCCCACCCACGACGATGACATAGCTTTGAATGGGAAACGGGTTTCGCATGCCGAACGGGCACTGGCAGACGACGTTAGTATATGGTCGACCTCCTGCATCGCCCTGTTCTTGAAGCTGGCCGCCTTCTTCGCCTAGTGCTGCCTGAACTTCGTGGTGGTCAGCATTTCAAAGACGAAGTGGATGATGTTTGGCGCCCCCGTCCGAGGATGGTCTGATTTGAGTGACATGAAAATCTACGATCATCTGTCTTAGATTGCACTCCTTTCCTACCATCATGTGCATTCAACAGCTCTGGCAGGTTTGTGCTCATGCCTTTTGCTTTTCCTGCTATCATTCAAGTTTCATTAGGCTCTGGATGTGTATTGTCATCGCACACAAGTGTCCCTTGTGGATGAATCAATGAAAGAAGTTGTCCAGAACACGGCCGAGGTACGTGGCTTGCGAGTCGGGGTCGATATAAGGTCAGTCTTTCCTAGCTTGACCTTCTATCATATGGCTTACCAAGTTCAGCATTTGGATATCCTGGTCCTGTTATCGTCATTCAAAGGATGCCGCTCTCAGGATGATCTCTATCCATGTAATGCGAATCTTCAGCATGACTGCAATCATTCCACTTTTTGTCTTCGATGGTCCAGCACGACCACACATGAAGGGAAGGAAACAGAACCATCTTCGACAGTCCCATTACTGGCTTGCAAGTAAGCTAAAAAAGCTATTCTCTGCTGCCGGATTTGCATGGATTGAGGTGCTATAATATGTCGAGCTTTGCAACGTGCAGAGGTAACTGATAACTGCTCTAGGCACCTGGACAGGCTGCAGCTGAACTCGCATGGCTTTGCACTGATAATTGGATCGATGCTGTGCTTACGGAAGGCATCGACGTAATGATATTTGGAGCTCCGCGCATTTTTCGAATGTGAGTATGATCGTTAGTGTGAGAGTTCTACTCATTCTTGATTACCAGGGTTCATTTCAGTCGTTCTGACATCACTGTTTACTCCTACAACGATTGCCAGTTGTCAAAGGAGCAGCTGGCACTTGTGGTTGTCTTTAGGGGAGGTGACTATGCGGTATTCAACATTCTTTTCGGTTCTGAGCTCCTGACAAATCTTTATTTCAGTCCGGAATTCCTCGCTGTGGTATTAAAACGTCGATCCAGCTTTGTTATTTCGTTTCTAGCCAACAGCTCCTGCAGGCAGCTCTAAGCCTTGACACAGACGAACTGGACAATTTCCTCCAACGATGGCGAATCAATTTCCGAGTTGAACTCGATAATCATCCACACAAACGAGTACGAGATCTAATCATTCCCCCTAACGTCCCTTCTGCTCGTATTCTTCACCTCTACCTCTTGCCTGTGAGATCGAATCCCGACACCATGGACATGCTCTCCTGGAATACGGCACCGGATCTTCGACGGATGGCCAAAGTCGTCATCACTAATCTGAATTCTTGTCGAACATTCGCAAAGCTCTTCCAGCATTTTGACAGATTGGTGTTTCCGGGACTAGCCATCCGACAGTTACTCAAGGTACAGATGGAACTTGACGACAATCTGGATGCCGATATCTCTCCATTCCATGTCATTGGTTCGCGAGCAATCCCTCAGAAGGCCCAACTCTTTCGCGAAAAAACACATGTCTTCATGAACTTATCTATTCCGGCCTCTATAGTCTTAGCTATCGTCACGGGAGGTGTCGATGGTGGACTCGAAGAAGAAGGTTACCAGCCAAGTACGCCTACCCAAAACCGTCGTGTTAAGGCATGGGTGCCTCGAATCCTCTACGAATATGTGTTAGCTCAGCCTGGTAAGGACTCGAAATGTTGATGACCTTTTTACTTACCATTCACCAGGTAGTGATATTAGTATCCTTGCTGTCCAACATGACGGAGATGGAACAGAGAGACTTACCGACCTACCATCAAACGGGTGACTCGTGAGAAAGGAATCAGCTCGTTCTTCCAAGTTCACGTCGGTCTACAAGTCAATACTGTTTCAATGATTTTGAATAACATTCTTGTCATATGAAGATGCCATAGTGGCGAACAGAGGTTGTTGGCAGTTGGTGACCGCAAAAATCTATATACGAAATAAAAATATTCAGCTCCAGAATTAGAGTGCGGGCAACAACTGCTTATGGTTCAGTAGTCCTGGGCAGACCACCCGTGCATTGAGGTCGATGAGCTTTAGGGAGTGGAGGAATAAGCCCTTGCGAGTCGCGAGTAAGTAGCTCGTAATTCAGGGCTTGTAATCGCTGGAAACGGATTTTGCACGAGTTTCGGTGCGAACTTGAACGCGCGCCTGCGTCAGCTGAAGTAGCTACTAGGGAGACAACAATTTACGCATAATGGGCGAAGGGAAAGATGAGCGCTTGGGGAACGGAATGCTAATGTCGTTGTCGGATACTGACAATGGTAGAGACGAGACGATGATGAATAACAGTCTTGTTAGAGGGAGAATGAGCTCGGGGTGATAAAGTGAACGCTCAGGCGCATCTGCATTGCATTATGGATGTGGTACCATCCCTCGCAGGGGAATGAACAAGGAGACGGGCAATATGATGAATGCGCACAATTCGAGGCAACACAATTGGACGACGAAGAGATGAATGACGTTGGAATAGATGCTAGGAACCTGCACTTATGGGATTCGAAGGAAAATCATTTGAGTCCCGTTGGATAGGAGAGGGAGGTAAGGGCAAAATCATCATCAGCATTGTTCGATTTCCCACGCAAAGGCTTCAAAGTTCAAAGCGCTGGTTACGGTACAAGGTTATGTCCTGAAAATCGATGATTGTCATAGGCGACTCGTGCTTGACAATAGGCGAGGACGCGAGATCGGCATTTGAGGTCGATGGGACGTATCTTTTGGTCTCGACTACCGTACGTCCCAAATATATGCGTAACAGAGGATCGTTTCCTACATTTCGAAGTCGGGGTGGACAAGAAGTCTGGAGTTCATACCTAAATGTCAGATCATTCTGCGATATGTTTGTGATCAGTCGTATGGCGAATGCTTCGAGAATGCGACCCCGAATTGCCTTCAATGACGAGCCACATTTCGGGAGAACGCCACCGATGCTGGGTATCAGTTAATGTCACTTCTGGTCATGCAGCGTAGTGCACTCCATCATCAGAGCGCAAAAAAGACCAGCTGCTGAATCATGCGCGCTGCGACCATGAATGAAAAGGGAACTACTTGAAAGAGAATTAATTTCATTGTATCACCCAAAAAACGACTTACTGACCACCGTAGACGGCGCTCTAGGAATTCCTATCGCGTATTTGGAGTCTCTTTGACTTCGTTCGGGTAGTAATAGTTAGCCATCCATTTGAAACAAGGCTCGTGATGACTAGATGGACGCGGTGGACGAATCTGAAAGATTCAAAGCCTGTAAAGAGGTTGCCGAGGATTTCGCAGCTCAGGCGATTGGTCGGCGCACTGACTACCGAGCATTCAGCTGCGAACGCTGACACAGGCTGAACGATACAAGATTAGATTAAATCTAGTGCGCCGTGTGCTGCGGTGGACTCAGATGCGGTCGGATTCCAGCATGAATGTATGATAAGCAAGGCGACGACAAGCGGGAGGCGAAACGGAAGGGTGACGTCGGTCTTCGGTACCCTACAAGGTGATAGCCACAATCCGGAGGATATCCAAGGACGGCGTGACATATCCAACGGAAAGCGAACTCGGGCTTGAAAATGGAGGTACGAAGGTGGGACGGGATGGTGAATAGAGAATACTATGGATAACTTGGATATGGTAGGCCGCATGAAGCTTGATGCTGAACAGCGAGATTTCTTTGAAGGCATACACTTGGGGTAGATAGCGAGGCGACGAAGATGCACCAGGAGACGAGATGACAATCTATTTCCGATGGTATGGGGGGTAGTCATTTGTTCGTCGAAGAAGCTAAAAGCTAATATGTTGGAGGTGTTCGAAGGCTTTGGGATACTTGGCCAAATCGATTTGGATTACGATCCTGTAAACAGTATTTTGAAGATCGAATGGTTAATGGATGACACCCACTGGTTGGACTTGCAAAGGTGTATTTTGGGAGGGCGCGTATGGGGAACATTCATAAAGATACTTCACATACATTCAATACCCCCGTTGCGCTTGACGCTGAGATGAAAAGCCTACCAACAAAACTTTGAGGCCGCTTTCGGACATTCAGCGCGTCCACAGATCCATTCAGGATAGACTCTAAGGCAACATTGCCAGATTTTCTTCCAAAAGTGCGTGCCATTATGAAACGGTTTTAATTTCAACGTTCAGCTTGCGTGAAACGAGAAATGGCAGAGGCTGTTGGTCGCACATGCAGACGATAGCTTGGATGGGATGTTTCGACTAAGTGCTGGTAAGTACATGCGTTGATCTGTCAGACTTGCGCACCAAATGCCAAGCGGGTGGGTTTCGCTAAATAACTGTCGGTGATAAATTGCAGTTGGATGACACCCAGTCGGATAGCATTCTGGTACCAATAATTCTAATTGAATGATCGTGGCGGAAAGCAGGATCATGTTGCCACGTGTCGTGTTTCTCCAAGTTCTCAATCACCATCATCTGAATCACTAGTAACTCTCTGACTCGTTGCTCTACCGCTTTTGTGACATCTCAAGACATGGACAATCAATCTCCACAACAACAAAGGATTTGACAGCTCCTACATAGTCGCCCCGACGATAGCTCGACACGACTAGACAGTCGCACATTATCTTCTGCCATGCTGGGAACGTATATATCACCTCTATTGGCTGCCGACGCCAATGCTGTTATCGTCGCTTGTCTTCGACATGCCCCCAGGTCTCTCAATGCTATACTCGTCGATGTGTTCTCAGATCTCAGCACTTGCACTTTCTGTCGCAAATGGCGGATCTCATTTGTACATTGCTCCATTCTTATATTTCTGCAGACAATTCTAGGACTCAGTGGGTCGAGGATTACGGATTTTCTGTCATTCCAGACAACTTGAACACTACATACCGGCAAAATCCGAACGGCGCGGTCGCTCAGTGTTGCATGTTGGATCATTGGACATAGTTAGTGAAACTACCTGAAGATTCAAACCCTAATCCTCATGGGCCCGCTGTTGTTGAACATCGAACATCCGTGGGGAGAGATTGTAGGAGGCGGCTACACCCAGAGAACAAATCAGCAGCCGGACTGGAGCCCTGCACTCGTTCACCAACACGTCTTTCTCTTTCCGTTGGGTCCCTTTCGCTGTTGATGCCATTGCCATGGGCTATACACACCATAGTTATCAAGTCGACCACTGGAGGTACTCTTGCTTTGTTGTACTCGAACTACGCGACGACGTCGAGATCGCGCAAGGCTAGAGACATCCGTCATACTAAACAGTCTTGTATCACCATCCACTTGCGATCTCTGCTTTTCTGTACCGCATTGACCTTGAATTGGCCGCTTTGCGCTGGCGCAGTTGTCGCGCAACCTGGAAAGATATGCACTGTTCCTCGTTTAGAGGTTTCTATGAAAGACGCGCTGGGAATCGAAAAGGTGCGATTTGATACTTACTGCTCTATATGTTACAAGCTAACGGGCCCTCAAGATCACGCTTGTCGCGTGTCCACTGTTATTGAATGTTATGCGTCCGCTCCCAGCTAAATGATTTGACTCCCAGATGCCTCAGTTCCTAATACGAACCCAATGTTGTGCACCGTTCATGTATCGCGCTAGCATCTACTACACAACTCGCCATCCACCCGCTGATGTGAACGAGTAGAATTTTGTTTCCGATTTAGAAGTTAGAACTCGACATTCCCGTGCCCTGTGCTTAGCATTCACAATCCTCCATAACTACACTGCATGTTGTAACTATCCTGTTTGCGCCACCAGGCAAGTTGACAGCTTTTGGCACAATCCGTAGCTTGCCGTCACCAGACAATGTTCCCTCGAATAAACTTCGGAAGCCTTAGGTCTGATAGGTCCTCCTCAATTACAACCGGTATATCCTAATTCAATTCAAACCCAACAGATCGTCAAGATATATCATTTTGCTATCCAGCTGTCTTCATTGACACGCACATGTCGAAGTAGCTGACTAGTTCAGTCTTCCCTTCTCTTTGTCTCCCACTTTGGAGCTAACTGACCTTCGTAATGGCATTGGATTCTAACGATCATAGCGTGATCGCATGATCGCGCTTGTATACAAGTTCGACAGGAACTGGCTCGCGCTGAAGACAACAAAGAGAAAGTATCGTGGCTTGGTCGTAACTTGTAACGGGTGGTGGCCCTTCGACATAGACCACAGCATAGACAAAGATCTTATGGGAGCCTCTCATGATGCACAACAGTGTCGAGTTGAAGCACCTTCCTCGATGTCGTCCCCACTCCAGAACTTGGAGGTGTATATGAATGGTCAATAACCATCTTCGTCATGTCATTGGCGAACAACTAAATCAATCAAGAATGTTACATTGTCACTAGATACTACCTACATTGCTGAATCATATCTATGTCCGTCGTCTAAACATTTCTGGTGTCTTTTATTGGCAGCGATCTTGTCTGAGATTATTTTGTCCTTGCCGACGACCTTGAAAAGAGTGTCATATTGACTCCCCCACAGCACCTTTAGAGCGTCGACCTCTAGCAAATCCCCTTGCCTTTGTTTTCTCAAATAGGCATCTATGACAGAGAATTGGGCTCCTCCGTCGATGCTGCCATGTTTCTTCTCGAACGCATCCTTCCCGATGCTGAGATAATATGTCATGAAATGCTGCTGTAATGTGAGCCACAATGATGGGTAGATCCAGAAATGATCTTACATTCCACGAAAGCCATTGGTTTCTATGCACCGTCGTCCATCCAGGACCTTCCTTTGTATCGTCACCATTGACTCGGTCGTCGTCGCTGGCCTTGTGTCGATAAAGCTGCGGAAGATCCTTCAGACCGATGACCTGTCTTTCCCCCCCTTCGATTGCGACGGACATCATATCACAGTACTCGGGTTGAGGGTTCCAATCGTCGCTGCTGCGATCCCAGGTCTGAACTAGAGTCCTAATCGGAGTAACCACATGCATGCCACTGCGGGGCCAAGATGGCGCGTCTTTCCTGTTGATAATGATGCTCTTGCCCCTCCCAATGCAGATGGTCGCAGTTGTAATGGCACGACTGCGACGCGTCTTCTTCTTAGGCCTGGTGTATTCAAGTAAGGCATCCGATGGTCGCTTTCCGGAAGAGAGACCGGGAGCAGGCTCCTCAAGGAGAAAGAGACCTTCGTTGACAATGGAGGCGTTGTTGTTGACTGTGCGATCGTCGACGGTGCTGGTGCTGTTGAATGTGTGATCGTCATTGAGGGCAGCGTCGTCGTTAGATGTATGATTATCTTCGAACACAGTGTTGTCGTCGTTGTATGCGTGATCGTCGGCGCCATTGAACGTGTGACCGTCTTCGAGAGTGGAGGCATTGTTGAGAGTGGTGGCGTCAGAGGAGGAGTTACTCTTGTTAGCCAAGGCATGGTCGGTTTTGTGGCCTTTTGCATTGACTTCTTCAAGCAATGTCGCGAATGTGTTCATCAAAGTTGTCAACTGAGTTGGAGTTAATTAACAAGGTAAGTATTTTAGACAAAAAAGCGCACGTTTTGGGCAGGTGGTAGGAAGCGGTGATTCAAGGGTATCTCGGGGGTGAAGTCATCCTTGCAGTCATGAGCGATAGCTAACGCCTAAGTATACCATTCAGATAACGATGAACGACGATCTTTTTCAGTACTCACCTTCTTGAACGCAGCGTCAATCTGCATTGGCGTTCGAATATCCCCTGAGCCCCTCTGAGGTTTAGACATTTGGATAGCACTGTTGCGTTCTGCTGCCTTGGTAGCAATGCGTTGACGTGCGGCTGCTTTTTTGCTAGTTGCTTTTTTGCTGGTGGTTGCCGAATTTGTGCGTTGTTGTCCTTTGGGAGGTATTGTGCGAGGGCCTTTGTGAGATCGATGAGGCATGTTGAGCCTTACGCAGGCAATAATCGAAATCAACCATAGTGATATGCATACAATGAACGACTCACATTGTCCACCATTCTTCAGCCGTATGCTTGCTGAAGTCTTTGATTCTGATACAGAGGTCTTCTCGGTTGCCCGTCGAATCCTGTTGAAGGCCCTGGGCGATTTTTCGAAGTTCCTCGACTAATAATCCTCCGTCCTTTCGTGGGCGCCTGAACATTGATATTAGAAAGCAAGATATTATATTACTGGAGACTGTTTACATGTCACAGAGCTTGTGATGGGCATGGATACATGTACCAGCACCTTCGAAAACCTCACGTGAATCGCCTGTAACATCTGGGATAACGACGATATTGTCCCATGATTTGACGGTAGGGTATGCGGACTTTCGGTGTTCCACCTCTTGAGCACGTTGCTCCTCCAAGGTTCGGTGCCGACGTAGAATGTCATCCTCTCCCGCATGAACTTCGGGGGGTGAGGAGCTGCCTGCGGCTAAACCAAAATGAATGAGGGTACTTAAATTAGAAGAAAGTGATTGCTTACCGGTACTGTTGTCGCCATTACGGGCAGATTCGTAGGAGATGGGTGCAATGTGAAGATAGTTGTCCTCCTCTGCGCCAGATTCAAGCACTGGGGTAAGACGATGAACCGCGCGCGTAGTGGGTGTCACCGGGCTGAGTAAGTTTACCCCCGTTGTGCCGCGCAATGGGGTGTATACTTTGCTTGGAGTTCCAAACTCAGGCAAAGCCTGACGGGCTAGGGAGTACATCTCGTTACCATCCAATCCAGGGAGATCGTACAGCAAGTCCTCTGCTGTTCCAGTGCGAAGGAGCGCCCTCAATGGTGTTGTAAGCTGACCGGAAGACGAAGACGAGACCGAACGACTTTGAGTCATCCCGGTGTCGGGGCGTGAAATGGGTGGTTCTGGTGGAGATGACATGGGTACAGGTGGGATGGGAGGTAATGCACGGGGTGTGCGCGCTTTACTGGCGGGCGGCGGGGTGATGGGCGGGGTGGGAATCCGAACGGTGAAGAGGCTGTCTACTGGATTGTGCGAATGAGAGTGAGACGATGAGTCCGAATGGTATGAGCAAGAGTCGGAGGATGATGAGTCAGGCGTGTTGAATGGGGGGGATGGGATGACTCTCGATGACGAGTCCCAGAATGAGGCCGGTGTGTTGGGTGGAGGAAGGGGAAATGAGGGAAGTGGGATGACCTCCTGGTTCGGTAGATGTTCGCGTTGAAGGATCGTTCGAAGGCGGTGAAAAAGGCGTCGGTGGAAAGGCAAGAGAACGGGGGAGAGGCTGGACGGTGCTTGAGTTTGGGATTCCGTTTGAGACTGAGTGTCTAAGTCTATGGCAACGGAGGTGCTGCCACTGCGGTCAGGGAAGACGTAGTAATAGAAAATCCACTCGATTGCCAGGAATACCGTGAAAGTAACGAGGACCCCGCCTAGGACGATGGAAGTAGAGAGCGGGAGTCTGTGGAAGAGGTTAGGTTCTAGGTTCGTCTGCGCGTAGAGAGGGTAGTCGAAAAGAAAAGAGAGATGTAAAAAATAAAATTAAAGATTGAATAGAGAGATAAACATCAAGCCAGACCCTCAGCCAGACCCTCAAGCCACATGGACGACTGAGCGCCCGTGCGATTTGAGACAAGGGTCCCATGCGATTCGAGGCGCCGTCAGCGCCGGCCGCGTGACCGGAGCTGCCTCAAAACGCACATTCCTCGAGAGACTTTTACTGTGCAGTGTGTACACCGCTTCGCACAAACACATTCAACCCGGTCACGGACGTCAGCAAGATTCCGTGCTCGGAAACGTGGCGTAACATGTATTGATTCGCCGCGTACAACAAATCATAATGATACTTTCAGTCCTCCAATTTCATAGTTTACAACTGCGCCACCATCAACTAAAGCGAGCTCCTGATACTGTCTCCTTCCACTAAGATGCAAGGTCCCCCATAAATCACTTTATCCTCCAACCCATTCTCTTTAATAAATTCGACAACAGAATCATCTTCGGCACCAGGCTGAAGCCACAATGCGGGAACATCGAGGTCTTTCGCTTCTTGAAGGAGATTGAGCGTGATCTGGGGCATCAGGAGATAAGCCATGGCTAATTTTGTGGCGCTAAACAACATCATACCTTCGGGTTCGTGATGATGCTAACTGAGGTCTTCGATGGGTTGGAAAGTTCGCTGAGCTTTTGCACTGTCTTCAGGCCTTCGAGCTCAGGTTCTTTCTGAGATAGCACCATGAGTTTGCGTGATCATCTGCCGCGTACCATCATGGTCTTACCGGGTGCACAGGCTTCACGTCCAAGTCCCTAGCTTGGTACCACTTTAACACCTACGTTTTACAGATGTTATCAGCGGATGAGAGAACACTGATTCAACCACAGGCTAACCTTGGTTCCGAACTTGGTTTGATCTTTCGATGCGCCAACGACAGCGAAGGAAGGTGAGGACAGGAAAAGTTTCTTGACTAGAGGAGAGCCAGACATCTTCGAGGTATGGGTTTGGGATTCGTATGTTCGGAATCTGTCCATCCTTTTTAAGTATCACGGCATTTGGGTGGGCGCATGGTGCAACACTTACTCATGAGTGGCGTGACCTGATTACAGATTTCCCGTGCGGTACAACGTGGATCGTACGCTGTCTCAGTGTCTGATGAATTAAGTTAGAACTGTATGTAGACCGTGATACGGACGAGATCGTGATACTTGCTTGTTGAGCGTAAAGAATAGTAATCACGGTACCGATCATCAACTTGAAGATATCATCTATCATACACTCCGAACTTCTCTCTTCAGCGTGGGGAAGGAAATAGCTGGATGGGCTCCGGATAAGGTAAGATTTAGTTGGATCTTCATTGCGTTCTTAGGGAGACGTTCAAGTTCGTGACATTCAATCTGAGCTAAAGTATCTCCAAGTCGGACTACTCTAGTCATTCCCAGTAACGGCCACCCTCCCCAGTAGAGTAGGGAACATCGGAGTCTACGTCAGCCTACTAGGCGTTTCTTTAGTACGAAAAAGAAGTCGTTCATTTCCCACTTACCTCGCCACGAGCCCACCACGAGCCCCCTTCCCCATTAGCATAGGGAACCTCAGAGTCTACGTCCGAGGGCTGTCCATTTCAACTCTTTAGTCTCAAAGAAATATGTTATACTTATACCCTGCTCACCTCTGCACGAGCCCACCACCTGCCACCCTCCCCGTTAGCGTAAGGTACTTCAGAATCCACTTCCTAAACGCGTTTTAGTATTAAACACAAGCAACGAATATCCCCAACTTACATCCCGACGATACCACTTCTGGGTGTAGCTGGCGTCAGTGTCGGCTTCCGTGCGAGCCTAATCGAGAAATGTTTCGTCAGATTGAGGAAACGCGAATAAGTCGGAAGCGCACGATTCTGACAGGAATGGCGTTGACAACGAGCATAGCCAGAGAAAAGTAGACAAAAAGAGCAGCTTTCATGATGAAGGAAGGATAGAGAAGACTGGTGGGAGGGCACCCTTTAAGTGTGTACGTGCCCTCGAAAAATCCGCTATCTTGACATTCCATGTAAGCCTGACCGCCGGAGTCCAAGGTCTACTGTCAGCAGCGAAGTTTGCTCTATGGAGCTCCTCCTCGGAGATCGAGACCTGTCTGCTGCTAGTGACAATGTCTATCAATCATTTACGTCGATAGCGAGACAGCAGACACTTACCTTGCGCTTCCCCTTGTCCTGAGCAAAGGTCCTGAGAGTCATCAGGCCTCTTGAATCGTCCCCGTTCATACTTTCCCCAGTACATCCACTATGGGCAACGAATCCGAAGGCCACTATCTTCTCCCTCGTTCCCAGAACCTGCGCATGGATGATGACGGTCTGGAAGGGCACTACGTCCTCCCCACAGACAAAGACTCGAAACGTCGTCGACTGCTCACCGTCGTTTGCTTGATTCAAAGCATCGCTCTGCTTAGCCTGATCCTGCACGTCTGGCGATACCAAAGCGGATGTTCCATTGGCGGAGGCTTCGTCGAACGGTCACTGCTGTATTGTGCGTCCATCCACCCACCGTCCCAAGCCTGACATTCCAAGCCATGTTATCGTCAGCACCAGCGCAGGAAGCCATCGCCCATGAAGTGAAGACGTTTACGGCTGGTCTTGAGCTCACCGGAAAGACTAAGTATCAAGGTCTCTCGCCAGAGGTGGACCAAGCATGGGGAGATCTGTACAACCGTCAGTATAATCCCTCCATTACCGTGTCGTGTGGCCGACATTTCTTGTAGACACAATCATGAAGATCCCAAAGACTGAGGCGGCGCTCCTCCCCAATCGGACATATCCTATCGCTGACGACGAGGGTTATTACATCGCTGCGTTAGATGTCTTCCACCAGCTTCATTGTCTAGTACGTTGAACACGGTCTCCCATTTTCTTCGTTAACGCTTTGCAGAACCTGGTTCGAAAGGCACTAGACAAGGATTATTATAAGGACGACATACACCTCAGTGACGAGCACGTTTACCATTGTGTGGACTCCGTCCGGCAATCTCTGATGTGTGTTGACTATATTTATCGTCTTTCCGTCCTGACCTATGTCGAGCAGGTGTAGCGCCGATGTAGCAGTGAACGTATGGCAATGGGACAAGAGTATCAAGCATGTCGTTGGCAGGAGCACCGTCGCGCACTCTTGTCGTAACTTCGAAAAGCTTCGACAGTGGGCATATGAGAGAAGAATCCACAAGTTCATCGATTCGGATCTCTTGGTTGAAGATGACTTGAAATTTCCACACGAGAACTATTGAAATGTGATCATGGTTTAAAGCGAGGAGTGTTCGGCGTGTTCCGAGTACAGCCACCACTACGCCACGCAACCTTGTAGGTATATACGCTCAGTAGGAAATATTTGCAAATACAAAGTAACGTTGGTGAATTAAATCAGGAAAAACATCAAGACATTATTTAAGGCGACGTCTAAGTTATATCATAGCGTAAATTGAATCCTCTACGTATCTCTACGTGTTCATAACCGTTCCAGGACCTCGTGTTATCATAGAGGGAGCTTTTCGCAAATACAACAATGTTCGTCACAAATCATTACAACATAAAACACAAACATCACACCTTCTTCTCCTTGGCTGCTGCATCTCTCCAGATGCCAGCAGCGTCCTTTTTGCGAACAGTGAAGCAAGCGATGCCCAAGTGTTCAGTGATGTCGTTGATCACCAGAGTACAGAAGCGGAAGTAGGCAAAGAACGACGCGACCAATGTCATGTACACCAAGAACGTGGTGTTCTGTGGGGAATACTGAATTATAGGAGCACTGAAGATAGTTGTTAGGTTGCTCTGCATGTCAACGGGTTAATGAAAACGTACATTCCCAGTAAACGAGGCAGATTGGCGTCCACTGCACCTATGATACTCCATATCCACATCCAATCCCACACTGGGAACGGCGTGCTAGTGACGTGAGCTAGTATCATTCGGCCAACCTGATGTGCGAACTGCAATCCCCATGCGCAGAGGAACGGCACGAAAAGAGAGGATTTGATGATGGCAGAATTGTTCCACTGTGGTTGAGCGAGCCATGCAATTTGGATTGCGGCAGCAAATGGGAAGGGCAGCAGGTAAAACAACGGTTTGGCGGTCGACTTCACAGCTTGCCGTACGTTCGAGTAGCTTGTGATGATATTGAAGGCCAATCCAAATGACGCGAAGATCATGAAGACTTCGTTGAGTCCTACGTTGGGTACTTTAGCCAGGGCGGGAACCGTGTCCAGATGCAGGAAAGTCAGGAAGCCAGTGTCCCAGAATGACGGACCTAAAACGCGTTAGCCTTGATGGTGGAGAGAAGTCGAAAAGACGGACCATAAACACCGGTGACGAAGTAGATGATGACAATGAGGAGGATTCCCTCAACAGGGCCGGAGAAGACACCGAGGAAAAGTTGACCAGTGTGATATTCTTCCCAGGTTGTGAGGTAGAAGTTGGCGAGCGTAGCGACCTGGGACGCGACAGTCCACCAGGATCGACCCAGGTTGAGGGCATGAGCGGCAATGACGGCCTCGAGCTGCAGTGGTATTAGAGAGGCGGCAGACGTGAGGTATAGGAATGAAGTACAGTGGTGTTGAGGGCGTCACAACCTAAGTAAAAGTGAGCATAAAACATTGCGCAAAATGGTTGTGGGCGCACCATGATCAAACATCTCCCCAAGAGGGCCTGCCATTCCGGTTCTCCTGGCTTGCTTCCTGTTACAAGTGTAAGCTGAAGCGATATTATTCCCTCGACTTGACGTACCCATCGATCGCGTCAAAACTCTGGTACATAAATAGGCCGACACCATAGCTGCATCATGAGGTTAGTTCTGAATTGAGATACATTACAATGCACATACGTGAAGTACACCCAGTGAGGTGTAACGACACCACCCTTCTCCGTTAAATAGTTGGGGTCGTAATACAGCATAGTCAAAAAGTTGGCGAAGACTATGCACAGGCCCGAAAAAGTGATCTTCACGTCCCCTCTGTTCAGGAAAAAAGTGCTACACGCGTAAAACAATGCTCACGGTATTTGGGGCTACTGTCTTGGGCCATAGAGTCACGAACCAATTCCAGAAAGGGTTTAAGACATATCTCGAGAGCAAGGATCTACGTTGCAGGATCAGAGATGAAAGGAGAGTTGAGAACAGCACGACGGACTTGTCTACACCCTTGTATGAGTACTTTTTGAGGTTGTCGAGGGACTCTTGAGGAATGTAACCCATGACGGCCAATGACAAGGAGGAGCAACGACCTCAAGAACCCTGAACGTACTGAAAGAGGCAAGTTTCCACACACGTGGCTCGGACCACCGGCAGCTTGAAACCGGTGGCCAACAACCATCTTGTTTTCTCAAACTCTGCCCAACCTTCAGCGCTTCAGCGTGAACTATATACGCCAAATAAATTCTACCCAGCCCTTCGCACAAAATTCTTGCTGATGTGCAATCCGGATTCGGAACCCTGCCAGTCCGCACCACTAGCTATTACTTCTTCCGCCGACATGCGCAGTTACATCGTTTGAATCTTCTTGACAGATACTTTCTAATATCCTTTGGACTCCGTCTGTGGTAAGTAAAACACCGCATCGAGTCGTGGCTGATAGTGATTTGGAAAAGGTTTCCATCCAACATTGTCATCGCCATGTCCTGTTTTGCTTCGTCCGTCCAACTCGCTTCCACCCTGAAGCTTGAAGATATGTATAAATGTGCGGCTTATCGGTCGTTCAATTTGCGCCCAAGGCACACTGGATTACCCCCGCGCGTGTTAGCTGCTGCGCACACCCGTATATAACCCTTGCGATCGACTGACCTGGTTCAAGTTATTCTTGCACTTTCCTCTTTCCTCGTTTGGGGACCTGCATAATGAAGGGGGAACTACTCCCAGCTATCGCAGCCGCTCGGCCATCCAACTCGCGTTATGCAACAACCTTTTTCGCCATCCTGTCGCTCTTTTTTGGATTTCTTTATCTCTCTGAGGTGGCAGTCAACTTTCGCGAGCATAGTTGCTTGGAACACGGACCTGGATTTGGAAACGATGGTCCCCACCATCGGCCTGCTCCATGGGAGCTACAGCATCCCCCTCACGAGCACGACGGACACTCACCCTTCAGAGGACGCCCGCACCATCACGATAACTACCATGAAGGAATGCCTCGTCCACCCCCTTCTTTTTTCGGAGATCCCTGCCACAGGCGTGCCCACAGAAATCCACATCATACATTCGAAGGCCCTCATGCGCACAATCATCACGAAGGACACCCTCCTCACCCCCCTAGGCCATTCTGGAAGTTCTGGGGAGGTCCAGAAGCCGACGAGAGACATCACCGCCACTGCATGCCACCGCCTTTACATTTCCGTACCTTTGATCAGGAATATTTGGAGGCGGAACATCGTCACGCGCATGAAGAGAAGTCTAAGCACAATGCTCTGACATTCACAGACGTCAATGGTATGTGCATTTGTCACGATATCTTTACTTTCGTTGATCGATATCCTCGCCAGTAGACGATACGTCGTTCCAATGTCCTCATGGCATCCAACTACTTGGCCAGAAAATGGACAATGCGCACTGGGTCTGCGGATTTGAACAGATCGCCGCCAAAGAAGATTGCGTCGTATATTCTTTCGGTGAGTACAATAATCTTGATACCTAAATATGCAACTAGCTAAACATATGTAGGCATCAGGGGTAAATCATCCTTTGAAGGCAGCATTCTGAAGGAGTCTACCGGATGTACAGTCTTTGGATTCGACACTAAGGTCAAATCAGTAAGTCGTCATAGCTTCTTCAAAACAGACGGAGAACTCATGTCTACTCAGTTCGGCACCGATGTCCCACAGTCTGAACGGGCTGAGCTCCTTCCCATGGTGGCTGCGTACGAGTTCCCGATTCGCTCTGCCATGATGCATAAGTTCGTCGACATATTGAAGATCGAGCTAAACAATGATGCCGATGTCGTTGCGGTTATCGAATTGTTACAAAGCTTCACCGATACCGAAGGCAAAGCAAACCTCCGCCCATACCCACCATCCCGCCACGCAGACATGAAACCGTCCCATCTCCACCCTCCCATTGGGCAAATACTCTTGGTCGTCAGAACCGAGTCTATACACCTCGATCGCCTCCTCCACAGGATGCCAGAAATGGGCATGATGCCGTTCCATGCTGGTGCTAGTGAATCCGGCGACTCGATCAATGTACGTCCATCTTTTGTTTAGTCTAGGATCCTGTCATTGACTACCTACAGTACTCATTTATCAACGTCGGTGCCTTCGAAACTCGTGGACCCGAAGTCAATCATTGAAGTCACTTGTCTGAAGAGCTCGTCTTCAAAAGAGATCCTCTCAGGCCGCCAACTTTTAGTAACTGTATCACTCCTTGAATTCCTTTCCATCTTCTCAGCAGAATACCGAACTCGGTTTATAACTTATTTTGGGATTTTCCCCTTACAAATTCGTAAAATCATGTAAACGATGTGGCCAATTGTATCTGCTTTTTTCCCATATTATATTCGTCAAACTTACAAGAAGTACGGAATCTGAATCTACAGCACTGCTCAGTGCTACGTAGTATTATCGACCCTGGCTTCGAAATGCTATGTAACTCTCCTTTTTACTACCAAGATGCACGTCGAAGGAAAGGTGTGTCATACATTGCCTGTTCATTCCAAAGTTTTATCGATATGAATCACCTATCTGAAGGTGGCACTTCCCGTGGAACTGTGGCAAGAAATCATCGACTTGATCCAAGACCGACGCACACTTCAGGCATGCATTCTGACATGCAAGGCTTGGATGCACATTGGCCGACCCCATCTGCATGGTCATATATCACTACGTTCAGAGCGCCAGGCGAAACGGCTGATCACTGCGTTGTCTGCATCTCCGGACGTTGGCCACTACATACTAGATCTAGAGCTCAATGATGCACGCCGTGCCACTACGGAAGCGCCATGGCTTGACAAGTCTCTTCCGCTCTTCCTCAGGTACCTCCCAAACGTTCGGACGTTGCATCTCGTGGATGTAAATCACGACCAGCTCTCTCGACGCACCGCCATGTTGTTTGACAGTGGATTTCTACAACTCGAGGAGCTGAAATTACAACGTGTTCGCTTTGAGAGCTCCCGAAGCATGAACACATTTATTGCTTCATTTCGAAGCGTTTTGGCCCTCCAGTTTCTCAACGTCCACATCTTGAGTGTGCAATCGACCTTGAGGTCAACACCTATCCCCATCCTTCCTCCGCATATCAACACGGTAGATGTCGATCATCTACTAGCCTTTATCCACACCATTGACTGGATGACTCACTCAAGCCCCCCTCCACGAATCACGAATTTGACGCTACCCATCCCCACCACAATTTCCGATTTTCCCATCCTGGGGGATTTTCTGAAAGCGTGTCGATTTTTGGAGAGGTTCTGTGTGCAATGTCAATACCCTTCAGTATCGGGATATAGTATGATATCAGGTAGGCCGCTAAACACGATAAACCGTAGAATCTCTAACTTGGCATTCTAGAAGCAATTCAGGAGCATTTAGATCTATCTTGGAACAAATCGCTGAGATATCTGCACTTCGAGATGTTGTGCATACTCAACATCCCCAACATGACGCTTTCATGGCTCCCGACGTTGTTGCGTCAGCTGGACTCCTCAGTGCTGGAGGAAGTACACATATCAATTGTCTTCAAAGCCAGTGTTGTCAACTTGGAACTGTTTCCGTGGCGCGAAGTAGAGGAAGCTTTGATGATATCGTCGACAACGGTGTCA
The DNA here is from genome assembly GCA_011800155.1 of Flammulina velutipes. Taxonomy (NCBI): domain Eukaryota; kingdom Fungi; phylum Basidiomycota; class Agaricomycetes; order Agaricales; family Physalacriaceae; genus Flammulina; species Flammulina velutipes. The sequence goes on along the minus strand of CM022370.1, from coordinate 3,321,313 downwards.
ACTTGGTCTTTCCTAGTCGTCTGGGCACTGCAGAAAGAGGCGTTCGAATTTACGAGACACAAGCTTCCTACGCTGGCATCGAAAGGAATGCTACGATTCAGGCAATATTAAGTAGTGTGGGTCCATCTGTACACGGATATACTTGACAACATCTAGAAAGCATTATAGGAAATTTTGAACAAAGTCAGTGGGGCTGTAAACAATCAGCACATGTGGGTGTAGGGATAGAATGATACTCACTTGGCTCTCCATGCCTCCCAAGAGCTCATCGCGGCAGCGGTATGTGCCAACGGACTATTCTCTGACAAAGCATTACCACTCAGTCGTGACGGTGGCGAAAGTAGAGCATCCAGATTTAGGATTTGCGATGCTTCTGGCCGTCGAGATGCATCACTCTGTGGAGGGAAGTGGGCAGCTAGCCAATTATCCAGGGTCTCGTCAGCCTGGTGGGCAGTCTGCGCAAAAGCACTGTTCTCTAGTGGTGCCTCCATGTCGGGTCCGGTCACAAGTGAACTCGACAAGGATGACCCCCATCGTATGGCAGCTGTAGAGTCATCCGTAAGATCGAGGCATGGTCGTTTCTTTATCGGTCCAGAGGATTCGGGGAATGAATCTGGAACATCGGTCAGTTTGACTAGGATATCCCTGGCCGTTGTAATAGTGTCAGCACCGATGTAAACTCGTTAGACGTCGTAAAGCGTACCGCATGGTACCAGCAAGACTAATTCTTCGCGTAATTCGATTAGCAGGCTTGGAGGGTGACGCTAAATGACGACTTACTTCTCTTCCAGATCCTGTAGTATATTCATAAGGTCGCGCGCGAGCATGAACTCCCGACTATGAAGGACTTCTTGCTTGGAGTGTACGTTCCTCCAGACCCATAACAAGAGGACATAAACGGAGCATTGATAACACGTCTGTAGGAACTATAAGTCGTGGGCAAATTGTTTTGTAAGACAACTTGCCAAAACATGTACAGAGTAGATGTCGCTTCGTGCTTTCACGGCTTCTGCGATACGCAGGCATGAGCGAGCGGCATTGACGCACACTAGTAGGGAAGATGAATTCGAAACAGACGCAGACGGAACAGATGGAAGGGGTATGAATGGCCTATGGATCAGCAACCGAACGTAATGGTAGGTGCTGTGTAAGAAGGCGGCAGGAAGAAAAAACTGATCAGAATGGTCCGTCTTCCATTGCACTGTATGGGATAGACCTCTGTAAGCCTGGGATACTGATGAGAAAATGTTGCCTACAGTGGGGTGGGAGAGCCTCAAGCCATTTATTGAGGTTAGAATCAAAGTGCATTATAATATCCGAGTCTGTGGGTCGTTGTTGTCCGTCGCATAGGCGTAAAGGCTGCCGTACGGAGTACTGTCGATATTGTCAGAAACACAATCTGGGTTTTCAACGCGACATACAACGAGATTCTTGATATAGAATAAGAGCGTCGTCAATTTTAGAAGGTGGACGAAGTACGTGATAGAAGAATGCGTCCCGGGTGGCTGTTTGAAGGCACGACTTTCGTCCACGTTCTCCCAGTATTCGTCGTCGCATTCCAGTGGGTATTGAACGTCGAAGCTGGTCTTCCATTAGAAAAGTTCTGGAACAAAACAGCTACTCACTCCTCATATTGAAGGGCAAAAGGGCGACCAAGTATCGTGTTATGGGTGACATCGAGAAAGAAGAGCACCCTACATAAAGGTCAGTGTGGAAAACGAAAATAGCTGAAATCACTTGCCAAAAAGCTCGTTTCCAGAGCTCATTTGTTACGTTTGGGGGACCGCTACGGCGCATGTGGGCCCCAGCATCGAATAAGCGACGGAAGCCAACCCCGATCCTCGTCGACATGGTATATGACCTTCCGATAGTCTGTGAATAAAGCGCAGCCAGCTAGGTAGATTCGTAAGAATAGGGGCGGAATTCCTCTATAGAAACACGTACTATCTGAACATGGATCTCATGGAGTGTCGGCGATGTTTGCAGAACTGTACGCATTATGTCTACCTGGGAATACCATTCCCATCCTCTTGGCTCATACGAGTTTGCGGATGGTGTATCTGATATCCGTGCGCCTAATGCACAGACAAGGAGGACGGAAGCACCGAACAAATCATCAGTGAGATGTAAACGATTCTTGATGTTCAGCTCAAATGTTGGACGATGGAGGAGTGGCAAGAATCGGTTGAAGTTCGCAAAATAAGCATCACTTAGTACGCGCAGTAGTTCGTGATCCGGAAAGCAGTAGAAGTCAGGAGACGGATAGTCCTAAGCGATTCATACAGTCAACAATCCGCTGATGGGGGAGCGTCATGACGACTAACCTCAGGTTCCTCAGCAAATTCAGGTCTCGCTGAAAAAAAAATCTCTTCATGCGTCATTGGTAGGATAGCACCGGTTGCGAGTTGCTTTTGCTGTAGAACTGCTTGCACGAGATACAATGGGCTATAAACGTATCAGAACACCGTATATGAGTTGAAACCGCGAAGATACCGACCATGATCGTCCAAAAAATCGAACACCTAGCCTTTTAGGTTGCGGGATAATTTCGTTGATAGCTTGATTCAGCTCGTTGAACGAGATATCATTTCTAGGCGGTTCATCGGACTTGGGCCCAGGAATAACTTCGACGTGTTCCACGTCCCCTTCCGGTGCGTCTTCAGCCAGAATCTGAGCCAAGTCTACGTGAGGAAGATGCTGAAAAGGTGTTCAAGGCGAGGCAATAGCGTGTCGACGAAGAACTAACCCGACGAAAGGCTCGTTCCAATTTCGTGAGGCGGCGTTCCAAGCTTTCGACGTATCTATGACCGGATGAGTTATGTTATGGTGCTCAAGCTTAGCGAGAGAACAAACCCTTTGGACAATCCGAGCGACTGAGAGTGGATGATCATTAAATAACACGCTTCGCAAGCAGGCCTGAACTAACCTTCGTTGCCTCAACGTGTGTACATTGTACGTTCGCGTTGGTGCAGTTTGTGCAAACGTTACTGGGACTGTCCGCGCTATCGCCTAGTGGGTCTTTGTGTTAGATTGTGTATCCAGGCGTAGAAAGATGGCTAACATCGAACTAGGCATTGATGTTGAGATGTTGGTCCAAAAATATATTTATTCGCTCACCTTTTCTTCCTCGGCAAAAGTCACAAGAGCGAGTGAGACGTGGTCGTTTGGAAGACCTGTCTTCAGTGGCTTTCTTCGCTTTCATTGACGTCTCTGTAGATGGCGGAACAGAGACAGTGTCCAGAAGGGTGAGACGCTTGTCGGTCCGGTCAAGCGGGTATCACATTGTATCACAACGGCATTGTCACAATGTGACGGTGACATGTCTACACGCCTCCAAATTATTCTCCATTGACAGTACAGACACCTATGATACAATAATTCGGAGATGAGAATAGGATATGAGCAATGACAGTAGTTAAGAATGACGATGTTAGCGTTCCAAGACGATAAGGCGTAGTGAATGATGAATGAGATGGTAAAAAAAATGAGGATATATGGATCGGAAGATAAATGGATAGCAAAGCATCAAAATAGCTGAGAGAAAACATAACGAGAGGATGGAATAAGTTATCGAGCAGCAGGTCGAGCGTTCCTCGCGGATCGACGAGGAACTACACTGTCCATAAGGTGCTGTTGTCGCTTCTTGCCTTTTCCTTTCCCTCCGGGGGTCTCGTCGGATCCGCTAGAGGAGTCTTGTGATTGACGAGGCTTCTTCCTGGGAGATGCCACATCCATTAATACATCGCCATTCGCGTCTTCGACGTCAGACATCGGCGACAGTGACCTCTTCCCAAACCCGTTGAGGCCAGGAGTAATCGTGGAGGGCTCTGGCCCCTCATTCGCACGTTGCGTGGGGACGTAATCGCTTTCCGGCTGTGTGGGGACAGGATCACTTGCAGGTTGGGTGGGAGGATGATCGGAGTTTCGGCTGTCTGTACGCTCCCAGTTCTGAACCATCTCCTGTGGTGGAGAGGGTAAACTTGTATCGTTATCTGCTGCCTCTGAGACGAGTTTACTCCTGCGAACCAAGCCAGAGGGCTGGCCTTGTACGCCATTTGTTCGACTTTGACTCGGCTGGTCTGGGACGTCTACACTCATGGAAGAAAAGGCACTGGTGAATGGTGCATAACGCTGGGAAGGAGGTACGTAGTCCGGGTAGTTCTCGAATGACGTGGCGGGTCGATAGGTGGCGAACCACGGGTGATGCAGCGCTTCACTAAGCGTCATGCGCTGAGTGGGGTCGGTGAACAAGAGGCATCGAACGAAATCTTGAGCTGGAGAGAGATGTTAACGATAAAAATGTGACAAGAACCCTCGTTGTAACTCACCTTCCAGTGATATACCCTTCTGAAGAAGTGGTTCCCAGTAAATTTGACGCTGCTGAATGCGAACGCGGAGATCCTGGATGTCCTCGTCCTCAATGAAGGGCGCACAATTGGTGAGCCTGGGACGAAGTGAGCAGAGATTTAGAGGACTCGAGGAAAAGGTGTTACATAGAATACACAATAACCCCAAGACTCCAAGCGTCGACAACATTGCCATAACCAGATTCTCCGGTCTGAGAAACAACCTCTGGGGCAAGATAGCTAGGTGTCCCACACATTGTCTAGCGGATGTCAGGCGTGGAGGGCGTAGTCAAAGGGCAGATACATACTCGTAGCATCGTTACACTGTCGGCGACTTTAGCCAATCCGAAGTCTGCGATCTTAACTATCGGCGGATCATCCTGAGTTATAAGGATATTCTAGAACAAAAATCGTCAGCCGCGAAACTTGTAACAAAGCGAGGTCGTACCTCAGGCTTCAAATCACGATGGGCAATGTTTTTCGAATGGACGTACTATTTGATTTCGATGTCGTTAACGTCTGCACAAAGTGAAATAAACAAGAAGAAACTCACAGCCAGCGCATCGCACATCTGATACGTCAAGTGCCGGGCACGTTCTTCGCTGAGTCCATCGCTTTCGATGATGTAGTCCAGGAGGTCACCACCTGTGACGAGGTCGAGGACAAGATCTTCACACAACAATTAATTGTGGGTTTACTGGAGAAAAAAACGCAGACACTCACTCAATGCCCCATCGTTCTGCTCGAAAACTTTGTGTAGCCCACAGATATTGGGATGCTTGAGCGACTTCATGATCTCGATTTCCCGCACCAGCTGCTTGCGACGGTTCTCTTCGGACTCCGGTGAACCCGTTGGTTTGTTGTGAATCATCTTGATAGCCCTCTCTATCCCAGTTGCTCGCTCGAGTGCTTTCATGACAGTGGCGAAGGTGCCCTTCCCTAGCTCTTGCATGAGATCGAATTCGGAGTAAAGGCCTTCTTTAGGCTCGCCGCCAGCCAGGAGGCGAAAGATAAATCCTAAGGATGAAAGACATGAGGATGATGAAAGACTATACGTTGCGAATAGCTCACGGTAATCCTCCACGCTATTTCCTGGAAGGGAGCTCGCTGTGCCGAATGCGATTTCATTGCCCTCTCGTAAAACTCTAGTAACCCCCTTGCCGATTTTGTCGCCATTAATCTGCTGATATTCAGTGAAATGTTCGTGTCCCAGCGTGCTAGCTACTCACGAAGGTCCCATTGCTAGACGAGTCGGTAACAGTAACACAGGCTTTGCTAGACGTAACGCCGTCCCATTTCAATACGCAATGTTCGTTGCCTAAGGTGCTGTTAGCACAAGATCAACATGCAAAGACCGTTGGATTACTTACTAACTTTGAATCCGGGCAAGATGATGTCGTTAAGGAGGCTATGTCGTCCGATTCGATAACGCGGTAGGTTTCGAAAGAATCGAATGGGTTTGTTGTTGGCATTGCACGGCCATAGTATTCCCCACAGCGTCTCGTCCGGGGGCTGCTGTGACGCCTGGTCAACGAGCTGGGTTTGTTGGAAGTCCTCCTCCTGGGTCTGTCGTTGGTCGTTCACTTTCTCGGTTGGGATTACTTGTCCGGGATCGTACATGGTGAAAGGCAGCAAAATCAAGTGGCGTGCAGTGGATGGGGGGGAGAGTGAAAGGTGTATGGCCCCTTTTGTAGGTAGGCGGCGACTTGGCAAGTCGATTGAATAGTCCTCGACGCGCTTTGTACGACCGAATCTGGTCAAAGAGGTATAACAATGACAGGCGTATGTCTCCGATTGACCGCGCTTGGGCTAGTTTGCGAAGACTTTGATTTTGGGATAGTAACGCGTTGTTTTGTTGGGAAATTTTGCGTGGAATATTTTGGTTTATCCACAACCTGCTGGAGCAAGAAAAGAAAGAAAGCCTGGCGTTTGCACGCGAAGGTTATTGACAAAGATCAACGTCGTGACCTGCGTCACTTATGCGGGTCATTTGCGGTCACGTACACGTTGAAAATCTAGATTGCGGATCCAGGATCACTCATTGTCCTCCTCCTCCTTCGACAATTCGTGTGTATAGGACTGACAATTAAATAATGCAATGTATCTCTCTACGTGTTGGAATCATCATAGATCCAGACCATGCCTGCCCCATCCTGGAAATCAATCCCGTCGCGTTCAAACTTCTCCGTCCACCAGATAAATACTTCCTCCACTAATATGTCCGTATCGGCGTCCACTAGAAACCCAATCGTCCTGACTGTCTCTAGCCCGGGGAAGTTATTCCTGGTGAACGACATCAAATGAGCCTTGGTAGAATTAGTTTTGTCGGGGTACAGTGCGTTCACGTGTATATCCCGCAGGCCGATTCTCCGGAGTGATTGGTGCGGCGTAGAAAGGCGTATGATAGGCGCATTGGTGGCGAAAGTGAGAGTATGGAGATTGGGGCACATTCCCGGGCGTAGGAATATCTCAGGTTTGGTGCGAGAGGAAATGGGGAAAACAGGTCGCGAGAACGGATCACAATCCGTGTCTATGTGGGAGCCGGGGAGATGAACAGACGCCAAAGTGGATCCGTGAAGCTTTAAAAAGTCCACCAGAACATCTTCGAGGGCCATGGTTGCCCATTCTGCAGCCTTGAGCGTCAGGGTCTGCAGGGATGGAAGCGATAACGCTGTCGCGGCCACAAGATTGGCGTTGGTCGTGGATAGAATGAGATGTTCAACCAGAGGTAAAGTCGGTCTGTTGTTGAACGTGGCGGGTGTAATATCTCTCCCCGACCAGTTGCGCAAATTCAAGACGCGCAGTGCTTGAAATGCGGAGAGGTATTCTGGTGTCAGGAAGCTCTGTTCTTTATCGTCGTGCCAATACAGCTCTTTGAGAGAAGGCCCATATATCCTTGTAATTCCGTGGACGAAGTCGTTGGGTAACGAGTGGTTCCAGTTGCCGCTCAATAGACGCAGATTGGGGCAAGACATGAAGATGCGAAAAAGGGTTCGAAGGAAGGGGATGGAATTCGCATTACGCGCATGCGTGAAGATCTCTAGGCTCTTCACAAATGAACCATACTCCGATAAACGACCTTGAGTGATGTCACCGTACGGATGACTATCCAAAGTATGAAGGAGGGTAGTCGCACGCGCAGGACTGAGGACGACAACATGGCGGTATAGGATAGGTGTGGAAATCCGATTCCAAGATCGAGAAACGAGGACCAGAGCGCACTTTGTCCGTTGCGCTAGTAAAGGTGTGTTCGGAGCCATGACATTATTCGACGGGCACTTGCTAATGAATGGGTCCAGTGGCGCGAGGTGGTTAGATTGGTGCATATACGTTGCGAATTCAAGAATCTCGAGCCAGACCTCTGGAGGCAGCACAGGTAATGGCTTCTTGAGAGTAATCACTGTGCGTGCGACAGGGGTTGTCAAGATGCTGCACCAAGCATTAGTAAGAAACACAAGGACGCCTGAACATGAACCACCATTCGAAGGGAAATAGTATGCGCTGAACAGTACTGATTACTGTTTGCATGGCGGTGAAAGGATAAGCGACAGACAAGACGCGACGTTAAGTGGTAGTGACGTGACGCGCTGCCAAATGCCGAATTGGGCTATTTATGTGGCGCCGTCGGCAGCTTACATCACTAGCGAAGCCAAGCAGAGACAAATATTCTCCTCGTTCCAACCGACATGGTAGCCCTGCTTTCTGTGGCTATTTTACTCTCGGCTCTTCAGCCAGCATTCGGGATCCATGTCTACTTGAATCCTCCGCGAACTTTATCCCGTCTTTCGTTGTCACCGGCCGACGCAAGTGCAGTGTTGTCGCGACACTTCGGCCTGGAATCATTCGAACCGTTCCGTGATAACTCTGCAGGAAATTACGAAGAGGATGCGTTCGTTGGCCAAGGAGTTACAAATTCTTACCTTGTAACTGTTGAAGAGGATGATGCCGAAGGTAAGCAGCTTCCTGCAACGTCTCATTCTGGACTAATAAAGCCCCAAGCTATACTCCCCGCCTCATTAAGGCCTTCTTTCAAGCTGTCATCTCCTCCTGTTTCCTCTCTCTACAGCGTCATCTCGACATATCTCAATCGCGCTAAACACGCGTATGTCTCCATATTCGACGCCAGCCCCTCACTCGCACACTACAAGAACACCCAATTCCTTACAACGTTCCTCAACGAGGCAGAGGATTCTGAATTCTCTGCTCTCGATCTGTCTGGCCTGGCCGAAGTACGGAAGACCTACGGATCTTCAAGTGACGAGTTCATCCAGGCTGCTACCACCATCCGCGAATTTATTCAGCGACGCATGGAAGAGTCCTGCAACCTTGCCATCTTGACATACACTCCCCTTCCCACCATTCACTACTCCAAGCGCCAGGCTACGGAGAGTCAGGTCCCGTTCCCTGATCATCCTCCTCCTCAAGAGCCCATTGGTTCTGTGTCGACGTGTTTCGAGTCGGCGGACGTCTGTGGCAATAGCACTGACTCTTGCTCGGGCCATGGACAATGCCTTCAGGCAGAAAAGGCCGGGAAGACCTGCTTCGTCTGTGCGTGCGGCGCATCCAAGACTGGCGAGGGTAACAAGGTCAAAACAGAGTATTGGGTTGGCGAGGCTTGTGAACGTAAGGATATCAGCAGGTCAGTGCAGACTCATTCCATGTCCGCCGCCAACTAATCCATATACATTTCAGTTCCTTTGTTCTCTTGGTGGGAAGTGTCCTGGTCATACTATTTGTTATCGTTGGGTCCGTTTCTTTGCTAGCTTCCGCAGGTGCAGAGGAACTTCCCAGTACACTGTTGGGCGGTGCGATCAACTCGAAGAAGGATTGAGAGAGGACTTCATTGTGCGCTGTACCATGGATGTTTGCCTGTAGTTGAACACTAATTATTATGCGATGCCCTCGCAGCAAACTTATTTGGCGCCGAAGCATGGAGAGATTTTTTTCACAAGGAACTTTGCTACGTGGAGACGAAGATATACGACGAAGCCAGCATAAGAAAACAAATAATTGACGATCCAGCGCCCTTCAAGACCCTGTCAAATCCTACGACTCAACTCAATGCCGCCCCATTTTCTCTAACTCGACCAACACCGATCTACTGCCATCAAGCGTAATTTTTATAGCATTGAAAATCCGCAGTTGATTTTTACTTGTTCAGATTAATTCTATTTGGATCAAGCTCCTTGGGCGCTTCCGAGGATGCTCATTATTCTCGCAAGACTCAAAGAGAAACAGACTATTTCAGACTCACCGTCTGGAAAACAACTTGACGATGTCGTCGCGATTCGTTTGACCATGTACATATTTGGTTTGTGGGCACGATAGTACGTATTTATAACATCATCCCCGTAGGTATCCGTACAGTTCTCTAGAACGAGTCAAGCTGGGACGCCACCAAACTGCAGGAGGTTGTGGCCCACTTCATGAAGCTTCCAACCGTCAAATTTGTCTCTACAGATGCGAACCTTCTCATCCAGTTTGTCTTTCCCAAGTTCAGGTGGCATGCGCCAAAATTGCTCAGCTTTATAGAGTGTATCGAAACGATATCTCTGATATCCAAATTCTTTCTGACAGTGGGGGCTCGGTTATTGACCCATGCACTATAGCACTAGCATCTGTAATCATAAATGAAACTTGAGTTGTTTTTGCGGGACCATTTCTTTTTTGTCTGCGGCTGCAGAGGAACTCCACAGCGCGCTTAAGAGAGCCAACCAATACCCAGGTAGGTTATGACTCGGATGAAAACTCACCATTCTATGTTACGATCTGTTACTCCCAGCTTTGACCATTGACAGGGAAGCTGTTCAATCAGGAGGGTTGTCAAGAATTCATGCGCGGCTCACAGAAAATTGAATGGTCGACCTGATGTCAATGGGTCTGGATGCCTCGAACGGAATTGTGGCGTACGCGGGGTCGTGTATTGCACGTTAGCAAAGTACAGTTACATTCGGGTTTATAAAGTTTCTTCTATCCGTTATCTCCATTTCTCGCCATTAGTAGTCTGGCTGGAACATACTCAATGCTCTGTCATCCTCTGGTGTCCTCCGAGGAGGAGAGATGCCCTTCAAATATGTCAAGGGCGGCATTGCGCGATTGTGAGCCGCTCTATCTGCTTCATCCCCTGAGGAATACGCGTCTGGAATCATAATCGGGGATGGTATTCGATGAAGCTGAAAGGCGCCGGGAGAAGAAGATGGGTTAAAACTCGGCGGAGGGGATGGAGGGCTATGGTGATACGTGCTGTTGTACAGACCACGATGACGGCCGCTGGTCGATGGAGAAACTGGAGAAGTAGGCATAGCCATCGGGGAAGAGGAACCCGCTGAGGAAGAGCCGTTCCCAGGAGGGGTATACTGGACATACTCGAGACGATTGTACACTGGTCCACTTTCGGCGCCTGTGGGAGGGTTGAAAATATGCTCGGGCCGTCCTTTGGCCGCGCGTGCCGCCTTGTATCGGTCGTAGGGTACCGTGGGCTTCAACAAGGCGAGCTCTGGGACGTCGTCGACGCTTCGCAGACTTGGCAAAGCTACTTCCGTATAGTACGCAACTTGGAGGAACACACTCAGTCGCCATCCGAGCAGAAGTAAACTGCATGTACTTACTAAGGTGCCACTTCTTGGTTCCACCTGGGAATTCAACGTTGACGGTGTAGGTTTGTTTTGTCAATACTGTTTGAGCGGCTTTGCTTCGTTTCTGGCTGGATAGAGATTAATGCGTTAAAACCGAGTTCTTCCAGTGGCGCCTACGAGCTCGAAGGCCTGATTTGCGTGGCAGAGAAGAGCCCGCCCTCGTCTTGTTTTTCTTGATAGTACAGGAAGCCCTAAACACGAAATTGAGCCTTGGATTGTGACATAGCTTTCTGTCGCTTACATCTCGCACTCTTGATGGACCCCAACGAAGGCCTTCATGACGTCGAAAAGTGGTGTATAAATATACCAGGGAATACCACCAGAAAAATCAGCGTACCATCAGTCCATCGTTCTATGCCAGTCTACAAATTTTGAGAAATACGCCGGGAACGAAAGAAAGACACTCACTCCGGAAGTCTCAGTGTTCGCGCCACGCTCCTCCCATACATAGACATCGCCAGGAAGAATATGGCTGCGTTCAGTGTTATCTAACCTTCGCGTGATCATGGGGAGGACGTTCATGAAGACGGCATGAAAAATGACACGAGCATCAGCCGTTGTGGTGATCTTGATATGTGTGCAAGTAGACCGCTGAGCAGCCATGAGGATCCGGTTCGGATGGAGCCCAAGGATCTAAGGAGAAAATCAAACCCAGAGGGAAGGGAGAACACTTCACTCGCGGTTTAATGATGAGGGAGAGACGGGCCATTTTATCACCAAAAGTCTATCGCTTTAGAAGGTCAGTGACTGACAGATGGGGATGGGGAGTCACCCGTAAATTCAAGTTACGGCAAGGGTTTACTGAATGAGAAAACGGGTCCCTAATAACGAAGTCCACTAATAGAGTTTTAGGATCTTATATTCAGGCCGGATTGAAGAATATGTACCTTGAGGTTTGAGAGAACAGGTGCATTTGTGAGTCCCAGGTTTAGATCCAAGGAGAAGCCGCCCAAACCATCAGCAACGAGGGGCCTCACCCCGCCAGACCCAGACCAAGAATTGAGTACAGTTGAGTAGTCTACTTACCTGGACACTCGTTATGAGCCTGAGCTCGACCGGGAGGGAATCGAAGGGAATCGCAGTTTACTCCGTCCTGAGAGGAGTCATCGGGTGCAGTTAGTCGTCCTGGTCCTGGTCGTCAAGATATGGTGACAGCAAGCCTCAGTTAGTCGTATGAATTCATCTGGACGCGGCTGTACAAATTCCAACGTAGCACATATCACGAATGTTCTCCGTCTTTGCTGGATTAGCGGCGATCAGATTAGCGCGAAAGATGGCCGGTTTGAAGCAAAGATGTGAGCCGAACAGGCAGTGAATTGTATAGTTGCGTGGAAATGTGCTTCCTCTTTGAATACATTTGTCTTGTTTATCAGGCCATCACCTGCTGTCGCCGTTTACGCGCCGCATTGAGCACACTATAAGCATATTGGGAAGCATACATATCTCCCTTGCCTAGGGAGGGATCAAGCCACCAATCGAGTTCCGTGTTGCTAGAAACACGTACCTTTGCTGAGAACCACCAGAGACGCGACGCCAGGTTTATCGGATTGATGAGAGTGATAGTGAGGGTGTATTCTTGATTGTTGACGATCAACATATCTCCCAGAAACTTAGGAAGAGGCTTTAGTGGCGCCACGAACCATCCAGCTGTTGTCTGAATAAAAGAGACAAGAAACTCCGATATGACTTCTTACGGGGAGTAAACCCTCACAAGGACCTAAGAAAATAGAAATTTGGTTTCCTGAAATGGTGTTATTCGAAGTGGACACATGAGAAAGGCGTTCAATCACCGAAGGGCTACTCCGAAGGTCCTAAGTATAGGCTTCGACATGACTAGCTATGCCCTTCTTCCATTGACAGGCCCCAGCAGTAAACAAAAACGTTTTGTGTTTTTGATGGTTGAAAACAAGCCACGACCGCTTGTTGCCGGTTGATGATCACACTCAGCCACCAATTCTCAGTCTGCTTCACCTTGGCTTCCTCGCAGTCAAGGCTGTCACAAATATATTGCTATGGCTTAAACAGTTCACACGATATCGTGGCCCGCAAAATGGATCCACTCGAGATCAGGTCAATGTTGTCAAAGAAGTCCGGAATGGAATGGACGTGGATGTCATTGCAGTTGTACTACGACACTACCGCGAGTGCCTGTAATGCGCTTTCGTAAATCATACACTGCCAAGATGGTCAGTAGTTATAAGGCGCCTGTCCGGTCGCCGTTACCCTCCCCGGTTAGCCTGTACTAGTCCTATAGGAGATCTCGGCGATGTGACAGTACTCCAAACCACTACCTGGACTCGGATTCAGAACTTGATGCTTGTATAAGGTCTATGTACCCTTCATCTCCCCAAGGTGATCTTCTTGAATTGTAAAATATCGGCTGTTCATTTGCTATGACGAGAATTGCGCCACCCATATGTGCCGCAGGTAAGTAGTCCCCATCGGTGTAGATAAAATTGTACAGACCTTTCTAGAGATTCCCCTGTGAGGTCACAGTTACGTATTCCTCATAAGTGTTTATCGTCCATCATAGTATAAGCTGTCAACTGGAATGTCTGTTTTTATCACAAGGAGTTTACGAAGGTTTGTGACCTTCTCGCTCGAAAGAGACCCGTGAAACTTCTATGCGGATGCTTCGCCGCTTATCGGAGAGACACCATCTGTTGCCAAAGACGAAGCGTTGATGTGTGGCGTCTCCTCGGACATCGACTCATCTTTCGTCATACCAAAAGTGCCGTGAGAGTTGGTAGTTACTGGCCATTTCATAAATAACTGGAGCCTCCGCACATATAGGGAGCTTGATAAGTAAACATTGAGGCTATCATACCGCGTGAGGTTCGTGAACTAGCTATGACGAGAGGACTTGAAGTGGCCTAGTTACGGCTATTTGAGTTACCCTCCGTGTATTCAATCATAGTCATATTTCATGATAAATGGTGCTACATCTTTAGAGTTAACTCGCGTCTGGGCTCTGGACCGGCGCTTACGCCACACTAAGGTCCCAAGGTTCGCGGAAGGTGAATGAATTATGTATCTAGCGCATTCTGCATCTAGCGAATGATATACCCGTATTTAACCATGCAAGGAACCCGGAAGTAAGGTATCAAAATTGTACACTGCAAATGATACAAGGGATGTGCGAACTTTTGGACAATGTCTATGTAATGCAGTTCGTGAAAAATGGCGTAAATCCATGAAGATGCAGGTGCGAAGGAGAGGGCCATGGCACGACTACACACCATGGGGCATGAGGCGGGCGGGCACCTACTTCTTCTTGTGCTTCTTCTTTGCGCCATCAATGACTGCGCCAGCGTCGGTGATCATCTGTTGCAGGTCCCCGCTCTCATAAAGCGAGCGAATGGTGGCCATGTCACCAACGGGTTTCCCTCCAACCAAGAGTACGGGTAGTTCATCAACAGAGGTGAGCCTCTGGACAAGAGGTTCGAGGACTTCAGCGTCTTCTCGAATGTCGACATCGATGATTGTCGGGGCGGGCTTGAGATGAAGACCTGCCAGCAAGGCCTTAACTTCGCGCGATTTCGGTGAGTATAACTGCGACAAAGATGCATGAGCACGCGACATAGAAGAAAAAGGATGGAAATCGACGTACCCGGGAGTACAGGAATACGGGATTGCGTGTCCAAACATCTTCTACCATCTGTTTGACCTCTTCAGTCGCGCGAGGACTACGAGTGTCAAAGTCGATAACAAGATGAGGGTCGATGGGGTTCGCTGGGTCTACGAACGAGGGTATAACGTTTTGTGGCAGACTGGCTATAAAACTAGAGACGGCAGCAAGCTCCTCATTCTTACCCAGCTTGAGGGTGGGGTGATGAGATGACAGTGGACGTGTGTGTCGAGAGTGTGAATGCCGTAGAGACTCTAGGGCAAGGCCAATTTGGCCCGTCGGAGCATCCCCCCGTTTGAGAGCAAATGTTGTGGACACCGCGGTTTGCTGGAAAATGCAGAGATAGGTGACAAATGAAAATAGTGCGAAAAGCACAAGGAAGATAGTACGATGGCGGTGTTTCCTGGGTTGGATAACGGCGGCCATGAGGGAAGAATAGGATTGGGAGTGCGACGGCCTGTGTGCTGGTAGGACGAAACCGCGCAAAGGCGTGCGACTGGTAATTCGAGGGACAGGCATGCTCGAAGATTAGGTTGTCGAAGAGAAGATTTAAATGAACGAAGGTGGCGGCCGAGGATGGCGAAGGAACAACGAAGGAACGTGGTGGTGCAGAACAAAGGATAATAAGGGTCTTTCCTCATCCAGCCACGATCATCTCTCGGCGATCACCAGCCGCTTTGTTCGTTCCTCGCTCTTTTTCTTTTATTCTCAAATACCAGGACACCTGCGGACCTCTGCGGACGTCCTGCGCTTTTTCGAGAGGAGTAAATAACTCAACAAAAGGTGTCCCAAAGGCCAAGGCTTGGCGAACTGGCCAAACTTTGAGCATATGGTTACCATGTGTTGATTATAGTTGAATGATGGATCCGTATTTCCGCAAAGCAAAATGTTTCGAATTCCCTTGCAACGTTCAGGTCTGTGTGCGTACAGCATGCGTGGTTTCGCATGAAAAAAATCTGAGCAAGGCCGGTCAATGGCACTACTGCGCCACACCATTCCAAATTGAAGGCTGAACGTATTGAACTATGATCGGTGGCACATGAAAAAGTCACCTTAAAGAAATCTAGACCAACCTTACGCGTCAGTACGCGTCAGGATCCGTACGAGGAAACGCCGCTATACCGTTCCGCCATAACTACAGAAGGCTGTGCTACCTACGGATACGCCACACAAGGACGCTAGGTATTATCAGTAACGCCGCCACGGCGACGCCACAATCAATGATGTCCTTTTCAACTCCTACTCTCAATGATGTACACTAGTGAGGAAATGTTTAGTGGGCAGTATCGTAGTGAGCGAAGCGGATGCATTACTAGTACTACATAAGTAGCATTGACACCTAGGAAGTACAGACGCACTGACTCTAATTGATCAGACCCGCCTCACGCCGTTGGGAGCTGTGATTTTTACGAAATGATGAGTGAATATCTACATCTCTTCATTGTCGAGCGACGTACATGTTTGCTGGTAAGTACAGCACTTGATCCCTTCTGGACTGATAGGTACACAACACGCCTACAATGGAAGGGTCATTATCAACCGCGTGCAAGGTAATGGCGAGAGACGAACAGCTTTATCGTCCGCCGACGGAAGGCATATGCATTCAGTCGCGACTTTGCAGTCCGGCTTCTCCGAGCAACATTCGCACAAACTGCGGTCGGACTTCGAGGATGCACCTTCCTCGGCAAGGCTCTGGACATCGTCCTGCTTCTTAGGCACGTTGACATCGTGTCGATGCTCGTGTCCGCAACACCCGCCAGTAAAGTCGGGATTCCTAACCCATCTAACCATTTTGAAGCCTTCCCATCCGAATAGGAACCCCAAGATCAATGAAGTCGCGCTATCCACCCACCATCCGCCTTTCCATAGCCGATATACAAGCGCGCCTATGAAGAGAACGACCGTGATTTGGATACAGGAAAGGGAACATTGCGCTTCGCCTTGCATTGCACTGCTGTCGAGCTTTCTCGCTAAATAGCCTTTGGGAAGCCATAGGAGAATCATGAGGAAAAGTGCCGACGCAGATATGATGAGGGATGCGTTGGAAGAATCAGGCATACGATGCTGAGCGAGACCAGTGATTGCGGATGCTTCTGTGGCCAAAGATAGAACCAGTAGGAGCCCACCAATGGAACCGCTAGCAATCTTCTCGAATCTGAATAGACGATAGCCTCATTAGCATTGATTCAACCCTGGCGGGGATTTGGAATGAAAGGAAAGGAAGAGAATACTAACTTCAGTTCCCTCGGGTCAAGTACGACGCCTCGTTCTTCGCCTGGTCCAGCCACGTTTCTGAAGCGCCAAAGGACCATAGCGGCTGAGGTGACCTCGATGGCGGATTGAATTCCGAAAAAGACGAGCGAAAGCGAGGCGGATTCTGCACCGAAGACGATAGACACTGCGCCCTCAGCCGCGCAGTATACGATACTCACCAAACTAATAGCGATAGCATACTGTTGTAGGCGACGGTACGAGGGAGACATCGGGGATTTGGAAGGGGGCAGCATTCCCAGGCCTGTTCAGCTTTATCTAGGAGGCGTCAAATTCTCTATTCAGCGTGTGAAGGGTGTAGAACTAGTCAGAAGCATAGACTGGGGTTCCATCATAGTTCCGTGCAGTCGACCGCATGTGAAGTGTGTCAATCGCCTGCCGCTGGCCTGTTCGATGTGGGGTAGAACCGGAAAATAGGGTATAAGAGGCCTATATTTAAACCTCGAGGTAGTGTTTTGCCTGCCCTGCTACACCATTAACGAAGACAGAGAGATCGGCAAGCGTATGAGGTCCCAGAGTTCCTTAGGTCACGATTATTGCGCGCCTACAATCCTTTGCGCATGTCCAAGATTAGACCGCATCCCATCTTAAAGGGATGCCACCAAAGAGTGATTTAGCGCGAACTGTCATTTAAAGACGCTAGTAGTTCAGTCTATTGAGCCAGGTCGCGTAACGATCAGAGATGCGTCTATTTTTGAAAGCCGCTGAGAATAGCCAAGAATGAACGTGTGAGATTGAACAAGAAAGGCAGTCCAGTACAACGCGTCGAACAACGCGGCCGCGTCTGACAAGATTAACATGTCACGACTGTGACGTTACATCTGCTACTTATTGTTCGTCAAAATGGTTCTCTCTGATTTGTCGAACGATTTCACTTCCGATTTATCAAACCAAGGCCACGTAAATCTACCTTTTCTTGCGGTTGATTCAGCGAATCCGATCTTTCATCAGACAACTCGGGGCCCATAGAACCACATACTTAATCGCGATACGACCACTTTTCATTCTGCGCTACCATGTCCATCTACCAGGCTACCACTTCCGCCCCAGTTAACATCGCGTGTATTAAGTATGTATCTTCCCATCTACTTCAATATCCACGCTAACGGTGCTTCTAGGTATTGGGGGAAGCGAGACACTAAGCTCATCTTGCCAACGAACTCTTCGTTGTCGGTGACGCTCGACCAGGATCATCTACGATCCACTACGACATCTCGCGCTGATCCTTCATTCAAAAAAGATACTCTATGGCTGAATGGAAAGGAGGATATCATCAAGGAAGGAGGACGATTGGCGACATGCATTGCGGAACTCAAACGCCTCCGCAAATCCCTAGTTGAAGACAAAGATGCTAGCGCACCCAAAGTAATTTATTTTATGACCTCAAGGAGTTCCACTGACATTTTCCTCTAGTTATCGACGTTCGCAGTCCATATTGCGTCTTACAACAACTTTCCGACCGCCGCTGGTCTCGCTTCTTCCGCATCTGGATTCGCTGCGCTCGTATCATCGCTTGCCAAGCTTTACGAGCTCCCTTCAACCCCTTCCGAACTCTCCGTGATTGCGCGACAAGGTTCCGGTTCTGCGTGCAGATCTCTCTTCGGTGGATATGTCGCTTGGGAGATGGGTACTGCCGCTGATGGCTCCGACTCTTTCGCCGTCGAGGTCGCACCCCAGTCCCACTGGCCCGATCTACACGCTCTCATCTGTGTTGTCTCCGATGACAAGAAGGGCACTTCTTCCACATCCGGCATGCAGCTCACCGTCGAGACATCTCCCCTCCTTCAGCATCGTATCAAGCACGTCGTCCCCGAGCGCATGGCTACTATTAGCAAAGCTATCAGGGAGCGGGACTTTGACACATTCGCAAAGACCACCATGGCGGATTCCAACCAATTCCACGCTGTCGCTCTTGATACCGAGCCCCCCATCTTCTACCTGAACGATGTTTCCAAATCCATCATCGCGCTCGTCGTTGAATATAATCGTGTCGCTCTCGCCACCACCGGGCATTTGAAAGCTGCGTATACATATGACGCTGGTCCAAACGCTGTTATCTACGCCCCAAAGGAGAACATCAAGGAGATCGTGGAACTGATCATCCAGTATTTCCCCCAGAAGGAAGCGTTCAAGGATGTGTTCGGCCTTTTCAGCGCTGATGGTCCCAAGGGATCGCTTGTGGAGGGCTTCAACCCGGCCGTGGCGAAGCCTTTCGAAGCTGGTGCTGTAAAGGGTTTAATTCACACCAAAGTCGGTGATGGACCGAGGGTGCTTGGTGCTGAAGAGGCGCTGCTAGGCGCCAATGGTCTTCCAAAAACTCTAGTGTGATCTTCAACTTGTAACCTTTTCTAGCATAGACGTGTATGTATATAAATCTAAATAATTGTGATGTCGCGCTAATGCTCAAACTGGCCCAACTACGCGCCCCACCACTGTTGTGCTGACTTCTAAGTATCTATATGATGAGTATATATATGGAGTATCAATAGAAATGGATCGTCTTCTTCTTCAGTGGCATTATAGGTCGTCGGCTCCAGGGAACCCCCACATAACCAGCCTTGTAGGCCCTTTATTCCAGTCTCGGACTCGATATTGACTGATAAGGCTGAGTGTTGACTGGTCTGTCCCGACAAATCCATGGGCTAGGCTGTGGACTGCAACGTCGATGATTGGGGGATACCACTCTCCATATCTCGCTTCCGTCCTGTCCTGGTCGTGATCGTTGTATTTCCAGCCCAGTGAGACAATTTGTCGCCAAAATTTTGGATCTCTCTCATCTGAAAGCGGTCAGGAAGTGAGATATAGGAGAGAGAAGGAAGTGAGTTTACCTGACGAGACAACAACTTCATGTACATCTATACCTTGACCTTCTAGTAGATCGTTCTTGACCTGCTGTACTCGTCGAACGAAGGCTGACAAGGGAGCCAAACACTCCTCGATGGTGGTTGCATTATACCGAGAGCAGGCGCCCTCGAAATCGCCATGTCGTATGTGCACTGCGATGAACTTGGGCAAAAAATGAGCTGTTGCGCATAATTCTGGCCAAAAAAATTGCTCACAGGTGGCAGTGTCGCATTCTCAGCTACACCGATAGCATTGCGCGCGTAAGTCTCGGCCAGCTCAACCATCCTCGACGAGAATTTCAGATTTCTGCCGACTTGTCTCCAGGCAGGGCCCCATGCTTGTTGCCATTCGTATTCCTCAACTCCCGTCCCCATGTAGTACAACGAGTCGAAGCACGCCAACTGCCGGTCCGGTCGAACATTTGAGCCACTAGAAGTTTTCTTCCACACGGATGTCTGGCGTTCAGGACTACCAGGAAAAACCAAAGATACGAGAGGCCATGTGTTGGTGAAGACATCTCCTTCCCTAGATGACCGAAACATAGAATCCGGTACACGCGTGTACGCCACGTCCAATTTAAGGTAGGCGAGCAAGTTCTCCGCGCCGGAGGGATCTTCATCGGCTCGAGACCGCGCGCTCCAGCACCCAAGAGTGTCGCTGTCGCTGGTAGGCGCGGTGAGATCCTTGACATCACTCCATTCAAGGACGGGGGAGCGAAGTACATCACGTAGATGGACCATGTCAAAAATTTCACCCATTGACACTACTCCAGCTGCCCGAGCTGAAATCTGGTCAGCTAGCCCATTATAGTTAAAGTGTGAATACCTGCAAATATGATGGGAAGGCGCAAACGGTGGAACGATGGGAACACGATCCGAGATGAGTCCCAAGTAAATCATGTTGACCTGCCAACAACTTCAAGGTTAAATGGGTGTCGATAGCAATTCAAAAAGTACGTACAGAACCTATGAAAAGGTTCGCTGGTAGATTGTCAGATTAAATCATCATTTGAGAAGGCTACTTCACGTACTGAACCCACCCATACACCAGGCAGTGATATAACTTGTATCGGAGCGCAAATTTTCTGAAGGAAAGTAAATCACCTTACATCACGGGTGGATTCGAAACGTACTTCGGAACGATGTAGTAGGAGGACTGGAAACAAAGTTGATAGAGTCCCATTCATTTTTCTTCGCGCTGGATATCAGGGGTTTCCTCCCTGGAGTTTCGTCCGGTGGTGGATGCTCAAAAAGGTTGTCGTTCGACAAGGAAATTAATAGCAGATAAAGCACAGCGACGCAGATAAGTGTCGAAACCAGTCGGCGACAACTGGGATTGAAACTTGCGACCATGGGAGCGGCTGTCAAATTTGAAAGTGGCTGACATCGACAACAGGGTTCTGTGTGCGGAGCATCTTACGTGACGCGACGTGCACTTAATGTCGAATGAGAATACCTCCCGAAGATGAGAAACCACATTGATACAGTCGGAGCCATTGGGTACATGGTAGTTGGTGAAGTCGCGTTCAACGTGACCCTGAACTCAGTTTCAGAAACAAGCTTGCTGATGTAAACTCCAGCGCGCTACACTGCTACCGGTTCTCTGCAAGTTCTTCCAGGTTTACTACTTCTACGTGCCACTAGGGTTCCTATACCTACGCAGCTAGGAAATAAAACAATCCACGACAAGATATGTAAACCGTCGTCCGTCAGAGTAGAAATACAATTATCACAGATCTCTCATGCACAAATTGTTTTCTCCGAGTCATTTACCAGGGGAACGGACCTTCAGTTCCCCAGCATAAACCTAACAAGTTCAGCAGTGATTCAGTACACAAGACTTAAAACTTACAAGTCTTGTCCTTATCTTCTGGCCCGAGCAACGCCCAAGGAACGATGATTTCCGCGCTCTCCTTCGGGGTCTTACCTCCCTCCTTGAATCCATTTAACTTGGACGTCGTGAATCCAGGCGTCACCGCATTGACCTTGACCTCTCCTTCGAGCTCCTTTGCCAGTGCGATCATGTACGAGTTGGCAGCAGCCTTGCTGGTGTTGTATGCGATGGCGGTGTGTAAGTAGCCTTTGGGGGATGCCATGAAACCATTGCTTGCCATGTCAGTGGTGACAGTGACGATGCTCGCATAACCGGGCTGTGCCTTGCGAAGGAGAGGGACAAATGCCTGGCAAACCGCGACGACACCCAAGAAGTTAATGTGAAGTGCGTCTTGGATGTGGTCTATAGGTTCTTCGAGGGCCCCGACGCTCCTCTCGAACCCGCCAATACCAGCGTTGTTTATCAGAGAGTCGAGGCGGCCTTCAGCTTTCTCGATGGTGTCTTTAGCTGCTTGGATAGAGGATGAGGAGGTCACGTCAAGTTTAACGAATTTGACGGTTGGAAGTCCAAGATCAGATACAGCATCTTGTCCAGCATTTTCGTTGCGCGCTGAAAGGTAAACAGTGTGGCCCTTCTCTGCTAAAATCCTAACGATCTCTAAGCCGATACCAGTGTTAGAGCCTGTGACGAGAATAACGCGTTTATATTGTTCAGAAGACATGGATATGCACTGAGGAGTTGTCAGATTATGTTATCAGAACGCAATTAAGACGGTACGCACCTTGACAAGACAGTTCGTTCTGAGCTGCGATGTGAAATGATCGATGCATATGACACTGTCTCGGCCCGAATAGCCGAAAACGAAACTTGCACTTCCATGTTCCAACGCAGAATGGGAGCGTTTCTGTTTCTTCTATCCTCTCGACGTTTGAAAACTCTTCAACTTTTTCTTCCTGTAGGTATGATACCGCCGATCCTTTCCCAATCCAGCCAGGCCGTACTCTCTACAAAGTCTGCACCAAGGGACGTGGACGTCGCATGATGTGTGGCTCGTCCGCGTCACCTTCGAACGTTAATGATTCATGAAGACCTGGCCCCATGGTTTCGTCATCGCACAAAATGCGCTCGAAGCTTAAAGGTTCCAACTCCAGCCCGCCACCTCGTGTTCACTTCTCAAATAAGCCACCATGTTTCTCTCGAGTCTCTATTTTCTGCTACTCTTGTTGCGTCTTTCTCTTGCAGGTGCACCCAAGGTTGCATCTGCATGGTACGCAGGGTGGCATGCGACAGCCTTTCCCCCGTCTAGCATCAGTTGGTCAAAATATACCCAACTGACTTATGCTTTCGCGTACGTCCCTCCTCTCATAATCTCTTTCATCTTCCATTCCAACTGATTGTTATCCGTGCCACCCATCTAGTATTACAACATCGGACGCCAGTGTGATCAGCATCGACGAATCCGATAAGTTGATTATCCCTCAATTTGTCGCCGCGGCCCACGAAAATGTGATGCTGAGATTCCCTTTTACTCTACGTGCTGATAAATACTGAACTCCGTTTCCCAGAACGTGAAGGCCAGCATCTCCATCGGTGGATGGACAGGGTCGCGCTTTTTCTCAACGCATGTCGGATCTTCAAACAATCGGTCCGCGTTTGTGGACGTGGTCCTCGACTTGGTGGCCGAATACTCCCTTGACGGAGTAGACTTTGAGTGGGTCACCTGTGTACACTTTGCTTTCGTGCCACTGATGATTTGACCACGAAGTTGGGAATATCCAAATCGTCAAGGATTAGGATGCAACACCATCAGCGTCAATGATACCGCAAATTTCCTGTCGTTCCTTCAAGAGCTTCGCGGTCGTCCTGCGGGCAAAGACCTCATACTATCCGCGGCGACAGGCTTAAAGCCTTTCAACGATTCTTCTAGTAAGCCTATGGAAGACGTGACTGCCTTTGCGCAGGTTCTGGACTACATCGCCATTATGAATTACGACGTCTGGTCCCCCTTGTCCGTCGCCGTGGGACCTAACGCGCCTCTCAATGACACGTGTGCTCCTTCCCAGTACCGCAGTGGCTCCGCTGTCTCTTCAGTCGATGCATGGGCCAAAGCGGGAATGCCCAAAGATCAGATTGTCTTGGGTGTTGGGTCTTATGGTCACTCTTTCAGCATCGACGCTGATTCTGCTTTGGATAACGGCAAAATTGCTGCCTATCCGTCTTCCAATCCCAGGACTTTGGGCAAAGGGGACAGATGGGATGGCGATGGCGGCATAGATGTCTGTGGAGTGGAGCAAGGTCCTTCAGGTGTTTATACCTACTGGGGACTCATCGAGGAGGGCTTTGTTCATCCGAATGGGACTGCGCTCGATGGTATCGGGTACAGATATGATACATGTAGCCAAACAGTACGTGCTGATTTTTGCTGTGCAGTTATTCGTGCTCACCTGGGCGCTATAGCCTTACGTATACGACGAGGCGAAGCAAGTCATAGTCTCGTTTGATAATCCTGAATCGTTCAGCGCCAAGGTGCGTACACGCGTAAATTCTATGTAAAGAACCTCTGACGCGTAGTATATTTGTTTAGGGTAAATTTATCACGGACAACGGACTAGCAGGATTCGCAATGTGGGAGGCAGCCGGAGATTCTCAAGATATTCTGCTTGATTCCATATGTGAGCGGATCGCCATTTCCTCCGGATTATGGATTTGACGTTGCTTATCTCTTGTAGTGTCAGCTGCGTCAGACGAGACAAGGTCCCCACCCGCTTCGCAACCTGCAAGCACGACCGGTTCCGCCAACGCACCTGCGGCATCGGATACTTCTTCAGCTTCTCCGAGTCTTTATCGGTTCCAGAGAGGTACCCCGTGGTGTATTGTCGTTCTCCAGATCTTCCTCATGTTGATGTAAAGCCACACGATGGTCAGTAATTCAATTGGGCACTGGGTTGCAAGGACTTCGACACGCCACGCCACTAACGCGTGGATCTCCGTAGGCAAACCCTCAAACGTAGTTACGATCAAGGTCTGAGGCGCAGAACCGCTGCAGCGTGTAGCAGCGTGGTGGGTAACGTAGTCGATGGTGCGGGCGCGCATCGAGGCGGGAGGTGTAGTTCACCGGATCATTACGCTGTATCTGTCGTATTCCGATCCGACAGTGGGATTCCTCGATCAATTAAACGATTCCCTCGGTACCTTTGTGTTGCAATAGGAACAAGTACGAGGAATGGAGGCGTTTCCTCCCAGGTTCACGAAGTTTTCTCCGTTTTCTCTGCCTCGCGGCAGATCAAGAAATAGAGATTATCTCTTTACTGACGTACAACAATGCGATGATGAAACATCCTCCGCTGTCATTGTGGGTAGCAAGTGAATGCTGGAGAATATCTCGCAGCGTACGTCTTGAGGATAGTGTCCAAATCTAACCTGCCTCTCATGTACACCATCCAATGTCCATGCCATCCCAACATCATAGATGCCGAACTTCCATTTCTGCGAATCCCTATGATTTCCTCCTGATCACTCTCCATTCCACGGTGATATGTCAAATTGCGCATTGACTCGTAGAGGTGCACACAATGGTTTTCTTGACCCATTCGTCCGAAACGGGATCTTCCGAATACCGTCCGTAGAAAGCATGCCTTGAACTTGCCTGTTTTAGGGCATCCTTTGTAGTCCGGGGTGCGAAACAACCTGACATGCCCTGCTACCGTCCATTGTCCTCGAGCCACGCCCCTAGGCGTGATGACTTGATATATAAGAACGCAACAACAGTGTTTCCTCAATGCTATATCGTTGACGTTCCTAGAGTAAACAAGGTACTTCTTGACTTTTGCTTTACATCGTCTCGACCCCGACGATCGCCGACAGATGACCCACAACCCGTCCGACTCTCGCCATAAGAAGCGGGAACACAGTCCTCCAAGTCCCCATCCGAGTCCCAAGTTGTCACCCGCCGAGGCAATATCAGAGGCATGGAAGCGAGAGTCGGCGGAGACTAGGGAACGATGGCGGAAGATGCAGGAGGAGGCGGAACGCCAATACACCCATCCTAAGCGGCGGATTCACAGGACGAAGCTATGATCGTTGACGAAATACCCTCCCACGACAACGACAACGACGTGATCACGACTATGTATTCTTCGGTACGCGCTCTCTCGATTGCCTTGGCTCCAGATAGCAGTCACGTAATGCTCCGCGCGCAGATTTCGGAAACATTCTTGATGCTGCAAGACAGACAGTTGTTGTATTAAATATTCGCGTATTTATGAGCGATATTGCTTACCTTGTAATAATTTCAACGACTTTATGACGACGACGATGTTGCTAATCCTGGGATGGGTACGAGTTCCATGTCTTCACCCTCGTCTTCGTCGTATTCTGCGTCGTCTTCCATGTCGTCTTCGTCTTCCTCCTCTAGAGCAGCTTCCGCTTCCGCCTGTGCTTGAGCTGCAAAAGCGGCACCAGCTATTGCTTGCTCCAGCATTTGGGTCTGCTCGTCGGATAGACCATACATAGACAGTGAGGGAGGTTGACTTTCTGGGGCATCCGGGGTGGCGGGAGCGGGGACTGCATCGGCGTCGGGGTTCGCGTTTCCTTCGGGCGGATGCTGGGACGGTGCAGGCGCGCTGGACGGGGTAGGTTGTTGGACCTGGGCGCGTGCAATAACACTCGCCAGCGTGGCTTGACTTCGGGCAGCATCTGTGGTCGGTGGTACGATAGGTGCGGTGGTCGCCCCAAGGGCTGCAGAAACACGACCTTGTAGAAGTGGATGTAACGTTAACACAGTGGTCTGTAGGCCGGACAGAACGGAAGGTTGTATTTCGCCTTCTTCGATGTCGCTCATACCGGCAGTAGCTACGCTGACTGCGATCCCGTTCCACATCTTCGCACGCTTCTCTTCTCGCGCTCCCTCTTCGGGGTCGTCGTTTACGACCTCTATGATTTCGCCAGTAACACAAGCTTCGCCCTTGGGACCGTGGCTCTCGCTGAGTTTCTTGTGCCTTTTGATCGCGTCCCTTCGCGAAAAAGTCTTGTCGCATCCAGAGCACTTCCACGCCTTGTTATCGTGTAGCTTCACGTGTCGTTTGAGGTCATGATTGCGAACGAAGGATGCCGGGCAGTGCATGCAACGGTATGGTCGCTCAACCGCGTGGACACGCTGATGAGCACGAAGATTGAATAAGCGAGCAAAGGTTTTTTGACAGCCCCCAGTAAGACATGGATAGACAGCGGTACCAATGACGTTGAATTGAGGATTTTGCGCCGGCGGTGGGTTTTGACCAATTTGAATCCCAGTAAGGACGCCAATGACCTGGATTAAGCCGCCAATTTCTTGCAGAGCGTTCATTCCTAGACCTGCGCGAGGGGAAGAAGTGACAGCGAAAAGAAAGATTTGATGAAGCTGTAGTTGGATAGATGTAATTAGGGCGGGGTCGAGAGGATGGTTGGAGGAAGAAGTTAAAGTGTGGCTGACGACGCCTACGGCTTCCATGAGTTGCGCGTTGAGATCGTAATGCTGCGCGTAGGTGCGCTTCTTGAGGGCATCTGGACCGACGTCATCCTGTTCCCGTTTGCGTTTACCCAGATCGAGTTGGATAGCGGACGCGTTAGAATGGCGTTGATTTCCAAATAAATTGTCACTGCGAACGAGTGCTACGATCGACTGGTGGAGGGGTATGGCAATCTCCGTGGGGACGCGTCCAGACGATACAGACGACGTGAGGACGTTGAATACGCTAGCGTTTCCGAGGGCTGGCACTACGGATGTATCTAGCTCACCCCGAGCTGGGACATCGCTGTCCAAAAAAGAGAGAATATTCCTCATCGTGGCTAGTATGGCCTGCTCCTTTCTAGAGAGCTCTGAAGAAGGCCCTGTTTGCGGTGGTGGAGGCAGAGGCGGAGGCGGTATGTGGTTGGAAGTCACGAGGGACGTGTTCGCTGCATTTGCTCTGCTGATATCTGCCAGAAGTTCTGCTCGTAGACGTTGAGCCGAGAGATCAATGTCGTCCTCGCTGTCCTCTTCATCCCAATCAGCATCTCCGTTAATATTGTCGACGTCCATAGCTGCCTCGGACATTTAAGCAAGAATTTTTGATGGAAGGAGCAGAAAACGCGCTCCACGTGGCGTATCTTATCGGGATTGATGTGTTGCTCTATTTGGCCGATGCGCTATTTTCGAGATTTACTGCAATGTTCAAGTTAACAACCTTCCGCTCCTTTCCTCTGGTCAGCTTTGCACTCGGACGATGTCAAAAACTCTAAAGGATGTCACCGCTGGAACTGCTGGTGGAGTCTGCCAAGCAAGTAATATCTACTTTGTACCAGCGAAAACTAAACACGAATTATGACTAGGTTCTGGTCGGCCAGCCTTTCGACATCGTTAAAGTCGTGAGTACGCCCTCGGACATGTTAGATGCGATTACTAAAGACTCTCAGCGCATGCAAACGGCTTCCAAAGGAACGTATAGCGGCATGATGCATTGCGCAGGAGGGATCTTAAAGAACGAAGGCCCATTGGCGTTCTACAAGGTGTGTCCGCTTTGACTGCTCAACCTCGTCTCGCTCACGCGCCTTCAAGGGAACTCTGACACCTTTACTTGGTATCGGTGTCTGTGTCTCCATCCAATTTGGTGTCATAGAATACATGAAGCGATTCTACACCGAACAAAACATCCAGAAAGGCGTAGGCAACCTCACAGGATCTCAGCTCGTTGTATCCGGTGTTCTGGCAGGTCTTGCCAATGGTGTGGTCTCCGGACCCGTAGAGCACATCCGTATCCGTGAGTTCAGCTCACGGCTCTCGTTTCTGATTACTCTATTGATACATAACGCCAACAGGGCTTCAGACTCAACCCGCGAAGAATCCCATATACTCTGGCCCATGGGACGCCATTAAGAAGATCTTCGTTTCTCACGGCATCCAAGGAATCTACAAGGGACAAGGCGTCACTCTCCTCCGCGAAGCCACAGGATACGGTGTATACTTTTTGGCATACGAAAAATTAGTGCAGAGGGAAATGGCGTCCAAAGGCATTCGTCGAGATCAAATCAATCCTGCTAATGCTGTTCTCTTTGGTGCCGCTGCCGGATACGCAGTACGTCTTCCTCCTTTTGCTGTCCACTCGATCTTGATTGCTGTTTTTGAACAGCTATGGGCTGTAATTTATCCCATCGATATGATAAAATCTAGGATGCAAACCGACGGGTTTTCGCCAGCGACTGGCCAAAAGTACACATCGGCATGGAATTGTGTCAAGACTGTGTGGCGTGCGGAGGGCATCAAAGCATTTACCCGCGGGCTTGGGCCAACTCTCATTAGGTGAGGAAGGATGTAACATCTTCTCTTTCCTTTCTGATACCAGGCTTCTTAGATCTCCGTTTGCAAACGGCGCCACCTTCCTCGGATTTGAGATGGCCAACCGTCTTCTCAATCCATCGCCGTAGGACAGATATCACACTATTTATTGTGACACTACTAGATGATATCCACTTCTGTGCATCTAATTTATATAACCTACCGCCTTCCTTGAATCTGAGGCAGTTCAAATGGGTGTGAAATTCCGAGCTCAATTGAAACGGCCGTCTGTTGTCCTTCGTCTATGATAATGTAGTCACAAACGTCTGCATGTCATTTCAAAATTGTCCGATCTACTTCTAGGTAGAGTGATAAATATGCACGCCGCAAGTGGTTGAACACTTGTTTCGGCGACGCGTTGTTACTCATTTTATTTCTTGATGCCCCAAGCATGGGAAAGTGCTTGGGCCATCCTCTCAATGCCTAGTTCCATTTCAGGTTTCTGTTTCCAAATCGTTAATGAGCATGCTGTAGGCTAGAAAGAGGTACGTACTGTCGACATGGAAAATGCCAGTCTGAAGAATATCTCGTTCTCTTTACCGCCAGCCGCGGAGACCTTGCGTTCACCTT
Source organism: Flammulina velutipes (assembly GCA_011800155.1). Classification (NCBI taxonomy): domain Eukaryota; kingdom Fungi; phylum Basidiomycota; class Agaricomycetes; order Agaricales; family Physalacriaceae; genus Flammulina; species Flammulina velutipes. Next base: position 3,291,835 of record CM022370.1, on the reverse strand, counting down.
TGCCTTCATAAGGCGTATAGTAAGATCCAGGAGTGAGAAGGACCTGAGATTTGTTTAGTTGTCGAGAGGCTTAAGTTTTCCTGCTGACTGACCTTCTCGCTGACCAATTCCATCCATAACTTCTTCTCGTATTCCGCCTGGGGGTCTTCGTGCAACGTTTTCATGGCCTGATAGACCGCGTTGTCCTCCAAATGTAATTTGCACCACACGAACATCCCCGCTACTGGCGCAATGAAGCTGAAGAGTTTGGTCCTAGTGCCTTTAGCGTAGACGACATAGCCTTCACTCTCTGTACCTTCGGTGATATCGAAGGAAGCCGCGAGCGCATCGCACATCCACGTCCTTCGCGTCTCATACACCTCGCGGATTCTCGACAGCCACAAAAGGTAGCCGCTTAATCCCGGGCCCCAGGATTGGAGTAGTCTGATGGTGATGGCCTGGCTGAACCCAGAAGGCGTTTGGGTGGTCACCTCCGTCGCACGAAGCAGACGTTCGGTGAATAAAGGATTCGCGGTGAACCATCCTAGACGGGTACCTGGTGCTAGCGTCTTGCTGAAGGTATCGAGACGGATAACGCGTCCTTCGGTATCGAAGTGAAGGAAGGACTTGGCGAGTGAGTCGATGAATGTTGTTTCGTCGAACGGTTTAGGCTCAGCATGCTTCTGACCGAGAAGGTATTGATCGAATTGAAGAAAGTAGTAGGGATCGTCCTCGACTATTATGAGGTCTGGATAGAGATTAGTGGAGACGGTCTTACATTGAGGAGAAACACACGTACCGTATTTGGAACACAGGGCGTAAATTTCTTGTTTTCTCTGGTTAGACATAGTGCACCCTGTGGGGTTCTGACCTGTCGGTATGGTACTTGATAACAAAAATAATTAAAACGTAGGACTTAAAGGTGAGGAAACCACTTACTAGAAAACATGGGGAGGCTTGACACCAGGATGGGTAGTGCCCCAGTTCTTCAGAACATCTTCGAAGGCATCCACGCAGACGCCCTCGCCATCAATCTCAACTATAAGATGTCAGTGACTCGTACCCGAATTCTGGGAGGAACAACATACCGGGAACACCCTTGCATCCCATAGGTATCCACATGGCTTGGGCGCTAGGATATGTATGTCTCTCGGTGATGATGTATTCACCCTCATCACTAGAAAGATATTCAGCGTGAGCTTGTAACACTGGGCAACAAGCGCACCCACCAAAGCAGTTGCACGACTTTGTTCCAGCCATCCGTGTTCCCACTGTTGACCAGCACTTCAAAATCCCCGTAAGCCGGTTTATACACGCGCAATGTGAACTGGTACATGTAATCCCGCAACCATTTCATGCCATGACAGGTAGCTACCAGGGGATGATTGTGAGTTGTTGACTTCATGGAGAACGAGGATACTCACAATACTGCAAACTCGAAGATAGATCCACTGGGTCTTCTGGGGTTCCAAACTTGGATATAGAGACGTGCTGGAGGTCCTGGGAGACATCGAGGCCCAAAGACGCGCTGGGGGTGTAGATGTCGGCCTCGAGGTTGACGTAGGGGAAGAGAGAAGGATGTGGCAATCCTCCAGCAAGATTGACCATGCCATCAAGAGTCATGAATTGGAAAATATCTATTTTCGTACGCGTTAGCACAACAATAATCATAGGAAAAGAACTGTAGCCTACCCTTGAGAGGTGAAGGTTTCCGCCCTTTGGAGAGGGCATTAACGTGATGAGAGAAATCTTTGGCGTTCATGGTTATCCAAGTATGGGGTCAAAGGCAGATAACGATAGTGTGTTGAATGGGTCAGCTTTTAGATGGTCGTGGTAGAACATTTTATGACTCGATTCCAAGATTTGCCGAGAAGGAGGTACGCAAGTTCCGGCTTAAATTAAACACAACTCAGTCTCGTGAACCAGCAGTCCGAGACGAGGAGGCGCTAGGTCAAGAAAGAGTTTACCTTCCATACACTGCTGTACAGTGACTATTCCGCGTCCAACGTAGCATCGACGAGAGGAGGACGCAGAATGCAGAATGAGGCGGTGCCTTTCGGATTTGACGGACACAGATTGAAATGATACGGTTGTGGAGCATCTGTCATTTTAGCGGAAGCATAAACACGACAACAAAACTACAATTCGTCACGTTTGCTGTCGAGACCAACTAGTTCCACGTCGAAGACCAGGGCTGAGTTGGCTGGGATAACACTTCCAAAGCCACGGGGACCTGACATGAATATTGCGTGAGCACTGGGAAGAATCAGAGGACGAAGGTCAAGCCGCGCACCGTAAGCTTTATGGGAAGGGATGGTTAGCGTCCGTTTCTCATTAACGCACATTCCCTGTAGGCCCTCGTCCCATCCAGAGATCACTTGACCAATGCCCACTATTTTAACAACGGTCAACACTGGTCAGGTGTGCGTAGACTTGATACTTACGTGTGAGGGGAAGGGGCGAGTCGCGGTCAAAGCTATAGAAAATATCAGCTTGAAACTTGCAAAAGCTGGCAAAACTGCTCACCTAGAATCAAATTTGGTGTTCGTCGTGAAGAGTTTCCCCGTCTAAAAAGCATTAAATTTAAAAGTAGACGGCCGTTGTCAGGTAAAGGCGTACGTAGTGAACACGAATGGAATCCCCAGTTTTGGCCTTGACATGGCAGTTGTCCGGCAAATAAGTCGTGTCAATGACAAGCTCTGTAGGAGCCTCAGCGGCGAGCGCCGTTGCGACGAAGACGAATAGAGACACGAATCCAAAAAGCTGCATGATGGTTCAAGTTGAAGCAAAGTTAGAGCGTGGGCATTTGCCATCAGACCACCACCGACATTCATCTTTATTCTACCTTCCTCCTAATTTATGCCGCCCAACCATGTACAACAGACGATTCCTGAACGTTTGGCGACGACGAACACCGTTGGGAAACCGTAGGATGTCAACTTCGACGGAGATCGCATGCGGGGATGTCTTAGACCACTATAAAGCTCTTTGCAAGCTGGGGCACATCCAATGGGATGACAATCAAGTGCGCGTACTGATGCAGGTGCGCTAAATACCATTATATCATACCGCAATGCTCATCAAATTGTCCAGTAGCTTCGACGGCTCAGCAAAGACCTCCGCGGATATACACCCACTCAGATTTCATATCTACAACCTATCATAGATGACGACTGCCATGTTACAGCAGACCCGACGCTAAAGAATCTCATAAAGTCCAAGGACTTGTCTAACGAGATGCTTGAGTTGCAGTCGCCCAAAGTCCGTTGTTTATTTCAGCGTGTCTATTAAACTCATTATTTACTTCCAGGGATTACTTCTGACAGGCCTACCTGGTTCAGGTAAAACCTTCATCGCCGATACTTGGTTCGCCAACCTTCCGACACCATACAAAATCCGAAAACATTACAATCAATTCATCCTTGACTTGTATCGCGATGTCTGGGATGTAACAGGGAAGAGAATGCGTGCTGAACACGTCTCCAATTCCAACGATGAAGGAAACTGGACCAAGGACCTTCGAGATCAAGTCCGTCATCTTCTCAAAAAGTCCGACGGCCGTGGTGTCGACTCGTTGTGGGATCGCATTCGCAGGCCTACCCTGTCGCAGCCTATGACAATTCCAATACCATACATACTTGCATCCCGTCTCATTCGCGAGGCCTATGTCCTGCTACTAGATGAAGTTCAGTTGCAAGACGTGTCCAGCGCGCTCCTTTTATCCGACGTCCTCGTGTGGTATTGGCGGATGGGCGGCGTAGTTGTGGGTACATCGAATCGCGTCCCGGAGGATCTGTATGTGAATGGTGTCCAGAAGGAGAGGCTGGGTGCCTTTGGAAGCGCTCTGAGGGTCCGATGTCCTGTTGTCGAGCTGGGTTCCTCGGCGGTTGAAGAAGTGAAGGATTATCGCATTCTTGCGGGGATGACCACAGGCGCCAAGACGTGGTTTTTACCCCACCAGGTAGAGGAGTTCCAAGCCGTCGTTGACGAGTTGTTACATGACGGTAAGTAAGCTCATACGACTTTGAGATCTCGTCTGAAGGCTGATCCAGAAACTATCCACAGACTGGTCTCCTTCTAGTCTTCCTGTGTTCGGGCGTCAGCTTTTCGTCCCAAAGGTTTCTTCCCTGGGCCACGTCTGTTCATTTAGCTTCGACCAACTTTGCGAAGAATCTTTGGGTCCGGCTGACTATCTGACAGTCTCTTCTACGTTCAGTACCGTTATCATCTCGGACATTCCAGTCATTCGCCTGCCGTCTTCCAAGAACCAGGCCCGACGATTTATTAGCCTCGTGGACGCGTTATACGAAGCCAGATGTCGTGTCGTTTGTCTTGCCCAGAATTCGTTGGACGACCTTTTCGTAGAAGACGCCGACACTCGAGCGATAGAACATCTTGACAGCATCTTCCAGGAGAGCGTTAGTGTCTCAGATGGTGCGGAGGGATATAGGCCAAACATCCTCTCGTACGATGGGTCGGCAGGCAAAAATGTAGCTCCCGACGTCCAGAGGGATAGTCCAATGCCTTTGGAAACCCTTTCCATTTTCTCAGGTATGTTATCTCTCAAGATATGTATCCCCAAGGTTAATGATATTCAGGTAAAGACGAACAGTTCGCGTTCAAGCGCGCTCATTCTCGGCTTGTGGAGATGACCAGTGCTGGATACCATGGCAAATGGGAGCCTCTTCCTGCGAAGATACGGAAGTGGGAGAGATCCTCTGATGTCGTTGTGGGTTCTGGAGCTTTTGGGAGTATCAGGGCGAACGAGTTCGCCCCGAGAATGAAGGAGGATCATGTATGGGGTGTTAGGGAAGACTGGGGCTCTGAGAAGGGAGGTAGAGGAAACGGGGCGAGACACCAGTGGGGAAAGGGAGCGAGTGTGTACAAGGAAAGATGATGACCATCACTTATCTGTTCTATACTGAATTATTACACATGTAATCAGGCGTTGTATGTGAATGTAGAGGGTCTTACCTTACCTTACCGGTGCTGTTACAATATGAAAAGATCCGAGGTTTTGCAGCGGGTGAGACGTTGCGTAAATTCTCACCGTTCTCCCCAAGTTGTGCGCTAAACTGTGGATTTGCAGATGATAAATGGATAAAATTACGGTACGGTGGTCGACATTGATCTTTGATGAACGACCAGGGATCCCGGATGGGGGCCTTGGAACACTTCCCAAAAATCTGTGGATGTTACTATCCTATGCCCGGGTATGGTTTTTCACCCTGATGTGGTTATTTAATTAGTGTAGCCTCAACGAGTACTGGTATCGACTTCGGTCTTTTTGTGAATTCAAAGTACTATTAGTGCTCTATAACAAGTTCAAATATCTAAGGAAACGGGAAAGATGAAGCTCTTCCAGCGCGCGATGAAGGTGATCATGGATTGATGGGGCACCTTTCCAGCCTTATATCTTGGGAACGACGTCCAGTAAAAATCTGGGACTCTCAGTACCGATAGAAGATATGCATACAATGGTACTTCCCTCATAATCTGAAGAAACAACCTGCGGTTGAGCTATGTAGACACCAAAAGGTGCTCAAATGCGTCTCAGCGTGACAAACCCTGAAATGCCGATTTCCGGCAAACAGCCGCTGCGGCATTATGTGTGATGTCAGTGATTTGCCTTATCATTGACTCGTCAACTTCGTTCAAAATCTTACGTTGCTACGGTTTTTTTCTACCTCATGCTTATCTTGATGGACACCATTGATTCCCATGCAAAATAAAAGTAATTTGTGTTGATCCTTGCGTTGAAGATTTTCCTGTCCGATTGCGGCATCAGTAGCATCACTGGCGCAAACGGCAATTCGTGACACAGTGTGACCAAGAGGCTCTTCGAGCACCTTTTGGTGTCTACATAGCTCAACCGCAGGTTGTTTCTTCAGATTATGAGGGAAGTACCATTGTATGCTTATCTTCTATCGGTACTGAGAGTCCCAGATTTTTACTGGACGTCGTTCCCAAGATATAAAGCTGGAAAGGTGCCCCATCAATCCATGATCACCTTCATCGCGCGCTGGAAGAGCTTCATCTTTCCCGTTTCCTTAGATATTTGAACTTGTTATAGAGCACTAATAGTACTTTGAATTCACAAAGAGACCGAAGTCGATACCAGTACTCGTTGAGGCTACACTAATTAAATAACCACATCAGGGTGAAAAACCATACCCGGGCATAGGATAGTAGTATATGTGAATATTACCCATACACATCGACTAAAGTATTCAAGTATATTTTCTGGGGACACAAAAGTACCAGGAATGTTATAGTAGGTTCACGATGGAAAGTGTCACGTCACAGGACTGAGCTACGTCACACTAGTGTGCTCCTACCTGGTTCTGCATGGTGATACTTTCGCGTGCCCCGTAAAATTCATCTGAGTGCATGAAGTGCGGCGTATGCATGTAGTTTATATTTAGCAGCTTGACCTAGAATTTTAGAAAGTCCTCACCGACGCACAGTAAACTTTGAATCGGGGACGATGCCGGCCCGACCCGTGGGCAATGCTGTTCACGTCCTCCTATCGAGTCCGTCCATTCAAATGAACCTGATGTGAACCGCCTCAAGTCTTGACTCTATCCAACACCCCATGGCGACCTCTGAGGAATTTACTTTCAGACCTATCCAGGATGATAACCTCTTCAACCACGGGGAACGTGTGAAAGGCAAAGTTGTCCTCATTACTGGAGCCGCCGCTGGCATTGGCAAAGAGGCCGCGCTGAGGTTTTCTGAGCATGGGTACGTGGTCGGGCCTCGTTTGAACTTCATGCTCAATTCAATTTATGTAGAGGAAAGTTGGTGATCGGTGACAAGAATATATCAGGCGCGCAGGAGACTGTCAACGAAATACTCAAATCTGGGAGGTAAGTTTTAGTGCCAAGTTTGTCGCGCACTTCTTCATCCTGGAAGACAGAGAGGCTACTTGCAAATCATGCGACGTGACGGTGTGGGACGACCTTGTTGACCTCTTCGAACACGCTATCAATGAATACGGGACTGTGGATGTTGTGGTAAGTTTCTATTTCTCCGAAATGCATAGGAGAATTTTAACATATCCAGGTTGCAAATGCTGGTGTCTCGGAAATTGGACAATTCGTTGTTCCATCTTTCGACAAGCAAGGACGTCTTCAGAAGCCAAATACCGCAACGATTGATATCAATGTCATCGGACTGCTGTACAGTGAGTCCTCACGCTGGGTCGATAAACTTCTTTATTGAAGGCCAACCCATCATAGCTGTTCATCTGGCCCAGCACTATCTAACGAAGGACGGCTCGTCGTACGTGATCAAAGGGGATCAGCCACCAACACTCAAGTCAATAGTTTTGATGGGTTCAATATGTGAGTATCTCGGTCTCAAGTATATATATCGCGCTAAATGTATGATAGCATCATGGAAAGGCATCCCACTTGGCCCTCTATATACTGCCTCAAAACACGCCGTTCTCGGAATTATGCGATCCCTCCATCCACATCTGGAAACCCAAGGCATTCGCATCTCCGTGGTCCACCCTTTCTTCGTGGATACTGCTATAGTCCCTCTTCCTGTAAAATTCTTTTTGGCCGGGGTCCCTCTTACACCAGTAGCTCGAGTGGCTGCTGCCATCTTCTACTCTGCGACTGACCCAGACGTTACTACTAACGGGAGCGCATGGATGCTCTTGAACGACGGTCCAGTCGTGGTGGTACCGAAAGAAGATTTCAAGTTCGGTGTTTATCACGCTATGGACTTACGCATCAACGCGATTCAAGGGTCAGTTGTTGTGGCGACCTGTGTGCTCACCGCTAATTCTTTTCGCAGGGGTTTGGACGGCATAGTCTACTACTCTCGGATTCTGAAAGACTTGGCACGACTTCTTCACCTCAAGTCCGTCCTGGCCGTGACAGTCATGGTCGGAGTTGTTGGTTTCATTTTGAAGACTTACCAGTCTTAGGATAGATTTTCCCTGTCATTATCGCATGCTATCAATTGAACTGACCCTCAGCGAGTAGGAGCATCACTTGAGCATAGGCTAGTCGCTGTCTGGAACGGCGCCCACGAAAGTTACAGGCAAGGGACATTAACTATTGACAGGTTGAATTTTTGACTCTTGTCAGCCGGGCGTTCATTCTCTTTCCACTGACGACACAGTAGCAACTGCGACCAACATACCACCCGGATTCAATTGGCAGTGGGAATATTAAGGAGAGAAGATACGCAACAAACTCGGTATGCAAAAAATTCTGCAGAACGGCGCCATTCTCGGCCTTGGTATCTCGTCATTTCCGTCTAGGGACGTGCACGGTACATCTACTCATCATGTCAAACTACAGTATAAGCGGAAACAGTTGGCGATCGTCCTATAAAAGAGCTGGCAGAAAGGAGAGACGGGCACCCTCTTTTCTGCTCACAGAATGCTCTCTGCCTCTCTCTTTCTAGGACTGGCACTTTCTGTGGCGCCCACTTGGGCCGGCTTGCCGAAGATCTGCCAGACTATCGACGCTGCTATTTCTAACGAGAGTGATGTCTATTATCCTGGTAAGCCTCCTTCACTCAAGAATTCAGCGTTACGAACGCGCCTCAGGATCTGTGGGATATACCCGAGACAATTATCATTGGGCTACCTCGAGCTCGCAGCTATCCTTGTGTAGTGTAGAGCCTGGAACTGCTGAAGATGTGGCCACCATCGTACGTTGTCTCCTCGCTCAATCGTTGTCTCCAATTCTTACCCCATTCACAGCTCACTATCCTAGGCAGTACCAGAACGCCCTTTGCAGTGTGTATCCCTCGCATCCCTTTCCTGCCTGGCTGGCCCTTACGATATCTGGTAGGTCAGAGGCGGTGGACATGCGTCCAATCCAGGCTTTTCATCGACCGAAGGCGTACAGATTGCGATGTACCGTTTTGCAGACGTTAATTACGACGAGGCTTCGCAGAGTGCGGTCATTGGCGCCGGTCTCATCTGGGATACGGTCTACTCCCGACTGGAAGAGCATGGCGTAAATGTCGTAGGCGGCAGGGTTACGGGTGTAGGTGTTGCAGGTTTCACTCTCGGAGGAGGTACGTACGTACGGCATTTCTGGTTCTGCCGTCTCGGTCATTGACTTCGGAAAATATGCTGATCACTGATGTACATTGTTCTTGACAGGTTACTCTTGGTTAACGAACCAGCATGGATTAACTGTCGATACTGTTACTGCTTTTGAGCTCGTCAAGCCGAATGGGGACATCGTAAATGTTACGGGAGACTCGGATGCAGATTTATTCTTTGCTCTCAAGGTGAGTTGTGGCCGAAAGATTATTATTTCGAGTCTCGACCTAACTTGAGGCTTCTTATAGGGTGGTTTAAACAATTTTGTGAGCTGCTTCCTTTTAATTTATGCGACCCTAACTAAGTCGTGGTCCGGAGGGTATTGTAACACGCTTCACGCTGAAGACATTCCCACAAGGCCAAGTATGGGTATGTACGAGACTAGAGCTTCTCAGCAACTCACTAATTCCTCACGTCTCAGGGCGGTCTGATTACATACACTGGTCTACACCTCGATGAAGTGAACGCAGCAACTGCAAAGTTCTCAAGCGATGTCACTGATCCCAAGGCCGGCATTATCACAACGTACAACTTCCTCCTCGGTCAGGTAAGCATTAATATTTGCCACCCACATGTTAAGTTTTCCTAAATTATTTTCCTCCTCAGCCTGGAGTGTCCCAACTGTTATTCTATGATGGGCCAACGCCACCAGCGGGAATCTTCGACGATTTCTTGAATATACACCACCTCACCAAGGATGTCGAGACGCGTAGTTTCCTGTCATTGGTACTTGCTTCTCCGGCAAACGCGACTGCAGGCACTCGGTGAGCATCAGGATATCTGGGGCTAATACCATCATTCTCATCATTCTTGCAGAGGCTTGTTCAATTCCGTTCCGCTCATAGCAAATTCCCCCACTATGATTGACGCGGTCGTTAACGAAACCATAGTAAGCAGTCTCTCCAGGTGGTGCTTATTTCGTCAAACTGATCCTGCCATAGTTCTGGGGCTCGAGGCTCAGCTTGGCTTCTGGTGCCTTCATCTCTTATGATGTGGAACCCTTCCATCCCGACATTCTATCCTACAGCACAGAAGCTACTGCATATCCCCCGACCCGATCTGTGAGCTACTTGCCCCTCAATATCTACTACGCGTGGCTCCTCTCGATATCGGATGATCTTTTCGAAGATGCCATCCGGAAGAGTGCTGAACATCTGCGCAAGGTTGCAGTGGCAGATGGTCAGGCAAGTGTTGGCGACGCTGCGGTCTATCCCAATTACGCTCTCTACGATACCCCACTTGAGATGATGTACGGTGGTAACATTCCCAGGTTAAAGGCCATCAAAGCTGCTGTAGATCCAGAGGATGTTATGGGATTGGCAGGAGGTTTCAAGTTATAGGGACTCGTCGTTTGCTATCTAACAGTATCTATCTTTCACGTTCCTTTTTTTATACCTCTTTAACAAATCTGTTTAATTCTCCAACCTATCGATGACTCGACTGAAGCACGTTCATTCGATGTACTCGTAACTTGCCTGGGGTATTCTACAATTATCTAGTGTACAACAGATCATTCGTATAGCCTTCCTCCCTGTAAATCCCCAATTTGTCTTCTAGAAAGAGGTTGTCGAGTCGACCTCGATCGTTGGGACGATGGACGCAATAAACTTCAGAAACACGACGAGGTAGAAGTCAACCCTCATGCCCTCCACCTCTTCGTCTTCGTTGGCGTCCTTCGTGCTGCCAGCTGACTTTCTCCCGAACCATTTCTTCTTGTCTTTGGAAGACTTCTGTTGGGCCAGTTGCTCGGCTACTACGCTGCTGTTCATGCGCTCGATGACTTTCTTCATTACGCTGGCATGTTTGCATGGGTGCACGGACGCCGCCTGAAGAGACGTCGAGTGAGGGAAGGCTTCAATGGTGACAGTCTTCAGAGCGTGATCAGCCGATACGTCTTGGAACACTTGAGCAGGGATGAGTGGAGTACGGTTCTAGTTTATGGGTCAGAACGCGTTCCGATAGGTTGTCAATCAGCTGCACAAGTACCTCATCGTAGCCAAGAAGCCAGATACGCGGTGTCTGGTAATATTTGTCGTAGGTGATCATAACATCGTACGTGCGCACTTGAAGAAGGTTGCCTTGTGCGACTTCGACTTGGCTATTGAATGGTGGGTTTAGATTCAGTATAGGAGATTAGATGAGCGTACCTCGCATCTATCACCGTCGCTGGTTTAGTGGACGCTGTGGCCTCGTCTCCTGCCTCCAGATCGTCTTCCTCCATGTCTGGAATATCGTCCATGTCTGGGATTTCTTCCTTGGGGTCCAAAGATAGTCCGGCCATCCCAGTGCTCGCATCGTTGGCGTCCAGATCGGGAATATCATCGATGTCCCCTGCGTTGGCGAGGTGGTCTGTGTTCGACTTTCTGCCGGCATGAGTTTCAACCCATTCGTCCTTTTCGTCTCCAGAGGCGAAAGAATCTCCAAAAGAAAGCAGGCGTTCGGCATCCTCATCCGCATCTGTGTATGCAAGGGCGGTCGCGCGACGGAGGCATGGTACTCCACGGGTGACAAGATATTGTTTGTCGGCTGGTAGATATTCCCTTGCCTTAGACGCATCACCCTTCTCCCTGTCGTAGAGATTTAGCAATGTGGCATTGACGAAAGGATGGTCACGCACCATGTCCAGACGGGAAACTTGTACGACAAGAAGTCGCCGGCGGCAACGAATTCCTCTGGAGAGCATAAGAGTCGGCCTGTAGATTACAGAGGATTCTTCACGCACCCGGAGTTATGCGACCATGCTCCTTGAATTTACTCTCTTTCAGGACCTGCAATTACCGATTATTATCTCGTCCTGAGTGGGCGGTTGATAGCACTTACTGGGCTCAAATATTCCCTGACAGCGAATAGTTGTTGCTGATAAAACGATCAATACCCGCTCAGAAACATAGAAAAGAGACATACTTGAATTGCGTGCATGGTGGTTAGTTACAGAGAGTAACATCGATTGTGGACGTTTCACACGTGGTTACATTATGCCTCGCCGGCATATGGTTAGGGTCATGCTTCGACTCTGCACTCTACGATCGCAAAGGGTTTCCTTTTCTTGCCATCGCGCAGGACGATGCTTCACTAGTTCTCTCAGTCGAGGTAGCTGTTACTTCATCCGTTCGATTATTGGCTGAATATATTCAGTGATTCCGCCAGAGTCACCCTTATTGGTCGAATCCTCACAGAGCGCTTGGAAAGATATTGGGATCCCCGAAATACCCCCAGGCTTGCCCTACAGTAGAGAGCCTACACCATGGATGTCTGCTCCAGAGCTTCAGACTTATCTTCAGCCTCTCTTAGCTGTGGGGTGGCGCGTTGAATGGTCAAGCAAAGCGGCTGCTTTCGAATTGGTGGTCGACTTTCCTGTATCTCGCTTCACGAAAGCTGTCGAGCTTGTGAATTCCATAGCTACCATATCGGAAGTAGAGAACGTATGTTTTCTGTCTCTCTCTCATCGCGTTTTAACGATTTCTGTAGCACCATCCAAATTGCATTAATTGGACCGAAAGACGCGTTCACATCGCTGTCTGCACCCATAACGCTCTATGTCCTGCATCGAAAAGTAATCCGTCAGAGAAGAGACTTCCTGGACTTACTCTCCGTGACGTGCGGTTCGCTACACTCCTGCAAAACAAACAAGCAGAGGAGTATACAGCGCCAAAAGGCAGGAAAGGGCAAAGTGTGACTCCGACAGACGTTATAGGTCGTTCCTTGGCTAAGGACATCATGACAAGTGCCGGCATACCATTCAAGGATTAATTGCAGCAATCGTCACTGTATCCTACTATCAGAGTGCGATCTATATGATTCTCATGCTCATTCACCAAACCTCTCGTTTAATAAGAGGATTTTTCCCCATCGAAGCCTGCATATGGTATTGTGGAATTTGTCTCTCTGGACGTTCATCAGCGGTAACTGAATAGTATCTAGTAAATATCACCCGCTGCTTCACCCAATGCCGAGCTTAATCCAAGACGCCACACTCCACACGTGATCGTGCCTATGTCGCCATTCATGCACAATATTGGCGAAAATTTGCACAGCGCTCGGGCGAAGCAAGAGCGCGACTTGGACGACTACCACAACGATGTCTATCTTACCTTCGGAATTGTTGCACCTCATTTGTGAATTTGCTTGGAACCATGATTCTCCCAATTCCCTCCCTCTCGTTTCCCGACAATTTCATGACATCACTCTCCCACTACGATACCGCTGTATCACAGTGACGAACTGGAACACAGACAGCCCCCGACTATCAAAAATACCTCATGATCTTCCTGTCTTCCATCGTGTCCGAAACCTCTTCGTGTCAGGTGTATCACCGAGCACTTCCGAATGGACGAATGTTCTAAAACATGTAGCCTCGAACTTGGAGACTCTCTGCGTGGACATCCGAGCGACAGCGTTATTGGCGTGTGTGTATAGGGTGGATTTCCCCTGCCTGCAGGAGCTCACTCTAAACGGATTCTACTCGTACCCCACTACGCTCAAGATGCCAGCGCTGAAGCGTTTGCATCTGGCTGGGCAGAGAAATCCATTTGGGTTGATGAAGGCTGGCATATGGGGTGGGCTCGACGTGCTTCGGATCTCAGGGGTCTCCGCCACACCTACCTTCGCTGAGGAGATCAAGGAGACGTTGGAGGAAGATCCTAGCAGTGCATCCTTAGCTCGCCTTATAGTGCAGCTGGGACCAGAGATACCGTCGAGGAGGGGTTCAGAGGAGTTGATGGTGGAGATGCTTCGAGAATTACAGCAACGGCCGCGGGGGAGTGCAGACGCGGAGATCATCGTAATAGAGGATCGTCTGAAGTTCTCGGCTATGGAAACCGCACATGTGCGACGCCTGTGGAAGGATGGGATAGACGGGTTGGATGCCGGATGGAAACGAGAGCACGATGCTATCTATTAGCCTTTAGATTTGAACGAGTTGATTTTACTTGAACGTTCTTGTCCAAGATGAGGCCTGCTGAATTACAGACCTGAATACAACACATATCATGATGGTACGGATGTCTAAAAGTCAACAATGTTAGCTAGTTAGCGTGAGCATAATGGTGGGAATTACCTGGCTTGATGAGCTACTACTCGGATTAATTTAAGTGTGGCGGGCCGCCCACTACGCCATGCCCCAACTCGTCTCCATCATATCTTCCTCTTCTGATTCACCCTCATACTTCTGGGGTGCATCACAATCCTCTTCCATCCTCTCATACTCTCGGATAAGCAGACCAACCAACAAGGCAATGCCCATCCATGCGTGAGCGGCCTCAACAACAGGCTGAGGGCACTTCAGATATGGCATGCAAAAGTTGCGTGTGATAGATGTGTAGATGTGAAGAACGACGCGGGTAGCTTCTCGTTCAAGGTGGTGGTGTTTGTGCGATGTGTTTGTAGTAGTTGCTTTCTCGCCCAGCAAAGGTTATATACGGCGTCAGAATGGCCTCGGTCACCGATTGGACTCGGAGTCCCGACCAGACCCAGTCGGTGTCTCCATCATGAGCGCTGACGCGGAGCAGCGGTAATTCAAGATGGTCTAGTTTTCATTATTGTTTTCGTATACATGTCCGATGAATGTTCAATGGTAGCGTGTATATACTGCAGGACGCGAACCATTTGAAACCAGAAAACAAATGTCTGGGGAAAGCCGGCGGTCCAGATGATCGATCGATCGAGTCCCAGTTCGTCATAATGTGGCGTTCAGCCACATATTCCTGGGTTGACAAGCAGTACGCTCACGTAAAATTCAACAGAGTACCGCAGTGTATAGAAGTATCTGAGTGCATAATTTATATCACTACTATCAGTATAAATACGAGTAGGAGTTTCTCCAAATAAAATCCAGAAAATAGACAAATAAGGAACCACCGCCCTTGTTCTTGCTTCCTTCGCCACGGAAAATTCTGGTAAACTCATTATAGATAGTTAAAGACTTCTTGAGCAAGAACAGAGTTTTTTCTGTCTGTAGTCACCTTTCTAATTGAAGTAAGCTTCATCCATCATCTGATTCAAGTCACTTTCAGTCATTCTCTCCCTTCATATACCTTGGAGAACGTTGAGAAACCTCAAGACTGTTAGAAATAAATAAGGAAATCTATATGCTGGGTTTATCAAGGAGAAATTACACCAGGAATATTCGAGCTGATAATCAACTTCATTCTACGACCGTTCACAAGATGCATACCAGCTAACCAGGGAAATCCGTGTCCTTGCAGTACTAAATTACAAGCTTTTATGTGAGTCACGCAGGCGCAAGAACGCGTTCTCCCCCCTTACGTGCTTGCAACTGTTGAAAAATGGCACATCAACTCCGCTGTGCGTATGAGCATACACCTAGCCCTCCCACGCATATCGTGAACTATAGCGACTATGGTGTCATTCCGATGATATTTGATCCTCTCCCACACCGTACTCTGACAGCTCCTTCAACCCTCTGAGTGCATATACAGCAGTAGGCTGGTTTCCAAACATCTTCAGCTTCATAACACCACGGTCCTCCATCCCAACCCTCTCCAACGCAGCCCGGCTCTTCGTGTTAGATGGAGCACAGAACCCAAAGATCAACGCCACCCCAAGGGTCTCCTTCGCATATTCGATCAATGCGACCGCCGCCTCCGTCGCGTATCCCATCCCAGTCGCCTCGGGAAGCAACGCGAATCCAATATCAGGCCCGGGGAACGACTTAACGGAGTCGCCTTGCGTCAAACTAACAGTCCCGAGCGGCTTGGTTTCATCCTGTTTTGACGAGATGAGATAATGGCCGTATCCGAATTTGTCGAACAGGCCTTTGATGCGACCGTTGATAAAGCGCTGAGCAAGTTCTGGTCTGTCGATTCCAGTTTTGCCCTCTCCCTCGAGGAATAGGTGAGTGTTGTAGAGGTCGACAATGAACTGGCAGTGGATGGGGTTGTCCGCAGATATATGGGATATGATGAGGCGCGGTGTCTCCAGACGGAAACTGGGATCGGGCTTGAAGTTGGACATTGGGTAGGGGCGTCCTTGGACTAATACTCCTCTCTATATATAAGATCCCCTTATCTTCTGAGTCAGAGGACCATGTGGTATATGGTTTCATCACGAGCACGAATTCGAGAGCAACAATCTTGTGTATGAAGGTGATTTAATGGTGGCAGGAAGGAAAAGACAATCAATGATACTGACTGCGTTACAAAAATCCTCCTCCGGATCCAGCACCAAATCGATCTCCCAGTCCTTTAGCATCAAGTAAAAGTTTCTTGCGCTTGCCATCGTCCATGAGACGGCCTCCCAAAGACATGTCTCTCGAATGATCCCATATTGCCTTGGCGGATTCATCCTCGTCTTTTTTGTCTGCCAGAGTTTTCTCATGTTCTTCCACGAGGGCGCCACCGCGAACTTTGCGCTAGAGAAGGATTAAGAAGGATGCTATCTCGAGAATGGATAAACGCACGGTATGCTCGTCTACACCCTTCCTGATGGTCTCGTCCCTCTTTCGCTTTTTCCTTGCCTCGAGCTCTTCTTCAGCACTAACAGCATCATCGGCGTTGGCGACGCGTCGACGTTTGCCCGAGACCTCGTCTGCTAGTCTCTGTTGACGCTCAGCTGGTGTTTCAGTCCATAAATTGCTGTCCGTGGTCTTAGCCGCGGGAGCTGCAGAACGTGTAAATTGCCTTGGTCGGTTTAATTTGGTCGGATCCAAGTCTAGCGATATTTAAATATTTGAGGAAGGATGTGGAAAGAAAAATAACGTACTGGCCAGTAACTCAGAGGATGTGGGTGGTCTCAGCATCCATTCATCCCGCTTCGGTGCTTTTGGGTGGGACGCTTCCTGGGTTTGATGAGCTGCAGGAGTATAGAAATAGAAAAGAACACACCTCTATCTGTTTTCGCCTTTTTTCCTCCTGTTCCATGAATTGTTTAACGCCATCGGATTCATTGTGCTTCGGTTGAGCATACGCAGGCAGCGGCCGAGGTCCAACGTCGTCGTCAGAGTCTTCGTCGGGAGGATAAGCAGTCGGCATAGATGGGCCTAGAACTTTCTTCGGTGGTGGTGCGCGAGAAGCAAGCATATCTGGTGGCAACGATGGTGCATAGTCGTCTTCGTCGTCGTCGTCCTCATCGGCGGTCGCTCTGTTCAATAATTCTGAAGGAATTTGAGGCCCGGCAACAGACGGTCCAGACGCGGGGCCTACTTCAGTGTCGTCCTCTGTATGGCTACTCGTCTTCTGGAGATGTGGTGGCAGGTCTGGTCCAATCATGGTGGTCAAAGTCAAAAGGTCAATGAGATGCACAGCCGCAACTTAAATGATTAGCACAGCCACGATTTAAATGATGAACTGTGGCGCTTCAAGTTCTGACTGGTGACAACTCATACTAATACTCCGAAAATTCAATATAATACACAATAAACACTAGAAGCATCCTTTAACCGAAGAGGTCTTTCGCTGCGAGCCATTCCTCTAATTCACCCCTCTGATGCATCCCCCCGACCTCGTCTGAACCTCCTATACTTTCGCCCAGAACAACCATGTTCGGGAACGTTCCCCGCCCAGTGAGACGCGTAAGAAGATGCTTTATAGCCAGCGTGTCAGGACGCTGGTCTACTTCGATCACCAAAGGGGCTGGGTGGAGGATGTACGGAGGCGGAACGAGTTTAGGTTGCTGATTAGGGTCTTGCGGGGAAGATTTAGACATCGACGGAAGGAAAAGGGATTTGAGTTTCTTTGAATAGGGGCAGTACGACTGCAGGACAAAACTTTTGAGAAATACAGTCATGAAGAAAGGGGGAAAACGACGAACCTTGCTGAACACAATAACGGGGTATTCTCCGTTGATCCTGTCTCGTTCACGCCTCCAATCTATTTTCTTGCCTTTGCTCCCGGTAAAACTATCAAGGCCGACCATTTCGGGCGAGGCCATCGTTCCCTCTCCTTCACTAGTCTCCAGTATGAGATGGATGAGTCCGTAAATCTCGGGAACTGAGGTTGTTCCGCGGACATCAAAGTAATTGGAGAACGACTGGGTAGACGGAGTGGAGGGAGAGGCTATGAACCATATGACGCCGCATAGAGCAACCGCTAGGAGGACAACGGCGCGTCTTTGAATTGGGGCCATCGCTAGTAGCAGTCCAGGAGAGGGATTTTCGTACGGCGATTCCGCGAGCTCCAAAAATGTGCGGCAGTGATAGTTGTAGTGCAAGTTCAAGTTAGAGAAAACATGAGTGATCGTAAGTCTTGGGCGTCGCTACGTGTCTTAGTTTAACATTCCGGAATCTATAATCCGCTGACGGCTTTTGTCTGATGCCTCCTTGGCTCAGTTGGCTAGAGCGCGAGTCTCATACTATCAGTGTGATTAAGCTGTCGCTTAAGTAATCTCGAGGTCGCAAGTTCGAGCCTTGCAGGGGGCACTAATGCGGACCGTTTAACCCATCTTTTTCACCACAGGAACCGGGTAGCAGTAGGAAACTTGAACTCCGCCGAAAACCGAATAGGTAAATAATGAATGCTTTGTTTCTGCTGTGTGGCGCAACTGGGTCCACAGCGGCCCCTATGTTGTGGATGCTGTCGGGGTTAGTGTCAGTTTACAATCCACACTATTGCCAGTGATAGTTAAAAAGCCATTGGCGCTTATTCTCTGATAAGCTATTTGTGGAGAGGAAGCGAGGCTTACACGCATCTTACATCGTTCCCCCATGTCCACTTCAAAGAAACAGTGCCCTCATTTTTTGCAAGGAAAATGTCGATTCGGAGACAAATGTCGTCTGGCTCACACAAAAGACGTCAATAGGTATGATATCTGCCACTATTTTCCCCGTATCCACTTTGAGACGCGTGTCAGATCGCCTTCCATTGCCACCTTCTCGTTGTCTCGCAGGGCATGCACCTTCTACAAGCAAGGACGATGCAACCAAGGCAGTAGCTGTCCTTTCCTACATGACGGGAAACCGGAAGACGTCCTCGTGGCTCCAACCTTTGGACCGTGCGCCTTCTTCCTGAAAGGAAAATGTACCAAGGGCGATACTTGCCCGTTCCCGCATCCACAAGGCGTTAATCCTGTCTGCCCACACTATCTCGCTGGGAAGTGTCGCTTCGGCTCCCAATGCTCCTCGAAGCACAGCGAAGATGCCTCATCTGCGGTACTTCCTCCTCCCCGAGAATTCCGCCCTATCTCCATCAGACAAGCTGCGCCACATGTCCTAGTGCCAATCAAGGCCTTTCCTCCCAACAGCAGTATCACAACGCCAAAACAAGTGGTCAGTCATACCATCGAGGTTGAACTTGGTATTTGGCATTGATACTAGACAGGACGATGTTGTGCCCGTCACAAAAGAACCAACTCTGGAAAGACATGAACGACAGTTCTATCACTGCAAAGTCTTTTTTGGTCCAGGCGCACAGATCGATGAGATAATCACCGCTTTCGACTCTCGCATCGTCGTCGTGTCCAACGTGGTCGAGGAGGATACACAAGCCACAATGATCGAGGCATTCTCGCCATTCGGAGACCTCGAGAATATCACATTGCTCAAGGATAACGATACCGCCATGGCACGGGTAACATATGCAACGGTCGGGCAGGCGGCGGCAGCCGTGCGAGGACTACGCAACTCCCATTACGCTCCGAAGATGGATTCCAAGGTAGTGGAAAGTGGTCAGGCTGTCCTACGAAGCACGAAAGTAAAGATCAGCTGGTTTACGCCACGCCGAATTGGATGGGCGCACTATGCTTCGATATCCACTGCGCAGACACACACAGCACGGCTGGATGGAGCCTCATTCAATGGGAACATCCTCAAGGCAACATTCCAAACTCCGACTTTCCGTCAGCGAAAATCGTTCTCCGTCGAGCTGAAAGGCCTTCCATCCAGTGTTGACGAATACCATCTCATCCGATTTTGCCAATGCCAATCTGTGACGCTAAAGAAAGCTGGATATGACAGGGCTACGTCATTGCTAGACGTCGAGTCCCAGCTGAGGGAAATTGGGCCTTTGGACACGTTTGAAGCGCTGCCGGAAGATAAAAAGAAATCCAAGGTCATCGCCTTCGCCCACTTCGCCCAGCCTGAGCACGCGTCCAAAGCTGTTGCCATGCTGCATAATTCCACCCAGTCGTATCTGAACAGAGCACCGATGTGGCTAGAACACATACATGGCGTCAAGTACAACGTTAAGCCTCGCCTCTTCTCTGCGATCAAGGACGCTGTCGATGGCCTGAAAACAGAGAGCGGGGAGTGCAAACTCCGGTACTACGAGCCATCCGTAGATGACGGGACTGGAAACGCGCTCGTCTGTATACGGTTGTTCAGTCCGAATCCTGTCTCTTTGGGGGTGACGAAGCGCCGGCTGGAGGTAGTGCTGGAGGGAACCAAGATTATCGATGACGAAGCTCAACCTGTCTGGGACCAGTTTTTTGCCACCGAAGCTGGTGCTCGTTTCCTTGGGGAGGCAGGTGAATCTCGGGGGATCTATGTGGAATGCGATGAGAGGAATCGAGTCCTGCAAGTCTACGGTAACCCAGATGACGTGACGAGGACGAGGGCGGCAATCCTCGAGCAGCTCCAGATCCTGAAGGTCGATGAAAGATCTATCGCTCTCGACAGACGACTTTTGTCAGAGCTGATGAGAGGCGGGATGGATAAGTTGTCATCTCGATTCGGCCAGGCGTCTATAGTTGTGAACATTGTCCGGAAGACGATGAAGGTGGAAGGCGATGTCGATGTCGACGAAGTCCGTCTTGCCCTGCATGGGCTGGGTTCGACCCAGCAGAATGAAAGTGCACAGTCGTGTCCAGTCTGCTATTGCGATGCCACAAAGCCTGTGACTCTGCGATGTGGACACACATACTGCAAAGAATGCTTGTCCCACATGCTATCTTCGACCAGTACGACGTCACCCTTCGCAAAGTGCATCCACGAAGGGACCGACTCTACTCTGTGCAACGCGGGAGTCGGCATCTCAACCATCCGCGAACTTTTGCTTCCCAATGAGGAACATGCCCTCTTCAAGACGGCTTTTCTATCCCACATACACGCCAGAGCAATCGAGTTCAAGTACTGTCCAACACCGGACTGCAATGTGGTTTACCGCGCTGGCGAAGAGGGAACGGTCTTGACATGTCCGTCGTGCCTGAATCGTATTTGCGCTGCCTGCCATGTCCAGTTTCACGAGGGATTGTCATGCAGAGACCTTCGAGAGAACATTGACGAGAAGTTCATTGAATGGAAAAAGCGGAATGGGGTAAAGGAATGCCCAACGTGTGGCGCCAGTATCGAGAAGATTGAGGGGTGCAACCATATGACGTGCTCCAGGTGCCAGACACATATGTGCTGGGTTTGTCTAGAGACGTTTCCTGGCAATGCACTTGATAGGGAAGGAGGGGTTTACGAACACTTGCGGAGGAAGCATAACGGGATGTATTGAGTCGGTAGAGGCTAGACAGCTAGCGTCTTGAGAATCAGTAAAGATAAACAATAAAAACATATATGGATTTCACATATCGGTACAATGTGTCAGTTACCGCCATCTGCAGGTGCATCCACATCCAGAAGCACACTTGGCAGTACTCATCTTGCGTGTACATGAGATATGTACCACGTGTAAGCAGCGGGCACAACTTTGCGAAAGACCTGAAATGTGTTATCAGACTGGTGAACAAGTATCCTCTGGAGATGGGACCAACCTTTGACGGGCAATCGGCAGACAGAGCAGTTCGGCATAGATGTTGGGTGAGCGCATTTTGGGCAAATTATCTCAGTGGAGTTGACTGGAAGTGCTGAACCACAAGCAGAACACATCCGGATGACGCCTAGAAAATTTGAGCCTACGGACTTGAATGAAGCTAACGTTGATACATACCGATTTGGTGCGGACCGTCTGTCTGTCTGACATGGTGATGCACGGCCTTCAGAAGCTCTAACCTCTTCTGGTGTAACTCCCAACGGAATAGCACTTCGGCATAAGCATTCACATAAAGCAGGTATTGCTGTATCTCATTGTTATCGAAAGGAAGAGTCGGCCTGTCGCAGTTGAGTGGGGCAATAAAACAATCTAAAGAATAATCTCACGGCACAACATGCTCCGGAGGGTGGAATACGATCTTCTTTCGGGGCGCTATAGATGTATGAGGAGTGGTTGTCGCCGTAACAGTCGACACGATAGACTTGGATGACGGAGAGAAAGACACTATGCTCGATCGCCTATTGTCCTCGTTCCAGGACTTAGATACCAAGGAATCTCGACCGCCGCTGCGCCGTTGGGGTTGTGGTGACAAGGGTTCCCGAATCTTATGGGCGGCGGGTATAGGTATCGACCCAGATATCGTAGGTGCTCGACTGGATTCAATAGGCGTCATTAGTCCATCCTTGAAAGAGTCCTGTACACCCGTCAACTTGTCTGCCACAAACTGCCTCATATGATTCGTGGTAAAAAGACTCGACCACGAGCCAGTACGAGAGGAGTTGGAAGAACTAGGCCCGGGTACGGGTGGTGGGGTGGTAGATGTAGACGGGAGGCGAGGCCACATTGGGGATTGGGGGGATTGACGCTCCGACCTCGAACGAAGATGCAGTGCCAGTGGGGTGTGCCCACTTTTGTTCAGGCTGAAATAGTCCAGGCCGAGACTATCGGAATAACCAGTACGAAACGACCCCATCCTTCCTGGACTTTTCAAGGCTTGCGGTCTGCTCCCTGATAGGCCAAGTGGAGGTATTGCCTGTAGCACGGTCATAGCGACCATACCTAGGAGCTGGACATCTTTTTGGAGACCAAGTTCCGTCATTCTTCAAGGGAAATATGAGTTGATAGCCTTGAGGGAGGATCAAACTTACAGTCGCTTGATCAATTTCCACAAAACCAGGCTGTGTTTCCCGAACGAATCTCCGTCTTGACCAACAAAACTCAAGAGGGAGCGTAGGGTAACAAAGATGCGACCATGATCGTATCGCTTGCATCTCACTGCCGCTTCCGCGTTCCTCTCGCACAGTGTTGAGATATCCAGGTCTCCATCTGCATCCCGAACAGAGAAGATGTATCCGTTCGCCGCCTTCCTATCAGCACCTGCAATGATGCTCGTGTTCGTCAAGAGCACTGTACTTCTGCTGAGGGGTCCAACAAAGCGATCTTTGTTAGAAATATCAGACTCGAACCCGCGCCGAAAACGCTGCTGAGAAAAGGTCAAGAAATTGGTCATCAAGCGGGTGAGTTGACTCTCTGCTCGTCTATGCAGAGTGGCAGGTGTGTCTACGGCGGCCAATTCCAGTCGTCGGACAGCTTCTGCGGCAAGGGAAGGCGACTGATACAAGTCGGTTCGAGGCTTTTGCTCCGGAGTTGGAGGCGATGATAGTTTCTTGGGCGATTCCGATAATCCTCGTATCATTCGCACTATTCGAGGAGGCGCTCTGGAGAAACGAATAAGTTCGCCTGAAGATGTGACATTAGCTCATAGAAATTGAGAGAATCGAAGGCTTGAGCTACCATTCGGTCCAAAACTTCCTTGAGACGTCCTTGGTTCTGCCAGGTTCTTGTTATTCCTCAGGAGGGCTAAAGTAAACTCTCTTTCACGCCTCTTAGCCTCGTCCTCTTCGTCGTCCTCCTCATCACTCGATTCAGAGTCAGTGGGCATAGGTTTGTCGTCCACATCCTCGTTTTTGAAGAGCAGGTATCTCAGACAAGCCTCCAGACAGGGCCTGCGGGTCTCCCGGATGGTTTTGAGCTTTCGAAGGATACGGGCTCTATCGTTGATAGAGACAAGCGGGCTTTGCTCCAAGTTGATGGTCGGGATAGATTCCGGGCCTTCGTTTGGATAGTCCTTCGGGAACGTAAATGTTATACGCATGAAAACAGATGAAGTTTGGCCCCAAGGTCCATGTAAACCGATGGTACAAAACCGTTTCTTTGCAGTTAGTTCGTGCTATTGATTGGATGAGCAAGGTGAAAAGCACTACGGCTTCATGAATTACCTTCTCGAGCCTAACCTTGTACGATGTTAGCTTCGTCACAACGGTCTTGATCCTAAGAAGCAAATCAACACAGCTAGCCATGATTCATATAAAGACACTTACTCGTCCTGCAACGACTCTTTCCCGTCTTCAAGACCTGCCCCAAGTCCACTTCTACTCCTACTTTCACTTCTCCGTCGCTCCTGTTCGTCGAAACCTCTCGATCTAGAACTCATCCGACTAGCGTCGGCACTGTTGATACCATCGCTGCCCGGATTACTGCCACTTCCTCTTTTTCGATCCTCTACCTTGACACTTGCGAGCCAAGTTAACCCATCGATGTCGCCCGCACCTGTTCGCGCCATAGATTTGCTCATGCTCATTGGACCTCGAGTCATCTTGGCGGGTCTTGGAATGTCATGCGGCGGGGGGAGATGAGGCTGGTTGCCGGTGGTTTGGCTGTTGGAAGGCCGAGCAGGAGCAGGACCGGCACGAACTTCTGCTAGGATTGAACGGTGTCCAATCGGCGCCGAAAGAAGGGGTGTATTCTTGGTAGCGTGAGGAAGCGTTCGGTAGGAGATCGTATTCTCGGGGTCCCAATCTTTGATTGGGAGTGGCGTGTATCCAACTCTCTGATAGCAAAATGTTAGTCAGAATTTGGTAGTGAACGAGTGGATACAAACTTACCTCCATGATATCGGGATCAACAGCCCAGAATCTTAGGGTACGGTCTTTGGACCAGGTAATGAGCTGGAAGCCATTGCCATCTGAAAACACGTCAGATGTTGGCGGGAGCTAAAGGACCGATCCACGTACCGGGGCCACCTCTCCTCCAAACAAATTCTTTCACGACGTCGGTATGCCCTTCAAACGAGTATATGGGCAACGATGAATCATCATTGGAATACATTTCCAAATTTGGTTCTCCTCTCTGAGCCAAGCTCAACACACCGCGACCAAAAGGTAGATTCCTAGCACGCCATACGGGATATGTGGTACGTATGGTTGCTTTCGCCTTGAAGTCTGAGGTTCCGTCGGTAGTTAGATCGCTCGTATCCCAGACTTTGATGGTCTTGTCGAGCGAGCATGTGACGATCTCCTTTGGCTCCTGGTGGGACCAGTCTATGCCGTAGATCTTCGAGGAATGAGCAGTGAGTTTGGATATTGGCAGAGAGCCTTTGCGCCTGTCCCAGATGAGGATTTGGTTGCCATGAGCAGACGCTAGAATGTTTTCATTCTGCCTGTTCCATTTAACCTGTGTGCCCGGCGCTGTAGCAGGGACGTAAGAATACTGCGTTCAACAAGAGGGTGTGACGCACCGTTGAAAGCGGAAAGCCCAAAAGTTGGTTTCCTTGGATCTCGTATATCCCAGGTCCATATCCAAGAATCAATTCCGGTGCTTGATACGATGTTTGGTTCGGTAGTATGCCAGTTGATATCGGTAATGGCTCGATAATGCGATGACAGAATGTGCTCGATGTTGGAATTTCCAGGAAGGTTGAGGTTCCAAATCAATCTGGGAGCCTGTTAGTGACGGAAGAATAAAAGTCAGGTGTTACGAACAGCTTCTCACAAGATGTCGATACAATATACTCTCCTCTATAGGTATGGGGATTCCACTGGACATCCGCGACGTCCCACGTCCCTCCCTGTGGCAGGAAGCGGGGAACTTTGAGATTGGCTTCCAAGTCAATAATAAAAAGGCCCCGCCGTCTACGAGATCATGAGCATTTCGAGATCATTCTAAAGCTTTGGAAGCGTACGCGGCGAGAACGATATCCCTTGAGTTGGGGCTTATACTCATCTTCGCATACTCAGCCGTGATACCGTGATTCAGGGAAATAAAGGACGTACATTCCCAACAGCTCCGCCGACCATTTGTTGCATATTAAGCAATACATCTTTATGAAAATCGCCACTGTCTTCCGCCGTCGCGGCGTCCCCAGCGATAGATTGTGCTATTTCATCCCTAGGACTGGTAAAAGTCGACCTGATGTGTGTTTTGTTGGACAGTCGTCTCCGGGATCGTAGATTCGACGTTTCGATATCGTCCAACGCCAGAGATAACAGTGGCATCGCGCCAGTTAATTCATTTCGAGATTACGAGACCTGACACGAGGAAAGTATCCAAAAAAGACGCGTCGTGATGGTCGAAGGTAAAGTGTTGGATTACGTAATTAATGTCAAAGGTTCAGTTCAACTTGGGTTCAACTATTCAACTATTCAACGTTCAACTACGCTTACATATTGTCAACAATGCGGTAGGATATCTAGTGTACATAGTGATGCGCATGTTAAAAATTGTGCTACGAACCGCCATTGATCATTCTACTCAACCGCTTCATCGGTGACATCCTCTTTCTCGTCGTGTCCTTCTTCCTTATCCGCAGCGGCGATGTTTCCTTTATTATTACAGCGGCAGGCTTCTTCGGCACTGGAATACTTCTCTTCATGGAGGAGATGGTTGGCTTGCGCAACGACGATGGCGTTGGCGAAGGTGGAGGCTGGAGTTGAGGACGATGTCGATTTGTGGACGGAGATTTCAAA
Organism: Flammulina velutipes; assembly: GCA_011800155.1. NCBI lineage: Eukaryota > Fungi > Basidiomycota > Agaricomycetes > Agaricales > Physalacriaceae > Flammulina > Flammulina velutipes. The sequence continues at coordinate 3,265,331 of CM022370.1, read as the reverse complement.
GAGCTTGGAGTCGAGGGACGTATAGTGACGGTCTTGTGTAGAGAGGGTTTTGTAGGCGTTTTCGGTACCATGGAGTTGCGTTTCTGCGGTCGTTTCATGATAGGAAGTAGGGATTTCTTCGGAGAAAGCGATTTGCTGACGTCCTCCGTTATCGTATCGTTAACCAGTGTCATATCCACCATTTCGAAATGCTCCACATCCTCTTGGCTCGTCTCTTCCTCAAGAGTTTTCAGAGAACCGCGCTCTGCGTGTCGAGACGAATCGTCCGAAGTGCTGCCAATGGATGGGATTGATGGGCCAAAGATATCAAGATCAGAAGAGCCAGATAAGTCGTGAGGGAACTCTGGAAGGGTGTAAGGATTGTCGTTCTATGAAAATTATTAGTTGGTGGTGAGAAACGGTAGTCTGTAAGTACTAACCTGGACGGTATACACAGGAGTAGCAGCCAAATCGCGACTTATACGCTTGTGGGAGATCGAGAGATAAAATCGTTCGCTGGAGTGACTAGCAACGAGCTCTTCCTTGAACCTTTGGCTAGCCAGTGGTGGCAAAGACGAAGAGAACGAGTTGAGATAGGGCAGTGTGATGGATACGATAGACTCGCTCTGTTGCAGGGTTCGCTGTTCCTCGGAAGCAGGGGGCGCGGTCCGTCGAGTGGCAATGGATCGAGTAGTGGGAGGTCGTGGGAATGAGCTGGCAGTGATAACAATGCTCGAGGAGGAAGACACGATGTTTGAATGCGCAAGAGATGATTCGGAGTCGACCGTCTGCGATAGAACTTGTCCGCGAAGTGGGATAGATCCGTTCCGAAGCTTCACCAGGAGATCGTCAACAGCACGTTGCCTGTCGTTGGGAAGAACGACCTGAACGGTGGAGATAGCGGATGTCGAGGGAGTGATTAGATTGGTGTTGGCGGGGTCTTCTTTCGCGACGCCTTTCCAAAACTTCTTGAACGCCTGTAGATCTTTGTTTTCTCGCCTGAACTGGAGTGTCATGCTGAGGGCGGAAAGGTATTGTTGGTTTGTCCTGGGTCCAATGACGGCGGGAATGAGAGTCGACCAAGGACTGTCGGGGTTCGCTGCAGCTTCTCGAATAGCCTGTACCACAGCCTCGTCGTGTGTTTCTCCAGCCAAAATCGCCTCGTGAATGCGAGGAAAGACCGCTCCTTCCGTCTTCAGCCCTAGTTCGACCACAGATCTGACGAACTTTTCCATCTGTAAGCACCTCTTCGCTGTGGCATTGAGATTGTCCAGCACACCCTTCTTGACGAGGCGTGCATCAGATGGTAGTGGCCGTTCCGAGTTCTCCAGAAAGCTGAGTTGTTCTTGCAGGAGCTCCGCGTCGAACCGAAGCGAGTTGTTGGCAGTCTTGAGATGATCGTTCTCCGCCTTTAGTTGATTGACTTGATATTCGAGTTCCAGAATGCGCTGGCTGACTGCGGCGAGTTTGTGCGTTCCGGGAGAAAGCGTGTTTGAAGCAAAGGCGGGGCTGTTTTGAACGATGGCGGGAGACCTCGGTGGGGTGTGTAGTGCGTGCGGTGGAGGTAGGACTATTTGCTGAAAAGAAGATTCGAATCCAGAATGGCGAGCCTGCTCAGCCATGGTGTTTAGAGAGAAGGACCGAGTGAGTGAGTCGAGAGGTTCGACTGGCGTGTTGCCGGCAAAAGGCTCTGACTTTGCACGTCGATGGATTAGCAGGGAAAGGCGTCTCAGGATAGGAAACCGCATCGAGAACGAAATAGATGATAAGCCTGGATGGAAGTTGGACGAAAGAAGCAAACGTGCTGCAAATTGATGGCGTGGTGTTTGTGGGTCCTTGTGTATCCATTTCATTAATGTCTTTAGCCCCTGTGGCGTCTATTATCTATTTCTACACAGCATCGCTGGTTTACAAGCTGTCAAAGCTGCAAAGTGACACTTCTTGCAACAGTCATAGATGCGTTCATTGAACTCCAGAAATAAGTAGAAACCGTTATCGCAGGAAGCAGCTTCTACCGCGTTTACTGCAGTTGGAGCTAGTCAAAGCGCAACGGAGTCCACAATGAATACCAAGCATATGAGCAATGTGGGGATGTGTGTCAATTTAGCCTCTAGTTGTAGTAAGTCTTAGCAAGTACACCGACGACTTGGATATGCACAATCCGTTTACAGCACATTGGAGCCCACATCATCGAGCAGATGACTTTGAACCTTCTTGGTACACTCTTGGACCTCCATCGTGAGCAGATGGCCATCCGATAAAATAGGAAGCCAAGATTAGGCTGGCAAGGGACCAACACGGATGACACAATCGAGCAGAGGCTTCCCTCTCACCAAGCAGATGGAACCTGGCTGGAGCGTGGCCAAGAAAACAAATAATGATGAGGCGCTGTCACAAAATCACAACCGTTCGCAAACGCATCCATGAAATGCAGTAGAAAAAGTCTGAATCGTTTGTGTCAAATTTTGAACTCACATTCTAGTTAAAGCTAGCCAGCCCCAACCCACTCCTGGTCGTCAGACCTGGAGGGCCCTTCTTTCGCGCACAGCAATGCTATTCGCCTCCCAACGAAGGCGAAAACGCCATGGATACCCCATGGGAGATTTTCCCCATCTAGAAACCTAATTGTGGAGTTGGTATTTCGAAAGTCGTCCTTGGCGCGGGCGGGAGGGTATAAAGAAGTCCCAGGCGCAACACGCAGAAGCCACCTTCCCAAGCAAGCATATCATGTCGGACGAGAAGGCTGTAAGCGTCGACCACGAAGAGCGCGCAGCTCCGGCGCTCGACCTCGCAAACAATGTGAATGCAAGGTGAGTTACTTCCGCGGCTCCTAAGCACGTCCACTTGGCTGACGCGTCCAAGGATCCAAAACCCTCTGCATGGCATACCCCAAGACACTCTGCTATCCCAGGTGGAAGAATTCGTGAAGGAGAAAGGTTTCGATGAATATATGGAGGTTTTCAGGAAAGGCGCACTTATCGCCCAGAACCCTTCTCACTACGAAGAGCTTCCCCTCCTCGACGAGGCCGACCGCCAGATTTTGAGGGACGAAGTCATTCGTACGTTTCCCAGCTGCTTTTTAATCAGCCACTTCTCACATAGCTCCCAAGATAAATGGCGCCAACCCAAGGCCCTGTATCTCACCGTGGTTATCTGTTCCCTGTCTGCTGCTGTCCAAGGGTGGGACCAGACAGGTTCTAACGGAGCCAACTTGAGTTTCCCCCAAGAGTTCGGCATTGCAGTGGACCCAGCAGACCCCAACTTCAGGCGTAATGAATGGCTTGTCGGTGTTATCAACGCTGGTCCATATCTCGGAACTTCGTTACTTGGCTGTTGGTTGACTGATCCACTCAACAACTACTTCGGTCGTCGAGGAACTATATTCTTCTGCGCTATCTTCTGCACTTTCACTGTTATCGGCTCCGGATTGTGCCAGAACTGGTATCAGCTTTTCGTGAGTATCATGTCAGTAACAATATCTTGAAGTCTGAACGTACGCCATGTAGATATGTCGTCTTCTCCTCGGTCTTGGCATGGGCCCCAAAGCGAGCACTACGCCAGTTTACGCCGCCGAAAACACGCCTGCCCTCATTCGGGGTGGCCTCGTCATGTCATGGCAGATGTGGGTGAGTAGTTCTGGGCTTCTCAAAGTTTTTGGAACGAGCTCATCTGTATCAGACAGCCTTCGGCATCTTCTTGGGTTTCTGTGCCAATCTTGCGTTGCACAACACCGGCTCAATCGCCTGGCGTTTGGAATTAGGAAGTGCCTTCCTCCCAGCTGTCCCTCTCGCCATTGGGGTATACTTCTGCCCTGGTAAGGATTGGTTGTGGTAAAGGCATTACTTGTTGCTAACCCGCGTGCAAAGAATCGCCTCGTTGGTACATGAAGAAGGGCAAGTTCGACAAGGCATTCAAATCATTCCTGCGTCTCAGGAACACCCCTTTACAAGCCGCTCGCGATCTTTACTACGTTCACCGTCAGCTCGTGGAAGAACATGAAGTTCTCAAGGGAAGCACATACATCAGCCGCGCCATCGAGCTCTTCACCATCCCCCGTGTGCGGCGCGCGACGTTGGCGAGTTTTGTCGTCATGATTGCCCAGCAAATGTGTGGTATTAATATCATCGCCTTCTATTCCTCATCTGTGTTCGTCCGTGCTGGATATACTCAGACGCAAGCACTTTGGGCGAGTTTCGGTTATGGTCTAGTCAATTGGCTCTTTGCCTTCCCCGCTGTTTGGGTAAGTGTTTTTAGTTGTCTATATCTTGTCAAGTCTAATTCCTAGGGGAAAAGACGATCGATACCTTCGGACGTCGAAACTTGTTGCTCTTTACGTTTCCCAACATGGCATGGACGTTGTTGGCGGCTGGTTTATGTTTCTTGATCCCTGCAGATAATGGGGCGCGCGTTCCTTGTATCGCGCTCTTCATCTTCATGTTCGCAGGTGAGATCCCTTTGTTTCCTTCGGCTTTCGCAGCAACCTAATGAGTATATCAGCTTTCTACTCACCCGGAGAAGGTCCTGTTCCTTTCACGTACAGTGCGGAAGTCTTCCCCTTGACCCATCGAGAGATGGGAATGAGTTGGGCCGTGGCAACATGCTTCTTCTGGGCCGCAATCCTGGGTATCACGTTCCCGCGCATGTTGTCCGCCCTCACTGAGGTTGGAGGTGAGGAAGCTTGATTGAGGCCTTTTCTTGTGCTCCGCTAATCCTATCCGCTAGCGTTCGGATTCTATGCCGGCTTGAATATCGTCGCGTTGGTCATGATTTTCTTCCTGATGCCTGAGACGAAGCAAAGGACACTCGAAGAGCTTGACTACGTATTTGCTGTGCCAACATGGAAGCATGCATCATACCAGGGGACTGTCTTTGCTCCATGGTGGATCAGGAAGTGGATTCTTCGGAAGGACGAGGTGAGTTTGTTCGGTTTGGTAGAAGGAGCATCCGTTAACTATTCAATTAGCCTCTGGAGCCATTGTATCACTTAGAAGAAGTCGAGAGTGTTACCGTGTTCCAAAAGGGTGTCGGCCATTGATCATTTTGTTTGCCTGATTTTTTTTGTATTATGATGGATATCACGATAATGACAGTTATATCTGCAAATTTTTAGCCAATTGTGGGACGAAGTCGTGCATGGGGGTAGCTCACTGATACTTCTAAATGGTTTGCCGTCGACGTGGGGTGACGGTGAATGATTTTCAAAGTCACATGACCCAACGTGTCAATCTTGCTGCTTTAGGCCTCGTGGGAAATCTGAACTTGTAACCGCAAGCGTACATCTTGGAAGTTGAACCAATCCTTTTTCTGACAGTTGATGTAGTTAAGAATAGGATTAACATCAAGAAGTTTCTTAGGAGTACCGTCATAAGTGATCTAGGCAACTGGGCGGTCGTCCCGCTCAGCATTGCAATACTTGGTACGTTTTGCCACAGCGTTGTCGTATGATTGCTCCTGGCGGTTATATCGGAGGCGATTATACATATTAATCTAGGAATCAGATGAGCTCATCACTCTAAGGTCTGTCATCGCGCATAGCATGCACACTTTTCAATGATAAGACATCTAACACTCGGGCGTCGGATTTTAACGCAAGATGATCAGTGTCCGCCTCTTTTTGAAATTCAATATGGTGTACTGACTGATTTACAGCGCCTACAAGGACCTACAACCTCTTCCTCTATATCTATCCTCGAGAGCAAATTGCTTGAAGTTGCCTACATGTTAGTACGCAAGACTAAAAATACCACGTGAAACAGTAGATGCGCCGACGGTTGTAGAAAAGGTTACGACGTCAGATTCAATTCACTAACACTGTGCGCAGCCTTGTCTTTCTCAGCATAGATGCCGATGGGGAGCACCGATGGATCCAAATCTTTCCGATGTGTGTCGCCTATAATTGAGTTGGAACCATGATCCGTAACCTGTTTGTATCTCTGAGATATCACAATCCAGCTGTTGCTGTTGAATACTCCAAAAGTGCATGACGGCGATGGTTTAATCAGCTGTAATTTACCTTCGGAAGTCAGGCCCTTATTGAATTGAATGATAGGGACAACGATCTGCACGACTCGACTTGACTCGGGACGGGACAATTCATGTAGCGGCAACTCCGGGTCTTTATCGCATGGTTCAAATCCAATCAGTTACAGAGTGTGAAGTGATGATGCTCGGAGCCTCGGGCCACGGAAGGACGATGGGTCGTATGCATTAACATAATATTTTCTACGCGTATGTAGTGGTTAAATAAGGTAGTAAGTAGATCGAGAGACATAATATATGGGAAGTAGGATCTAATTAAGTTGAATTTGACCATAGTAGTGTACGTCGGTGGTCGCCGTTACAGTCAATGACGTTCGGGATCATCTATGGTGCATTACCGCAGCCCAGAATGTGTTGTTGAAGTGGGGCTATGCAAAGTTAGATGACGAACGGCGGGGAGGCGGGAACGGCGGCATACATGGTTGGTGTTGTTGCTGATATCTAAAATCATTTATCAGGATAATGTTGGGAGAAGAAGTTGAGGAGACTTACGCGCTACATGGCAAACGTAGGCGGCCACCCTCTGTCGACCAGTTGGGTCAATGAAGGCGACGAGAGCGGTGTCCCCGACATTCCAAGAAACGCCGGGAACCCAGTTTCTGCCAACGGATGGTACAGCGAAGTGTCTAGGCATGATTAAGTAGTGAGATTTCTGGAGAGATTAGGCCACAGAGACCAGCTTAAATACCTTCCTGGATGCACCGTAAACCGGCAGTGACTCGATGGTAAATACAGCAGCTCGGATTTCGGATCGTTGTTGCAAGTTCGTACATGTTGAGTCATGACGCAGATGGCGGTAGACGTCCAGACATTGCTTAAATGAGACAGGATGCCAGGTCGGATGAAGCAAAGCTGTTACTGATAAATAACGCATTGCCACACCGACGCAGCGCGAGAGATCCAAGTACAGAGATGGATTCGACAGCGTTGTAAGTTTCCATACTATGCATGGTTCGTAACTCGCTTGAGCGGAAGTCGGAACAAGCTTAGCACGAGACGAAAAGAGCCTCAGCGAGTTATCCCAAGGGTGTGCAACGTATTACGGGTATTGCCGCTACACATCTTTCTGCAGCAACAAGTTAGGTTCCATAATCATTCAAGCTTCGAAAATACAATGTATACAATGAGGGTGGCCACATATCACAACAATGGGCGCGCGTGGCCCCATTGTGCGCGGACGTGTTTGTTTGACTACTTATAAGGGACCTCAATAAAAGACACAGTCGACTAGTCAACTTACTAGCTTTCCTTCCCCCTCATTCTTCGGAATAACAGCACTGTCGTCGCTATCGGTACCCGCTACTCCATCAAAATGAACAATTCATCGCGACCAAGCATGGGAACAGTATGGTCGCCGGGAATCCGATGGTCTGCACACGAGACTTGCTGTGTAACGTGGGAAATAGACGAAGAAAGAGGAAGAAAGAGAATGCATACATGGCTATGTCAGGTCTCTCGTGAGTGCAAACCTTTTCTTAGCATTTTCCAAAACTTGACGAACCTTACCAGATACGAGCACATGGAACGACCAGGTGAGTCATGGCAGCAACATCTATACGGGAGCTAGTCTGATGGTCTGAGGGACTCGTTCAGCCGTTTCGTGGATCAAGGATATGGTATCACCTCGAGTCGTCTCAATGGTCACCGCACCGATCACAAGCGGTAGAGTACAGTTCACGTCGACGGGTAAGTCTACCATCCGACTGCCATGTTTATCGAATGCCAATACTGACGACCATGCTGTGAAGGGCTAGTCCGCAGCACTGCCTTGATTTCATAGATCCTTTTTTCTTTTCTTTTGGGATTGGGTTTCGAGATATTTATCAGGGGACACAGAGATATTTTGCTTACAAGAGTAGGCTCGTGAATCATAGAACATTCTGGGTGGGATATGATAGAGTCATAGCAGAGCAAGTCGGTCGGATCTGGGCACAGAGAATTATACTGTTTTACTTGGATTCCGCTATCGTTCCGTGAGTCATACAAAGAGGAAGTTAAGACCATGGAGGACATAGACGCCGGGCCTTTCGAAACCTAAGAATGGGAGAGACTCGATAAGGAGGCCTTCAAACGAAGACTCGTGGATGATGGAGGAATGATCGTGACGAGTGATGCGCAGGAACATACTTGACCGATCACTTTCAACTCTATTATACTTCCGTCCTGTCAATCGTCGAAGCTCGGACTACTGCCTCCCGTCAACGGAGCGCTGTGTTGACGATGATCCCTAGCCAAAGCGTATTCTCCTTAATAGATCCTTAACAGTTATCCTGCGGTGTATACGTTCCGCGGTCCTTGAGTCATTTATCGTTCCCGAGTTTGGGAGATGCTGGCGCGTAGATGCGGCGCGTAACTCCCGTTTGACGCCCGATCGTCGAGTCACTGCTCTACCCTAGCGATACCGCGCTTTACGTGCTGATAAACGGTGGGCATATATGTCTAGGTTAAGTCGTATCTCATGAATCATATTATTGCCCATTATTACAACCTACCACCACTTTACAGCTCTTGTTAATCGTTAAATGCCCCCTTCAAGGCCGTCAACCTGGCAGGCTGGGAGATATTTCTCAATTGGAGAGGTTTGCGGTATCCCGTTCGTCGATGCATACGGTAGACAATGCTTGTCATTATTCAGAGCTCGCGTTGCTCGTAGGTTCCAAGTCTGTGCTGGGTTGTCAAAGCTCATTATTTTATCAGACAACAGCAGTGCCGAAAACGCGGTTCGTCGCTATATCACCATTTTGCACATTGTGCTGATGCGTAATTTTTCTAGCCGCCCAACACCAATTATTGGGAGGCATTTAGCCTATAACATCTTTTAGGTATAGAATGCACGTCAACGCAAAACCTGTATTATCATTCAGTGTAACGACCATAGACCCACTGTGTATCATTGTAATATCACCGCCCTTGTACTAGTAGTAGTCCCAACACGCAGAATAAATAGGAGACCCACTTCAGACCTTGTTCAGACTATTGACCAACCTCGTGATAGTCTAATCGCCACAGCATAATATGCCAGCGATATGATATGTCATTCCCGAAGACGAGCCCGAGGGCCATGGCAAGGATATGACTCTGGCTGATGATGTAGATATAATAGTATCGGCGTTGAGGAGATTCGAGATGTAACAGGTTTTGGAACGCACAGCAGAAGAATATTCAGATGAAGAGCTATGCGGAGTCATTTACATTCCTCAGTAGCACAAAAAGAGGCAAAAACAGAGTGAAAAGTAGTGGATGCTGCCGTCCGGTCGAGATCAAGGAAGCGGCTTGTCGGCGATATCCCGATTTACACCCACGGAGGCATAAAGTCTGCTTCCGTTCATGGAGAAAGAGCCAGAAATCATATACAGAGACCCGCAAGGAAGTCCAAGTCGAACGCAAGTTGAATGGAGGAGGAGACGTAAAGAACAATGGGGAAAGCCGAGCCCGAGGTAAACAAACAATGCCGATTTTGTTCCGGTTGACTTTTTCCCCTCATCTTCCACCACGATGAGTATCGTCGGCTCAGTGTTTTCGTCAAGATCATCGTCGTTCCATGTTAGCAGTCGAGTCGGATTCTTCATGGACAGCATCCTAGCTATCGGCGTCGGTCTCGCGCTTCGCTTTGTCGTCGATGTGGTCAGCCAACAGGACCTCAAGCTCACAAGCACTATCATTGGACTATGGGAGGGCATTGTGTTGCTGCACTTCATCCAAAAGATGCCCCGGTCTTTTGACCCGTACATTGGCTACGGCGTACGCTTGTTTATCGACTTTCTCATGACGGAAAATCTCGGTCGGATGGTGCTGGTTGTGATATGGTCCGGGATGGGGATGGTGCTGGCGGACGTAGCACCGAGTGTATGGAAGGAGACGGGGATGAACAGACAATGGCACAGGATTCGGCGAGATATCTACCTGCTAACGCGCTCGATACGGACGGTCAGGATCCCTCGCTTGATACCGAAAACCCGGACTGTGCGATTCTCCCATTCTCGGTCGTCGTCCATCATTTCTTCCGCAGAGGGCTCGCAGGTCGGCTCTCAGGTCGGCTCCCGGACAACGTCGGTGATATCCGCCTCCACTGTTCCCCACTCCCGGTCCCAATCCCAATCCCAGTCCCAGTCCCAGTCCCAGTCCCAGACGCAATCACGACCGACTGTCCCGCCCACCCCCCGCATCCCCCGCCGGCCAGTCCCAGGCTTCTTCCCAGACACTGTCTCAGAAACCGACACAGCCTCTGTTATCTCCCGCCAACTCGTTGACTCGGATGATACCGAGAGTGTCTCCACCACTAACGTCGGAACAACCACTGGATTCACCCGCCATGATCTTTTCCTTGCTGCCCAGCGCCAGAACATTGACGACCTCTTCTCTTCCTCTACATCTCCCTCCTCAACTACTACAGAACGCCTCGAGGATCTCCCAGAAATTATTGTACCCGAGGAACGAACGACACCCAAGCCAGAAATACCTTTCACGCCCATTCCTGAGCCAGAACCAGAGGACACGGAACCCGTACCTGCCACCGCAGACATGCCAGAGATCTTCGATTGGGAGAGTATTCGCAAGGAAGACGCTGCTCCCACGCCTCCTCCCAAACAGGACCGTCCCTTGCCTACGTCTAATCGTGGATTCGATGCACCTTCATTCACCCCATCAGCATCGCCCTCTGCGCTTTTCGCTGTGGACGAACCACCTCCAGTCCCTACCCTCGAGCCTGCACCAAATTCAAAGCGTGGTACTAACAGTTCAACGCCCGAAAATGAAGCAAAGCCTGTGCCCCCACCAGACTCCAGTCGGGCGTCGATTCTGGACGGCCTTCCTGAAGATCTCGCTGATGTACCACCGTTCGCGAGCAATTCATTTGTAAGAAATACCATCATGATCTACAGCCTTTGTTAACAACAGTCATAGAGTCCTCCCGCCTCCAGGGCACCCACGACTATTGGTATTCCGCCTACTAATCCTCAATTTTCGCCTCCTCGCGCACCAACCAGGGCTCCGACTATAGTAGATATACCTCCTGCCAAAGCTCCTACCGTGGTGTCTGTTGCGCCTTCCAGAGTACCCAGTGCACCGCCATCCAGGGTTCCTACTCCAAAGGGCTCGAAGGCTCTATCGAAAGCGCCAACAGTTGTGTCCGTCGCTCAATCTGTGGCACCGTCTGAAGCCCCAGCCCCAGCCGAAATTCCCTCGTCCAACTCCCGCAAGACCCCCACAGTTGTCTCTGTCGCGCCTACCATCCCGCACTCGAAAGCTCCCACCGTCGTATCAGAACGGGGAGACGATGCGAAGTCGGTCGCTGACAGTCGGTTTGGTCGTGGTGCTCGCTCGGAGGCGCCTCGCTCCATATTTGGGTTGAAGTCAGCGTTCGGCAGCGAGTTCGGGATCGCGCCCTCGGAAGCAGCACCTTCAGAGGCACCTGCTCGTTCTGAGGCACCTGCCCGCTCTGAGGCGCCCGCGCGCTCTGAAGCACCTGCTCGCTCTGAAGCACCTGCTCGGTCGGAGGCACCTGCTCGTTCGGAGGCACCCACTCGTTCGGAGGCACCCGCTCGTTCGGAGGCACCTGCCCGTTCAGAAGCACCCGCCCACTCAGTAGCACCTCCTCGCTCAGAAGCGCCTGCTCGCTCTGAGGCGCCCGCTCGTACTGGATGGGGTTTGAGGTCAGCATTCGGAAGTGTGCTAGGCACCCCGTCAGAGGCGCCCTCCCGTGCTCCTTCTGAAGCTCCCGCCCGTTCCGAAGCGCCTCGCTCTCTGTTTGGATTCAGCAGAGCACCGTCAGTACCTCCTTCGGAAGCACCAGCGCCGTCCCAGGCGCCTCCTCGTTCTCAGGCCCCCTCAAGATGGGGCTCGAAATCTACTGTGGTGTCGCCGCCTCCTTCGGAAGCTCCAGCGCCGTCCGAAGCACCGCGCCAATCTCAAGCACCGTCAGGATGGGGATCAAAGTCTACTGTAGTTTCGCCTCCTCCATCGGAAGCACCAGCGCCTTCTGTAGCACCCTCTGTGGCGCCCCCTCGCTCTGAAGCCGCTAAATCGGCATGGGCAGTGAAATCTCTTCCCCCGTCTGCGCCTCCATCGGAAGCTCCAGCTCCATCTGAAGCACCGGCTCCTTCCGAAGCACCTAGATCTACGTGGGGAGACAGGTCGGTTGCAACAGCCAGGTCAGAGGCTGGTCGATCTGTATGGATGGACAAGTCGCTTCCACCATCTGCCCCTCCTTCTGAAGCTCCAGCACGTTCTGAAGCCTCACCGAGATCAGAGGCGCCTCATTCTGTGTTTGGCTCGAAGTCGGCATTCGGTAGTCAGCTAGGAAGGGGACCTTCAGGCCTTCGGTCTGAGGTTCCTGCTCCCTCTGAGGCCCCTGCTTTATCCGAAGCCCCGCCCGCCTCGGAAGCACCTGCACCAGTACGTTCAGAAGCACCGCGGACCGAAGCGCCAGCGCCATCTGAGGCACCAGGACGAACCGAAGCACCTCCCTCCATCTTCGGCATGCAAACAGTCTTTGGCAATGATATAACACCCTCAGTGGTACCAGCTGCTTCAGATATCGCACCAACGGCACCAGCATCGGTGGCTCCAGCATCGGTGGCACCAGCTTCCGTTGCACCAGCACCTGGAGCACGTTCAGAGGCTCCTTCGATCTTTGGTCTCAAAACAATGTTCGGCACAGAACGAGCGGGATCCGAGGCTCCAGCAAGTTCTGAGGTGCCTCAAGCAACAAATGCGCCTTCGTTCCCAGTACCCGAGTTGCCTGCTGTCGATCCATCTACTGCCCATACCAACGAGACCGTCGTCGATGACACACCTCCCCCGCCATACCCAGAGATGTGGGGTGCTGAACAACCGCTATCTCCGATTCCATCCTTTTCAAGCGAGCTTAGTATTCAGTCCACCCAAAAATCTCTCCTTCAAGAGGCGATCACGCATCATTCGAAGTTGGCTGACTACGTGAAGCGGGAAACGGCTTTGATGAACATCTTACGGGATCTGAAAGAGGAAGATGGTGGCGCCGACGCAAAGGAAAAGCGGGTGAAGAACGCAGAGCTAGAGAGTATCAGGAAGAAGATCGACAAGATGAAGGATCGTGCAGGTCGCAAATTCCTCCTGGGTATGTTTCTCTTTTGGATCATGTCAGGAAATAAGAACTGACATATTCCTATACAGATAAGTCCAAGAACGCGACCTCGCATGAACTTGATGTCTCGTCGCTTACAGCGCCTAAGGCTGCCGATGCCCTAGAAGTTCGGTTGACCTCACTTTTGGGTGCTGGTATGGTCGATAAACCGCTTCTAATCACGACACCAAAGGCGCCTAAGGGACGTATGGTCAAGATGAAACTAACCTCAATCCTGAAAGAGTAAGCTTTGCATATCATTGTTAGGCAACTTGACTTATGATCTTTGTCAGGAATGGCTTCTCATTTGGCGATGACCCCAATAACGGACGTGTTGTACGAGTAACGTTCCCCCAGTCATGACCTGTATTTCTGTTTTATGTATTTACGACCCGCTGCTTTTTATCGTTTTCTATTTTGCTTACACCATTTCTATAACTGATTTACTTACGACTTCGTGGATAGGCTTTTACCCATATCGCCCTATCCCGTGTAGAACACCTTTGTACTCAATGCGTCGACAATACTAATGAATTGTTTGAATGCATATTTTGTATTGACAGCGTGATAAAAAAACTTGATTTGAACTTCTTCCTAATTTCATTCCCTTTGTACCTCCCAATATTAGAACCCGCCTGTTGATAGACTGGCAGGTAACGAGCCACCACAGGAGTTTGCACTATCCTTGTCTGCTGTTAGCGTGATCACCACGTCCCCACCAACCCTAAAGACATCATGAAAGTCGAAATGGCATCGAGACTCCGTCGTTTTCCCATTGATAGTAACGCTCTCCACATAAGCTGGCGCGCCGGCCGGTATGTTCTCTTGCACGGAATCCAGCGAGTAATTCACAACTGTCACTGTCGTGCTGGTGTTGAGATACGAGTTGTGGATGGTATATTTGGGTATGAATGGTGAGAGAACGAGGAACTCAGACGTCGAGGGGACGGGGTAGAAACCAAGGAGGTGGAAGACCAAGAGTGATGCCATTGCTGCCTGATCATCGTTCCCAGGAAGTCCCGCAGCGGCTAAGGAATGGTTTTAGGAACGAACAACCGGCGGTGGTAATGCGAAACTTACAGATTCCAAAATTCTGGAAGACTACTTTGCGTACTTGGTCTACGGATAACGCTGGTTTGTCCGCGTAGTGATATCCGATTGGAGTTTGGAAGGAGGGTTCGTTTCCGGCGAGGTAGTATCCTGCATCGAAGAAGTGGTGAAGACGATCGATGAAAGTCGCCTATGAACCGGTGAGTTTTCCATAGTAACACGATCCAATATAAGGCGTACATTTCCACCCATCAACTCAATGAGATGCGCCGCGTCGTGTGGCGCGAACCAGCTGTACTCCCAAGCAGACGATTCGTAAAACCCATTGACATTGTCAGATTCGAAAGAACATGACCGAGAGCCCTGGTTTTTTGGTGAACAGTTTATCGGATCGCTGTACGAGAAGCTGCCGTCCATGAAACGTTTCTGTGTGAAGCCGGTGAAACCATCGCTTGTCACAGAAGGATCCCACACATTACGATACCACTGGAATAATCATAGTCTTTAGTATATGATGGGGCACAGAGGGTTTTGGCATACCAGGGACCGATTGTAGTATTTGGCTGCATCCTGAGTTTTGTTAAGAAGTTTTGCAACTTGAGCGATGGCAAAGTCCTCAAACGCGTACTGCAAGTTTCATCGATGACATGTTCGTTAAGAATGCAGGAGGCGATCGGTACCTCTAGAGTTCGACTAGCCTCTCTGGTTTGCCGACCGGTACTCGAGGGATCAAGGACAGCAAAGGGAACGTATCCATACTTCCTACATGTTTGTGTGAGTGGAAAAATCATGATCGATAATAAGTTGACTGACTTGTACACATTCACTTGTCGCCCTAAGGTGTTCCATTCAGGCGGGTTCAGCTCTGCATCAGCCATCATTGCTGAATACATTTCTGTTAAATCGATGCCCAAATCCTCGGCCTCGTTGGGGTAATTGACAGCGAAATGAGCAACGATGTTGTCAGCGCTGGAACCTGCACCTCCGTGAGTGAATTGTTGTGAAAGGACTCTGTAGGAAAACGACGCACCACCCTGCGTATAGCCGGGAACATTGTTCGTGCGACATTCAGGCATCCAGCCAAGCTTGCGCCAACCATCGATGTAGCTATCAACAATCTGGGCAAACTCGACTGGAGAATGAAGACTGAGAAGGGGGAAGAAAGTTCGGTACTACACAAAAGGTAAGATTAGTGGTCCAAGAAAGCACAAGTGACTTGCCGTATCCCAGCTGAGAGGAAGTTGAGCATGAGTATGATGTCAAAAACATGAAAAGTTAATGTTACCTGCAGTACAGCGAATCGAAGTAGTAAGACGAAGTGCCAGAAAATGCACCCTGAGTCTCTCCCGTAGCATTATTCTGTTTGAAGGTTTAGCTGTTTCCAACAGAGAACCATGAAGTGATCAAAGTACCGGAGTGAGTGCAGCACGATACAGGGATGAATATAACATGTTTGTTATATCGGGAGGTGTGTTAGCGATGTCAATCTCCACCTTGCTCAGCTTCTCGTTCCAGAGAGCTATCGCCTTCGTGAGCACCTCGTCAAACGTTGAGTCCCCGACCTCGCTTTCGGCATTGGCGCAAGCCTGGTCTGCAGAGACGAACGACACGCCAACACGGAACGTGATTGTTTCCGGGTTGCCCGCGAAAGATAGAAGGGCGCCAGATTGGTATATAGGTCCGCCGATGAGGTTCTGAGTGAGATTGAGATGTGTTTGGCCTAAGCCTTTAGCGTCGAGTCCATAACTAGAATGAGGTGTCAGAGACGCCAGTGCTGGAGAGATTAAGTGAGCATACTCGTCTGCCGTCCAGATACCATACTCTTCAAGTGTCTGCGATCCGCCATTAAGAACATCATAGCATGCAAAGGCTTGATATCGAAAACTGGAAGGGCCGAAACTACAATTCAAATTAGTATTGCCTGTTTAGCGTGGATAGTGGAGAAAGGCTGACCTTGGACCCCAACGTCCACCTATTTTGACTCGACCTTTCTCTGGATCGATGTCCAATGTACCGTAAGCGAATGTACCAGCGTTATCCCCCGCCATGTCGATGACGACATAAGGCTTTGACCCACTAGGGAAGGTAAATCGCTCTATACCAGCTCGGCGAGTCGCTGTAGCTTCCATTCGAAGATCGTTGTCCATTGTCAAAGAGAAGTATCCGGGAGAAGCGTCTGGAAAGCGGTACGTTGCTAGTTAGTAACCAGAAATGTTGGTTGAGAAAACAACGAACCATCAGTGTTACTTTTTCTGTATCGAAGCCGTTTGTTAAAATGCGTTATGCATGTATTGAACCCGTCTGGGCAGAGGAGAGGCATGACCTCAAAGTTGCCATAAGAACCTGGGTTAGATGGACTTTAGAAGCTCGACGGGGTAGTGGAGCCTATTTACTAACCAGAAGCCCCGATACCACTGTCATGAAGCGGGCTGAATCCTTTGATTCTTTCATTGGGATCGGTGATATATCCTTGGAGGATGCATGAGTTCGGCTCAGGCCTAGCAAAACAACGAATTCACCTGCAGGTGCGTATCCAGTCATATCCGTGCTGAATTTAGCCTGCCAGAATGTCTCTCAGAAGCCGTTTGCAAGCGCGTAATGAAAATTTACCACGCCAAAGGGAACCGACGCGCCCGGACTGGAACAGCATCAGGGCTTTGGAGCTTTGAGGATGCATTGCATTGTCATACCAAACATCTCCTTGGTTGTCTAATACGCCTCTCGTCAGTAAGACATCGCAAGAAAACTAGCTAAACATACCCGTGCCGATGAAGGGGTTCACAAAAGCTGCATAATTGGGGCTAGGATCATTCGCAGCATCCAAGATAGCCTGTGTAATCCTATCCTGGACCTCTGGAGACGGCTGAGCAGCGACAAGGACGAAGGAAAAGGCGAGAAAAAGATTTTGAAAGCAGAAATGCATGGCGCTCCTTGAAGCCTTGCACTCTTGCCTTCTGCTCCTTTAAGGCATCCAGCAGGGAAGAAGCACCCAGTAATAATGGGGAGAAATAGGACACATGAACGCTATGGAGCCTCAACTCACCAGACTCGTAACCCTTACGACTGAGAAGATGCGCTTCTCGACCCGGAGAGGATGGTGCGTTAGAGGAGCAAAGCCGCATGTCCTACATCCGGGTTACGCTTCTCAAGTCAGGTTGCTAGCATCAGAAAGGCTTGATGCTGAATACGTAGTACACCGCTAGCTTTCATAGCACATGTTGCGTGTGATCGTGTGACCACTTTGCTTTGTGCTGGGACACCGAGGCGATGATAGATTGGGATTACGGTGTTGAAGAAGGGTTGATATCCTTCAAGGACGGTATAGGAAAGATGCTACACCCGTCGCATAATGGTTTCTTGCGTGAGGCTCAAGATTGTGTGAAGTTTAGCCAGAAGCGCCAAGGCCGCGAGATGAAAAGCCAAACGAGAAGCACAAGAGCTTTAGGAGACTTAGTAGGGTGCGTTTAGAGTTGACGGAGATAGATTAAAGTAGGCATGGGTAAGTTCGAGGATGTAAACTCGGAAGGGCAATGGTGGTTCGAAGAAAGCCACGTAATACGTGAGCTTGAGTCACACTGAATTAAAATTGGAGTTTAAGAATTGCGATATTAATTCATATACATATCTCGGCCACACTTCAGTAATGGTGAACGTTGAACTAGCACTAGTTCAACATATGAATTTCCATCGCTTTATACACGAAGGAAGGACAATTACAAACAAGGTCCTACCGTGTACATACTACATCTGACATCCTAGCGCGTTGTCTTTCAACACTCGGATGGCAGTTTTGTGCTGATAGACCGCCAGAACGATAAAGCAGTGCCAGATGGAATGAGAGCCTACATTGCTGCGTTTAGACTCCCAAGAAGGTTATCACGGACAAAGATAACTCACCGATACCGAATGAATCCAAGCGAATGCGCCATTTGTCCGAAAGGAATCGTTCCGGGACATGGCTAGCGTAAAATACGAGTCCTGCAATGTATGACACAAGTGATGGTATAACCGGGGCTATGAGATAGCTCGTCAGTCATAGTAACGGCCAACATTGTATAACGTACCCATATATTGTAGAGTTTGCATGACCGTAGAAAGGTAAGCAAAAGTTGCTAAGGGAGCTAGCGACGAGAAGGCCAGTGTCAAGAAGAAAACAATGCGCCATCCCTATTCGAATTGTCAGAAAAGATATGGATGAAGGCAGTAAGGCAACTGACTCTGTTCGCGTAGCTATTGAACCATTTCATGAAAGGGAAAATGTTCCCAGCCAATCCTGTCAGGAAGCACAGTGCCAGGTAACCATTTCGTAGGTTGGGATGGCACTGGAATCCGTAGTAAACCACAGTCCCCACGCTGGCGCTGATCAACCTGGAGCGATCGTCAGTAGTCATCATTTGAACGGCAAGAGGACGTACCAGCCGATACCGACGTAGTCTACCCGAGCGCAGAACTCCATGCTAGCGTGGTGTGCACATCCAGACATGGTGTGGTAGACGGAACTGCAACCCAAGCAGACGAGCGCGAACAGCATGAACAGCCGTTCAGGTGTATCAATTTCCGGGGGATTAAAGTTGAAGAAGGGTATAGAGTGTATGCCCCACAGGAGGAAGGGAATTAGATGGGTATGAATATTTACTGCGAAAAGAGTAAGCGTTGTGAAAGTTCCCAGTCGACGGACGTACAAGTCTCATTATGGAAAGCAAACAAGGAAAGGACGATGAGAGGCCATCTTTCTATGGGTATGAATCTTTCGTGGGCAGGGTTAGCCTAGAGCTGATCGTGGATACAGGCCACGAACCTATAACCGTGTGTAACAAATGGATTGTTGCGCCACTGTTCGGGGAGGTCAGAGTATCGTATTAAGCGACAGCCTTCGAAAGAATGTTTCATGGCAGCCGCAACCTGATGGGCAGTACGCTCAATGATATCCTCGCCTTCCTTGATGTCCGGGGCAACGTCAACCAAGTGGGAGACGAGGTCGGAGGAGAGAATGGAGTCTAGGAAGCTCGCCAACTTGGAACTCAACACTGCGGAAACAATGTCGAATCCGGAAGGAGAGTCTGAGGATAGATGCGAATGAAGGCGGTGTAGATGCTCTAGAAGAGTAGGGACATAATCTATAGGTTTGTCGAAATCGAGGTCATGGAAACGGGTCTTGATGTCGTCGAGCTTGGCGCGCATTTCTAACAAGGAAAAGTCGGGCAGAGACATGTCGGGCATATCAGGAAGCCGGGATCGCATGTCGGGCAAATGCGATCTCATATCCTCGATGGACGGGACGTCGGGGAGTTCAGGAAGGTGCGCCTTGAAGCTCTCGACTGAAAAATCGGGGAGGTGCGAGGAAACGTCTGCGCGAATGGACTCGAGCATTTCCAAGGTGTCCTGAACCCACTGGTTCGCGTCCTCCATGGCCTCTCCTCCCTTGGCCTTCCATGCTTCAAAGTCTGGAGACTCGACCTGAGAGAGCCGTTGTTCCACTTCGGTCAGGTAGGACAGAACGAGGAATCTCAGCGATGCCAGCGCATGGGTAGGAGAAGAAGGTGATAAATCCAGGGCCTCTAGGGAATACGGCAGAGGACGACAGCCTGCGAGCCGTGCTGAGGGAACTGCAAAAGGCGCTGAGGGCGAGCGCGGTCGTCGTTGGCGAATTTCGGACGATGCAAGTTCCATGACGGTCCAAGATAAAAGAGCGTGCGGACAGCGACGAGGCAACGGCAACAAGGAATGGAGCAATGAGCAGCGCCAAGGGTCAAAGTTCAATCGGACAATCGGCCCGATCTATTACATACGGCAAAATTTCTCCCCAACACTGCGCTGTTTCCAGTCAGCAAGCCATATACCAAGTCAGGCTGAGTCACTGAAGCCGTGCGCTCTGTAATCCAGCAGTATAAAGGCTGCAAATACACTTTTACCCTCCAAACTCTGCATGTCATATGCAACTCCAAGATTATTTATCGCTGGCTTGGGAAACTTGCCATATCCATCCACTCGGCACAGGTACATTGAAGAACGTTTCCACGCTCGTTTGCATGCTGAAAACGTTCATAGTGTCGGACAGCTCATAGTCGACGCGTTGGCAGCACGCTTAGGCCTGCGGCTAACCCGAGATCGAAGAGGCTTCCAGGGATCAGGCAATGTCATTATAGGAAAGACGCCCGTCTCAATAACACTATTCAAATCCCGTACGTGCAAAGTTTCTACGTATCCCAAAATATCTCATTCGCATTTAGGTGAATTTATGAATATCTCCGGAAAATCCGTCGTGGACGCCTATCGCCAGGCCGCCTCGTCACCAGACGCTATGCTCGTTGTCGCAGACTCGCTTTCTCACAAGCCCATGAAACTCTCGGTCCGCCTAGGTGGATCCCCGAATGGCCACAATGGCGTCAAGAGCATCATCAGCGCTCTCGGGGGCGAAGGGAACTTTTGGAGATTTAGAGCAGGGATTGGGAGGGGAGACACGGCAGACCAGGCGGGCTACGTTCTCGATCATCTTTCGCAAGAAGAAATCGCGTTCTGGAAGCAAGACGGACTAGACATGGTTCTGCGAGAGATAGAGAAAATCGCGAAACAGCAGACCGTGTAAGCGGAGTTGCTTTGCGTTATGTTAGTCTTCGATTCCTAATTGTTACATCGTACTTACTATTATTATAGTGCAACAGACCCTTGGAATGAACTAATAATACGCGCCACTCGGAGTCGACTACGTTGAACTTGACCTAACGAATTTCGACGTGGGCTCTATCTTAAGTATGGGCTACAAGATACGTCGCGCGGACAAGAATCAGGTACGCATCGACACCTTATCATGGGACCACAATACCGAAACATATCTACAGAATTGCGATCACTACTATTAAAGGATATATCCCTCACCTCCTCCTGGAACCACATGGAAAACCAGTGAATACTGCAGGAAAGGTCCACCCAGTTCGCTTTGGTAAAAGAAGCCGCCGGGCGCATTCATCAAGCCTTGTTGAAGAAGCGAAGCACGTCAACTCTAGTCAATACATTCCCACCCACCTGCTTTTTATACTAAATTAGGCTGGTTCGATGTTATCACGAGGCATGTCGTGGGGAGGTTCGCCGTTCCCGTGGATGATGGACGCCAGTCTTGAACTCCTCTAGGCCCTTTCCTCATGCCCTCATCACAATCAAAGCCAGTGTCTGTCGAAGGCGTACCCACCCAGTTGGAAGAGAAGAGCAGTCGTATTGACCCTTCCCCCGAAGCCCTCGAACAGGATGAATTCATCGAGTACCCTTCTGGTGGAAAATTGGCCCTAATCACTATCGGACTAGCGCTTGCAACTTTTGTGGTGGGTTGATATCGTGCAGTGACAGCAGAGGTATACTCACGAGTCGTAGGTCGCGCTCGACAACACCATTATAGGTAAATTCTGGCCTCTGTTCGTCTTTATTAGTCGTCTGACGTCCTGAACAGCAACCGCAATTCCAACCATAACGACGATATTCGATTCGCTCAACGATGTCGGCTGGTACGGGTCCTCCTACCTTCTCACTTTGACATCCCTCCAACCGTCCTTCGGCAAAATCTACGCGAACTTCGACATGAAGGCCACTTACTTGGCTGCTCTCCTCATATTCGAAGTCGGCTCCATCATCTGTGCAGCCGCCACTTCATCGCCTATGCTCATTATCGGACGCGCCATTGCGGGAGTGGGAGCCTCAGCGATCTATTCCGGCGGGATGAACATCATTGGCTATTCCGTCCCCATCGAAAAGCGCGCAATGTATGTCGCATCGTTGTCCAGCATGTTTGGCATCGCGTCTGTGGTGGGCCCGCTCCTTGGAGGGGTTTTCACTGATAAGGTCTCTTGGCGATGGTACGTCTGTGTAGCACGCTCCATACTCATCTCCCGCTGAACTTCTTGCGCAGGTGTTTTTGGATCAACCTTCCTTTCGGCGCGGTCGCTTTTGCTAGCGTGTTCTTCTTTTTCAAGTCCCCGCATCGGCGGGCGTCATCTCTTTCCAGGAGAGAGAAGATTGCTCAGATCGATCTTCTGGGTGCCCTTTTCCTGATCAGCGGGGTGACATGCCTACTTTTGGCGCTGCAATGGGGAGGCACAGTCTACCCGTGGAACTCGTCTCGTATCTATGGGCTCTTCATTGGCTTTGGGCTGATCATCATCGTCTTCATCGTGATCCAGTTTAAGCGGGGACCTCACGCCACCATTCCCCCTTCGATTTTCAGGCAAAGAACTGTCCTTGTCAGCGCGTTGTATACGGCATTCTTCAGTATGGCCATGTTCGTGTACGTGACTGTCCCCATTTCACCTTCGTGGTTCCAAGTTCTAACCCACGAACAGCGCGGTGTATTACCTTCCCTTCTACTTCCAAGCCATTAAGAACACTAGCGCCGTAGGCTCGGGCATTCGCACTATCCCGTACTTGGTCTCTATAACGATTTCTTCCGTCGTCGTTGGAGCGCTCATTACGGTGACCGGACATTATGCGATATTCCTTTGGGTGGGAGCGGCCGTGTTTACTGTTGGATGCGCCATGATCTCAACGCTTGACGTCGATTCGAATATGGGTAAATGGTTCGGATATCAGGTCCTAGCTGGTGTAGGTGGGGGTGCGAGTGTGCAGATCCCATTCCTGGCGGTCCAAGTGGCTCTTAGTCAGGCGGACATGCCTGTCGGAGGTGAGATAGCCTGAGTTTATCCCTCGGGCATACACTGACTCGCGTGTTCATAGTGGCGATTGTCATGTTCTTCAATTCTTTGGGCGGGGCCATATCGATATCCATAGGTCAAAATATATTTTCAAACGAGTTGGTCAAGAATATACCCAAGTACGCGCCTGGGGTTAGCCCGGAACTAGTTATCAATGCGGGGGCGACTCACCTTCGGGACGTCATCCCAGCGAACGTACTGGGGGGCGTGCTGGAAGCTTACGCAAAGGCGTTGCGGACGACTTTTGTACCGCCGATTGCTTTTGCTGCGTTCAGCTTTATCGTGTCGCTTTGGGTAAGTCGCGCTTAACTTTTTCGAACGACGAGTTGTTCGTTGACGTGTGCATCTACTTTAGATCGAAAGGATTAATGTTAAAGGACGTGGTTTGGCTGCCGTAGCGGGAGGCTGAGCATCGGATAATATCGGAATCCATTATACATGTAATGATTCCAGGTGTCTTCCAGTAGAATAGAGTAGAATCTTGGTAGATTAGAGAACCGTACAACTTGCTTTGGCAGGCACATTATGTATGCCTCGTGGCATTTCTTGTGATACTTGTATTCTGCCGTTGAATTGCCGCTGCTGACTGCGCTTTCTAACTCCCACAACGCCCACTTTGGACCTTCTCATGAGCGTGAGCGCATGGATTTCCCAAAATAGTGGCTTACGAGTTGATAGCAAACCTGTTGGCTTTGTCCCACAAGACACCGCGCCGAGTCCTTATACAGACAATGGTCAGCTTGCCTACGCCTTGTTGTCGTTGCCCATTCGTTTAAAGACAAGGGTTTGACGGGCTCTTCTGTATCCTTCACAAACTCATCGATACGAACCTTCTGTGACGATCGATATGTTTCGACAACGCATGCCCTCGGCGCCTCCCACGCCTCTGGTTGTCCACACAAGAACAGATAGTTCCTGCGCTTCATCATCATCTGCGGCCTCCTCCTCTGGAACCTCTCATTCCGCTACAGACACACCTCCATCTTCACCAGGATACGAGTCGGCCGACAGTATGTCCACAAGCGACGGAATCCACATTTCCCGCGTCCCCCCTTCGGGCTCAAGCTCTAGTAGTTATTGGAGCTCATCATCAAGATCTTCCACTGGGAGAACTGCGACCAGAGATCATCAAAGCCACCAAGGCTCACCGTCACGATCGCCCAACGTCGCTCACTCCCGACGCGATCGACGTTCCCCTCCGGTTTCTCCCCCCTTCGTTCACATTTCCCACGGCTCTGACCCTCATTCGGACGGATCAGTGGATGATTCTGGGTACGAGTCGGAGGGCCACGTCGAGGAGGCAAGACGACCCAACCGTGCGCGGCGGCCAGTCACTCCGCACCCCCGAGCACGAGAAATTCCATATGCAGGTCCCCTGGCCGACGACGACGGCGTTGTGCCGTTCATTCCGCCTATGCACGGCACGACGACCCCTTCTCCGCCTTCCCCTCCCCCTGCAGCAGATCCGAACACTTTCATTCCTAGCCCTATGGGATCCACATTCGGGCCAGCTTTGCAGTCCCCCTTCGCATTTCAGAATCCAGGTGCTTTCATGGGAAGTCCGTATGCAAATTCATACCCCAGTCCGTACCCAAGTGGCATTCCCAGTCTGTACGCGGGTGGCTTTCCTAGTCCGTACTCCGCTCCGGGTGCTTCGCCATATTTCCAAACACCGCAAGACTTCATCAACTATCATTCACCGCATACGCAGCAGACTCCTGTCATCCCCAACGTGAGCGCGCACTTCCCAGCGAGCAACGGGCCTGTCATTCCGGGTTTCAACACCCCTCACCCAGGTTATGACGCAACAACTCTTCCCAACGCCCAACCCGCTTTCGTAGCTGCGCCACAGTTCTTCAATAATACACCTGCACTCATACCACAATCAGAATTTGACGCTGATGATGAGCCTACTCCTCCAGTAGGATCTATTCCCCGTGCGCTCCACTACCAATTGCAACAGTACTACAATCCTCACCCCGATGCCACTGATGGATGGTGCAGTACCCCTTCCCTTCAATGGGACATCGTCCAACAACCCTTGGAAGCTGCTCGCTTTCTCAACGACCTCTCGCCGTCAGGAATAGTCGAGCCGGACTGGTACGCAGACGCCTTCCACCCAGACACGCCCAGATTCGTGCAGTTCACATCCTCACACCCCATCATGAAAGCTTTGCTGCGTCATCGGCCGTGTATCATGGACTCCTTTGAGCCTATCAAGGTTGGGCAGGTTCTGCAGCATATATTTGACTACTTGCACGAGCCTCTCACTGCCAATGAGTATCAGTGGCTTGCGCAGACGCCTGGGAATGAGAAGACGCTGGCGGCTGCTATTAAACGGCGATACAAGGATACATCGGGGGAAGAGCCGCCTGCCGGGGCGTTGTATGTTAGATCGGATAT
Source organism: Flammulina velutipes (assembly GCA_011800155.1). Taxonomy (NCBI): domain Eukaryota; kingdom Fungi; phylum Basidiomycota; class Agaricomycetes; order Agaricales; family Physalacriaceae; genus Flammulina; species Flammulina velutipes. The sequence continues at coordinate 3,240,062 of CM022370.1, read as the reverse complement.
GCTTGGGTCGCATAGACGGTTCCGTGGCCTCCAGCTTACTGCCAGACCGGACGGCCATTGGAAGGTGGCTATGGACTTTATATCGGGTCCAGTCCCAAAGCTTTGGTGACGAACTTATCGTTTGTTTGACTCATGTACAACCTATCTGTGTTTTTTTACATGTACTTATATTTTCTCCGTCAGCGAATCCTGTATTGTTGTACAATTGAACACAATAAAGCTGTTTACAAATCTTGCGATGGACGAGTATTACGATGGATGATGTTCTGACGTGTAGGGATACAAATGCATGTTACAAAAGTCCGACTGAAGGTATTAGAGTGTTATCTCCACCCATCGTCCGTGGATCAGAATCCTGACTATGTGGTGAATATGATATCGGCCTAGGGCCGGGAGCTAGAGTAGTGGCAATTTCCACGTCTTGTTCCAGCAACGGAGTATTCATGTTGCCGTCATATGCGAATCCTGTCTGGGAAAATGGAAAGAACACCAAAGTGTACTATTACAAGTTCGTGAGTGACGCCACAGATAAGTTGACCAATATAAAGCACCTTGATACGATAACTTCCGACGCGGCATGAAGGCTTGAGGCCTTGTGAGAGTTTTACTTCACCTTCGAACCGTCGTACGCCAGCTTCGACGTCACCTTCTCGAAATGGCCACCACACTGCTGTGGCAATGTCTTCTACCGCATCTGTCCAGCGACGAGTTGATTCGTGGTGGCGTCGGCTGGCGAGGCTTAGAGGCTGGGCTGTGCCGCTAGTGTAGTTATACGTTCCGCCATCTCGGTCGAACGCTGTGACGTATCGACGAAGCCGAAGGGAAATGCGGGAGTGATTGACTAGGGCCAGCGCTTGTACATCAGTACATGATATCGTGAGCATGCACGGTATTGTCGTTCCCCTGCTATAGCAAAGCTTGGAATTTTTTCCGTTGAGGTTTTTGTGACCTAGTAGAAGGACATACCGGCGTGGCAAGATACAGCTGTGGTACGTAGTGGCGTGAGAAGTAAATCGAAGGGGGGAAAACGTGGAACGTACTTCGCACTTCATATCGACTTGACGGGAGGAAAACACCTTCCCTTTGATTGTACAAGGTGGCAGCAAGTTCCAACCTTCCGGGTCAGCATCGGGACCTAGTAAAGGACTTCGTTCTTGATATGCTAGCCGTCGTAAAGGAGAAGCAATAGTCGGCCGTGTTAAAGGTATGTATACCATCATCGTCCTAATACGACTGGAAATCTTCATGATGAGAGGGTGATCTGATAAATTGAGAGGACGGATCACCTTGTGGACGCGTACAGCCCAGATCGTTTCATAACGACTAGGATATCATACTGAACACTGGCCTGCGAAGTTTTTTCCAGTAAAGTCTGTGGCAAACGAAAGGGACCTGGATCTTCAGGATCCTCGAGCATGATCTCTTTAGGTATTTCTAAAGAGAACGGCCATTCCACCTGCCCTTGAAGTTTTTCGTTCGACGTCGAGCGTTCCCATAGCATTTTTGAGCATTCCAGGAACTTCCAAGCCACCGAGGGTGCACTAACAACTTGGCCCTGCATCTTGGAAAAAATCAGAAAAAAGTAAGAGAGAAAAAAGAAAAGAGCGCGTACTATAAGTGTGATTGTCTTGATATTTTCCGCTTTTTTCAAGTTGAGCGCTAGAGAGCCGTTTACTCTATCGCCCTCGACGAAAAGAGGCATTTGCTGGGCGGAACGAGACCGACTCTGTATCTTGAGTGTCGCCCATGCCCTACCATTGCCAGCTAGGAGTTCATAGCGGTGTTCGACCTCGTGACGTGATTGTGGCGCGGAGCGAGGCCGACGTAGGTTCGTGATAGGCGGGGAATAGCTAGGAAGGTCCGTGTCGGAATGTGCAGAAAGAGAGCCAGGATAGCTAGGAGGGCCCGATCCCGAGCTCAAACTAGCTACAGACGCATTCATTCAGAGACTGTATCACTGTAAGTGTCAGAGGGGTGGGCGAGAACAGTTTCGGACCGTGGAACTTTATGGGAACAACGAGGCTCGGCATGATCCCCTGTTCCGGGAATGCATTTGCAGGTTGCATTCTCCAGCATGTCTACAGCTCGTTACAGCGTGCTAATTAGTTGAATATGGGAGTTGGCGGTGGAGTCCCCGTTCGCTTGAATATTCTGTATGGATGTCAAAGGATTGGAACGCCAGCGCTTTGTGGCTGTTCGTATTAGGATGATTCCTTGTGTACATGCACAGAGTAGATGTTGATCAGCGCCATTCAATTCTGCCATAGGATCGCAGAGAGAGCTCACCTGCGCTGGCTTGGCATGAGCTGAGGCACCGGGATCGCGATCAGTTCGAATGACGCATAGCGATCAATTCTGGATCAATCGCAAAATTTCAATCTTCCACCTTTACCAACACCTTCGACTATGGCGCAGAAGGAAGAACTATTTCCCACCATTGGTTCTGCTGCAGCGCAGACCGATTCCCAATTGGAAATCCAAAACGATGGCGATGGCGAGGAGAAAGCAACCCAGGAAATCGAGTCACTTTGCATGGAATGTAGAGAACAGGTCGGGATAGAGATTATTCGCGTTTCCTCCGTGTTCTGACCTTGAACTAGTAGGGTGTTACCAGACTGTTGCTCACATCCATCCCATTCTTTCGGGAAGTTGTGATCATGTCGTTCCGATGCGACCACTGTGGGGCGACGAACAACGAGATTCAGTCAGCCGGTACTATTCGAAGTGCGTTGCTCAACACATTACCCAAAGCTGTGATATTCATGAACAAATAGCCGAGGGAACTGTGTATACTGCTCGCATCCTTGAACGTTCTGATCTCGATCGGCAAATTGTGCGGTCGACCACCTGCGAGATTATCATTCCCGAATATGAGCTCACTCTACCGCCTTGTGCCCGTGGCCAGCTTACCACGGTCGAAGGTCTCATCCGCGATGTTATTGCTGATCTGAGCATGGATCAACCTCTCCGACGTATCCAGGATGAAGAGGGTTACAAATCTGTTCAAGGACTCATCGAAAAACTCCAGGAAATCATCGGCAAGGACGAGTTCGACGAAAATGTCGAAGAGCCAGTCGTCGGGAAAGCCTCTGCTAAAGAACTCCCTATGCCCTCTTTCACGTTGAAGCTGGACGATCCCTCTGGAAACTCCTTCATCGAATTTGTAGGCAGCATGGCCGATCCCAAGTGGAATATGCGAAATTATCCTCGTTCCCTCCAGCAGAATATCGCCCTTGGTTTGGTGTCCGCCGAGGAGTCAGAGAACTCCGAACTCGCAACTGTCAAGGAAGATGAAGAAATAGGCGGAGGAGTCAGCGGAACAAATGAGGAGATCTTTGTGTTCAAATCGAACTGTTCTAGTTGTGGCCATCCCATTGATACTCTCATGAAGAAAGTCCACATTCCCTACTTCAAGGTCAGCTCCTTATTCGTTGCACTTTCAAGATACTAAACGACGATCAGGAAGTCCTCATTATGTCAACCAATTGTGATCGCTGCGGCTATCGAGACAATGAAGTCAAGTCAGGCGGTGCTATCTCTGAACAGGGAAAGCGAATTACCTTGAAGGTCGAAGATAGAGAAGACCTGAGCCGAGATATCCTAAAGGTATGAATGCCGTTCATCCCATTCCCATCGTCTAGTATATTGATGAGCCACAGAGCGATAGCGCTGGTCTCAGTGTTCCAGAAATCGATCTGGTGCTTGCCCATGGCACGTTAGGCGGACGATTCACAACCCTCGAGGGCATTCTAGAACAAGTCTACGAGGAGCTCACCGACAAAGTCTTCACTGGCGATTCCACCGACACCCAAAAGGAGGATAAAGGCAAATTTGTCGACTTCTTGAAGAAGCTCAAAGAGGTGAATGACTTGATAACTGGAAACTTACAGATTGCTCATCTCCTGCAGGTTAAAAACGCTGAAAGGCCTTTCACGTTGATCATTGACGATCCGTTGGCCAACTCTTATGTGCAAAACCTGTATGCACCAGACCCGGATCCTAATATGACTACGGAGGTATATGATCGGACTTGGGAACAGAACGAAGAACTTGGCTTGAACGATATGAAGGTAGAAGGATACGAAGAGGAGGAGAAGCAGTTACACGCTGCCAAAGCCGATGTAAAACCATCCTCATGACACTAGATGATGACTGTATCAATTATCGCCCTGCAATTCAATGTATAGAATCGTCAATTTCGTACGGAGAGTTTATATCAGTCTAAATCATCCACTACACCGGATTTCTCAATCTTGACGCTCTTGCGAGGACGTCCGCTGGAGCTTCCGAGGCGTTCAATTTCAGATACAAGGTCCATGCCGGAAACTACTTCGCCAAAGACTACGTGTTTGCCGTTGAGCTGTCAAAGAAATTGGTGTTAGAAAGGTGTTGAGCCAAATGAGTAACGACTTACCCATGGTGTCGCAACAGTGGTTATGAAAAACTTGACAGATAGAATTAGCTATGATGGAGAAGACAATATCTGAAAGTGGCGCACTTGGGATCCGTTGGTATTCGGGCCTGCATTCGCCATGGAAAGTAGACCGGGTCGGGTATGTTTCAATTTGAAGGACTCGTCTAAAGAGATATTATGGGTACATGACAAGTGAGTTAGTAATTAGAACTCGCCTGCAAACTTGTTCCCGTAGATTGATTTGCCGCCAGTGCCATTATGGTGAGTAAAGTCTCCACCTTGAAGCATAAACTATAGTGGTCATTTTGAGCATGAAGCAGCAAATGATAGAATTAATTGCGTACGTTTGGGATAATCCGGTGAAAGCCAGAGCCTGCATATCCGAAGCCATGTTCGCCAGTCGCCAGTTCTCGGAAGTTTCTGGCTGTTTTGGGTACAGCATCGTCGTACAGCGCAAACACAACTCGTCCAGAGGGCCTGGCGTCAATGGAAATATCGAACTATCCCGAGGACTAAGTAAGGAAATTAACAAGGGCGGAATAGGACAGCGCACAAAAACATTCTTGGGAGCTGCAATAGCGCTGCTAGTAGTGGAAGGTGCCGCTACCTCGCTTTTCGTTCCGGTAGAAAAGAAAGACCATCCCAAAGCGGCAGCGCAAGTCCCGCCCACGGCTGACGTTCCATATCGACGAAGCAGAGTAGACGCCATTTTGGTGCAAAGAAAGCCGCTTTGTTACGCGGGTCACATGATGTGACAGAGCGCGACGTCGGGCGGGGATTTCCCTGGATTGCCGAAATTCTATCAAGTTTCAGTTGCAACCATGATGTACGTTTTCCCTTCGTTTTTACGCATGCTAGTTTTTTGTGCCTCTGTTTTGAGTAACATACGCTAACACTCACCGCTAGTGACTCTTGTACGAATCCAATTGCCCTTCAAACCAAGCCCCACGAGCACCTCAGTGTCCCCCATCGAAGCACTCTGAGGTCATCTAGATGCTAGTCAATCCGACTCAACCACTGGTATCTCCGAATCATGTTCTTCGCGCGCGGAGCGCCCATTGGGTTCTCGGGTGATTCGCTGTTGTGATTGCGTTGATGTGAAAATTAAATAGAGGATTGGCAAGTTATAAGCACCAAGGAGCTCTCGATTCGCTACACGTTCTTCAACGATGTCTATACGCCCCTCCTTAGCGTCCCATCACTCGAGTGCGACGACCCCACCTGTTGAACTTCATCCTCTACCGGCTTCTAATATGTTCGTTTTTCTTTGATTTGGCTATATCCTGAGACTGACAACAAAATGTAGAACACTTATTGAAGAATCGCCGTTGCTCAAAGAAGCTGGATTTTCCGGAGGAGCACCAAGTAATGGGTACCAGTCCGTGTTGCCTTCAAGAATCTCCAAGAGGCTCCTTGTCATCCACATCCTCCATGGTGTCCTACTTTTGATAAGCGCCTCGACGCTCATTGTCTCCTTTGGCCGCTGGGAGCACCGTATTCCTGTCGATATCCAACGCGTACGCTAAACATAATTTTCTTCATTTTTCATATTGACGAATTGATTGTTCTCTCAGGTCAGCCAAGTTACGAGCTACATAACCCTCTCCGTTCAAATTTTCTTTACTGGTGCCATTATGCTGCTCTATGCATTGTCCAGCCACGTCGCTATTGACGCGACCATACGACGACGTAGAGTTAACATTGATATTTCTTACTCAAGTCGTTAAATATCTTCCAGCCCGCACGCTACTGGACCTTGATTTCAGGTTGCAAGCGTGGTTCGGAGGCATAGGTCCATCAATCACCAACGGACTTTTGAGGAGGGATCGCTACCGCCATATTTCAAAGGTCGTAGTACTGGGAATACCTTTGTACTTTATCGCCGGTGAAGTTCTCAAAGTGACTTCCTCCAGTGTTGTCGGTGTGTAATGTTGTTTTACATCTATTGCACGTTGTGATGTTTTCTAGGCGTTCATATCTATAATTCCACGACATGGGTGTCTTCTGCCGCGCAAAATCACCTCACGCCATTCAAGTCAGAATACCTTGTTCACCGTGATCAAGAACTTGTCGACTGTTCTCTGGAGGGAGAGCTTGGGGACTATTTTCACATCCGCGATATGTGGCAGGTTCGTCGTGACTGAACCATAGAAGTAATGAACTAAGCTTCGTTTCTTCAGACTGCCAGAGAAACAATGCGCCTCAAACCGGACAATGATACGACGAGACCCGGGCTGATTGGAAAGTAAGTACTAGTACAGTGCAGGTCATGGGAAGAATGATGTTGATTTTTGCCTCAATGATAGCACGCTGTACGATGTCATCGACACGACAATGCCATATACTCTAGGTGTGTGTTACGAACTAGTTCTCCAATTGAAATTAACAGCACCCCAGCGCGCAGCAACGCGACTAAAATGACGGTACAATGCTCCCTACTGAACCGGGACGACTTGAACCACACGTTCGATCTTAGCGACGACGAGTTTTCGGTCTCCGAGACTTCCTACGTTCGCTGGAGTGGCGATTTCTTTCCATTCTTTCATACCACTCTGCCTGCCTCTTCCCGTCCAAAATACCGCAACTTTACGGAGGCAACTACCGACATGTTATTGGACTTCCAACTTTGGGCGGATTACAGGTACATGGAAATCCAGTCGTGGCCAGTCGAGAACATTACTTCGGAGAGCGTGTACTTCGGCAATGGCGTTTCCAGCGACGTTCTGTTTGTGTTGATTGCCAACACTACGGAGCTCCTGGTCCACGATTCCATAAACTCCGTAGGCGATTTGAAAGACCTTACTCTGATAACGCCAGCATCAGAATGCGTTGACATATGCGACGAAGAGGATATCGACCGGGAATCTGCGGAATGCGTTGACTACTTTCTCTCGCAGGAGGGGTGCATCGCCGGAAGTGAAACCTTCTACTTTCAACCTATCGGCTGCACGTTACACACATCCGAATCGAAGATCTATTTGAACTCTGCTGGAGCCCTAGACGAGGCCAACTATAATGCAACTCAACCTTCGCCGCCACACGAGTGGACTGACTTTTCATGGACGGATCCCGCTACCAACGACGACTTCCTCTCCAGAGAGTTTTTGGAGATGCTCGTAGAGCCCGCGTGTCTAGTGGATGGTGTCAGCGAGCAGCGGAAGCCCGAACTGTGGCTGACGGTTCTGCTCAAACTCCTGTATGAGACGAAGGACCTTAATGTGTTGGAGAACACACTCGCCAACCTGACGGCTAGCTACTTATGGAACGTGTGGCAAGAATGCGATTCGCCACTCCACTACTTGTGGGGCTACCAGCAGTGTGTGGGACGCACAGATCCCGAGTACCTTGCTGACCGTTCGACGGAGGCGGGATTCATGCAAATCGCGACGCTCGCGCAGCTGGAGTTTGTTCAGTGGAAGGCGGTGATAACGACGTTGTGCAGTATGATACTCCTGGCGTTATCGTTGATCCTTCTCGGGACACGGACGTACGATGGGAGTCCCCGGGCGTGGACCTTTTCGGAGACAGCGCTGTTGTTGAAGGATTCTTCGATCCCGAATTTGGTTGCGAATGCTAGTGATGGGATGTATGTGCAGGCGCCTATCCGGTGCGTGCGATTCGATCTTCATGTCATCTATTCGATGCTGATGGCTGTTTTCAGATATGTGGTTGGGGACAGGGCAAGGTTGGATGTCACTTGGGACACCTCTAATTCTCAGTGGCGATAGCCGACGTGCGTTGGCTGACATCCAGTGGAGCGCGTTGAGCTGGACAATAACGGTCTTGTCCAGCGCGACATGTGGATCAAAATTTGCAAACATAATTTATACTTATAGATCTACCTTTATCCTCTAACCGACGCCACACGCTTCAACAACATACTTAGGTAAAAAAGAACAATGTCCCATTATCAAGTCGAGTTCCCCGTTGATTATATTTCCTACCGCCAGCGTCGTGGGCCTATGGCCGTGTTCTTTCTTTATTATTCTGGATCAGGTTTGTGATGCGAATGTCGTTCGTGAAACACATGTCATGCTTCTACACGTACGCCACCAATGCCGAGTAGTAAGCGGGCCTTGCGGTCAGTGACATTGCGGTTATCACCAGTGTATCCCAGAGTGCATGCATCTAGTATTCCATGCGTTCTGGGGTGGCATCAGAGTGCTGAGATACAATTAGAGGAACTTTCTCACAGAGCGCCGTATAATTGACCGGCCCGGGCCCAGGGAGGCCGTATAATTAAAATTTCTAACTCATCCAACCTTCGAGAGCTTTGGAAGAGTACATAACCGGACTGGACCGGTTTTACTGTGAGAAAACTGGACTATAGAGAGAGGATGTCCGCATGGTTTTTATTCCTTCGGGAACGGAAGACATAATTAAAGAGAAGCAGTCCAATGACACGGATTATGGAGGAGCGACGGTCGACTCGATACAGGTGACCGACACGATTGAACAAGAACGTGGCACTGAAGCTAGGTACTCTTCGTGTGCGAGTACGCGGGCTGAGAAGTTTGACGGAACGTGGGAAGAGCAACCTAAAGCGGCCTCGGCTTACAGGTAGGGACGAATTGGGGGGAAGACATTGAATTTGGATAATTGATGCCCGCCGGCGACACATGACTTGGACTGGCAAGTGTTTCCTTCTTCCCACCACCAGCGACCAGCGACTTTCCGATACCTGTTTCCCTCCAGCGAACGAAAACATTCAATCATCCAGCCATTTATTCGTGAGTGAAGCATACGCAGCAACCAGGAACTGATCAACTGACAACGCCGCAAGACAAACTCCCAGAATAAAGGAGCAACAGCAAGCGACCACAACACGACAGCGAGCGAAACTTGTTAAATCGTACGCTGCTATTTTATTACAATGATTTTCCAGACCTAACACCGCGTAGTTCAGCGACTTCTCCATCTTGCGACCGACCCAAAGACTAAACAGCGAAGCAGCCCATTTAACGCCACTCGTTTTCCCACCAACTTTGTGCGTCTTCAGACAGTTCTCCAGGGAATGTTTGTTTGTTAAACTGTTTCTAGCATGTACAAAATGCCGTCCAAATTCGCAACGCTTCTTCGCAGCCTCCAACGTCGCAAACAGGGCCTCCGCCAAAAGAAGAAGAACGTGTCTACTGTGGGCCTGCCAGTAGTCGACCTGCCGTCTGAGCTCTGGATCCTCATTATCCGATTTGCCACCCTTTCCCATCCAGACCCGATCGACACCACCCATGCAGTCTCTTTCCTCGACCCCCCGCACTCGATGCAGCTCCGGCTGGCCGCGTACAACTCGACCATGCGCCAGAAGCGTACAATGTGTCTCGTCAATCACCAGTGGCACGCCTGGTCCTTGGAGTTCATGTACGAGTACGTCTGGGTCAGCCGCGCTAGCCACGCAGCCTTGCTCGCACGGACCCTGTCTTCCCACTCGTCCAAGGCCTACGGAAACTGGATCCGTCGTCTGCACGTCGAGACGACCATGTCCCTCGACAAGTGCAATCCAGCTCACCTGCGCACCATATTGGACGAGGCGCCCTCGTTGGCAATTTACAGCGACCACAGGTCAATCCGTTTGACAGTGGTCAGCGTAAACACACCCCTGCAAGATGTCTGCACCCCCGACGACCTATTCCAATCCCTCCCCAACAACCTGCGCCGTCTTTCGTGGACCTCTTACGAATCCTCCCCGACACCGCATATGCCTTCATTTTCCGTCCTCGAGAAGCTGACATTTCTCGAGCTCAACTTCCATACCTCAGCCCTTTCCTCGCATTTCTTCTCTTCCTCTACCATCGGCAGCATTATTCCCCAACAACCGCTCTCCCTGCCGCATCTCCAGACCCTCAAAACCTCGTTATGCTCAAACACTTTTTCATTACTCGCAGCTTGGCATCTACCGAAGCTCCGCAATCTATCTTTGATGTCGGCAGATTTCAGCTACTCGTCGCCTTCGTTCATCGAGTTTTTCCAGGCGCATGGACCAGGCCTCGTACAGCTCGAATTGGGCCACTCGTCATCGTCGATACTGGAGGAGCATTACCTCACACCGTCATCGCAAACCACAGTCAATGTGCGCCCCAATCTGGCTGCCCTCCTTCCAAATCTCCATGAATTCATATGCAGCGCGAATGCTGAATGGAACTGGGAAAGCCCAGATTGGATCGCGCCACACGTCCTGTTGCCCGCACACCCTACCCTGAAGTTGATTGGCATCAGGGATATTGGCCGTGGGGGTGATTTCGTGCTTCTCGAACAGATGAGGAGTCTGTTGAGGCGAGAGGCGTACCCGTGCCTGCGATATGTTCGGGATATGGGCAAGGGATTGGGTGGTGTGCGAAAGGAGGTGGAGAAGGATCCCGTGACCGTGGGGTTCTGGAGGACTGTCTGGCAAGGATGTCGTGGACGGGAGGTATACCTGGAGGATTGGGAGGGTGTCAATGTGACGGCGAGCGATTGGAGGAGGCTCGGGTTCGAGGTTTGATGGCTATCTCCTCAATGTTTTCTTTTCTTGTTTTCAGTCTTGGACTTTACTTTCATTGTGTCTCTTCAACCAACCCCCAACCTACTACTTACTTCACATTCATTTATTCCCGCTTTTTGAGCGTTGTACCAATTACGACTGGCATCAATTGTGTACTTCTCTTTCTTCTTGCTACTGTTTCAACACACATTACTATGCACCTTGATAAACGCGATACAGCATGATCTACGTGTTAATTTTGAAACCTTGAAGCGTCTCAAACGATATGGCTACAGAAAGACAACAATTTTCATTCACTTCTAGTTCGCGGATATCATAATCACGTCTCCACCACTTCCACATAGTTCGCAGGGAACAAGCCTCTCTGACCTTTAACGACCCCGCTCCACCAATCCTCGCTAGCAGGCTCAATCTCCACAATCTTCTCGCCCTCCTTGAATGAAATCTCGTTATCCTCAGCCGCGTCGTAATCGTACAGCGCAAGCGCCACGATACCCTCATCGTCTGCTGCTGCTGCTGCTGGCTCAGGTTCCGGTTCGGGAGTCGCCTCAGGCTCAGCAGCCTGCTCTTCCTCGACCGCCCTAACCTCAACGTAGTTCGCAGGGAACATCCCCTTCCTGCCTCCCTCGCCAATACCACTCCACCAACCACTGCCCTCTTCGCCTTCCTCTTCCACGCCCCAGATGACTTCGCCTTCTGTGAGGTCCATCTCGTTGTCCTCGGTTGCTTCGTATGAGTAGAGGACGACTGCGGTGAGACCGGTGTATGTGGGATGGCCGGAGGGCTGGGCGGTGGTTGGAGGCTCGACGGCGGCTGGAGGTGGAGGAGGTGGTGGGGGAGGAGGAGGAGGAGGAGGAGGAGGCGGGGCTTCGAAATTAGGCTCGGCCACGGCGGGTGCGGGTGGCGGAGGTGGTGGCGGAGGAGGTGGAGGTGGAGGAGGAGGAGGAGCGCACTCTTCTTCTTCTTCCTGGACTGGAGGCGCTGGAGGCGCTGGAGGCGGGGGAGGTGGCGGAGGTGGCGCATACTCTTCTTCTTCTTCCTGAGCTGCTACGGCAGCAGCAGTAGAAATGACGCCAGCTCCGACTACAGCAGCCCCAGCAAGTGCCACTGCGCTTCTCTTTTCCTCTTCCTCCCTCTCTTTCTTTGCTGCTTCCTGCCTCTGACTCCAAGTCAGCTTTCCAGTGGAAACGACACGTTTGTGAGTCGGTTCTTGTTGCTGCTGTTGCTGTTGCTGTCTCTCGAATGGATTCCGCAGCCTTCCAGGTGTAGGAAGGTTGACTGGCGTGTAACCAGTCGTGCCCACTACTGGAGTGATACGGTCCTCGGGAGCGGGTTTAGTTGATATGGTTGACGCGACAACAGGAGCTGGGGTATGAGCCACGACTGGCTTAGGCGTAGGAGCAGCAGCAGCGACGATGGGCCTTGTGGCTGTAGGGAGAGCAGGTCTTGTGGCAGCAGGAGGAGGTGGTGGAGGAGGACTATCCCAGCTCTCTTCATCGCCAGTGGGAGCAGTCTTCACGGGAGCCTTTCCATACATCGCACCTGCACCGCCTGCAGGCCTTGGAGCAGAAGGAATCATCGGCTTTGGGGGTGGCGGAGTTGCTTTGAGCGCAGCCATGTCCACCTTCCCGACGGGCCGATAACCACTCCCTTGGTTGGGCGCTATCTTCTGGGGAGGCGGAGGCGCTGCTTGTTGTTGTTGATGCTGGAACGAGTACTTGGCCCCAGACGCTGCTTCGACGCGTTTCATGATCACAGCGGGGGTCACGTCGGTCTGCGAGACGTTAGCTAGTTGAGAAAGAACTATCGGTAGTACATACCTCATTCCGGGCACTGATTACGACGTGTGCACCACTCAAGAACCGTCCCACTGCACTGGCATGTGTATGGAACAGACCCTTCTTGGCCTCGGGCACACCGTCACCGCACCAGTTTATCAGGACGAATTTCGGAAGTTGCGACTGTAGGATATTCAGTAAGACTGATAATGGCGAGAGAATTAGTACTTACGCCTCCCACGTCCAAGACCCTCACGAATGCGTATTGGATCCTACCATCGCTGAACTCTTCCTCCAGCTCCTCGAGACCTCCACCGCCGGTAGATTGGACCTTTAAGTCATTCGTGCCGGCGCCGTAAGTGTATAAAACCCAATCGATTGTCTCGCCATCGTAAGGAGTCTGGTTAATCACTGCCTGGTGGGCTGTGCGCAGTGACGGCGAGGAAAGATTGACTTGTAGAGACATCTGGAGTCTGCCTCGATTGTTGAGGGTATTCTTGATTCGATTGTCGTTATTTGTGTTATCGAGATAGATAGAACGATGAAGGATGGACGTTCAGAAACGAAGAACCCGGCAACCCTAAACCCAAACCCAAGTCCCACGCGTCATAATCCGATCATCTTGCCGCCACATCTCGAACTGCGCTTCGTTCTCGCTTAGGGCTCGTGTACGTGGTTAATTCTCAGCACATATGTAAGGTAGGTAATTCTATTCATCGTATGCAGGAAGTCCCCACTGCTCCGGAACAAATTCTTCAATTGATTTCAGGATTCGGTCTGCAGTTTCCACGCCATCGTACGCTACGTCGAGGAGATTGTGGTCAGGTACCCATATCACTTTTCATCTCGTTAGAGTACGACGGGAAATGAAGAAGAGATCATCATACCACTCATACCAGCTCTCTTTCCAGCCTGCATGCCAGGCAGACCATCCTCGAAAACAAGGCCTCGAGCGCGTTCCTCTAATTGTTGGGGCGAAAGGTTGTTAGTCTCGCTGACACCTAATATAGGCCCAACGTCTCTTCCGAGCTTCTGACTGGCCGCCACCAAGAATATATCTGGCTGGGGTTTCCCTCTCATCGCTCCTGTGGTATCGTCGTCCCCGCAAACCACGTTGCCCTCGAACAGATCAAAGATGTGACCTAGATGGCCAGTCTTCATGTCAAAGTTACGTCGTCTTGAGCCCGTGGCAACGGCAATGGGCACGTTGTGTTTCTTCAGATGCTTGACGAGCTTTTCTACACCTGGAAGGAGGGGGACGGTCGGCCATGCCTTGTCCTGGAGAATGTTGCGGTCTGTTAGATACTTCTCGAGGTCGAGGGATATGTCCGGAAAGAAAGAGAGAAGATGAATTGCAGCATCGCGTTCAGCTAGCGCGCATTTCAGTCCAAATAATCCGACGGTACGGGACGAACTTACGCTTTCCCATGCATCCTGCTTTTATATCCCATGTCATTTCTTTGCCATGTTCCGCCAGTATAGCATCTACGAGCAAGGATTCTAGTTAGCGCGCGTGAATGAATACTGTGAAGGACCTACGGACTCGTCACATCGGTGTAGATCTTCTCAGAATCAATCATTAGACCTGACTAGAATAAGTAGACTCTATAAAACGAAGGAAGGATACAAACCATCCATGTCGAAGAGAACATAATCTATCTTCGCCATAGCACAGTTCAGTTGTAAGCGCCTAAGCAGGTAAGCTTCTATATGGGAGGCGAAGAAAAGTCGCGATCCCGGACCGATGGCCGATGTTTGGGGAAGCATCGCGACCACGTGCGCCTGAAGCCAGTATAAATATCACAGGCCGAGCCAGAACGACAGGATTCTACTCTTTCTTCCTTTCCCCCACATTCCCTCTACCGTTTCCTTCAAGGTCGCCTCTATCGCCCTATCCGAACACTTTCGTCGTCTACGCACACTCTATCTACACCAAGATGCAACCTTCCTTCTGGATCACTGTCTTGCTGAGCATCGTCCTCGCTCACTCTCTTCCTCTCAACGGGTCCGAGGCATCGCCCGCAGGAAACTTGCCTCACCGGATCGCTGCTAGTCAAGATCCCTCGTCTCGTCGTCAGCTTGCTGGCCTCCCTAACCCTCTTCTGGCTGGCAGTCCTTCGCCGCCGGTCAATTCTACATCACCGCCTACGCCTTCTTCCTCGTCGGAGCCTTCATCGACATCGACCTCGACGTCAACGCCCTCTAGCACTGAAACTCAGACATCGCCCAAGCGGAACGTCCTTAAACGCGCGAACAAACCACTGCCGCAGCAAGTCGCTCCACCGCATACTACGCTCTCACGTCGTCAGATCGAGAACATCAAACTCGCTATGAACCGCGCGCCTCGTAGCCCGGCTCCTAGCGCACGAGCGATCAAAGATTCTGAGCTCAAAGCTCTCGTTGCGCCTCTGGCTGCACTAGCCAACGCGGTTCCTTCTCGTCCCGCTAGAGGTGTCACAGCTGTCCCTTCTCTGCCAGTCACTCCTCCCGGCGCTCCTCATCCCGCTAGAGCTGTTCCAGGAGTTCCTTCTCTACCAGTTACTCCTCCTAGCCCTCCCGCCAGCCCTTCTGCGCCGTCGCCGAGAGATGTCGCTGCTGCCCCTGCTCCTCCAGTTGCTCCCGCTCTGCCAGTCACCCCTCCCGGCGCTCCTCATCCCGCTAGAGCTGTCCCAGGAGTTCCTTCTCTACCAGTTACTCCTCCTAGCCATCCCGCCAGCCCTTCTGCGCCATCGCCGAGAGATGTCGCTGCTGCCCCTGCTCTACCAGTCGCCGCTCCCAGCCCTCCATCGTCGTCGCCAAGAGACGTACCAGCTGCTTCCTCTGAGTCCGTCAAGACGTCCGCGGCTCCTCACGCTCTGGTTGGCCGTGAACTTCGTGCTCCAGACTACAACTCCGCCGGACCCCAAGCTGATGACTCCGCGAGTGGCTCTGAAGACGCTAAAGCGCACGCAGAAGAGGAAGCCACGCCTGCGAACAAGAAGCACGACACGCACAACGCGCAGGAGCAGGCCAAGGAACGCCGCTACGGTGGTAGTCCTGAATGGATTGCGGATTCAGATTTGGGCGAGACGTCTGATGAGTCAAAGCGTTCAGCAGATGAACACGCGAGCGCTATGGTGAAAGGGAATGCAGCGAGGTTGATGGTTGGTCGCATGGAGCAGATGGTCAAAGTACAGTGATAATTTCGCGCATAAGTGATGTTCAGTACATAGAGCGTGTTTGTTTTCTTTTTCTTTTGGGTATTTTATGTGGGTTTTTAAAAGCCACTGTCCAGAGTGAACTTGAAAGCGTTGATTCTCGCCTCCTTGGTTCACAGCGCGGGTGTCATACATAACTGTACAATCCCGAGGACGCGAGTTCAATTCTCGCAGGGGGCACTAGCCATCTTCCATTACTTTTGCGCCACACGAAGACTACACTATAGCTATGTCACTGTGGACACCAACTCGAGGCCTAACGCTGAGTGTGAATTTTATGAAAGATACAACACCTTGAAGTAAAATACGAGGGCACGCGTAAACCAGGATGTAGGTAGTATAGACAATTCAAAGGAAGCAAGAGAAGTAATAGTCCGTGTAGTAATGTACTGGGTGGTGGTGGTGATGGTGAGTAGCGTTGATAAATACGTGCGTGGGTAAAGAGGTATGCAGGAATGATAGATGCAGCATCGGTCTCGTCGTCGTGGTCGTCTATGACATGCTGCCCATGCCATTCACTCTCCGCGGAACAATGACCCTCAACATTTGGCCGTCAAACTCCGCTCGGACGCTAACGAGATCCGCATCGTATCCAAAGCTGATGCGCCTCTCAAAATGGCCACCCCCCGCCTCCCACGAGTCAGCGACGACATGCAAAATCCTACGTTTCTTCGTAGCGAGCGTAATAGCATCGCGCTTAAATCCCGGAAGATGTACGTTAAGCCTGTACTCGGACTGTGTGGTCTCCACTTCGATCCACGCGTCTGGCGGTGGCGGTGTTGGAGCGAGGAACGGTGCATGTGGTTCAAAGTCGTTTCTGCGGGGGTGCGTGGAGGGGAGGGGGGGCTGGAGGATTGTGGGTGGTTCGGGGGCGGGGTATGAGGAGGTGGAGGAGGAGGAGGAGAGGGAGGAGGAGGTGGAGGGGCGTTGCCGCGAGATGGACGGCGGACGGGAGATGGCTGTGGGAGGGCGAGAGAAGGGGCGGGGCGCGGGTGGCGGTGGTATCGGGGCGGTTGACGTTGCCGTCGGCGTCGTGGACAGATCCGCTGCCTCTCCGTCCTCCGGAATCGTCGACGTCGGTGTTGCCCTCGGAAGGGCATGAAAAGGGATTTGCGTCGGTAACGGCAAAGAGGCACTGCTCATCCTGTCGGAGAGCGCGGAGCTCGTCGTCGCCGTCATCGTCGTCGGGTCAGGATTGGGCGACGCGGGGGGCTGGCTGTATGGTCGTGCGTAGGGCAGTATCGTTTCCGTCTTTGTGGGCTCTTGCAGGCTCAGCGCTCCGAGTCCGAGATCCTGCCAGTCTTCTTCAACGTCCCCAGACGATTCGCGTCGCTCCTTCTTCAGTTTATTCGTCGTGCTGCTTCCCTCTGCTGCGCCACCAGGCAACGGGACCTCTCTCAGCCCATCTACGCTCGCATTGCGTTTGCTGAACGACCCCATTCTCGGAGGATGTTTTGGCCTTTGTTTTGTCAACGTGCTTGCATTGGGCGACGTTGTCATCGAAGAGGAAAAAAAGAAAAAGGGAAAGATGGAAAAGGTTGGTGGGTGAACGACTGTGTGTTGTGGTTTGGGCTGTCGCTAATTTGCACTCTGTGTATCACCTAACGATGGATGATGTCATATCTTCACACGCCACCGAGAATCTTCCCTCCCCCATTTCAGTCCCTCACGACCGCCATCGTCGTTGCCATATACCCATATCCAATGAAATATACGACTCAGCGCACTCCAGCGCAGTCCTATACCGCTCGCAATCCAACCAA
The DNA here is from genome assembly GCA_011800155.1 of Flammulina velutipes. NCBI lineage: Eukaryota > Fungi > Basidiomycota > Agaricomycetes > Agaricales > Physalacriaceae > Flammulina > Flammulina velutipes. The sequence continues at coordinate 3,222,432 of CM022370.1, read as the reverse complement.
ACCTATTCAAATCGCCCGCTCTCGGCTTGTCCTAAATGGGCTAATCACCGCCCACGTCATGAAGGGGAGCGCGCGTGATGGCGAATTAGAGTTTACGTTCCTTCCCCCTCCTCCTGGCGCCACAGTTCGCATTCCTCAATAATAATTCCATGCTCCGCCCCACTCCAGCGCCCCAGCCCCACCTTGCCGTGATTAAAAAACCCGTCTAGTTCGCATTCTCCGCGCCTCCACACCATTCCACAGCGCCCCAATCCGATCATATGCATGCAGATACGCCTCCAATTTGAATACCCCGTATTCCAAGGATCTTTCTTTCGGTTCCGGGTCCTGATTCCTGGGCCTGAGTCGTTTCGTCTCAGTGCAATAATCAATTTGACATCGGAACAGATGGCTTTCTTTGTTGAGGACATCACAGGTGACGCCAAAAAAGACCAGTTCATTCAGATAGACATGCCCCCTGCAAGGCTCGAACTTGCGACCTCGAGATTATTCACTGGGTAGTGATCACACACAAAGTATGAGACTCGCGCTCTAGCCAACTGAGCCAAGGAGGCGGTTCATGTGTGGCGTAATCGTGGATCACAATCAGTACACACCAGATTTTTCAAATTTTAGGCATAGACATTATTATCCACATCCTAAGGTATTAAGTGAGTCTAATATATCAGCATTGTCCATGTCATTTCCCTTTCCCGTTTCCTTTCGTCGACCCACCCTTCCCCTTTCCAACCCTCTCGACATACACACATTCAATGTCATCAAAAATACACCTCTCACACCTCGCTCCACCTTCATCCTGCTCGCACCGATAATGTCGAGCCGAACACGCCTTACACGCCACCTTCCCCACTCCTCCCTTCCCCTTCGTCCCCTCCCCTCGCTTCCTCCTCTTAGGCCTCGGACTCCCCTGCTCATCCGGGTTCCCAGTAAGGATATCAAACTCCGCATTCTCAACATTATACCGATACTCCTGCGATCTCGTCCTCTTTATCCCATCCACCGACTTCTTGTACGGACCGCGTTTCCGATCATGCTTGTAGGTGCGCGAGGGAAGTCTGAATTGCGTTGATGAGTTTGGATCTGGGGGGTGGTAGTATGGGGAATCGGTAGGGAGACCAGAGGCGATGTCCATCGGGATACTCTGCCAGCCGGTGGGCACAGCGGATGACGGCTGGGAAGTCGTAGCGTATGCGGGGCCATCCGAGTACGAATGCTGGTGCGTCGGACGTAGCTCAGGGCCCGAAGAACCATACACTCGCGAAGTTGACGCGTAGTTTGGGTCATCCGAATATGAATGACGGTGTGTACTCTGACTCGGGGGCCTGAGAGAGGTGTGGTCCGAAGAACCATACGAGTGTCTCCGACTGACTTCGCCTTCAAGTTCGGGAAGGAGGTATGGGTGGGAGCTGGACCCGGAGCTGGATGGCATGCCACTCCGTGGACTTGAGGAGTCGAACAGGGATGGGGATACAGATCCCGGTGGGTAGTAATCCATTCCAGTAGGCGAGGCTTGTGGAAAGAGAGCATGGGCACTTGTGGATGCTTCGAGCCATTCATTATCCTGAGACGATATAGGATTTAGCACAAGCGTAAGCGGTCGACTCAGAACCGATATACTTACCGAGGTACTCGCGTCGTATGAGCTTGGGAAGGCATTAACATGAGGAGGTGCAGACATCGGGGGACCTGTAATCGTAGAACGCGAAGAGAACGCATTGGAGAACGCTTCCATGCGTCGCCGCGACGCAGAAGACTCGAAATCAGCACTACTCCGGCGCGCGTCGTAGTATCCAAGCACGCTCGAACCACTCGATATAGGGAATGGCGAATCCGCGAAGCTGGTGCTCATGGCTGACGACGAATGGCTTGATGAGCCAGCTGCCGAGTCGGCCAGAGGAGAGTGGAGAGTCAGAGATTGGGTGAACGGGCTCGAGGGCGGGAATACGAAGTCGTTGTGGTCGCGCCAGTCAGGCGCATCCAGAGACCATCCAGTGTTCTGCAATTGGGTTTAGGGTCGTATCGAGAGAGTGGTACTGGGGTTGACGCGTACCATGGTTTCCTCCTGCTGAGTGGGTGCTTCGGCATTGGTAGACTGCACATAACATCCCAAGAGAACACTCCACTCAAGTCCGTGGAAAGCCTGAGGGTACGCCGTTGGGTCTATCTGGCCTGCTCCGTCCGTGCCGTCGAATGCATTAGTATTAAGTACATTGAGTTGTGGAGAGTATTGAGCACTGGGATCGGATTGGGGATACGGGCCTGAGGTGTTCTCGGGATGGTACGTGGACTGTGAATCCGTAATGACATCTTGTTGTCCATTCAACCTTTTAACAGAGTTGAGCGAAATCACCGTATTGTAAAGACGATATGGCTTACTGCGGAGAGTTGGTCGTGATTCGGAGTTGCGGAAGGAGCTGCAAGTGAAGTATTTAGTACGCCATGCTTGAGTTTGCGATCGAGCACTCACCAGAGATTGTCTGCGCCTCTTGTCGGGAGCTCCTCCATCGCGCGTCGACATATCAAAGGGCGGACAGGATGAGTCGTTAGAATTAGTATTTAGTCGTTAAAAGAAAGTGCAAGGTCGTCCAGCAACCAAGGAGAAACAGAAAACAGAGAAGGAAGAGAATGAAGTAAGAGCAAATCCCATCTGTCAATGCTATATACCCGACGAACCGTACGTTACCTCTCGCTGTCAGGTTTGCCCTTGCCATTGTGTCCGAAAGGAATACAAGATCCAACTTATTCAGCGCGGACATGTGAAACGAGCATTGTGTGCAATGGGGGAGGAAGGCCGGAAATACAAGGTGCAGTTGTGTGAACTGTCAGGGATCCAAGCGTGAGATGAAGAGGTGGACCCACACCTTCACTTTGGGAACAAGGACTACCAAGGGCGAACAACTAGACGCGTTCACCAGCTAAATAAGTGCGAGGAATCCTTTAGGTCGACTAGTACTGAAGAGGCTTCAAAGAGATAAATCCTGAGATGATTTAGATTCATAGCAAGTATTTCACGCCACAACGTGAAAGTGATGGTTCAAGAGAAGGAACGATCGGGCCGATGTGAATGTTTTACGTAGCTACTTCCACCATCCGAACGTCGTGCTTTGACAGGCTTTGACTCGTCTGAATGGACTTGACCAACTCGAAATAGCACGACAGTACGTTTCCAAGGCAATATCAAATTATCCCACATCCCTGCACGATGTCACACAAGGGTAGAAACAAATGCGGATTCCACGCATCTTTCCCTCTTCCCGCTTTATCCTGCGAAACCTCTCCCTCTGGCTATGTCTGACGGTGTGCAGCTCAATGCCTCGTCTGCTATGTCTAGCAGATCGAGGGATACCGCGATGACTGGACGACACGATGGGCATTCAGATGGCCATCTCAACTGTGTTGCCATGTATGTAGCGCTCATTTCCTCACCCCCAAGCCCAAGTCGCTCACCTCTATCCCAGGCGCCACGGCTGGTCCCGCAACTTCTCCCTCGCTCCCTCCGAAGTCACGTACATGTCCTACGAAACCCTCACGCGCGCCCTAGAATTCCACACACTAAATCTACGACCCATGATGCACCGCGTATTCGTCGAGCATCCCCCCGCCTCCGGCACCTGGTGCAAAATCCGACCATTCAAAAACGACGGGTCCCTCCAGACCGTTCTGGTCCGCGCGTTTTTTGATGGGCGCCTCAACGACGGCGTCGTCACTGTTCTTGATATTAGGGACGGCGCGGATAGAAGAGAAGAGGGTGACGGGTTGAGCCTGAAGAGTGTCAGCAGCAGGATATTCCATGCGAAGGATAAGGAGGACAAGAAGCCTGGGGGATGGTTCAGCAAGCTGCTCAAGCGCGTCTCTCCGAAATCCAAGCCTGCGTCCAACCCGGACGCGAGCGAGAGTCATACCCAGCTTCGGGAGTTGGATGAGGACGACGTTGACGACCACTCGCAGAGTAATCATCAGGAGGCGCAGAAGAAGGTGCGGCTTAAGATCTAACTGTCTGTCATATGTAACTCTGTATACTCATGTAGTTTCCCCAGCCTGCCCCTACTTCGATATTCCAAACTGGATTGTTCTCGTACTTCATGTCTCCTCCCCCACCGCCTCCGCGCGAGACGAAGCCGTCTCCCGAGGTGCAAGAAGAGCAGATGCGCAAACGCGGATGGCGCCCGCCTGGCCTGCGTAACCGCAAGCCCAAAGAGAAGAACCCCTTCCTCTCGGGACACGAGAGGGACGATCCATTCAATGACCCCACGGCCGTCGCTGAGCATGACGACGATGGTGAGTCGAGGGACATCGACGAGTTCTTCCAAATGGAGAGGCCGGACGGGGAAGTACCCATGAACAACGTTAATGGTAATCACAAGGTGAGAGCTCGTCAATTCTTGATATGCGACTTGTTATTGATTTTGTGGCTCTAGGACAAGGCGTGGTCGAGGTTCACGCGGAATAAGAGTAGCAAGAGTAAAGGGAAAGGAAAAGGGAAGGAACGAGAGCAGCAGCCGGAGGAGAAGAAGGAGAGGCCAATGAATAAGGACCAGGATTGGACGCCTCCCGCAGGATCCATCAACAGCGATGTTGAGTAGAAAAATGTAGGAGCCTCTTTTTTCTTTTTTTCTTCTTCGGTACTCGGATATACCCAGCACCCATCGGGGTGATCAGCGTTTAGCGCTCAGTACATACTTATGCACCACCACTCATTACTCATCTTTTTGTATTGTACACGGATGTTATCGTAATTTACCTTATTCTGTGACGCCACAATCGGTCCGCATTTCCGACGCAACTTTCTTTTGAGCTACCATTGACCAATCTGACACATGTTCGAATTCAAGCCTGTGCTATCATCACTGCCATATTGCATATCACATTTATTCCTCTGATCGACGACTATGAGCTACGATCCGTGTAAGAGACTCTCTCGGGATGAATGGCTCTTCTCGTCAAATTCTCTAAAGTTATCGAAAGGTGCGTGTCCTCTCGCCACTCAAATGTAGCTCCTGATCAGCGTCCCCTTGTAGCCCTCGAGAATGCACGCGTCAATTTCTCGGCGTCACTACTGCGTCAGAGACACTAAAGCATTTTAGGCAACAAGGAACAAGCTATGCGCGCTCCGATATAAAAAGGATATTTTACTCTGCCTTTATCTCCGTTTCGTTCGTCGCCACCAACAATCGATAGTTTTACAGCCTCATTTCTCTTCGATGGATCCTTCCCGTCGTCCAACCCCCGACGACCCAGATCAGTTGGTAAATGCATTCCAACTTGCACGATTATTCTCCCAGGCTCATGAATTGTAAAGATTCGCGAGTTACGATCTCTGGTGTCCTGTCCTGTTTATCCAGAGTTGTGAGTGGCGTCCTTCTGCCTCATTGTTTCCTCACCAATCCAACAGAGAGGCTCCCGCAGGTGCAGCAAATGTGGCTGACCTAGACCAGGACGTCTTACAACCATCAACAAATGCAGATATCCATCGCCCAGAGAACATGGCGCCACTTTCTTTCGCGTTCTGGCCACAAGGATTGGACGATCAATCTTCTTCGACTGAAGGCAGGCCGTCGAACCAACAAGGAATTGAACAAACCATAGAACCATTTCTCAACCTCAGTGCGCCACCATCCACATCCGCATCTACCTCAGAGCCTCCTCCCGTTCCATCAGCGCCCGCCAAGGATCGCAATTCCGAGCACGCCACCAACCTTCCAAATGTTCATGATTGTGAATTCGAGGAGAATCTGGCACAAAAGATACTTCAATCGTATCAACATAGTGAACTACCTTCATTCCAAATGGATCCATCGCCCCACACAGAATGCTTGGTAATTGCTTTGTCGGATATTGCATATCGTCAACGCTGACATCGTCTATAGGATGGGAGCCCAGAAGCATCTGAATCTTTTGGGCACGCCCCGGGAAGTCCCCAGCCTTTTGAAGACAGTAGACAATATCTTCCATCTCCAGCATCCGCTTCTTCACCGTACAGTGCAAGTTCAATGACCAGCAGTACCACCATGGACACTCAACGCCTCTTTCATCTCCCTATGTCGCCATTGCGGTACCCCCATTCATCCTTCCCGAACTCTGACGAACAAAGTTCTCAACCCAGAATCGACTCGAGTAATCAAACCCTTCTGCCACCGCGAAGCATAACATCATATTTCTCTTCCTCTTCATTTCGCCCCATCCCGCCAATCCCAGACGACAACAACACCAGAAGGCCGAGCCACCACCACCGACCGCTTTCAGGCGCATCCTCCTCGACATCCCAAATGTATCCACCCAATGTAAATGAATCCTCTTTTCATACATCATACTCAACTCATCCCTCGAGTTCCACCTCCTCGCCGTATCGTACCATCGTACCATCAACAAGACAAAGAAACAAGCCAAAACCACCTCATCTCCCATCGTCGTCCACGTATGCCTCAAGTTCGCGTACCCAAAACCAGGCGTACGGCAATCCTTATCCCCCAATAACATCCTACAACTCAGCGACTTCCTCACACCCACAATATCCTCAAGTAGTGCACATCGAGCCCTTCGAAGGGTCCCTACCTCACAAACCGGAGAGAGCCAACTTCGAGCATCTATTGAATCGTTTTCGTTCGTCGCCAAGTCAGCCACTTGGTAAAGTGAAGGGGAAACCTCGTTCTCAACGGCCTAACCCTCCATCTTCCGCCTCCATATCACATCTTCAGGCTCCCCCCAAAATCGAGCGCCGTGGCGCCATTAGTGGGCCTATCACACCACCCACATCTAGGACTGGAGAAGCACCTTCCGAATCGTCGTCTTATCATCGTCGTGCACCAGACAAGAAGAGAAAGCGCCCTTCGAGTGACGAAGAACGTCCTAACGACTCCAAACGACAGAAGACGATAGTAAAGCCGAAGCAGGTAGAGAGGAAGAAGAGGAACGTAGCATGTCTGTCATGTAGGAAGAAGAAGAAGCGGTGTGACAAACGTCCAGGCTCCATGCGTTGTGTGTGCTGCGAAAATGAAGGTAATGAAAAGATATGTCAGTACACTTGGCGTTCCTAAGTAGAATCGCATTTTATTCCTAGTGGCTAGACAGAGAATGATCAAGTTGGATAACAAAACTAACGTTGATAGCATAGGACATTCATATTTCCTTCTAGCCGACTTGAACGACTGACCTCGTCATTACTAGTGACGCGCTCTACCAGCTGAGCTAAGAAGGATATGTTGACTTAGAACAACAATCACTTGTTTTCCGTTTCTAAAATTAACGATTCATAATCCCTATATTACCAAATAACAAGCACGTATCATGCAGTTTCTATTCGCTTCTCCTCTTTCACCTCCTCCGAATTGCGCGCAGTCTTCTCCGAGACGGTATCATCCTCATGGCCAACGATCCCCACATTGCGGAAGACGATGATGCTCACCAGCGCCGCTGGAGGGAAATCAACACACAAGGTCACAAGCGAAGAAAGCAGAAACACGAACCAAGAGCACCAAAGGCGAAATTACTCCACTCTGCAGCATAATAACTGTCTAGCTGCGCGGGTCTCGGTGCACCAACCCCAGTCGAGTCCACGGTTACGCCTAGTGCTGCTGATCTCTGTACGATGACCCGGTCAAATACGATGGTGGATACCGTCAGACCGAAAGATGTTCCAAGCTGGATATGCAATCATGAGCATAGGTTCACAAGAAAGGATAACGAGGAATCGCACCTGAGTCATCGTCTGGAATAAGGCGCCAGCTAAACTTTGTTCATGGGGAAGTGCAACTTTTGCGGCGAACAGGGTGCCAGTAGCAAATACAAAGTCGGCTCCGACGACGCTCAAACAGGCAGCTGGGAATCCGAAAGCCCAGTAGGTTACATCGGCATCGATGAAGGCGAACAAAAGCGACGCTACGCTGGTCAAGGCCGTACCGATGACTGAGTAACATTTAGACTGGCTTTACAAAGCGACCGGACAAGAAGGACACACCCATGAACCAGACAAAAGAGATCCTCGCAACGGTCTTCGCCACAATGAAGTTACATATCACGCCGGATACAAACATGGGTATGATCCGCACGACGGTGAGAATTGGGGTACGGCCTTCGTAGTTCTGATAGTACAGCTAGATAGACGGAGGCGTTAGAACTACGGGGTTGCGCGGGATGTTTAAGTAATACCTGGGACCAATAGCACCAGCCTTGGAACGAGCACCAGTTCAAGAAAGCTACGACCATGACGGCAGCGAGACGACCATTCGCTCTCGTCCATAAGGAGATTCGCATGAGCGGCGGGGGATTCCACATCGAAGGAACACGAAGAGGGTCGTCGTTAACCTTTTCCAAGTACCTCTGCCACGCCACGAACAAGGCGAGCAAAAGAACACCAACAATAAGTAACGCAATTATGTCTGTGCGATTTTAATAAGCAAGACGCGAAGAGAGTCAATAAGTGTGAACTGACATGGCGTTTTCCACTGTCGTTCCGCGACTTCTCCTTGCGTTAAGACAAAAACAATGAGCACGAGACCCGCAGTGACGAGAGCAGCGCCAATCCAGTCAACACGTTGATCAAGCTCGGTAGAAGGCAAGTCTGGATCAATGACCAGAATGCCAATTACCACACAGATTGCGCCGATTCCCTGTCATCGTCTTAGCATGGCTGCTTCAAAATGAGGTGGATAAGATTTCCTCACAGTGATCAAGTAGAAAACAGATCTCCAAGTCTTCCTGCAAAGGGGATTAGCTTACCATGGAGGAGGAGGGTTATGCGAAATGCTCACTGAGTAAGCTGTGTCATGACACCACTAAGCAGAAGTCCCGTGGCGCCTCCAAGAGGTGCACCTGCTGCAAAAGTGGCAAATGCGTAAGAACGGGCTTTAGATGGTGGGAATGCGTGAGCAAGGATGCCAAGCTGTTAGGGTATGATTCGTCAGAATCAGTAGGGCGAGCACTCGAGGAGCACTCACAGACGCTGGAACTTGTGCGGCCGCGCCGATGCCCTGGATTCCACGAAGAATATCGAGCGTGACAGCATCTAGCAATAGAATGAGAAATATTCGATAGATGGCTCAAGAAAATACTGACTGTTCGCGAAACCAACAGCTAGGGAGAAGATAGTTAGCCATATCATCCCTCCGATGAACATTTTCTTTCGCCCGTAGAGGTCAGCCAGGCGGCCAAACATCAGTAAAAGGCATCCCTGTGGCATTGGTCAGACGATAAATGACGATAGAATTACGAATCAGCCCTCACCGAACTCAAAGGATATGCAGAAACTACCCAGACTAGTTGTGAGTCTGGCACGTCGAACTCTTCAGCAATGGTCGGAAGTGGTATAGAAGCTGCTGTCGTCAAAGCCATCTAATCTCCAAGTCAGATCGCTGAACCATTCGAAGGGTGGGCAATACATACGTTCGTTATCATGCCCAAAGTCACAGATGCCGCAATAAGGATAGAGCGCATTGTGCTACGCGCTATCGGGGTATCCTCTATCTTGTACTCTGGTGGTGGAAGCTCTGGTGAAGGAGACCGCGTTCCCGACATTGGAAGATGGAAGAGCAAGACGAAGAGTGTTTTGACGTGAATAGATTTAACCAAATGTGCGACGCGTCGGCTGTTGAATTCGGCTACCAACGGAGAAGGAAGGATATGAATTTCTTTTGAAGAGTGTAGGGCAAGGTTACAATGGGAGGTTTGGTGCGAGTGCGACGGTTCGTGCTTGGTAAAATTTGATCATGGTGGATAATTAACTTGTACTGACCCACTCAAACCCGACTTCCAGTCCGTTCCTATTCCGGGCCGTTTAACCGCGCGCCACTCTTGTATATTTGCCTTCATCAGCTGAAATCCTCACAAGTGGGTCGCTCGTGAGTGGCTATAATTACATGTTCTATAGTCTAACGAAAGCTGCAAGGAAACTCATGTCATCTAAAATATCTCTTGGCTGTGCAATATGTTTGTCGATCTTCTCAGCCTGGTTGATTCCTATTCTACTAGTACTTGATATCGGTAACGAACCTACGTGTTGGTCATAAAACGCCACAACGCTTCTGCCCGGCCGCCTGGCCTCGACTTTCTTAATATTCTGGCTTGTCGCGTTACATCATCTCTTCGCAATCGACAGCTTGAGCGCCTTCGACGGACTCTCTTGACCGCCCAGTCGGTCAAAAATGACCTTATCTCAAGTGCGTTGTATCAAGACAGATTGACGACACTTGATTGTTTCTTATGAAGACCATTCCCTAGGCCGGGCACTCATCACCGTTTCCCACCTCTTGGTATAATACCACCACCGTTCTTAAAATCGTCTTCGAATCCCTGGGGTATCTGGCTTGCCTCGTCTCCAATCCTCCCCAGAAGCTGTTGCGCTTTCGACATGTCTTTCACCTCGTCCACTTTTGCTCCTGTGACGACGACGGTCGTTGCACCCTCCTCAACTAACGCGCCCGAGGTCCCGACAGCAGCTGGGACTCTGACAGTCACTGGTAAGTTCAACCTCTGCGTCGCTGCACTGACACCTCACACAGGTTACAATAGCTGGGATAACATCAACTCCAGGAGATGGGTCTCCATCGACTGATGGAACTGCGCCACGCGCCACAGTGACTGTCATCCGTACAAACCCCATGAACGCAGGCGCTATCGCAGGAGCAGCCGTGGGCGGTCTAATAGTGGGCGCTCTGTTCATCGCCGCCCTCGTGTACATCATCACACGCCGAAATAGCAAGGATTCCCGGCGGAGACTAAGTCCGTCTTCTCCCGTCCAAGATCATTATCAGCTATTCATTGCGGTGTATTTTAGGTGCTTACAGAAATCAGCCTCCACCCCCTTATCATCCTCCCAGCACGAACAGAGTCATCCGCTGGCTCGCAGAAAGTGGATACGACCGCTTCAACCAGGATCCCGTCATCCCACCGCGCGAAACTGCGCAGAGATCTGACGGTAGCTCGCCTTCCGTTCTCAGCTCGCCTCATTCATCAAGGGAGACACAGCGCTTTCGGTTGGAGGATACATCTCAACAACCACATCCCACTGCCACCCGACATACACCTAACGATTCAGTTTAGCTTAATGATACCCACATGGCTCTCTTGGTTATCATTCGTACAACAACTTCTTGCGCTGCGCATGGACACGAATACGGACATGTTGTACCTATATATATGACTGCCAGCTGTCGCTCACCCCCCGCACAAGTTTCTACAACGTATCGAGATTACCGTACTGCGCTATTGTGCATCTTCCATTTTGATTTGACTTACTAGGCCTCGTCCTATGATTGTGGCATGTGCTCAGTGGGAGATACATTGAGGACTTCGGAGTCTGGGACATCCCGACTTCTTGATAGCTGCCGTAGTACGTGAATGTGGGAGCGATAATCTCCGAGATGAGAGCTCAATACAGTTTTGCATCACACAAGCGATCCTTCCTCAAGATCTTCAAACCAACCGTAGCATTCCGGAAAGGTATACCTATTGAAACAATTTACAACAACTCGTTATCGTAGAAGCAAGATCCGTCTACGTGGTATCTACTAAACATTAAAACTAGCATACGAGATAGATCATGCAGCGTCCGGGACAAAAGATTAGAAATTTGAGAAAGTTGAAAACGGCCGTGATATGTTACAGGTTTGATGAGGAACTTGAAGAAGGAAGCCTACAGGACCCGGCCTGGAGGAGGGGGAGGTAAGGGTCTGCGTGTGTCTTCGGGAACAGCGAAATCAATCGAGTTGTATGGGGGTGGTGGCAGTTCCATGACTGTGACACGAGATCCCGAAGCGTTGACTTGAGGTGATAGGACCCAGCTGTCCTTCGCTGACGGTGCTTCCGGGAGGGTACGAAGACGTGGCGGGACGGGAAGTCGTCGAATGAAGTTGTCGTCGATGGACGAGGAGCGCGCGGATGAGCCCGAGCTGGAGCGCGATCGACGCGACTCATCTGAGGGGGCGGTTTGAGGGCGCGCGTGGGATGAGTAATTATAGGATGGCCGGAGAGGTGGATTAGGAAGCCGGCGGATGCTCAGACTGGATATGGAGGGCGTGCGGGATACTGGGGGGTGTAAAGCAGTGTGTGTTGGCTTGGGGAGAGCAGGGACAGGTGGGGCATCGGTTGCAGCGTAAAAAGAGGGATCGATATAAGTGTGGGAAGGTGCTGATGCGTTCCGGAGCGGGTAGCAGACGGATTCTTGGGAAGGGCTATGGGGGCGAGACGAACTGGGCATGCGTACGACACTCGGGGGAGACTCCATGCTCATGTCGGCTTCGGTTTCAGGCTCCGATTCATCATGTTCAGAATCCGAGTCGACTGAAGAGGGATCAGGAGACATTGGATTGAGCGTGGGGTAGATGGGATCTCCGTGTACAATCTTGGCCATTTGCCCTGAAGACGTGGACGAGGAGGCAAGGTTATCCACAGAGGTGAACCCGCCCGAGGACCGGCGCGCGAAGAGGGATTCGCGAGGTATTAGCCTCTTCCACGATAAGGACCCCTGCATGGACAGGAAGGACGAGTGTGGTTCGTTTTGGAAGAGGGCCACATCTTTTGAATCTGCGACGAGGAGTAGAGATGTGACGAGGAGGTAGTCCAGTAGAAGTACGGAGACACCATGATGTACAGACACACTGCTCGCGTCATGTTTGTCACGTAGGCTTTCGAATACTTTGAGACGAGGTGGAACGGAGCCAACAGCAGGATCCAATGTAGCTATCGGTCCTTGTATTGAAGGGGCAACACACTGCGGCGCTTGTTAGCTGGCAAATAATAGATGTTTTGTGTGAGAACGTACCCAATACCGATCACCTACAGCATTCCATTTAAGTGACTTTGGATAGCCGGGGATGTTGAATTTTCTCGGTGCAGTGCTGTCGCTGCTGTGAGATTTACGCAACCAAGTGGGATGAGGACGCACCCAAACAGCGAACTTGACTTTAAAACATTCTCCCCCGCCTCCCATGGGCCGCCTCTGATTTGCACCATCAGGCCCTCCGTGTTCCGACTCTTTGGTTTCTGGTTCGTCGGTGGCCATTTGATCATGGATATTTCTGTAGGTCCCTCCGTAGGACTCGAGCGTGTTATTCGTGTGGTCGCGCCGTCGGTCCTTATGGCGTATAGAGCGGGGCAGTCCTGATCGTCACTGACAATGGTATCCAGAAAGGATGGAGAGGAGAGCTTGAGTGTTAGCATGCACGGTTTGTGCAGTGCAGGCATAGTGCGGAGGCAAGAAGGACGACCGTGTCACAAATAATGAAGCAAATTATGTATCCGGCGATACGTCCGAGTTCCACGGAAGGAGAAAAAAAAAGCAGAGCAGCTAGAAGATTGAAAAGTACAGCAAACAGCTCAGCGTCGTCGAGATGGCTTCGCTGTACGAAGGAATTATGTGGGAACCCGTTTATGGAACGAATGAGAGCAACTTGGGTGGACCATGGTGCCTTCTGATAATCCCAGGATGGACTCTTCATGCTGAGGTAATTTCATCAAATTGGTGCCGTGATATCGTTTTTAGATCTCTTTTCGCAGGCGCTTGATTAGCAGTCATTCCAGCTCACTGTCCGAGGAAGCATAGATCAGGACGCTGGGGAAGTGGGATCTCAATAGTGTCATATGCGCCACACAAGATATTCAGCGCCCATTCAGCCTCGTGGTTGAGAACAGAAAGGTACAATGGAACATTCCGAACGCTTATGATGGCACGTGCGTACCCCATTGGTAAGTTTTACCAAACATCGCCAAGCAATCTTCCTGGCTTATACCGCTACCACCATCTCTCTCATTCAACGCCGACGATGTCTACCAGTGCCACTGACCCCACCCAAAACGCGTACGTACTTGTCTGGCGCATAAATCGACGCGTTTATTGACGCGCTTTTCAGCTCTGCTGAGGCTGTAGCCACTGAACTAGCTTCTCCCAAAAGCAAGGGAAAAGGCAAAGCAACCAACACCGACGACGCTATGGACGACGACGAAGACGACTCTTCTGACGAGGAAGATGACGATGAGGAGGAAGAAGGGTCTGACGACGACGAGGTGAATTTTCCCCCTGCGCGTCGCGTCGCGTCGTCTTCAAATACTGACGCGTCTTTCTTTCTTTCTTTCCAGGACGAGGACATGACCGAGATCGACCCTACTGCTATTGTCGGACGACGCACTCGCGGTGTCAAAGTCGATTACACGTCGGCTGAAGCCCTCAACAAAGCTGGACTCAAGAAGGACGATGAGGAGGACGACGACGAGGACAAGATGAAGGATTAGCCCGTCGCTGTAATTGCCACAAAATGTTGTTTGTTGTTGGTGTTCAAAGTTGCTGATATGATTATTCTGTATCCTATCTGCTACGCCCTGCAATGTTGAATTACACTTCATTTGCCTTGCCCGAGAGGAGTTATCTCTACGTCTGGTGTAATGCCTCTTTGCTCATATGGTGAACAGAGATTTAGACATGAGCGTGTGCATTTAATATCGATGCGCCTCGGGTCGGCGGTCGACGGAATGAGCTTGCAACTCAGTTGGTACCTCACGCCGTCGTATAGTCACCGCTGCTCTATCTGCAGTTAAAGACATGTCACTGATGTCAGAGTCCCAGCTTGGCGTGGTCTGATGCTCCTGATCCATCAGCGTACGCCCCGCGGGGTGCCTTTGGTGTGATGATGTGGCGTAGATAAACTATAGTAAAGCCATCGAAGAAAGGAGCAGCAGCCCAAGTCCTGGAGCAAGAAAACCTGAAAAGCACAAGCAAATTTAAACTGTTGGACTTTGTGTCGAATGGCAAATCGAACCGCTTCGAACGTCGGTGGTTGCCGCAGAATAAGGTTAGGGGCCCAGCGTCGTGTGGCGCAATTCAGTTCCGAACTAAAATCAAAGCGAAATTTGTGATGGTTTATAACATGGTATAAGTGTATATATTCTTGGGTATAGTAATGTCTGTTCTGGTACATCTCAACCCCAGCCATAAACTACCAATTCCAGCGACCAATCCGACGCCGGACGCTTCATGGCCTCCGTATGATCCAAGAGTTTCTTTTTAAGATCGAGAGCATGAGGTTCCACAAGCATCACAGAACATTTCAGACTCGGTTGGATCGTCGCCACAGAAGCTCTGGTAACAGACTCGCTATGCGGCGCCACAGTTATTTGCACAGACGTAAGCTCGACGAGGTGTGAGAAGTTGAGCTTTACTACGGTGATTTGTCAGTCAGGTGTCCACACCATTTGAGAGGAAGGAAGCTTACGTGGATAGAAAGAAAACATCTTCATAGAAAACACCCATTTGTTGTTATCCAAAAGACGCTGGATGAGTTCGGCCTGCATGGGCGCAGCGTAGGAACGTCCGCATTCGATGATATCAAGCCACTGAATCGCGCCAGAAGTCGTCGAGCAGATCCATTCACAGATATCCTCGTGCCAGCCCGTCAGATACAGCGCAACGATGTGTGGTAGGGCCTCCGAGAGGCCTTTGGGAGCAGCCACAGTCCGACGTTCAGCACGTAGACGGCGCTTCAAGATCTTCTTGGAGTCCGGTTCAGCTTTAGGAGGAGTGATAGTGATGCGCAGGATTCGGAGGTTGGTGAATTGATCAAGCGCGGTGGCGATGGTGGTGGTAGATGGCGCGTTGACCAGGGTAACGGTCAGCTCAGTGACTTTAGGGAAGGCTTCGACGCGGATTTCGCCCTCGTTGCCGTCGAGTGTTATAGAGGCGGTGGTGACCGCTTCACAGCGCAAGTCATTGAGGGTGTGTTGCTCGGCAGCAGAGATGGGTGGGCATTTGCGGGAGCGCGAGAAGAGACTCGGAGATTGGTAAGGTTTCTGGATTGGGAGTGACATGTTGTTGTTGTCGATGAGGGTGAGGATGAGCTGGTTAGTATGAGTGGAAGAAATACCGGTGGTTTAAGTAGTTCGTCGGGAAGTGGCGCCTGAGACTGAGCGGGACATGACGATGTCTGAAGCGGTTTACAGAGACAAGTCCGATCCACCTCTGAACGTTGAAAAATACTTCCGTGCTGCGTGTGGCGCACAGCTGGCGGTAGTTCAATAATATCATATGGACGTTACTATCTAGAGATCGCCGTGAGGACTAATAATGAGAAGGAATTGGATGTGAGTGTAACTTGTGAGATTTGAGCTAACACCGCCTCAATTGGCTCCTATAACTTCGCGTTTGTGAAGGGGCTATAAAGTGATGCTCTGTCTAGGATATAAATATAGTCTTATTATCCTCTCACCGAAGGCTATGTAACAGCTTCCGATTTTCTAATGACGCGGAATCCATGAATTTCATCTTCGGTAGTACGTAGTTGCGCCACAATCTTCTTGGGGGAATTTTATATTCATACTTAGATTTGCGAAGTGATTAGCGATTATTAAAGCACCATGTCCTATCTAAATTATGGTATCTTATCAGTGTTTCCTCTCTAGACGCGCTTCGACTCTCAGATCTGGATAATGTCTGCGCCACATTCCATGGGAATTTTCCGTCTACATTATTCAGCGCTTGGTCGAGCGCGAACTTGCCCGCCCCAATTGGAAGGGTAAGTTTGTAGTAATGTAATGTAATGATACTCCTCAATATCAACTGCCGAGACGAACTCGTCAACAACGCTCTTGATGTACACGTCGAAGACCTAAGGACTCTGTCTTTGTCCGAAAACTCATTCAGCCATGCGTACAGGCGTCACACTGATGTCGAGCAAACCAACGAATCCATTCAGAATATGTACCTACAAAACTAACTACAAGAAAAGTAATCCCAGAGCCGTCCGAGCGCTCACCGCACCCAGTCCGCCACAAGCTTCATCAACCCGAAGGGAGAAGCAAGTAACGTCAGAGACGGGAGCCAGCATCGAAGTAACAAAGGAAAGGCCAAACTGGAGCAAGTAACGTAAAGTAGCGTATCCTAAAAGGACTAGCCAAGAATGCAAGAATAAAACAGGATAGGGAAAAGAGACGAGTTAAATAAGAGGAACGCCAGAGGAAAGTAAAGTGAATAAAGATGACCTAAAATATCCGAGAGAGATGAGAGAGAAGAGGGAGAATTAGTAGACACCGACGGCGGTGTTATTTTCCAACGTAAATTCCCAGTTGTCGATGGGATGTGACTCCATCGGCAGCAGATCGAGTAACCTCTGCACATCTAGCTCCTCGTGAGGCCAGGCCACGTCCTCCGGTGCGCCGCTCAATAACAATGAACCGGGCGTCCCCTTCCCCGCTATCCCTTCGAAGGTCACTTCCGATCGACCCACGGCCGTCTCCGGCTCAGTAGGAAGTAAGGACGCTTCCTGGGTAGGCGACGTTGCGAGGATCTCACGGAAGAGACTCTCCATAGTGGCATCGTCAACGGGAGGGACGATGAGGTCTGGAGGAGCTGGACTTTGCGAGAAAGGGACGGGGCTAAAGATGTCAAGTGAGTCTGATCCACCCGCTGCAGGGACACCAATGGAGCAACTGAGGCTGCTACACTGGTATTCGCCATCCGTGCTAGATGGCGAGTGGACTCGGACTTTGGTGACGGAGAGCCGGAATATTCGGTTGACGAGTCGGCAGAGAACATGGGAGAGTCCTCTTCGGCTGGGAGTGATGGCGCTGGGGAGGGAGGCGCTATCTGCTGGAGGAAGGGTTTTGATTCGGAGATGGCGGGAGGTGATGGGGTTACGAGTGTTGATGCTGATGACGGAGCAGAGGTGGGTTCGGGAGGAGCGAGGCCTAGCCCTTTGATAATAATTAGTTAGCAAGTATCATTAAGTGATGCAAAGATGAAACTTACCTGGCAGGCCTTGCGCTGCGAGAGCCTTGACAACGGCATCCCAGCCCTTCTCGAGAGTCTTGATACGTTCACGGAGCTCTTCGTTTTCGCGGTCCCGGGCTTCTTGCTCAGCCGACTTTGGTGGTGTCGCTGGCGTGAGCCCGTAACCAGCACGAAGCTGTCTGTTCTCCTCCTCGAGCTCGTGTACACGGCGCTCAAGGACGGAAAACTGAGCCTTTCTGCGGTCGCGAGAGTTTTGCGCCGCAATGCGATTCCTGTGCGCACGGGCCTCCTTGCGCTCTTCTGAAGAGACATCAGAGCGAGGACGTTTCCTGGAGGGACCCGGCTCAGAGATGGAGGAAGGATTGACGAAAGACGAGGACGAAGACATGATAGAACGTGGAGTAGACGTGGAGGGAAAAGGAATGTCGTTGACAAGGCGAGTATTTGAATGGGACTTGACTGCGGGAGCAGGACAACTATACGTGGAGGTCGTAAGGAAACCCCTGGGCTGACGTGGCAGTACAAATATCAGAGGGCGGTGCCAAATACACACAAACTTGATCCTCTTCCCACGCACGCCCGTCGTTACTCCGAAGTTCAGACGCCCAACTACTCGAATATCATCCAACAGCTTTTCCCGTTCGTATTCACCCTCTGGTCAGCTCAGGAAGCCAGAATAAGTATACGTGGTTCGAACGTGGAGAACACGTACGGAACCCTGCATTTGAAATGACGACAGCTTCTGCGCCACGTTTACGATGATAATCATTTCAATTGCTGCGATCCGATCTACATACTTACTACTCTAGATGCACTGTCCTGACTCCCCGTTTCCTCCCGTAGAACCCCCAATGGACCTGACTTGCCACCACAATCTTCACGTTCAATTCATCTGCCCACGCCCAAACTAGTCCGGGATTCTTCAGAAAAGCCTTTCCTGCTAGCACAACATCCGCTTTACCATCATCAAGGATCCTCTGTGCAACCGAACCCTTGACGATACTCCCCACAGTGCCAACTAACAATCCTTCTACATTAGCTGCCTTGACAGCAGCCGCCAAAGGCACCTGGTAACCCACTCCGGGTGTGATCTTCTGCTTAGGATTGTTTCCCCCAGAGGAAACGTCGAGTAAGTCTACCCCGTGTGCCGCTAGGATTGGTGCGAGGCGTACAGTATCTTTCGACGTCCAAGAAGGTGTGTCGAGGTCTTCCAGACCTTCCGTACCAGATAACCTGACACGAATATCAGCGATCACGCTCGCATGAGCAATGCCATGCTGTACTAACCGAAGGAAGAGTGGCATCCCACTAGGGATAACGCTACGGACGGCGTCGACAATATCCACGACAAGTCGAACTCGGTTCTCCCAAGATCCACCATATTCGTCAGTACGCTGGTTAGTTATGGGGCTCATAAATTCACAGAGAAGATAGCCATGGGCAGCGTGTATCTCAACAACACTATCGAAAGTCAATTAAATTTGATTAGCGATATATTCAGAATGGCCACGTACTCAAAGCCTGCCTTGACAGCCCTCTGTGCTGCTGTCTTAAAAGCTTCAACGATGTCCCTCACTCCTTGCGCCGTGAGAGCCAAAGGAGTGGGATAGTCCACATCATACGCAATCCCACTTGGTGCGACGACTTCCTTCGGCCATCCCCCCACATCCTCGCCAGCTACCGGCGCTCCCTCCAACCAAGGCGCGATCGTCGAGCTCTTCCTCCCTCCATGCGCAATCTGTATACCAATCTTCGCATTCTGGGAATGCGCAAAATCCACCAACGGCTTGATCGACGCTCCATGGGCATCAGACCAAATCCCCAGATCCTCTGGCGTCGTTCGCCCTTCCGGCGATACCGCCGTGGCTTCCACGAGTGTCAGTCCTGGACCGCGCATGAGCATACCGCCGTAGTGCGCCAAGTGGAAGGGGGTGATATGTCCTTGGACTCCGCTGTAGTTGCACATCGGCGAGACGAAGATCCTGTTCTGGAAGATGACATCCCGAATCTTCAAGGGCTTGAAGAGGCTCGGCGTTTCGCGGTCGGACTCGATTGCAGTTCCTGCTGGGGGGTTTTGGTAGGGCGTGAAGTAAGGTGCGTTAGGTGCTGGTGTGTTGATTGTCGATGACATTACTTACTTCTTACTACAGGTCAGATCCGGGCTTTATCTGTATGCAAGAGCTGAGAAGGGTAAGATGCCAAACGCCGCTGCTGTACAGTTAGTTCTCATGCTCAAGGTATCATTTGACATACCAGGGTGCGCGTCTGTTCTTTACTTTCCTTTCGCAATAATCTTTGGTTGAATCCACTTCGAGTCGATCACATGGCCGTTACCGAGATGGGATGCGACAGAGCACTGCACATCTCCACGACCGTGCGGTGGCGGAAGGTCAGGCAAGTGTCGGAGGTACTCTACTGCTCGACTTATCGTACGGGGCCAATCTCCATAGGTTACGAACTATTGGCTGCTGTGGACTCGGAAGATATCATATTGGCAAGAGGGTTTAAGCTGTAGGTATCAATATTTACTCCAGCTGTCAATTCTCTCTCTCTCCTCCTGCCAGTTAGTATCGTCACTGTTAAACGTTGACTGTCGACCTCTTCACTAGTACCGCGCTGTGTATAACACGTGATCGTGGCCATTTCATGCTTCACGTTCAACTCGACAATGAGTCAATTGACAATGATCATAAAACTCTGTAATCAACCATGGCCACCAACACATCTTGGACGCCAGACCCAGACTTTTTCATCCACACCCCTCGCCTCCTCATATCCCACTTCATTCCCGACTCTCAGGCCCACTGTCAATTACTCATCGACCTCGCTCCCAATTCCTCAAACCCCCCACCGAATGCCAAAGCCTTAACACTCGAAGACGGGAAGGCGGTAATCAACGGGAAGATCGCACAGCACCAATCCCGACATGGTTATGGCCACTTCCTTGTCTCCCTCAA
This sequence comes from Flammulina velutipes, assembly GCA_011800155.1. Classification (NCBI taxonomy): domain Eukaryota; kingdom Fungi; phylum Basidiomycota; class Agaricomycetes; order Agaricales; family Physalacriaceae; genus Flammulina; species Flammulina velutipes. The sequence continues at coordinate 3,201,768 of CM022370.1, read as the reverse complement.
GGTCATCGATGCCCATCCAAAACCCATCGGGATAGTCTCCCTCGTTACCAGTCGGGGGACCAATCCGGAGGCTTGGTTCCCTGCTCCAGATGTTGGGTTCGGATTCTTGCCTGAGGCTCAAGGAATGGGTTACGCCACAGAGGCTGCGGGTGCTTTGATGGAGTACGCGAAGGAGCATTGGGGGATAAGTGAGGTGTTTGGTATGACCCGCCCTGATAACGTCAAGAGCGTAAGGACACTAGAACGCCTTGGTCTTGAATATAAGGGTACAGGGAAGGTGAAGATGTTGGGTGGGGACGAGTGTGTAGTGTATGCCTTGCGAGGTATGAAGGAGTTGTCACATTACGTCGGAGAACGACAGATTGAATATTAAAGTCGTATTTCAATGTTCAGTATGCGTAACGTAGCTTTAATTATAGGGTTTCTCCGAGGTTCAATAGATCAGGTTGGCATGCACAGATAATGATATCACGCGCCACACATTCCTGAGCCCTCTTCGAAGGGGCATGAATGATGAGGTAGCCTAAGATACAGGCATAAACAAGCTGCGTAGATTCCTGTTCTGCTAGGGGGTTTCGTTCCGTTTGAAGGCATAATTCGTAGGCATTGTTGATGATAAGGTGGCTCTCAAAGCTGCGAGCTATAGAGGCCAACGGTGGTAGTGTAGTCATAGTTTCCAGCAAAAGACTCGGACATGATCGACATTTTCATAGTTATGTTTGTCATGTCCGTATGATGTCAGTCTTGTCGCGGATACGAACTTCGATTCCGTGCTCTTGCACTGTGCAGATGTCCAGATCAAGGAGATCAATAACGAAGGTGCTGTAGACCAAAACAAAAGTCAATACTACGCCACATGCTGGTATGGAAGGTGAAGGTTGTCTAAGATACAGACGTAAAATGTGAGAACTTGGTCCATGCAGAGAAAATAATAAATGTAGTGTCCACCATGAAAAGTCATAACAAAGCATCAAAGAGTTCCCCAAAGAGAAGAAAATAAAAGAGTCGTAACGGCTAGAAAGAATCACCACCTCAAGAGAAGTGGTAATAATGCGTAAAGGCAGATAAGTAAGAAGATAGGTTGTGGGTGTGTCGCGTCGTCCGTGTTGGTATTATCGGCACTGTTGCCATTACTGTCCGTGGTGGTGCTGGATGTCAGGATGCTGGAGGCAGGAAGATTGTCGAAGCTGCCCATCTCCTGTGCGCCAACCTTGCCATTTCCGACCATGACGTGCACGCCGACCGATGGGACACCGTTGACCACGACAAACAACAAGGCAGGACCAGGAGCCAGGATGGCAGCGTTAGGCGGGAGCTGGTTAACGTGCAGAACCGCAGTGTTGTTGACGAATCCAGTGTAACTTGTCTCTAGCTCTACCAAACGTTGGCCCATGTTCTATAAAGAGGAATCAGGACACATTCACGATGAGGCGAATTCGAAAAATCATACCATGGAGTGAGTCGAAAAGCCAGTCCGGACGAGTACGACTTTAGTCTCCTTGATATGCTCGACGTCGCCAAACAAGTCATCTGAATCCAGTGTGACATCGAAGAACGATCCACCGTAGGAGATCTGTTTTTGCAAGCCCTTGGGCTCCGGACGGCGCTCGTTGTAATACGACGGGTAGAATTTCTCGACACGGTAGTCAGTAGGGTACGTGACATCGGGACCAACAGTGTAATCGGCGTTGGGATTGGAACCAGCGATAAAGATGGAACCTGACAAACCGGATAGTCAGGCGTGAATGCAGACGGAGGATAACAATCAAACATACCATCCGGCAGCAGCGTTGCTGAAGAGTGGTACATGCGAGGCACACTGCTGGCACCGAGCCCTTCACTAGACCAGCGCTTGCCAGCGGGAGCCTCAGGGTCGAATATCACGGGCGTCAAGATTGGCTTGTCCGCATAAGATTGACCAATGGCCCAGGTATCATTTCCATAACCAGCGGTACCTGACTCTGCACCGTTCACGCAGAATATCTTGCCATCGGGAAGGAATATGAAGTTGGCCATCGCGCGTGCCACGGGTAGGGGATCATCGGGAGTGTACGAAGGAGACACATCCGGACTGATCTTTTGGCAGGATGTGGACGCCGGATGCTCAACAATCGGCCAAGTGGTGACCCATCTTGAATTATAATTAGCGAGCGTAAGATGAAACTAGATCACTTGACGTACTGGTCAGTCGCGATATTCGTACCGCCACAGAACAGGATCGTGGCAGTATAATTGTTTGCGGGAGTCAAAGGCATCATGATCGTTCCAGCGCTAGCCGGGTACGTACGAACAGCATCAGGCATGTTGTCGAGAGGAGTCTCCTCGCCAGTATTGTAGTCCAAAACAGCAGTATCCCAATTCGATTGTAGGAGAATCTTCCCGGAAGGCAGGAGCCACGTAAGAGGGTACAAGTTGGTCGGGAGGGTGGTCCGGAGGATATTGGATTGAACAGGCTCACCCCGACTGGGGAAGAACTCGTACGTTGGATTGTCCTGGCCGGCATCGTTCACGTAGCCGCCGTTTTGACATCCTCCCAAGATGATAAGGGATCCGTCTTCTAGGGTTTCGACAGTTGGGTACCACCGACGCGTGGTCATGTCACCAAATACCGTCCAGTCGCAATTGCCATCGTCGCAAGGTTCGAGGAGCCGTAATGACTGGCGCCCGTCAGGATTGTCGTAGGCGCCACCACCTGTCTGAGATTCAGCCTCGAGTCCGCCGTAGGTGACTGCTTGGTTTCCGCCAACGTTGAGCCACGTTCCGTCACCCATGACATTTCCCCCCTATAAGAAAGATTAGTATCAGGTGAACTCGAAGAGTCAGTGGCGCATACCGCACAGAACGCGTTCGTCACGATGTCCATGGGTCTAGCAGTGTTTGATTCTAATCCATATTCTGCAAGATACGCGTCAATACGACGTACAAAGGAGAGGACGAAGGGGAACCTACCACTTGCATATGCGGGGTGGCCATTGATCTGTGTAGGATTGTTTTCGACCTTATCGACAATGTAAACTTTGTCGTCGGTACCCAGGAAGAGCTTTGGGAAGAACCTAAGTTTGAAGAGTACGGGGAAAGGAAACTGAGATCCTGACCTGTTGCGCGCTAACAACGCTGTCACCAACGAGTTCGAACTCTCCAACAGAGCCCTTTTGTAGAGGTTGTCCAGGTGGTGGTATAGTTTGCGCCAAAGCTGTCGCTGCAATGACTAGAGGTGTCGCCAGTTCGCGAAAGAAGCCCATGATAAGAGTTGAAATAAGAAAATAAAGAAAATCGTTAAGAAAGAGAAAAAGAAGAAGGGGATCTCGAAAGAACAGAAAAGGTGGAGGGGGAAGAGCAAGCCAAGGTAAAGCGAGTGACGGCTCAGCTGCTTATATAGTAAAGAATGGGCGCGGCTAAGCGAGAGTGGAGATACGGCTGAATTCACCGAACTGTTTGAGACAAAGAGGGTCATATGCGTTTACCACTGTCAGAGGCGATATTCCACCGCAGGACCTATGTCGATCGATATCATTCTTGACGGAAATGGAATCCACAGAATCAATTCCAGTGCTTTGGCGCTCATTATAGACAAGAATCTGGTCATTTGTGGCAGCGTCTAGCCCTGCTATCGATAAACTATCACGTACATCCAAGCGCCTGCAGACAATCCACCGCGTTTTCCGGTAATGTCGAATGAGCGATGAGGGCAGGTCGGGTCCGTCGGGTTTCCGACAAGAAAGTCATCCTCCGAGCCGTAGATACAGGTATTGATTATGTTTTGACTTCCAGGTGTATTTGTGAGGGTCCTTTCGAAAGAGATACACACCAGTACACTTGACGGGTGAAACCAGGGGATGATCGTGGTTTGAAAGTTTGTCGCACAGCCACTTGACGTTAGGCGGATCCGGCACCAATCCGGCACGGGACAGCGCCACAACATTATGTTGAAATGTTGATCTTCCCGTTCGAATTCCAACGATGGAACGTGAGGCGCGCATCGATTGCCAACATCTCGTTCGGAATGTTGTCTCTCAGTTGTCTTTAAAGATACCAACGTCCTTTAGGATGAGATACTGTACTATATAATTCAAGTTCACAGCCTTACAGCGCCTTCTGGATGGTATATGAATTTGAATAATATGATGATGTTTGAGGGCTGTGCTAGCCACACCTGTGAGTTCGAGTGTATGTACGTTTATCTATAATAGTCACTGACTTGTGTAGCGAGCTGAGTCGTTGAAGGAGAGGAACATTCAATAGTATATTTACTTGTAGTGTGTTCCGATAATGCATATGCTAAGTAAGCGATGTAAGAGTGAGTAAATGCGACTGCGAGAGATACCTTGATCAGCCAGAGAAGTAAAGTAACATTTATATGACTATCAACTTGAATGAGCGAGTGAAAATACCTTATCAAAGTAGTCAGGAGTACCACCACTCTTCAGAAGGTCAGTCTGTCCAAGCACCCATTCCACATCCAGTCGTTTGCTGTAAGGAAGTCGATGGTCGGAGAGCTCTTTCAAGAGTAACGCAAGGGATGAATGTCGATACATCTCCTCTCCTCGAATTCCCTGTTCATCATCATCCTCATCCTCATCTCCCAATTCATCCCCATCGCCCCAGATATCAATGTACAATCGCCGCAGCGAGCAAACATTCCTGCCAACCTCGTCGACACTACACCGCGAAACAAGCATACTCTCCATGCTGCCCCCCATAAGAAAGGCTTGAGTTGCACTCTGATTCCTAGCGTAGAAATGGAGTTCAGAAAGGTTTGGAAGAACGGGACGGTCCGGATCCGTTGTTAGAGAGGTGAGGAAGAACCGTGCAGTGGTATATGTTTGGGATTGGAGGTAGACGCGAAGAACTGATAGCGTGTCGTTCGTAGCGCGAAGAAGCGGCACAACTACTGTGGACAGCTCGGCGCGATAGTCGCCAATGACCAAAACGCGTAGGAGAGTGCCAGGCCGCTCTAATATGCTTCGGAGTAGTTCCTCGCGGATTGGATCCTGTTGAAAACATCTTCCAATTTGAATAGAGTCGTTATGGTGACTCAAATGGCTACACAGAGAAAGATGAAACTCGTTCAACAGCGGGAAATGGACATCCTCCAAGACACGCGCCACTGCGCATTTGGTCAATTTCAGGCAACGAAGACTGCCCATGGCAAGGGGCTCATGTCGTGTGTAAGGTTGTGTGGAGTCAACGTGAATAATGGCCAAAGTCACGACGTTTGAGAGGAGTGAGAGGATCTCGTAGCATTGTTCATTGCTGGCGAACCCGGAGGACAATGATGTGAGCCCAGACCACGTCGGCACCAAGCGCGGCAAGTCAAAGTTCGTATCGAATTCGCACAGTCGAGGCGGGAGAACGATATCTTGTCCTTCCATAAACACTGACGGCAATGCATAGTAGGTCTCCATCGTAAGCGCCTCCAGCCTCGGCATGTGTAATCTTTCCAATCCACCAAGGGTAGCGAACAACCATGATGGTCCGATACATGAGAACGAGCGCCAACGGATGGCATGGGCCTTTAAGAGCTCCATGGCAATCGGAAGGATGGCTCTTTCTCGTTGGTCTTCTTCTTTTTCAATGCGAATAGTGATAGTGAGAGTTAGGGGATACGACAGAGTCAGACAGTGATGCAGGAATGAGAGGTCCGCGGGGCAAGTGCGATCCCGGACGCCTGTTTCCCATGGCCAGAAGTCGAGTGCCTCGATGACTATACTGGACCAGAGAGATTTGGTAGAGAGAAGAGTTTTACTCCAGGATTTACAGACTAGAATGATGCTCGCTCTGCTCTTGTTGTCGCTGTCTCTGAATGAAACAGGATTGCCAATGGCGAGACGAAAGATTTCTGACAGGACCTCGCTGGGAAACGTGTCAGCGTGGTTCTGCATTGAATACTTAATGTTCCTTAGTTGAAATTCCTGTTAGAGATAGAGAGACGTACATGTCCACAAGTAAGAGAGTGAGATGATGATGGTAAGTACTGGTAAAGAGAAATGGTCACAGATTTGATCGCACGTCACAATGTGTGGCGCAAAGGGTTCATAAGTAGAACTGGTACGGTACAGAGATAAACTACTAGAAATTGGCCAGGTTAGTCAAGGGAAAGGTGTGTTTTCTTGTAACGAATCAGTGAATGTAGATGCTACCGGCGCGTGAGCAAGTAGGTAGACGACGTATAAAGGTAGAAGAGTAACGGCAAATACAAAATTACGCAACACGATGAGTAGTGGGAATAAGTGAACTAAAGACTATATGAATGATAAGATACCAACAGAACGAGCATACAGAAATGCATCCAAATTATAAAGACCCTACATAGACCATCTCTCAACACCCATCCCTCCCGAAAACATTCTCTTCAAATACGAAGAAGAACCCGTCAAAATATCAACATCCCCAAACGTCCACTCCACATCCAACCGTTTCCCAAACGGAAGCCGACGGTCCGAGAGGTCCTTCAAGAGTAAAGCAAGCGACGAATGCCTATACGTCGCCTCGACGCGACTATTACCCTCGAGATCCCCTATCGCTTCAAGTTCGCCGATGCATAGACTGTCTCGATGGAGGCGCAACGTCCTCAACGAACAAACAGTCCTGCCCTCCTCCGAGTCCGCGTGGCACCTCGAAACGATCATCCTCTCCAACCACCCACCCTTGAAAAGCGTCTCTCTCTCACTCTCGCAGTCGCCCATATCCAAATGGAGCTGGGAAAGCTGGGGGAGGACGGGGTGGTCCTCTACTGTGAGAAAGGCGAGGAGAGAGGGTGCGTCGAGGGAGTTGTCGATAAGGTCGAGAGCGTTGTCTTTGAAGGTGATACGTAGGTCCGATATTGTATTTTGTGTGATCTTGAGGAGGGGAATAACAACTTCGGAGAGAGATTCAGCCCAAGAGACGTCCATAACGCGTAGTGACGTGCCAGGACGCTGCAATATACGCTGGAGTCTCTTCGCACCTCCAACATCCTTAACGTTCGGGCACAATAGCCGTGTATCGTGATCGAGATAGTGGGATTCATGACTGGCCTCCATAAGATGCAGTTCCTCCAATGACGGGAATTGGACAAACTCCAGGACGTAGGTGATGGCGCACTTGGTCAACTTCAAGCACCGAAGGTTGTTCATGACGATGGGAGGATGACGTGCGCAGATCACTGCGTTTCCAACATGAAGGATGGACAGAGTGACGAGGCTCGTGAGGCGGCAGAGCGTTTGGTAACATTGAAAACCGTCGGAAAAGCCGGAGGAGAATGATGTGAGGCCAGACCACGTCGGTGTCAGGCGCGGCATGTTGAAGTTAATGTCCAAATGGGTGAGGAGGGGCGAGAGGACGATATCTTTGCCTTCTTCGGTGAGTTCCTCAGGTGGTACGTCCTTACATCGCAGCGTCAACGACTCCAGCCTAGGCATATGCAACGCGTCTATCCCACATAGCGCGTCAAACAACCATGATGGTCCGATACACGAGAATGTGCGCCAACGGATAGCATGCGCCATCAACAGCTCCAAAGCCAAGGGAACGATCTCGGCCTCCCGCTCATCGTCGTCTTCCTCGATGTGTATCTTGACAGTGAGGGGAAGAGGATACGACAGGGTTAGACACTCCTGCAGAAACGAAATGTCCGCGAAGCCGGGCTCATCGACCCCGGTCTCCCAGCTGTCGAGAGCCTCGATGACTATGTTGGACCAGAGGGATTTGGTGGAGAGTAGGATTTTACTCCAGGACTTGCAGACTAGGAGAATGCTCGCTCTGCTCTTGTTGTCGCTGTCCTTGAACGAAACGGGGTTCCCAATGGCCAGACGAAAGATCTCTGACAGGACCTCACCGGGGAGTGAATCAGCGTGGTCCGGCATAACTACATTGACAAATGTTCGTTAGTCGAAAGACGCGTCGAGAACGAGAGACGTACGTGTCCACTAGGAAGACAGCGAGATGGTGGTAAGGAAAGTAAAGGGAAAGTTGCGTGGCAAACTTGATCGGCAGGGTAGTCAGAACCCTGCGCGTGGCGCAAATGCCGTTCAGTCTGGGTCTTCTGAGAAATAATTTGAATACTCAGATTCATACTTTCTTCGTTAAACACGTACTGTACAACGAATCAGAGAGGTTTTGCAGGCCCAATGTCAGCACCCTTCAGCCTCTCACTAACAAGCTCACTAAACTCTTCCCTCAATATCGCCTCCCGTCTCTGCCTCTCCTCCTTCTGCAGCTTAAGAATACCCCTCTTCTCCTCAGCGCTAATAACCTGGTTCTCCTTCCTCATCCGCACAGCGTTCATGCGCTTATGGCGATTCCCACTCATCACGTACCCAGCGTCTTCATACTTGGCAATCTCGTCCGAAGTGAGACCAATCTCACCACGACGGGGAATACGAGAGTCCGTTCCGTCTTCGAGGAAAGCTGCCATTGCACTGCCTTCGCCACGAAGGAGAGCACCGCCGAAAGAACGTTCGTCTAGGCGCCTGTTGATTTTAATGGCAGGTTGGGGGCCGAGCGCGTCGTCGTCGTCTTCATCCTCGTCGTTCGGGTTGGCAGTGTTGTCAGCAGGAGCTGAGCGGCCACGAGAAGGAGGGACGGAGGTCGGAGCAGAACTAGCAGGCCTAGGAGGGGCTTTGACGACCCATTCATCGTCGTTGTCGACTGGTATTTTCGTAGTTTCGGTTCGTCTGGAGGGCATCTCCATGGTTCTACTCCTGCTCCTAGAAGTGTGGCGGCGTTTCCTGTGTCGCCTGCGGTCCTCATCGTCATCATCAGAGGAGTGAGCTCTAGAGCGCGAATGATGTTTTCGTTTCTCCTTCCTCTCCGACCGTTCCTTCTCCTTTCTGCGTTTCCGTTCCTTCTTCTCGCGCTTTCGACGTTCGTCTTCGGAGGAAGAGTCGCTGGAAGAAAGAGAGCGGTCTCGTTTGGAGCGTTTGCTCCGCCGTTTTGGGGATCTGGACAAGGGTGTTTAGCAATGGGCAAGATGAATTATTCTACAACTCACGGAGATCGTGCAGGAGCCTTGGGTGACTGGGGCCAAACCTGGGCCGTAGATTCTTCACGCTGAAGTCGTCGGCTGTGAATGTATTTATGAGAGAGTAGTCAGATGCTACTGGCAGGTAGTACGCACCTTTCCAGATAGTCTAGTCCTGTTCCTTGTGCGCCTCTTGGAATTTCCTGGTAGCTTCCTTTGGTAGATACCTGGCCAAGTGGACGTTCACGGTTTGGGTACATGTTCTCGGCAGGTCGTCTATGTTCTTCTGACTGTGGGTCCGGGCGACGATAGTCATCATAAGCGGGACTTGGGCGACGCTCGTTGGGTCTTCTCCGTGAACTGGGCCCGCTGCGACTGGGACTTGGACTGCGTTGAGAGCGTCGTGGAGACGGCGAGCGTCCGCGGCGTCGTTCAGACGGAGCAGCTTGCGGAACGAGTGCCATTCTGGAAGGGTGCACTGTCGCCATCGTGGTTGGTGGAAGAGCCAGTGATCGTTATATAATCGCAAATTCATTTTCCTATTTTCTCTTCATACAACGAGGACTTGCACGTTTGTCAGTTGTTCACGCTGTACAATGCACTGGCTCGACGCTGAATATGAGGAATGTCAACTGGTATGTATCCATTGGCATCCTGGACTACTAAATATCTCTTCATCTATCGCTATTACTTACTTGTCTTTTATCTTCACAGAACGTTCGCTTTGCCCTCGCATGCATTGCTGACGCGTCGAAAAGGATCCGCACCACGCATTAACCGCACATGTCGATGTGTGATGCCCCACCTTGTCTTCTTCCACGACCATCACCGTCATCATGCAAGACATACGACCAGCAATAAACAGAGCAATAACGGGCTCGCTCGCCTCGCCGTCCGAATTCAAGCCGCCACCACAATCGCAATCGAGAATGCACGTCAAACGTGTTACTCTAACCTCGAAAAAGAACTGGTGGATGGGTGAGCCTGTTCTCGCCACAGCATATCCCGCACTGACTGCCGCGCAGTGGAGATGAACGACGATGAGGACCAGAAGATGCCACCGGCGTATGCAGCAGCCATCAACGAGGAGCCCACCTCCGCCGATTCGCTATTCCATTTCCACCATCCACAACCATCAGCACACACGACGGAGCAACAACTGCGCCAGACGACACCGCCACCGTCTCCGCCCATCTACAACCCTCCCCGCCACCCAACATCCATCTTCTCCTTCCCAACTCCCACCGCGTATTCCGCCCCTCCAAATCCCACCGCGAACTTATCCCCGTGCGCCCAAGGTTCCGCTTCAGAACTCTTCAAATGCGTCGTCAAAAAGCCCGACGTCGTCCAGCTCGAAATCAACGGCGAGATGCAGTCCAACGCGTCCGACGTCACCGTCCAGTTTCTCGCAGAACTCCGCGTGTACACCACCGTCACCCGCCACAGGAACATTTGTGCATTCCTCGGTTCTCTAGAGAACGTCGGTATGGTTCTCGAATTTATCGATGGCCGAACACTGTACGACGCCGTCAAAGAGCGGCCAGCATTGTCCCTTGCCAAAAAGATCGACTACCACGACCAGCTGCTAGACGGCCTCACCCACCTCCATTCCTTCGGACTCAGCCACGGTGACCTCTCCCTATTAAACGTCCAAGTAACAGTCCCATTCGATACAATCAAACTACTTGATTTTGGCAGGTCCGTATCAGTCGACTCCGACTACACCTCACCAGAGGACGAGCCCGTCGACCCGTTCGCCCATCTAATGCGCAAAACGTCCTCCCAGGCGCCATACCAGCCCACACGCAAAACCGAACAAATCCATCCCGGTACCCGCCCGTTCTGCGCTCCCGAGATCCTGCGAGGCGAGTGCCAGGACGCGCTTCTCGCCGACGCGTACAGCTTCGGCATGATCCTCGTGTGTTTGGATAAATGCGAGAGCGTGGACGTGAAGCCCTGGGATCAGAGGAAGGATTTGCTGCCCAAGGACTTCTTCGTGGGGTGCGATACGTTTGAGGTGAGGGCTAGGGAGTATCTGCGCAAAGTCAATGCGGAGAGGAGGAGATTAGTGAAGAGTGATATTATTGAGAAGCGATATTATACGCCGGTGACGTGAAGACGTATAGATATATTGATACGGGACTTTTACAGTCGGAGAAGAGAACGACAGGGGAGGCGATGGTTACTGTAGGTTACCTGATGCTATTGGCTTATTTCACCACATAATCAAGTGCTATACTTTCTGTATTACTTCCCTTGCGTGGAACCATTTCTGGAATGTGGGCACAGTAGCAATCGATTTCTGCTTGGTCGATGGACATTATCTTGCTGCCGAGTGCCAATAAATAACATTGTCTAAGCTTAAACACTGAGCCATAAGAGTGACAAGATTATCCTAGCTTTAGGACATCGCGGCGCTGGCACTGAAGCCGCACGTCTCACCTAGAATTATAATCGGATACTAGTCAGGTTTTTGCTACATCTCACTGATCGATGCCTGCATAACCCACATCCCATGATACCAGAACCCCAGTGGCGTAAAACGCAATATCCTGTTAGTATTATAACCTCACAAGATCTGTATGAAGCGGGGGAATTATCCGTAGGTGTCACTATCAAGAAGCGTGAGAAGAATCGCGTCGAACTCGATCCGCCACACCCGCCCCGTGACCTTCTTTCTAAGCCGACACCACTGACATCGTTGGCCAAGTCAGTGTATACAACCATGACCACCGCCGACGATGAAGAAAACCTATTGGCTTCACTAGAGCCCGTAGAGAAGCCCTGTGTCTTCTCCTTCGTCCGATTCGCATTGGCCTTCTCTCTTTTCACCATCCTCCACGTCTGCGCACTCACGCTGTACACGAAATGGACCCCGAACGAGAATCATCTATTCTTCTACTTCTTTATGCCTCTCATCGGGATCACCTTCCTCTCCAAGTCTATATACGCAGACGTTCGGAAGAAGAACAGTGACCTTCTTTGCGCAAATTGGGTGGCGTTTCATTTTATATCCCTCTGTGCGTTGCCTTCACCTCATTAGCGCCCACGTAAAGAATCGCAGCTGACGCCTTTCTCCAAGTCAAAACATTCTTTGCAGCGATAATGTCTGACGCGCCTTTATTGAACATAGCAAAGACTGTTCCTCTCCTATTTCTTGCGTCGTTCGTTTTTGTATTCGCTCGGTTGTGCGTTCACAGCCCGGATGAAGTCCTTCTGTCAGTCTACTCACATCTCATGCTTCTATCACTGTCTGACCACACTGCATCTATAGCACATTTTCTGAGATGTGGAATACCTCTCGTGATAAGTGAATTGTATACAGTCTTGTAACTTGTAAATTGTAGAGCTTCAGCGTGCGCCATATAGCCGTCCGACCAAGAACGAACGCCCAAATACCATACTTACTTTTCCTGAGAGAACCTCGCGAGATAGCGAATCCAAGCTTGTATAGAGGACGTGACAGCGACTCTGGGTACCAAGCTCCTTCAGATTGATTTATCTGCAGTAGAACTGTTCACGAATCAGAGCGAAACACAATCCACAAGTCCCGAATTAACGTTAATACACTGTTACAAAGTCGTAATATAGTAGGTATCTATCAATACAGTCTATGCTATCCTGACATCCTTACGCGACCAAGAGTCACGTAGGTCCGTTAGTCAAACTACTAAGATATTGTCCCCAATCCTCGAGCCTACACAACACCATCAAAAATCAGCTCTAACACCCTTATTCTTATCCGAGAAATTCACGCACTCAAAACCAGTCGGCCACATCCCAAATGCTTCCGTATCAAGTAACATAGCTTGCTGCCCTTGTCCCTGCCCTTGCCCTTGCATATCTGTATACATGTCTCCGCCGCCGAATTGTGGATACTGATTCGCCGGGAGGTACGACGGGCCCGCGGACATGGGACTCTGCATGAAGACTGACTGGGGCGACGGCCACGTATTGGTATTATCATTGGTCGAGAAGGACGACTGGTAGGGCGTGTGCATGTTGCTTAGGGGATCTGACGGCACGACTGGGAGGTGAGGTGCGTATATCGGGGTGCTAGCCGATGTTGGATATGCATCAGGCGATTCTGGGTATGGGGAAGAAGCGCTAGATATGTCCGTCTTGGGGCTCTCAGAGTCAAGTCCGCGCTTGTTGGATGGGGGAGGCAGGGGGAGCTCTCCGGCACAAGAAAGTTCGTAGAGAATATCCCTGACGAAAAAGTTGAGTTTTCATGTATAGAAACCCTGTCGAGTCAGAATTGCTCACCACAAACGACCCGCATAGTGCCAGCTACCAAAGCCCGTCAGTCACGAAGTCCCAGCGTCTAAAAACGCCACGTACTTTTGCTCCAATGAACGTAGACTTTTCATGCATTTGTATACATCGCCCATCTCGTTCCTCGGATTGAGGGTAAGGCCGGAACGTTTCCCGCTCCAGATATTGAGCAACAATACAACCGCCGCACTAAATATAGGATGCTATTGAACCATGTCAAAAAAGCGACAAACACGGAACACACAAGTAGCACGTACTGCACACTGGTGTAAAGAGCTCCTCGAAGGCCGCCGCAATTGGCAGTCCGCGATATGGCTAGTCGCCCTAGCTGCGTTCGTGCAAATTGCAAGAGAAGGGAATTCTGACTTCTTGTCGGAAGTGATGAAGGGCCTGTGCGTCAGAATTTGCACTTGATAATACCAGCAATGGAGTAGGGCAGATTGGCTGAAGAATATGTCGTTTTCGCGATGCGGATCCCAGCGGACTGGAGTGTTGTCAGATCAAAATTCAATGGGAGGCAGGACAAGCTTACTATGCTCAGGGATAGAGTCTATCCATTTGTTCAATGCGGAGTCTAGCTCAGTGACTATGTGTTTCTTCCACTCGATATCAACAATCCCTAACATGGACCTCGACTTGTTGATCGAGTACTGGACAAAATATTTCAGCACAATCCAGAGTAATCAGCAAATGGAATGCTCACCAGAGTACGTGAGCAAAAGGCTAGAATCTCATTGAGGTCAAGAGTAGCATTAAAATATTCCATAACGGAAGGTTTTCCGGGAGGTTGGACAAAAGCGTCCTTCGGATCGTCCGTGTACCAGTATTCGTCATCGCATGCAATAGGATAATCTGCATCAATGCTATTCGGATGAATAAGCCCAATTATCTCCTGAAGCATTAGAAGAACTCACTCTTCGTCATGAATAGAACACGGCCGTCCCATGCCCAAGCTAAGCGCCCGATCGAGACATACAAGACACCTACAACGCGACCGTTAGAGACGCCCAAGTTATGAGTATTCACGAAACCTACCAAAACGCTCGCTTCCATATCTCTTGCTCGGCTTTCGTCTGCGCACCAGAACCGAACATCCCTTTTCTGTGAATGCCCGCGTCTTGTGCCATACGTATACCGGTACCAACTGTCGTCCAACACGCATGTGGCATGGAACATCCTTGCATATAGATAGCCGCAAGCTTCGAATATCCGTCTGAGTATGAAAACAAATCAGAGGAGAGGAAAGCAGGGTGCTCACAGCACATTTTTGCAAGTCATACACAGAGACTGAGTCGAGCAGCAGGACTTGGAACCGTCGAACTTGCGTGAACCACTTCCATCCTGCCGACTTACGGCGATGAGTTACATTCTCCAGGTAGACTCGTGGATCGTGGGAGAAGCGGGCGCCAATAGCGCATACACATAGTACAGTCGCGGCAAAGACCTTGTGCTTGTAATGCAGACCCTCGTCAATAGATTTCTGAAACGTCGGGCGATGGAGGAGCGGGATGAAGATATTCATCTGCTCAAAGTACAGATTGATGAGGGCGTCCATAAGATCGGGTTCTGGGAAGTCGTACTGGACGCCAGGCTCAGGATCATCGTCGACTGTTTCCCACTGATTGAAGTAAGGTAAGGAATGTTGAACCAATTAATACGCACACCCACCTCCGAGTTGGTCCAAAACTCCATTCGCCTATGGTCGAGGCTGTATGGGTTGTTTTGTTGATGGTCTCTCAGCATCATTGTGCGATGCAGTAACCCAATCCCGCTGGACCGGCCTACGAATCGAATCTCACTCGGATCTAGCTCCAAGCGGCGCATCCCCTCAGTCACCTTTGCGTGTATCACTGCATCTTCCTCGTCAGAGGTATTATCGGCCTCTTGAGGCTGCCGATGAGGGAAAGACCGTGCGATAGCCGAGACGAGTTTGACTGGAGCAGGAGAGGCGCGCTTAAACTTGATCCACGAGACGTCTGCCGCTTCCGTAGTGTGTTCTCCTTCGAGAGCTTGTGAGAGCTCGGAGGTGCCCATGACCTAATGCCTATTGTGAGCTGTGAATAGCGATGACAGAACGCTTCTGTACCTTGCTAAGTAAGTCCTCAGCCTTTGTCAGGCGCTGTTCCAAAGCTTCCACGTAGCTGTAATGAGCCTCGCGTAAACGATGGGTCACTATCAATGGATTGGACACACTAACCCTTTGGCAAATCTGCGCTTCTGCAAAATCGAATTGGGACTATATCGCGAGGAGTATCACCAACACGTACCTTGGTGCCATCTGCGTACGTGCAATCAAACCCATACGCCAGGCAATTTGCACATTTCTTTCCTTTCGTCGCGTCGCCTCCGTCACCTAAAAGGCACGGGTCACGCCCATCCAAACTAGCTCAACGAAAGAACGTACATTTAACTAATAACAAAGTCAATCACTGCTCGTCATACGACTATCGCTCACGATACTTTTTTTGCGGCGACATACATCACACGCGCGCTGCATCTTGCGCCGCTTCTGCGCCGGGGAATCGTCATTGGGGAAGTCGTCGTTGCTGTCAGACATGGTGGGAGAAAGAGAGGAGCTATGTCTTGGGTGATGTTCTTTCTCAGCGCCCGATATATAAATATGTGTGAAACATGACACATACCCGCAACCCCGCTGTATCAAGTTTGGATGGCGAGGCAACCGTGAATCGGGCGGGACAATGACAAAGAGAGAGAGAAAGCCTGTATATTGAATGGCGGGCTAACGCCGAAGCAAATCTGCAGTTGATTTATGTACACGTTTGGCACGGAGGCACGGCTCGGAACGAGTAATGGGATGACAAGAGCGAAGAACGAAAAAGAAACTGATGCCGAGCGACGCGTATCCCAGATCGGATAAAGGAACGTCATATGTCATTCATTCCACTCTTGCAAACAACAAAGGGCGGACATTTTAGGATCACTCAACACCAATTGCGTGTGGCCAATTTAATTCTGCTTCCTACACTACAACAGTCTCAGTCACAAAATTATTATACCTATCTAGATACGCCTGCCTCATATGTGCAGAGACGGGATCAACCGCGGTCCTCAGGGCAGCCAATACCGCAGTAGCTGTTTTCTGCAGACTCCAGATGCTCACCGCCTTGACACGTCGATTCATATTAACCTGCGTGACATGGTATGCAAGTGCATCATACATCTTGACAGCCATTTCATCCAGAAGCCCAGCTGCGACGGATCGTTAGTAAACATTCACAGTAAGTTGGAGCCATGGCTCACAGTCCCAGAGCTAAGCGTCGCGGATCAGTGGAGATCCAAAACAACAGTAGGTGCGACTCACAGTCCAAGAACCATCAAAGTCGTCTAGGTCCTTCACGATGCGACAGTGTATAGGCACGAGCGTTCGATTGGCACTGTGCCCGCAGTTTAGCGAGCGCTAGCGATGGATAGATCGTAGACTCACTTCATAAACGCCACAATCGGACGGACCAACGCGTTGTTCACGTATGATAGATCGTTTGTAAAAATCGGCAACTCCGCCTTGATATCTCTGAACCGCAAATCAATGTCTACCGTGACCTTCCTTTGACTAGGCTCGGGATTCACATCCTCCGGCGCACTCAACGGAGGTTTGGCCAACTCCCGCTGACCTGGTATACGATCCAACACCGGATTTGTCAGAGAGGTTGTAATAGCGTCGGCAATTTCCTCGAGGATTACATTGAGTTGGAGACTGTCGTCGGGATCCTTAGGGAATTTTATATCCAGTACTGCGTCAATCTTGCCAGAGGTAATCCAGGAAATAGGCCCTTCGTTCGAGGTCGATCGTTGAAGATGGTCAACATTGACCCCATCAATACGAATGCGGGACTAGGAACAGGTCATGATCAGCGGAAATGCTCGATGACGCATGAAGATAATACCATGCGCGCCCAGTCACTGTCCTCCAAATCCATCTCCATCGTCCTTCCAATGCTCTGTGGTTTATGTAGACTGAACAGACAATTGTCGAACTGCCCCACCACGTTCTCCGCGCACAGGAAGTCATACATGAGCCACCGTTTCCTGAACGTTCGAATATCCGCGCGGAAAATGGACGCAGTAAAGGGGCGGAAATCCCCCGGCTGATAGACTGTGATCAGCACGTCCTCCAGTTGGAGTGATTCTAGTTCAAAATCCCCAGGCCGAGCCTTGTGGCGGAAGTCCGCAGGGTCCAGAGGATTCTCGGGATCCCATTCTATTGAACGACGATCTGGAGGGGCAGTGTAAGGTCGTGTACATAATTTGGAAGGAAGCTTACCGAGTACTCCACGTACACCTTTGACCACAGCGTCTTCGACCAATCCTCTGCCATCTAGCCACCTCCATAATGAGAGCGTGACGTCGATAGAGTCGATGGTAAGGTCGAACTGGGCGTAATTGAGGTCATCGCTACCGTGCGGATGAGGCGGTAAATCATCCTCATCCTCTAGACGATGGTTTGCAGGATGGTTACTAACATCGTAACCAACTCCTGCTGTGTGGTCAGCCGTCCTTGCAGGAGGTGTACCGAACGGCCGGCGAGAGACGTAGACTTTCTTGAATGATATCCGAAAGTCTTTCCATTTGGGTACTATGGCCGATTCGAAAATGACGGTGACCCCTGTCTCTGAAGTCAGGTAGCTACTTGCTGTGCGCGCAAGAAGGTCTATGGATTGGGTGAGAGAACATTCAGGTGAATCAAGTAGGGTGCGTACTCTGTAAACCGAGACCGTTGGCTACGGCAAAAATAAAGGAAAAGAATGTCGTTCTAAAACTTCCATTAGACAAAATAACCCGTAGACAGCAGAAATACTCACGTTCCAACAAATATCCATAATGTCTGGCTCATCAAGAACATGGAGATAAATGCCGACATGTCGTCCGTATTGAATTTCCGGAATGACTTGATGGTGTACCACTTGAACCGTACGTTGGCTCTCTGCCAGAATCCGGTCGCGACGTTTAGAAAGTCATCGCGCGTAGGACGATGTAGATGGGGAAGGGATGTCGCCAATTGACGGAAGAAACGTGAATAGTTTTCGAAATTGTAGGCGAGAGGAGTGGTCGTATCCTTCGTAGGAGGTTCGTTGGACGGAGCAGGTAGTGCCTTGGTGGAAGGTGGCGGTATAGATCCCAGAGGAGGCTCGTGAGGCGCAGGTGGTTCAAGTTCATGCTGTGAATGTTCAACAAGATCGTCCTCGGAAGTAATTTCTTGAGGATCCTTGCTCGGTGAGATTGGCGTTGGGGAAGGGAAAGGTCTTTGAGAGTGTCGTGAACGTGCTTTCTTGAACGTTGTCGCCGTTAGATGGAATTCCCGCGTAGCAAACGACGGGATTGGTCTGCATGCCTGCTGCAAGCACGGCTTCGGAAATGCTCGTGCTGGTTGGAAGAAATTATGGATGATAGCATAGCGGTCAGCGTTGGCACGACTGCATCTTGACAGACGTCCTAGCGACGAGAACGACATAGTCCGTCGTGGTCGTCAATGATGAAGGGCACTAATCGTGATGTCACCCTTCCATTACGCTTCCACGATGATTTCCTCCTTTTCTTCCCCTCACTACGATGATTCCCGACGCCGTGCTCGAAGTAGGATACGACTTGCTCGACAAGGTGCGCCACACGGTTACCAGTGAGGAATAGGCTAACATTTGACGCAGGGCTTGGTTCCCGACTTTGTCCTCAGACGGGCCATTAGAGCTCTTTGCAGGCAACGTCTCCGCGAGATAGACTTGGGGTCGTTCGAAGCCAACCATGCTGCTAAAATGGAATGGATCGAGGGCGTGCGCGCCAGAACAACTATCGCGGACGTACCAGAAAAGGCCAACGAACAGCACTACGAGGTCAGTGCCCTACCAACAATTATACATGACGCGTAACCATTCTACAGGTATCCACCAAGTTCATGTTGTCTACGCTGGGGCCATGCGCAAAGTACTCTTCGTGTCTGTACCCGACGGGAAAAGAGACTCTTGCAGAGGCTGAAGTCCTCATGTTTGAGTCATACTGCGAAAAGGCCAAGCTGCGCGACGGCCTTGCAATCATGGACTTGGGATGTGGTGAGTTGATCTTATGTATTACCCATACTTTTATTCCTGACATTGCGTCCAGGCTGGGGAAGCTTGAGTTTGTATCTGGCCAGTGTACGTTCCAGATCCATTTTGCATCATTCCATTGCTCACTTTAAACTCAAGAAATACCCCAACTCCAAGATAACCGGATTGTCCAACTCTACGACCCAAAAGACGTACATTGAAGCCACTGCCAAAGCCCGTGAACTGACGAATGTCCAAGTTAGTTCTCCCCGCTCGCCTGTCACCTCCCATTAATCATACACCGTAGATTATAACCGCAGACGTCAATACCTTTGACTTCAACGGATCACAACAGTAAGCTAGACCTAGAGCGCGCCTGCATCTCGTTTATCCTCCTCCTCAGCTTTGACCGTATTCTGTCTATCGAAATGTTCGAACATATGAAGAACTATGAGATCTTGCTCAAGAAAGTATCCACATGGCTGCGGCCCACGACAGAGGAAAATCCCGAGGATGCTCTACTCTTCATCCATATTTTCTGCCACCGCATTACTCCCTATCATTTTGAGGAAGGCGACGGGTGGATGGCTCGCAACTTCTTTTCGGGCGGGACTATGCCTTCGCACGATCTTTTGGTAAGCTACATATATATCTTGACATGCAATGCCTGAACTCGATTGCATAGCTCTACTTCCAATCCGACTTGACGCTTGTTCGCAGCTGGTACCTATCGGGGACACACTATTCTCGGACCTTGGAAGATTGGCTAAAGCTCCAGGATAAGAACGCGAAATGTGGGGACATTCTCCAATAAAAGACGTTCGACTGACTGGTTGGATAGCGGGACTCAAGGAGTTGCGTGACGATGCGATCGCCAAAGGACAAGATCCTACGGAGGCTGTCAAGGCCTTTTACCGGTTAGTGGCTTCGAGCTGCCTGTCATCTTATCCCGGCTCACGGATGATATAGGTTCAGAGTGTTCTACCTAGCCTGCTCTGAGCTTTTCAATATGGACAACGGTCAGCAGTAAGTCGTGTCGACGCTAAAATTGGATTCCATCTTACTGACACGTTCACAGATGGGGTGTTGGGCACTACCTTTTTAAGCGCAAGTAGCACCAAGTGTTTATAGATTTTGGGAATATAATTGGAGAACCGTTACCATAACCCTTGGTGGACGTGGAATAATTTCTCAGCAAAACCATCCTCCGGGATGTAGGTATACAATTCCATTCCCTTTATTGGCCGCCAACGATGCGAAGTTTGAGGATGTATAAACTCGAAGATTGGTTCCACTGTTGTTGACTTTCTATCATTCACATGTCATGCACCTCGATGTATTAACGCTGCCTCAACGAATGCTGGTATCGACCTAAGGAAACTGAAAAGAGGATGCCGGTGAAGGTGATCAAGAATCGATGAAGCATGTTTACAGCTTTATATCTTGGGAACAACGACCGCTAAAATTCTAGGAGTCTCAGTACCGATAGAATATATGTATATAAGCTTACTGAACACCTAATTTGAGAAGCCCAGGTGCGGATGAGGTATGTGGACACTGAAAGGTGCTTCGAGCGCAGCCTGGTCACACTGTCACAATTTACCGACTGGATAAAATCTTCGACAACGGCAGAAATAACTCATATTTCACTCTGAGAATAGTGGCAGATGTCAACAAAATATAGAGTAGGAATTTATTACACAGACAGTGGGATTTTATACAGAGACGATGAGTGGGGGAATTACATGTTAAGCTGTTTGTCGATCGTTTTCAGGGTCTGTCACGCTGAGACGCATTCAATGAGTACTGCCTACAAGTGTCTACATAACTTATCCGTACCTTGGATCCTCAAATTATTGGTATACTGCCATTATATACGTATCTTCTTTCGATACTGAGAGCCTCAGAATTTTACCGGACGTCGTTCCCAAGATATGAGGCTGTAAAATAGATCTTCATCAATCTTGATCACCTTTATCGTGGATTGGAAGAGCATCCTCTCAGATCCTCTCACCTCCTATAGAAAAATTGAAGCTTGAGCCACACTAAGGATACATAACGAGACCTGTCCCAATTATAGAAAGAGTCGTTCTCCAGCGAAGTGACGGAGTTTCTTCTGGTTTCTTATCACCTTTGCTTCCTCAAATGCCGACGAGGTCCACCCATCAGAAACCACACTTGCTTTTAACCCCGATACAGTTTTCCATGCGGATGGCCCTCAGAACCTGCAATCGTTATCATGACAGCGATGCCGGTGGGTCCCTCATCCTTTAGTCCAAGTCGTCATTTGACGCCACCATCTGGTAAAGACATGACGGATGATGATTTGCTGCTCGTTTCTTCTGAGTATTACGCCCAGCTGAAAAAAACAGCACGGGCTCTGCCGCGATACTACCGAAGTATTCTTCTTCGTTCTGTTACTTGCCATCTCATCATAGCATATGTCACTGTACTGGTTCAATTTGGGGACCGCTCAGTCATTGCTATACTGGGATATGGTCACATGTTCCTAATAAGGGAGTCATCGAGATAGGCCCGTTCTTAGTGACTGCCACCACACACTGACAGTCTCACCAACAACACTTCTGGCCTTGGATTCATTTACAAGGCTGCTCTTTCATCTCTACCTTTCATCTACTTATTAATGCCAGTCAAATCTAATCGAAATGGACGCAAGAACACTATTTATCAACAAACCAACAATGTATCTTATGACGGGCAGCCACAGCTTGACGCTGACGACGGACACGATGGAGACGAGAGGCCAGGACATACCAGGTCCCCCGTATTTGCCAGAGAACCGACGATGCTCGAGTCGTTCTCGCGGACAGTGCGAAACTACGTCCCTTCAAGCATCCCAATCCCAGCCGCAGCCCCTTCACCTCCAACCGTCTCACGCCCATTCATAACGTCGACCTCGCTGTCTTCGCTAGGCCTCTTTGACGACGCACCGCCGTCTGGGCTGGCTCAGGCAATGCACAGGAGTACCACAGGCGCAGACTCGATCCTTTGGGCGAGGTGGGATGCTCTACAGGCGCGCCGACTCCTTATCCTTGGATATTCATCCGGCCTCCAGGTCTGGGACTGCACAAATCTCGGGTCGGTCGTCGAGGTCCTCAACCTCAACGAGTTTCCCGACGTTGCCACCTTTGCAGCCGTCCTACCAGGTCACAACGCTCTCGGAATCCTCACCTCCGAATTCAACTTTCTCGTATATTCTCTTGCATCACACGACATAATTAAACGGATTCCACTCTCCACTCCGGCATATACCTTCACAGCAAATCACGAATTCATTGTAATAGTACGTCGTCCAGACTGGCCCGTTACGCGCTTACTGACTCTCTCTAGTCAACTACGAACCCACCTACTCTCCAAGTCCTTGCTTCACCCACGTTCTCAATCATTCATACAGTCGTTTCAGCGTCACTCGTTCCATTCACAGAAGGTACCATACCGCCACACTCCATCTTCACCCTTTCGCGCCGTCTTCTTGCCTACGCATCCGTGCCGCCACCCCAGATCTCTTCCCTCGCCAATCCTGTGGCTAGTCCCGCGAAGCCTATCACATCCACAGCCAAATCCATGATTAGTGGCATGAGGACCTTAGGGGGCCTTGCCCTGTCTGCAGCTGTTAGTAGTCTTGGTGGCGACGCCACTACTCCAGTCACAGCCGGGCGCTTCTTCTCTCGCAGCGCACCTGCTGCTGCCTCCAGCTCTGACAACTTGTATACGCCTACTGAGGAACAACAAACGATCAGTGAAACAGGGTACTACGTCACAGTAATCGACTTACGATCGAAAGCGACGGTGGCCTCCTTCATGGCCTCCAAGTACTCACCGCTGTCTACTCTAACATTTTCTCCAGATGGATGCTCCGTGCTATCCATCGCTCGCGAGGGTCAGGTGGCTCGGGTCCATCAGCTGCAGCCTGTGCCAGGTGGACCGCCATCCGAGGACCTACATGTATACGACTTGCACCGCGGACGGACCTCGGCTGTTATTGAAAGCGTCGAGTGGTCCAACGACGGGAGGTGGATTGCCATTTGCACGCGCAAAAAGACTATACACGTCTTTGCGGTCAATCCGTATGGCGGACCACCAGATTTGGACAGTCACCTTTCCGGTCGTGTCATCAATTCTCAAGAACTGGTGAGGTTGCGTGTTGTCTTTCATTTCCGTTCTGACCTTTGAGTTCAGCAGTCGACTTCCGTGGACGTGACGCCTATCATTCGCCTACGGCCCACCTCGCATCACAGCCACAGTAATGGACACGGACTCAGCACTCCTCCGCCGTCTCTCCCTCCGACTTTCCGGTTTTTGGACTCACAGGCTCTCCCTCCGGCACTCTTGCCTGTCGGTAGCCCAGCGCCTGCACTGATACCCATCCCTTCCTCGTCCCCTTCCTCGCCTGGATCACCACGACACTCTCAGGCGCATACCCAGATACAGCAACCCTTGACGAACTTCCAGGACATGGTCGTTTTTGATCCCGTGGATGGCCTTTTGCAGCTGCGTAGATGGATTCTGTCAGCTGGGCCGACGAGGAATGACTATAGGGATCATCTGTCAGCTCCAAGCGGTATGACGAGCGTGTCTCTCCCGCTGGGGCTGGGACTTGGTCGTAGCGGGTCCTCGCCTCATGACCGTACAAGGAGAATGTCAGGCAGCGGGATGTCGCCGGATTTGGCAGCTGGTGGCGGAGAAGGAAAGACAGAAGGCCAACTTGTGGCCGTCAAGGACACTGTTGTTGCGACCTGGGATCTGAAGAGACGACGAGATTGGGTAGACGTGAAGAAGGGAATACGTCCAGAAGATACGCGGACCAGCGACGCCTCAAAGACAACATTCTTGTCTGAAGCCGAGCTCGAGACGAGCTCAACGTCGCACAAGATCTTGCCTAGGTCTGTGTATCTCTCACATCAGTTTTCGTTCCACACCTTGGGTGAGGATTATCACGCCTTGATTAGGCGATACCAATTCGACGTTGTGGGGACTAAGATTGAGGTGCGGAGACAGGTGCAGGTGAGCGCGTACACCGCGAGCCACGGCGGGAGCGAGTCGTTCGTTGAAGGATCTCCAGTCTCGCGCCGTGACTTGTCGTTTGATGAACCGCTTGCTTCGGCGCTGTTGCAATCTGAAGGGTTCGCGGACCGTTCGAAGGTTGGGACGGTGCTGCCTATGTTACCGAATGGCCATGGCCATGCGAGGATGGCGTCGATACCCATAAGAGGGGTGAGCGAGAGCTTCGGGAGGTTGAGAAGGGAGATGATGGTGCCGAGGCGGAAGGGACGACGGACGAGCAGTTCGGGCTGGGACAGCGGGATGAGCATGTCTGTCCCGTTGGAGTTTGACGAGGACGATGAAGATTTCGCGCCTGGCCCGCAGGCTGCTGCAAGTGATGATGGGATTGTGTTGAGTGGGAGCCGGTCTGACGAGGATGTTTCGACGCCTGCGACGAGCATGGACATGGATCCTGAAGAGGATAGAGGGGGGATGCCCGTAAACGATGAGGTGTGGAATGATGGATGGGGGGTGGAAGATAAGAGGGCTATTGAGGAGGTGGAGATGTATGATCATATCTCTGCAGTTGGACTTTTGGATGAGGAGCAGGAGGAGATGGATAGGAAGATGAAGGAAGAGAGGGAGAGGGGGGCTGGTGTTGGTGCCTCAGCAATGACGAAGACTAAGAGTGGTAAGAGTAGCAAACGGAGCAAACGCAAGTGAGGAGATGTGAGGTGGATATGTGGCTATTTATCGCAAACGTAGATGACAAATTGTAAGTACAATGCTTGTATTTTAGTAGGGAGGGATTGTAATATTGTAGCATTTTGGTTGGCTTTCTGTCGTACTTGTCATGTTGCGTAACTTCCATCGAGTAGTGGTAAACATATTATGTGACTTAAGACAACAATTATACATGGCTTGAATTATAGTATACTGAGCGAGGATGTTTATGCTTCTCTCTCCTTCGCCTCCTCCTCCACTGTCAGCCAATGGCGATGCAACATGTCCAAACTGGGGAAGTTCGTCTCTCCGCAAAGGTCCTTCACAAGAGCTGAAACCTCATCCAACAACTACAAGCAAGTTAGCCATGGTACTTCACAAATAATATACCGAAAGTACTCGCCGTTATCGTGTTCGATAGTGCAATCAATGCTGGCCAAAGGTCAGCAGTCTGGTTCATACATTAGATGATAACTTACCAGTGGAGTGTGGCGGTAGCTGAGGGTCCTGTTAGAGAAAATAGTTAGTCAAATGCATTGATTTCTTGACCAAACTTACCAGAAGGATATCCAGCGACAGCTCCTTGAACCCAATCGTAGATCCATCCACTTTGCCGGGGGCGGCACTATCATCCGTCGTTTCGCTGGCGCCATCATTGACATCGTGCGATCCTTTGGCAACTTCGCTGCCATTTTGCGTCTGCTGATCTCGTCGCTTCAAATGAGCCTCGTGGTACAGAAGTCTCTCCCTCAAGCTTGGAACCGTAGGTGGTAGTGGCGTCCCGTTCGCCAGCGCGCTAGACAAGATCGATACGTGCATGAACACATCAGCTAACTTCATTTTTGGTCAGACGAAGGTTAGGTGAAGCGAATGAAGGACAGCTCACAAAGTTTGGATTGAGAAACGGGGTCTGGACGGGTGTCAATGCGTTGTTCAGGTTATGCAACAGGTATAACTTACGTGATGGACAAGGATACTACACCATTTAGTATCCAACCGGGAGAATGCGCCAACGAGGAGCGTCAACGAGGAAAGAATGTGACGGCTGGCATGTTTCAAGTCAAAGTATGTCGAAGACGATTAGCGCTTGGACTTACGTCTTGTTATGCAAAGCCTGGTACTTGGCTGCA
This sequence comes from Flammulina velutipes, assembly GCA_011800155.1. Classification (NCBI taxonomy): domain Eukaryota; kingdom Fungi; phylum Basidiomycota; class Agaricomycetes; order Agaricales; family Physalacriaceae; genus Flammulina; species Flammulina velutipes. Next base: position 3,175,657 of record CM022370.1, on the reverse strand, counting down.
GGCCACTTCCCTCTGCTTCCTTTAGTTCTCCACCAACCCAAAGCTGATTGCTATCACTTACCTAACTTGCGGCTCCCAAGTCGCACTCTGCAAAGATGGCTGGATCTCTTGTAAACGCGTCTACTCTGATAATCAGGAGGATAACCATCGAGTTCGGACTTTGGCTTACCGCAACCGCCAACATCTTGGGCGTGAACTTTCGCATTCGTCGTTCCTTAGGAGACAACTCCGCACCTTCCCCGCCGTCCATCTTGATTTCCACCTTCTCGTAATACCCATCCCTTGCTCTCCTCTCTTCAGCGAGGAAGGCTTCCACCTCGGCGGCTAGGATATGTGCGAGCTCATCTAACACTGCAGCGAGAGACTTGCGGACAAAGACACGCGAGGAAGTCATACTGGGTATAACCATTACGATAAACTGCACAAGTAGGTGAGCTTTTGAACGATGAACCTCGAGCATCAGACTTACCCCGGCAGTGAATCCTATGATGATAAGAAGGCTGAACTTGGTTAGGAAGGGCGCGTCTGACGTGATACGTAGTAACTCACGCTCGCTTCCAAGCTATGTCGATTCCAACACCTGGGCTTCCCAAAACTGGAAGATGACTGTCCACCCAACTGTAGCCAACAACTAAGAAAGGAGTCAGTTTTTCGTCGAACCAGTCCAAAGGATAGCTTTACCGAAAACACTTGTAACCGAGATCATCGTCCAGAATGGACGTAGCGCGGGGGATGTATTGGTAATGCTGAACAAAAGGAACGGGGAGGTGAAGAAGGTCTACAGAGAAATTGAGAATAAAATCCCTTGTAGAGGATGACACGTACCGTTGCAATGGCAATACCATAGGGATTGCCATTACCATTTCCGGCTCCGATGTACCAACATACAACACCAACTATAGCAAGTTATTGGATATCCAGGTAGTATCAGTGAGGTTGCGTACCAAGCAAGCCAATGATCGTTCCCGTCAATCTTACGACGAAACTGAAGATCTAACAACTTCTATGAAAAAGGAAATAATAACATGGTTGGATAACATTACCTGATCACCCGCAAATACTGAAAGACCGGTCTGGAAAAGTATTGTCAGCAGCTTCGTGACATCCAAGACGTTCACTGACTTGGGCCATGATTAAAGCCCATAAGCCACGATTGGTATATGTGAACCATGCGCTAGAGGCGCACACAGTCGGTATCCACAGTGCGATGGAAACAACGGCGTAGCGGAGAGCAAAGATACCCTCGTGGGACCTGAGGAAGCGAACGACTGCAGCCAACTTCAAGGCCAGACGGCCACTGGCAGTATGCGGTGGGAGAGCATCCGGATCTCTTCCTATACAGTCATAAGCTAATGACAACTCATAAGAGACAGACTCACGATTGATCGACAATCCTTCCTCGAGATCGCCATTTTTCAAAGTTTCCTGGCTCTCCCCTGGAACGTCCCCGACGTTATCAAACTTATACGGATTCGTCGGCGCACCCATAGCGAAGGGCGATACATCAGAATTTGTGGCCAGACCTCCTTGTGTTCCCTTGACCTTTCCACCGATACTTCCAATCCCAATGGGCATCCATACTCGCGGTTTCGGGCGTTTACTGTCGATCCTTTCAATGACCATTCCCAAATTGAGCAAGGTTTCAGCGAATGCCTCCAGCGTATCGCAGAATACAAAGCAAACAAACAGAGATCTATAATGAAATGTCAATGAGCCAGTGTATCTCATTCGTTGTCTCCTCCAAGCGTACCTCACTGAGAAATCCGGATGTCCCCCTGCACCTTCCTTACGAGCAGCAGATCCCAGTGGTCGACCTGTCGTGGGATCGAAGCACTTTTCGAATGGCTTGATCAACTTCACCCTTTCCGCATCCCGAAACTGCATCGATGCTTGTCTCAAGATTTGCAATGCATCTACGATAGCTTCGTGTCTATCTTCGATGTGCTGCAATGAAGGTTTGGAGACCAGCCATGTCCATCGTCCGCTGTTGCAATCCGTTACCCACGAATCCACAGTCTGCATCATGGTCGTGCAGGCTTCTAGCAGTGGTGCAGCAGAAACAGATAGGACAGGCATAAGATCCGAAAGGCCATGTCCATGCTTCGCTTCTCGCTCCTTCAGCGACCGTCGCAATGTGGTGTTTCGGTTTTTCTGGAGTGATTCGGAGTCATCCTTTGCATGCGCTGCAAGCATGTCGTTGACGGTGGATTGGAAGGTAAGGAGGCCACTGTCGATATATGAGAACCCAAATTATGATTAGATTGCATGTCTGAAGAACTCACGATGATCTGATGGTAAGCGATTTCAGCAGTTTGTTGATTTCGGACAGATCGGCGGCGCTGAGCCTGCCGACAGAAAACTCCAAGCCGACAAGCGCTATTTGGCCCTCAAGTCCTTGGAATCCAGCGATGAGCATTTGTCTGGTAATGTCCCCACGTTTCACAAGATCTTCCAGAACAGACTTGTTGGTGGGGTCAACTGCAAGGGATTCGGCCTGGATGCTAAGAATGTCGCTGACAGGCTACGAATCGGGTATGAGATGATATGGCGGGGTTGGCTGTGGTGGAAATGATATCTACCTTGAGGACGACATCGCCCAACATAGTCCTGAGAGACATGAGTGGAACGGCATTAGCATATAAGAGAACAACTTACAGCCAAACATGATTCAGCGACTCCGGGAATATGAGCAGAAGCGCACCGACGGCAACCGCCAAATAGAAGCCCGAAGGAATGAGAATCATTCGTGCGATCGTGTAGTTCGGAGTGGGGAAACCTAGAGCCGAAGGTCAAAATGAATATACTACCACATTAGCGATGATCGTACTTGGCGAATAGGAACATTGCACATCAAGTATGATTGTGGCGAAAATCGTGAGGAGCGCGAGTTTCGGCCTATACGCAGAGACAGTAGCAAGAAAAAATGTGCCAATAAACAAGAACACGCCGAAGACAACAGACGACCTGTAAAATGGCGTTAATGCTGGACTAACGAGCATTGAACGTGGCTTACCTAGTGTCCAAAAATTTACCGTGGAAGATAGCAGACTGGTACTGGAAGGCTACAGGAATTCCATCGACAAACCTGGATAGATTTCAGCATTCTGAAAGTAGATATGATCTGCAGATGGAATGGCGTACGATGCTTGTACTTCTTGTATTTGCTGTTGAAGACGCGCCTGATCACGGACCGAATTGGCTGCCGCTATGGCAGCGATGCCCCACGCCCATCCCAGACACATGCCTGTTGCATAGATGAGAGCTATGCACGTTCACAATGATTCTACTTACCGATAACGAGGGTCGCTGACGCTAGAATGAACACAGTCAGAGCGAGGGAGGGTGTCAACATCACGGATAGAATACTGTGAAATGAAGAGGGTTCAATACAAGTCTTTGAGAAGGTAAAGAAAGGCCCATACGCAGTGAAGAACGCGGCCTGGCCCAGTAAATTCGTGAGGTCTGTCGCGACTAGGAAAATCAAGGAAACAGCCAGGGTTATGCAACATCTCAGCCACGTTTTCACAGTCCGTTTGTTTCTGAACATCGCTTTTGCATGCTTTGCTATGAAGGCGTTAATAGCCGCCATAGCAAATGTCAAGTCGATCTAGTCGACAAGGTTCGAAGAGTAAAAAGGTAAGAAGCACGACCGTTGAAACGACGTACATAAGAGTCTAAATTTAGACCCGGTTATGCCGCTGATGTCCGCTTGGCACCGCTGATCAAATTGAGATTTCGTTGAACAGTACTTAAACACGCGTAGAACCCAGCATGCAGGCGTACTCAATCAATATCTAACGTTCTCTGGGGCCCAGATTTCATCCACCTTCACGATAAAATTCCTTCTTCCCACCAGAGCGTCGTTTTCGACGTCGGCCAGTATAGCCTGCACCCAATCATAGTCATCTCCACCCAGTATACGCCTCTGCTCCCCCTCATCTCCCAACGTACGCAAAAGGGTAAGGGCGGTTTCACGATTTCGAAGCCAAATAGGATAGTCAACCATCTCAGCTGGTTTAGTCATCTATAGTATATCAATACAGAGGCTGCAACACAAAATAATGAACCTACGATCATTGTGTACGGGCTCCGTTTTCGGTCAATCACCCAGGTGATGCCCACCGTGTCCGGGTTATATTCAGAGAGCTCTTCTTGCAAATGACCCCACACTGCCTTCTTCGTACCCGTCGCATTATGCGTCCTAGCAGTTGGGTTTGAAAAGAAGGCACGTGCGTCCTCGCAATGTTCGCAATCGCATCCAAAGGTTTTCAAAGGTTCTGGAACCAGGACATAGACTTTGGGACGAGGACGTAGCACATCGGAAACATATTTCTTTGCCACCTGTCCATAGAACGATTTACAAAGCTCAGCGAGGGAATCCGTGTGTGTGGCTACGAAGGTGAGTAGTGGACTTGATGGAACTAGAACACGCGTCAAATATACTTTGACACCGTTGGCGTCCTGTATGTCTGCAAAGGATCCTAGATGGCGAAAGACACCGGGTATCGTCTGTGTTCCAACGCCCGAGCTGAAGCAAAAGTCCAGAAGAGCCTTGAGCCCTTTAAGCGACTGCGATGGCTCCAATTGGTGCAAGGTTGAAAATGGAAACCTGGCGATGCGAGAATCTGTGCAAGCTACCATTATGTCGGCCAAATCGCGGCGCTGGGATGGGCTCGAGAATGGTGGAAGGAGTCTTTGGTACATCTGCTGAGTTAATCGCTCGAGTGCTATCACATCATGCGTTTGAAGCAGACGAGTGAGACAGTCCGTAGTTAGGCTATGTTAATATGTTACGACACAACACAGGCGCAGAGAACATTGAATAGACATACCAGGGCTTTAGAAAGGCGATTCCTCCTGCTCGATTGATGGCGGTAACGAGAGTGAGAATGTCTTCATCCTTCCAAGACGTGTACTGCAAGATTACCTGCGCCGCTTTCAGGAAGAAACCGGGCCACGGATCCTCGTCAAGATTAGGGACTTGAATTCTCCGGAAGAGGTCGTCAAATACGACGACCAGTGATGGATAGCATTTCCACGGCGGTTTGCCCACTTTGAGATCTTCCCAAGTAGTGGTGGCCTGTTCTAGGTTATTGAACAACGTGCGGCATGCGTCACTGTGATGGTCTGGCATTCCTATCCAGCATATCTCGAGCATGTCTTCCACAGGACTCGACCAAGCATCGAACTGGTTAGCCGCAAGTGTTGCAATTGTTCCAAGGAGCGCAGCCCTGGGTAAGCGTTCCTTGGTAGAGCGGGATGTGTGATTGATCATTCTCGCCAATCGAAGGAGAAAGTCGACGTCACGTTGCATCCTCTGAATCTGAGGAAACAAACTATTTGAAGCATTAGCACTAGGTGTCGATATCAACATGAACTTACCTTTCCCGGAAGAAAACCATACCATATTCAACGAGGAGGGTCTGTAGCCAAGGAATCTGATTGGTAGGAATGGGTTGGAGGTGGGCCAAAATGAATTGTTTGGCTGTCATACACCAACTGATCACCTCAGCATCGTTTCTTTGTCTCGCGGAATGCTCCAAAGACGAAACAAGGCCGCATCGTTTCTCGTTGTCGACCTCATTAGATAGAACCTGTTCAAATCTCATGATCCCAAAGCAATGAGCTTCGACGGAAATAAGTCAAGGGCCGCCACTCACGTCTTATTCACGTCGAACCAAGGAAATGACTCGTAAACGCTGATGTATCCTTCAATCTCGATGCGAGAGACCTCTTGCGTTACTCCACAGTGATCAACCGTTTTGATCCAAATATTCACATCCGACCACCGGACGGAGGACTTCGTTAGTATTCGTGCGATCGTGGTGCGGTCAGCTATGGCATTCGTACGTGGCTTGTAGTCCAACAAGTACGTCACGGCTTCCATCTCTAGAAGATCGGGAGATAATGAAGTAGAGTTTTTGAGAAGCTCGGCGCAATAATCCAAAATATCAGCCGTCGTAGTTTGAATGGAGCTGGGGCATATGACGATAGCAGTGTTGTTCCAGTCTACCAAATTCGTAAGGGATGAGATCAGTTAACAGCATTGCGCTGTAAGAAGTTTTTACCTAGCGTGAGATCAGCTACCTGATCATGAAGTATTGATTAAACGGGGTTTTCCGAATATATGAGCAGACGCGCACGAAGTGAAGGTCTTCAATCTGGATATATAAAACTTAGCGAGAATGGATCGACCTTGAATGTCCAAGCTCACATGATAGTTGTCTGCACCCAGAACGTCTGGTTTCCCTCGTCCAAAGTCTCTTCCTCCTCTACCTCTTGTCTCATACTCCTCACAGATATCTTCTATATCCTTCCCAAAATATGCATCGTTTATGACGTCTGTAGCGTCAAACGTGACATTGCTGAGTTTCATGGGGAGGCTCCGTTCACACGGGTCTATGATTTGGCCAATATGGAGGGTCGTTGCCTTTGGTTCGTGCTGATCGTAGTCGGACATTCCGTTATCGCCATCGAAGGCATACAAGAACGTGCCGACATGTTCGTCCGTGTCGAAACAAGTGCATTTGTTGCCCTCTGCCTCTGGTGTGGTCATTTCCATGCACCATTCCAGATGATCGTCAGCGTCCCCAACCCACGTAGACCATGCAGAGTGCTTAAGTTCTGCCAAGAAAACCTTTAATCCGACGCGGCGGGCCATGTCGTTCAAGACAGCAAAGACCGCTTTATCTCGGTCGTGGAGTGAGTCAAGGGTGAACGTAGGCGACAGTGGATACGTGTGTTCCAGCTCAACAGGGATGACGTGTGGTTCAAGAGTTTTGGCCCACTCCTCGAGGATGCGTAGTATGGCAATAGAGTCAAAATGGTAGGGTTTGTGGAGGGTTGCTGATTCTCGGAGGCCAACACGTTTGGATAGAGCCTGACTGAGTCGAAGTAGTGTTTTGGGAATGGGACCTTCTGGACCATCTTCCGACTCAGAGTTTGATGACATGACGGTTGGAGGCAAAGAGGGCGTTCCACGTGACGTAAAAGTGGCACATGTCTGCATGTGTGTTTCCATCCTTTGTTTTTGTGAATTGTAATGGTATGCAATCCGCACGACTATAAATATATCGGCTGCAAATCTTCTGGAAAGGCGTGGGATAGCATTGTCGATCTTGAGTCGATCATTGGGCGCGATCAAAGCGCGATCATTTGTTGTGTCACGTCGTTCGTAAGATTGAGGAGGATTCGTTTCTTAGGTTCTAACAACCATGTCGAAAACCGTATGGCATCAAGCTTCTCTCACAACCTCGAGACTTTCTCTGTTCACAGTGTGACTATGTACTACGCGCGCAAAACTTACTCCGAGACTTCCTGTCGCGCAACAACGCCCTCCGGTGGCTCACTGGCGTGATCTTTGACCTGAAGCGTCCGCTGACGACCACCGTACCAAACTAGGAATGCTTCGAAGATATCACGAGGTTCTGTCATTACCAGTCAGGCTATATAAGGCCAGGATCTGCACCTTTGCTGGATTCGCTTCTTTCTTCCTGCTGCCTTCTGCCTTGCATCGTAACTCCTGCCAGCCCCGCCATGCTTTTACGCCCATTCACTCTCACCTTACTTTCATTCATCCTCGCGTCAACTACGTGTAATGCTTCGCCTATCATCGAAGGGCGAGCTAACGTTGACTTCAACAATCCTTTGTCGAACGGCGGGTCAATGCTCGACAGGTCGGCGGGCCTGGGGGAGCCTCTCAACGTCATCATATCTGCGAAAAGTACTCCAAGAGTCCTGGACATGGCCTCCGAAATTGGTGCCATAAACTTCTTTCGATCTATCGGCTAGTACGTTACATTTTCCAACGGCAATACCAGCATATAGTAACCACGAAACAAGTTCGGTCGAATGCTTCAAGCAGCATATTGGGGATGCGCAGTCTGCGAATCTTGGAGATGGGAGAGGCTATGTTAACGAAACGGTACGTCTTGGCCCATGTCTTCCGAGTTGGGTGTCTTATATTATGACAGGCTGTAATACGCGCAGATTTTGACATTCCAGTCATCGGAACGTGCATTGAGAGTCTTATCGGTGGAAACCATTTCCGGTACGTTATGCAAAAGCGAGGTCCAAGTAGACGTCGTCCTAACCCATGGCAGTGTCTTCCCACAAGCCGCTACTGGCGCACTTTTCTTAGCGTACGTCTATCTGCTATCACTCATTGTCACCCCTCGTAAACATATCATTCGTCGATGCAGTGTGTCCACGGAAGAGGTATCGTCATTTCCTGTGCATGTAAATGTGATAGGACGTTGACGTATTATCTAGAACGCCAGCGAGCATCACAACATTGTGCCGAACGGATATGACATTGGACGGTAAAGACAAACCACGTTTCATCTTTTACTGGCTTTGAACAATTTTAACTTTCAGTAACGCTCTAGTTTCCGCTGCTGTGGGAGTTCACTATTTCTTGGGCCAGAAATACGTGACCACAGTAACCGACATTCCTTCCTTGCTTGTAGCGGGAAGCAGCGGTATAAATCATGGTGAGAACTTGATAATGGCTAGATCGTGTCGAAGTACTCACATTCGACTCAAGGAATTTCGATCGACGGTGTTGTTAAGATGCTGACCGTCACCGCCAGTATTGATTTGTGATGTTCAGGATCCCGGAGTTTTCCTTTTTTTTTGCGCTGTAGTTTGTAGGGCTGGTAGTGGAACGAAATATGTGGCGTAAGCTAATCACTATAATTGATACTTAACCGAGTTACTGTTCTGCCTTTTATTCGGAACCATGTCGACTTCCTCAGGCCTCAGGTCTCATGTGCAACTTGTATGATGACCGCATACACTTACGAGTACTTGCGTGTCGATGTACGATTTGAGTCATTCAGTTGATACGCAGGATGTGAGAAATCCAGCTGCACATGAGCTATAAAAATACAAAAATAATGGTACAGTGGCCACATCGTGTAAAGTCTATACACCAGGGGGGAAGGCTGCTTCTTGAGGGTGGAAAACATGTGGAAAAGCGGAGAGATTGATAAAAATGTTCATATCTTCTCCACTGTGAAACCCAAGTAGATAATTCAAAATTTCTCACCATATTCTCAATTCATTCTTCACGTTGCGAAACTTTCTCTTCTTCACGAATGCAGAAGATTTTGGGAACATGTTGAGTATTCAATATTTTCCAAATAGATTTCACTGTGAAGCATCCATGAACTATTATGAATGCTTCATGGCTTTTCCCCCATGGAAAACATGCGGACAATTCAAAATTCTCAATGCCTTCTGCAGGTTGGAATAGGCGTGGAGAATTCAAAAAATTCCACAAGATTTTCCCTCCTGAACTAGATATGGAAAAGTCAATCTTTTACATCAGTATCATGTGGTGGAAAAGCGATGTAAGATATATTGTTTTTTACTCATTCTCCATGGTGAAAAACAAGTGAGATACACTATATTTTCAACGTCTTTTCAATCTCTTCTGTGGCGTCAACTATTTTTTGTTTTCCATCTATTTTTCACGCTGAAATCCTTTTTCTGGTTCATGGGGTCTCCGGATTTCCGGACATCCATGGCCGGATTTCCGGAAATCCTAAATCCGGATCCGGACAAAAATATGGCAATCTATCCTCTCAATCCGCGTCAGATGTTCGCTTATTCCGGACCCGAGCTCCAAACCTGAACAAAAGTGCAGCTTCTCACTGATGAATCCGGATCTGCTCGATGTCGGACATGCGTCAGACGCTTCCTTTTTCGGGCCCCGGACTCCAAATCCGGACAGATACAACTACATTGGTATTTACTATTTGCATAGAATATATATATAACCAGCTCCTGCTCGTGGCCAATGAGCGTTTCGAACGTCCTCAAGCACCCCGAGTTATGAGAATCACTTGCAGCAGTAACGGGGTATGGCCTGCGGAGTCGTGCCCACTACAAGGAGGAAATTGGTCTCATGCGCGACATCGGAGACCTATAAGAGGCCAAGGACACTCGTAGTGGGAGATGTATGGTAGTATACAGCTAGTGTAGTGGCCAGATAGTCGTCCTGGATAGTCTGAAGAATCACCACAAGATCGGTCATTCAGCGAATGTCAGTAACTGCCCATAAGGGGGAGTAGCATCTACTCACAGCTTCATCCTAAAGCCATAGCGCATGATCGTGATGTTTGCTTGCCCCCGAACCACAGGAGGCAATGGCGGCCTATTAGGCATCCAAGAGGTTGGATATTGGTCGTATAAAGCTTCTTGAGCGCTTGAGCGGTCAACTGTCCCCGGTGGTTCGAAAAATGACTAATATTTGGTCAACGACATCCGAAAAACTAAAACGTGAACATACCATCGCAATCTTTCCAGTGGTACTAAAACTTCCTCTAGCATATCCTAGTTGCACCCAGGTTGAATCTCCCATCTCGCCGTCCGGCTCCTAGACGCTTATGGGAGGTGTGTGACCTATAGCGATCGTATACTGTTGTGTCTTCGAGATAGACCTCATTGCTCCGGGTGCCAGGGTGCCATGTCTCCTGACCACATGGAGGCGGGTTTATTGTGACGGGAAGGGTGAGTACGGTACAATGGCAGCATCTTGGCCTGGCAGCAGTTGGAGCGATGGAAATGGTGGCGGTTCAAGAGCAACGTCGCCATAAGATCAGTCAGACATGCGTCAGACGCTTTTCCGGACCCCGGACTCCGAATCCGGACACATGCCGCGCATGCGCACTTCCAAGTATTGTTCTATACTTATTAGCGAGTCCCGACGAGCTATAGAGTATGCCTTAGGGAGACTTCAGTATTGTTGGTGATATCGCAAGTTGAATGCTCACTAAGCAATGTACGGGGGAGCTCGATTTCGACGACACTGTATTGCGGGAAATGGTAGTGGAGGTAAGGCAGACACACTCACACCATTGAGAAACGAGGGGATGAGGTCCGTAGAGTGATAACGACGATCTAGAAAGTTAGCTGGCGCACATTTCGAAATAAAAACGCACATCTATTCAACGTTCAGTATTCAAGTCCGGAGTGTACGGAATCCTAGTCGGAGGTCAGCTTTCGTTGCATCGATAGGCAGCCCGCTGACATTCGCAGTAGCTTCGTATAGGTCTTTGTTTCCAAATCGTTAAATTAAGGAATTCGAAGGGATCTACGCACAAGGTAAGCGGATGTCGAGGCATATGACTAGTGCTGGTACTCATCCAAGACCTGTTCATTGCTAAGACGGTTGCGTCAAATTTATAGTCCGATGGGCACGCAGCAATGAGGGGTGAATGGGACGTACTAATCCGGAATGGTTTGAGCGTTGAAGCTTCAAGAGTAGTTATCGCGTCCACTTAAGTAGGTAAGTAATGGAAAGTTTAATATAGAAGCTATGATAGCATACAATAGACCATCTAGCGTATGTTGAAGTGGGTAGGACGAGTTGGCGACATAGATGGTTCGAGTCCGATATGTGGTTATGCGGACCGGGTATCCGAATACGCCAGAACAGTCGGGAGACTATATACACCAAAATGTTGATCTCAATGCCAACGGCCAACATGAGCGGACTTACATACACCTACTAGTTCCATTCAATTTGAATTAGCCTTTGATGAAAAGCGCATTAATAAAATAAAAGGTGGAGTCCGGTTTCGAACCCTCGCCCATGAGGTTGATACACCTCTGCAGCGCGCACGCATGCATTACAGCTGCGCTAAAGAGACACGACCATGTATTTCTACCTCAATAGATGTCGACTCCTGCGCCCTGCGACTAACAAAAGAAATAAGTGGCCAAGAACAGTGATATGTGGCGCATTAACCTACTCCAATTGATCCTTGTAGGAAAGTGTTTTCGCTTGCGTAGTGCATCCTTGTATCTTTGTTTTTTCGTATCTGTTTGTTATTGCCGTTGCACTAGGCGCCGGAAAGCTAAAAAACCACTCTTTTCTAACCATCATCTCAAACACTCCAAACAAAATGCCACCGTACATCTTTGGTCAATCTGCAGGGCCAGCTCGCTCTGATCATCGAGCCAATCGACGTTCGTGACGACGATCATGGTGGCGGCCAGTACAATATTGAGGAGTTGGGTATATCAGGTCTTGATTAGACTCATAATGCATCCCAATGCATTAAATATAAGTGAACAGTGCTAAGAGGAACTCTTGAACAGCGCCAACATCGAACACTAGGCATGCCGGGCGTCACCATATTCATAGGGTATCTATTCCTACCGCCGTACTATTTATTTATTTAGAATACTTCGCTCTATGTATGCATTGGTCCGTACTGTATTTATGGTACATAGTTTGGTCTTTTATCCATCACCGACCTTTAACGCGCAGCTCAACTAGTATGTCCGTCGTGCATTCAAATTTCCATACCATTGAACGTACTGTAGCATCGATGCAAAGAATTGAGATATACATCGGCAACAACTACATTCGCGAGGCGCCCAGCGCCTCACTTGATCGCCAGAAATGGGAAGATGCGATCCTCGATTGGGCAACCGGCTGCGTTAAAGAACAAATTGGGTGCCTTCGCGCTATCCTGGGCTACGTGCCACAAACTTGGTACATTCTGTAAGTTAGCTATACCATATTAACGCGTACGTCCTGCTGAATAACGGCGAGGGCATTGAATCGAACCGATCGTGATCGTGAGCATGGTCACCGCACCATGCGTGCCTTCGACGACGATGGCCTTCTTGTATGGACCGCGCACTGCAACGAACCGAGACACGGCAACCATCTGTCCTGTGCCAGTTGGGAATGGAAGAGTAGCGTGGTGTACACTGAGGCTGATTTTGCCGTGGGATATGTGGGTAGCCGGGAACTCGTCATGTAGCTGGAATGCTTATGAGGGACGCGAGGGTGGAAATGCTCGGAGGGTTGGATCGATAGAGATGCGCGTGAAGGATACTTGTGAATTGCATCATTTTAAATTGTATCATGATGATGTCCGCAAGCTGCAGAGCAACGCGTACTCCTTGCGGAAGTCTTTGCCCCACTCTTCGATGCAATGTGCTTCGTCTACGACGATACCAGTAAGCCGTTTGCGAAAGGTCTTGTCAGTCCACATGGAAATGAAGCCTTTAGAGAGTGCCATTTCGGGGGATATATACACCATAGAGGCTGTAGTACGAATACGCTTCCACAGAGATTTCTTCTCGCTGTCGGGGGTATCTTCGTTTATCGTGACGGCGTCGATGCCCTTCTTGCGCGCAGAAGCAACCTACCGGCCAGTTAGTACGACGTCAAATATCCAAGTATCCAGAAGAACACACCTGATCCACCTCGAGCGCCTTTAACGGACATATGACTATCACCACCTTATCCTTTCCTCCCAGTGCCGCCATCCCTTCGAATAATAGACTTTTGCCATAGCCAGTACCCGCGACGATAATGCTGTCGTATCCTTCCATAATCTTGGATAGTATGACTAGCTGCCAGGTGTCGGGAATGAACGAGAGAGAAAGAGCCTTGGTCAATTGCTTTTGAGCTTCCTCCGTACTCCATTTTCGGCGCGAATCGACTCCGTATGCTCGCTTAGTAGGGGGCTTTCGTTTGCGGGGTGTTTGGGGAGCGCGGGATGGAGCGGGAGGAGGAGTATCGACAAGTGATAATTAGAAAGACGTACATAGATTGCGCATATTCTCGCTGATCCTTCCCAACCAACTCAAATGCGGGGACTGAGGAAACGACCCGCTGCTTTTCAGAGCAGTCAAGGCACCGCATGTCCGCTTGGAACGTGCGATCGACCAGGTTCTATTCCCTCCGAGTGAGTGCACAAATCGAGAAGCCGTGGCCATGATTTCATAGTCCATCTGTGTGCGAAACAAGCAAGACGGACTAGTCACAAGGACGGTGCTGATGGCGGCTGGCATAGCTAGTTGGACATATTCACATCCTTGATCCTAGTGTTCTCTTCGCCTAGCTGGTAGTGAGCTCTGAGGTATAGTCATGGGGCGCATTTAGTCTTTGTTATAGATGGTTGCATTCTATGAGAACAGGAGGAGCGATATGAGTGCAAACCTAAGGGGATTTAGCGTCAGGCATTCAATATTGAATGCAGAGAGACATACTCGTTCAACGTTCAATGCTCATTTCATTTGACGCCTCTTCCCTGGCTGAGCGCTGAACCCACGCGGTGCCGTTCTGACCGAATTCCAACGGGATATGCATCATGGAGGAGAGGACGACATTCGAGTCATCCCGATATATGCGTGAGGATGCGCCTGACCCACGACAGCTTGGCTGACGGTTGCCACGTCCTGCGTCTGGGGAGGCTGGCATACATCCAGTCGATTTTCCTCGCCAGCTCTTGCCCGCGCGAATTCAAAGTAATACTGTGTCTGGGTTTGGTTAATCATGGTACAGGATCCATTCCTGGACAACGTACCAAAAGACCCAGGCGATGCCCACCGACATCTCCTCTCCTTTTCATTGCCTTCCCATTGCCTAGGATGGCAGAGTTTCTCCGTTATGAAGCGAATTGATACATGTACAGGCGCGTCTATTGTGTAACAACGATGAGCAAGTGTTCGTGAATTTCCTAAATAAATATCAGTCTCGGCTTCGAAATGAAATGAGGTCCTCGTACCTTTGAGTCCATGTCCAAAATTGTAACGTCCAGCCGATGTTCGTACCAACCAAGAGAAAACGATGATCGGTTTCCCAAGGGGTCAATTTCGCAACGCCAAATAGCTTCCTTGTCATGCAGCTCGAAAAATGACAAGCAAGTCTACGGGACTTGTGATAGTAAGAACCGTGCTGAAACGAGACCGTATGTCTTGGGCGCGCGCTCACGAGCCGGTCGATTCGCGGACTCAGGCTGTATCGATTGACATTCTGCTCGATTGTGTGAATGACTTTCCGTGAAGGTACGCCGCCGAACAGCGATCATTGGGAAGGGGGAGCATGGTATTTCGGGTAGCGCGCGAGCGTTATTCAGCATGTGTCCTGCCGTCTTCTTGGGCAGAAGACGGTGCATGGGCGGAATAAGGTCCATGGTATGAACCTAGGCTAGGCATCCCAACAGTTTTTGTCTAATGCGGAAGGTGTTTGGCCTGCATGACACGGATAGCGAACGTCCTGTCTGGCGTAGCGAATGTCGATGGTGACTACGATGATCCAACCAAGAGGATCGGCAGAGTTTCCGTGTCCATGCTAGTTTGAGTTACGGTCATGTTTTGCTCGACATCGTCGAAGGACCCAATCAACGTTCAGGACGAACATACGATCAAAACCGGGTTATCCAACGGGGCTGGGGAATCAAACTGCGGTCGAAAAAGCGTTGTGGACCAGGCGGAGCATCCGATTTCCGAGCGTGTCGAACATCTCCGTGAAATTCGACGATACATGAGAGAAACAAAGTACACTGGATGTAGGTTAACACTCGGCATTGGATCACGATAATTGAGAAACATACGAATTTGTGAAGTTCAGCGCTCAGCACAACATTCCCAATCAGATCCCTCTGGTCGCTGTTCGGCCTGCCCTCCCACCTTGCATATGACGTGGGTTATCGTCGAGGTTGATCGAGACCGGGATATTCAATGGGGGTGAGGACCCAAGCTGTGGATGACGGCAAGGCGGGGCATTCGATTTCGGATAGCGCGCGAGGGCGTTTCGACATCTGGCTTGCTGTTTTGCAGAATTTGACAGTACGTGAGATGCACTACATGTGAGTTAGCGCTCTGCATTGGATCGCAATATTGAGAAACGTACTCATTCGACGTTCAGCACTCATTTCCAACTAACACCCCTTCAGATCCCGTCTCGTCGCTGTTCGGCCTGCCCTCCCACCTTACCAACGGCGTGGGTGATCGTGAAGAGGACGATGAACGCCTCGAAAGGTCTCCCTCGAAATTCGAACCAGGCGGAGTAGGTTAATTAGGCTTAGCGCAAAAGCTAAGTATTTGGTCAGCTATGATATGCCGTTGATTTATGGGAGACGCACAACTTGTTGACGGCTGCAACATTGCTTCAAGGTCACGGCCATGGTATCGCAGTCCACTATGAAAGAGGTCGGACGGCGAAACAAGACAGACGGACAGGCGCAAGTGACGATGTCGACAGTGATGATTGAAGCCCGAAGTAAGAGGATCGCCAAAGGTCTCCACGTTCTTGACGATAACTTTGATTTCTGTCCGCGCGGTCGAGTCGCGTTCCATTTCGTGAACGACCGGTTGTACGATAAAACCAGCATATTCAACGGAGCGAGGAGTCAGACTACAGGAGAGGCAGCATTGTGAAGTTGGTGGAGGCTGTGTTGCTTGGCTTGCTGGCTGGGTGATAATATGTGGATGGATGGAACAAAGCGAACTGCAAGAACCTAGGCTTGGTCAGCGGTTAGCGTGTGGTCGAGATATTGGGACGTACTCGTTCGTTCGAAGCTCATTCGGCCTTCCCCCAGCCGGTACCTCTTCAAACCCCTCGCACGCCCGTCTCTTCGCTGCCGCGTCTCCATTGTTCTTGGTCAACGACACGGTGAGGATGCGGACGTCAGCTTTCCTCCCCTCCCGGCGCCGGGGGATGTTGTGGACTTGAACTTGGCGGTGGCCAAGCTTGGACAGAGATGTGATAGTCTTTTCTGGATGGAGTTGTAGTATAGAGTAGTAGAGACGTTGTCCGACTTTAGATGCCTGCAGTAGGTAGCGGATATGTGCATTTGGGTAGATTTCCAAGTCGTGTCGACGTGCAGCATCCTTGATGGTTATCGATGGTTTAGGTGACTCAGAATGACCCATCCCAAACGCGCGAGGGTCGGCGCTGAACTGATCCAGTGAGTTAGGATATGTGGTTGATGCATAGGAAGACAGATGACACGTACGAAGCATCAATGCCAGTGCCCCATCGCCGGCGGACCGCTCAGGCATACACGTCTGGGACGTCGAATGACGAAGGGTTGGTCTGCCCTATCCATTCAGCCACTTCTTCAGCCTCCGACGAAACGAGGCTGATCACTGGATATCCAAGGGGGCGAAGGACTCAGACTGCGTGTAAGGGATCAAGCGGAGCTGCATTTCTTAGTTTTGACATCTGGTACATGGAAGGAATGAGGTACACCGGATGTATCTAACTTAAGTTAGTGCACGGCATTCAATCGTGATATTGAGACGTACTCGTTCGTTCAGCGCTCATCCATTCGACATTCCCAACCAACACCTCCTCAGATCCCTCGCACGCTCGTCTTGTCTCATCGCTGCCTGCCTATCGTCGACGTGGGACCCAACGACGAATGTAACATGGACACTTCTCCAAGTCGTCTCGCTCTATGTGTGAGGGTCCGGTATTTGGGCCGTTGTATGCTTAGTGCTAAATTGTCTTGTTCAGCTAGGATATACGATCGGTTTAGGGCGGACGTACAACGACGGTTGACGGAGTATTCATGCTTCATCGGATCCTCGTCCTCGTCCTTGTCATAACCCAGCATGAACTACGGGGAGGAACAGATGGCGGATGTAGACCAGAAACAGACATACACCCCAGCATCGGAAACCGTGAGTGCCATATCCATTCGTTTTCTATTGACGCAGCCGAACCTTGTCCTATGCTGACTAACTGATTAATTACGATACAACGCTCAGCCTTTAAATGAGGAGACGCACCGAAGACCCAACTGCCGGACCCCCTATCAACGAGGGAAGATGAACGTCTCGAAAGGTCCTCCTCGAAGGTTGGAATCAACTGCAGTCGGCGAATCTAAGTATCTGGTCAGCTGGGATATGCCGTCAATCAATGGGGGACACACAACGTGTTAACGATTGCTTCATCTGTCGACAAGGTCACAGCAGTCCACTGTGAAAGAGGCCCAAGCGGAATGCCATGGATGGGTGCTTAGCGAGTGTTGTACCAGGAGAATGGGCAAAGGTCTCCGTGTCCTGGACAATAATTCTGCTTTCCGTCAAGCTGATAACATGGTCGATTATGTGAACGACCGGTTGACGCCCCAGAACGACGATAACACCAGGATATCCAACGGAGCGAGTGACTCTGGCTGTGGGTGAGGGAGCATTTTGAAGTAGGCAGAGCTGTGTTGCTTGGCTTGTTGGCTGGGTGATAATAGGTTGATGGATAAGGTGGACCTAGGCTGGGTTAGCGGGGGCATTCGATCCCGATGCTGAGGCGTACACGTTCGTTCGAAGCTCCCCCAGCCGGCACCTCTTCATATTCCTCGCATGCTCGTTTCGTCGCTGCTCCACCCCCACGGCTCCAGTGTTCTTGGTCAACGACACGGTGAGGATGGAGACATCAAATTTCCTCCCCATGCGTCTTCGTCCGCGCTTGGTCAGCATGGGAGGGTCGGCGCTGAAGTTATCCAGTGAGTTAGGATATGTGGTTGGTGCATGGCGGACATACGAAGACAGATGACGTGTACGAAGCATCCATGCGCGTGCTTCAAGCTTCATCGCGTCCGGTGGAGCGCTGCTGCGAGGGAGTGCAGACCAGATACAAGCATACACCCAGTGTTGACTCTCTATGCCACACGTCTGGGACGTCGAATGACGAGGGGGTGGTCTGCCCTATACGTTCAGTCATTTCTTTAGTTTCCGACGAAACGAGGCTGATCATTGGATATCCAAGGGAACGATGGACTGAGACTGCGGGTAAGGGAGCATTGTGGAACGCTGCATCGCTTGGATTTGACATCTGGCCAGCAGCAAATGGTACATGGAAGTAATAATGTATCTAGGTTAGGTTAGTGCACGGCATTTAATTGTGATATTTAGACGTACTCGTTCGCTCAGTGCTCATTTATTCGACATTCCCAGCCGACACCTCAGATCCCTCGCACGCACGTCTCGTCTCGTCGCGCCCTGCCTATCGTCAACGTAGGACGGACGTTCCTAACGATGAGGATGAAGGGACACTGGCACGGCAAAGTTGCTCCAAGTCGTCTCGCTCTATGCGTGAGGGTCCGGTATTTGGGCTGTTGCATGCTTGGCACTAGATCTATTTGGTCAGCGAGGATATACGGTTGATTTTGGGCAAACATACGGCAGTGGTCGACGGAGCATTAATGCCTAAGCGGCGGCTGCGTTTATAGAAAACGTACGGATATGGCGTTCACGGTAGAGAGCGATCGCCAGGCTCCAAAGTTGGGTGTATGTCTGTTTCTGGTCTACATCCACCATCTGCTAACCCTCCCCATAGTTCATGCTGGTTCATGTCAAGGACGAGGGCATAATGAACCTTGCCCTATGTAAATTGATTAATCACGATGCAGCGTTCAGTCTTCAAGCTAGCTGACGCACCAAAAGGCCCTCTTCTTCCTCGCCCCATCGACGACCAGTTCTTAGGCTCGCAAAGCCGTCGCGCCTATGCCACATGGAGCATGTCGGGTGATTCGAGTGAGTCCTAAGACCGCAGGGGGGGGGGTTAACTGAACGTCACGGTGGAAGCTGCGTCGTAGCGGTTGAGGGCGCTGTGTTTGTAGAGAATCGAGATAGGGTGAATGGTGGATCATGGAAGGAAGGAATCCCGGGCCGGGCAGGTAAAGCCGAATCCCCACACTCACGCTCATGTTAGACGTTCGCGTGCAAGACAACTTTTTTGATTCTAATTCTTACTCGCCAGCTAGGATTGCAATGACCAGACGATAATTGTAACATTGGCCACTCAACGCGGACTCTCCGGCCTACTACATCGTCAATTCCGTATTCAACGCGATAGACCAACTCGACCTGGGAACTTCATTGATGGGCTATAGCTCTCAGAAGGACAAGGAAGGGTACGTAGCACTCAACGCTCAGGAATTTAGTACTGCTAACACGACTCCCGTTTTATTAGCCAGGCCAAACGAACTACTAGTAATATGGAACATAGGTATCGCCTCTGCAGAATTCGACGCTACCAGGCAATCGGTGCTTGCAAATCGATCTCAGCATCTATAGGCGCGCTCGAGTACCTTTGTATGAGCGCCACATAGGTGCGTTGCCGGTTTCTATTTTCGGACGCCACTTTACTCACAAAACGACAGTTTTCGAAACCGACTACACCGACTCCTCGACCTCATAGGCGCCTGTATGACACCATAATTTGCCCACGTCAAGTGTTTCTGAGTCCCCGTAGGCTGCCATTGTGGCACAAAACCACAGTCTGTCCCTCAACGTGCAGCCAAATGCATTTTCCATCGAAACTTACAATGGCCTTAAGCAGGCCTCGTAATTCAAGGCTTTACGCTCCTAGTATGATACGGTGAGCATGTAAAAACGTTCAGCTTACCGGCTAATATTTACTCAGTTCTATACATATATATGACAAATTGAACGACGGCAAAAGTCAATGCGAGGCCACAGGATCTCATAGAATGGGCATGTAAGGTACTAACTTACATTCGAACAGGCCACGTCTAGGTGCATTGATGTTTTCGTTTGAAATTTATCGACACCACTGATCATGAGCTTGGATTTAGGTCATTCTTCAAACCGCTCCCGCAGACCTCTGGACCATTCTCGAGCCTGTCCACGATGCTACGCACCCCATATCAAGCCCCACGTACCCTTCTTTGGTCCTCATTATCGCATATCGCTGCGGACGCATCTATCCAAAATCGATCGGCCCTCCGTAGCGCAATGCGTTTTGATGGATAGTGAACATTTTCCAACGTTCGCGTTGCCAAGTACCAACCCTATCCAGGCTCTCATCCTGGGCCAAATCACGTCATGTATTCTACGCAAACGACTCGGATGACAATTTTGATAGCAAGACTGACGAACAAGTGGCGAAACGAGCGAAGAAGCCTTGAAAACGCTAAGGTCAGCTCCATCTAGATGTTGACTTGCTCTTACTGTTACAGCGCTTCACCGCCGTAAAGACATCTTTGACGCTATTGACTAGGTGGGCCATATGCGTCACTTATTGCAACTGAATCGACCTAACTTTGCAAACAGACAATGTTGTTGTTCGCCCGCGTACTGATGAACGCGCGAACGACTTGGGGAAAATCACGGTGCCAACATATATTCCAGAGCCGTGGTATATTTCCTGGTTATAACGTCGGCGAACCTTGGGAATCGAGGAAGCAAACGAGTATGTCCCCTTTTTCACTTTGGTTCATTTGTCCATACTGACTTGGACACTTCAATATCACGCTCACTGGAGACCCACAGCTGGCTTCTCTAGATGGCCTAAGTGCATGATGATTACTTTGTAGTACGTAGATATATTTCTAACTAATGTCGTATACTGTTACCAATCTCCTGTGTATATATGTATGTATGTAGAGTCCAAGGAATTGATAGATCAGTGGATGAAGATATCAACGTCGTCTTGATCCTCCCCCATCCTTTCCACCCGGAGCGCGCCCCCAGAATAAATAACGGCGTCCATGCTGGAAGTCTGCGCCGAAAAAGTTTGAACATTCCGGACGGAGGACTAATGCGAGAGTATGAACCTAGGAACCTAGGTTGGTTTAACATCAAAAATTCAAGATTCGAAGGAAAGAGAAAGACTACCTTTTCGACATATCTTCCCCTAGCCGGACCCGCGCGCGTGTTTCGTCTTACCGTCAACCTTGGATGACCGTCAACAGTGGTCGATGTGCGCGATCGTAGAGAGCATGAACATATTCGAGTTGAGTAGTTGTATGCGTGAAGCTGTATTTGGCGCAATTGAACTGACTCTTGTCGACGCCGATATACGGTCGGCAGCATTTTCGAAGTAACGCTGTGCGTGTTGGATTAATTATGATACAACGTCCAATCGTGGCGAACGTACCAATCCAATTGTTACTGAGCGCTGAGCGCTGAGAGCCCATCACATGCCTTCCTCTTTCCCCTTCCCATTCCCCAGCCGATCGCCAACGCATACGTCCGAAAAGTCATCGCGTCCATCCTTGTCGAATCTATGAGCCCTGGGAAGATAGCTGGCCGATGAACATGTTGCGGGTAGTTCGTTCCCTGTGACTTCCAGAAACCTGGGAGAGAAATGAGCCAGCGCATCCATGAATAATTTGAACGTAGATACCATGAGTAAAGCAGTGCATCATTGAAGGTGTAAGCTTTCCAGCGCGACGGGGAGCAAATGTCACAGTGGTATCTTCGACCAGGAGCACAATCACGAGCGATATGGTTGGAGTCCTAAACGAGTCCGTCAGAAACAATGGACTAGAGCTTTCTGTTGGACATACCATGCAACAGCTTCCCATCATTGGGATTTTCAAGACGTGATGGAAGCCTAAGTCTGTCATCTCTTCCATGATCCTCCCCTAGGTGGACTTTCGCGTGGTCATTTCGTCTTTTCCTTCTACATGGGATGGTCGTCATGTATGCGTGACTGCAATGTCTTTGGGTCCAAGCCATATAGGCGTGCTGTAACGTCGGAGGATCCACATCCATCGTGTTCTCAAACGACGTGGCACGCTGAACCTGTCAGTGACTATGCCCTCCCCCGTTTTGACACCGTCCACCCGCCTCGTCCGCCAATGATCTTCCCGTCCCGTCTTCCGACTATATGAAAACGGTTTGAGATGTAGGGGTTGAGCTCGGGCTCGGTTGCCATAGGAGGCGATGAGGAAGACGGGGAATAAAGGACGAGGACAGATCGTTGAAATTGAGCGGGGCTGGCGCGTCTTCGTCTTCCTGCGCCCGCGCCGGGACAAATGGGACAGGTCGTCGTCATTACGCGGGATCTTGGCGTTGGATGTGACGGCTGGGGAGGAAAGACGATCTGCTCAGGATGGCGGACCATATCTTCAGCTTCATCGTCAGAGAGTGTTCCGGAAATGGACGCAGCCCACGTGTGTACGACACTGTTGGGGCCCATGATGCTTGATAGTGCTAACGATGGATGTGCGGGGGGATACGTTTCGTAAAGGAAGTCCGCGTGAAGTAGGAGGGAGGATAGACTGATGGTGAGTTTCCGCTTTGAAGGAGAAGTTTTTTCATCGCTGAAGGGTTCCTCCAATGGCGGTTCATCGTGCTCGTGAAGAGAAAGTAGATTGAGCTCGTCCTCGCCCTCTTCCTTCTCCTCTTCGTCAGTATCTTCTCCTGAAGTTTCGGGTTCGACAGAAGAGGCCAAAGAAACTGCTTCAGGTTCTGCCTTTATCTCCTCTTGCAGCGACTCCTCGAGAGGGGCTGACAGTTCTCTTTCCGAAGGTGGTTCCTCTACGATATCGTCCGTAATGGTGGGTAAGCTGTTCAAAAGAGAATGTAACATGCCGTCTTCATCCTCTTCGTCCAGTTTGCGAACCTCGTCTTTCCGTGCCAGGATGACGGCGGCAGCGAGGTAGACGATAATGACCGGAGGGCGACATAGCAGATAGTCAAAGACGTGCTGGATGAGGCGTAGGGTGGGCATATCATGCGAGAACAGAGTGAGGATGTTGGAAAGCGCATAGAACGGTAATGGAGAAACCCTGGGAAGTGATGAGTATTCGGTTGGATAGAGATGTGTTTTGATTACCGTTCGAGAGTTGCGAGTAGTCTGGGTCGGCCACTCGAAGGAGGTTTTGCATTACTCTAAGCAAGTCAGTTGAGAGGTAAACTGCACGCTGGAAACGCACCGAACTAGACCGAGCACTGGTTCCAGTCCAGCGCCCATTGAATCTCGTATGCGATGGAGACTGAGCTTTTCAGCGCACGCCAGCTGCAGCTCAGAGGGCAGCGTGGGGAATATCGCGGTAATAATGTCATGATATCCCTGCGAAGATGTTAGAATTTCATCCTATGAACGTTGGAAGTACTTGCCTGGAAATAGCTCAGCTTTGGACGTTTGCGAAATAAGGATACGAGCAGTTGGTTGAGCTCTTGCTGCAGTTCTTCACGATCTCGCTTTTCGTCGTCTTGGAAATAGTCAGAAGGAGGATCCAGATGCGTACCGACGCAGTTCACCTACGGGATAAAGTACGAAGCTGCGGTCGGTGTCGAGACGAATCTGGCGTTCATCGTCGTGCGCGTCCTGCGATATCTGTTCGTTGTCGTCGATGACAGTGTCCGGTATACCTAGCAGTTTAGGCCTGTTCCGAGTGAGTAACTGCGGACATCAACTACTATTATACGCACCATATTCGCTGCCTTTCTTCTCCAAAACCTCCAGAAAATAAGCTAGTCTTTTTGTATGTTTCCCAGTCAATTTCTTGCTCGTCGAGGAGGGGTTTGAGTTCAGTCGACATGAAAGCCTAAGGCAAGAGTCCATGGCTTACATAAACAAACATTATACTTTCTCTTAACCAAGCTTCGCAATAGGGAGTATTAGCTGGCATCTAAAAGTGGTTTCAGCGATCAAAATCGGTGGAATGGCCAGCGCTCATTGGACGAGAAAGGGTTTTTTGTTGGCTAGAAGTACTTTCAGAATTCAGCTAATACTCCCTAATGTCGACTACTTACGATTCTCAAGGCCTCACGCTTCAGGTGAATATCCAGTACGCTGTGCCGCAAAAATAAGGAGACGTGGAAAGGTCCTGATTTCTCGCAAACACTTTCCAGATGCATTATACGCCACTCGGAGTGATGCCATAAGCTGCACCCGCCGATACGAGACAGGAGGCGTCGACAGAACTGCCATCTCCGAATATGGAACCTACCACTGCCAGTGAGACTTATCATTTTCCTTCTTCTATTCCATACTGAGCTTGTGAAGCATTTCCATATACAGATGCTGAGCTGGCCGAAGCCGGTCTTTTAGGCGATGGTGAGCCCCTCAGTCTTTGTGCATGTCTACGCCACACTTACCATCTTCCCTTATAGGAGTATCTGATCTCGCCAGGAATGCGATTGCGACCATGAGAGAGCATCCGGATATGCTGAGCGAGTCCTTCAATTTATTTCCGCGTCTCTACCACACTTATCACCTTCCGTCCAGAACTCTCCATTTTCGCTCTCCAATGCATTAACTTCAAGGGCTCCAGCCTGACGCCCCTCGACTCCCCGACCTTGAGCGATACAACTGTGGCGTCGTCAAATACATACATCGTCAGGGACACCACCGTTGTCTCGAAGTACGACCCCGACGAGTACGAGAGGACGTCCTACTATCACGGTATCGCCGGTAAAAGCGATCACCCCGCACTTATCTACCGTTCAGATATGTTTACTACGCTCTTCCCCAAGCCCGTCGGCCAACATATCCCGGTCAAGTCGATTCACGGAGTCTTCGACACTCCGCTCAATCATGCCTGGGACACAGTCTGTCGAGAGGTTTCTGGCCTAATCAACGCTCGAAACATCCCTTCTAGTTCGTCCATTAGCCTTGCCCGCTTCATAACCCGTACTAGAGTGCTAGGAGAGGAGGATGTGAAGAAGAGTATCGGCCCAGTCGTCATTTGGATCGGCGTCAATCCTGGTTCTATCTCCTCTGATACCGCCCATGATATCTCCCAAGAGATCCTTGCGCTTCTACTGAAGAATGAAGTCGAGGATGTTGTTGTGGAATGGCGCGAGTCGGTCACACGGATGCTGTAATCTCCCCTAGGCAGAACCGAACGCTCGGGGCCTCGCTTAACGGAGGCTGGTAGATACCATAAGTTGAATGTCAGCATTTCATTCCATGAATGTGAAAAGCCGCTTATATTACCTCAACTTGGCGTGTTTGCAAAATAGGGATACGAGCAGTTGGTTGAACTCCTGCTGCAGTTGTATGTGATCATGAGCGGCTCGTCCCATGCTCCACCTGCAACTAACGTCTGCCAAAACGGCATGGCGCCCGACGCTGCAATAGACTCCCAAGCGAGCCCCAGCAGGCCAGAAACAGGATCGGAAACCAGTCCCGATGATATCACGTCGCATACACCGAACACTTGGTCTGGCACAGAGAAACCAGCCATCTGGATGGTATCCTTGCCTAGGCTTCCGGATGCTGCGCCCCTTCCATATGTTATTTTGAAGGCTCCACTGGAGTTGGTGTATGTTGACGATGAGGTGGTGTCGAAAGTTGGAATACTGGAACATCCAGAGGCGCAATTGCTGTCGGCCACCCAAAGATCACTGTGGAAATATAAGGATGGGCGGTATGGCGGAAAAGAAGAAGAACGTACGCAGATCCAGTATCTAGAATGACATTAACAGAGCAAGCCTTACAATGACATAGTGCTCAGCTTGGCTCTCAATATCTCGATTAGAAATCGCGTGTCCAGTTAGCACTGGTACACATCGTGTCGGCCGTAGCATGAGAACATGAGTCTCAGCTTGCGGGTGAGCAGGAAGAAGGCGGGGCGCCGTCGTTGAAGCTGCTGAGTACTCATTAGTTACTCCGAGTCATTGCGTGAATTAAAGAAAGGTCGTTGTTACTAATACCTTGTTCGGTGATGGACTCGTCGTCAGCCTCATAACATGTCTTCCTTCTATTCATCAGGCACTTCCCATACTGACACAAGATGTCCCACATAGGCTTTTGCTCGAGCTCGGTTGGTCGATAGAGGATATCATGAGTGAGTGAGGTTACAGGTGGTATGGTGTCAAAATCAGTCAGGATAACGAGGTCGTCTTCGGTGCTGTCATCCGTGGGGTCTTCTTGAGAATCTGGTGTGCTACCCAGTGAAATTAACATTGGTTTATCACAAGAGAATTGTAGAGGCATTACTCACCCATCTTGTTCCACTGCAGTGTCCGCGTCGCCAGAATTACACACATTCTTCGTGTTTGGAAAGTGGGAAGGCGACAACCATTGAAGAAGCTTAGACCAGTAGTAAACAACAAACCGAGAATCTGTAAAGTGGTTCGGGAAACCAATTAGAGAGGACGTGACTTGCTGTGCAGATAGCTCCCTTCGAGCATTCATCTGGTTCAAGGTCTTGCAATTGAGCAGGAGGCGCCTGCAAGTCTCTTCATCTTGAGACATGACACTCCCATAAGTTAGGTTCGATACAGCAGCTGTCAGTGCGCTGACAACTACGGCAGAGTCGAGAGAGGATTTTGCGGTTGAGTCAGACATGTAAATGCTGAGCGCCATCCCAAGCGACCCAGATCCGACAAACTTGGCATCTGTGCTCCTGATGCTCAGCGCTCAACTCTGAGGAACGCGGAACCATGCGGAACGATTGTCCCCCTCCTGCCATTATTCCTTTTGTCGAACATGTTCCATGGGCACGTAAGTCACCTCACATCGTGCCTGGTATCCGAACGTTTGAACGTCCAGTATAAGTGGATTACTCACTGTGTTCACGGGTATCCCCAAGTACTTTATAAATTGTAACTGGAGGGCGCGTCCGGATCCGCTCGCGCTGGCGGCAATCTTAGCCTCCCCAGCTTCACGCATTGCATTCTTTGTGAATAAATTCAGAATAACTGTATGTGCGCCACATCTAATTTGTCATACCCTTCATCTTTGTCTCTGGGGGTGTACGAAAACACTGCTAGAGTGTGCTGCTAGAATTCTCTCGTTTGAAATATTGATATCGATCATGATTACTCTCGATATCACAGAGTACTATCGAGCGACTCCATCCTCATTGGCAACATTGATGCCACGTAGGAAGGTCGTATTCTGAGTAGTAATGGATGAATCTCGCCTCCTCTCATAGCAAACGTAAGCCACTCACAACGTTAGAAGTCTCGTTCTTGTTATCGTTTCCTCTGGCAACGATACCACCATAGATTCCAGCGGCGCTGGCTAGATAAATAAATAATGAGCTCTTGTCGTGTATCTCATACATGCTTAGACATACTATGCCGGAAATCAAGGAAGACACCAGGAACAGGCTCGCACGTACTGACGTCGATGAGTCGGATGTCGACGTACATGTCTACATCCACCTGTCCCTCCCGAACATCCCAGCGCACAAACTCTCCTTCAACATCTGCAAAATATTGAGTGTCTGCTCATGGAAAGGCCGGGAGACGACTCACAGTGAGGACCCTCCGTCGTGACGCAAGACGTGTTCCTAGAAAACAGAATCGATGTAGAGTCGGTATCGTTGGTGACACCAGTCAAGTTCGAGTAGTGGTTCGTGGCGAGTACGTCGTCCAAACCACACTTGGAAGGGACGTTGGAGCCTGTTCGATAGCGTCAAAGAACTATCAGCGCATGTAACAGAGCCGACTTACGAAGAGCCAGTATCTGAGTACAGCACTTAGAGCCAGGAGAAAATGGGGGTTCAACAACAACGGCAACAGTCCCGTCCGCGGAGTCCTCGGGCCCTTTGGCGATGGCTTCCGCATTATTCTCACTACGATCCAACAGTTTCTCCAGGACACGTACCAGGTTACACTGCGCCGGTAACCGAAGCGGAGAGCGACAATCTACTAGACATGCAGGAATGTATGCACCACGTTCGATGAGGTTGATAGATATATCGGCGTTGCGGTACGGGATGATCAGGTGAAGGGATGCAAGACCAATGTAGTCTCGTCGGTTGATGTCGACACCCTCGTCAAGTAGAGTTGCAACGCTGGCAGAGTCACCCGATGCAGTGGCTGTGAAGAACTTCTCAGAAGGCCCAATGTAAACCTGTTCGCTCCATTCTCCCTCGTCGATAGGATTGAAACTTCCTGACATGCTTTGCCTCCCGGGATCTTCTTGAATGAACCTTAATAGTATGTCATATTAACATACGAGCGACGAGCCTGACGATTTATGACTAACTTTATGCGCCCGCGAATGTATTGTTTGTCCTCTTCTTTCTGCAGAGCTCTCTCATCATCGTCAATCGGTGTTGGGCAGTGCTAACCAAGGCAGATCAGGAAAGTGCCGCCAAACTTAAGCGACTAACCTCGCAACAATCTCCGAGACAATCTTCAATGGAGCCGAAGAATGCAGCATGTCGGTGCAATCGCCGTCCTCTGTTCTTTGGATTGAATGTCGCTGAAAAACAATAAGAATGATGACTTTTCAAAGAATTGGAATATGTATTCACAATTCATGCCCAAGTCGGTCTGATGCACCAATTTATCGATCCGTCGTGCATCCCAGCCAGGTCCGTAAGGAATGTGAAGCCAAACGACACCATAGCCATTCATTTCGAGTTCGCCTATAGACATATCGGCATTCAGTTTGCCTTTGAGCTTCCTTCGGTAGTTATTGTTCCTGCGGTTATCCCCAGGCCGCCCTCTCAGTCGGTGTCGAGATCTCAGAAATCTGTCCAGTTCGGTACTCTGTTTCATTTGTTCGAAGACAAGAAGACGTGCGAGTCCTTCAACCCGAGCAATGGGGCGTTCAAAAATCTGAGGTGGTTGAGCTTTCAGTGATGGGATATAATTAGGAAATTCTTACTGTTGGGTCAATATCCGCACGTCGTAGCGTGGGTACATAGATTTCAAAGTCGCGAGCAGCGTACTTGGCAAGACGGACTTCATAGGAGGGGGAGCGCCGGGTCATATCGACAGTGTTGCACTGGCGCATCATGGCTACAATGGCTCGAGGGTTGGCCCACACGCGGGCACCTAATTGATTTGCATAAGTAGACTGATAGTTTAATACTAAGTAGTTGAACGTACCATCGTAAGCACAGCAGGGGGCATCAATGTCAAATCCGGTTAAAATCTCTGACAAAGAACGATACAATCGGAGGACGATTTGCACAGAACGATAGGGATATTGAGCTAGGGATATTTGTAAACAAGAACAATGTGGAAGGGAAGTTTGTGCTGACAATGAATTGAGACGGTATGTTTGGTACGGACACAAGTGACATCCCACGGAACCGAGTCTCTGACAGCCTCATAGATCTTGACAATCTTGGCTTCGGCTTGCTCTGGTGTAAGACCCCAGAGAAAGACGTCGACATCTGATGTGGGATAGGCATTGTTGTGGTAAAACTCTCTGATGGCTCTCTTGGATATGGCGGTAGATTCGGGGAGAGGCGTGAGGCAAGCAAGGACTGACCCTCCGGCGGCGACGATGTTGTCCCATTCGGAAAGCTGGGAAAGGGAACCCTCGGAAAAGATGGACCAGTTCTTCCTAAACGATTCCAAGTCTGGCACCATACAAGGGGCGCCGTCGTCGCGTCTCTTGTCGGAGGATAGAGGCATCACGTAGTTGCCGTCCAAGTTGTCGGCGTCGTTCACGACTCGGGCGTGGGTCTTGAAAATGGTGTCTGGTGCACTGAATACATCTACGAGGCCGACATACGGGTTTTGGAGACGCTGATTATTAGGATCCGTCGCGAAGAGGCGCCTGAGTGCGGCTTCGTCTTCGAGTGATGGTCGAAGTGCATCACCAAGTGGAATGCCGTGCTGTATACGCTGGATAAACGCATCCCCTTCAATCGTTTGGTTGGACATGAACAAGTAAAAGGAACACAATGAACGGGGTGTTGACGGGGTGAGCGATATGTAGCGTAGATGTAGGTTTCAATGCCAGTGACCCTGCGTATTAAGTTGCTTTCATACGCCGTTTATCGATACCGGTATTAATACGAGTTGCCTTTTTTAGAATACCACGGCGTAACCACGCTGTAGCCTGTATCACTTCGACTGTTCGACATCATCAAGATAGGAAGCCTGGTACAGGCATAGGTTTATTAGCATAGATAAATTGTAAAAAGCGATAATTACCAAAATGGAATAACATGTGACCTCGGCAGGTACTGCTTGTTCAATCGCATTGAGAAGATCAACCTTATATTAGCCACTGGAAAGACCGTCGAGTGAGGGAGCCTTTGACCAACGAATTTTGTCGTTGACTCGCCTAGTCCCAAGGGGTGGTCGATCGTGAAATCGGCTACACAAATCTGGTCGCGTGGGCCTCGCGTGTTTTGCTGATGCGTGCTCGGCTGCCAGTTTGCCGCCCACTCTTTGGCCACAGCGTATCTTCGCAGCTACGATATGCAGGATACAAATATATGCTCTCATCGGAGTAATAAGAAGTGGCACGAAATATAACGCTCATTTTTGAACCTTCTTTTCTCATTGAGAGTGTTGCTACCATTGTATTTTGTGTACATCTGTATCTGTCACTGAAAAAAATAAATTGGCCACTGAGGGACACCTTGTAACAGTAAATACTATATTTCTTGACAATGGTGCACTGTAATCCGCCAGAAACTGACTGACTGGGTGGCGCACCACCGAGCGCTGCCATTTGATGATCACTCAGAAACGTGAGACCCACGCGACCAGATTTGTGTAGCCGATTTCACGATCGACCTCTCCTTGCCTAGTCCTAATGTAGATCACTCAGGTTCAGTCTAGCGGCACGATATCATTGTTACTTCGGGACACAGCGAGGGAAAATACGCCAGGAATGCACCGTCAATCGGGATCCGGAACAGATTTTGCGTACACGCCCAGGCTCACTCACGCCCACTCACACTCAAGTCCATTTCGTTCCTTCCGAGGCATAACAGATTAGACAAGAATATCAACATATGAAATTTTCTGCACAGTATGCCACATTTTGAACACACTGCTGCTATCCTTTCATTCATATTCATAAAAATTGAATCTACAACAAATCAATATATCTGGTAAGTGGGCATCGATGGTATTGGGGATAAAGGACTAGGCAGCGTCAACCGTTTCTCCATCTCCTCCTCTATTTTCTGCCGTCGCTTGTCTTGACGCTCCTTCTTTTCCTTCTTCTCTTGATGCTGCTCCTCAATCCATGCCTCTATGCCTTGTACTGCCGCCCCAGGCGTCTTCTTGTGGCCTAGCAAATATCCCTGCAGCTCCGCTGTCGAAAACACGTTGGCAGGGATCTTCTGTGCAAACCGCTTCGCCAAATCTGTCGCCTTCTCCACAATGTCGAACTCCGCCAGGCGTCGGTCGGGGAAGAAGCGCATATAGAGTGCCTCAGCCTGCTCCTGCGTGGCTAGTCTGTATTCAACCTTTCGGTCGATCCGTCCGGGGCGTAACAGTGCAGAATCGAGGCGGTCAATGTAGTTGGTTGTGGCGAAGAATAGCTTGCCCTCCTCACTCCCAACTCCATCTATAACGTTCAAGAGCCCGCTCATGGTGACGAGAGAACGACGAGGTGGTGGCAGATATCCACCCATGCTGATGACGTTGTCCTCCGCTTCACGAGATGGGAAGGCACAGTCTATATCTTCAATGAGGAAGATGGAATGCTTCGGAACGGCGGAGGCGGCTCGTTGAAGGAAGCTATCGTCAACACTGGGGCATAATTAGTACAGGTATCGCTAGCTATGAATGATAGACATACGATTGAGACGCCAAGGAGAGGGAATATATCTCAAAGCCCATTTCGCCTGCCAGAGCGTATATGGTGGAACCTGCACGTTCATTTAGCAATGATAGATGATGCAATATTGTACCAGCACTCACTTTTGCCAGTACCCGGAGGGCCATAGAGTAGAAATCCAATGCGGTGTGGAATGCCAGCCTCAATATACCACTCTTCAGAATCGACGAATTCTTGCGCGTCTTGAAGGAGTGAATCTATCACTCCGTCGCGTAGGATGATGGATTCAACTGGACGACGAGGTTTCCGCTTGACGTCGCCCCACACACCTCCGCTGGGATGATATGCATGACGCATCTTCCGGATTCGCCTCTGGTTAGTGCATATCAGGAAATTGATTGCAAAGGGATGAGATGTACCATGGGCTCCACCGAGTGAACGATAACGTTTGGTTTGTTGACGATTGTGTAGCTTTTCCGTGCCTCCTCTACCATGTCGGCGAGAACATCCATCTTGAGTGTATAAACACTGAGCTGACTGTAGCTCAGTATATGACAAGGGGGTTTCGTGATATTCACGTTATGTGGATGGTCCCAGGAGCCTGCGAGCCTGCACCTGCATGTTGTCCGCCGTACGATTCGGCTGAGCGATTGATTTCAAGCCAATATCCTTTCCAACGGAAAAGTTGAGGCAGGTGGTAAGTTGGCACGTATTCTGCGTTGCCTTTCGCCATGTTATCAGGTCCATTCTCGACGCTCCATTCGCGCTTTGAGCTTTTCGCGCTGACACGAAAGTCTCTTGACCGAATCCAGACCTTTTCTTGGGTCTGTACGATACGTTACGATGAGAATGAGAACGAGCAGGGGAACACGCACCAGGAAATGTAGTATCCACTCATACGCCGGATCCCCTTTGTCAAAATGCGCCGTCATCGAGTACTCTGTCACATCGTCAAACTAGGTAATGGCACAAAAAGCAGTGTACGCACAGAACCTCACGCGCTCCATCAACCAGTACCATAGACGTCTCCCGACTTCGATAAGCGACCCGAAGACCAATAACATCGTGCTATTTCCGAGGTATGATTCGCCTGAGAACAATGCTCCCAACAAGAAGATGCCCATTGAAGAGGGAGAAGAGGGGTCCATCGCAACACTAAAGGGATATCGCATCGAATTCATGATCGTCGCGAGAGGCTGAGTGTCGACGCCTGCCGAGGAAGCAGACGCTGACGTATCCCTTGAGTATCCCCCGCTCAAGTGCCACGCTTTGAAGATCTGAAGATGTGCAGGTAACCGCGGTAGTCTCCCCCGTCAGACCAATTTCTTGAAAAGAAAAAACGGAGGGAAAAAATGGGCATACTGCGGTGCTTCCTTGGACTAAGTACATACTAGTACATACTGTCTATTGAATTTTAAGTAGAAGGGTCCAGACCCGGACCGCTGGCACCATCACGTGCGCGTTGAACGTCAGACGCAGCGTCAGACCTCACCATAACAGGCTTGTCGTGGGCAAGGGACACACGGGCCCGCTCATTCTGCGATAACATTTGGGTGTCCTTGTAGGACAAAAATAAAACTCATCTTGATAGTGAAGAAACTCACACTGGGTGCCTCAATCTCGAACTCAAGTCCAGATTCGGCAAGAGAAAGTGAAAACTCGGTTTCGCTTCAGGGTCCGCCGACGGCTGTGCTCCTACTAAATATGGGGATGTCCCCCATATGGTAATCGCGCTGAGCGGGAGAGGCGCACATTGATTGCCGGACCAAAGGAGTGTGGCGCCTCATGTCTGTTCGCTCTCATCCTGGCCCGTCTGTCAAATCTAATATATTAATATCCAGTGGGCTCCCACTGTATATGTATTCACGAAAGCTATTCAACAGCATGACCACCTGTAAGATCCATACATTGGGCTTTGCTAACATTTAACACAGATCCTGCCAGTGTAATTTCGTTTGGGATGTTGTCTCGGACAGCCATCGTGTTGGATACATCACGGCATACTCTTGCACTGCAATGCTCGCGAAGGTATGTTTGGCATCTATCTCCAATGCTTGTATCGACCATTTCTCTTCCCTAGCTAGATATGGAAGCTCAAAGGGAACTATCTCGCGAAAGGTATATACTTACTTGCTCAATGTTACACTAAGAATTGTGCTAATGTTCACCTTGTGTCCAGACATTGTTACGGTACCAGTCCTTGTTTCAATTCATCGTAGTCTAGCTTATTGCCGGGATGAGCTCTTGCTCACGACGGGTCACCGTGGCATGTATCAACTTGTATTGCTTATTTTACACTAAGTTCGTCAGTTTGTTAGATCGTGTATATGCTGCATCGGCGCCGTGCCACCCAATGTGAGTTTTTTCACCTATCAAAACGAGTTTTATTTTTGTCCAATAAGGACACCCATAATAACACAGTGACTCTGGCTCAGATACCTTGCTGTGTTCTGGACTGTTATTGGTTTTAGTCGTTAGGCGTGCATACGGACGGGAATGTCTAATGGAATATAATTCACTGCTGTTTGTAAGTGGGCATTGCTGGGGACGGCATATTCGATCGGTCACGATAGAATGGCCTCTGTCTTTGCTCTGCCATGGGTAACAGTACTGAAGAAGTACTCAAATTCCGTCGTCTCTTTTTCAAATGCCCCTTCGAGATTATTACGTTGATACTCGAGCTTGTCTTACTCAGCATGGACTACTGCGATGGCGACGAGTCGTTTTGGTATCTGGTCGACGTGGAGCGCGATGCGCCTAGGACTAAGCTGGTTTGGCTGGGAGATGGAGCGGGTGAAGGAAGAGTCATGGGATCTGCGCAGATCTGCTGTCAGGTATGCCATTCTTCAACGGTATTCGTCATCTAATATCTTCTAAGTAGGCAGTGTCTGCTAAAGCTGAAGGTGGAATCAGCTGACATTAGGTTCTCCCTCGCTATCAGAGGTCATTCTGAGTCACGGATGGGCTAGAGACAAATTTACTATCGGGCCCTGGGCATCAGACGGACGCTTGGAGCGCTTTACGAAGGTTGAGGGAGGAGGCATATGCAATACCACTGGGAGCCGCCACTCACTGAGAGGCAGAAGTTGGGAAGTAGATCTCACACTTAACGAGTACGATCCACCTGTGGACGTTATTGTTGTCACTACGCAAGACTCTGATAGCCCAAGACGTCGGAGGGATTGGAAGAGTCCTTTTTGGAGGCTTCATCCGTGGGGCTAACAGGTATGTTCAAATACGAATGCTGACCGCAGAGAAATAACGACAGTGCTGTCTTATAGAATCTACTAGGCACAGGGGGTATTTCGCGTTGGGTGGATAACGGATGCATGACAGAGAATGCGCTGAGGGTAGCAGATCGAAAAGAGTACGAAGCGATGCAAGCAGGCAGGGCGATGGGCAGGCTTGAGGACTTTCGCTCTGGACAATTGTGGAGGAGATTTTGGAATCAATTTGAACGTTATGGATGGGTATTCCGTGTAAGTAACCGCTATCTAGCGAACGAGATTCGATATCTAGCAATATATGTAACAGCAATTCATAACTCACTAATGTCCATTTGAGGGCTCACATAAATTGGGGGTGGAGGGGGTTCGGTGCTCAAAACCGTCGGAGACTGGCGACAAGTTATCGCGGTGCTGGATAGACAAATATGGGTGTTGAAGTAGTATAGTTCTTAGCAGCGTGAAACCTTTTGGAAGGGTGATAAAGCAGTGCTCATGTCTTTAATTAGTTGAAGAACTGCCGGCGATATACTCTCGCACAGCGGGCCATACTCCTGCTTCGTGAAGAATAACACAGTACGTCTTCAGCTCGGTTTGGATACGCTTACCTGCAATCTGGACGTCTAGGGAAAATGTCTACGACCTTTCTGCACGACTGATCTATACTCTCACGTATCTGGCTACACTCCTGCTCCGAGAAGAACTCAGTGCGCACCACTTCTACTCAATTCAGTCACGCCGACCTGTTCACTAGACGAATCGTAGACCATATTTGCTTGTCTGCGTATCGCGCAGCTCAATCAGTATGTCCGTCGCGCATTCAAATTTCCGTATCATTGAACGTACTGTAGCATCGATGCAAAAAATTGAGATATACATCGGCAACAACTACATTCGCGAGGCGCCCAGCGCTTCATTTGATCGCCAGAAATGGGAAGATGCGATCCTCGATTGGGCAACCGGCTGCGTTAAAGAACAAATTGGGCGCCTTCGCGCTATCCTGGGCTACGTGCCACAAACTTGGTACATTCTGTAAGTTAGCTATACCATATTAACGCGTACGTCCTGCTGAATATCGGCGAGGGCATTGAATCGAACCGATCGTGATCGTGAGCATGGTCACCGCACCATGCGTGCCTTCGACGACGATGGCCTTCTTGTATGGACCGCGCACTGCAACGAACCGAGACACGGCAACCATCTGTCCTGTGCCAGTTGGGAATGGAAGAGTAGCGTGGTGTACACTGAGGCTGATTTTGCCGTGGGATATGTGGGTAGCCGGGAACTCGTCATGTAGCTGGAATGCTTATAAGGACGCGAGGAAGGAATCACTTGGATTGATAGAGATGTAATCCTAGGAGCGTGAAGGATAATTGTGAAATGCAATATTTTGAATGGCGATGCTCAATTTTGCACGATAACGTGATCGCTCCAAGTTCATCGACAGCACTGAGCACAGCCACCATGTGCGACGGTCACATTCACTTACGCGCAGTAGTTGCCTCTGTAGTCCCGCGCACTCATCTCCATAATTCATTGTAGTGCGTCACTTTCCATTATGATTACATTTCTAATACTCCCACTTGTAGCTGTAAAGATGGCCGACCTATTGATATCCAAGCAACGGCCGAAGCTTCCCCTCTCTCCCTTCCCTACGGATTTCCCTCCACCCGCACTCCTTTCGCAAAGGCGTCTTTCCTCCCTGTGCATCACGAGAACGATTTCCCCCGGCTAGAGGAGTGACATCTTGTCTTAAAGCTCCTGATGTTCAGCGCTTAACTCAGAAGCCATTTCCTTCATCGTTGAGGAACGCGGAACCATGCGGAACGACTATCCCCTTCATGCCATTATTCCTTTTGTCGAACATGTTCCACGAGCACGGACGTCACTTCGCATTGTGCCCGATAAGGTCCATCGCCAGGTTGAGGGGAAAGTACGTCCGAGTCCCTGGGAGTAATCAGCACCGAGCCGTCAAAGAACAGAATCGTTGCCAATACTGATGTAAAGAATCATACCGTTCGAACTACGGGTTAATCCACCCAATTTCGTAAGTTCTCGCCTCACAGATATCCTATCGGCGTGTAGAGACAATCATCATCAGAATTATGCCAAATTCTTAAATTTGTAGGGGAGCGCCTACAGAATTTGCATCGAGTGCTGCATCGCAAGTGCGCAGGTGCTACCATTTCTACGAGAAAGCTACGTATTGGTGTTCCCGATGCCATCATCCTGGGCCAACTCTGCCATGTCGACGGCCGCCTTCCCGAAGCCATCGCAGTCGAAAAAATCGATTCTTCGCATTCATGCCGCAATGTCAAGCAAGCTCGTAGTTTTCTCAGTCCGTCTGATGCATATGGTGAAGGGCTTCGTAGAGCTGTCGCGACCGCTGGTTGCCCTCGCCTTGAAGGATGCTGTTTTCCACTGGAAGGTAGAGCATCGGCGCGCAATGGACGAACTGAAAAGCAGGGGTGCTTGCTATCCACCATATCGACTGGAACGTTAGCCGATATGTCATCCTATCTGTCGATCCCATCGCCTCCGGCGATATCCATGGTACGCGCATCGGGGGCCTCAATCACTGCATCGTCGAAATGGGCGCCAAGTGCATCGAGGGCATGTTACACAACCCCGACATCCATCCCAATACATCCATTAACCGCGGGACTACGGCCATCCTCTTGTTCATATATACGCGCATCCACGTTCCAGCAGAGAAGTTCAAGGGCCTGGTGGCTTGTCAAGAAGCGAAAAGACAGACGACGCGGGCGACATACCCGACGAAGACGCCAAAGACAGGATCGACAATGAAGACCTTGGGCCCACCGTCTATGGTCTCCCTTCTCCAGCCAGAGCTAGTTGGAGAGATTGTGTATGCCTTGTCTACATCAACTTCACCCAACAAACACCTAGCATCTACTCTATCAGCGAATAACAACATCGAAGAAACAGCTTTACCTTACCTAGAACAAACCCACCAACACGACCAACAATTCGAGGATATCAAGTTTTGCCTCTCCAACCCCTCCCCTCCAAGCTTCATATTCTCTGGCAGCGCCTCTGTTCCTATTTCGTAGCCAACAACCAATGTCCGCCGCGGCTGCCATGGTCGCGACCTCACTATCCAAGATCCAGGCAGTGTTTGTATCCTCCAACCCGTTCGCGAAAAGCTGAGCCATCGACAAGGCTTCTACCCTATTCGTGGGGGCCCTATAAGGATGGCGACATTGCGTGGTATCATCTAAAAATTTGCTGTTAGTGCCAGAATCCACCCAGCATGTACGCTTACCTCCCGTCCCTTCCATGTCTGTGGGCCTCTTTCAAAAATTCCATCTTGACACTATGCATCTTCTGAAAGCAGCGTGATTATCCAAGGACAATATTGCGGTCGTTCTCACTGCGATGAGACCGTCCGTCAGCCAGTTCATTTTCGAAGGGATCCTATGCCGTTGGGCGATGTCGCAGAGATTTGCACTGATAATGGACCATTCAAAGTTGCGGTGCTTAACTACCTTTCTCGCAA
Source organism: Flammulina velutipes (assembly GCA_011800155.1). NCBI lineage: Eukaryota > Fungi > Basidiomycota > Agaricomycetes > Agaricales > Physalacriaceae > Flammulina > Flammulina velutipes. The sequence continues at coordinate 3,136,959 of CM022370.1, read as the reverse complement.
ATACGGCATATGCCATATCCGCATATCTGCATACAGCTCGCAAGCAACTGGTGCCGTCTCATTCGAGACATGCTGAAGAAGCTATGTAAGGGAAAAGAGAAGTATTGACAAAAGGCTCACCTTGCTTTTTGCGCTACCACGATACATCGTACGGGCATATCTCCCATCTACACTGCCCGGGCCCAAGACGTGGAGCATCTCCTACCATTCGACCTCCTAATTTTCCTATAAGCTCTCAGACTCTGACCTCATCTATATGCGAGCTCGTCAATTTGAACGACGACGCGAAGATATTTCGCACCTTGGAAGACGCGTTATCGCTCCTCGCTGACTTTGAATGCCACAGCGCTGACACCATCCGTGACTCTTCCAACCCGGCGCTCGTCCTCGAAAAATCGAGCCTGGCAACAACTTCGGTCCCATGGTTGTCGCTCCGTCGAACCAAAGGCGGCGGGCACTATCTTGCAGAGCTCAACGAAGCCATATCCATGAGATTCGTTGCATTCCGCCTTGTTCCGTACCACCCGCGGTCGTTGAAGACCTTCAAATCTCGACCCGGCAAATCCGGCAAGTGTTCCCGAGGATGGAGACGACGTTGGCGCAGAGTCGAACATGTTTGACGGCGACGACACTCGACACACTCGACAGTCGGTGATCAACCAGGAGTACGGAGGGGAAACGTCGTGGTTCGATTTTAGAATTGCCATCAATCAGTATCTGACTTGTGTCACAGTCGGGGGTTCGATTCTGACACGGGCAATATATATTCTGCTCACCTATGCCCTCATGTGAAGGAATTTGAGCTACTAAGTAGTGCTGTAGAAAGTACAATTGATGCATATGGGACAACTCAGATCTGGAATAAAATTGAGTGTGGCGCTCTTCGGGCTCCCCGGAGGCGGCAGCAGATTGTACTTACAAGTTAGTCGCAATATCAATCAGCTGTAGTATCTACTATGCTCTATTCATTGCCATGTGTTGAATATATCAAATAGGTCAGATATGTAATGAATAAGTTTGGTAGATCAACATCTTATAACAAGTTTATATAGCTTCATACGGCAGGCTCTCAGATAGGATTACCAGACAAAAATACTCACAAAAGTTTAATCATATACACTGCTCCCTCTATAAATAGGAAATACGATCCGCAATGCTTAAATAGGACTTTAGCCGACTATCGCCAACGCAACGCCACACTACGCAGGCTAACTTATTATTCCAGATCTGCACGTTCTGGTGTGCCCCATATGTATCTATTGTACTTTCTACGGCACATTACGTCTTGTTGACTACGGACAAAAGCATTGGATCACACTAAGATGGCTATGTTTTCTAGCTTCACTTAATCCTCCCGCCACAGGACGCTAGTAGTAGTAATATATTTATTATACACTGATGATTCAAGTTAGTGCGACAACTATGAAAACTGTTAGAGTCATACCATACATCTGCCGGCTTTCAGATGCATTCAACATAGACTCCCTTGCGTCTGAGGGCTTCCAAATGTTCGGAAAGCTTTGAATTCCAGATATAAGTGGGTTGGTGTTGACACGCCAAGGAAATGTCCAGATGTCGAAATGCGGTATTGCCCATAGCGATACGTCGGAGTATCGCATTAGCAAGACTTTCCAATGGGAGCATGAAGGGATGAGAATCAAGGTTGGCTGAACCATCATTGTACGTGAACGAACGGAGATGAGGGGTGAGGATGAATAGAGAGTCGGACACGCGGCCGGGTTGTGGTGCTGCGCCAGCAGAGGCCCTTAGAACGGAAAGCAGATCCTCCAGATCCTCAATTCTATCTCCGGAAGGTCGCCGTTGACGAAGATGAAAATCTACCGAATCGTCGGAATCATAGTCGGAATAGTAGTATTTTTCATACTCCCCAAGAGGGTAGTAATTGCCGTCAACCCGACTATAGTGTTGGGCCAATCCCCATGCAATGCCCTTGACCAGATGGATCCGCCTCCAAACACTGGCGTGCGTGGTTGGATTGAGGTGGCGGGTATCCAGGGGCCGCCCGGTTATGGTCATGGCTTCCAACATATGTGTTAACGATAATAGGCGCAAGAAGTCAACCGCATCGAGTTCGAGGTGGGTTAATGTGAGGCTTGTTAGGAGACAGCTGGATTCCTGAACAAGCTCGATTATGGATTTCAACGGAAAACGTTGGGGCAGAAGCTGCTCGCTTTCTTCAACCTTCAAATTGCAGAGGGAGGGAAGAAGAAGGTGATCTAAGAGCCTGGGATACCCGGTAGTGATTGATTGAAGTCTCTGGTGTGTTAGGCGAATGTGGGTCGGGAGAAATAATAACTGATAGTGTGTTACCCGAAATTCTAGCGCCTGAAGTGACGGAAGGTTGTTCATCATCGTCAATGTGTTTTCGATGATGCCGAGCACTGGATGTCGCCGTACGACAGTTGACGAATGGACTAGGTGGATGATCTGAGCCTCTGGGAAGTTGACCCTTTGCAAGTCAAACAATCCGCCCAGATGGACGGCCTTGAGTTTTGGGCACTCCGGCAACGTCAATTTATCAGCCGTCCAATTTGAATTTCCGCCGTCGATGGACTCCTGAAAGCCTATAGTCTCCAGTTGTGGAAGCCCTATGGAAACGCCTTCGAAAAGTGTCCTGACAGAGGCCTCCGACGCGCCAAAGAAATAGGCTGCCCGCCACTGGGACACTTTCGACGACAATGCAAGAAGCATAGCGTGGCTTTCATCATCATGTTCAAAATCAAAATCGAAGCATAAATCGTCGGTTCCTGACAGAAGGAGGATCTGTTGCAGACGGGAGAGTGCCGAGGGACGATCTCTGGCAAGGTGGAAATTGGACGCTTTGAATGTACTCCACAGTGAAGGCAGTCCCTGCGCCACCCGACGCCATCGGGTGTTCACAGCAGAGATAGTCCAAGGCCTGCCGGGGCGAAGGTTGCGGGATACCTCTACTCTATGTGACTGCCCGTAGACGTGGACGAGGAAGATCTCCTGCCAGACTTCCGAAGGAATGCGGTAATACGCAGAGCTGAGATTGCTGTACCGAGGCAGAAGTGTCTGTGCAGCGGAGAAGGCAAGTTGAAGGGGCTCCGCAGCGTCAGCTATTTCTTTGACTGCTCTCCCAAAGTACCCAGTCCATTCTTGGATCATCTCCGACTCAGAGTTGGAAGGACCGTCTCCTCTCTCTCGTGCTGCATCAAGTACATGCAACAGTTCTACCTGCCGAGGATAGAGGGCGACCCCGTCTACGAAGAAGCTAGGCTAAGTTCAATATATGAGCCTGCCTAGTATCCATTTAGTATTCAGCGACACACACACCTGCTCCAGTTCTACCTCTAGAGGGGTATATGACGGTGTGAAGTACTGCACGATGTGTCAGAGTATTATCCGAGTCACTCGTAATTTCCTACTTGCCTCATCCAAATCCGGGGAATTCGGATTGCTGCTATCCACTTTGACGCTCCTCTCTTCCAGTTTTTGCGTCGTTGGGGACTACAAACACAAATCAGCTAAACGGCGTGGCAACTTGAACGTGCTGAATATTTACCAGATCTTCAGCATCTAGCCTGTCGATACCCTGCTGGGAAGCGGACGGAATGTATACACGGCATATCGTAGGTCGGTCGGATGGATTCATTACCTGCCACTCCATGGGCTGATACAACATTTTAGCGGGCACTGCGAAGGCGTTGCTGCCAGTCACGTACATTGATGCCGATATCCATCAGAAACTGTCAGTGCGCTTGCGATGGTTCTCAGTTGTCACCGTCGTATCTGTATATGAATCGAATAATGTCGATGAGATCCTTGTAGAAAATGTGAAGAAACAAAGACTAGACCGGTACCGGAATGATCAGATTACAATGCGCACGTGTGGAGTTGAAAGAAACTTGCGGTGGTGATCATGATGAGGATGATGACAGTGAAGAAACAAAAGACTAGACCGGTACCGGAATGATTAGATTACAATGCGCATCCTCTGTGGCACGGTCGGACTTCTCTGGCGTTCGTATAGTCATAGATAGGTAAGTAGCAAGTTACGTATGTAGCATATAGGTAGTAGGGATGAACTGCGCGTGTGTGTTCTCATATTCATAATAAGTAGTGATATGCGGAAAATTACGAGGTATCTTCGCGCCCATAAATCAACTCGACCGACTGCGAACCATAAGGACGAGAGAAAATACCTCTCAAAAAGTCTCCATGGAAGAAAGATAATGTCTCCAGCCTCGTGCCCTTAACCCATCGTCGCGCGTACACCTTGAGCTGATCAAGACTGTAGTCTCGAGCGCTGTAGTGTACACTGATTCTTCTAAGCGCAGGCAGCATCTCCAAATCGGATTTCCAATGGTCACGAAGATCCCAAGGAAGGTAGCAGTCATGAGGCGTCTATGGATGTGCGTAAGATTCATTTCTATTATACGAAATGGACGCCTACCTCTGAAATTTCCGTGAACTTCAGGACAGAGATTTGACGGAACACCTTGGCGTATAATGAGATGATTCGGGGTTCCTCGAGACTGCTGAATTCTATATCAGCATTGACTACGGATGTAGTATGGGACGCATCCAGGACGCCGATTGCCTCGACAGCATCCTGGACACCGCTCCAGCGGAGGGAGACAAAGCTGGAGGGGATCGCTTTGATCAAATGGGCTACGCAAGAGACCGGTCCATCCATGGAGTCGCATGGATGTCTGCCTTCACTCAAGCGCTCAAAAGGGCAGACGTTAGACTGACTTTGACACGGTCCAATGCGCAGCGCTCGAAGTCCGACGAGAATGGATTTATTGTTGAGGATTGGGAGCATGAGGTCGTGAGAGAGGTTGATATCTAGGACTGTGAGACATTTCAAGGACCCAAGTCGAAAAATATGTCGCCTGTCCATCCTCGGGAGATGCATGACGAGGACGTCCAAGTGTGTCGTCTGGGCGAGAATATTGTTCAATGTAGAACATGAGCGTGGCGATATGTTACGACGGGAGATCGTGACAATGAGGTTGGTGAGCGTCCATTCGCGCTCTGGGGTGGACTTCAAGCGGCGGCCGAGCGCTTCCAGGTCGCGCCATGTACTGATTGTCTGTTTATCATTAAGCATACACTTCCAGAACAGCATTCTAATTCACTTGCCTGAGACTGGGGAGTCATGGTATTATGAGGGAAAGGTTATGCAGAGGCATGACATGTCATACACGCATGGTTGAAGGCGTGCAAAACGCGTGCATCCTCGCCACGATTGAAGATCTAGATAATTATAATACACTGTTGATCACTCCTATAATACAGCCGAAAGGCAGAAGCTACCTGATCGATTACTTCCACGAAATTGATACATGAGAGGAGGGCGTGGCTATTTGCGCGATCATACTGCTCAGACCGCCGCCGTCGCCGTCGCCGACCACGGTGAGACCCTTCATCGAAACATCACGATCGCCGCCTCGCGCGCGCCAGGGAAGTCTATAATCAGGACATTGCTATTGTTAGCAATTTTTTTCTCAACTCTAGCAACCATCTAGTATACCGCCATAGTCCTACGTCTCAACTGTGTATTGTAACATACCCGGAATATCCAGCAACTTGTACCGCGTATAGCCCTCTGCTCCTGTTATTCACGAATTATCACAGTGCTCGCAAGCGCTAGCGTTCAAATTTGACGTGTGCATGGGTATATATCAGTATCACCAAGCATAGTAAGTATAAGACTTGTTTCATTCAGCATCAAATGATGCATGTTCGTAGATGCCCCTTTGTGTTTCTTTCATTGTAGTGGCCAAACAAACCTACATGCCGATTGAGTCTTACGATGTTCGGACAGTGTTCGGACTTGCGATGTATGGCGCATCACTAAAATCTGGAGGTGATGGTACCGGAATACGGACCAGCATATTTACCCGTAGGACCCTCATCTCGGAAGTATTCCATCATGTATGAATCTCCCAATCCCCTGCGACCTCTCCGTCAGCCATTAGGCACCCCCACTACTCCAGCGCCTATCCTAATAAAGCCGGTCACCAATACACATGAGCACAATTGACGCCGTTGTCGTTACCTTATGCAAGACTGAGTGGCGCTGCCATCGGTAGTATAGAATCGTTCTCGGAGTGGGTCGTTGGTCGTGAATGGACATTCGTCTCGTCGAGGGAGGCCTCGGACAGACAATCATCATTCCACGATATAGTGGCTCGTGAGAGTAGTCATTTGTCGTCGCCGTCGTAAATTGGAGTCGCTAGAGTCAATAAAAAGCTCGACGCAGGCCATATTGTTACAAGATGTCGATGGAGTCAGTATCATTGGACGAATAGAGTATAGTGGTCAAGAATCGGTGAGGCAAGGGGAGATCGGCTTCGAAAGGTAGCGGTCGTCGCTGTCAGATTCCCCGTCACTCGTGACTTTCTTCTCCGGAGTTGTCCAGCCCACATACGACAGTCACGTCGCTGAGCAACGTCGAGGGGCGAGCCCAGTGATGGTATGAGTCGTTCAGCTGCATCAGGAAACGCACTTCTGCTATAGAGACCTATGGTAGGAGTGTCCGTCCTATGATAGGCAAGGGTTACTATCGAGACCTATGAGGACCTATGAGGGCTATGGCTAACCGAGGTAACTTCTGCTCTGATGCGCGACCATGTGGAAATGTTCGTTCTCCCTTCACCGCCAATGCCCTCCATAAATGGACTGTCCCGACGACCTATGCTCTCTCGCCAGCCCGCCTCTCGCATACCAAAATGGCTAACAAGCGCGCTCTTGCCGACGCTGACGTCAATCAACCGGAAATCAAACGCGCGCGCATTGCGATCGATAAGACTTCAGCTGCAAAACCCTCTGAATCGTGTTCAAGCTTCGTGGCCACTGCCAAAGTACGCTCAACAATAGTGTTGGATGAGGAACAGTCTGCCAGGTGCGTTATAATAATATTATTAGCGTCGCCGTTAACTGATGAATGAACTTCTAGGCAGCGTGCAAAACCACGCTCCAAGTATGCAACAACCAATCCCGGGCGTCCTCTACCTTGCGGCGACCCCATGCTCCAGTCGACTGTCTTCGTCAACAAGTCAATGTACGTCTCTGTTTAGAACAACTCGAACCATACACTTAGTGTCATTAGCGCGCGCGGTCCCCGTCATGATGGTCCTACTCCCATGTCCTTAATCATCCTTGGAAGCCGGATCGAAGAACCCACTGCACACTTATCCACCATCATTGAAAACCTCCGCCATGGCTTCACCTCACAAACAGATACATTGCCGATGCGAAAAGCGATTGCCGATGCAAGGAAAGCACTGGACCAGGCTGAAGCTCTCACGGGATGGATGGAGGGTGCGACACAGAAGGACTGGGAGGGGATTGAGAGAGACTTCAAGAAATATTGGGCGCGGCGGCACACATAGTAAATTATAGACAATCTCCTCTATTAGCTCGTAGGGTACAAAACCAGTGTGTATCAATATATGGGTTGACAAAAAATGTGTTACACTGTTCAGCAACATTATCGGCTGTCCATGAATTGTCTCGCCACTTGCCAAACTTCGGAACGAGATGGACGTTACGGACAATACGGTCGGCATAGATTATTTCAGCGTAGACATGGCGGTTGCGCGATGAGCGCGTGACGGTATACATATCGGTGAGACTGTCCTTCGCTCCGAATGGCGTAAACCATTCGACGTATGCGAGTGGTGCGGTGATTGGTAGAAGATACGTGCTGGGCATCGTGAAGAGAACCCGAACACAAGCTACGCGCAAGCCTGTGATACATGAGTAGACGTCTCATACTGCAAACATAGGACTTACCCTCCAACGGTGTTCCTGCAGTCCTCCGATTGACTTCGCCAGTTCGCACAAGAGCGAAATCAGTATGCGCAGGTTGGGTTAGTCGACGCCCAGCGGCAGGGACCAGCGGCGCCGTGCGGACAAGGCTCTTGAGGTCGCGAGGTTTTCGTCCGGCCTGAGCGATGACTGGAAGCGCGGTGGAAAGCTGTTTGAAGAGGTCAAACACGTCAAAGATCTGAGGTGTTATTGGTGACCGGAGGGCCTTTGCAAACGATGTCAAGGCCTCTAGAAAGCGAGATGCGGTGTTTTTGTAGATGATGTCGTTTATTGAGACTCGAGTGAGATAGCGAGGATGGGTTTTCGGCAGGAGGATTTTGGATTGCGATGGATGGGGAAGGATTTTTGCCACTGGCATCGGATCCTTGACTGCTAAGCCCTCGGTAGAATCGGCATCGTCACCTAATCCATCCGTTGGCTCGACGAATGGGGTGTAAGCACCAGAACGGCACCATACCAAGTATTGGGTAAATCGGTCTACAGACTCTTGACGGCGAAGCCAAACGGTCATCTGGGCGACATAGTCTCGCTTGTTGGAAGCGCGGTAGGCGTCTTTGGCATAGTCGATGTGTAGACGCTCGGGACATTCGGTGTTGAAACCATCAGTCGTGCCAAACGCGCGTATGAGGTCCACATAATGCTGCATCGAATGAATCTTGGGAATGTTGAAATCCTTTCGGCATCCTAGTTCGATGAAAACCTCCTTGTAGGCGTGGAAGTCGTCCAAGGATTTTTGTAGGGAGACCAGTGTATCGGTGGTGTGGGAATGAAGCGAAGCGAAGTAAATGAAGTCAACCACGGCCTTCACCGCCATCAGAACTCTATTGTCAACCGCACCTGCGATGAGTCCCACAAACACCTTTTCCATGGCCTTGTGCTCAGCACCTGTCCACTGCGACACCGTCGAGATACCATTCTTGAAATGGCGTAAGCCATGATGGTCTGTCATTGCCTTGAACCGTGCGTCGAGTTCCACTTCACCGATGATATCCTGACACCATTTTACCAGGTGGTCTTTGAAGACGCCCTTGTGCAATTGGTGAAGGAGGTCCGGGGTGAACACTTGGAAGATATTGGCGTGGGGGAGATGCATCCAGAATGGATTGAAGACCGGACGAATGCCAAGGTAGTCCCATTCCTTCTTTGCCTCCCCACTTGCCATTCCAGACGCCATGTCGCTCATTCTTTGTAGAGTCTCTTCAGGTTGACGAAATGGAAATGCTGAGTTGTCGCCGCGAAAATCTGGAGGTACCGTGCATATCGGGCACCGGTTTTCTTTGCAACAGGCTATCAAACACTGCTCGGGATAATCAGCGATGTATGCTGCAAGAATCGGCCAGACCTGACGAATAAATCCATCGGCGCAGGCCATAGGCATGCCATCGAGACCTGGTTGGACCAACGCGTTGGTGAGTATTCCCATACACTCATGAAAGAGACGGTAGCGGGCGACCTGACGCATGGTACCACTGTAGCAGTCAAATTTACCGACTGGAATGTAGCCGATGAGGATGGTGGAATGAGACGAGACATCACGCCGTATATCTTTGGATATGTTTCCAATGGTGAGATAGACTGGCCATGCACTTTTGTCGCCACGGAACTGTGAAAGCCTCGTTTTATCCGAGGAGAGAATGACGGGCACAAGGGTTGCCCCAGGTGGGAGAAGTCGCTGCGAAAAGGTAAGTAGATGTTGTCAGCATCGCATTGAAACACACCTGAATAATATGCCACCAGTCCCCGGTCCACATCTCATTGAAAATGCGACTTTTCCCCTCTGCGTCTTCATAGAGTGTTTCCGGTGCAAACTTCATGCCCGCGGCAAAGAGTGGATTGGCCAAGAGCTCCTGAATACATTCGATCGGATCGCGATACCACATCTCAAGGTGTTCCGTCAACGGCTGGCCTTCTTCGTCGACAATGTCGCCTTGGATGACAAGCTCCTTCAACTTCCAGTTCGTTCCTCCCGGGAGTTCGTCAATCAGCTCCAGATAATCCTTCTTATTCTTGAACTGAGGTTGGGTACGCTGGCGAGTCTATGGATATAGTAAGCTCCGACACTGCCATCTGTTAAGGATAATGCTTACAATGTTTAGCTTGAGAAATTCATCCGCTGCGTTATGGCCAACATGTTTGATCAGCCATTTTGCTAGCTCCCACTCGTCGTTGTCGTGAAACGGCCCCAGAATTTCGTATCCCTCCAGAATCTGGTTGTCTCGAATAGAATGGAAGCTGGTACGACCTTCTCCATAGGTTGCTCCTGCTTCCCTCTCCAGATCGAAGGGATGGAGGAATGCTTCGCCCGGGCAAAGTGCTTCCTCATCCAGTACTTCTTCGATATATGTTCGTGTTCCTCGACGCGGCTCCTCCGCGTTGGTATCCAAGTCTTGACTAGTAGAGTTGTCCAGGTGTGTTGCAGCCATTTCTGGAATAGGATAATGCTGATGAGGCTCGAGTAGGTTGAATGTCGCATCCAGGTCTGGGATTTCAAGCTCTAAGCCAGTCGGTGAAGGTGGATGCAAAATGGCTTTCCGAGCGATATCCTGCTGTGCTTTGCATTTGGCAGTGTTACTGGTATGGACGGCGCACTGTCTGCGTGTTGGATACGGCGTATGACAGAATTCACAGGCATAGCTCTTCGCCATTGTCGTGCTGAAAAATGGTGAGGTAGAAGTTTACCGTGACACCCTGTCCCAAAATGGCAGTCGTTCACTTTTTTCTTTTACTCCATCATCCTTTTGCAATGGCTGACGACGTCGGCTTCCAACAGGTCTCTTCGTCAGCCAGACCCGGAGTCTTGGAGGGTTTTGTTCAGAATTCGAGTCACCGTATGTCAAATTTTTTGGTTACAGAGTATGTGCTAACTGTAACCAGAAGGATACACCTATCCGTCGTCGACTACTGGAGCAATTTATCACATTCCAGACCCGACACATTCCCACCAGCAAGAGTGGTACGACCAATACCAGTCATCCACGCAAGCATGGTATCCACAGGAGGATGGTTACTACACGGCCAGTGACTTGGTTCCAATGTACGACACCAGTGTCTACCACCCTCCTCATGGGAGCTATATCCCTATGTGGAGTAGTGAAGGCCAGGATGAATCCCCAACGCAGGACTCGGGTTGTGCGCCCTTTGCACAAGCACCGCTCGTTACACCGATAATTGGTGGTTCCCCGACAAATGGACCCACACCGCTCAATTCTCCGAGCTATCTTCCTGGGCTAGGCCAAGTAACAGACGCGAGTTTATCACGAGCAATAAAGTCTCTACTAACTCTTTCTATTCTAGATTTCGTCTCGGGACGTTACATTGACGTCCAAACGAGTGTCTTTGAAGCGCGTCAATAGCAATGGACTGACGCCGTCAGCCACATCACCTGCGTCTGACCATCTCCACTCAGCAACCCCGTCAAGTAAGGAGAATCAGACTCGTGTATGTATATAACTTCTAGCTCCTCGAGTCCTCCTTCCAGTCAAGCTTACTTTCCTTCACAGGGCCTCAAACGTGCGTCGAGTAGCGAATCTGAAGCTCCGCCGTTCAAGAAAGTTCGACAACGTGGTCGCCTAACAGACATTGAGAGTCCCCGGATCCGGAAGTTTATCGAAAGCTGCTTCCCAAAGATTCAAAAGAAGATGATGTTTAGCACACCGTGGATGAATGCTGCGGAGGCGCGTGATTATGCGGTGGCATTTTGGAAGACTGCTATATGTGAGCACATTCCCAACGAAGCTGAGCATTTCGAGCCATCAGTCATTCATCTTGATCTTGTACGAGTTCACTATATTGAGTCCAAGCAAACATACTAATATCCTCACCACCCTAGATTGCCCAACGCCCTCCTCAATTCCGTGGTGACCTGGTATCATTGGCGAGAGCTCTCGTTGCTTCGAAGAATGGTAGCGCGATCACATTTGAAGCAGCCAAGACGCCTAGTGAGATAGAAGCAAACAGGTGTCTCGTGAACACGCTTAAGTCTCGGCAATCTCTCGCTTTCAAGGTCAGTTCTATTCTACAAAATTCTCGCACGCGTTGACGACTGTTTACAGGATCCGATTTCGCGGCTAGGCTATCCCTATTGCCCGCTCATTCAACCTCTTTTGAACGAACTATGTTTCAAGCGCGCCACAAAGTCTGTTGGTCTTACTCGTGATTTCTTCGAGGACAATGTGATACCTTTGACTGCCATTGCACTTATACTGTCGGCGGTAAGCATTCCTCATCGACTTCGATTGTGACAACTCGCTAACGAGCACATCCAGATTGAGTGCGCCATTGATGGCTGGCAGACCGGAAACCTCAAGAAATGTGAATTCAAGTACGAAAAGTACAATCCGATGTACGAAAGCCACCTTCGCAAGCTCAACGAATGGGTGAAGCATTGCGAAAGCCAGGACAAAGCACATCTGCCGCGGGAATGGTGTCAACTTTTGTTTGAGACAGCCAAGTAAGCCCGTCGCCTCTTTGGATATTTAAATCTGATTGAACTCTAGGACACATGCTCTGGGCTCTTCAGCCAGCAAAGAGCCGTCTGCCGTTGATGGGGATGGGGAGACGTGTGGCGAGTACGACGAGGATGATTTTGCTTGAGCGGCCGGACCATCATTTTACAATATGTTCACTTCACCTGTTATATACTTACATTCCTCCACATAGTCATATCTTACCTAGCATAATACTCGAGCAGATAACATTTTAATCATACATTCATTCGTTCCAGAAGAATACATTGTCATTGCGCCACACTACTGATTTGGAGTGATGATCAGTCGACGTGCGTCATAGATAGTAGAGGACATCCGTCGCCGACGCGCCTCTGACCCAAAGTAGACTTATCAGCATGGCAATGGCGGGATACGTACAAGGACCGAGCTGAACATAGCCATCATTTGCTACCATGTGCCCGAATACTCATAGTCACCATAGGTCTCATAGGCAGCTACTCGGCTCTCAGGGTATTGTCTATGAGGACCTATGAGAGCTATCATAGTCAAGGGGGTGCCTATGGACCTATGAGACCTATGAGACCTATGTAGTGCTATATAGCTATGTGTAAGTTTCCTGATGTGGCTTGTTCAGTTTTCAAGACTGGAATCACGCAATTTTTTACATGGCTTCAAATGAACTTGGTGTTCTAATCCAAACGGGTGTCGACTTTTGGTCGACTGAAAACGACGACGGAGGCAGTCAATAGAAGTAATGACGGTCGGATTTCATCTAGATAGTGTTTATTTATCATCGTAGAGCAGTAGAAACATATACCAGTGCCTTCTCATCTTCTCAGCTCATCGAACCATGGCACATCACCGCCCATACTAAAGCCAGTAAAAAGATCTACCAACTTTAAGACTGCGTCGTTGGCCAGGAAGAAGAAGAAGACACCCACAATCATGAAGTAGTGGATCATTTGGACCACGAGTTCTAATCGTCGTCTTCGCCGCCGCCGTATACATACTCAGTCTTCAATAAGGATTTCGCCATACGAACTGATGCTGCAAACTCTCTTGAGCGAGTGACCCAAGGATAGTCCGGAGACCTGCACAAGATTGGTATTTGTGTTACTTGAATATGAAGAAAGAAACATACGTGCTTGACAGAGGGTATAGCCTGAGGAGAAGCTCGTTGATAAAGTCGTACGTCTGGAGTTTGGCGGCTGCAAGCCATTCATCGTCATTTCCGAGTTGTTTCCCAATGTTGTCTGCCTTAGGCACAAGAGAGGTTGGGGGTGTAATATCGGTTCTGGCTGCAGTAAGGAAATCATTGTGCTCCAATCGGTATGATATGGCCTACCCACGGTTGTGTAAAACAAACGGTGGGCGGACTCGGAGAGTAGTAATCACGCACTTTTTTTTTTCGTTCATCAAGAGGTCCAAAAAATTTGTTCCAGAAAATAAAATAGGTCTCATCGTCGTAGCGCGACTCAGCCTTAGTGTATAGTTTTTTTGCCGCCTTCATGGTCTCCAACTCGAGAGGCGTGAATGGCGTATGGAGACAGCACATGAAGTCGGAGGTGGGATTACGAGTAGATTTTGATCGACGCCTGACCCATGAAGGGGGAAAGGTACCGGATGCAGAGTTGCCTGCGATGTGTTGTAGAACGAGTGGTCCTTCGAGATCGAATTCATATTTCACCATGGTGGTGGAAGGCAAAAGCAAGCGGTCCCGATCGACCGCACAGCCACTGATGCGGAGATTCCCCACGTGGAACCTGTCGTCTCCGCCGTCCGGGCTATCCAGGCTCCAGGCTCCAGGCTCCAGCGCTATCCAGATAACTTATTCCAGGGGCTGCCGTCGGAGAAATGCGTAAAGTCCTCGCCAGGGGCTTTCCTTTTCGAGGACGACTTGCCGTGGTGCCGCATATGGGGGCGCGCCATGCGTTAGGTCCTACGTTGGCATCTCTATTCTCTGGGGTGTTCAGACGAGTTTTATACTATCAACCTCAGCGAAATAAAAGTTGGCACATAAATCTATCAACTTCGGCAGGCGTTGTGCTTTCATGTAGCTGAACAAATTGTGTGTACGAACCACTGATGGGTAGATTACCTGTAGATTCAACGTAGCCTTTTTATGAGAGAGCCTTCGCTAGTATAAATGTCGAAAGGACATACGGAGAGAAGAAAATGTACTCAGAGGTAGACGGAGCTTATGAAAGAAGTACATAATTATGTTCACCGTAGAGTAGATTCTAAGGTATGCAGGAAATTATACCGATATGTTGGGTTCGACTGGATGCATAATTTGACGATGGAGGGTAGTATACAGGTTGCTCGAGTGTTGGGCATGTCATCCTCCAATATCCCATCCATCATGTCTCAAAACTTTACCAAAGATTTGCTTCCTCCGCTACAATCGATCGAACGGACGCGTTTGACATTGGTCCCAGTGAAGACCTCAATGACCCAGCCTTCTTCGCTCTAACTCCTCCTGCTTCTACCAATGATATACCTACCCCGTATTCTGCCCTACCCCCTGCTCATACTGCCTTAGAGTCTACAGCTACGCCGTCCGATTCCAAAGCTGCACTCTCGTCAAATTCCGGCATGCTCCTCTCGGGCCAGCCTTGGGACCGACCCGGACCCCACGAATATTCACCATACAGGACATCAACAATCGTGGGTGACTCGCCCCCACCGCGTCAGCCACGCCCACCACACTTACCTCTCCAGCGTTGTAGCAAGCTTACGGCCAAGGAACTTCGGACCCTACCCAATGCTACACTAGCCTTCAATTCCGTACAGCGAAAAACATGGTTCCGAGAAGGGCGAGTCTTGGGGCCGTGTTCGTCAAGAACCAGATCTCCAAGTCTCGAGATATGGGCCGTTCAGACCCCCTCTCGAGACTGTCTCGAGACTCGGATACCCCAGCGTCTGGTTTTATAGTAGGCAGTATATAGCATCAAATGCACTAATAATATTAATTCCTCACTATATACCTACTACGTCGTGTACAACTCGAGGCTCTACTCAAAAAAATCGCCAGTCTACTATCCCGAAACAATGTTCGGGTCAATGCTCGAGACAGCTCTCCATCAGCTACTCGAGACAATCCCGACCAAAAATCCTGCATTGTCTCGGGACAGAGTACCACCATGCGCCACACAGACCGTCATCACCTACCTACCTCAGCTCACGTCAACGCCCCCATTTCGTTAGCTATGTACCGTGAAATCTCCCTATTTGTGTGGCTACCTTAGCACTAAGTTTTCGTCGGGGAGGTCCCATAATAAAAGAGTGAGTGGCTGAATGTTAAGCCGGATGTGCCGGTAAGTACAACATTTGTCGCTATAAAACAATCGATCCGAAGTCGTACACCGGCCTTTGCCTCTTTCCTTTTACTTCCATCGCAGCCACTTGACCTTCCCACTCGAATAAGACACCTTCCCTCGGCGAAGTGTTTGGATGGAAGTGAAGATGACTCCATGATTCGGGTGAGTGGCGTCAGTTGAGGGGCCCGTTGAGTGGTGGCAATACTCTGTATCGAGAATGTCTCAAAGGTCGTCTCGAGCATAGTCTCGAGAATAGCCTCGAGTTCGGGACAATGCTCGAGCTTTTGCCCCCGAGTGATTGAAGGAGGTTTGGTTATTTAGACCCGGTGCTTCTCATGGTAGTAATTATACAGCAATAAATGTATATCATGTGGCATATTCTGGCTACATTAATAACTCAAAGTCTCGAGATCCCGGGGTATCTGATTCTCTTGAGGGGTGTCTGAGCGGTACATATCTCGAGATTCAGAGATCAGGTTTTATTGTTCGTCTCAAGGTCCAAGAGGAAGGAAACTGGCTGACAAGGTCATGCGTAAAAAGGTGCAGTCTCTCTTGGACTTTCACACTGTACATCTCAGCTTTCCTGCTCTCCTCTTAATTCATATCAACAATACAACATGATCCATCGAAGACGCTGGTGGACAGTAGCATCACAAAGAAGTAGACACCCAGCATCGATTGCTGCTCTCTTAGACCAGAAACGCGAAGACGCTGCATTGTTGAACGAGCAGAAAGATGTTGCTCGTAAGGTATGTACCAGGGTCCAGCTAAGGCTTGAATACATTTATCTAACGCCTCTACAGAAAGAAAAGAAGGACACGAAAGAACGTTCCGCCATCCGCCAAAACTAAATGAAGGTCGTGCTAGTACTTTCCACTTCGTCTAAAAGGCGTGGCGCAGTTCCCAACTCGGACGCAAGTTCAAGCTCAGACGAGTGCCAAACAAACGACCTTTGACGAAGCGTGCGGATGTGTCTCGTACTGGAACGATGCATACAGTCGGGGCAATCATTGTAGACAGTGATATGCACAGTCACGAAGATCATCAGGAGGTTGTGGCGACAATCATTATCATCATCATCATCGATGAGGGAAGGGAATTAGGTGAGATATGGCGGATTCCCAGTTCGGCGTCGCCTGCGAACATGTCAGTGTTGTGCGTGAGCTAGTCAGCCGGCCCTTAGTTACTGTAATGCAGGCTTAGACGAACAGATTTGACTTGTACTCTTGCGTGATATGTTTTGATGATACGGACTTTTCAATGTAAGTGTCAAAAGACCATGATATATATATGCTCCTGAAAATACAGCCTAGGATACTGATTCCTCTTTCTCTGTTCTGGTATAAAACTTGGGGAATTGTTCAATCAATGACTTAGAATCCAACAGTAGCTCTTCCCCTATGGACGCCCAACGGGGACAGGTATCGAGTGCCTTCTGGACCACACCCATGAGTTCCTCTTCAGTGCTCCCAACAGGGAGGAACAAGGAGTTCTTGCATACTTCTCGAATGACTCCTACCACTACTGCTCGATATGAGACTCGCAAAAGACTCTTCTTGGTTTTGGGTAGCTCCTTCTCGTGTGGTGGGTGAATTTTGACGTAGTCAAGGAACGAGAGAATCATGGTGAAGAGTGCCAGCAGCGGTCTTCGATAGCGAACTGTCTGGCGGGTGAGAATTGCGATATGTGGTGAAACGATACATACCGTTGACATCCAATGCAAGATACAGGACGAGAGAATACATGGATGCAAGGACATCAGCATCCTTATGCTCCACGTTTGTGGTGAAGTGACCGGACTGTGCATCAATCCTTCTCGACATCTCACTGAGATGCAAACTCTCAAAGATCCAAAAGGATGATCCACGGAAGAAACTGGGTATTGGCGTGTAGACTTGATGAACGATTCCTGGTGGTTGAATGCTAAAATACAGTGAATATAGATATAAAAATGCAGCTTGGAGCTCACACGAGGTCTCCAGGAAGGATCAAGATTGTTGATACCCTTCCCATCTCCTCAGATGGAAGGCGAAATGGTCGTCTGCAGACCTCTTCCATAGCACTTGAGGCTACACCTTTCGCCAAGTGGGTGAATGGGTGAAAGTAGCTCCACATTTTGGCGCCTCGCTCGCCGAAGATGAGTGTTGCTTTCCCATCGGCATCGTGATGCCACGGCGTAAAGGTCCCAGTGTGATGGAGTAGTGCCCATCCCTTGTCGCGCCAGTTTTGAGATACCTTGAATTGCGGAGTGTTGTCGTAGGCTTTGTAGACATCGTCCAAAATCCTGACAAGAATTATTGATCACCCTCAACGAAAGTATTATCACATACCATGAATCCAAGGGTAGGTTGGCATAGGAGCATGGCAAATCAAGGATAAATTGGAGACATTTCGGATTTTCCAGGTTTTTTAGAAAGGTTTCGATGGTGGAAGGAAGCGCTACGTCTGGGGGAATGCTCATTGCCTCTTCCCGCCCTCCCTCTCCCTCTTCCTCATCATTTGTGTTGAATATCAGGGTAGGTATCTTTTTCACGGAATCTAAGAATTGTCAGTATAGTCAAGGGTGAAGTTCGAGGATCATTAACCGTGGATTTCAACTGCGCGAGAGTGGGGAAAACCAAATGCCTGCAGAAAATTGGCATCAATGCCTCGCGCCGTTGCGATAAGAGGGTCTGCGGCCTGGCGGATGACCACGACTTTGTTTCTCGCGACAGCATCTCGTAAAGTGAGGTGGAGGTTTTTGAAACCTGTGTGAGGAGGATGGAGGAAGATGATGTCCTCCGTGTTGCTCTCAACTAACCCGTATTTTTCTGCTACCTTCGAGAGATAGACCGCTTCCTAAATAGCTGAAATTTTCAGGAGGCAAGTCATCAATCCAAAGGGGAGTCGAACCGTCTCTAGCAAATTCGCGCCCTCGGCATCCAGCACCGTCGGTGCACAGGTAAGTACATTGGTACCATTGGTACCCCGCCATTCGATCATTTTGGACGCCGCTTCCATGAATGACCCCCGACACTCCGTTGCAAAGTCATGGAGGGCGCCTGAGCCATTTCCAGTCAAGAAGGGAGGATACGACGCGTCGACAAAGCGAGGATACGACGCGTCGACAAAGCGAGGATACGACGCGTCGACAAAGCGAGGATTTGACGCGTCGACGAAGCAAGGATATGAAGCGTCGACGAAGTGAGGATATGAAGCGTCGACGAATTGAGTTTCGTCATATGAACCTCCATCTTCGAGAGCTGGCGAGGTTGAAAACTTCTGTTTCTTCCTATATACTCGAACTGTAAGTCATGAATGGTATACGAGGACAAGGAATGCTCGCACTCTTCTGGCTTAACCGTTTCCTCCGCCTTTCTTTTCGCTCGTCTTCTGTTGTTATTTATGATTCCTTGGATCCGTTTCAAAGCCCCTCTTTTCTCTTCGTTGTCTTTGATCCTCAGAGCCTCCCATTGTACGTCGTTCGCAAACGTGAACTGGATATCAAGTCGCGCCTTCCATTGGGCCTGGCTTTCTCCATTTCGTCGAAGAATATCATCTTTCGTGATGTTTGTCGAAGAAACGACGTCATAGAAAGACGAATAATGTCGCGTACTCAGACTCAGGATGCCTTGAGTTGATGCCATGATGGTGGTGCTCGATTTAGAGACGTCAGACGTATGTCAGACGGGGCCGGCTGTTGCGGCCCGAGCCATAGCCCAGAGCTCACGTGCGCGCGCGTGGGAGGCAAACGCGTATAAGTAAAAGTTACAACTTACGTACATGTCAGTGTAGACAATACTGTACTAGAGCCTTTTTGCGCCGGAAATCGGTGACCTTTGAAATACTTTGCCACCACTGGTGAAGTGACATTCAAATGGTGTTGCCTCGAAATTTGGTGCCGTTCTAGTGGCAAAAGTACATACCTGCCAGACTCCAGATGTATAACACGATGTATTCAATTAGTGTCTGCCGGTGTAGAATGTGCAGCATATGATGAGGACTCTCCAATCAAGTAGAACATAGCTCTATTTGACGTTGCCTAATTTACCGCTCCGCCACTCTATTCAGACTTGAAGGCATGAGCGTCGTGATAAGCTCCGGACTGGGTCTCCCTAGTATTCTAGACGGAGACCGTCAAGTGGCTGGTCTGATAGGGAGCCATGCGCATCTCCTGCGCTGTACTTCGTTTAATCGCACGAAGACGTTTATATAAGAAGTCTGAACTTACAATCCCAGATTCCTTGTGGGGAGGAAGCATATGAGTTGGATGCCCCCGGGACGCAAGTCCAACTCGTTCTGATTGCTTGAGGGAGAAATTTCTAGTTCAATCGCGTACGAGAGGCGATGTTGAAGGTCTGCCGTTGGATTGAAGCCATCCACGGCGATCTTGGTGGGGGATTAGGATTCATCAGAATTGAGAGCAATATGAGGCGCACTTGAAGGGTTGCGAGGGCGTGGATTGTCGATTGCCCTTCCACCATTACCATTGCGAAGTTCGTCTCTGCGGCGGGGATACGCGATGGTGAAAAGAGATGGTCCTGGTAAGGGAGTGAATGGAGGAGAAATATCAATCGATAACAGTGATTGGGGCCGGCATTGTTCCCACCGCACACCATATGCATCACCAGGCCTAGATTGAACCACACACCTCGAAGTCTGTACCAAGCCAGGGATCCTTTCCATCGCGTGCCATCGCTACTCCCCATATACTGCTGGGAACCAGATGAAAAAAGGTCACAGCATGCTCATGGCAGGACAGGGAGGTCCTAAAAGGTTTCCTCTCGGAAATTTTCTTAAATTTTCCTCACCTTTGCTCGACGATTCTCCCTCGAAATGCGCGAGCTATGTCATGCGTGGCGTAGGCCAATTATGAGAATCTACGTACTCGAAACCAATATAGACATTTGAGAGATCACGGCAGGCCTCGGTGTCCCTCGGTGTATATTCAACTTCTTGATAAGTCTCATAAGTCTTAAGCTACGAAGGTAAAAAGATATTGCGTCATTGACTAATACAGAGAGGCTGGGCGTTGGGGGGGATTGGTGGCGTGGCATGTTGATTCAAAGTACGTGCAACGAGAGTGTAAGGCCATGCGGTACTCATGTATACGGACCCTCCTGGTTTAACCCGTCTTCCAGTGTGTCAGAAATTACCGGTTTCCTGTTTCCACGGGGAAAGATCCTGCGAATTCCTGTCTTGGATGCCAGAATTGTCATCTGTGGAACACTGAGTGACTTCTTCATGGTCGTCCATGACCACTGTATCCAACGATTGATGGACTGTGGGCAAACATTACCAGGGAGAATACAAGTCATGACAGTAACACACCTCCGGAAACAGGCGATAGATTCTCCAAGGTATGTCTCGTTTTGGATGACACCTGCTGCATCAACGATTGGACACCATCATGGGTAGCATCTAGTAGTGAGCTTTGATATTGAATGCAAAAGTACAAGTGGACTTACTATACTTAGTTTCCTGGATTGGCATAGGTAACGCTGCCACAAATTCCTTCAACTTCGGCCTCAAGACGGCTTCTATCCAGTTCCGAATGATACGAACTTCGTCTTCAGCATTGGCTAGCGGAGTTTCCCACCGAGTTGATAACTTATCTAGCGCCTCCGTGAATGTGTCTGCTACGTCCCGCGTAATCATCCCGCGTGCGGCCTGAATTGACCAGGATGCTTCTGAGACAGACATGGCCGCAAGTCTGGGCTGGAGATACTCGTATATGCTCTTGAATAAAAGGTCTTCCACTTCCTCTTTGAGCGGGGCCAACAGCATACGAATTTGAGTTATATGGTCTGGGAATTGTTAGAGATTTAAGAAAAAAGGTTTGAACACCTACTGTCGTCAGTGAGGGTTTCGGAGGGAACGAGGTTGATCTCTAAAGGATTGTTATATAAACGATTGGCCAGGATGTTGGAACATATACCCGCTTCGGTCGTCTGTGAATGAGTGTAGCACCTGGTTTTGAGGGCCGTCCATGGCAATTCCAAACCTCTCGCTCGAGCTTGGAAGATAACATAGATGGCTAGCGTAAGAGGCAAGAGAATATAAAGAGGGGGGAAATCCTACGATAACTCACCTTCGAGCTGTGATAAATATTGACTCCAGGCCGGTGAGATGCTGACGGCATGATTGGCGGCGGGACGAAAAAGTAAGAAAGCACTTACACTGATCTGAATTTCTCCAAAACTGGCAGGTATATTAGGCCTTCAAGTTTGATTAGTAGGCGCGCGCTAGAAGTTCAATATACCACACTCACCTTTGTGATGTGCGATACAGAGACATAATGCAACTAGGGTAAAAATCCTTGCCAATCCTGACAATCCAAGATAAGTGGAGTATAATGGATCAACGATTTGGTCTTGTAGTAGATTCATAGGAGGGTGAGTGCATGCACGAAGGCAGGTGAAGCACGAGGCTGCGACTCGCTTTGTGTTTGACTGTGTTTGGCCGAAGTTTTATGATCTGTGGCGTTCGCACGCCACTCTTTACTGCCATCCGTGAGTCCAAGCAATCAATTTTACATTTTTAGAGGGAGAGGTCTTTTAATTGACATGTTCCTGTATTTGTTGTTGCTTAGTCGCAGTCCTGGCGGTATACGCATCCGAATGAACTTAAACTAGGGATTTAATAATGGTACCATTCTTCAAAAGGTATGCTGGTTATCACTTTGTCTGGTAGTCACCGAAGTATCCTGCCCCTCCGTGTCTAGATCCCCGCACCATATCCTTGAAGAGCAAGTTGAGTTCGGTGATATACTTGTCATCCGATGTGATGACTAGTGTGCTGTCGTCCACGACTAATTGATTATCAGTAGACATATCAGGCATGCCAGCTCGTGGATAAACCTGGAAAGCCTTCCACTGAAGCTCGCCAGCCAAGGAATAGCGCATTTGGATGGGCCGCACAAATATGCCCTGGTGTGGACCCTTGTAGACAAACCACCTTTTCGATGTATCAGCTCTGTACCCTGGATTCCTGGGGCTAAGCGAGTTAGGATCGACAGCGCGTTTTCCCGCTATTCTTTGACCATTCGTATGCGTTACTCGACGGCACTCGACGAGACCATCCTTATTGAGGACCTGTCGTATAATGGAGACTTCGGGTCTAGCAGACCTGGTGTGGGTCGGGATCGTTTCGAAGTCAATTCCTCGCAACCCTGGTTGTAAGCACCATGGCTCTGGAGGAGTTCTAGTTGGCTCGACCAAGTCGTCTGATAGGCCACGTCTATCTTCGTCATCAATACGCCACACTCCCACGTCCAACAAATCATCTTGGGTGGGGCAGTAGACGGGTGTCTGTGGAGAAGGGACCGAATGCTGAATAGGTCGGCAAAAGTATGTCTTTGCGACCTCGACACCAAGATACGTTGGATTCCCTCCGAATCCGTCTTCCATCTGGCGGTGAGTAAGGGGACTGGAAACTCGCAGAGGCCATTGGGAACTGAACATGACGTGAGATTCAGAGATGAAGTTCAAATTCAATTTGACGGCACCTCTCATCCACAACTTCCTCGTAGTTCACGACGATCTCTGTAAATCCTTTTCCATACAACGACAGCCGAATCCTAAGCCCACTTTGATTGTCTTGATCTAGAAGAACATCGACGACGTTGGCCCGGCGACCTCTGTAAAGGCCCGACGTAACCACGACATTCTTATGAAGCCAGGGAACTTTGCTTGTATCGTACAAGGTCAAAGACGAAGGTTCAGGATTGAGCTGAGAAAATGTACTCAGCCTCTCCTGAGCTCTTCCGTATAGCAACTTGAGAGGGCGCGAATGATGTTGTGGTCCTTGTTCAACAGTTATGAGCCGACAGGAGTTCTTGTCCACTAAAATGGGCTATGGGGGATAAGTATGTCAATCATGGAATGCATGTGTTAACTGCATACACTTACTTCTCTTCCAATCCAACCTCCGACTGGAAATGTGCAGAATACTTCCATAGCTCTTGAATGATGTCTCCTTTGGGGTGAGGCGGTATCTGGGTCTACCTGCGCGCCGTCTGATTGTTCCGACCAATCCCACCGAATTACCCAGCCTCTAGCTGTGTTCGAGTCCGGCGACATAACCTCGACGTAGTCGCCGACCTCAAAGAACTTGACGACATTATCAAGAGGTATGGTCAGTTCTTCAACTTGCTCATCGCATTTGACAATGAGAACATGTGGATTCCGACCAATTATACGCCCGACAATGCCCGTAGCAATGTCCATGATGTGATCTCCTTCATCGAAAGTCCAATGTGCAGGTAATGGAATAGTCCGGAGGTTGATATGTCTATTGGTGGAGGCCAGAAAGAGTTGTCGGTGGCGCGGGTGTATGGACACTGCTCGACTGAGACGTCGAGCCCTACAAGTCACAACTTCCAAATCGTCGTCAAACCTTGACTGAGGAAAGTCTTCTGGAGAGAGTGCACTGTCGAGTAACGACGGTTTAGGCCGAGGGTTGTGATTCCGCGGAAACAAGCGCGCTGTATGTCTCCCATTAGACAGTACGCACGAATCTCTGTCCGTTCTTGAAATGCGGGGTAACACCAGAACACTGGCCCACAATGCGTCCCGCACTACATAACCTACGTCTCCGTGGTACCTGCCGCCGCGAATAGTAACCCAGCGACCCGCCAAAGAAAGGTGGCGTCGTTGGCGAATTGCGGCGAGCTTTTCATCAGGGTCAACTATGGCATGATAAGAATTGAAGTAGACGGTGGGGTGGGATTTAATCAAGGGCGCGAATGGATCAAGATTGGAGGAGCGACTAAGAACGTAGAAGGCGCTTCCACCAATCGCGTCCAAGGAAGGCCAAACGTCTTCAATTTGGTGTCGTTGCGAAGCTTCTTGCTTGATATTGTCGCTTATAACATGTTCCATTCCCATCTAGGCAGTGTTGAGTCGTGCGAAGATCAATAGTTGGCATGAAAAATACCTGGCACTGAAATCAGACCAGAAACGAAGAGTTCGCTACGAACAGGGATATAAACAAATCTTTGGTGAAGGAGAGTTCGTCTTCTTCAATGGATTCGGAGTCGGCGCGATCTTTCCAATCCGGGGAGGTGAACTTCTCAAATAGCGCGTGCACTACGTCAGAAAATGCATCTGGTCGCGAGGGAGAAGATGCCAAGGGATAACTCTTCATAACCTCAGTCTTCGACCAGCTTTCGTCCATCCACGAAGCGGCTGAGTATTTAAGAGTAGATGAAGAACATATAGTCGTTCAAGCTTACCACTGTAGTCATCGCCCATCACGTTCTCCAGTTCAGCTTCACTATCACTATCACCCTGCGCCTCGATATCCAGGAAACTCGTAATATGAGCCATGGCATTGAATGTTCACGACGATTGTGTGAGAGATGGCAAGAGGCAAGATGATTACGTTATTTAAGCGGGCCGAAGACTAGCGGCTGAGTCTAACGTTGGCTCACATACTTTCGCAACTCTGAACTGTTCGACATACAAGTTTTCGGTGAATGTTCCTTCATTGCTCAATGATTATATACATTTATCGCTGTGGCGTGTGACTTGGAGAATATTTCCCTTTCCACTTCTCCATCGCGGTGAGTTGGGAGTGTCTGTCTGCGCGAGCCATGCAGTTATAATGTCGATCAGTTCCTATTTGATGGAGCGCTCAGGTCGTCTACGACCTATCTGGCTACACGTACTCTACACTGTATACTACGCGATCCGGTAATATATGAGAGTGAAATACGCTGTGTGTGACGATAACTATGGGAGTGGCGTGTCTCCAGTAAGTGAGTATGTATGTGTCGTGGGTGGAAAGGAGGGGCAGTATGCCCTAGCATTGGTGTAGTGATAATATCGAGCCCATAATAATGTATATATATAAGATAGAAACATGGTTGAAGATGGTACACCTGGACGACGATAGATCAGCTAACATTGGGATTGCAATGAATACTTACGGTTTGTTGATTATTCACCCCTCTCAACCAGCATCGTCATGTATCCTTCCTTTATCCGGTGATACGTGTGGAGCTGAGCGCTGAGCAGGTGCGCAACGGTACAAACAGTTGGGGTGCCGTGTCAACCATCCCGATGTTGGGCCGAGGTGGTCCTGTGCGTTGGAGGTTCACGTTCCCTAACTCATCCTGAGGTGCTGTTTTGGACAGGAATCATCCTCAGGTCGAACTTCAGCAAGGGTGATTCGACAGCGGCGTAATGTGTAGGCTGGCCTTGCGATACGAAGAACAAATTATGGGTAGACGAAGAAGTACCAGAATGCATTGCCGTGCTCACCGATGTCCTGTCGCCGTCAAATAAACTTCACATCGGTCCTGACGACGCGTTTTCTTTGTCCAGTGTTTTAGAGGTAGACGAAGCGTACTGCTGGTAGTAGTAGTAGTAGAAGAGGAATAGAGACTCGGATAACGTGGTGACAGAAAGGAAAAAAAAGCAAGAACGGTTGGTGTCTGATGCAGGTCTGATGTTCACCCGGCTCGGGATCATCCGAAAATAGCGTCTGACATACGTCCGTCTCCTCTAAACAGGGAAGTGTGTTACTAATATGCACCGATCGCGATGGACTGGGCTGTGATAACGCTTCAAATTATGTAAATGAAATTTTTACACTGGCACCGCTTTAACCGCGACCACCACATGCCAGAGCGCCTCTTTGAAGTCCGTAAGTAGGGATTTAGGTGTTAAATGCAAATTTGAATAGCCGGCGAACAGAAGCGATCAAAGCTGTCCGCAGACTAGAGCTGGGGGATCATCCCGTAAACCCATTGAGTGTCTATGAAATCATCACGTCTGCTCACCGATTTGCAGGAGTATCTGATCAAGTGGAAGGGCTACTCTGAAAAACACAACTCGTATGTACTACGTCAATCACGATGTAAAGCGTGCTACATTTCCACAAACACAGATGGGAGCCGGAAGACTGCCTCGACGAGTGCGAAGATCTCCTGAAAGTAATGTGGCAACAAATGTGGAAGGAAAAGAGGAAAACAGCTGAAGACTTCATTGAAACGGCCCCGAGAACATATCTGTCTCAGAAGTCGATAGGTGAGCAAGTGTCCCCGCTTTGTGGCTAGTACTTACTCTCATGAACCATACCCTTACAGATTACCAATCCCAATACGATTTCATGGGCAACAATAAGGTTTGCATATCGTGCATTCTTCTGTTCCGTAACTCACATATCGAAGGCAAATTACTGTCACAAAAAATCAGAAAAGAATGCGACGAAGAAATCAAAAGAAAACGAGGCGCAGGATACTTCGAATGTGATATATTATCGTCTTCACGTATATAAAATATACTGAATCACGCACAGCGTAAGACCACAATGGGTAAAGCTAGGGTGCAAAATGTAGAGGATATCGAGGCCCTAGATCTTGAGGGAGAATTGTCGTCTTTGACGACGGTTTCGGAGAGTGAAGATGAAGCTTGATGAACCGGGCAAGAAAGTTTTGTAGGAGTAATGGTTTCGCTATATACATCTGTCCTGAGTTGTCCCAATATCATACTGCGCAGAAACCGAGCGCGATGGAAGCATGTGAGGGAGGGCAGCCGAACGTTCACCAATTCAAGTCTTGTTTCACGCTTATAATTGAACCAGATTTCCGAATCTTTGGGCGTCTCAAGACTCTCACGTGTTAACGTTATTGTTTAGATGTCGATTGGATAATCGGAAAGTGGCGATACAGCGGGAACAAGAAGGATGGGTCTGGCTATATTGACTTATAAACCGTCTGGTTTCTTACACCAAAATGACATAAAGGCACTGGAATTCAATAGAGGAATAGAGGGGCGGTAGATATAAGAAAAAACAAAAGTAAGCTATATTACTGGCACCAGGGGTCAGAAAAAGGATGAAAGGCGATGGAATGGAGGCAAAAAAGAAACCCTGGTCAGTAAGATGAAAGAGGAAACCACAGAGAAAGATCTAGAGCGAAGGGAACCCGCTACAAAGCTTTGAACTCTCTCAAGTCATGGCGTACTCGGAGATCTACATTGGGGGATCAGAGTAGGATTAAAAAAATTGTAATGGGTGACCAACGAGGAATAAAAATGCCAGAGAGTAAAAGCCTACGGAGGCCATCATGTTGAAAATACAATACGGACTGGTCCCAAATCCTGGCGAGTGCACATACACAATCCGGTGAATCTACGGTTACCAGTTAGAATTCTTAGCTGCAGGGAACGTTAAAAGGAAACGTACTGATACCATAACGGTGCAAGAAAAAGCAACTCCGACTTGAACAATTTGCTCGGGGAAAAATGCGTGGAACACCCTGAACATGGCATCAATCTCACGAGGGTGAAAGAGTGCAACTGCCTAGAAAAGAGATGTATCAGCGTGGGTACTATTTGTCCAACAACATTGACTCACTATCGCCACTGTCGATGCGTGGCCCATAACGACAAGCATTGTTTGCCAAAAACCGCGATCAATAAAGCTCGAGGATATCATGACAAGAGCGGCTGCATACTGTTTGTTGTCAGTAAGATACTGCTATTGGTATCATAAGTAGATCATACGCCGATTGATGTTGCCACAAAACCCTGCATAACGCCCGACCGGGCTGCATCTATGACAAGGGTTGTCATCGCAGACCAATTCTCCTGACAACTTTCAACATCTTGTTACATCGTTGGAATGTTCTCACCATAAACAATCCTGCGAGTAGGGCTGAGGGAAGTGTAAGATATCCCAAAGACCGGATAGGGATGCCAGCACGTGGTCCCCACCATGCAAACAAGATGGAGGTCTTTCAATATGTGTGAGAAAATCGAAGGGCGCGGAAGTGGCGGCTTACAACGAGAGCAACAGCCAACAGCCCTCCTACCGCGTGTGCGACAGAATAGGTGCTGTCCGCCGAGGGTGCGTGCCGAAGTGGCAGCTTTGCCACATTGTAATTACGATAGCGAAGAATCCCCAAGACTTCGATGACGATGAAGTCGGCTAAGTTGGATAGTTCTTGGAGAACGAGTTGGAAAAATGGCAGTAGTTCCAAGCGGTAAAACATCGCGAGAAATGGCTATGAATAATGAGTAACGTCTCACGTATCGGTGCAGAATTGACTGACGATGGCGACTAGGCAGTATGCAGACGATACCAAATTTGAGAGTGTACCCGGACATGAAACCCTCAGTACATCAATGAGCTCTTGAACGATGTTCATAGCTATGATGTACCAATTCAAACCTAACTAGAATTATTCAGGTGAGAAACTCCGGAAATCGTGCCAATTAAATGTCAATCTCACCGATTGGGGAAGTGCGTCGTCTTTACAGACACCAGGTACCGGGAGGGAATGAGAACAGAGATAACTCTAGCGCAGAAGTACAAGTCATTGCTAGGAATAAAAGCCAACGAGGTTTAAACTCACCCCAGATATTATGGCGAAAGTCACACCGCTTAACTCCAAGCAGTACACCAAGATGAGTGGTAGCTTTTCAGCATGTCTGATACCTCGACGTCGAAGCACCAGGATTTGTCCCAGGCTGGAAAGACAATGGACGAGCGTAAGCGCAAGTAAAAGGGGCTTTGCTTCATTGAAGGACAAATTCAGAACCATAGCCCCAAGAGCGCCATAGAATGAGACCAAATAGAGCAAACCGTGGCGAGAGATCTGGTCGAGGAGGGAGATGACCGCAACCGATGCCAAAAATAGGTAATGGAGCGTCAATAGGCCTATCAGGGTTCTGGTGAATGCGGGCTGAATATTCGTCAGTATGCACTCGATATTGACGGGTAGGCGTTGTAAAAACCTCGTCAAGCAGTTCCACTGCCGCAGATACGGCGTTGGACAGATTCATGGGAACTATGGACATAGAGGTGTGGTAATCTCTGGACCTCTATATACGTTAGAGCCAGCGTAAGACGGCCTGCTTCAAGCATGTCTGTTTGGACATGACTAGGGTTGTTACAGCCCGCTCGTACGGTTCAAAGCGAGGTGACGTCCTAGTGCCATCTAACATGTTTCATGCACTCATGAGGAGTTGTCGTTTTCTTTCCGCTCATGCATAGAGAGCTTGATCGACATTACCACCGTGACAGGCATATAGGAAATTCATGGACCCAACATAGAAAAGCCAGTACAGTCGGCCATCCGTATCATTTAGATAGATATCGCACAAGGAGGATTTGGTTTGCTTCAAGGCTTATGTCTATTGGATTCTACTAAACTAACGAAGGTGGTCGGTACGTGGTATACAGCATAGGGAAGATCAGTCACCGTCACCGTCACCAGTGTTCCGATTGATCCCTATGCCTCCGAAGCACCTCTAATCTCAGATCTAAGTAGATCTAGAACGGAGCAGAGAGGTCTCAGGTTCAAAAAAAAAACACCACGCGTGTGGAAGGTCAATGCGCACGGTAGTATGCGAGAGAGAATGTATTCAACACACGGACAGACGCTATGAATCATGTGCCCTGCTTCGAATGAAACTGCTAAAAGGCCATGACCTCCAGGTGTGGATTTACGGCGTGCGCCTCACTTCATGATCGCATCGGGTACGCGTGCAAAGGCGCGCACATACTTGATCATGAGACAGAGGTATCGTTAGTCCTCATGGCGGTAGACGAGGCAAGAAAGCAGCTACCTACCTAGTATAACTTCCGCCCTAGACGCTAGGTATAAGATCCAAAGTAACATTCCCTACAGAAAGTGAGGATTATCTGGCAGATTTAAATATTGGATCTGTATCGTTAATTGCCGAGTTGACGTTTAAACAACGGGTACTATTGGAAATTGTTCTTCTCGCACATGAATAATCATTGATGATAGACATGAAAGACCCCGATCATGAAATCATCATGAAGAAATGTGTGCACTAAACCCAATGGAGCTGGGCGGAGGCACTCAAAAGACCGGGCATGACGCGATGGTGTGCTGACAAGTGCGGAACACACTGATTCAAAAACAAATTAGAAATTCGTGCGTGGATGAGACTGGTTTCGAAGCGGCGGCAAGCGTCGTATGTGTGGTATGTGCGTGAACACGGAAACACACCTCGACGTACGTGGACGGTAAATGTGGTAGAGATAACCTGCAGACCACATGTTTTCCCAGGGCTTTAAGGATTGCGCCCAAGAACGTCTCCGTGACTAGCCGGCATGGAAAGAGTGGGTAAGCAGACACATCTAGGTCTGCAATAAATCTGTCTATTTCTTACGGCTCGTGGTGCGAGTTGAATGTTGTCAGTGTAGAACACCGCGATATATAAGCGTGTATTGTGCAGGATCAGGATGTCCACCACAATACTGCCGGAATGTCCACCTACTTAGTTTCTATCGACGCTAACGGCCTACTCGAAATAGACCCCGTCCATATCGCCCCACGGGGGGCACGACGAGCCTCCCGCCGCCTGTGGGCTACAGCAATACTGTTTGTGGCCTTTATACTGCCTATCTTGGACATCGCCGTTTCCAGAGCGTCGGCGGTAGAAATACGGTGTGGTAACACGACCGCCGTCGATTTCCACCACTGATGACCCCTGGACAGGTTGGCGGCGTACGAGCTGAATTCCACGCTTTCCAGTATCGCGGAGGCTGCAAGCGATGTATCGTCTTCATTGCCCAGTGTTCGTGACATCGCCACTATGTCAGAGTCACAATTCCCAGTATTCAGCGCGTCGGTGTTGGAGGTTTATGTTGCGTCGACAACACTCACCTCTGACGACATGGAGGATCTCCGCCGCCAGAGCCAAATGCTGATTGATGTCATGGTGAGCGTTCTTTTCTTTGGATTCAACTGTCTTTCCTCATTACCTCAAAAGTTGGAACCACTCGACACCCTCTCCATTTCCCGGTTCGAAGATGGCTTCCGGAAAGTCCGACAGACGCCCAGTCGAATCCGGCAGTGGTTTACCGGTGGGAAGCCATTGTCTTACGACGATAGATCTGAGCTGGCCTTGATATTGCACATCTCTGCCAAGACCTTCCTCTTCCAGGCTGAACATTCCCAACCCATCTGTGCGAAGGCAACGGAAATACTCGACAATGCTTCGCATCTGGATAAATATGTCAGGTTTCTTAACTGGTCCATGGGTGCCAATGGATACGTACTTGGCCGTTGGCGCTCGGGTGGCATCCACAGACTCCCGATGTCCATGTACACAGACCTCGAGAGCCGCTTGTGTGGAGAGTTGAAGAGCGCACTTGATCAATTTAAGGTATTTGTGATACCAAATTGTTTTGATTCAGTGGCTGAACCTTGGACAGCGTCGTATCATGGCCTCGACGAGGGACAATATGCTGCGAGAGTTCATCGCCGAGTACTTGGGTTACGTAGCGTCCACCTTGTTCTGACGTGTCTACGTCGTACTAGTACTTTCCCCTTACTTTCTTTCCCCCTCTTCTTTCACCCTCTTCCCACCGTTTTTGATAGTTTCTACCATCATTTTCGATATTTTTGCCATCACTCTTGATACTTCTTGCTATTTAAATACGGCTCTCATTTGCTCTACGGTTATATGTCAATGGACCTTTTCTCTCGAACAAGTGCTATTGTAAAGTCGGAGGCAATCAATTTCAAGTCTTAAATGATATCCCCATGCACTTAGTAGGGTTTCTCTCGTATCTTTGCTACTCCCACATCTCCTTCACTATATGGGCCCCGTGAGTCTTCGACAGTATAAGATAATCTTCAGGAAATAACACATAACACAGAAGCTACTAGATTCTCCAACACTACCACTAGATACCCACGGGCGGTATGCTCGTCTCATCCTATGTTGCCCTCAATGCCACACTCGTGGATGTACCCGCTTGCAGTGCAAACTTAGCGCAGCTGGGGAGTACATCGATCGAATTGGATGGCCGACTTTTGACCTATCCCTTCCCCTCCCACGTACCAAGGAAACCGAATTCGCATATGCAGTCGTCAGAGCCATCGTCCAAGAGGTCGATAACCTCAATGACGTGGTACAGGCTGTAGAGTACGACTCTGACCCCATTCTACCCGATCTCGTCGTCTGCCGACTCCCCGTGCTCGGAAGACATCTCATGACTTGGACGTATCATTTCTTGAAGACTGGTCTGGCTCCGGATGGCGATTCCGTTGTCGATGGGATGGATATGGGTGTTGCGCCTTTCTTTGATCAGTTCCACAAAGAGGCCAGCATCGCTATGTTGAAGCTGGTATTCTTGATCGTTCAATGCCCCTCGGGCCTCGATCTGTTTCTCTCGCTCAATCATCTTACACAGAGCATAGTGGACGCTGTCATCGACATCTGGCTGAGGCTCGTGCAAGTTCCGGTGCTCAATGATGCCGAGATTTACTCCCACCAGATATTGTACTTCCTAGGCACTTCCCCAGAAACCCTTCATCTTACGAGCCAGTCCCTCTCTCGCATACCCTCCCAGTACATCTTGGCGCCTTTACGTTGCTTGGTTGGATTTGTGGTCAACGGGCGGGTTTTGGAAGAGAGGATCAGGATTTGCTCATTAGTCCGGATGATGGAACTCTCCGCTCATTTGGGAAAATTGGACGTGCTATGTGAAGGAAATTGTGTTGAGTGGTCATGTCGCGCATTTGTGGACATTGTCAAACACCAGGATGCCATCTGTCTGAGTCTTCCGACCGTTCAGGTTCTGTGCGGCTTTATCTTGGTCGCACTGCGCGCTGATGCGACGTGCTGGTTGTTGCGGAAAGCCATTGGCAACAAACTTATCCAATGTCTTGACTTCATCACCAGGGAAATCTCTCTATTAGACACAGAGCGAAGCGGGCAGATCGTCGAGTTGATTAAATGCATCACCATCCTGCTTCCTAATTGTGTTGTCTCTCAGCGCGCCGTCGCTGTCATCTTCGAGTGCTTTGGCACAACTTTGTCTATCAGTGAGTTCTAGCGGATGCTTTTGAGCCGTGATCCCCAGTCTAATATCTGCTCTGTAGAGGATGAGATCGATGAGACACAACCTGGCGCATGGGAAGCTCTCGAGCACGAGGTACACCGATGCAGGTCACATTGGGTTGTTGACCCAGGGCTATTAAAGCGAGTACGCAGATGTCTCAATCCCGCAGTATGTTTTCAGCTTCTGTCAGAACATCAAGTTATTCTGAAAACCATGCAGTGCACCGACCCATACATTCGCCACCTCAAGCGATGTACAAGATGCCATGATGTGTTAGTATGCTGTTGGGAATGTCACCAAACTCTTTGGAAGGATTTCGGTCACAGGGAGATCTGTCGGGTTCAACGTAGTTATATAGTTTGATTGTAACTAGATAGAAATGCCCTGCACTTTCATGAAATAACACGA
The DNA here is from genome assembly GCA_011800155.1 of Flammulina velutipes. NCBI lineage: Eukaryota > Fungi > Basidiomycota > Agaricomycetes > Agaricales > Physalacriaceae > Flammulina > Flammulina velutipes. Next base: position 3,103,145 of record CM022370.1, on the reverse strand, counting down.
ATCATCTCATGCGACTTGCAGGCGCTACCAGCTTGCCGACGCGTCGGGAGTCAGAAGTAGGTACGAAGATACCCAATATTGAGGAGACGGCAGGGGTAATGACTCGGAGAACAATGGAAAAGGCGGTTAGACGCAGTGAAAACGTGAACCGTGCACATGAAGGGTAGAGATGATAGTGCCGAATGCAAGTGCGGGGAGAGAATGCCCGTGGTGTGTAGTTTGAAAAGTGCAGAATGCAAGGATATGGAATACGATGCAGGGGGCCAAATGTAGAAGCGCGCCGGGTGTGACATGTTGATGGGTACCATTGGAAGCAAATACCCCGCCCATGCGTTAACCGCCAGATATCGGTTTCCGCGCGACCTGAGATATAGAATGCACAGTTGCGACATGTACAAGGCGCGGGAGTGATGATTGCGGAGTATGAAATACAGATGGGTATTATAATTATGGGACAAGTGAATGAAGTCGTCAGTACAGGCTTAAAATTGAGTAGATAGACACTGGCCTGCCGGGATTTTCTCTTCCAATCTTTTTTTCTCCTTGAGTACTCCTACCCAGTCCTTGAACTTTGTGGCAGAGAAGGCGATGCGATGGAGTAGAACATATGCATATCCGTGTTGTTGTGCGTGTTCGTGTTCGTGTCCAATATCGGCTAGGACAAAAAAAATGCAGTCCACTTAAGATTCGTTGAATGCAGGCTCCAGGCGGACGACCACCACGACAAATGGGTAAGAAGAAGAGAAAAGTTTCCTGTTGGGTTCCTGTTACATCATGATTCATCGAACCAGTGCCAGGCCACGTGGGTCACTGTTGGCGTTAATTATGGCGACGTCTGACGCTGCGTCTGACGTTTGCCGCCAGATGCCGCCGATACTGATCCGGATCCGTTAATTTCTCACCGTGCTTTCCCTGAAACGATAGGAAACGATGACAGACGAGATTGACTATAGTGCGGTATGTAGAAACGTCACAGTGTTCTTCTGCACCAACTCTGAATTATAGAAAATGACGTCGCCGAGAGTCGAACGGCTTCAAAGATATCGATATCGCATTGACCAAGAGAATAAAACGATTGCGATGGATCCCTGGAAAGGTGCGCGATTTAGGGCCTTCCTCCTCACCAAATGACGTTTCTTAGGTTCCTCTACTGTCGAAGGACTGCCAGCGTCCCGGGAAAGGTGTCGTCCTCCCTCCAGATACATTCATTCGAGCCATTGACCGCAACCGCAGAGCCCTGAGCCCTGACTTTCCCGATAATGCTTTCTGGCCGATGGCAACCACTTTTGCCCCCGATATTCCGTCCATCTCTGGTCCACACAAGAATAAGGAAGCCGTTTGGTACGAAAGCGAAACCCCTGCTAGCTTGAGGTCCCCTCCCAGAGTGCTACCCACTGAGGGTGGCGCAACCGCTCCTCCTATCGGGACACTCTACATTCACATCAACACAGAGGTCCATCAACGGCAGATCTGGGTTTACTGTCAGACTGGATGGGTTGCCATCCCATTTGCTTCCCCCAACCAGCGTCAACGCTTTGCCCATCCAGACCCTCGTCATTCCGATTTATTCTTCAAGTTTCACAACGATAAGCCCAATTGGGTGAAGGACGATACTCTCAGGAAAGAGGATGCAGCGAAAAAGCGTGGAAAATAGTGCAGTTCAGAGATGAAGTACAGCTAATTTGCTCCATCGCGTTTGATTACAATAAACGGTGCTGAGTCAACCTCTTCCTAATAGCTAATAAGTTCGGGGACGGAGATCCTTTACCGTGAAGCAAGGTGCGCGACATTTCTTCCAAATCAAGGCAAACGACGGGGTGTTCTACCCTCATACGACAGAGAGCGCAGGTCGCTATAGATAAAACGCAATCCACACAAAAAGTATGGCCGCAACCGATGCTAAACACCAAACGCTGTGAGTATGCTCAAATTGTGAAGGCTTGTGATACGAACGTCACGGGTACTTTCAGGGTATTGTAATCCTCTACACAGATGCAGCATTGGAGAATGGGATTGAGTGATTCGCTCAGAGTTCGGATGTATTGTTCTTTTCCCTCCAGAGCGTCGCGTGTTCCTTGCAGCGACGACTCCACATCTTCAAGCAAAGTTCTAAGGGCACATGTTTCCTATGGAGAATTGAGGTTGCTCTTGCCGGAAAACAAGTTAGGATGTCACATACATCCTGGCTCTCTTGGAGTTTCCCAGCCGTTTCCTTCAATTTCACGAATAACATTCGATGATCCTCGCTATGAGCCTCGATGATATCCCGACACCGTACGAGTTCCTAGTGACAATCAGATCAATTCATCTAGTACAGTAGCGACGAGAAACGCACAGATTTTACATCCTCCAATTGTTCTCGAAGAGCTTTCAATTCTCCTTCATGTGCAATACGTGCCTCCGCCTTCAAATGCCGTGTCATTTCCAAGTTCTATCGGGGGTTGAGCGCTGAGCGAGCGGTTTTGGCAGAGACGGCTGCCGCGGCTTACTAGTTCAGATGTGATCAACTGTTGCCTCGAATGCATCATCTCATCTATACTATCACGACCTCTAGACATGTCTGATGCCTTGGGATTGGTGGTGGGCAGTATTTTTGTTGGCTTGGACCCCTTGACATCCTTGCGACAGCGTGATGGGCTAACGTCTAGAGGGAATTCAGATGACCATGCTGTTAGTGAAACCGTTACTACGCCGCACCAGTAGTAGCAGGATCCGGTCTGGTACGTCGGTAGCTCATTATAATTCAACGGCACGCGAAAGCAAAGAGGTTCTCAAAATTTAAACCAAATTCAGAGGGTCTTTATATAGGCCTATTTCTTTGCCTTTCAGCTCTCCCATTGACAATGCACCTCAAGTCATACGTATGCAAATAGTGATTGACTTGCACCCCTTTATGAACCATGGGCCCGCGGGTAATAGATGTTTGTAAGAGGTAAGTATACATGACGTCGGAACCGTGACAACGTTGTTGGCTTGAATGTCCCAAGACCGCGTCTCTTGAGGCTTCGTCAAGTTACTGGGAGAGTAGAGGTATTAGCCTAAACGATTTGTAAGGGCGGGGTACCTCTCCGTCATCTTCCACGACGACAGATGATAACTTGAGCATCAGAGTCCGTCATTCAAAGAGCCCTTGTTCTCCAGAGTCGTTGTATCGTTCCTCCATGCTGTACTCATCAATCTCATGCTCGTGATGAATACACATAATTTCTCTCCCCGTTATCCAGATATGCACCACTAATGCCGCAAGAGTTCCTCCCTTTCTCAAGCACTCTGGAGTGATGGTTTTTGTACCAGAACGAGCTCTCAAGATCTCATCAGCGGAGTTAGTATGATAACATATATATTGATTCCGGTATGGTGTACGTTGCACGCGTTCCTTGTCTTTCATCGCCATGATGTTGTCGAGATTCAAGACATTCCGCAAGCAAGGCCGCTTCTGCGACGCGATACTCATCCCAACCCAAGAAACCCAGCAACCGGTGGGCCTCGGAAGCTCCCTGATGTTCCATCTTGCCTTCGTTTCTGCCGTAGCCCCCAACTTCCCACAGCAAATTCTAGACGGGACTGTACCTGTGAAGTATTCATTCGAAGGAACTGCTCTTGAGGCAAAGATATTCCTTGGTGTGTGTTAAGTATGATACGATCCATACGATCCTGACACCACGCAGACTATATCTATGACGAGAACGACCCAGTCCTTGCAACACCAACCTGCACAACTGGTGCTCAGATCCTGGTGAATTCTTTGGTGAATTTACTAGCCAAGGCAGATCAATGGCACATGCCTCCTTTGAAAGACTACATCGGTGTTCTGTTGGACAGACACAGACTTCTAACTCCAGCAACCTACTATCTCGGTGAGCCAAATCCAGAAGCAATCGAATAATGCTGATAGACTCCGATTCGCAGTGCGAAATGCATCAAAGACATATCACGCTCACGGATTGAGCAAACACTGCGATGATTTTATGTCTTTGAACTACAATCTACTTCTGCGAGGGAAACCTCAGTGATTATTCATTTTCATGTAATTGTACACACTTCGTTATCTTTGGACTTGACCGTGGCGCTCACAATATGAGGGAACCTGAACGAGAGCATTCATGGACCTCAGGACAGAGTAATGTAAGCAATATAGCAAATGCCACAGCCAATAAAGGCATGGCTGAGAGCGGTGGCTTCCGGGCCCCGACGGAAACTGTCCTGAAAAGTTCAGCCAGCTGCGATACCCAATTGCAAGTAGGAAGGAGGGCAGCGACACATCACATAGATATAAGTGCCACGTCCGGGATAGGCAACACGAGCCATAATCAGACGAATACCAGTTTAGCGTGCTCAACAGAGTGCGTGGAGGCACGGTCTGCAGTAGGTGCAGAGAGCGTGGCATCATTCCAACTGGACCCAAATGGAGCCGTTCCATGTCGTCGTTGGTAGTGCTGGTGCCCATCTTGAGTAGCGCGATGCAGGCATCATTTTCGTCGTCTGGAACAACGCGCTAGCGCTCGGAAATGTATCGGTCATCAGCCGATGGGCTAACCTGTCACGAGAGTCAAGAACTAGCTGTGTATGCAATGAACATCCACATACCGCATAGCTAACAGCCTTGAACACCCCCGCCACGGATCATCGGCGACCACCGAGAAGTTCCCCTCGACTTCACTGTTCTGACTTCCGGGAAGCATAGCAATTATCTCGCAAGGTTTCTGGCAATTAGGACACGTAGGAGCTCGATGTGAATTGGGACCTAAGACACAGGTCATGCAAGATGGGTTTAAGATAATGACTCGCCAGTGGGTACAAGTATTCAATTTCTGATGTGTTGAAATGGATGACTTATTGAACGTGTTCTCAAGTGAAATCATTGGGCGGGTATATGCGTCCGAATCTTGCCTTTCCTGCCGAGCACCAAGATAAGTCGCCAGGAATTGCTAGGCGCCCCGAGCCATTGGAAAGAGGTGCGAATCGTAAGGTGTGGGTGGTGCAAGTCGTTGACGACGAAGCCATTGGCGCAGGATGATGTTGACAGCCGTCGTTGATGTCGCTATTGAACGTTGAACATCGACCTCGCGTTGCCGTGTTGTTTGTGTCGTCCTGGGCTGCGTTGATGAAGACAGTATTCGTTTCTTGGAGGTGGACGTATGAAGCGAGCAGATCTGAGACTCAAATTTCGGCCCTGCAGCGGCACGTGCGCGTGATCGTTTATCGGACTAAGTCTCCGGGACTTCGTTCAAATTGAAGTTTATCGAACTTTGTTGAGTCATTGGTGTGTCGGAAATATGTAGATGAACGAAATTATATACGCTTGCCATCATCGGTTTATCCCAACTACATCGTACACTATAGCCTTTGCGATTCTATCTGTGATGGCAAGTTGTGATTCCATATTACACAAGACTCTAGACGCCAGTCAAGAGACATCATTGCGAGGGGCGACGAGACCTACGGTTCAAATGCGTTCGCGTAATATAGTCCTTCGGCTGGCATCAACGTGGGGATGAATGTCGTATTCAAAAAGGTTGGGTATGCCGTGCTCCACTAGGATGTCAAATTTACAAAAGAAAATATTGAAACCAAAGTATAACAGATGGACCTTCCTCCTCTCGACGTGATGCAGAGTTCCAAAAATCTTGATTAGATCGCGATTGGCTATAGGGGCCATGCTCGTTATTTTAAAAACCCATCCGTGTTCTCGGGTCTTTGTCATCGGAAGGATAGAAAGAATGTTAGCTTCCCCAGCGGTGGTGAGGACGGTAAATGGAAGTTGTTCCCCCATCAAATCAAGAGTCGATGATTCTGTGAAAGAACTTCCAGGGAAAACGACGGTGACGTGGATTATACTATATGGACGGCTAGGAAGCTTGTCCAAAATATCCGGAGACAGTGCGATGCCACTGCCAGGATATGGCGTAGCAATCACGACGACATCGTAGTATTTGCGACCCAATGAGCTGCGAACCTCCCATGTTGGAGCTTTCCCGGGGGTAGACTTGATTGAGGTTACCTATCAGACAATGAGGGGACAGTGTGTCTAGAAAGGCGACGGCTTGCCTTTGTGCTGGTGTATGTGGTGGTGTTAGTCAGTTCGATGAGATGTTGTGAAATCTGCGCTGTTCCTCCCTCAACAGAAAACAAAGGGGCTGATGACATCGCAGAGAGAGCGTGAAGCATGTTGATGTTTTCGAGTTCCTGGAATTCTGGGATTAATAAGGAGTGCTATTTCCTTAGATTAGGTGCAAGTACTTGACCGTAGGTTAAACGCGCCAAAGCATTGACAACATCCTTTATATAATTTGCGTCCACACCACGCATGGCGAAGAAGTCGGCAGCACTCGCGTTCAAGTAAGGCATCCAACCCCAGGTCGAGACCAGAGAATGAATTTGGTCTCGGTGGGCAAGAAGATCTTCGTGAAGCCTTGGGATCTTCTGTTCCACGCTTGAAACACTAAATATAATTGAGTTAGCCACCAATGTTAGGGTACTACTGCGAGCTTACAGTGACATGGTATCTGTTAATGCGTGTACACCGTACTTTGACAACAATTCAACAGTATCCCAGAATTGACCTTGCATCTGATAATGGTTGAGCAACTGGTGGGTGCGAGACAGAACTTGGCGTACGTACCTGGATGACCTTCCGTTCTCCGTCCCACACACTCACTGCTCCACTCGGTTGCCATTTAACCAACGTCAAACCGAGTTTGCCAATAAGTCCTCGCATGTTGACATCAGAGCCAGAGATAAAAGTAGAACCCATGTCGATAGAAATATCGCTCTGCGTGAACGGTTTGATGGTAGAGCATCCTGAATAAGGAGAGAATCGGTCAGCTATCAAACAAAGCAAAAAGCTTGTTGCTTACGGCCGCCAATGATCTTAGAACTTTCGTATAAGTCCATCGTCAAGAGCGACAAATTTCCTGAGTAAGCCTCTTGCAGGCTGAAAGCAGTAGCAACGCCGGAGAATCCACCACCGACTATCGCCACTCGAATGGGCTTGAGCTGCTCCGAGCGGTAGAGGGGCGGATGCCATAGCCATGACCACCAGAGAGCGTAAAAGAGAGCTAACAAGACGAAAGGACTAATTATCGTGTTTTTCGTCCAGGCGAACATTGTGGATGTGTACATGGACATAAGGGCGGCACCGGCACGGTATATATGCATCTGGCCTTGATGATTCGGTGCTTATACTACATGTTAACATTGTACGTCATTGATACACGTTGAAAGGACATCGTCAATCTTCGCCTATCGCTGCATGTGCTCAGAGCGCTTCTGCATGCTTGAAAGCACTCTATAGTGTATTTCTATTTAATATCTCAATATGTTATGACGAAGGTGCGTACGGAGGACATCTTCCAACAGGCATTATTCATTCGCAATCTACTCAACCCAGCCGGGATTGAGCCGTATGTTAATATATGTAGTAGGTATTTCTACAATACAAAACGTCTGAAGAGAACAACACTGGTACAAATCTTCTGGAAATCTACGGAGATTAACAACACTAATAGGCTCGCCGAACGACAAGCAAGTCATCTCTGGGTTCACTGGGCAAAACGAAGGTGTTGATACCCGTCGTTCCAATGTCTGGATGTCCTCGCAGGTACTCCATGTTGTAGAAATTTGCAGGAAGGCCGCGAGGAATTTGATGACTGGGCCTTCCTGAGACAGCGCCCTCTGCGAATTGACGAGTAGTGCGCTTTGCACCGCGACGTGTTGGTGAATGCTTGCTCAGCAATTGGGCGACTTCATCGCACGCACGAAGGGGCTGCTGACAGAGCTGCGATCTCCACGGAACAGGATGGATGATGAAGATACTGCTATTGGGTTCAGATTCTTCGTCGCTCGACATGCCATCTGGCCCAAGTAGTTGAATTGCCCTGACGTTGGGTTGTAACGAAGCATCCTGGCTTGCCACTGTCAACCGACGCTCGAACAACTGTGTACAGTAAATCAGCCTGCAACGTGAAGAGGGTTGCAATACCTACCATTCTTCGTCGTGAATACCTTGCTTTCTTAAACTTATCCTCTGCTACATTCCTCGGATGGCCCATTTGACTCTCTTTGTGGTTAAGATGCCTGACGTGAGCGCGTATCTTCAGAGCCATGCGCTTTCGGTAGTCGATGAGTTGGGGGTTTTCCCAGCGCATGTTACGGGCGGGGAAGAAGGCGTCCCGAAGTAAGATGTCGGCTGCGCTCTTGTTCCAGGGATCGGCATAATCCGTGGTAAAGCTCAAATTGTCGAGAGTACAGAAGTGATTGACGGCCGTCGCTGGCTTTCTGAGGTAAGCGTCGGTGTACTCCTTCAGGTGGTCTGGATGGGGTCGGGGGAGTTTGGCGTCCGGATCCTGGTTTCCCTTCCTCCAATGTCGAAAAAGGAGTTCGCGAATGAATTGCTGTGATAGCGTTGAGTGAGCTCTATGAAGGACGTATGGGCTCAGACTCACAGAGTCTTGGAGATTATCAGGATGACGACGTGTTGCAGGCTCATGAAGCACCGCCGCTGCCAATCTCCTCTCGCTCTCTCCCACCGGCCCGGGTGCCACAGGTGCCCTAGATGCGAGACCGTGCTGAATGGTCTCATTCATAGCTTCGAAGCTTCGCTGCATGAGAGCACCAAGATTATTAAAACCGGTCTGCAAATTGGAGAGGCCTGTTTCTATCGTAGTTAGTCTTGTAGGAAGAGATGACTGCGAAAAGGTATCAGGTATTGTTTCTCTACAATTGTGGGAGGCGCACTTACAGAAGATCGTCCTGAAGCGGAGCCGGTGGCCCAGTCGATGATCCAGTCAAACGTGCTATTGCGGCGGCCAGATTCCGTATTGGTGGACCCACCAGCCTGTTGGCCATGAAGTCCGCTCGGGTTATCCATATTCACATCGGGGAACGAGTTTGAGAACTGAGGTGGAGACGTATTTGACATCGCGTATGAATTTGGAGGGAAAGACGAAAGTTCAAAAGCGGCAACTGGTATTCGAGCTGGTGCGATTTAAATTAGGTGACTCTCCGCAGGCGTCTACCTAGTGGTACTTTTTGGCACGTCAGCCCGACGGCGACAGACACTTGCTTGTTCTTTGTAAATTGGCAAGGATCATGGATGCACACGTGCTTGTAATATTTAGCGGCATGCTACAACGCTGATGTAACACGCGCCAACCCGACAGTTCTTTGTCTTCGTGAATGGGGTCCATGTGCACGTACACGTGCCTACAACATTCCGGTAGAACGCCAGTATATGGCACATTGTAGCACGCCAAACCGACACTTCTTTGTCTCGTAGACTAACCAGGCCTCGTCTGACATGTACATGTACGCAGGCCTGCAAGAATTTGATATTTCTTTGAACTCCGTCAGTTTCGTTACGCTGCTGGGGTACCGTTATCTATGGCTAGCTCCTCTAGATCACCCATCGTCTGTATGCATACCTCTAGTGCATACCTCTAGACCATCTTTGATGATTATGCGTCTGTTAACACTGTCCATAAGTTGGCGTGCATGTCGGGTGTATCACTGCCAAGTCTAGCCATGACACGTTTCGTGTGCAGGCGCATTGCCTCATTTCTTTAATATTTAGTGCAATGTATGTTATGTCTCTATTTGGACTCCGTCCATCGCTAACCCTTGGCTTGCGGCGAACTTCTTTCTTTAATGGTCCGTACGAGTTGAAACTTGAACCTAGATCTACGTCCTCCATTCATTCATCACATCATTGATCGGACGAATGTCTTTGTTCTATACTAATAGGAGCGATCGGAACACTGATCTGATCAAAGCTCGACCTATGGGACAAGAGCTGGGAACTTGACGATGAACATGCATCTCATTTTCGAACCCGTGTACGCATACACAATCGGAAAGTTATTCCAGTCATTTTTCTCTGATCACTAGGTAGCGCCTTTATCTCCAAACTAGCTTCTACCACATTTATAGAAGTGCCTGATAATACAATCCACTGTGATCATCAGCTACATTGCTTAACTATATTCACGTCCATTTTCCAAGATACGTGTCTTCGCATCGCGCACATCACTCTTTCACAGACGCCTTCTTTCTTTCTTTGTGCTCACTAGACTGCCTCGTTGACTTGCATTCATGAGCCTAGAGTCTTGGATCGATGATGGTAAAATCTGTATGCAGTAATGTCGCTGATATCCGTGGAATCCAGCGGCGTCTATCCAGAAATATAAGTCATGGAGCGTGTTAATTTTTTAGAAGTCACTCAGCCTACAGGATGTCGGCTTTTCGACATGTAGGTCTTTCACTGTGCGATGTGTTTGACAAGTCACTGAAAAGTGTGCTAGATTATAGCCGCCACGTACGGGGAGCGTGTAAAGCTTCACGAGGTCCCGCTTCTTTGGCGAGTGCTATACGACAAGAACTCGTCATTTTTGGTCAAAATCCTACACATTGACGAGCACCTTCACGCACTGGTCATTCCATCAGAACTCCAATCCCCCATTACTCCCACTGTCGATATCGCTATACAAATCATGACTGTGATCGGAGATTGCGTCCTACAGACTGGGAAATACGCAGGCTCGTTCGACCAACGATCCAATGAGGTGCTTCATCTCAACAACCTACGAACAGAGCAGCGACTAGGACATTTCGTGCGGCACCTTAACAACAGCGCAGTTCGCATACTGAAGTGGGCGAACTTCATGACGAAACATTGGAGGCCATTGAAGAGTCAAAGCCAGCAAACCGTACCACCTCCTGTATTCTTTGTGCTAGCGTGTCTGTCCAGGTTTCCCTCTACCCACGCTACGTTACAAACCCAGGCGCCGGTCGAGCTTCATCTACTCTTCACGTCCCTTGCATCCACTCTCCTTGATCTCGCCCTACTCGACTATCGTCACCCCGCTCACGGGTTTTGCATGCTCGCTCTCACACCAGAGAACGGGGATTTACATGGGCATGCCAGTGGGTTTCAAGGTCCCGCTCTTCAGGCTGGCCTTCTGCAGCAGCCACCTCAGAAGATCGCTCGACTTGCATGGCAGCTGTCTTCTTTTGGACACACCAAAGAAGGTAGTATCACGATACCCATTGAGATAGTGGCGGGCCTTGTGGTTCATTTTTTCTACCCAGCACCAGCGCCTTCGGCACTGCAGGATTTCATGCAGTTGCTCGTGGAACCTAGCTGTATCGCACTCTCACGAATTGTTTCTCCAACTTTTCATGCTCTTACCATTCATTCCCAATCTCTGGTTATCGACGACATCCTGATGTACCTGACCGTTTTTGCCAACAGAGGCGTCAACGTTCTGTACGTGGGGGTGTCTTGTGGACTTATTCGATCTCTCAGTCGCGCTACAACTGACCTCTTAGTTGGTGATTGCGGCACGCTGATGCTTTCGATAAAGGTGATGCTGCATTCTATGGTGGAGCAGATATTGGCGAGCCCGGTGGTTGGGAGGAAGGTCGCGAAGGCGATCAGGCGCGATAAAAGCGAGTATAGTTTTGGGCTCCTCAACGAAGAGTGGAATAATCTCATCATGGCGGCTACCATTAGTCGGGAGCGGGGCTTGGTGTGCAACAACGTAGCGGTGAGTGATCGGAAATAGGTCTTCCAGTCCTTCATTGACAATTCTGGACTACAGTGCAAAAGGATGGGCGGCGGACGATTGCAAACTTGTTCTCGATGCTTTGGTGTTGTTGTATGTTCGCAAGACTGCTTCAAAATCCTTTGGAGGAAGGGACATCGTAACTCATGTACATGTACTAGAGAATTATGGGCGGTATAGTCGGGAATAATCCATTTCACTTACTTTTTGCACTTTTCCCCCAAAATTGTGTTCACTTACTTTGACCGATGTCGCAAAATTGATGACTCACCCCGCCACGTGTGGGATGGGCGCGCGGGCTGATTTCAAGGTTATTCAGTCTCACACAGATGCTCCCAAGAGGAGAATCTACCATAACCACTCATAAGATTGTAGGAAATATTCTTATTCAACGTCGCACGCCACCTTTTCCACACGTTTCATATATACGCACACATGTACATCAGATGACGGGAATGTGGAACAATCGACGTGTACGTCTTTCAAAGGCATGCTGGACTTGAGGTGATTACATTCGCCGTCGTGGCCATGGGGCGAGCATTGACTGTCGCATGTCGTGGCTCAAATTTGGAACATAATTTTGATGGAAAATGAAGTATCATGAACCCGTGCGATTCAGATATTGGATGAGGGTCGTATATATGCAGTATGCCCAGTGAGGCATGCGCGCACGCAGCTTTTACGCCCAACCACCAACCAGAATGCCCCCACTACCAGAAACTCTGCACGATGAAGAGGACAGTCAGTCCGACTGTCAAGATGAAGAGGACGAGGTGCAATCGTAAGTTCAAACCGTCTATGTATACTACTTATTAATTTATATCTGCGAAGGCTCTTGTTACCAGACAAACCACTTGACATGCACTGGCATACCCCAGAAGACGCAAGCCAGACACGACAAACGCCCGCAAGGAGAGGGCCGTGTCTCAGCATCGCTATACTCATTATTATAACTGGTATTCTTCTCGTTTTGGACATCGCCATTGCGAGAGCGTCAGCGGTAGAGTTACGGTAAGACAACAAAATCACCCATCAATTCACACCATCTAATATTTTGGGCAGGCTAGCAGCTCATGAGCTGAGTTCCACACTCTCCAATATCGAGGACGCTGCCAGTGCGGCATCCCGTTCACTATCTCGTGTTCGTGACATTACGACTATGTCTGCACCCCAATTCCCGAGTTTCAGCGCGTCGGCGTTGGAGGTTCAAGTTTATGTTCCATCAGCGACACTCACGTCTGGCGACTTAGATGAACTACGCTATCAGACCCAAATATTGGTTCGTGTCGTGGTGAGTAGTGTTCTCTTCTTTTGCTTTCGGCTCCATTCACTCATTGTCTTCCAAGTTGGAACGACTTGACACCCTCTCTATGTCCTGGTTGGAAGACGTCATACGGACAATCGGGGCACCGGTCTCCGACAGTAGATCTGAAATAACCGTGATCATGCAGATATTCAAGGAGATCGCCCTCTTCCAAACCCAATTTTCCGACCCGATCTGTGCGAAGGCCACCGAGTTACTTACCCATGCCTCCGTGCTGGATAAGTATCTTAGCTGGTCAATGGACGCCGGTGAATACGGCGAACCTGGCCACTGGCTCTGGGGAGGGATCCCCAGACTGCCGATATCCACATACACAACCATTCAGAGCACCCTCTGCGGAGAATTGAAGAGCGGACTTGACGCGTTCAAGGTAATGGACACATAATTTCCTGATATGACGAGTCAATTGATTATTTCGATAGAGGCGTGCCCAGGCCTCTATGAGAGGCAATCTTTTGCAAGACCTCATTGGAGAGGTGGTCGATAATATGAATGGGCTAGGAAAATGACAATAAACCTGTGCCTTCAACCAGGCTCTTATCTTCCCAATTTCCCATTGTTCTTATAAGTCTTGTTAATCATGGCACCGGATACATACTGTTGTTTATACTCGTCTATGATGTCCTCGTAGATACATAAAACTATGCTTCTGCTTCTCAACCTGGATGTGGATATAAAAGTAGAGCGGACACGGTGGATGGAGACGCAGCGACCGTGGAGGAGTTATAACGCCTCTTCCCCTCAACATCTTTGTCCTGATTACACACGAGGGTCAAGAGAAGTGCGTCGCCTCTCGCAACGTCAACGTTGAGCCTTTCGTGGCAACGTTCTCTTGATACTCAGAATATCCCAAGTCGTCAAACGGTGATTCGATGACGAAAGACGACGATGGCCAGCAACTTAGACGTTGTGACATAAAGGACAAGCACCGAAATGCGTGGTATGCGAATGGGTCCAGTCATTCGTCGTCATCGTTAATAGGCACCGTCAGCGCAGGTTGTCACTTCTAGGAATTGTCGCGTTCTCGTGAGCTGCAGTGGTTTGGTCATTTTCCTATCTTTAGCGGGGACGACGAGGTCGTTGATTGCGGTCGGTCGCTTTCAATAGGGTTTGACATTCTCTCTCCTGATCTCATTCTCACCTGAAGATATGTGAGTGAATGCTCGACGAAGGGACGGCGAGACGCACGTATCTGTTTCGTAGATGCACGAGAGTCCTTGTTCTAGTCGGGGAACTTCTGTTTGACAAAATCAAGTGCCTTCCAGTGTTCATCGTCGCGCAGGCAAACCCCCTGGCATTCATTGCCTATTTCCAGGAGGATCATTGGGTGGAGTAAGCGGACGTGGTGGATGAGAAACCGTGAGCAAGCAGTAATATATGAAGAACCTGAGGCGGACCTGCTGGCTTGGAAGGGGGGTCTGGCTACGGGTGTGTGTCTTTGAGTATATGGGTCTTTCCTTTATGCTGCAACGATGGTAAGTTAGACAAGCGCCTGACCCACAGGACAGTTACGCACTGTATAATTATTACATTATATATCATCCCTTTCGTCTTCATCCGAGCTCGTGCGTCGACGTGACGGTTCGACTTCGTGGGGAGTAGATTAGTCGGAGGGTACCTCATGGAAGTTGGCCTTGTTGTGCGTCCAGAAGGTTCGTGTCGTGGCATTTCGCGCCTGGGAACGATGTTTTGTCTGCTTTGTTTCCGGAGATAGCTGTAGGTATTCTGAGGGCGGACGGAGGAAAAATTATGTGGTTTTACCTTCTACTTCACGCTAGTCCTTTCAGATAGATATCTGAGGCTTCTGAGGTTTGAGAAAAATCGAAAGATGGTGGTATGAGGTTAGTACTGACACATCACGAAAAGTGTTGATCTGTTACCTAGGGTATGCAAGGTAGTGTAAGGCCTGGAAGGATTGGGACGTCCTACAAGTCTTTGGATGGAATCCAAAGCTTTAGAAGGAACCTCTGAGGGATGTAAGGGTGACCAAAGGCCGTGTAGAAGACCGAATGTATCACCTTGAATTAAATCTTGCAATTCCGTATAAGAGCCTTGGATGCATTTGTAAGCCCCCTTGCACAGGTCTTGGAATGGGTCGTGAAATGCTCCGGTAATAAGGCTTGTAAATAGTTTCCGAGGTGGGCTGTGAAGCACATAAAATCTTGCGGGAAGGTGTCTCACTCAGCCAATACACACATGCAAATCAATTACTACATACAATAAGCGAATCCGGAGTACCAAAGCATCAGAGCAAGTAAAGAGAAAGCAAGTAGAAGTCCACGAAACAGGAAAGCAAAGTCCGAGCAAGCAAAGTCCGAGTCAAGAATAATTACCGACACCTAGGCCCCCCGCCCAGTAACTCCGGCACCGGGAGGTGGTCCAATATCTCCATCGTGCGTAGCTTCTCCGGCATTCTTCATAGCCATCAACCTGGCCATCGTACTTCCCTCGGCAGGAATGTCGTCGCCGTCATCCAGTGCAGCGGGTGCTTTGTTGTGCGAGAGATTTTCGTTGTATAGCCTGAAAAGTATCAGTAATTGCATTACAAGCAAATAGCCCACGTACTCAGTCCAAGCAGCAAGGATCTCGTCACCTTGCGATTTGAATGCGGGTGCCTCAAAGAAATCGAGAACCCAGAAATACAGTTTGGCACTACTGACCGACATGTCCCAGGACTTCTGGTCCGAGATTGCGTAACAAGCCTAAACGATAGATATGAGCAACTAGGGCGGCGGGAACATTTACTTACCTGTACGACAGAGTACGCAACATGTTGTGGTTGAACCATAGACAGGCCATTTCGGGCACCAATGGGTTTCTTGGGCTTATTCCCGTATGTCGCCAGTCGCCCAGGGATGCCCGTCGTGCAGAAGATGTGAATAAAAACCTCGAAGAAAAATCAACAACAGCTAGACAAAGAATAATTGGTACTCACTCGCAAGAGGAAGTACCCTCTAAAAATTGCAGCCAGCGGTTGCTCACATTCCATCTCGATATCGAATAGAAAAACAGGTAGCTCCAACCAAGAGATCTTGTGGAAGCCGTCCGTAACCGCGGTCATATATCTGATGAATACGAGGTTAGTAAATAAAAACTGGTTGGAGAACACTCACTCTCGGGGAGACTCGTTGAACTTGTCAACATCGTCGACGGGACAGCAGAGAAAGGCAGTCTCCCTGTACTTGAAACCGAGGTCGCTCTTTTCTCGAGGGAGGGGTAGCGTGAGGCGATGTCGGTCGTCAAATTGGATGAGCGCTAGAATGTCGTCCTTGATCTTATGTGTGTCGTCAGATCGTGCACTTGTCGCACCCTCCTCGAACTGCAAAGAAACTTAAGACAGCTCAGGAGAGGATTTATTGAGACGCACCTTGTCAAGCAATTCTTCCAATGCTGGCTTGTTTCCCGAGTACTTCTTGAGAGCAGCTTTCTGTAGTCTTGGATGATGGGGGAGTCGGACGTCTGGAAGGCATCGAAAGCGCGACGGATATTAAATTCAGTTTTGTCGCTAAAGGGACACATCAATATATGCGTCGCAATGAGATTGGAAAGACTTGCGTTGTATTGGGCTCCTTCCCCCGGTATTTGAGTCCTTTCTGGATGATGATCTTGAGTCCCAGTACAAGGTCGACTGACCGTACGGCCCAGCGCCCAGCTCGGTTGCAAGTCATAAGGTCGCTCTTGTCCCTAGAGACTCGTTACTTCAAAGAAAGGCTAAGAAAGGCTATAGTACGCACACCTTAACCACAGTGACCTCATCATCATCCTTCTTTTGTTGTGGGCGCCGCTGCTGCCCATGGCTCTGCTCCCTTCGGTGCTTCCGACGTGGTTGGTCTTCGTCATTGTCATCGTCCAAGCGCGAGCGCCTCCTGTCCGTATTCTGCTGCTGAGGTGTAGCATTTTGTCGTTCATGATCTGGCCGTCGCTCGTGGTCTGACCGTCGCTCACGGCGATCTTGACGATCTTGGTGTCGATCTTGGTGTCGATATGCGTCGTTGATTGAACGCTGGCGGACACTATTGAAGTGACGAAGACGGTGGCGAGGAGGCATAGCTTTGGGAGATTCTTCGTATTCCTGAGAGAAAGACATGGCGGGAATGGTGGTGGCAGGAAGGAAAGAGGTGGGCAAGGATTCCGGAAAGCGACGCGTTTGTCCGATCAATTGTGCACGTGCCATCAAACGTGCTCCCTTTTGACCACGAAGTACGCACCAATGATTACATCTTCAGCCTGTTACTGAACGTCTCATAGTGTTATGCCTGAGTATTCTTGCCCGTATTGTGATGCAATCCTACGGAACGATTCCTCCCGGGCTATAAAGGTTCACCAATTGAGTTGTCAGTCATTCAAGGACTATAATGATGGATCTCTCGAAGGATTTGCTTCCCTCCTTGACGATGATGAAGAGATAGATTTCGGGGCACTGGCAGACTCTCCTGGAGTGAAGCGTAAAGAACCTCCCACGCAGGAAGCATCATCAAGCAAAGTAAGTTCTCAGTAAAATATGATTACTGGTACTCAAAAATATGCAGCGTCCTGCTCTAAATCACGCTTCCCCCAATCTGCTATCTCCCCCATCTTTTCCGAGCCGGGCATTCTCTGACGCCCTCAGGTAGCCCTCAATTGCCCTCTGGAGCACTCAATACTCAGTACTCAGTACTCAGCGCTCAGCGCCGATTCTCACTGTGCTGATTCTCACTGCACGAGATGCATTTATGTCTTGATGTCTTATCGACTTCCATATGTTGCGTTCGACGATGCCGTTGCCCGGATTTGCGTGTTTTGCGTTAGAGCACATGCTACATGTTAGGGACGAAACTGTCTATTACACGCTGAATTGCCATGCACTAGGTATTATTCAACCTTGATCCTGCTCCACGTCGATAAGCTTGCCGCCGACACAGTAGGCTAATTCACCTAGACCCCGTTGTTCAACTTACTAGAGGGCGAAGCGGAATATCCATCAACCTCGGTCGCTACGGCTGTCCCTTTTTGCGTTACGTTCCCCTTCAAGCTGCTCGTTATTGTCTGCTCGTCGTTTCAAAGGGTTGGCTGGCGGGGGGCTCAAAACAAATGGAATACGACGCTGTGTGATTGATTATTGGTTTGACTACTGAACACCAAGAGCCAATTCTCACCTTGTTGTAAGGTCTTGCATGCATTACATCCTTCCCTTGTATAGTGATATGTGTAGCAACGAACGGGCTGCACACAAGAGAGTGTGTGGTCACCAATATGCCAGGTGCGGGCTTGCGATTGATTAGGAACCCCATATCATGCTCCTTGTACACATCATTCAAGTTCCACGGCGCCGGTAAGAAGGCTCGATAGAGGATGAAGGTCAACTCTGGGAATCCGCTAGAGTCGTCGGGATGGACTTTGAGGATATGACGGCATGAAGCGGCCCTATTTACCGACCCCGCTTCTTCCTTCAGCATGAAGTAACAACCAGGGGCATGGTGTTCGGATGAGGCATATTGCAAGCCATCCAAGAGCATGTTAGGATACTCTAAGAAGCGGAAGGAGGGTTGAATGCGAACATCAAGACGACTTATCATGTCGAAATAAGGGTGGACATCGAAAGGTCTTCCTTCGCCATAGACACCGTCCTGTCGACGTAGGTCCTCAGAGAGCAGGCGCAACCCAGAATTACGCTCCACTTCAAGGGCGTGGTATCTTTTGACAAGATCCAAAGCGTCCTTGTTTACTTCCGAATCATCCTTGAAAATTCCGATGAAGGTCGAAGCTTTGGACGTCGTATCCAAAAATGTGGCTTCCACTTCGCCTAACTCAAGTCAGAACACATCAAACTGAGGAGACTACTAACACAAACCGTATTTCCGGTTGGTCTTCTCTCTCTGCATCACATAGTTCAGGCGCTCAAACGCAGGCGCACGGAATGAGTGCGACGGTCCCAATTTCTGTAAAAATTCGCTGAAGTGAACCCCGGTATGATGTAATGGCTTCATCTTGAAATGAGGGTAGAGTTGTTGCGCCGTTTGGAGGTACCGTATGAAGTGATCACGGTAGGACTGTGCATGAGCAGCGGAGCTCGAGCGGTTGTTTGCCATCTCTATAGCCTTGACTAAGTCGATGAAGTTGTGAAGCATTGAACGGTATCGTTGCGAGCTTTCGTCCCCCGCAACCTGATAGCCCCATTCACGAATGAGGGTAACAGGGAGACAATAGAGGCAAATCATCTCCCATTCGTTCGCACTGAGCTTTCCGCGAGAAGGCGTGCCCCAATCCTCAGGAGGTTTGGACAACCCGAGGGGCAAAACTAATCCAGTCGTATCCCTTCTAACCGCTTCCATGATAGACTTTCCCAAGACGTGAGGAGATGTATCGCCCTTGGCATTAAGGAGCATCTACAAGTGTACAAGTCAATGATGGTATACTGAGGAGACAAAGAAGCTACCTCACCCAATCATACATCACGGCTGCCAGCTCTGCCTTCTGAGCATTTATGTTGAAGGGAATGCCAAACTCGGTACACCACGACTGGAGGTCTGGCTTGCGAATGGATGAACTTAATGTCTTCAAGGTGAGTGCACCCTTTCTAAACTTTTCTTTCCGCATAGCAAGTAAACGCGCAACAGTCTCGAAGTCCAACTTTTTGCGAGACTTGGTCGATGTGCTGCCGCCCGACTCGCTGGGGGTATTCCGAGATGTTGTCGGCTGAGGATCCGCAGAGGACGAAGAAGGAGACGGGCTATCGAAGGCACCAACGTCCTCCATGATTATATCATCGTCGATGATGCTCCGACCAGTTTCCTTTCCTTTTCTTCTGCTGGTATTAGACCGTCGGGCAGACTGTGTCCGGGTAGCATCCGGAGTCTTTCTAGATCGTCTACGAGTAGAGCTTTTGGGCTGAGAAAAGGAAGAAGCGGGTTGAAAACGGAAGGGAGCAGACGGGGAAGGGGACTGGAAGGGAGCAAACGGAAAAGGGGAAGGGGAAGGGGAAGGGGAAGGAACGGATGGGAAAGGGGAAGGATGTGTTGAAGCGGTTGGCGTGGATTCACCAGAAGTACTATGGTCATCACTAGCGCTAGACGAGGAGGTATCGTGTGGCATAGACTCGCCGTCATGTTCGCGATTTTCCGTCTGCGCAGTTTCTGCAGTTCGTTCTGTTTGGGAAAATACCTTGGAAGGGTTACTTTTTTTCTGTTTTCAGTATTAGTAGGATCGACGTTGCATTATAAACGAGGTGACTCACATGATGGGCGATTACCTCTGCTAGTTTGTACTTCTTCCCTCCGTATGGAAGTGCATTATCAAAGCAAACAGTCGCGAGCACTGCGTGCTTCATCCCCCGTAGCTCATCAAGGAAATGTTCATCCACATTCTGAGTACCGTTGATGACTTGGAGAGCAGCCTCGAGTTCGAACGACAGAGGGCGTTTAACCTTCAGGCTCCCTCCTGTACCGTCTCCACCTTCAACATTTACGTTGATTCCCCACACAACGCGGCAATGCTCTTGAAGAGAACCGAGGGATCCAAAGTGCATGACCTCTGGCACTACACATTCCACAGCATTCCAATAGGGTAGGCGATTGAGTGGGGACCATCGAATATAATGGGTGTTGAACAGTTGGTCTCGGTCAGCTTCGGTGGGAGCTTCGGCCCATGCGAATGCTTGAGCCTTTATCGTAGACCAATCCCGTTGAACCCATTTCGTATAGTCGAGGTTGTCAACCTCTTGGAACGACAAGGCGCATGTCAAGCAGAATTTTGTGGAAGTGGAGCTAGAGAACCCAGCAGCTTGCCTAGCTGCTAACATGTCACAGACAACCAAGGCTATGACTGCTAGGCACAGGCGACCCTCTCGGTGAAGTGCGGTCCTAGAGAACCAGACACCAGGTTCCCATAACATCATAAACTCATCCACCAAGAGGTCTAGAAACGGGGTGATACGATCCTTGGATGGGTGACCTGGGATAACTCCAGCAAGATACATGTTCTCCGGGAGGTATCGCAGATGGGGAGGAAGGTTCAGTAACACCATGTAGATCCCCGTTGATGATCGACTTTGTTTGGCCTCCAACGCCCCAAAAGGATTGAATCCGTCCATTCCGAAGCTAAAAAATAGCCGAAGTTCGCCTTTTCCATCGGCAAAAGAGCCTCTACTGGCGTCCTGAAAGCCCCACCAGAAAGGGGATTCCCAGATATCCGACATCACCTCCTGCACTGTCGAGTCCAAGTACTGCTGGAGGATTTGCTCCATACCCCGCCTTGCGAGAAGCCTGGCAATCCAATCCCGAAGTGAGCGATGGACGTATTTCAGTCGAGGTCGGACGTTCGATTTGTTCTTGCGAATCTGATTTTTGGTAAGATTCTCGCCGCACTGGGACGAGCTAGGGGTTGCTCGGTACGTGCATTGGTAATCGATCTCCAGTTTCGTCTTCATCGGATATAGCGAATAGCACGCCGGACAGCATATGTAAGTTATAGTCGAAGGGGCAAGGCGGAAATCTCGTTCAAGTGTATGTGGATCTTTGGGAATTGTTCGACGTATGTTCTCTGGTATAGATAACAGAGTGAAGGCATTCGCGTATGCGCCCAAGAGGAAAGTGATGAGACGGCGTGGGGAGTTGAAGAAGAACTTCGCAATCAACAGTGCTAAAGCGTATACGCGA
Organism: Flammulina velutipes; assembly: GCA_011800155.1. Classification (NCBI taxonomy): domain Eukaryota; kingdom Fungi; phylum Basidiomycota; class Agaricomycetes; order Agaricales; family Physalacriaceae; genus Flammulina; species Flammulina velutipes. Next base: position 3,081,627 of record CM022370.1, on the reverse strand, counting down.
ATTGCACCGAGTCTTGCGTGGTAAGGAGTGTAATAGACCTCTGTATGTATCAAAAGGTTAGCTGATCTCTGTTTTCGTGAATGACACGCACCTGCGTCGTAGAAGTTTGTAGCTGTTGTATGCTTTCTCGACCATTCCAACTGCTTCACTTCTGTCAAGCATCGGCAGGCGAATTCCAGTAGATTCCTAACTAGCTGTGTCTCTTCGTCACTGAGAGCTGGCTGTGGTGATTGTCTGATTTCCCGGAGTCTGCTTTCGTAGTGAAGAAAGAGTTGTTTGCTATGAACTGGGGTAAGAGCGAAGAAGTCGGCTTTCGCATCGTAGGCGGTTTCTATGTCATAGGAGAATACTGGGGGATGTGGATGATGTGAATTCACGAAGATTAGGTTGAAATCTGTCGTGGGTATGACATGACCGTAGTATTCTAGTTCCCGAACCAAGGGCCCCGCTGGGTCAGAAGATCTACAATGTTTGTCTGTGAGCTGCTGATGTCTGCAATGATTGAAATACTAACAAAACAGTGTCGAAGGTCTCGTTATTTTGAGTCTGATTTGCCGGCCCAGGCGCAGTAGGCGCAGGTGGTGTAGGCGCAGATTGGGGAGATGATCGGGAAAGTTGATCTTGCTTGTGTCGATAAAAGGTTGCTGAACTGAGGAGTGCTCCGGTGGTCGTCTTATTGGTTCTGGGATCTATATGGGTCGAATCAATGCACCTATTACACTTGCAGACCTTGACCGGGCCAGCCATTTCTAGATAAATTGGTTTAAATGTTTTGATAAGAGAAGAAACGTTTTCTAGCTGCTCACCGATGAATGATCGCTGTTCAATAAGTTATTTGCGACGACAGACATTTGCCGAACAAACATGACCAAAGTACGTCTGACGGAAGCGTCTGACGCTTTTGATGTTGATGTCATGGTGATAACGAGCGTATGAGGGCGGGCCGACAAGCGGCGGGATAACAATCAGTACGCGTGTCATAGCCCTTACATAATAAAAGTCATTCTCCATAAACCGTCGAGTAATACAAACTAGGGTGCATACAACAAGTGACGGCCAGTACATATTACACATACACGGGAGTGAGAATCATATATAGATGCAATACAACCTCTTCACGAGAAGAAGCAATCCATGAGCCACTTGCTATGAGCGTCGTCAAGAAACGGTCTGTTCGATACGAAAAAGCGGTTGACCATTGCGTGGAGGATCGGCATGTAAGTAGCTCGAGACGATATGACACTTAAGTACAGAGGACAACGCAGATGTTGGTACCTTTAAGACGAGAGAAATGCTGGCGTGACACCTGACTTGTACATGGACATCTGCCTCGGTTTGGTGAGATCAGAATTCCTTAGACACTCTGCTGTAGACACTGTCTCGTGCGTGAGGTTCCACCCATGCCAGGAAATGAGTACGACAGTAGAAAGCACTGCGAGTCTTCGCGGTAGAAGCCTGACTGAACACTCTCAAACTACATGTCGAGTTTCTCTGATTAGAAGAACTGTCCGACCGGCATTCCGACTTCTTGAAGTGTACGGAGGGTTTTCGCAGCCTTGTCTGGAGAGCCGTGCGTATTTATAGCATAAGTGAAGCCCTCCGCTGTCCGGATCGTTGGGAGAGATTGGACTATTGGGATGCACCTGTAAATAGGGCTATTTGGAGAAGAAAAAGGATTGAAAGTCTCTGTTTTGGCGATGTCGTATGATGAACATGTGTCTTCCAATTGTAGTGCGGCACTGATAACGAGATAGGTAGCGTACTTACAGCGCCCACAGCGCATGCTGAAACGAGGCCAAAGGCATTGGGAATTCCAAACTGATATGTACATATAAGAAGTTTGTGTTATATATTCAAAGATCTGCTACCTTGTCGGCAAGCCACCGTAGAAAGGAGCCTATAGGCGTCAGGAAATTGTCTTTCACGTAGAACTTCCCATCATCTAGCAAGGCATCATTCCTACCCAAAAGGCATCCTAAAAGACACCCTAGAATTGCACCAACGGCAAGCCCCAGCAAGCCCGCTCTCTTGATCATGAAGAAATCCGGAAGCTTCTAGACGGTACTCTGAGATGGGAGACAATGTAGGCACAAGGACCACTGACTTGCATATAGCCCCAGAAGACTGACGTGGAGGTGATAGGCTTGCTAACCCACACCTTGATACTTGTTTGGAGTCCAAGTTCAATATCAGCAGTAGCGATATATCGCACACTACGGTAGGACGTATAAGCCTGTGTAAAGTCTGTTACCCGCGTGCAGATTAGGAATGTTGAAGTCTTACCACGTGTGGCACTCTGTGGTTGGCTGAAACAGATGATGTCATCTTACCATAACTACAGCAACTCGCGACAACTCACTTTGAGAATGATACAGAGTCTGTCGGACAGTTCCGGTGAGAGCGTCAATGATTTGTGGTTTCCCATTGCTGCTGCCGACCACAATGTCTTCCCCGTCATTGATGAAATGCAGGTCAATCAGAATATTGCCGTCGTCCGGAAATTGGTCGAGCATGAGGAAGGTGTCTATTGGGGCGCGTTCGGATAAGCTATAGATATCGACTCCGTTATAGAGATTCCAGGCGGCGATAAGTGTACCATCTGGTGAGATTGCCGACAGCCCGCTAGAGAATAACATGAATTTTGAGCCATCGTCAACGAAAATTTGATGTACATACATACGACGTTCAGGGGGTATGGTCCAGCATGTATACGCGGAAGCACCCGTCATGCGATAGCACCTAAGTGAAGAGTTGAGCCAACACGAAGGGTACAGAGGGAGACATCTTACATGATACCCAAATCCCGGTAGGCTATCACAAAGTGGTTGTTCTGCAACGGGATATGAACCCCAACAGGCAAAGCTTCTTTGAAGCCAAAGGCCGGGATATAATCACGAGGCGGATCTTTGAACTGGCAATGTATTCTCACCACCTAAGGTAGGGGCAATACACTTTGTTTGGTTATAAGGACGCAGTCGGAAATGTATTTTTTGTTCCAATAAGCACAGCTGGGTAATGGGTCTTTACAAGGGTTAGCTGTGCTGTACCTGGGGTTGTGGGAACTTCCCGCTCTGCCGCCTCCTTGCCTCTTTAGGTCTCTCTCCACATGTTCCCGATTTCCAGCTGGATCTCGATCGCCTGATCCTCGATGGAATCAATTGATGAGGAATCGATGATGTTGACTGAACTGTCCTTGGCGCTTCTCGGTCATTCGCTAAGTCTCTCATCGACAACGCTCCGGGACACTCGGGGTTACTGTGTGTTGCGCTCTATCAATCTAGATATGTTCTGTGCCTCCATCAAAATGGCTTCTTTTTTATCGACATCCTGGCTTATGTCTGCATCGTCGTTGTAGCAGTCTCGGAGACTGCAGATGATGCGAACACTCAAATCGACAATAACGACTGCGTTACTGCGTTCCCGAAGGTTACAAATAACACTACGTTATGCCTGTGAAAACAAAATTCGATCTTTCCATCTTTTTACGGCTCGGGCGTCATCCAGCGCCCTTTCTCTGGCTTCCACTGCTGCACGCCACCGTTCTCGGAGAGCGTCTACTTGGACGTTGCAAACATCGCATTCTAGAGTTCCAGTTAGCAGCGCGTAGTGTGTTCGTCTTTCTTCTACTCACTGTGTCTCACCACAACTGTTGCGATTTCCGTGTCCGGTATTCCACCCGACATCCGACGACAGCGCTCCCGAATAAACGCCATGAAACGCAATTTTTTCTTCATCAACCTGTCCGACCTCCGCTCCAAGGATAAGATTCTTGTCGTTTGGGCAGAGTAGCGTCCGGGTGTCACCAACACGAAATCGTCACGGAGATCCATGCTTGCTGGACAAATATCACCTTTCAGACTGTCTCTCGAATCTATAAAAAAAAGGGAGACTTACCGCGTATGAGGATTCGACGGGGGATAGGTGGGGAGGGGACGTGGAAAGCCTCAAGGCCTTTAACTGGGCAAGGAGTGGAATGCACTACGGACGCGGGAATTGATTGAACTCCGTGAGGGAAGTGTACAGTTAGAGCATGGTTAAAACGGCAGAATACGTATACGAGCATAACCACACCAGATGTATATTCGTCGTTGCTAACAGGAGGGTAACGTACAGTTAGAGCGTGGTTATAATGACAGAAGATATATCTGCGTATAACCACACTAGATGTATATTTATTGCTAACAGGTCATCTATCCCGGCATTTACTCTTTCTTTCACTCCAAACAGCCGCTCCCGCAGCGTCTATTTACCGTAGAACGACAGTGTCTCTCAATTGCCCACCAAAAACTACATTTTAGGCCAAGTCTAATACGGACAGCCCACTAAAGCCAACGTTCCATCTCAACTCTGAAATCCTCCGGCAAGGGGCGTACTGTGTGGGCCTGGGGAGGTGACATGGCGTTGGCAAACTCGACTACTTGGCGGGTGCCTGCAATGCGGCAAGGCTGAGCGTGATCAACGGCGCAGAACATAACACCGAACTGAGCTTCGAACAACAAAATTTTATGTTCCACGTTGTGTCGAGCAACCATAAAAGCCAACCATCCCAGCACTTTCTAAATATCACGTTTGGTAATGTGATGAAGACGGAAAATGACCCAACTCACCTCCACAATGTCCCGTTGCATGTCCCTCTTGCGAGAAAGGGTGGTCGCAGGCAAGGAAGTCTCGTCGTAAACTGCATTAGGATCGAGGTCCTCATCCAACGGTATCCACCAGTGGAATTTTGCCACGAATGTAGCGCTGACTGAGCATTGTGTTAGTAATTGAGTAGACCAGCAACGTATATCACGAACTATAAACCGCCAGCATGTTGGTCATCTCGATGTCGTTTTTAGCCCATAGCTTTAGGTATACATACCATCGCTCCCTCAAGAATGCGAGACGTTGCCCACTGAAAGGGTAGCTGACAATACGGAGTGAGTTAGAGACAGGTTGGGCGGGAGAAAGCGTCCTCACAATCGGGACATGGTGGTCGGTTTGAGAGAGTCTGAAGAGAGCTGTATTAGGTTGATTCCGAGACGTCCGTACAAGGTGGCAGGAAAAATATCGGAAGGCTATCTGCGGAAACACCCGAATACGTCGATTACCAGGAAATGTGTATAGTCCGAGACGCCGTTTCTGGGATTGACGTGCACTCAACTAGGATGTGGTTAAAGCAGAAAAATATATATTTGAGAGCACTGACTGATCTGGGTGTTAGCACGAAAGTGCATGCAGAAATATAGACACTTAGCAGGCCAACCTATCAACACGAGCAATCCCAAGGCGTTTACAGTTGATGACCCCGCTCAGGGGGATGCATTTAGCACAACGATGGTGTATCTAAACACGGTGTCGTGCATTTAGGAACACGGGTATCTAAAAATAGAAGACATTCCCGCCACTGTTCAAATTTTTGCATGAGAAAACCTTGTCTCCCAGCGTAGAAACTGTTACCTGCTTTTCTCTTTTCCCCGCCTCTGGTTGCACGTCCAGGTAAAGTTGTCTTTCCCCACACCTCCCCCACGTCTCCCCACGTCTCCTCACTGCCGAAACTCACCTTCCGTTAGTAGGGCCGTCTATCTCCATGGACGCCAATCCTATGACTGCTGATGTCCCCACGGTCCCGGTCATTGCTATTCCAGCGAAACTCGACGGCCGCCGGTGGTCGACCGACGAACAACGCTTATACCTAGACTCCAAGCAGCCAGCATACCTAGAGGCTAAGACTATCGTGGGTGGGGCCGTGCTTTTCTTCCGAATGATTGATACCGAGTTTCTCACGCGTTGGAGCCCGCGTTCGTTGGTCGAACAATTCAACAAAAAACCCATGGGACCCCCTGGAATGCCGAATGCCCCTCAATCTCTCAGGACTTTAGCACACTTCGACTAAATGACATTCCTGATGTGGAGATTGTCAAGTCTGGCCCCCAAGATAGCACTCTCACCCGGATTCGAAAGGTATGATCGCTATCTACACTCTCTTTACGGAACCGTCAACTGATGGGTGGTCATAGCGTCTTCGATGGTATTTCAACAACCACAATAAACGCAAAGTCGGTCTCACATTGATCACGGCAAAGGGCCCCAAGAAAAGACAGTGTTCCCATACGAGTCAAGAGCTATTTTCCAAAGATCACTACTCGTCTTTCCGAGACGTGTACGAACCACGGGCCCTTATGCTTGTTAAAAAAGCCAACCTAATCCAGGTCCTAACGAAGGCTCTAATCGATACTTCTCAACTCTGCGACATCGGTCGCATTCCTACCCCAGAATCGTTGGCCCAGTTGGAAGCCTTGGCAGCGGCGCACTCCCTGAAGCCAGCGCCTCCGGCCCCCGTCCATGTCCGCAATACAGCCACCGCGTTAGCCTTCGAGGCCTTGCCTTCCGACGACCAACAACGCTGGAACGACGCCGCTGAAGCGGAGAAAGCAGCGAGCGCGGCAGCGCGGCAGGCAGCCAAGACAGAAGAGAAGAGAAAGAAGCTAAATCCCCAGTCTGCACGGGAACCGATCTCCAACGAAGTTCTCAAGCAGTACGTTGGCTCCACCCTAGTCGCTTCCATCAAACTAACGTTTCTTCCAGCAATCTTGTAGGACTCCCAGTCCACGCCCATCAGTTCCTCGAGTCTGTGGTTAGCCAAACAGGCCATACTTGCTTTTTGATCATGGCTGGTCCGGATGGGGAGGGGCATTTGGCAACCGAAATGTAAGTACAGCCAAAGTCTCAGTTGTTGGTGACTAAATAAACCTTTAGGATATGTCACGGCGCCACGAACCCCAATGAACAAACGTTTATGGATGCCTATCCAGATTTTGAGGCACGCGTTGAGCGACCCTTTAGAGAGTACGCGCTGACGTGCTACAGTAAGTTGTCACCTATTCGGTTAATGTAACGCGCCGGTTAACTCGTATGCTACAGAAGCGAGTCAAGTCCAATCTCGTGATGCTCAGCGCTCAACAGCCTCCGTACCGTCGAGCTCTACAAGTATTGCTTCTTCGGATGTAGGACATCCTCTGGTCAGGGGGCAGCCCGTTTCCGGTGAACCCATCCACCCGGCAGCAGGCAGCTTAGCCGAGCTTGGAAGAAACGTACTGGGCTCTACGCCACTGTCGATCCCCCAACCACTCCCCCCCCCCTCTGTACAGGTAGACGCCAACTACGACCACTCGATCCCCCTAGGTTACCTGGACTTCACCGCCTCCGCTCTCGACGATTCCCAGAGGAGTGGGCTCTTTAAATCCCTGCTGGAGAGCCATGATTACAGCCCCCCCTTCGCCACACAAGCAGCACCGACTAGTTCGGAACCGCCCGTCTTTTACTCCGCCAATATCTTTCACGAAAGCCAGCGCTCATTCGGAGCACAATCGGCCCACAGTCCCCCTCCTGGCTCCTTCTCCCAGGCTTTATTTCCTGTTGACAGCCGCCAGCGTCCCTCTTACGGCGGCCCGTCGGTATTTAATCAGCCCGTCACACCATTTTCATCCCAGACGCTTCCGTTGACTCCGGTCTATCCCACTGTCCCCAGGATTGGTCCCTCTCCGTCTTGGTCTCTCAATCACCTCATCTCGTATCCCCCGGCGGTCTACCAGCTCGTGCATTTGTATGGCCAAAATCCGACTCCAGAAAATCTTCACAGCGCCTCCACGCATCTTAACAATGTCTCTGCGAACCAGGATAATTTTGGGTCTTTTGGGTCTTTCATGTCTTCCGAGGGGGCCCCGGCTTCAACCCCGCTCCTGGACTTCAACTTTCCGCCTGCTTCTAACGGTCAAAACCCACCTGTCTGGCCATCCCGTATGCTAGACTTGCAGCCTCCCCGCGAACAGGCTCATCACCACACCGTCGCCGCACCAGGACATCTATCCGATCGCGATGTGGCGCAGGAGCCGGAGCCGGAGCCGGAACCAGAGCCGCAGGTATCGTTTGACGTGCACCCAGCTACAAAGCGCAAGCGAAAACCGAAGGCCGTTCGACCACGCAGCAAAAAAACTCACGAACTGCTGCCTCCATCGCCAACTGAAGAGCTTCCCCGCAGACCAGTTCGCCGGATTGTCGTCGCCGCCCAACAGGACACGCTTTCGCCTTTGCTTCAGCGCCTCATTCAGGGTTTGCGGGGAGTATGCATGGGCGAATCCGCGGACTTCTGGGATAGACTGATCCTGGCGTTGAGGGAATTAGAGATCAAGATTGTGGAAGAAGACCCAAAATATACGGTTTGTCCGGTTCCGCTTCCCTTTCCTACCAGTAACTCAAGGATCTTTCAGAAAAAACTGAAACCTTACGACGACCGGCCCGTCCAACTGGTTACCTGGATGTCGGAAGGCTACGACTTCTCTCGACCTGTCAAAATCTTGGAGGGGGATGCTAAGGATTACTCTGAGAAGTGGCTTGGTTGGTGGAAGGCAGTTCAACCGGACGGACCCAGCGCACCTTCGCCCTCAACGAGCAGAGACGGCCGAGCACTCTCCGCCCTCCGTTGTGGTGGCGAGCACGGGCTAATCGCACTAACTTTGGGTCTATTCCACTGGGGCTGTTCGAGCATGGAGTTGACGACGTGGCAACGGGCTTTTGATGATTTTCGTGCTACTATACTGGCTCTCTCGCTAGCTTGATAGTTTAACATAGTTCTTGCAATGTATTACCTATTTCTTGCTACTCAGTGTACGGTATAAGGATTTTAGAAAACAAAGAGCGCAGTATAATTAGTGTATAACTGTCTATGAAAGCTCCACGATCCCCTCGCTGAGGAGGACATCTCGGTCAGCCTTCCGTAGCAACGTAGCCTCCATAAAACCCGTCATGACCACCCTCCTCCCCTGGTAAGGTGCGCTACAGTGCACAACATAACGTGCACGTACTGCGAATAGCTGTCCAGGCCTGATAGGGAAGCGTCTCCCGAGTTGGGGGGAGCAGAAATCCCCTCCCACAAATGAGCCGGCCACGAAAATCCACGTCAGAAAAGCTGGATCGTCGGAGAAATCCAAATGAAGGATCTCACTCGACCCGTCCTTGATTGCAATGGAGCAAATGGCCGGACCGAGATCCAAAGCGGGACGCAGAGTCAACTTCTTCAAGATGCTAGCGTTCCGTCGAAGTCGCTGCCGGACTCTAGAAACATACAGGTTCAGTAAGCAATAAGAAAGGGAACAAGGACTCACTTAAGTGCGCGTCTCCACTGATCGGGAAAATCATAGAGGAGTCGGTTGTTGATTTTGGGAACGATGTGGGATTTGATAAACAGCAATAGGTCGTCCATAGCCTTGATAGCTTGCGGCGTCTGCTCGCGGGACTCCCGGGTAATTTTCTGCCGAGCGCTGGTGAACTGCCAGATACCGAGATGGAAAGCCAAGGTGGAAGAGCGGGGATCAGCTTTTTTAGCTTTATGCACGGGCGCGGTGTCTAAGAACGCGTCGTACAATTCAACAAATCGCGCACAGACCCACTCGTCGTAAACACTGTCGTAGCGTTGGACCAAGACCGAAGGAGGTGTCACCAACCCAGACAGGCGATCCGCCTCGTTCATTTCTGGCGTCAGAGAGAATGAGACGGTGGTGAAATCGTCTTCCCAGGCCTTAGGAAGCTCGGCGGGTCGGACGCCTGGGTAGAGTGTCTCGATGCTGTCTCGAACCGTCTGTTGGCACTTGACGCCACCCAGGAAGTGGGACGGGTGTTCATCCACCGTGAACACGACTAAGTGGCAGCCTGATCAATTGGGAGCTCTCAATGGATGTCGATCACTGACCGGAATGCTCCCTAATTCGGGCACGCGAGTATTCCAACCAGCGTTTCGTCTTCGCGGGCCGCTTCCCGGGTTTCGATTTACTGCGTCGAGTCTTCCCTTTGCGACGTTCCGTGGTTGTCATGCGTTTGGCGTCCGCCAGCAGCCTAGTCAGTATGGTTTTTAAAGAGTACAATATTTGTGTTTTAATTATGAGGGTTATTAATAAACCAATCTAGACCTTGATCGACCGTAACACGTTTCGCTCTTACCCAAGCACGTTCAGCACAGACCTCCAGCACGGAACGCTACATCAGGCGACGGTGTGTACGGTTGAGCAGACCATCGCGGTCTGGCTCACCGGAGGAACGAGGATGTCGGCTGAGCAGACCATCGTGGTCTAGCTCTGCGCGCACGACGGTGTAATTCGACGCACCGTTTACACGTTCCGGAATACTTGTCTGAGCGTCGTGAGGTTGGGCGGCGTCATCCAACTCACCGTTTCCAGGCTTCCCCGTACACGGCGATCCCGCATCCTCTTTCTTACGTCCCGGCAGTACCTCAACGTGAACGATACCCTAACCCGGCACACTGTATGTGCATTCCGGAATACGTGGTCCATACTCCTCGGAGGATTGTCGAGCTTGGCGGCGTCATGCAACTCGCCGCTTCCTCGCTGCTCGATATGCCCCTACAGGGCCATCGCGTGGCCTTTTCTGAACCGAACCGGTATCCTGGCCTTGTCCCAACATAAAGACGACCAACTTGCTGGGTCTTCTCCCTCCACCATGGCCACCGACCGGAAGGACTTCACACGGGAGCCCTGGAGTGAATATCCTTGGCCGGGTTTTGATCCCGTCGCGAACGATCTGGATATCGGCCGCCACACGCTACCACCTCCGAAGGCGACGTCTTCCCCGCTCAACGAATACACGTGGGGTGCGTCTGTTTACTTCAAGCCCTCTTTCCGCTTCTAACGCTGTAGCTCCCCCTTTTAGAAGCTCCCGTTGCTGTCACCAAGCGGGGGAAAGTCATGCAAATTGTGGTGAAGTGGGCTGGTTTCTGCCCTTGTTTTAACAGGTACGTTTGCTATGACAGCGCCTTGTCTTCCACTCACGTATTTTTAGCGTGGCCAAAAAGGTATCGTTAGCGCCGGGAGACCTCCAACGTCTCAAGGAGCAACTCCGGAGCCAAGGGTACAGTGGCGTATCTCGGCTCCCCAACGACGAGATTATCTTTTTGGATGAGGGTTTTGTTGGTGCGTGCTGGTCGATTGGACGCAGTCCGTGCCCTTCCAGTGCTTAACGGTGACTCTGTAGCCAATTGGCGCGCCAATTTTTACACTCAAAATCCTCAACTGGACCCCTGGAAGTCCAATCACGTCCGCCTTGACGTCGGCGAACTCCGATGCTCCTGCGCCCCAGCTGTTCGCAACCACAGTGTCATCCCGCCCTTCCAGTCTCCTCAAGGCTGGACGGTCAATCCTCAACCGGTGACAGTCCCGTGGGAGGCTTTCTTCTGGCCCGACCCCGACGCTTAGATACTCTAGACATTTCTTGCTACTATTGTACGCAATCACGATTTGCATTGGCTACGCTACCTACCACACTGTCTCAGTACCCTCCCCCCAGACCCGTAAGGCCCATAAGGCTCTTGGCTTGGTAACACGCTCAACAGGGTGCTCCGTTCGGCTTGCCCCCATTTTAGGATACCGTTGGGGGTCGTCGTTGAGGACCGGATCGGGAACAGGAATCTCACCCCCCAGGGCGTTACGGTAGGCTGCGATACGACTGCGCGCTTGTTCTTTCGCGGCTCTCCGTATCTCTGTCGTTCGCGTTAGAACATGTCGGGAAAGACGGGGCCCGCACCTACCGGAATCGTGGCAGCTGGGAACGCGCAGGGCGTGCATCATTTGCGCATCGTCCAGCCCAAAGGACCATGGACCCGGATCGTAGTCTTTTCCTCCCATGGCGTAGGAGTAGAGGAGCCGGATGAGTAGCTGACGGGTAGGTAAGTCTGCTGTCTCTCAGGTTTCCAGCTCGCTCACCTGACGACGATAGGTGAGGTCGATGGTGTGGAAGACCCCGGTAGGATGGTGTCTCTCCGTATGAGCCAGCAGCTCACCACAGAAACTTTCCAGCATCTCCCCGGCGTACAGGCCCGAAGAGAGTGGGTTCTCGATCTGCTCAATCAGGATCCGAAGTGGGCTGGCTTGTTGCAGGAGGATCCAGTGAACCGCGGGTGAAACGATGAGATGCTGAACTGGTGAGTGCTACTACCAGCATTTAGCCAGGGAACTTACCCGATCCCCAATAAAGCTTCTGAGGCTATTGTGACCCACGCGAAAGATATTGTAGGTCGACAGTGGTATCAAGTCCTGAACCGGATAGTCCAGCAAGGAATGGGTAATCATGGGGTTCCTACGGACTGTACGACCGACCTGCTGTTTTAACGACGACGATCGGGGGTACACGGCCAGGGCAGTAAGGTTAACCGACCGTTTCTACACCATACTTGTCGTGCACGGAGTCTTGGGTCGGGACTGTAACGCATTCCGACTACCAAGTGGACGCGGACACGGTTATAACCAGCTTGCGATGCACTTTCCCCAGACTGGACATCTCTCCCAACGAGTGTTGTCTCCCAATGGCATGCATGTAATCCACGGAGTCTTTGTAGGTTCCATATACACCTTCCCCACGGAGTTGTCCTTGACAACCGTGGATCTCCAGCGATACGTTTTCCCCACACTGGACGTTTCTACTTACCAGTGAGCGCTGTCTTTCAATAACCTAGTATGCATTTAACTCACGGAGTCTCGGTAGGTTACATATACATCTTCCCCACGGAGTTGTTTTCGACTGCTGTGGACCTCTACGCTTTAGCACGATCTCTACGCTTTAGCACGAACGTCTAGGGAACTATAAAGGTAGAACTTGCCAGTCAAATGCCCTTCTGCATCTGCCCTACGATGACTCCCACTCCAGCTCCCGTCAACGAAATGGACACGCTTCTTTCCCAACTGTTGAGCCACGGGTTGAGTCTTTCGGATCTCTCCAGCGATGCGCCCCTCACTGTGAACTACGAAAAGCCGTCGGGAAGTTACGATGGAGGACACCCCCAAGGTAAATTTCACCTAGCTCGTCAACATTTCTCTAACTCCCCGCTCTTACAGACGAGGATAACGAAACCTTTGTGGTTTTGGGTGCCGACCCGGAGAAGGAGAGCAGCGACATGGGTAGGTCGTACAGCGCCTCCGGTATCCCTTGGCTGATCCACTCTCTTTAGAAACCACCAAAAATGATAGCAAGACTGGGCCTGGTACGTGATAAAATCCCACATATCCAAACACCTCACTAAGTAACCCTTTCAGACGACGGCGCTATCCCCAGTGTCTCGGTGACCATCCCATTGCCCGTTTTGGCCAACCTCCTAGCGCAGCTGGATGAAGCCAGGGACCTACCAGCCCTCATGGCCTATTCCGCTCTCCACCCTCCTTCCGGGGAAGCACCCACCTTGGCGACCGCGGCAGCGGATGCTAGCTCTTTGGACGTTGTACCAACACCTATTGTCATCCAACCTGCCGGACCCATCCCGCCCGAGGCCCGCGCTATGATGAGCGCCAGGACACTGGCTGCCTTGGATGCCATGGATTTGGATACTGTGCCCGCCGATCCTCACACCGGCTACTGGTACTGTGTCACTCAGGGAACTTGGATTGGGTTGAACAATGAATGGTTAGTCCCATTCTCCTTGGTCCTCTTACCTGACTCTCAATTTCCTCTAGGGTAGTGGTTTCCCCGCACGTTGTTGGTATCCCTCGTAACTGCTACCTTAAGTTGGACGACTGGTACCAGGCGCGCGAGAAATTCCTTCTTTCACGCAACATGGGTGTCTGCCGTTTGCTTTCCATAGATTAGAGTATCAGTGTTGTACATGTATCGTAGTCTGTCAACGTAAAGCTCCGCAATGTCTATCCATCTTGTCCTCCCACATCGTTCGAAGTGCTTTCCGTCGGCTCCCTTAGGGCCTTCTCTTTAACGTTGATGTCCACCGAACGTAGTCTGATATGACCTTAGAACCCTCTTCCTTGTCCAACATCTCTAGGTCCAATGCGACGGTTTCCAAGTAGAAAAATAGGTAGAAGAGAGTGTGTTACATACTGCTTACGGGTAGAGCCAAGCAAAGAAAGCAGTTCCAATAGTGAGGATGCTAAAGCTCATGGCAAAAGCACAAGGCCAAGTTGACGAGGTAGTGAAGACAGAATTCCATTAGAGTCCAGTATCGAAGGAAGAAATCAGTATCATATTGATGGATCAATAGGCCTCTTGAACGTTAAGCTGTAATGGAATGGGCTGGTCTACTAGAGAAGGTGACGATATTGCTCAGAATACACTTCAGTACCGTTTCCCTGGCTAAATTACGGCGTGAAGCCCAGAGGAAGGGCTGTGAATAACATAACAGTGGTTTGAACTCACCGCATAAGGACGAACTCACCGCGTAAGTTACCGACCCACCACGCAGAGGTCTAGGCTCTTCAAGTTCTAGGCTCGTTGTTATCAAACGGTCACGTGGACGCTACAACCTCAACTGCGACGACCAACTATGCGAGGCTCAAGTCCATCCTATACGGACGAAGAGGTTGATTACAACCACAAACGGCAGCTTGAGTGGGAAGATCAACAGTTGCGTGAGCGCGTGAGGGAAAGGTCAGTGGATTCGATGCCAACGAGAAAAGTCACACTAAACCAGAAGTTCATTCTAGGAAAAGAGCACGAGAAAGAGAGGACGGAAACCAAACCGACTCCGCAGAGGCCCGCAAGGAGTGGGTCAGAGCGCAAGCCAGAGAACGTATGAGGAGGTCAGTCAGTATTTCTCAAGCTCACGATACCTTAGTAATTCTCTTCATGCGCAATAGAAAAAGACAACGAGAGAAGGAGTTGCCCCCGTCAGAGCGAGAAGTCTTGCGCCAGAGACATAATATCCACGCCGCCCGTTATCGTGCCACTCACCGTCTCGATCTGCTAGCCTACGGGATGCGCTATCGTCAGGAGATCAACCCGGGCGCCTACCCTCGAGTTGTCTCTCTAAGACGTCCGGAAGAGTACACAGAGCCGGAGCTCATCTTCGTAGGGGTTAGGGACGCGGAGAAGCGGCGCGTTCAGGATAGAGTGAAGGGTATGAGCAGGCAGGTAGTGCTAGAGGAGGATGCTGATATCGGTCTTCCGTAGGTGCTGTTATGTTTCTCTGTTCATTTGGCTGACGAGCGCAAAACTTTTTTGTTAGTAAAACATAGGATGGTTCTTCTGGCACCGTGTACGTATAATGTAGGGGACGCAAATGATACTTCCCGGAGAGGCCAGAAACCGCTACGCTCTGTTCTTTGGCACCCGAGTCCCCATGCAAAATGTACAGCGTTAACGGGAATCAAAACGTCAGAGGTCGAATTGGACAGAGCGGCCTTGACTGGCAGTTGGATTGTATTTCCTGCGTTGTAACTGCACAGTGCGACTGTGGTGAGTCGTATTTTTCTGCTGATGTGAATGTCAACGCTAACGGGGATCAAAAGCTTCACGGAGGTCGAATTGGACAGAGCAGCCTTGACTGGCAGTCAGATTGTATTTCCTGTGTTGTAACTGCACGGTGCAACTGTGGTGAGTCGTATTTTTCTGCGGGTGTGGATGTCAACGTTAACGGGGATCAAAAGTATCACGGAGGTCGAAGGGGACAGCACGACCTCTGCGGGCAGCAAGATGGTATTATCCTGCAAATATTGAGAACCTCTACCAGGGAGAATGCATATAAGCAGCTCTATCCTATATTCCTGGTAAGATTGTACTCTTCTGCGACGAACGATAGCTAAAAAGAGCAGATGAGAAACGGAAAAGGTTTTGCTGCCCCCTCTTTTACCCTCGCCCCCCAATATCAATGGCGTCGTCAACATCGTTGTCCCGAAGCTCACTCCACACGGTACGTTACGACACCCTCCTTGGGAACCCTCTACTGACGCAGCACAGCCTACTGCAGCGGAATACGAGTTTATCAACTACTACTACGAAGAATACCGGCGCTCTTTGGGCCTGGGCGGTAGCGATGTCTGGAAACTTGTCAATATGATTTTTCCCCGATTTCAAAGTCGTTTCAAGCGTGTTCAAGCCTCCGACCCTATAGATTTTCGGCCATATGCCATTTGGCGGTTTCAGGAGTTCCAGGTGCGATTATATCTTTCTCAGTTTGTCTTCAAGCAAGTTGGCTCACTCTCTCGGGCAGTACATCAGGGATTTGCTTCACGCTGCTGCAAACATCCGCATGCGCCAGGACTCTAAAACGGGCAATCCCGCCAAGACCCAGCCCTTACAAAAAAACCAGCCCACGGGCGGTCGTCCAGCAACAACTTCGGAGGCGCGTGCCCCAGCTGGAGACTCCGTTCCCTCAAAGACTGTCACAGTCCCGCACCTCGACCTAGCCAAGCGAGCCTCGTTGCCTGAGAGACCGCTCAAAGCGCGCCCCACCCCATTCCCTACACGAGTGCCGCCGTCGAAGACACTGCCTTTAGCATCTATTGATGCCTCTACCGTGGCAGCGGCTCGCACCCGGCACTGTAGCGAGATTTCTCCAGTCCAATCCCCCGAGGTACCACCCGCCCCTCCCCCCAGTGCGGAACCCACCCCGGAGAGGGAGCGCTCAGTCCCACAGACTGCGTCCAGCCGGCCCAGACGCACAGCCACATTGCTCCCCACGCTGAAGCCCCGTCCTCCTCCTTCTCTGCTCTTCTCCACCCCCCCACGCCCCCTTCCCTCCAACCAGGAGATCGAGGAGGAGATGAATCAGTTCGATACAGAGATGCAGGAGACGGATGACGAGTTGATGGGGGTGACGAAGTGGGTAGACGAGACCCTTTCTAACGGGAGCCTGCCGAGAGGCTCTATGTCGTCCGCTAGCTCAGTCGCGGACACCTCACCCACTCTTGCTGCATCCAGTAGCCGTCGAATCCGGCGTCTTCGGAAGGAGGAGGACCCCACGCCACCTCGACGCAGCCCACGTCTTCACAACATCCCACCAACCACTCTCCCGCTTCCGGGAAGACGTCCGAAGAGACGCGTCTTCACATTGGCGTCGTATACGCTCACAACAGATGAAGAGGACAACATCGAGCTCCCTCCCCAGAAACTCTCGTGGGGCAGAGAGCATTTGTAGCTGTAAGTATTTTCTGGTCGACGACTCCAGCTTTATTAACTTGGCATCTTTTTCTAGACGGAGACCAGCATCAGCGACGAGGCATTTTTTCTCGAGAGAAAGACGGGGGACAACGATTCGGTAAGATCTTTCTGGTGATTGTGGCTCCTTCTCTAATTTCCTTCCCTCCCAGCGTCAAGTTAAACGCCAGCGTCTACGCCAGTGACGGACAGGGTAAAATCGACACAGTATAAATCTGTCTGTGTATTGTAAATAGCGCTTACTTATATATTTTGTTATCTTGTGATTGATGTCGTTATTTGCGCTTTCCTTGACGGATATTTGACTGTCTGTCCCTCGACCCTCGTGTGCATTCCAATTTTGTTAGCCTGCCTAGTTCGCTAAGGCGCGCCGACTTACACAAGAAGTTTGATTGTCTACAAGCTACACTACAATATCTAAGTCCACTAGTTCGCTAAGGCGCGCCGACTTACACAAGAAGTTCGATTGTCTACAAGCTACACTACAATATCCAAGTCCACTGTTACATCTATAGACTCTAAGTTCTCGTTTTCCCCAACGACTGCAGGCACATCCCCGGGTAATTTCGTAAAAATCGATTGGGCGTGTTGAAGCATTTTTTGTCGTAGTGCGATCTGTCGATGGGCGTAAGCTTTGGCACCTCGCGAGAACCCTGACGCGGTGCGCATGCACTCCGCACCGTCACCGGTAGTGTAGGTCGTCCAGCGCTGGATCTCGTACTGGATGGACTTCACCACACGCTTCATCTCTTCTCTCAAGATGACGCATTCTTCTTGCCAGCGCTGAGCGCGCGCCCGTGACTTGCACCACTCAATCCTCAAGGCTAAAGGTCGGTGATGTGTTAGGGAACGGCGGAATAGCAACAGACTGCAACCGGAGACTGACCTTCTTGCATACCGTCTTCGGTGGAAACGTCAACCTGACTTATCCATATCCACGATAGAGACCGACGTCCTTCGGATTCATCCGACTCCTCTAACGTTTTCATATCGCTGTCCTGCAGTAACTTCAAGTTTTGCCTCCAGGTGTGTGTGGCTACGAAGGGGTCCAGAGCGTCGAGTGCACGATAATGGGTGCGATATTGCGTGGCATCTGCTAGAATAGTTATGTTGACAGCGTGTAACGTAGTGGAGGCTCGGGTGGAAAGAACTTGGCCACGGACTTGACGATCTTTGATTCGATACATCCTGCTCCGAAGAAGTAAGTGCTCCCTCAGGCGTGCCAGAGTATCTTCCGCGCGCGCCTCCCGAAGACGGAATTCAATGGTGAGAAGCAGAACATCTAATTGGGTTTTCGGCTGCGTAGAGGTCCGACAGAAAGCTGATGGAAGCAGGAGTGGAATATTGTAAGGAGGCTCCGCTGTTCCCGAGCTCTCTGTGTCCTCGGCAGCGCGATAGACAGTAGCACAAGGCATATAGACCCCCTGAATGTCCTTGAAAGCCTGTACACGTCGCTGCAGGCGGTTGAGCTTTTCCTGGAAACGTGCGTTGTCCAAGTCGCTAAGTCGGGTGCGCGTCTTCAGCTCAGACGCTTCAGCCTTCATCTTCAATCTGACTGGATGTTAGTGTACAGGGGGGTGAGTGAATAAGCACAGCTTACTGCGTACTCTCCAGGTCTAAACCTGTTGTCAAAAATTGTGCCGGTCCAATAACAGAATGCTGGACGTATTCCACTGGCTTCGGAGTAGCCTCCTCTTGGGCTAATGCTAGCTGGACAGACGAGTCTTTCAATTCTATTTCCGGTTAAGTATTATGATCGTCGTTCGGATCCGATGAACTTACCTCGATTCTTCGGTTCGAACGGGTTCTCTATGCTCATATTTTGTGGGTCTTTTTCCCATTTCTTCACGAGTTCTCTCCATGTGTCAAGTTGGTCGGTATTTTTGAGGGATTTTTGGAAAGCCAGGAAAGAGACGACCTGGACGGCGCGGTTCTCGACAGCGTCGCGGAGTTTGGAGCGTAGAGCAGCTGCTACGGAGCGGATTAGTGCGGAGCTTGGAGAGAGTAGGATTATCCTTACGAAGTAGGCACACCTTGCGCCAGTTTTGGTCCCCAAAATGGTCGTCCAAGGTATCCCGTCGAGCGCCCGAACCCATAACCTTGGTACTGCTGGCCAGAGTGTTGGAAGCCGCCCAATTCCGCTCTGGAGCCTCCCCATCAGTCCGGCCCATGTACCGCAGCCAGTTGAAAGAAAATCTGTAGCGACAGAGTCCGAGATGTCCAGGGAGATGAAATTTCGGAACTAGAAATTGAAGATGTTGGGTACAGGGTGGAGACAAGGACTTATCGTGTGAAGCGTAGGATGTGATACGGCTTGAGAGGCTTTTGCACCATACACAGGCGATATCGTAAGAGATGACGACTTCTGAGGGTGGTGCATGGCCTAGCGTCTTCAGGACAGCGTAGTCCGAAAAAACGTACCTAGTTCCATTTGTTAGTCGGAGCCCTAAAATGATCGGGGGAGGGAATCTACCGTTCTCCTTTTTTAAGATTGACAACGGAGTTCGGCCGTTTCATGTCGTGGCGTGCACAGACAACGGCAACCACGCCCGTGGTAGTCGTACCTTTGCCACCCTTCATGTTCGCCAGTTTGACAGCGTCAAATCGGCTGCAGGAATTTTTTTCTTCTGTCATTGGCTTATCAAACACCTCCAGGTATTTTTCAAAAGGCACATCAGAGCACATATAAGCGTGGCCGTCGTTGAACGTCGGGTCTTTGATAAGGGAACTGCCACCACCTCGGTGTTGGAGACGGAAATTGGCATCAACCGCTATGAACAGTTGATCTGCAAACTTGTTGGGACATGACCTGTGTGGTGGGTTAGGTTAGTAAGGGAAACTGGACGAGCAACGGTACTCAACGGGACGCGAGGCTCCATATTTATTCCAGCATAAGGGCAGGCTGGGCATCGTACTGCTAAGTCACCCTCCCGAGTTCCTGCTCGTCCAGTAACATCGTTGGCTCGTCCGAATCTTTTTAAAGATTTGAGGTGCCTCCATTGACGAATCATAAGGAGGAAATTTTGATAACGATCCTGTAGCAACGTACTTAGTATCCGTCAGACGTGTTAAAGCGAGTCGTCAACGTACCGGCGGCGTAGACGTTCCAGTATTATCTGTTAGTCGGCAGACTGTGTGGAAGTACTCCCACGCAGACACCTAGGCAGCCATTCAGATGTAGGCCTAAGTGATCAATCTCAGCGATACCTTGGACATGAAGGATAACATTTGAAAATGTTCCAGAGCGCGGAAGGTGGCGCACGTCTCCGGGTTCGATGTAGTCGCAGGGTAAAGTCTATGTGCCAAGAGTTGGATGTCGTAGGCTGGGTCTGCCTTACCGCACCCGCAGTATTGGATACGGATAGTGTGGATTCCGTCGACGTCGATGACTACAAATTTCTTTGCGCTGGAGTAACGTGGAAGGGAACAGACCTCGCCTGGATCGTGACCTAGTTGTACAATCATCCCCATTTCGGTCAAGGTTACTTTCTCAAAGTGCGTGTCTTTCCATTGCTTGACCGGGGTCAGTCACTTGTTGGGAACGGTCAGAGCAAACGAACGTACCTGGATTCGATGGAAAAATAACCCACGGGAACGATGCTGATCCAGACAGCACGTAGAACAATACAAACGTTGGTCGCAACAGCTTCGGCATTGAAATGTTGCATTCTCAGAGCAAGGTACGTCTCCAACCTTTCCGGCGCACCTGGTGAGGGCATGTAGCGAGGGGGCTTCCAAAGTCAAAAGTTGTGCGAGGTGGTGATCTATGCGGGTACGCCAAACTCGAAGGGGATCATCCTAGGTGTATGTCAGCTAGTACCTGCATGGCGGAACGGAAAAGAATTTACGGAGGGGTATTGAGCTCGACTTATGTGTTCCGAACATTCTTGGAGGTGGGGGTCGGCCATGATAGCCTGTTCTTCAACATTTCTCTCGTGAGCTGCCTTCCACGATTGTGGGAACGTATAGACGCCACCCCCGTTCTGAAGGAATTGTGATGTGTCTGATATGTTCATCGGATCCGGAATGTCGTTTATCACGGTGCTCTGATACCAAGAGACGCGTGCGGGTGTCATAGCGTCGCCTTGCCATTTTGTGACTCGTTCCGTTACAGTGGTCGTGGCCTGAGACGACGAGGCTGACGGAGTGGACGAGGAACGTCGGTGTCCACTTTTTTTCTTTAGGAGCCGTTGCAATTCTCTCTGCATCGAATGTTGACGGGAGGAGGCAAGGAACGAAAGGAATCCATTGATATATGTAAAAAAGCCAGGATTACTTACCTGTCACCGACAGAGCAGCGCAAAGTACACTGTCTGCTTGTTATTATTATCTGTGACGTCATTCATTAGGGCCGCTTCTTTTCCTAAATATAATAAGTATGTTTTTGTTTTGCGCTAGACGTTCTAAGCAACCTTCACCTCTTGCGAGAGCACGCTGTATATCTCTTCAGTAATATTCACTATGTCTGCCTTTGCAATTAGCCCTGACGAGGCTCTGCACGACGCCCTTCGAGCCGCGCATTGGGACCTGCTGCGAGACTCTCTTCGTTACGCGCAACGCGATGCCCAAAAATACGCGCAGCGCGATGTCCAACGCTACGTAGAACGTAACTACGATGATTCCAATAGGCAGGACGCTGCTAAGGACCCAAGCGTCACTCACCTCCGTTATCGGATCACCGCTCGTAGTCACGTCTTCGCCTTCGTGGCTGACCTCTATCATTTGGCTTCTGAGCTGCGCCACTCATACGGCGCCCTTTGTAACGAAGCTGTCGTGGCAGATGGGTTGGCGCAACGTGTCGGATTCCTCGCCCATGGTCTGGGGGATTCAGAGGATTACGAAGGTGCCAGTCAGTTTGGGAGGAAACATATCTACCCCAGAGATCACTGGGCTACCGCTGCCCACCTCCGCTACCGCGTCACTGCCGCTTCAGACCTCTTTTTCGTCACTACAGACCTCACGTCCTTTGCCAATCGTATCAGGGAAAATCACGGCGAGTGTGGCGCAGCCGAAAAGGCGGACCGGATGGCTGAGTATGTGGAGAAATTGGCTCACGGTTTGGGGGAGGACTACGACGGTGTAGATGAGATTTAGGTGACGTGGATTGAGAACGGAAATGGGGTAGATATTTTCATTTGGGAGCGGGATGTTACAGCCAAGTTTTACGGTCTATATATGTATATCGCGAATGTCACGGGTTTTTGGTACGAAGCCGTCGGGACAGGTGGCGATTAGCCAAAGAAGTGCCGATCGACAAAATCGGTGACCAGGGATGAGATCTCTTGAGATTCCCGATCAGGAACGGTGGGCGGGGCGGGAAGGGCGGGAGGGACCCAGATTGGGTAATGAACGCGCAAGCAGCAAAAAGACGCTTATTATGCACAGCCCGCGTAATGTATATTTAAGCAGGAGGGATTACCCTGGTTAGGTTATTTGTGCTTATAGCTGGAAAAGTGTATTTTTCTTGTGTGCTCACCAGCACGACTTTATGTATTGGGTCTACGGTATAGGTTCGTATTCTCCAGTCATCTGGACGTGCGTCAACAAGTTACGCAAAAAAAGGGAAGGTCGTCGCTACTTCCGGACGTTGTCTGCATGAGAATACATACGTCTTTGCCATGCGCGACGATTAATCTCTCTGTTGCATAGTCAAAGTGAAGTGCCCTGATGGGCCCAGCCAGCTTCGCAAGGACAGTCGTGTCTTGAGAGGATCCAAGGAAGGAGAAAAATTTTACAACCTAGTCCATAGGTCATCATCTGTGCGGGGCCAAGGAAACTGGTGACATACCCTGTTCGGAGTTGGCTGACGGTATTGCAGAACACGCCCGTCGAGCAGCCCAACGTACAGGCAAATAGTTCCTAGGCTATAGCTTCCTCCCCAAGTCAGAGCGTAAGGCGGACAGCCCTCGGCTGCATATCGTTTGACAGTTCTCCCGCCTTCTACGTCCACCACGACCACGGTACCGTCGTGAGAACAAGAGGCGAGATACTGTCCATGAGGAGAGAAACGAATAGAGTTGATGGTATCTTTGTGGACGTTTGAAATGGAGTACGTTAGTTGGTACTTTTCGTACGAGCGATACATTGCGCTTGGAGCTCCAGGCCGTTGTGATGGGAGAAGGAGAAGCGTCAACAGAGTGTCCAATCTGAGCCGCACTCAAGTCGTGCTGCAATCGTGAGGGCATTTCCAGCCCTGAGTCGGGCATTTATGGCGAGGACAACGGGGCTGAATTGTTATCGATTAGTGCTAACTTATAATCACCTTGTTTTGCTCTCTTGTACGTGCGTTGTATACCGAGATGCGACACTTACCTTGTACCTGACCACGATGACTATTCTAAGTACTTAAAAGTCTGTTGCGTACGTCTGATCGTGAATGATCTCGGGGGTTAATTCTGTGCCAGTCATGAATGGCAATGGACGAACGAATTCGAATATTGCAAGCTGAGCATGTGTCTAACCTCACCGCCACCGTCGCTGCCCAATTGGTGGATCTAGAGTTCTTGAACGCGCGCGAGGACATCATCTGCATCGTCCCGACTCATAACCACGCCTGTGAACTGATATCCAAGGGATGTAGCAGGAATGACATGATTGCATCTGGGCTTGGAATACTATGTATTTGATCTCGAGAGTCCCCAGGATAAAAATCATGAGTCAGGGGGGGCCTTCCGGGAGAATGTCCTCAGGACATTCTCCGTGAATGTACAAAAGATGATAATAGAATGTATTTGCAGCTGGTATCGAAAGGGTTTTTTCGACCGAAATATAATACTTTTTGACCCATCAAATGTATTGTGGAACCGCCGATACAACAGAAGGGCACTACACTTACAGCTTTGGGACTGGCTCTGAATGCTACTGGCAACTTGACCGAGCTCGTGAGGTGTGAGGACTATGCCTGCACAAAGGATCCGCCACACTGTGGAGTAATTCATTTCGACCTAGATCACTAATGTTTCGACCGGACTTTTGTTTCGATACCAGCTGCAAATACACTCTAATCCTCCTTTCATTTTTACATCCACTGTTTTTCCCCTGGCGATAAAATTGGACAAATTAAAAAAGGTTGTAAAAAATTCAGATTGCAGCTACAAAACCAACATTGGCAGTACGATAGTTACTGGTACATGTACAATAATCTGGAAAGGTTATAGTAGAGGCGAGGGACGAGATACAGGCATACACCGCTGCATGCGAACCGGAAGGTGACGTCCACGCGGAACGATGGGGCGACAGAGGGAGATGGGAAGTAGTTACAGGCGGCGAGGAGATGTAACCATGCGATATCTATGTAATGTCAGCTGTCAAGGGGAGTGTGGAAGAGAAACATACCAAACAAGAACCCAAAGTTATGAGCCTCGCCTGGCAGCGACGGCACGGTCAGGGTAAATTGAGGCGCTCAGTAGTATGAAGGAAACAACTTGAGAAAGTCGCCACATTGAACACTTTGAATGGGAATAGTTAAGATATGGGTAGGGACAATTATAAAGTAATAAGACCATGCACCTAGAAGGCCTCGCATCGAGTTGGGCCATCTCCGAGTAAAGACTGTCAGAGTTTCGAAGGACGAGAGACAAGTCTTGGAGCGGTGAAGGTGGTTAATGAGGCGGAGAGAAGTTGGAGGCGAGTTTGACTGAGAGCCCGGATTTGAACCAAACCGTGGATCACGTAGGTAATTGGCTCATGCGGCTTCCAGCAGCAGCAGGCAGCGACGTGAATAAAACGCGTCAGTCTAAATCGAAAGCTCATAGCTACGTACAGCCAGGAAGATGGAAGCTCGTTGTCATGTGGTTCAAACGCCGTCGTCGAGGTACTGCTAGAGTATTACATTCGCAGGGCGTCCCGTCTACTCAGTCAAATCAGTTGGACGTCGTGTAGGTAGGAAGAGTACACACACGCGAAGATGCTATAAAGGAGGTCAAACGATGCACCATATAGCAAAGCGCCATCCGATTGACTTCATCGAAGAATGTGCGTCGAGCGTAGGTTACTCCACCACCTCGCTTGCTGATTGAGCCTCTGCTGGCCTCGTTTTCATCCAAGAGACTAGACGCAATGGAGAGAGGTGGACGATGAGCAGAAGTGCACGCACGCACCCAAATCAGACATGGTGGGAAGGTAACGTTAGGCACCATACTATAATGTTCAATATGCGTCGCACAGAACTCACTATAGCATTGCTTGCTTTCCGTCTGACGGCGTCGGGTTCATTTGGTACGTCGTCGTTTGAGACAAAGGCCAAAAAATCTGACTAATCCTTAACCGCAGTAGGATACGTAGCCGCCGACCCATCTTCCGGGATATTCCGATTGCTCCTCTTCAAATGATATGCTTCGAAGATCTGTTCCACTGACGACATGGAAGGGTTGAGTAGATACTTGCGCACCAAAAGTCATCGCACGTATCTTTTTTACTATTATTCAGAAACAACGAAGGTCTAACTTGTCTTCCCTTACTACTTAGCGAACAACGATGATGCCCATCTTATCTCGGCACATTATCAGACCAGTCAGACATACGTCAGACGTCGCATTTCCGGACCTGGACATCCGGTAGCTCTACTGCTACGCACACGCTACACGCAGTACAGTCAAAGTTGCAACGTTGAAATCGCGCGCGCGCTTTCGCTGACTCCAAGTCTAAAACCAATCAATAAATCGACAAAAACAACCCACCCTAATGCCACCTACACGTCCCGCAAGGTCGCGACCTGAGGGCTCCCCTGTCGCTGCGCGCGTCCAACGGTCGAATATTGATCGTGCAGATGCCACAGAAACACAGAAACACCTACCCGCATCATCCGGAGTCATCGAAATATCATCCGACTCTGACGATGATGTGCCGATTGACGAATCGTCGAAGGCTGCGAACCTCAAACAACAGCTCAGAAAAATGAGAAGGGTACGCTCCATCGTATATGTCCACCGTATTTTATATCACTTACCACCTATAGGAAAAGGACAGACTTGCAATAAAGAATCAAAAGCTATGCAAGGACAAAGCTTGTCTCGATGAAGCGCTCAAAGTCGCAGAATCCAAGAATAAATCATCAGAAGCAGGGTCTGGTATACTAGTGTGTCCTTATTCGCCACAAGAACTTTAGCTCACTTTTTGAAAGGCAACTGATCAGTTAAGAGACATTATATGCTGTGAGATATGCACTGAGAAGATGTGGCAACCATACGTGTGCGTCCCTTTTATCATTCAGCTGTAGCATCCTTCTCTAACTTTCACCAGTCTTTCCGATTGTGGCCACACATTCTGCCAAACATGTCTTGTCGACTGGTTTAAGGCTGTGCGCCATGAGTACATCACGACGCATCCCCGATACAATCCCAACGCTCCTATAGCTACTCCAGCCTATATTCGGGAGATCATTCACTATGACCAGTTCGTCCCCAAGAACTTGATCAACCTTTTAAAGCAACTCGACACTGACGGACCGTCATATTCATGTCCCACCTGCCGCGAACACGTCACAAAGCCACCCACCGAGAGTTTTGCTCTGAAGAATCTTGTAGAGATGGTAACACAAGCAGACGGCGACGCCAGCCTGCCAAAGGTTCGCGACAAGAGGAAGGCCTCAGCTTCAACTCACAAACCATTCGCTCTATTTTTCTCTTGATTTCACCCTATTTACCTACCATCTTATTTCATCTCTACTCTCAGAATGACTGGTTACGTTTGACTTGATATTCGGGTGTAATTTGTACAAAGCAATCATCCCACGGGTGCATTCTCATGCGGTGCCACCGTTACTGTACACGGTACACCACCAGGGTTCTGTTTCAAACAATAGAGTGTATTTGCAGCTGGTAACGAAACGGTTTTTTTCGACCGAAATGTCGGCGGGCCCTACTTGTGTAGACCAAGGAATAATTAATGATGGTTTATATGTGATTTTGATAAAAGAGAGAATCTACATGGTGAAGCTTGACGCACACATTTACCTTTGACGGGTCGAAATAATCCACAATCGACTTTTGTCTGGTACGGAATATCCGATCTATTGTAACTGGCAGTACGTTTCCGAATCATCATAACTGGCTCATGTTCGTGCCACAGTGAAATACTGTCACGTGATCATTTCCGGATCAGAGACCTGAACACATTTTAAACACGCGTCGATATCCGATGAAATAGATCACTCACAATTATTGACGTTCTTTCACGAAATACTTCCTGAACATCTTCAAGAACAAAACAATGCCCGGCAGAATGCGCTATCTACGGAATCTCTTTCACAGATCAGTCGCTCTCCCGAGAATATCCTCTGACAGCCAAGGTAAGAGAAACGTTCTTCAACTAGAGGAGTAGTCAGAGAAAAATACCTACCCAGTTCCCGATGGTTCGCTGCCACCCACCTCAATCGTCCCACATACACCGTCAATCCGTGACCTCCCTCTCTACGAGGACAATCCCCCGGAGTACGTGGACGATGCCGAGCTCGGTCCACCGATCGAGGCAAGTGAATCGCTCCAGACAATGCCTTGCAATTCCAGGGCTCTCGGTTCTCCTCTTGTCGTTGATAGGTGGACGAAGGATATCATCTTATCCAGAATTCTCAAAGGCCAACTTGCGAATTGGGACCGACTGCCAGGCCAAAAGGTTATCGCCTACTTCTGGAAGCCAACGATGATCGAGGTCAAGGACAGTTACAGCGCGGAGATGATGATAAAAGAGATGATTGAAGGCAGCCTAGGAGTGTCGAGGGTGAGGGTGCTCATATCAGCACTCGAGAGCGAACACCGAGATACATGGAGTGTTTTTTTGGTGTCCAATCTCACCGCCGCTGTCGCCACTGAGTTGGTAGATCGAGAGTTTCTCAACACCCCCGAGGAGACTATCTTCATTGTCTCTTACGATAACACCGTCCCGACGTACATCATGACAATTGATGGAATGCACTTCCCTGGCGTTGATACGATGGTCAATGAAGAAGTCCGACAGAGGATCATCTTGGTTTTCGCGTCCGAGCCCAGATTCCTGGAGATGATGAACGGTGTTGATATGGAAGTCCCTGCCAACATCACGGACGAGGAAACGGCTCGATACAAAATTGACGCGGTGCTCAACACCATAGTTGTCGAGGGCGTCATGATCAGCTCGGGAGGGCGCGCGCGCTCCCTTTTCCACCTCTATATGCATATACCGAGCAACGATATGGTTTTCTTCGACGAGTTCCGCGATTGGATCCGGAAAGCAGCAACATTCTTCCTTGCAGCCCGAGGTTTGGGGAAATGCATTGACTGGGAGTGCGATAATTGCACGAGCTGGTCACATCCAAGCCCTCTGTGCCCCGTCGCCAATATGGAGGGATTTTTCGAACCACCCACGCGCTGTCTTAATCGTTATTGATTCATATAGTCTCTGTAATGATTTAATCATGCCTTGAATGTCTTGCACAAACCCTCGATATTGAACGTTACTCAGGATCTAGGACGCAAAGTGAGCATCAGTCATTAGATATCACAACTCACCACGGTTATGTTGAAACTTACACGGGCCTCACTCCGGGGGCTTGTTCAAGAAGATATCCATTTATTTATCTAATGTAAAAGTTCATGACTACAATTATGTACGCTCGTATGATTGTACTATCCATGGATTATCGGGCTCAACGCGGGACGTGACTTTGCGGTCTTGCAGGTGTTTGTTGAGCTGCACAGTCCGATGATTATCTCCTATCACAATAAGGTGGTCATCACGTATCAACAGCCTCCTGTCGGTCGGGACGTCCGCAAATGCATTCCCAGCTTCTCGTATCACCTCGAATAATTCCCAATGTGGGACAGTCTTCTCGCTCGGTCCTTCGAACTGCTCTGCATGCTGGATGTACCTGATAGGTCGTACATACGTTCCCTGCCAAGGTCCCTCCAGTACCATCCAACATTTCCCTGCAGTGGGTCGCGGGCCCGGATGTTGAGGAATAAGATCCTGAGGAGGCAGTGGCCCTCCCTTCCTCATGCCTCCTTTTTGAAGATCTATCTCGTAGATTTCACCTGGCATTCCAGCTGTTCTGGAGGCCCTATACATAACGGGTATGCTTCTCGGTTTGGCCGCCCGGGAGCTCTTGCGAAATACCTGCACCACAACACCATTGAGAAAGTCGTGGCCTATCCAGTAATCTTCCGGCTTCGCTCTTTCTAGGATGTTTGAGGCGGATGCGCCCCCCCCAGAGGTATCGAACTTCAGAGTCGGTGGAAGGGTGTTGTGGATATCTTTCAGGGTATAGGTTCGACCGAAGTAGCGAACCATTTCCTGATGCCAGTCCTCCTTGTCGCCGCAGAAACCGACATGAACGTGGCGAGGACTCAATGGATACGCTACACGTAAAGGCCATCCCGTTCTTTAGAATAAAATAAAAATTCAGACGTTGATACGTGAACAAAACAAAAAACAACTTACCTTTCGTCAAGCACGTCAGCATAGTCCAGATTCTCATGAAATGAAGTGCGTGCAACCGAATTGTACATGATCACTGAAATTCGTAATCCCGATTTCGTGGCACCTGGCGTGATACTGACATCTACAACGTTCGCTCGCTGTCCTTTGAACTGATGCTTCCCAGTGACTATCACATTCACATTTTTCCAGGGAATAAGTCCGGTATGGTAGTCCGGAAGGGTCATGTGATGCGGCAGATTGACCTGCGGCCGTACAGTAGAAATGTCAACCAAGGGAGGTGCTCCAGGAACGTGACGAAGTAGGGCGTTGGGACCGTTCCAGAAGCCAGTAGTGGCGCGACAGAAGTTTGGCTCAATGTCATACATCTGGATTGATTTTCAGCAATGGACGACGTGTCTGATAATTGCGCAACTGGCCTCTCCTCTGTACCCCTCTGGTGTGAGACGATGAGCAAATATCTCCAGAAGCGATCCCCGTATGTTCTGTATAACCCACCCAGAGCCAGCAACTTCCGTAGAGGATTCAGAATATATGACCACCTCGACGTACTCTCCTACATCGAAATACTTCTGGGTTTCTGAAGCTGGGATCAGACGTTCTTCCCTGACTCCATCTGTAACGCTGTAGGCCAGAATTTCTTCCCCTCGCCATTCTATCATGTATCCCACCCAACGTTTTGGCACATGAATAACGCGCTCATCTTCTTCGAGCTTGGAAATTGTCGGAGGTGGTAAGGTCGCTTTGTCGATCTGCGAATTCTCCGATGCTTGGAACTTCAGGCGTAAAGGCCATGGAGTCATCAGAGCAAGAGTGAGGCATCTCGGCCGGACTCGAATGAGTTCAAGGTCTGTGGCGAAGACTCTGCGGCCAAATTCCTCGTACACCTGGAAGCCTCTTCCTTCGGTTGTAAGGGTCAGATTCGTGGGATCTACCAAAAGACGAGGATCCAGGCGACCGACGGAAGGATTTCTCTCTGACCGGAGCCGCTTCATCTGTCCTTCCGTGTTACTCAAAGTATGTTGCTTGCCATTTTCGCTGATGGCGTGAATACAATCAGGGAGTTTGGGTTCGTGTAATACTCGTGGCACTACGAAAACTTCCACCCAGCTGCCCCGACTCCCAATGATGTCCCAGATGGCAGGGCCAGGACGCACAAAGCCCACATCTCCATCATAGTCGCCGCCGCGGATTACCACCCATTTTCCAGCCCAATCCATACGGCGGCGCCGGCGCACGCGTGCCAGGAGGGTAGTGACGCGATCTTCACGGTCCAAAATGGGACGGACAGACCGTGTGTCTAACAGTCTGGGGAGCTTCTCCAAGCACCCGTGAATAGCGATAAATGCACTAGCCATTGATAAGAATGCTTGATCCACATCGTCCTCGAGGTTTAGAGCAGAATCTCCGATATTCCAAACGCTTGTGAGCTTCGCTAGTTTGGTGTCTAGATTCGTTGATTCGTCGGCCAAGAAAACGACATATAAATGACGAGAGGACCCGACATCATGCGTAATCCAAGAATCGCACATTAGATCGCGCATGCCAGAGATGTGTTCCACTCTGCGCAAGATGTGTCGTGTATCTCCCTGTTAGCAGGAGATGAGTAGATACATAACAATGTAAAGAACCCACGTACGAAACGAAGATTGTAGCACAGTATGCCAACGTCGGGGCGATCTGCTATTTCCTCAGCAGCTACACGCAAATGTGCAGCTCCATCTCCCATATGTACAGAGTCACCATCGCTCTCAGAGTTACTGTCCTCTTTGACGTTGCCGCCGTCTTCGTCGTCTCTCTCTGCTGCCTTTGTGGGATGGATGGGGCGTTGCGAATACGCGTCGATGATGCCTTGCAGCCTTGTCACGAAGGAAGGCGGTGTACCGTGTTCATTGCCACTTGTTCCCATACTATGTACAGCGACCTGCCCGCTTGGAGCGTCTGTGTTGTCGTCCAAGAAGTTGTCGAGGTCTAAGAAGAGTTAGCTTCATCTCCACGTGAGTTAGTAGAACAATTCACCGTCTTCTTCAAGTTCACTGTCATTTTCTCGAGCCTCATCGTCAATGAACGGATTCTGAATTGGGCGAACTGGCATGACGGGCCCTGCAAATTTGATTTATGTATTCCAGACGCTCAGAGATTTGTGTTTATATACCGGCAATGAGAGTTACGAATAGCAGGATAGGTATATAGATGCTGGTGGCGCAAAAGGAGAATTGGAAAGCTTACCTAATTCTCACACCCAGGCATTACTGCACATCCATCAAACGACTTGCGCGGATAATTCCGCGCAAGTCGTTTGATGGATGAGCTTCATCTATTGGTCGAAAAAGCTTACCTAACATTTCCGTCGTCGTCTGCAACCACCATTACCTGTATGCGCACTCATTGAGTGTGTATGCAATGAATTGTGTAAATGTTGAAAAATATAAATTGAAGAACATGAACTAAAGTAAGGAAGTCAGGAGGCAACAGGTCGGCACGCAGCATAAGCGCTTACACCAACGTCGGTGGCAGGTACGGGACACCAGTAGTTATATCTTTGCCCACGTGTACTAAATCAATCCCAAGAATCTGCGCATGCTATGATTACCTCCTGTCAGTGGGGTATTTCGATCGTGTCGCAACGGATTCATAAAAACCGAACTCAACCCGAGCTCTTTCATCCCACATTTTGGCCATCGTCAGAACCGAGGACTCTATAGGATCTTCTCGTCTGTCCGGACCATGTCATCCGGAAACAAAGACAATCTCGACGCTGGCCGGCAATCGAAGCTCGCTCCTTACGAATACCGCAAAAAGACGGACGAACTTGGCCTTACAGTACGTTAATTTTCGGAAGAAACATAAAAAAACTCATATCATGTCTAACAGACTGCCTTCTATCATCTTCATATTCGGATCTTGTGGCTCGCCCTCAACTCCCAGAAACCACCTATATCAGCCACAGCGGACGATAGGCAGACCTTTGCTGACGGGTACACTGCCAAAGACTGGACGTCTTGCATGCAACAACTCAGGATGACACGCCTCGGCTGAGAAGTTTTTGAGGAATATGAAAAAGGCAACAAAAAGACTGTCCCGCAAGCTCGTAAACTCACTCAGGCCACGCACGTTCGTAATACGGTTGTTGAGGTGGCACAAGCTGGATTCCAGCACTGGCATCCCGATCTACGAGAGGGCACCGACACGGACTACAATATGTCACATATCCAGCTAGCTACCAAACCTTTCGACACCTCCTCCATCGGGGTGCCTAGTTCATCTGGAGTCCAACGTGCATCTGTCGACCCATTCCTCACGTCCGGATGATGGGAAGAAATCTGTGTCGTTGGTAGGATTCGAAAGAGCAATGGGTCGACCAACACGACAGCCTTTTGGATTGGCAAATGAGTTTCTGGATCGACTCATCGGGACCACGTTTGCAAACAAGAGAAGCGGGAGACTGGCGAAGAAAAACACGTCAAGCACAAGAGCGAAGAAGGTATACGTTATGCAAACCCCTACCAAAGTCAACTTGACTGCCAGTGCGTGGAACTCCAACACTGAATATAGAGCAATGCTAACTCATTCATTTCCAGTCTTTGCACCGATTTCCAACCATTCCTGCATTCTTCTAGCGTGGATTAGCAAGGCGGTGCCTGTCGTAGCCTTGTCAATGGTGTTGCGAAAGATCTCGGTTTCATTATGTCGACAATCATTGTCATCGTACGCACTACCATCCGCGCCCTTGGCCATGATGTATCCGGAGAAGGAGTCCTCAGTCAATGTTCCGCAGGACATACGAACAGTCTACAACCACCTGGACATAGGAGAAGTCAGATCAAGCGGACCATATGTTGTCCAAAATGCTACACACTGATCGATGCAGAACCGGACGATGCACTGAAGCCCACGACGATCATCTGGAGCAAGTCCGGAAAATCTAATTCGTGTAACGAGCCTTTGTAGAAAACCCTCCCTACCAACGACAAACTCATCTACGTACCCCACTCGAACTACAACACTCAGTCTCTCGTAGCCCGGTTTCCGTTTTTCCTTTACTTTTCCCTTCTGAACGCCCAAAAACCTCTACAGTCGACGACGCTACAGCTCTCCATCTGCTTGCGAAAGGAAAACAACTGTCTGATACCCAATACAACCTGCTCTTGTTGTATGTGCAGTCCACAGGTCAGCCATAGCACAGCTATGTCGAGTCCAGCAAACCGTACAGTTGGCTATTTCTACGTACCGCCATTCGTTTAGAGAAGATCACTCTGGGCGATCGCACATTCAACTGTCGACACAATCATGCTGGAAGTAGTTCGATTCCGTTTCGGGACCCTATGGACAGCCAGAGCTCGCGTGTTGGTGTCATAGACGACGCAAACACCACTCCTCAACGTCGTTTGCACCTTTTTCGTCGTTCGCCTGCTCGAACTACTCCCATCAGAAGACCTCAGTCGGACCCCATATCCCTTGTTTCCCGCACTTCAAACGACAGTCGTAGAACAGGAGCCATCGGCGTCATCGAGCCCAAGCACATTGTTTGTCATTTGACAACACTTCATCTGTCTACGGGGACATATGGCATATCCCGGCAGACGACTGCAATATGTTGGGCATTAAATAGGGGACGACGTGAGATTTATAGAATTAGGTGTAGCGCTAGCAAACAAGTCAAATTAGTGCATCATCACAAGATCTAAGTCAAGTATGCTACACACAAGGTACGATCCATCTATGTAAGGATATGATGAATACCTAATGGTTAACACAGGACGCGGGTGGTACGAAGAAGGTGTTAAGTCTGGCGACAGGGCACAGAGGGGTCGGGTGCTTCCAGCTGGTGCAATTACCGCACTCCCAGTCGACACATCTCCCAATACCTAGAGTCGGATGAACAACCTCGGCGTAACGCCTGAAATATTTGCGCAACGACACGTGAGACTTCATGTCGTATGTCGGAACATCCAAGTATACATGGAAGATAGAACGTGGACGTCCTCCCGCATATACCATCGTACCCTCGACGCTCAGGCCCTCGAAAAGCCTCGCAAGTTTACGTTGGGCCTTTACCCAGTCTGGGGAATCGTCGGGTACTTCGATGTTGACGCTGACGAATGCGATGTATCGGAGTACCATGTCGGCAGCGAGGCCATCGACGAGGCACCTTTGAACTTCGGGAATGGTGGCAACCGCAGAGACATCGTGGAAATGCAGGCCGTCGATGGTTGCCATGTACGTGGAAGGTCTCTGATCGATGTAGGAGACAATGAAGATCGTCCCCAAAGAGGTGTTCAGATATTCGCGCTCGATGAGGTCGACGGTGACCGTGTCGGTGATGTTGGAGACGAGGAAGACGCTCCAACTATCTGTACAATCTTTCTCTTTCGGCATCGACATCGACACCCTCACCCTCGACACTCCCAAACTCCTCTCGATTGTTTCCTTGATGAGCAGCTCGGCCTCGTAAGAATCTTTCAGTGCGACAAGAGTGGGCTGCCATCGATATGTTATGACCTTGTTGCCCGGGAGCAGGTCCCACACCTCGCGTTGCTCAAGGCAGACGTTGGCAAGGATTTCCTCCCTAACCCATCTATCGACAACGCCTGGCGATCCCGGAGCCTTTGAGTTGCACGGGAGGGTTATAAGCGCCGCATTTGCCTCGACTGGACCGAATTGGTCGTCTTCATACACCGGAGGGGCGTCTGGGGGTCGATGGTATCGCGGTAGGTTGTGGTCGCCGGATTGCGAGAAGTCTTGCCTGGCGATTGAGGCCGGCGAAGACGGGAGTGATCGAGTGGGTTCTGGCATTGATAATGAGTACCCAAAAAAATTTACGTCGAAGAGGGTGTATTTTACTCAC
The DNA here is from genome assembly GCA_011800155.1 of Flammulina velutipes. Taxonomy (NCBI): domain Eukaryota; kingdom Fungi; phylum Basidiomycota; class Agaricomycetes; order Agaricales; family Physalacriaceae; genus Flammulina; species Flammulina velutipes. The sequence goes on along the minus strand of CM022370.1, from coordinate 3,046,451 downwards.
CATTAGCAGCACTCGAATATGTATAGCCTGCTGGTTCCAGTTGATTAACGAATGCATCTTGCGTTGACATAATTTGGTTGGCTAGTGGTGGTTGACAATGAAAGAGATGGTGGTTGTCGGTGAAAGAGGTGAATCTCTTTGATGTCGGTATTTCAAAGGAAATTATCAAAGAGATATATCTGATCCTTTAGCGATAGTCATATGACACTCTGTGATTATAGATACACCGAATCACCGATCAGAGAGGCATCCACCTTCAACCCATCTTTGATTCAACTACAAGTAAGTACATTCTATGACTTTCTTGTTCGAAGGCTGAAAGAAGTTTGCGATGCTTTGAGGCTTCCAATGAACTCCAAGGAAAAAATTTTGGCCATGCAAGAAGGGCTTGGAGCAGTGCTCGTTTACCCAATGAACCGCACCGATGCATACTCCGTCTGGCCTGTACACACGAATGGTGAGGTGTCCTTTTCTATTGACAATGAAGTCTCAGCTCTCTACTAATATATTACATAGTAGTCACTTACTTAGTTTCATCTTGGGGAGTTTTGTAAGAACTCGCTTTTCTGTAAAAACGCGGATGAGATTCAATGAACTTCCTCAAAGGACTAGGACTGACTTCTTTTTGGCAATATGTTTGCGACGTTGAGGAGGCGATTCGTGGTAATGACCTCTATCGTGAATGATGAATATAGATGCAACTGACATAGTTTTATACTTACAGGAGGACCCAATATACACCAGAATGTTTCCGGAAGTGGTCCCTGTACTTCCTCTCCGCTTCGATCAGAATATACGTCGCGCGATTGTTGGTTGCGCCCGGTTCTTTACCCCTCAGGTATTTGGATGTTTGTCGAAGATAGAAACGGCGTGTCTACAAGATGAGCGTAACAGATCGCAAAGGGGCAAACGATGAAGCGAAATTTGGAAATGGACGAAATGTCGAACGGTGGCGCAATGCGTGAAACGGCAGCGTTAAACGTTGAACGGGGGAAAGGAGAGAAACATTGAATTGCGAGAACGAACGTTGGTTGGCCGCAGGAAATGTTGAGCAGGGATGCGAAACGTTGAACGGATGTGAACAACATCGACCGCGAAGGCGCAACGTTGAAGGGTGGTGTAGAACGTCGAACAGCGAGGTGGAATGATGAACAGCGGCGCGGAACGTTGAACGATGAGGCGGAACGTTGAACGATGAGGCGGAACGTTGAACGATGAGGCAGATCGTTGAACGATGAGGCAGATCGTTGAACGATGAGGCGGATCGTTGAACGATGAGGCGGATCGTTGAACGATGAGGCGGATTCGAATGTGGTGCGGATCGTTGAACGGCGAGAGGGAACGTTGATCGGTGGCGAGAACGGTGAACGGCGGCAAAAACGGTGCGAATCGTTGAACGATGGCAAAAACGGTGAACGACGATGCAGAACGTTGAGCACCGAGGTGGAACGATGAACGGCGGCGTATATCGTTTAAAGGGGGGAGGAAGAACGGTGCATGTGGATGAAGGGATGTATATAATACACGAATGAGTGAGTGAAAATGATTGAAAGTCTTCTGTGGCGCACCTGGACACCCTTCTGATGAACATTGCTTTTGCCTCTCTCCAGCCCTCTTTCTATGTCTCCCTGGCCCACCTCTTCCATCACTGCAGTACCGGACGCACTAGGAGATGTTGTGGATATGATGGTTTCAAAGAAAGAGAGCAAAGAGTTTATTTGACAATTCTCTAGTGGTCCTTAGTCGTCTGCTTAGTCGTCTATACATAGATACATTTTGGACTATACCAATGCTACCACCTATCCAGCGACCATTTCTGCACGTTTAGATCGTGTTGAAATTTTAGACGCGTTTTCTCCATTCACGACCATCATGGATGCCCTTATAACTTTTTCTATCCTCGGTGGTTCCTATGTCGTTGCCATAGGCTTGTATGGTACTTTCAACGACAGTGAGTTGTTAATCTTGTTCAGGTTCGCTCGTCTAACAGACTCACAGTACCTCTACTTGAACGCACTACGCTGGCCGTCGAATGCCAACTTTGACGCCCCGAAGAAGTACGGGCTAACACGTTTGTGGCTTCTCCTGTCTTTGCCAACCTCTTTCGACTGACAACGCAACAGCGAACTAGACTTACAACTTCAAGATACTCTTTTCCTGGTCCCGATACTAATGATAATCCTAGCTAAGATTTGTATTTCACGTCCTTGCGTGTTTACCATACAGCTCGACGTCTTGGGACAAGTAGGTAAGCTTTCGTATATGTACTATGAGGCTACGCTAACACTTTAATAGATCTTCCCGAACGTCTATCAGACATCGTTCGCGTCGGGCTACGCGTTCTGGATCGCCGCCTTGGGAAAGATGCGCGTAACGGGTGAGTGATCCTTTCATTATGTCTATCAAACCACTGATGGTCTGTGTAAGCTTCACTTGTCAGCCGTCTATCTCGCCGCCTCGCATTGGATTCCAGGTGAGTAAATGTGTTGGAAGATATTCAATCTTTGCTAACGACGTGTTTATAGCTTTCTATTCGCATCGGATCCCCATATACCGCCTGCTTCATCAATCGTTCTCGCACGACGTTCGCGCATCGTCAAGAGTCGACAGAGGCTTCAACGTCAAGGGGTGTTAAACCTCTTGAGGTATCTGTACGATAGTCAATCCATGTTAACGAGTATACTTTGGATCCAAGAGTCACCTCCGTCCGAACCAGTACAGATCCCTTTCTAAACCGCTCATCGATCTCATTATAATTGATCGAGAACTCTCTTTGCTGCACTCCATGAGCCTCAACGCTTCGTCTACGTCTGAGTGGTTTACCACAACGCTCTGCCTCAAACGCACTAGCGCCTGTGCAAGTCGGAGGATTCCCAGGAGTGTACGTGCAGAGGTGTAGGTGTGGGATTTGTTTTCCGCTTCGTATTCTTTGGATGCTTTGCGTAGACGGACGTATGTCTCGACGATGTGCTTCGAGACTGGGGGAGGGACAGTAGGTAGGACTTCCCGTGCTTTGGCGATATAGTGTCTGACAGAACATCGAATTCAATTCAATACGTAGACAAAGAGTTGAATAAGAAACTCACCTCATAACTTTCGGATCAACAGGTTCATACTCCAACTCGGGATGGTGGTTATGCATGTGCACGTAGGTAACATGCTGCGCCAACCGCTCGTCGTCGTCTCTCGACGGTTCGTCCAGAATCAAGAACAGTAGATCAAACCGAGGTGGCAAAGCCGCAGGCAAGTTGATGTTTTCCACCGGCGACACCTTGGGATTGTATCGGCCATAGAGCGGATTCGCAGCTGCGAGGATGGAAGTTCGCGCATTTAGCGTCGTCGATATACCAGCCTTGGAGATCGATATTGTCTGTTGTTCCATAACTTCGTGAATAGCCGTACGGTCAGCTTCTTCCATCTTGTCGAATTCGTCTATACAGCAGATGCCGTTATCCGCAAGAACGAGAGCTCCACCCTCTACACACGTACTGTCAGCGAGAACATACAGATATATAAGAAAAGACATACCCAAAACCATCTCATCCGTCACTGGATCCCGCATGACTGCAGCAGTAAGACACACACCCGAAGATCCCTTGCCCGTTGTGTAAACACCTCTAGGAGCAATCTTCGCGATAAACTTGAGTAACTGGGACTTGGACACACCAGGATCGCCCATCAAGCACACATTGAGATCGCCCCGAATCTTCATACCATTCCGCTCCTTACTCGTGCCCCCGACCAATAGCAAGAGTAACGCTTTCTTGACATCCGTATGGCCATATATTTCCGGTGCGATACTCTGCGCCAGACGGTTATAAAGCAAGGGGTCGCTAACCAACTCTGCTATCTCGCGTTCAATCTGTGGGGTAGGCTCCATGTCGGCGTACTGTTTCTTGAGCTGGTGCACATGATGTGCTTCCAAGTAGGTGTCGATGAGAAGGGCAGCACGAATTGCCTGAAAACCTGTGTAGGGTATGGGGAGGAAAATTCCGCCGACATCGACAATATCCCCTAGGCTTAGTGTCCGGGTCAAGTTCCCCGTGAAGATGGATGCTCATTGAGCGAGGGATATGCCCAACAGGTACTTGGTCACTCTAAGGAGGATTGTGAGTTCAAACATTTCAGCGAATGGATGAAATTCACTCACCATCTCCTGGATCTTAACTTCTTGAAATGGACTAGAGCGACATGCCCGCGTCTGCATGTGCAATGAACCATGTATACCACTTTTCAGGCGTTCATTGGGATTTTGACAATCGGCAATAGGTTGGAAGGTCTTGTTGGCGATATCCTGGAAGGTCTCCGAGCCACAAACGTCGCATGTATATGCATTAACTTGGAGCAGGGGTTTGACCTCGGATACACGCGTAACGATGCCGCGGACAGTCAAGAGGCGTCCAAACTGGGAGCCGCGTACGTCGTTTTTGAGTGGTTTGAAGTAAAGATTACTGTTGAGTCGTTAGCATTCAGAGGCTAAAACTGCAAGCAGACACACTATCGTCGTAGTAAATGCGCGGGGAACAACCCCTTGTCCCTGTCGACGCCTTCGATCTGCGCATTTCGTTCCCTCCGTTGGTGCAAAATCACGTCAATTACCTCATCGGATTCAGATATGTCCTTGGTGGACTTTGGCATGATGGTGTCTACAACCTGGCTGAACAGGGAAACGTAGCGACGCGTGTTGGATTGGATGGCGGTAACTAGTTCGCGGTCCATCTATTTGGGTTGAGAGAGAGTAGCACGGATGATATACGTTGCGTACGTACCATTTCGACGTCCTGCCAGTCAATGACTAGCATCTGCTGTTCACGATTCGCGATTTGTTGCTACCCACCAAATGTCAGAAACGCGTCAGAACGCGAAGGTCGACGCGTACCAGCTGAACCATGTACTTGAGAGGTGGATCCTTCTCTGTTTCATCTTCTGTTTGGATATCGAGGGCATACTTCGTTGATATGAATCAAAGTGTGTACGTAAGCAGACACGTCTTTCTGCTCGACCATGATGCATGATGAGCGATCTTGGAGTGGGGACCCAAAGGTGCGTCGACTATGCTCGTTGGCTGACATGCACCCGCCCAGGGACATGCAACTTTTCGTCGAAACCAGCGGATTTGGACGCGGTTTGGTAGATGCGAATACCTGGCTCACGAACCTGCAAGTTACTCGTACGGCAACCTGGCTTGAATCTTAACCATCCATACAAAACTCGAGCATTGCTCTTCATGCCGTTCCCATTCTATTCTACCTGACAGCTTCGTGGGTGTTTCTATTCATCCATCATCTTCAATTCAGTTTTAAAGTCTTAACAGCCACTCCATGAATCGCTTCGACCAATTTACTGCCCGTCCTCCATTTGGCGATAATGCCACCGCGTACAAATCACAGAGGCGCCACGACAAAGGCTCTCCCTCTGGTTCCAACGATGGCTACTGCAACTGAAACAAGAGCGAGGACGCGGACGGTACGTGCCTAAGCCGTGTTTGCTTCGTTCATTATCTGACTTGCATTCTAGATGACGGCGCCAAAGTCTCAATGCTGACGGCACGCCCAAACGTCCTATGAACGCTTTTATGATCTTCGCTCGTCGACGCCGCCCCAGGTCTCGGCAGAGAACCAGTCCATGCGCACAGGCGACACAAAATCCTCAGCAAAGAATGGACTTCAATGTCTACTGTACGTCACTCCATCTCATCGAGTGGCCCGACGATCTTACTCCCCCTCTAGTCCGACAAGCAATTCTACCTCAATCAGGCCAAACAGCTTAAGGAGAACTCCAACTCCAAGTACCCTGACTATGTCTACCGCCGTCGACCCAACAACTCGCGCAAGAAGCGTAAAACGGACAGGCCGGACGCAGCGGACTTGACGAGCGACGACATCGCTTTCGGAGAGCCGACTCCTTCTGACGGCTCCGATTCGCCTCACGCTGATAGTCTCGAGCCCTTTCACCCGGGGGTTCGAGGGTTCGCATCCCCGCATCTCCAACTACCCATTCTCCACATCCTCGTCCGCCGATCGTCTGCCCTACCTCAATGACTAGCGTCGTCCGCACTACCCCTCTTATGGGAACGTGTCTCATTCGTTGCCCTATGATCATTCCCACCACGGCACGGACAACACCCTTACTCGAGCCAGTGGCACGATCGCACCGCATCGTCCCAAAAGTCGTCGTATCCGCCAGCGTCAGGCTCGTCAACCTATTCGTCTTCGAATGGGAATATGTACCCTCCCTCGTTTTTCCCGTTCGGTGGGGAATATTGTGGGTACGCGGCCTCGCCTGCCGCCTCGAGGGACGAAAATGCCCTCGGGCTCGGACCAGTCTTCCCCCGCTGTCGCATTCACCCTCCATAGACGCAGGGTTATGGAGCAGAGGGGAGGATAGATACATGAATCTATCTATCGTGTGCGAACATTCATGCTCCCAGTCCCAGTCCCCGTTGTTGTCTTACTGTACTGCACTCTTTCGTTGTTTTTGGGGGTTTAATAGAGATGTCGTATCTGTCCGGATTTGGAGTCCGGGGCCCGAAAAAGGAAGCGTCTGACGCATGTCCGACATCGAGCAGATCCGGATTCATCAGTGAGAAGCTGCACTTTTGTTCAGGTTTGGAGCTCGGGTCCGGAATAAGCGAACATCTGACGCGGATTGAGAGGATAGATTGCCATATTTCTGTCCGGATCCGGATTTAGGATTTCCGGAAATCCGGCCATGGATGTCCGGAAATCCGGAGACCCCATGGACCAGAAAAAGGATTTCTGCGTAAAAAATAGATGGAAAACAAAAAATAGTTGACGCCACAGAAGAGATTCAAAAGACGTTGAAAATATAGTGTATCTCACTCATTTTTCACCATGGAGAATCAGTAAAAAACAATATATCTTACATCGCTTTTCCACCACGCGATACTGATGTAAAAGATTGACTTTTTCATATCTAGTTCAGGAGGGAAAATCTTGTGGAATTTTTTGAATTCTCCACGCCTATTCCAACCTGTAGAAGGCATTGAGAATTTTGAATTGTCCGCATGTTTTCCATGGGGGAAAAGCCATAAAGCATTCATAATAGTTCATGGATGCTTCACAGTGAAATCTATTTGGAAAATATTGAATACTCAACATGTTCCCAAAATCTTCTGCATTCGTGAAGAAGAGAAAGTTTCGCAACGTGAAGAATGAATTGAGAATATGGTGAGAAATTTTGAATTATCTACTTGGGTTTCACAGTGGAGAAGATATGAACATTTTTATCAATCTCTCCGCTTTTCCACATGTTTTCCACCCTCAAGAAGCAGCCTTCCCCCCTGGTGATACTACAATGATTGGAAGTCCGTATAATTAAGAGTAAGGCGCAACGCATATAAGATAGTCAGATTCCAGTCCGAGTCGTAAATTCGTGCGTCGTGTTATACTGCAACAGCAGCAAACGGATTAGTCGTCATGCTCCTCCTCGGGTCAGCCTGTTGGATCGACACCCGATGTTCGTCGTCAAACGGCGTTACGAAGGGGTTGACAGCGTCTTTCCGCGGGGCGTGGGGATCTACCTTCAACCACGCGGACGAGGAGGAGAATCGGAGGGGTTGCAGTCCCGGTGGGCCACGGTTGTCAAAACCGTGGTGAAGGGGAGGTGCGAAGGAAGGGACTGGCATAGACTCTTGGTAGACCGAGTCGCGCACATCGGTGGGAACATCTCGCGTAGCAGCCGGTTTGGATTTGCTAGGAACGTTGGGAGTCGTCCATTTGGGTGATAGAACTTTTTTGGCCCAGGGAGCAAGAGGCGGTTGGACGGGGGATGATGACCAATGAGAACGATCTGTTGAGTCGACAGCTGGAGCATCACCAGCTGTGGGAGGGGCAAAGGTGGGTCGCGCAGAAGACGCACGGCCGACAGAGATACGAAGGTTGGGACGAAGTCGCTCGCGGGAAGAACCAGACGTTGCGCTGGCAGTCTCCGAAGTGGGATCATCCTGTTTTCGACTGAGAAGGTTGGCGACACGCCCAAACCACGCAGTAGAGCGCTTCTCATTCTGCTCGTGCTCACCACCGTCTAGATCAGACTCGGTGTGATCCGGAACGAACTGTTCTCTGCCTTTCCTTCCCATAGCCATAAGCCGCCGAGGTTCACTAATGGTACGCTGACGAGGCTCCAATGACGGCTTCTCGCCGAAGAAACTATCCCAACTCCGATTCGCTTTCGTATCTGAAGCCGAGGAGTCAAAGAAACGAGGACGCGGGAACGAAGGTAAAGTGAATCCGCGTCGCGGTGAGGGGGGAACGTCGGAATCAAGGTATTCACGAGGATAACCGGCCACAGGCTGTCCGAGAGGGAAAGGGTCGACTAGTCCACCATCCCCTCCTCTCTGCTCGCGCTGCCACCTACGGCGTCCGCGATGCTCCATCCACGCTTTGCCATACGAGTGCCAGAGGATAATGCAAACGGCCATGAAGACCACTAGACCCCAAAGCGCAAGAAACACAGCGAACGTGATACGCTCCTTCTTCAACGCATTCGCGTAAGACAGAACGAGCTTTCCGACGATTCCACCATCGTCGCCATCGCCCCCGCCGATAGCAGCAGCAGCGATGGGCGTCGAGGCCTCGTTGACTTGATCCTGGGAAAGAAGGAGGGCGGTATCATTCATGCGAGGGATATCCACGACGAGGTTGTCGTGCAAGAATGTGAGTGCATTTTCGATGGCATCCACTTTCGTCCCAATCAAGCACCTGATGAACTCCTGCGCAGCCTGTTCAAGGATGGTACCATTGAACACCTTGGAGACAGCTCCCTGGACCTCATCATAGAACTCGACGATAGTGTCGTTCAAGGTGGACGTGGTGTCGTTGACCCAACCAAATAATCCATCGTTGATGGTCGTCTGCATGCCATCGACCTGGGTGTTCACAGCGAGCGCGTAAGCCGACGACTGATTGTACATGCTGTTGTTGATGGACGTCGCAATCGTGTTGGTAAAGTCCGTGGCAGTAGAAGCAGCCTGAGCAGAGTATTTATCGACGAGTGGGTCCATGGCCAAAAGTTGAATCTCTATGGCAAGGATACCAAAAACTCCAATGAGGAGGCAGGCAAGGGCAGGAGGGTGGAAGACGTAGTTGAAAAACCACTGGAGGTTGTTGTGCTTGGATGGGGAGAGGTGAAGGCGCGCAGAGATGATATTGGAGATCTTCGTCAGGATGGGGTGTGAGCTTGTCGATTGCAGCATGAGGAGGTTATGGTTCGTTAATGACACTTGGGGCGTAACCTCTCCCTTGACTTGGTGCACCGAGGGATCGGACAGCCATGCCTGACGTGTATACTCGAAGTGCCTTTCCTGACACTTCCACTTGTACCATTCCAAAAGGCAGTTCAGCGCAATGAGAAGGAGGGCGACCAGTATGATAACGATGATGCCGATCTTCGTGATCCTGACGAGGTCCCGCCCAAGATCGTCCACGACGGAGGTGTCCATATCAGCGCAGAACGACACCTTGTTGAGCTCCGGGATGGGCATGCCAGACGGATTCATGGACATGCCGGAGAATGTCTCGTTGATATCAGCCTTGAGGAGTTCAAAAGGTGTGTTAATACTGAAGACAGTTAGAACAATTGGAGACGTTGAATAGAAGATACTCACACTTCTTCGATTTTCTCCTTGATGTCCTGGAAGGAAGGAAGGGAGTCGTTGAGAGTCGTGAGAGACTCCGTAAACGAGTCAGGAAGGGTAACGTTGGAGAGTGCGCTAAGATCTGGACTGTCGATGGTAGGAACACTGATATCATCGAAGGGGTTGATAGCGTTGATAGCATCCACAGCAGTCTTGAGTGCGCTGTTGGCACCAGAGACGCTGGCTTGAATCGCATCCTGAATGCCACCTGCCGCAGCGTTGACAACCTTGTCCAGCTATCCCATAATTAGCACACTACTAGAAACAATATCAATTTAACTCACCTCTTCGACTGCAGCAATCAAAATGGCCAATCCGCCACGCACAACCAATTCCACGAAGCACAAAAGTGTCGACCGATAAATGTCGATGATAAAGTTAATGATGGCCTCCATGATAGTCAGTGACATAACAAGCGTCGCGCGCGCAGCGTTCAGGCTAGCGTTGACCGCATCGGAGTATTGCTCGTTGAGGGCTATGGCCATGTAGCGTGGCATGCTGGCGGTCGATGTAGCGGCTTCCTCCGCGGCCTTGCAACTGGCTAGTAGGTTGGATTTTGCACTGTCAATGGCGCTCTCAGTGGAATCAAGCGACGACAGCAGTCTAAACGCGACGAAGATGAGGGAAATGACGGGATAGGCAAGCCATGTCAACGAATAAAGGTAGGGAAGCGTGAGGTATGGCCTGAGGCCAGTCGTGTCCGTCGTATAGTGAGCGTCGTACGTTGGGGGAGGTGAAAAAGACATGAGAATGCCAGCTGAAAGTCGACCGGCGACGACGTTGAAGGGCGTAAAGAGAACGTGAAAGTGGGAGAACAAGATGCAAATAAAAGCCCTTCCGATGCATTGTACTCATTGTGGTCCTCCATTCCCGAAGAACAATGAACGTTCAGAGAACAATAACTTTTGCCCCATTTGGGTGTTTGCTTTTGTTTGTACTACCTGCATCGCCAGCACGGAACAAAAGTGGACTCTGGCGATGCGACTCTGGCAAACGTACAGAAGAAAAGAACATTTTACGTACCGAAGGAGACGGAGAGAGCTCCATATTTGATAAACTGGCCCTTCAGCTGAAAAAGGATACTTTCATCGCGGATAGCTATTCGCGAACCACACCATATTGATGCTCTAGGTCTTCAACATCTCACGCGTTATGTCCATGAAGAAAGGTTACTGCTGGGGAGGACAGGTCTGAAGATGAACCAGTCGGAAAGATGCCTTAGGCATGATAATGTGGCGCGACATAATAGACCCGTCCTCAAGAGCAGAAGCGTAACAAGTTGATAGGCAATCTTCGGCAAATCGATGTGCTAATCATGACATATCGAGGCCATAGTATCAGTATGAGAGAATATGACTCGGCATGCCGTTGGTCATACATATCCATGTCCTGTGAAAGAATTTCAACACATACACATGAGCAGATTGAACCAGTTGAAACGTCAGTGTCAGTGTAACCAAGACTGTCTCCAATTACCCTCCAACTTAAGCATGAATGCCGCAATGTACTAACAAATGTTTTCACAGTGTGGCGCAAATTCCCACACTGATATGGCTGCAATGAGTTCCAGACTAAAGCAAGACGAAATGTGTGATGGTTTATAACATGGTATAAATGTATATATTCTTGGGTATAATAATGTCTGTTCTGGAACATCTCAACCCCAGCCATAAACTACCAACTCCAGCGACCAATCCGACGCCGGACGCTTCATTGCCTCCGTATGATCCAAAAGTTTCTTCTTGAGATCGAGAGCATGAGGTTCCACAAGCATCACAGAGCATTTCAGACTCGGTTGAATCGTCGCCACAGAAGCTCTGGTGACAGACTCGCTATGCGGCGCCACAGTTATTTGCACAGACGTAAGCTCGACAAGGTGGGAGAAGTTAAGCTTTACTACGATAATTCATAAGTCAAACAGCTGCGCCAACAAGAAAAGGGAAAAGGCTTACGTGGATAGAAAGAGAACATCTTCATGGAAAACACCCATTTGTTGTTATCCAAAAGGCGCTGGATGAGTTCGGCCTGCATGGGCGCAGCGTAGGAACGTCCGCATTCGATGATATCAAGCCACTGAATAGCGCCAGAAGTCGTCGAGCAGATCCATTCACAGATATCATCGTGCCAGCCCGTCAGATACAGCGCAACAATATGGGGTAGGGCCTCCGAGAGGCCTTTAGGAGCAGCCACAGTCCGACGCTCAGCACGAAGACGGCGCTTCAAGATCTTCTTGGAGTCCGGCTCAGCCTTAGGAGGGGTTATGGTGATGCGCAGGATTCGTAGGTTGGTGAATTGATCAAGCGCGGTGGCGATGGTGGTGGTAGATGGCGCGTTGACCAGGGTGACGGTCAGCTCAGTGACTTTTGGGAAGGCTTCGACGCGTATTTCGCCTTCGTTGCCGTCGAGTATGATAGAGGCGGTGGTGACCGCTTCACAGCGCAAGTCATTGAGGGTGTGTTGCTCGGCAGCAGAGATGGGTGGGCATTTGCGGGACGAGCGCGAGAAGAAACTCGGAGATTGGTAAGGTTTCTGGATTGGGAGCGACATATTATTGTTGTCGATGAGGATGAGGATGGTTTAGATAAACAAGTAGAAGAAATACCGGTGGTTTAAGTAGTTCGTCGGGAAGTGGCGCCTGAGACTGAGTGGGACATGACGGTGTCTGAAGCGGTATACAGAGACAAGTCCGATCCACCTCTGAACGTTGAAGAATACTTCCGCGCTGCGTGTGGCGCACAGCTGGCGGTGGTTCGATAATATCATATGGACCGTTACTATCTAGAGATGACCGTGAGCCTGAGTAATAGGTGAGAACCGAGTTTACCTTGCAAATAAGCTACAAAGTTATCAAGCACTGCCTCTTGGCTCCTATGACATTGTGAAGGGGCTACAAAGTGATACTCTGTTTAGGACTCAAATGTCCCGCGCTTACATCCATCGAAGGCTATGTTATGAGGACATAATACCCATTTTTACTCCCATTAGTAGTTGAGAGCTGCGCCACAGTTGTCATTGTGGAATATAGATACTTTGAGTCATCCATCACCAGTGTGTCGTGGTAGTATAATATCGCTCGTATCATGATTTATGACATTTCCATCTCTACGCGTTATGTATTTCTCACATTGGAATCCAAATCAAACACTTGCCTGCGCCACATTCCCCACATAGTCCAGTGCGCGGGGAGCACCGGTGTCCAAACGGATGGAATGACCAGGCGTTTTCGAGCCCAAGATCAGCAACCCTGCCCGAAGGACGCTCTATAGGACAACTCCGAGCCTGGCGGAAAGTTTTGAGTGGATCCCAACATCCGATCCAAACTTCGAAGAAATCGCATCAGTCAAAGCATATTAATTCGCCTACAATACAGCAACAGATATCCGTATATTCATAAATTCAGAGGATAGAAGAGATATTTCACCGCTCCTGCATGTTGTTGAGGAGACGGAGAATGTTCAAGACTGCAACATGTCATTCAGTAAACCTATCTGGGATGGAGGTAGGGGACTTACACAAGTTGATAAAGTCGAGGTAGAGGCTGATGGCGCCCATGATGTATTCATCGGGAGAGAGTCTGCTGTTGATCAAGTACGTGTCATAGACGACGTATCCACTGAAGAGGAGGCAACCTCCGATGGCCATAACAAGGTCCATCGTCTGTCCAAATGGAATGAACACTCCTACCAAACCTGTCATCACTAAGGGTGTCGTTAGTGGGGAGGGGATAGAGGGAGTCAGAGGGGCACATACTCAAAGCGATGAGACCACCGAACAAGAACGGTCCCATGCCCTCAAAGTCATACTTGGATTGGAACGTGAACAGCGTCAATCCTATGAAGACTCCGAGGGTGATAAGAAGCGCTTGGATAACGATCTTGTTGTCGTAGAACGCAACGACGATGCCAAGGGTAAAGGCCTCAAGTAACGTGAACGTAGAAAGTAGGAGAAGGTTCCAGGGATGGCTATGGCGCTGCCAGAACAAGAGTCCGAGATTAATCAGCGTTCCAAAGAGAGGTGTGTAGAAGGCCCAGGAGCTGTAATATCGTTGAGTCACATAATTGAGTATAGTGTAAGAAGACACGTACTGAGTTTGAACCCATACGACTGCATCCAGCGATTGAGACAAAGCTCCGGAGACGATGCAGGTAGCGAGCTATATATCAGGTGATGAATGCAAGTAGAAGGCAGGAATGTTTAAGTAGCGTACAATTTGGCACACTAGAAGTCAACTGAGTCAGAACGACTGCGCGTCGGATACAGCGATTAGAACTCACAAAGAATGGTGTAGACTTTTCTCACGAACGCCTTCCTGATCTCTGGTGCGCTCTCAGTCACTGTTACACCATACTAAAATCTATCAGTCCTGCCAATGGTTGGCCTTGAGATCAGCTTACCTTGAAATCGTCGGGCAAGTCGCCAAGTTCTGGTTGGTCGTAGAAAGCGCCACCGCCTTGTTGCTGGCCTCGGCTGCTACTACCGAGCAATGGTTGCGAGGCTTCATCGGTATTGGGCTTCGGTGACGAGGATGAGGCCCCGTACGAAGGAGGAGGAACGGGATACTGGCTAGAGCTCATGATGGCGAGAGTAGGAGTATATCTGACGTAATATTGAAATTACGGTAAGTACTTGATGTGGCTGTGCGACTTGTTCCTTGTTCGGGAAGTACCGATGTGGCGTAAGTGAGTTCCTTCGGGGCTGAAGGTCACAAACCCCATCGCCTATCATAAGCTTATCGTCAAAGTTCTCAAAAGTATCATTATCAGAGATGATCTAGGTAAAGATCGTCCTGGCCATTCTGAAACCAGATGCATCACCCGCTGCCCGAGCATGCCAAATCCACAGGGATGTCCACTTCCCTCTCCCGCGTTAGGTTAAGTACGCGCAAAACCCATTATTGAAGGGAGTATATATACACTTATTGTGTCGCTCCCACAAAGGGGTGGACCGGGTACTCAAGCCAGGGCATGGCAGCTATTCGTTCGTGAACCGTGACTGACTTGTATAGTAAATGAAGCCTGAGCTTGCGGATCGGCATTTCAAGTTAAAACAACCCTCAAAGTGATGCATTTGGAGAAGTCCTTGAAGCGCGAGTCTCCCAAGCGCAAACAAGGCTCTATGCAGTGCGTATGCTCGATCCACATCCTATAGCAGTAGGTGTACTGTAGAAGGTGTTTTCTTTCCTTCTGGATCCCGTACAATAAATCTCCAGAGTCTAAATAATTTCTGCTGTTTACTTCCTGGTAAATCGAAGGAAGAATCGTAAACACGATGAACCATAGTTGAAACATCAGATTTTAAGTTGCGGACTGCTGTATAGTATACGAATCAAATTGGCATCCTAAACAGAGTGAGCGCTCAGTACTAGCCGCGCGGTCCACTAGCCGTAAATCTTGCGTGTGATAGAGGGAGAGTTAATCAAGGATCAGAATGTAATAGTCCGAGTCGGGGGACTGAGTGTTATAGGGACGACTTGCTTAAACTGGTTGCGCCACACGTTATTCGACGACATTGTGGCACCTGCCAGTTGTAGGCCGAGCCAACCGAGCTGCAAAGCTTTATCGATTTGCTCACATTCCATCGGGAGAGCTCTCAATTGACCCGCGGGGTATAATTGCTTGGATTTATACGGGGCCCGTACGATGGTGAATGCGCAATGGTTATTACTGAAATTCGTAGCGTCTCGAAGGCGATACGTAGGTTCGGCACCTGGCTTGGCTCTGGGGAATGGCATGAAATGGCAAGGCACCGAACTCGGAGGTTTCTCTCCGAGGTGTCATACTTGGTCACACCTCATACGATTTATGTCAGCGGGCCGCCTGCTGTTGTTGGATACTTATAACCATGATATTTTCAACTGATTTTCATCTTCGACGTTCCTTCTTCCCTTTGCTATTCTACTTAGCTTTCGCCCTAATCCCCCCGCTATGAGTGCAGCCTTTGCACCCTTAGCGCCTTTGGCGGCCGCCGACTCTGAGAAGATATCCTCCGAACGAAACAGCGATAGAGCAAGCGCAGAAACAGCCTACGACGCACTTGGCAACGATGCCCAGGAGCAAGTCGTCCAACTCGCGCGCACCCTCACCAGCGCGTCACACGCGTCGGGCGCGAAACATCTCGCAGACGGCGACAATCCCTTTGAAGGCTCAACAGACCCGCGCATGGATCCCAACTCTGGCAAATTCGACTATCACCTCTGGATCAGATCCATCCTTCATCTTTCCCAGCGCGACCCAGAGCGCTACAACCAGCGCACTGCCGGCATTTCATACAGGAACCTCAACGTCTATGGCTATGGCAAACCAACAGACTACCAGAAGACCGTCGGGAACGTCCTGCTCGACATCCCCAAGATGATCGGAGGCCTCGTCGGGAGCAAAGGCCGTCGCATAGACATCTTGCGCAACTTTGAAGGCCTGGTGAAACACGGAGAGATGCTCGTTGTTTTGGGAAGACCGGGAAGGTGCGTTCATTCAATTGACTTTCATGAAGCTTGCTGACATTTTCCCGCTCGCAGTGGCTGCACTACCCTTCTCAAATCTATTGCCGGAGAGACCCACGGATTCTTTATCGAGAAGGACGCCGAGATCAACTACCAGGGCATTCCGTGGAAGACGATGCACAATGACTTCCGTGGCGAAGTCGTCTACAACGCGGAAACCGATGTCCACTTCCCTAATTTGACTGTTGGCGAGACGCTCTCCTTCGCTGCACGTACGCGTACGCCGCGCACTCGTCTACCTGGAATCTCCCGCGACATGTGGGCCGAACACATGAAAGACGTCGTGATGGCTGTCTTTGGTCTTAGCCACACCAACAACACAAAGGTTGGCAATGACTATATCCGTGGTGTGTCTGGAGGCGAGCGAAAGCGTGTCTCGATCGCTGAAGTCGCGTTAACCGGAAGTCCTCTGCAATGCTGGGACAACTCTACCCGTGGATTGGACAGCGCCACTGCCTTGGAGTTCGTCAAGACCGTCAGGCTTCTAACCAAATACCAGGGTGCGACTGCCGTCGTCGCCATCTATCAAGCCTCCCAGGACATTTACGATGTACGTCAATCATCCCCTCGTATCCTTGAGTATAATCCTCATGTCCGCTTAAACCTAGATTTTCGACAAGGTTGTCCTACTTTACGAAGGTCGTCAGATCTACTTTGGCCCCATCAACGAAGCTAAGGAGTTCTTCATCAACTTGGGCTTCTATTGCGTCGAGAGGCAGACCACCGCCGATTTCTTGACGTCCTTGACCAATCCCGCTGAACGTAAAGTAAAGCCTGGGTTCGAGTCGAGGGTGCCCCGCACTCCCGACGAGTTCGCGAAGGTTTGGGCGGAAAGCAATGATCGGAAACGGTTGTTGGAGGAGATAGAACAGTTCGAGAAGACCTATCCCATCGGTGGAGATCAGCTCGAGAAGTTCAGGGACTCCCGACAGAAAGATCAGGCCAGGGGGATGTAAGTTTGCCTCATTGCTCGTTGGTGTAGTTCTTACTGAACGTTCTGGTAGGCGCGCAAAATCCCCTTACACCGTTTCCTTGCCCATGCAGGTCAAGCTTTGCATTCACCGTGGTTTCCAGCGTTTGCGCGGAGATTCATCCCTCTTCTTCTCGGGACTGTTTGGCAACTATGTAATGGCGCTAATCATCGGTAGTATCTTCTACAACTTGGACGACACGACCGGCAGCTTCTTCAGTCGTGGCGCCCTCCTGTTCTTCGCGATTCTCATGAATGGTTTCAGTTCGGCTCTTGAGGTTCGTTACTTCTCCTCGGTACCAATTCACGCGCTGATTTTTTTTGTAGATTCTAACGCTTTTTGCACAACGCCCTATCGTCGAGAAACATTCTCGCATGGCGCTATATCACCCAATGTCAGAGGCTATCGCGTCGATGATCTGTGACATGCCGTCAAAGATTCTCACCGCCCTCGGATTCAACCTCTCGCTCTATTTCATGACCAACCTTCGTCGTACCCCATCCGCGTTCTTCACCTTCTTGCTCTTTTCGTTCATGTGTACCATGTCCATGTCCATGTTCTTCCGCTGCATCGGTGCGATGTCGAGAACTCTCTCCC
Organism: Flammulina velutipes; assembly: GCA_011800155.1. Classification (NCBI taxonomy): domain Eukaryota; kingdom Fungi; phylum Basidiomycota; class Agaricomycetes; order Agaricales; family Physalacriaceae; genus Flammulina; species Flammulina velutipes. The sequence goes on along the minus strand of CM022370.1, from coordinate 3,028,726 downwards.
AGGCCATGGCTCCCGCTGCTATCCTCATCCTCGCGCTCATTATCTACACCGGCTTCACTATTCCCACTGTGGGAATGGTGGTTTGGTTCCGTTGGATCAACTACATCAATCCTATAGCCTACGCCTTCGAGAGTCTGATGGTGAACGAGTTCGACGGCAGAACGTATGATTGTGCGCTCTTCACACCTAGTGGTCCCGGTTACGACAGCCTAGCCAACACTGTCTGTTCCGTAACGGGTTCTGTCGCAGGGCAAACTTCTGTTGAGGGTTCTGTTTACATCATGGAAACATACGCCTATACACGGGCCCACATGTGGAGGTATGTGTTTTATCAAAGTTCTGTCACAGTGCACTCAACTCACGCCTCCTAGGAATCTTGGTATCCTCTTTGCATTCACCGTTGGTCTCTGTGCTATGTACCTGACGGCAACTGAGTACATTACGGCTGCGAAGTCCAAGGGTGAAGTCTTGGTGTTCCGACAAGGCCACCTCCCGCCCAAGGCCGCTAAGAGCCAGGACGACGAGGAAGGTCAAGGCGCTGTGGAGGACGTTATGCACGATATCGACGAGGCTGCTGCGAAGATCCAGAAGCAGACGGCGATCTTCCACTGGGAGGACGTATGCTATGATATCAAGATCAAAGGCGAACCCAGACGGTTATTGGACCAAGTCGATGGTTGGGTCGAGCCTGGTACACTCACCGCTCTCATGGTACGTTTATCGCATACTTTCCGACCGTCTGGAAACTGACGTGATTTAGGGTGCATCCGGTGCTGGTAAAACTACTCTTCTGGACACTCTGGCATCTCGCGTCACCATGGGTGTAGTCACTGGTTCGATGCTTGTTGATGGCAACCACCGCGACGAATCCTTCCAGCGCAAGACAGGTTACGTCCAGCAACAGGATCTCCACTTGCAGACATCTACGGTTCGAGAAGCTTTGGAATTCAGTGCGCGCCTTCGTCAACCCAAGGATGTGCCAGAGGCGGAAAAGATTGAGTACGTGAACGAGGTCATCAGGCTTTTGGAGATGGAGAAGTACGCCGACGCGGTCGTTGGTGTGCCCGGTGAAGGTATGTCGTCATTCATCTGTTTTACTCCACAACTAATTCCGTGTTAGGTCTCAACGTCGAGCAGCGCAAGCGCCTCACCATCGGTGTCGAGTTGGCTGCAAAGCCTCAGCTCCTTCTCTTCTTGGACGAGCCCACCTCCGGTCTGGACAGTCAAACCGCCTGGTCTATCTGCAACCTCCTCCGCAAACTCGCCCAGAACGGTCAAGCCATCCTCTGCACCATCCATCAGCCTTCCGCCCTTCTATTCCAGGAATTCGATCGTCTCTTGTTCCTCGCTCGCGGAGGACAGACCGTGTACTTTGGCAAGATCGGCGAGAACTCCCAGACCCTGATCAACTATTTCGAGAAGCAAGGCGCACCCCCATGCCCTCCCGAAGCCAACCCCGCGGAATGGATGCTCCATGTCATTGGTGCTGCTCCTGGTGCTGTGGCGAATCGAGACTTCGTTGAGGCGTGGCGCCAGAGCGACGAACTCAAGGAGGTCAAGAGGGAATTAGCCGCGAAGCGGGAACATGCTAAACCTGTTACCACTGACGCGGAGGGCCAGAAATCGTTTGCTGCAACCTACTGGGAGCAATATATCCACTGTACCTACCGTGTTTTCCAGCAATACTGGCGCACTCCTTCCTACATCTACGCCAAGGTAGTTCTCTCTGTGTCGACGGTCAGTTGTTTATTCATCTATCCCCACCGCCCGTAACTCACGTACCATCAGGCTCTCTTCATCGGTTTCTCATTCTACAAGGCGGACAACACGCTCCAAGGACTTCAAAATCAGATGTTCTCGATATTCATGCTCCTCACGATCTTCAGCAACTTGGTCAACCAGATCATGCCTCACTTTGTCACCCAGCGTTCGCTCTACGAAGTTCGAGAACGTCCATCGAAGACCTACTCGTGGCAAGCGTTCATGCTCGCGAATATCACCGCTGAGCTGCCGTGGATGTCTCTCATGGCCGTCATCATCTTCGTCGGCTGGTACTACCCCATCGGACTCTATCGCAACACGGCATCGACTGGCACATTGCACCAGCGCGGCGGGATGATGTTCCTCTTCATCTGGAACTTCCTACTCTTCACGTCGACCTTCACGCACATGGTCATCGCTGGCATCGACCTTGCCGAGACGGGTGGTAATATCGCGAGTTTGCTGTTCTCCCTGTGCTTGGTGTTCTGCGGGTGAGTTCAATCTACCCATTCTCTTGTGCGCTCGCTGACAATCGTGTTTTTCTAGTGTCTTGGCCGGTCCCGGTACATTCCCCGGTTTCTGGATATTCATGTACCGCCTATCACCTTTCACGTACCTCGTGGATGGTATGCTCTCCGTCGGTTTGGCCAATACCGCCGCCGTATGCTCCGACGTCGAGGTTTCCGTCTTCAGCCCACCAAGCGGACAGACGTGCGGAGAGTACATGGCGCCTTACATCGCTGCCGTCAAGGAGGGCATCGTTTTAAACCCCAACGCCACGTCGGACTGCAACTTCTGCGCCGTCACCTCAACGAACAGCTTCCTCGCACAGGTGAACTCGAACTACGACCTGCGGTGGAGGAATTATGGAATTCTGTGGGCATACATCATCTTCAACATCTTTGCGGCGCTCTTCCTGTACTGGCTAGCGCGGGTACCCAAGGGTTCTCGCAGCAAAAAGGAGTAAACTGCTTTCCGTCTATTTTGAGGTCTTTCTTGGATTACATATATACATAATTATTATAGAGTTCGTTACGATCTACGCTCATGACTATCTTTTCGCATCGGACCTGTTAGATACTATTTTCTACATAGGTTATTCACTAACACATTATACCGCCTCCAAAGAGCATCGTTACATATGAACCTCCGTGTATTAATGGCGGACGAAATCATCGCATATCTGATACTTTCGTCACTCGGCTCATACGGCCAGGCAACGCCACTCGACGCTCGTTGCATATTTGGCTCAATTTGGGAGGACGCTTGAGACGGAGCTTCTAACCAACTTGACCAAGTAACCGGCTATCGCTTGCGACACTGAAGACTGGTTCATAAGATGCACACCGTTATGCATTGACATGTTATACAGGGCTCTTCAAAAGGGTTATCGAATGCAGATACAACATGAAGTGAACGTGGATAACTCGTTCCGAAACTGCAGTGAAAAGAGGTGCGGGGGCCAATGTCCCCGAACGTTCGAGTGTAGAATTTATCACTTTGCGCTGCCATTCTGGAATTCCATTGGTCGGTGAAGAATAAATAGAGATGGCTTGGACGCACGAAGAAAGGAGTATCCTGTTCAGACTTCTTCTGACTTGTATAAGAGGAGATGCACGGGTAATTGTACCTCCGGAAGATGGGAATCCCAAATCGATCGGAGATGGAGTAGGTATACAATGGATAACTTGAAGGACGAGTAGGACAAGCATACAAATATTGGCATGGCTGCTCATAGTAAGCCATCTACAAAAGGGGACTAGGCAAACAATACTCACCTTTCCAATAACAGAGAGACCACGAAAGCATCCACAGGGCGATGTTGACGCAGAGGAATTTTCCAAGAAAATCCTGAGTTGCCAGTGAGTCCGTACGCTCGAACAAGTTGGGATCATTCTCTTGTGCGCTTTCATCAAGCGGGGTATATACGAGACAGGCGATGACGAGAACGAGGCCAAAGAGGAGTTGGGAGTAGAGAAAATAGACTGTTGGTACAGTACCGACATGGATAATGCAGGCGATCATGGCGATGAGGAGGATTGGGTCGAGGTACCAAATGAGTAGGAGTCGCCAGCTGGAGCATTCATGATATCGAGGAATGTCGGCGAGGAAGAGAAAGATGGATAGGATCCAGCTCTCGAGGCGATTGTCGTCTGTCATCTGCATTGTGATGGCAAGGTGTTGCGGAGTTTGAAAATTTGATCCATTGGCATCCGACCATCAAGATCTCACAGCTCCGGTGCGTTGAAACTCTCGTTGAAGCTCGTTGTATTAATCTCCTGCGCGTCAGGCTGATGAGGACGTGACGGACGCGGTACGTTGTTAAAGCTCTCGTTGATGTTGGTTGGACTCAATCTCCTGCAGACCGCCAACTCTCCTTTTCCATTGGCATCCGACCATCAAGATCTCACAGCTCCGGTGCGTTGAAGCTCGTTGTACTTAATCTCCTGCGCGTCAGGCTGATGAGGATGTGACGGACGTGGTACGTTGTTAAAGCTCTCGTCGATGTTGGTTGTATTTAATCTCCTGCTCGTCAGGCTGGTCTCTCCGTAGCCACCTTTGTGCACTATCCCCCGTCCCCCCAAGCGGCTGCAACCCCTCCCCAGCGAGCCCCCCTCTGGGGCCTAATCCTAGCCTTCCTTACGTCAGTAGTCTCCTCACCGCAGCACGATTTTCCATCTGTGAGTACATTCTGTAGTCAATCATTGAAGACCTTTACTTACACTCCATGCTATATTGCTCAGCCTAGTGATTGGACAGGTGCACCACCTCCTCGGCGTGCGTCGGCCTCCGCGTCTCCTGCCAATCATCGATTCCGGCGACTTTTCCATAACCCTCATTCCGACTCTTTCCCCGCTAGCAGCATTGTGGCCATCCGAGCCTTTAGCTGGAGGCGAGAGGCACAGACCGATGTCCTCCTCTTCCTCACGGTTTACCTCCCAGCCCTGAGGACAGCGCATGACGCCCCCGTCATCTCGCACAATCTGTGGGTCACCATCCCGGCCAGTGTCATCATGGGTATATCTGCAATGATATCTGCCGGTAGCCTCAGTGGAAGGCGTGTCACTGTGATCCTCCGGGACCAGCTCAATCTCGGGCGAATAATCTTGGCAGGTGGTGCTCTTTTAACTGGCTGTCTCCGCTGTAAGTCCAACCTCGCTTGAATATTGGACTCTTTTTACCGATTGTCAATAGTCTCTTTTGAGGACAGGGGTGTGCTCACTTTTATCGTCTGCATTGTTTGGTATCTTTTCTTAGTCTATTGGTGCATTCAGAAACGCGCGAAATTGTTAAGCTTTGCAGGAGAATTAGGTTGAATAAATCAAGTAAAGGTCTATACTTCGATAATGCCATTGTCTGGCCATAAATGTTATTTAGACTCTAGAGTACACCAATCCTTCGGTCTAATGTTTTCATCTTGCACTCCTTTCCACTTTGCGAACACATCTACATTCTCACCATATACTGGTGGTTACTTGGTCTCCTGGACAATGGTGCTTGACTTTGCACCGGAGCTGGCCCTCATACCGTTTCAATTCCACGAAAAGTTCACTCGAGGTATATATACAAGTCTAGGTAGCCATGGACGTATGTGTTGCAGTATTGTCAATGTCCCGCTATTCACTTGGGCTCAGAACGACGCTCTCGATCATCATCCTCAGCTGAAGCCGCTCGTACAGGCTGCGTCAATACCGGCTCGGAGAAATGTTCCCGTAGACGTGCTGCCGCCTGGCGCTGGACCTGTAGGGACAGTCAGATAATGCAAATTCGCAATACTACCAACGTACCTCGCCGCCAACCGTCCGTGTTACCTGAAGAAGTGGCCCCGATAGACCTAGTTGGAAAATGAGGTATCTGGCATAGGATCGGTCAATCAATTAATCTCGAATAAAGATAGACGGAAGAACGTACGACGCAGCGAGGAAGAATAAGAGGAACGTGAAGTAGAGGGGATTGAACAGAATGGCCATAGCCTCGTTCCAACCAAGGACAACGAGCATACCATACATCCAGTATGGGATCTGAGCGATGCTGGCGACTGTGCTACGCTTTGCCTCGACATAGTAGGCATCGGCCTCCTTCCGGAACTTGTTGGTCAGATCGAGTCCTTTCGTTTCTGAGAACACGATTAAAGAAGATTCGAAGTCAAGTTCCTCCGTGGATGACAAGGGATCAGCTGCCGCAGCGTCAGCAGGGAGCGTGTACTCCAGATTGGGATCCTCTGGAGAGATGTTGGAGTAAATGGGTATGAGTTCCAATGTCTGATGAAAGTGTTAGTCAATTTCATCTTGGCGTATGAACCATACCAACCTGGTCCTTAGCGGACTTGAACGCAGTATCGATGTCATCCTCAGGTTTCCAAACCCTCGGCACACCAGCATCGTCGTACCGGAAGCGTTCCTCAAAGTAAGCTCGAAGCTTCCCCAATATTACAGCGTCGGCGGTCTGTTCATCGATCTTGGCACGCAGAGCTTGCCATGCCCTTCGTCGTAGTGTGGCCAGAGCCCCTTGGTTCTCCTCTTCAGTGCAATTGAAGCCTGGGTCAAGAATAAGAATAGCACTACGTTCCTCGAGGAATCACACATACTTTTCGCCTTGGCCAGATACGTTGACTCGGCCTTGACGAGGGTCTGCTTGAAAGGCTGTAAGACACGATCCCACATATCCAGCGCTGGCGTAGTTAGAGCCAACTCCACCGGTTCGGATATTTGCTTCTTGAAGTTACGCTTCAGGACAAGGAGTTAGCGTGAGCACTTCTGCGTGAGCCATGCATATATTACCTCAATCGCATTGACCATCTTCTTCGTCTCGTCCTTTCTGCACTGGTCAGCAACGGTGGCCATCTCTTCCTCGAGAAGGTGAAGCTCTTCCTCCCAGTTCCACTCGTGTCCTTCCTCGACTACCGCTTCCTCAGCACCAGCCTTGAACGTATTCTCCCATGCCTCTTTGGCACCCTTGACGACGTTCGCAAAGTTATACTCTTCTCCCTTGAGGCTGTCAAGTAGTTCTTTCTTGAAAGAAGCCAAGCAGAGCCGATGTAGATTCTTGAGTTGACCCAAGAATAACGGAGACAGCGTCGAATCCAAAGAGCTGATGAGGTCGGTCCGTTTGCGTTTGTAAACTCCCTGGTGATAGCGCGAAGCATCCCGATCGTATCGACCTGCATGAAATTAGCTTCCACCCTATACGGATTCGCGGTAGAGACTCACTCAATGCATCTGTCCGCCACGTGCGCATCATCTTGCCTAACCCATCTACGACCCGGCCAGCTTCGATAGGTCGTTTCTGTGACTTGGATTGTTCGTTGAACTCAGCCAGCGCGACGCTGGAGATTTCATCGCAGCGGAACTGGGCAAGTAGTTCTTGCTGAGTGGGCAAATCGAGGTCCTTGTTGCTCTGGACTTGTTCCTAAAGAGTGTAGGAATAAGTCAATATCCACCAATGACGCGACGCTCCTCACCCAAATGTTCTCCATGTAAAAAGCGACGCCATCCGCGGGGATTCTTTTGTGGTAGGCAGGCTTGAAGAGGTAGTTGTCCACACTCTTGTCAGCAAAGCGCGCGCGCAGCTTCCTGACTTCAGTCTCGAATTGATCAGAGGCTAGAACCTTGTGGGGAAGTGCGGTGAAGGAAAGGTCGAAATAGTCTGAAAGTTGGCGATCTTTCAACTCGTCTGGCTTTGAGAGTGAGTCCCAAATACGGTTCAGGTCGGCCGTTAAAGTCGCCTGTAAGTTGGCGAGGGGTGTCACACCAATGTGATCACGAATGACGAAGAGGAGTAGAGTGCGACCATTGGTTCTAGGCAACATCAGGCAAAATTGCTATGGTGCATACTATTATGCGTACCCGTCCTGACTTTTCTTGCCAAAGAGGCCAAGGTTGACTTCGAACACTGTCTTGAGCAGCCCCATGTTAGCACCCTGGTAAAGCCCGACTTGGTGCTCCCATAGATTGATTATGAGGACTTCAGAGGACGCGAGAGAGAATAGAGCAGATTTGCGTTCAAAATCCTAAGCGAGGGTTGAGTAAAGCGAGAGCAGCCTTAGGTGAGTGACGTACCTGGTCCTCTCCTCGTTCGCGACCGTCCGTGCCTTCAACGTCCATGACCATGACATTCATATCATTGCCGCGGCACATCCAGATACCTGTTTGACGTCAAGATTCTAGCGTGCTGGGGTGCTGCAGGGATCGCACCTTTTGTAGTCTGTTGCCGTCTCGTCTCGTCCATGACATCGAATGTCGTGCCAAATAGTCGGTTCAGTAGGGTACCTACGTTGCGTGAGCCAGAAACAGTAGCCAAAGGTGATAACACTTACTTTTGCCTGTGGATTGCGATCCAAATACTGCAACAATGTCATAATTGAATCCTGCGTCTCTGAGCCCCCAACGCTCGATTTGAGGCGCGAGGTCCGTCCTGCTAGACATTGAGAGACAATAAGGAACATTCACAGAGCACGAACGTAAAGTTCTTCTCGTCGTTAATAATTTGGAGTATTTCTGAGCTGGAATTTGAGGTATGTCCATTGACGGTTGGCCGTGTTCCTATAGCACAGCGAACGCGTCGTCAGCATGCTAAATACTTGTCAATTTAACAGACTTACCCTCCATTGTTAAAAAGAGAAAGAGTGAAAATAGTTTGGTGGTGGACGTCGACGTTCAAGAACACGGTAGCTGTATGCAACGCCGAGTGGGCGAGCCTCGCCACGTGGCGCGTTCCTAAATGTCGGACATTGCCGAAGACGCCACAATCTCTGCCCCAACCAGACTGGGTGTTCTCTTTCGTAGAGGACAAATGAGCTTATTGTAAAATGAAGCGCTCATTAAGCCACCCCTACGACGAGAGGTTCGTCTCTTAATATGCAAGAAGGAGCTATCAAATGGAAGGCAGCCAAATTGGATCAGCGGAGAAAACCTAGATAAACTACCTATACTACAAGCTCAAATTCAAACAACTTGACCTCTCGTAGCCCTGAGGCCAGTGATAATTTTGAGGTATGGTAGATTTCAAATTATGGGATGAACCTGGATGCCGTTTTATTTCGACGCCACATCGAGGGGTTCTCGCACCGAACGATTCATCCTATCCCAACCATTTTGATAATCCGACATATGTTGCGCTGTAGCATGTGTTTCGAAGCATCAATCACAGATAGACTGTCACTCTTCCCCACTCTATGGAGTTTATAGAACTTGTATGCCATTCAACCTGAACGGACCGCTCCTCCTCAGCGGACCGTTTCTCAAAATTCTTCTCTTCGTTCCTCTATTTATACTTATGGCGGTGATATTTATGACTTTGATAATCATTAGAATCAGCTTGAGAGGCCGAAGATTGTGGCGCAAACCCGGACATCATATCCCCACGTGACTTCGTCAACAGAAATTCACTGAGGGTCAACTTGGAATTGACCAGAAACTGACCTAAACTAGTATTTTGCAAGGACTCTATGCTGGGCCAGCTTTTCAATGTCTGCTCAGTGTACAGTACTCTCTTTTAAACTGTTACGGGCTAGGATTGAACCCATTGTTGGCCGACGCCGGTGCCCTCGATGACGCATGGACTCTTGTTTGTTTTATCCTCTCAGCTCTATCCTGAGCATGTGCAGGGCGTCTATAGACGGATATACAACGACAACTTTCTAGCAGAACTATTTATGTTACTTCTAACGGCTTTGAAAATCTGGGCTCTCGCTTTATCTATCGGCACTACGGAATCCCGCTCTGTTCAAGTTCATGGTTCTTGAAAGCTTCACCAAAATACTCTACCCCAGCTCGTCTTCCAATGTCTTTGGCGGGCCGGATAATCTCATCCCATGACTTCGCTTCGCTAGGTCCAGTTCTCGTAACCATTTCAGCCATTCAACACAGTCAACGAATCAAGATCGCAGGTCAAGCGACGCATTATCAATCATCAAATTCTCCAGGTTCCCCACACACCACACCTCCCTGCCCTGGTTTACTTTGTCCTCCTGAGCTCTCACAGGCTCTAGCGGGCCGTCTCAGCCACTGCTTCTCTCCATACCTATAAATAAAGATTTGTTTCGAAGCGATTCCTTTGTCGGATCCTCCCTCCATTGACCTCGACATGACCTCCAAAGACGAACTTGCGAAGACCGACGTCGTGGAAATCGAGGCGTATCAGAAGGACGATCTCTCATGGGCGGACAAGCCCGACACGGACGACCAGACTAGGGCGCCTGGCATGTTTGGGTTCATGTTCAAGAAGAACCCTTCCGCCACTTTCACCGCCGACGTCGCGCGCATGAACGCATTGGAGTTGGACCCGAAGGAAATCAAAAGGATAGAGCGTAGAGTCGACCTTTTGATCATTCCTGCTTTGGCGGTCTGTTACATGGTACGCGCCAATTTTTTTGTCTGTTTGACCAACGTATTGACTTCATTTACCTAGTTCTACTATGTGTGAGTAGACGCCTATCAGCGACTATATCGACTCTGATTACCTCGCAGCGATAAGACCACGCTCTCATACGCTGCCATCTTCGGAAGTGCGCACAATATCATTTACATCCGCGTTGAAACATCATCTGACATGTTTACAGTTAAGGAGGATCTCAATCTAGCAAAGTCTGATTATGTACGTGGCGCAGCTGAAACGTATGGTCTTCACATCGATACTCACGCTCTACCCATGTAGAGTTGGCTTTCCAGCATCTTCTACTGCAAGTCTTGATTATCCTTTCTGATTATGCAGCACTCATCTTCCGACAGTCGGCTGGCTTGCATGGGCATTCCCAACAAATTACCTCATGCAGAAGTTCCCCCTCAACAAGTATCTAGCATTCAATGTTTGTCCACTCTAATCTACCGCACATTTCTACCCTTCCTAACGTCACATAGATCTTCCTGTGGGGTGTTCTCCTCATGGCCCAAGCCGGCAGCAAGAGCTTTACCGACATCGCCATTCTCCGGTTCTTCTCCGGGGCATTTGAGGCCGCAGCTGATCCTTCGTTTGTCTTGATCACAGCGACATGGTACACTCGCGCGCAACAACCGACTCGCATCGGTTATTGGTACTTGTAGGTCTCCTTTACTCAAACATACCAGACACTGTACTGACAGTTGTTCTAGAGCTAATGGATTGGGAATTGCGCTAGGCGGTCTATTTGGTTATGGTATTGGTCAGGTTAGTGATTTTGGCGCATTGCGCATTCAGTTCTCTTACTTAATGCACTTTTCAGATCAACGGTACGGTTCTATAACATCGACTACGACATCCGTGAGTACTAATGCTCTTGGAAGGCGCCCTACCATCCTGGAAATACGAGTTCCTCATCATCGGCGCATTGTGCAGCGCGTGGGCTATCTTTTTAGCAATCTTTGTGCCGGACTCGCCTTACCGCACTCACTGGTTCACGCGCAGAGAGAGGTTGATGATCGTTAGTCGGAAGAAGAACGATCAGAACTTGACTGATAGTCGATCGTAAGGCTGCTTCATTTTACTGGAACGTCCTTCAGCTAACTCAACGCCTAGGTGGAAGTGGGAGCAAGTGTGGGAAGCGTTTGTCGACCCCAAGATTTACTTGTTCTTCCTCTTCGGTTTCACCGCTAACGTGCCCAACGTATGTCACCTACATCCTAGACTCTCCTTACGAAACTGAATACAAATATCTTCTAGGGTGGAACTTCAAACTTTGGAACGCTCATCGTGAAAGGATTTGGGTTCAACACTCTTCAAACTACCCTCATGCAGATACCATACGGCTTAATCATTGCTTCAATGTCAGCCATTTCTCCCCTCTATAATTACTTGGCTGATTTCATCTTTCTAGCATTCTCATTGCCATCTACATCAACTCGAAACTCCCGAAGGGCAACCGTACTTGGCTCATGGCAGCCACCAACGTGCCCACTGTCGTTGGCTTTGCCATGATTGCTTGGGGTAAGGGGAAGGCAGTACGACTCGTTGGTTACTGTACGTTCCTTTTGCTTCGTCTACCTCGCACTAGGGCTGATAGGTGAAAAGGGATCACTGGCGCATCCAACGCGACATTTGTTCTCGGTTTGTCTTTGGTCTCAGGCAATGTTGGTGGGCAGTCAAAGAAAGCCATTGCAAGTGCTGCGGTCTTCTTGGGAGTAGCTGCTGGGTACGTTCCTTTCGATGTCCTACCTCTAGTCATACACACGATACTCATTCGCGGTTACAGTAACATTGTCGGCCCCTTCATGTTCAAAGAAAGCGAGGCACCAGAATATTTTACTGGTGTTGTGGGCTGTATGGTTTCTCGAGCATTGGAGGTCAGTCACACGACTCCCATAATAGCCGCAAACCAAAACCGTTATCTAGATTGTCGTCATCCTAATTCTCAGATACATATTCGTCCGCTCCAACAATCGCCGCGAGCGTGCTGTCGCCGAAGGACGCGTCAGCTACGATGCGAACCTCACTGGACTACAAGATGTGAGCGACTGGAAGAACCCTGCCTTCCGCTACGTTGCAGTGAGTTGGTTTATGCTTCTACCATTTCAACAATACTGAATTTACGTGTAGTGAACCCAAAGGGATTGTATACCTCGTGTATGATTAGTTGTAGAAATGAAATGATGACTGCCAACGCCACCGGCCTGTGGGACCGAGAATGGATTGATCCGCTCGCAAATATGCAGTGTAATAGGGGTTTGTCTGACTTGTCTATCATCTTTCATCTCTGTTTTTATTTTTTATGCTTAATGGGCAACACGCCTTCAAATAACGCAACTACTGGTGAAAAGCGTCCACCAGCTGCTGGCGCTTTTACAAACGAACAAGTTAAACCACCTTCATCGCCATCACCAGGTCCCGGTAGACCTCACCGTTCTCTTCGACACAAGAAAGGCTCGCTCGACCTTCCCGACATCAGTCTGTGCGCGGTTGGACCGTTACCTATTCCTAACCGTCCTCGAACGCGCAAGCAGCCTGAAGCATGGCACGACAGCAGCCAAACTATTCCTATGAGCTATGTCCTGCCCCCCGTCCCCCCGCCATCCGTCATCGATAGTCCTGCCATTCCAGACATCAAGATGGACTTGACCAGCCCAGATCGTCCCAGCTATGAGCCACAAACCGTTCGTAGCACCTTACCAATACCACTACCTATCGCCTGCGACCAGCCACCAGACCCTTCGGACGCGCTCGAGACACCCATTGTCTGGACCGGTGCGGGCGAATCTGTCGTCATCGTTCATACAGTCGATGACATCGACGTTCACACGCCACTCAGACGAGAGGGAGAGCGCTTTGTTACAACACTATCCCTCCAGCCTGGTACTCACCACATAACCTTCTATGTCGACGGCATCCCTCAGATATCGGACGACCTCCCAAAAACCGTAGACGACCAAAGTACTCTCGTGAACTACGTGAGTGTTGGTCTGGGCTACCCACCTTATTCAATAGACCCTATACGTGCCCACAATTTCTGGGCCTCAGAGCCTTCCTCCCCCGTCCCCACCCAAGTCTCAGATCTCATGCAGACTCTCGATAGTGGCTGGAGCAGTGAAATCCCCCCAGAACTGGTACATGCTGCTGCTGCTGAGGAAGAGTACATCTCCGCTCTCAATGCCCGGATGACCGCTGATTCATCTGGACGCGGCTCTGGCTCTACCTTGCTTCAAGGCAACGATCTTCCCGCCGCACCTGGCCTGCCGCGTCATCTTGAAAAGCAGATACTCAATGCAGGACTCGGCAATAGTCTGGGTGGAATGAAGGAGAAGCAGCGTAGAGGCCGTGGCCAAAGGAGCCGCGCCAATTCGGTAACGTCGCAGACGCCTCCCCCAGAGGATTCTCCTCGTGTACTACCAGTGACGACAGCCAGTGGAACAGATGTGGGCGCCTTCGCAGGAGTTGTTGGGATGACACCTGCAGTGCCTATACCGGGCTCGAAGCCAGAGCCGATCAGTTCCCCCGTTCAAGCTGTGCCAGATAACGACGCCGATGCCGACGACAGCAGTGTACTCCCTGTTCCCAGCCATGTCGTTCTTAACCATCTCAGCACGAGCAGCATTCGGAATGGTGTCATTGCGGTAGCTGATACTGTGCGGTTCAGGAGCAAATTTATCACGACAATTTATTACAAGCCGACATAGCCACGTACAGCATACATACATAGACGTAATTTGTATCCTTACAGATAAAATATCAGAGCGTAATTTTCTGCCTATTCCGTAACAACCGCCGAGGGTTTTGTTTTTAGACTCTTGAGAACACCTTTACGTAATCCTAGCCAAGAAGGTCAAAAGAGGCAATGAACGCCCGCTGGTCTCTCCGCAGAGAAAGACCAAGGAGAACATGATCGTATAGTTCAATTATCCGACCAAGTTCAATTCAGAAAGAAGGCCACTTAAACACAGATTTCCAATTTCAACACAGTAAATACATGGTTGATGCGAAAGTTATGAACTGGCTGTCAAAGCTATATGCCACAGATCCATCGTCAAGTGTGATTCATGGGAGAAGGAGAAGGTGCTCGTCCATAAACATCAAGCCATGAACAAGCAGATAAACAATGAAGTTCTGAGCAGAGTTGTCAATGTCGAATCCACTAAAGCGTGAGGTAGATACTGACTTCGACACTTAGAGGAGTCGTCCAAATTTGCCATCGCGCTTGATGCGGTTCATGTTGTAGTTGTAAGTGGCAGTTTGGAGACACACATCCCGGGTAGCGCCACATCCGTTCCAGTCAGGCTTGGGCTGGGTGGCATCCAAGCATTTGTTATAGTCTATGTCGAAGGATTAGCTCACAACTCTGGATATATAACTAGTTTTCTATACTTACATCGCATACATTCGTTGGCATCGGCCAATTTACCGGTAGGAACAGGAACAGCGACTTGAGTGGTGGTGACAGCGGGAGCTTGGGTGGTGGTAGGAGCAGCAAGGGAAGTCTCGGCGGGAGGGGAGACAACAGTTGTAGGAACAGCAGTGGCTGTCTCGACAGGCGCCTCAACAGTCGTCTCAGCAGGTGCTTCAACGGTTGTTTCGACAGGTTTCTCTTCAGTGGGGACTGTGACAGAAGGTGCAGGCGCTAGATTGTCTCTGAGCATACAAGACATCACAAATTGCTGGAAGCCTACCAGGTGCAGAGCCGCCAGTCTGGCCGTCCCAAACAGCGGGACCAGGGATCACGTACTGGGTAGCGGCCGTGTTGTAGATGTTGAAAAGAATGCCGGGTTCAGAGTCGGTGTAAACACTAATCAATTGTTAGGTGCGTTTCCGAGAGAACTCAAAGATGGAAACACACCCAGGGAATGCGACGCCGCTGGGAAGAGTAACCGAGCCAGAGCCAGTAACAGTGATCTGGTTGCACGAAGGGTCTACACGACAACCACCACAATCAGTACCATGATGGATGGGCATTGAAAAGTAACAACGCACAAAGCTGGACTCCACGAGCTGCGTTGGCGGTGAAAAGAGTGTCAGCCTCATGCAGAGTGACAAGTTCAATGCGCATAAGGTAATCTCCAGCGGCGAGAGTCGAGGGGATCTGGAAATCGAATTTGCCTAGGTTCGATGATCAACAAATGTATACCGGACGCTAACATACTGTCGCTTACCGCCGTTGTTCTTCATCTTGATGATAGCCCACTGGGAACCGTCGAAACCATCCTCAAAGATCTTCACCCACGAAGCCTCGCCCGGAGCAACATCCTAGTAGTAAGCCGTCAATAAAAACATTCAGTTAATTGAGAGTCAATTTCAGAGCGTACCCGTGGGGCCAAATAGACGACGATAGGCCCAACGTGGCTACCGTCTATAATGTCGTCACCGCTGCATCAAAGAAGAATGAGATATGGCATGGAGTATAAACATAAATAAATCACGAACCGGTTATCATGGAACCACTCGGAGGTGAATGTCGAACCAGCAGCGATGGAGACCGAGCCAGAAACGGCGGTAGTTCCACCAACGTTGCAGAATAAGTCATTGCTAAATGAGATACGTCAGTTATCGATATACATTCCCTTCGGAAAGACCTTACGATGTGAGGTCCTTGACTGGAGAGTTGGAAGGAGGCTGGCGGAGGTATTTGCCTTGACCTTGACCTTGGTCAACGCCATCGACATAGAGGGACCACTCCCGGGAGTGGGCCGAAACGAGGCCAAAGAAGGCGGCGCTAAAAAGCAACGAGGACGCAGCAGAAAACTTCATGGTAAGGGAGAAAAAGATAGTGAGCGTGCCAGGTAAGGCTTGTGGGTAAAAGGAAAGGAAAAGAGAGAGAGTTGTGAAGCACAATTGGCGCACTCTCTCCCTTTAAGTACGTTCATGGTGCGGCCCCCTTGACCTGATTTTGGTGGTCTTGGCCGTCGTCGCAACGCAACCGTGACTGATGCGAGCTGATTCTACGCGTAGATTGATCAACCTCGTGGAAAAACGGAAGCTTTAGCGTCTTTAAGTCGGTGTGGATAATGAAAAACAGGCACATGTACCTCATACGCCACCCGTTCCGACCGTCTTCAGTGTGCAGATATATTACTTCGCGCCAACTTCACGCCACTGGCAAAGGTCGGCGAGGTAAGGTCTAGTAGGGCAGCAACCTCGCGGTAAGAAGCGAGGGCTGTCTGCAGGGTTAGAAATGAGAGGAAACATGCCGACTACAGGAAGTTCGGAGAAACTACTGTACCTTCATCCTTCACAACGGCGGTCCTGTCTAGGCAGTGTCTGGGTGCAGTAGAGCCAAAAAGGAGACATCGTACGACGCTCTTGGTGTTGAAGATGTAGTTATTCATTCGATACTACGACAGACGCTTCGGCGAAGAGGCCATTACGAATTGCAGGAGCATTTACGCCCCGCATATCGACAGTTCTCGCATCTCTTGGAGAACACCTTCCACTTGAGCATCCAGCTGTCCGGCGGCATAGTCATCTCGCACACTGTCCCCGAAGTACCTGAAATTCGACGCGGTAAGCTCAGCCGCAATCCAAAAAGGGAAGGTCATACCTTTGCACGCCGCTCAATTTCTCGTACCCTTCTTCAGCAAACTTGGACTGCATACGAATCATGGCTTCAAAGCTTGGGTCGAAATAAGGTACGCGTAAATCCATGAGCTGAGGCAATTCTGCGATGAGCTGGTCGTTTAACATATCGAAAACCTCCTTGGCCTCGTCGTTTTCTTGCTGCGCCTAGTGACTCGTCAGATAATGGAAAAGATAACTAGGTATAGAACAAACCCTTGGTAATTTATTTGGATCTTCACTTGGTTTGTCAATAAGCTTTCGTAGTCTGCTCCGTGCGGCGTCGTAATCCAAGAGCTGATCAAGTTCAAGTCTGATTTGAGGCAGTGAAAGATATAATTCACCTTCTTATTGCGTTTGGCGACATGTTCGTTGATAACAGGAAAGTAGGCGCACATCTTTCCGAGCGGCTCAGAGATTGCCGTACGATAGGGTCCATCCTGCAAATTGTTGAGTGGTGATGGACCACTACACGACCACACTGACCAGTTCACGTCCAAAGCTACCATCTAGGTCTTCAACTGAGCGTTTGTATGCGTGTCCTGCCATAGCACCGTCGGAAGTACGATCGGAAGCCCCATAGAACGTTTCGAGAGTTTCCGCTATACGAGCTTGCGCCGCAGTCATCGCTGTAACAGGTTTCAGCCAACATGCACATGAAGTGTAAGGCTGACTAACGTACCGCGCATAGCATCCCAGTAGCCTTTACTATCCTTCTGGAGTGCTTGACATTCCTTCTCGAAACTATCAACAGCAAAGATCAGGCAACAATATGTGGGGAGCTACTATTGCGACGTACGTTCGGTATTTGGCCTCTTCGTCTGCAAATTCTCTATCGATAGTGCGCTCTATTTGGCCCGTCTTTTGCATCAACTAAATGGCATTCCGAAAACGCGTTGACAAGAGTACGATGCGGGATAATAGTCTGGTATTTACCGTGGTGCCAGCACGATTGACAGATTTCTTGAACCTTTGTAATCATGGTAAGCATAGCACGATAGTAATAAAAAGATAGCACACCCTGCCCAACTCATTGTCTTGAAAGCACGAAGGAGCTATTACTCTAATTCGTTGTCGTGGATGAAGGACAAGTGGGAAAGCGGTGCAAGTTAGTCATCAAATTACTCAAAACGGATGTGCCACATAACCAGCAAGCTTCACCCTCTTGAGTTCGTCTTGAATAGCTACATATGTACACCAACGGCATATTATGGTCCTAACTAGACTGCTGTTTACATCATGCGCCGACGAATTGAGCATTTGACGATTGATTTTCTTATTGTACTTGTCCATGACCATCCCGTAAGAAATGGGTTTACCTTGCTAATCCCGTGAGTGGCGCGAAATTGAACAGGGATCTCAGCTCCTTGCGCGTCTTTCATTGCGTCAATAATAAGCATTGCTAAGACTGTTGACACGGCGAGGAACAGAGTTCGCTGCCCCAATAGAATTCCGGGACAGATACGTTGCATACCTGGCTACAATGCATATAGTACATATATTTCTCTTCAAAACAAACTCACCTACGACCAAAGCCAAAGTCTGCAGGATGACATTCTGGTGTCGAGCCCAAGAATCGGTCTGGGTTGAAGACGGGATTCTTTCATACCGATGCATCATCACCATCAACCTATGGCGTACGATTACAAGTTGAGTGTCAAGAAAGACAAGAAGCAAACCACTGGTTGGAAATAACAGTCGCTCCTTTGGGGATAAAGTACTACACCTGTCTGACTTGTGTAGGTCACCTAAGATGTTCAACTCGAGCGAAGGGAGATACAAGGAGTACCCAATGGGGCGGATGGGCATGATATTGGAGCAACGCTGTCGACGTGAAAGCCGTCTTCCCAGGAAGACATCGATTCCATGACCAGCAAGCATTCCACACAAGAAATAAAAATGCCCCGTTGAACTTGCACAACGAGATGAAGAATCAATACACTGAAGCGTCCGAAAGCGATGATGCTCACTTGAAAAATCTATGTTTTCTTCAACCGGCCTCAAGTGTGGAGATTACTTGCCCCGACGCATGTAATGCTCTGCCTATAACATCAGCATAACACCAGGAGCAGTTGTCGGTGTAAAGTAGAACCGTTGCGTACTCAGGTCAGGCATCGTTGAACAAGAACAGAAGACAAACATTCATTCATCTCCCAAGCCCAGCCCGCTTTGCCTCGAGATATGGTGACGTTAGTCAAACACGATATAGAGTGACGCAATGCCAATTGAGTACCCTTAAGCGTCTATGTAATGCGTTTTGAGGAACACCAATAGAGATGTACGTCTTCACATATCCTATCGTAAGCATTAGTTCTGACCTCGAGAAATCACACAGAGACCCACCGCCATCCTGGTCAGCGTCGACGGCAGCGAAGATGTGTCCGGTCCTTAGGAATAACAGCCATCTGCTTGGTGTGCATATCGTTGTAAACAATACTCGGTGGTTTTGTTCCATTACTCTGAAAGCCACCTCCAGACTAAAAAAAGATATCAATCGCTTCGTAATGCTCACAGTGCGAATGAGATCGGACTTACACCCCAATCTCTTCGAATTGCGTCCGAAGCCCTCGCAGGATGGACTTCGTCCCCAGAGTCAGCCTAGAAAGGTGAAGATACCGCGAACTAAAAGTCTCCGATCTCCACGGTGGCAAAGCGTTACGATATTCAAGACTATGTCTGCGCCTTCTGAGAGCAAGCAAGGTGACAAGAGCTGCCTCTTCCAATGAGCCGACGATTGCTAGCCATAAGACTCCAGCCGAGACACTTTTTTTCGAACCAAGAGATTAACATCCGCCTGACATCCGTTATGCAACGACATCTTTTGAATCCTTTTCAACGCGCATCCGCACTTTGAGCGTCATGTTAGCGTCATGAACTGGTCATGGAGACATAGATGGCCAGAATCGAAGGAAATACTCACTCTACGTTTTATTATCAGAGGATAAACTCTGAGCTCTGACACCAAAAATTTGTACATGCTCGACCAGGAGTAACTGATAGTAGGAAGATGTGAATGGGAAAGCCAAAATAGAGCTCGGGGTACTTACAATCAACATAAAAAGTTGCTGGGCGGTGATATTATGAGATTTCGAAGACCTAGTAGAAGGACTTCGTACGTTGGGCCCAGGGGAGGCAGTCAGCGTGTGGCACTGGGCGTTCGTACCAAATTAATTACGCCTACTAGGATGCTTGCCGTTCCAGAGTGATTCGTCGATTTGTGTTGCAAAAGGAGTTCCACGAGCGCACAAGGAATCGAGGCCGTGAGAGTGAACCTAAGATTGGGACCTATAAAGACGATCTCAGGAAGACGTTAGCACATCGTAAAAAGCTCAAGATGCCCACAAATCAAGATACAAAACTCACCACGAAGACTATGCTCAATCTTCCCGACATTCTACAAGATTGGCCTTGGGAGCGCCAGATCAACACCCATCACGAAACTGTCGCGTCCGAGGCTACAGTCTGGCTGCAAAGTTTCAAGGCGTTCAGTCCGAAAGCGCAGGATGCGTTCGACCGATGCAACTTCAGTTAGTTTATGCACCCTTATTGACCATCGAATACTATTGACGCCACAAAAATAAAGACCTCATTGCTTCTTTGGCCTATCCAACGTTCGGAGAAGGTAAGTCTCCCATCTATACAGGGTGTTCATGCGCGCTCACCTCGAGATAGATGCTTTACGAGTTGCATGCGACCTGATGAATCTGTACTTCGTCATTGACGAGCATACGGATGTCGACGACGGGCAGGTCACCGAGAAAAAGATCAACATCGTGAAGGATGCTCTACGCAACCCTTCTACTCCTCGCCCCGAAGGGGAGTGGATTGGGGGCGAGATAACTCGCCAGTCAGTTATCAAACTTTGTCCTGACCGCTGTCGATTAACAGTTTCCTGCATAGATTTTGGGTCAACGCGCTGAAATTCGCCAGCCCAGCATCCAAGCGCTATTTTTCCAGGACATTCAATGCTTACCTCGACGCCGTTATCGAAGAAGCCGACGACCGTGATGACGATCGCGTGCGAAGCATCGAAGCGTACTTCGAAAATCGTCGCAACAACGTTGGCGTCCAGCCTTGCTGGGGCATTCTTCTACTCCCTATGGATATCCCAGAAGAGGCACTCGCTCGACCTGAAATCAAGAAGCTAGAGATGCACGCAGTCGACATGATTGCAATTGACAACGACCTGCTTTCATACAATGTGGAGTGAGTAATCAGTCCGACGTCTCTTGCACGAAACTAACCTTTGCAAGACAAGCGAAGGGCTCGGCGGCCCAAAACTTGGTAACTGTTGTCATGAATGAGCATCAGTGCGACGTCCACAGAGCAATGGCGTGGATGGTAGACCTCCACGCAATGCTTGCCCAGGATTGGCTGGAGACATACAGCGAGATTCTGCCGGGTCTAGATGAACAGCTTGCGTTGTATGTTGACGGTATAGGAAACTGGGTCCGAGCAATCAACCAGTATTCCTTCGAGGTGAGGATTTTCGACATGTTCCACGTCCATTGATATCTGAACGAGCTTTAGAGCGAGAGATACTTTGGAAAGGACGGAATGGAGGTTCAGAAACAGCGAATGGTTGAGATGCTAGCGCCTAAGTCGAAGCCGCACATGGTACAGCTATAAGTGTAGACTCAGTGTAGTATATTTTCGAACCAGATCATGAGCGCGTCGCGTAGAGGAAAAAATTGATCCGGTTCCTCCGATCCTTTCTCCGCCACCACCAACGTCAAGCCTTTTCACAAGTCTTGCGTTGCATCCTCTTACAAAGCGTCCGCGGTAATATATCCGCAATCGTACTTTGCTTCACTGATCTACCAGGCCTTTCCCGATATCTTTTGTTGGAACTGGACAGTGTTTCAATCTTTCTGCAGTCTCCGACTCATCTCGAGCTCTGAGAGTCGCACGTTTTACTCTAACTTCGACTCTGACTACTATAACGATGGTCAGGCCTTGTACGACGTTTGATTGGAATGCTGATGTCCCATCGACCAATAAAGCACTTCCCGCGCTGTGAGCGTCCCCGGGATCGGCCTTTGATGTAAGTATAATTGGGGGACTCTGGGGCTGACGCTCTTTCTCCGGGAAATCAATGCTTGGCACGGATGTCAACAATCGTCGAATCGACCTATGCTATAGCACTGTAGGATCAGTGCACTGACTCTGTAGAACCCTGCTACGGCATCCATGCGTACAGGCGTCCGTCATCCCCGCAATCCTCTAGGGGACTTGACCAGTCGAGAAAGCGCTTCTTCCGCGAGGGAAGTTGCAGAGATCATATGGCAGGGAGCATCAGAGGAACCCTGCCAGTAAGTTAGTACAACCATGGAAACAACGACTTCTGAATCGGCTTCTATAGCATTGCCTATATAATCCTCCTCGTTCAGTCATAATTCGCCGTCTTCTTCCTTCCTACCTTTCACTCATTCTTGGCCTGGTTGCCGTTCTCTTCGTTGCCTCACGTCCACACATTCTCTTCAACATGTTCTCCAAAGCTGTTATCGTCGCTTTCATGATTGCCTTTGTTCAGGCTCGGTGAGTATGTAGTCTCTACGTGATCGCCATTACTTAGCCTTTCGTAGCTTCGGCCAGGAGCAGGTCCCCATCCAGGCCATCTCAGATGTCACCTCTGGAGGTGACCCGGGTGAAGCAGCAACCATTGCTGGAGCTGCTATCAGCGACCTCCTAGGAGCCGCGAACCCGTGCGACAAGCTCAAGAGAGGAGACGAGATCCTCGCTGAGCTTGGCACTGGCGCTGACGCTATCGCAGCTGCCATCGGGATCGTTGCTGCTGAGCAGAATTTCAACCCATCAGCAACTGACAGACCTGTCATTTGTAACGATCCCACGCTCCCTACGAACGCTCTTCTCCGTGGTATCACACCTTTGGTTGACCCCGCTGTCACGGACGCTGCGACCGCCAACGCGCTCTCTGCTTCGTCGCAGGCTGCACCGTTTAACGCTGACGGTCTGTCTGTTGCTGACATTCTCGCGGGCCAAGGCTTCACGACGTTCACCACTAAGGACCAAGCCGGTGCCGTTGGCGCGACCGGTGAGGAATTGGCTGGTGGTGCAGTGGCTTCTACTGCCGGTGCTGTCGCTGATGCCGTTGTCGATAATAACGCTGCTGTTGATGACGCTGCTGTGGGTGGCGCTGCAGTTGATAATGGCGCTGAAGCAGCAGCCGATACCTCTGCTGCCCAGCAAACTGCCGCTAACAATGGTGCTCAAAGCGCAGGCCTCGACTTCGGCAAATGTGTACCTACCATCAAGTTCGTTGGTGGACTCGGTGGGCGTCCTGCGACGGAGTTCACGTTCCAGGCAATAGACCCTCTCATTGCTGAGGGCCAGCAGGAAGCACTCAACCCCGCCATCATCGTCAACAGGGTTTGTGACCAGCTCAGTGCGTTTTCTTTTCTTTCCGTATAAGATGATGATCCTAATGAATACATGAAGCTAACGTCTGTGAAGCCAACGACGCTGCTAAGCAAGCCTGCCTCGCTGCTCAGGCCGCTGTCGATTCCACCCAAAGGAATGCGCAGACCGCCATCGACTTCAACACTGCGCTTGGCTTCGCTAACGTTGATGTCAGCGCTGCCCGCCGTCGTGCAATTGAAGGAGTGAAGAGGCGCTCGGCTCGTTACTAAACATCTTTTTACTATTTCATGACAGTCAGTTGTTGAGCTATGTGTGGTCTTCGAAGTTCTGAATGCAATCTTTTTTGACTTCACAAGTATTGTGACATGCTATCTATCAATGTTTGCCGAGCTAATTGTGTCGAGAATGGGAGCGTCCTTTCTCCAATGTAAGTACATCCAAGTCTTAGGTAGACGTTCGCCACACAACATCCGGTAGTTGAGGAAGTTGTTGGACGCCGTGATACCATCATTTTCCCTTGAGATTGTGAGAACAGCGAAAGAGAAGAGTTGAGAGATCCGAGGTGATACTGACTAGTATACGTATGCGGAATACTTGTATGGTTGAACATAAGAGCACCTTCGCCGTGTATATCTAGTCAGGGACATTTAGAATAACCACCGAGCATCATGAACTGTCAGTTCAAACTTGATTCCCAGCGTGAAGGCATACATCACTTATTGCACGTGCGCCACGTCAGATAAGATTAGATATATCGCCTGTCAGTATCAATGCGATCGGAAATACTGTTGTCTTCGTACTACCAACACCTGGAGTTTCAAGACTTTCATTCAGAACGTCAATGTTCGTCCAACCCTACCACCCGAACACAAGTTGTTGTCTGGTTGTTGTACAACAGCCTGAGAGTTGCTCTTCAGACTCCGGGCCACCTTTGCGATCGGGCCGCACAACGACGTAAACAACACCGCTGATCATCGCCAGCTTTCAAGGTTTCAATGATTTCATTGACTGGAGTCATTGTCCTGTAGGTATTACTAACCATCGGTATTTAGAGATAAGGAAAGCTCGTAGCTCATCCAAGCTGTTCCGTCCTTGTAATTCAACATGTAAATGGAACGGATGGCCAAACGTTCAAAACTCAGCGGGCGCCTGGAGCCTTGGCGCGGCCTTTCTTTGGGAAAATACGAGGCTTATCAGGTACGTCCGGCACTAATAAACAATCAAATTTCATTTACACAACGGAGGTCGGTAATTGAGCCGTGAAAAGCAATATGTACGACAGGATGCAGGCCATACAAGTTAGACGAGCCGGACATTGTCACCTTACGTGCTGGAACCATTATGCCTTTCCGCTGGTGAACATAAGGCGAGGACCGTGCTGGACCGTGAGGTTCAGGAGAGCACCCGTCACAACAGGACCCCTGACATTGCCACTTGATCCTTGACCCCAAAAATTCTCAAATCTGCGATTTTTTGTCCGGACAGTGAAGTTCAAAATGTCCGGATGTGGCTGTGTTTTGCACCTAGGTTCCAATTTTTTCTCCGCTACGCGTCCGGACAGGGGGTTAAGGTTGAAAAATTGCGCCACACTGCGTCACGACATGTATGAGCCCACGCTGTATGTAGAGTCCCTCCAATGGTGATAATATACTCTAATGTCGGCTTTCAGACTGTACTACATATCTTTAAGAGTATAAAGCAGATGGATGTGTGAAAGAAAATAAAATTCACGGATATAACTCAAAATTTGACGCTTTACCCTTACAAACAAAGCATTCAATTGAAAAATACTCAATGAAGGCGATCGGAATCGAACTCTCAGCTTCAAAACTCTTTGACGCCACTGATTTCAAGTTGCCGAGCACGGTGACCAGTTGCGCCATACATCCTCCATGTCCGGACAATGCATCAACCTTTAGTCCATCGCTCGAGGCCATGTCCGGACTACTACTCAAGGTTCCCCCTCCTTCTGGTGTCAAATGTCCGGACTTTTCACCTACGTTCAAGCCCCAAAATCCAAAAATTTTGTCCGGATTGGCATCAAGGATTAAGTGGCAATGTCAGGGGTCCTGTCACAACCATGGAAACAACGTCTTCGGACCTTTTAGCATCACCCACCATGCGGTAAGCCCTGGTAAGCCCTATATATGAGACCCATCCTCGTTCCCTTGTCGTTCATTCCCTCCGTTCTTCTTCCCACTTTTTTCACTCTTTCTTGGCCTGGTTGCCGTCCTTTCTCTTCGTCGCCTCACGCCCGCACATTCTCTTCAACATGTTTTCCAAAGCTGTTATTGTCGCGTCTATGATCGCGTTTGTTCAGGCTCGGTGCGCATTTTCTTGTACGATGCGGACGCGATTTACTGACGCTGGAATATAGGTTCGGACAGGAGCAGGTCCCCATCCAGGCCATCGCGCAGGTGACCTCCGGAGGAGGCCCTGGGGTTGCAGCCACCATTGCTGGCGGCGCCATCAGCGATCTTCTAGGTGCTGCCAACCCGTGCGACAAGCTCAAGAGGGGTGACCAGATTCTCGCCGAGCTCGGTACTGGCGCGGACTCCGTCGCAGCCGCCATCGGATTCGTTGCCTCCGAGCAGAATTTCAACCCATTTGCCACCGACCGTCCTGTGTTCTGTAACGACCCAACTCTCCCCACGAACCCACTTCTTCGTGGTATCACACCTTTGGTTGACCCCGCCGTCACGGACTCTGCGAACGCCAATGCACTCTCTGCTACTTCCCAGGCGACACCATTCAATGCTGATGGGTTGTCTGTTGCCGAGGTTCTCGCCGCTCAAGGCTTCACGACGTTCACCACTAAGGACCAAGCTGGTACCGTTGGTCCCACCGGCGCAGACCTGGCTGGGGGCGCTGCTGCTCCTGCTCCGGAGGAGCCTGCTGCCACAGAGGCCGCTCCTGTGGCTACTGAGACTGCAGCAGCGGAAGTTACTACTGCTGCTCCTGCGGCTACTGAAACTGCAGCTGCTGAGGACTGTGTTGTACGTCTTTAAAATCTTGCATTTTTGACAATAAAACTGATAGTTGTTCTTTTCCACAGGGGACCGTCACAGTTACCGTTACTGCTGTATGTCTCTTTCTCTAGCTCGACTCTCTAGCTCGTACTCATCATTTCTAGGGCGCTGCTGCTCCCACCGAGACCGTCGTCGAAGAACCCGCCGCTGAGGAACCTGCTGCCGAAGAACCTGCTGCTGAGGAGCCCGCTACCGACACTGGCGTGAAACAATCTACCATTGCAGGTCTCGACTTCGGCAAATGTGTCCCCACGATCAAGTTCGTCGGTGGTCTAGGCGGGCGTCCTGCTACCGAGTTCACTTTCCAGGTTTGCATAATTTTTTTTGGCAGTTTTCCACATGCACCGGCTAATGACACCCGTCTAGGCCATTGACGAGCTCGTCGCGCTCGGACAACAGGAAGCACTCAACCCTGCTATCATTGTCAACCGCGTTTGTGACCAGCTCAGTGCGTATTTTTTTGCGATGCTTTGCCTTAGTTGTGCTGACTTACATGTGCAGCCAACGTCTGTGAAGCTAACGCTGCTGCTAAGACAGCCTGCTTAGCTGCCAAAGCCACCGTGGACTCCACTCAGAGGAACGCTCAGACTGCCATTGACTTCAACACTGCGCTCGGTTTTGCTGATGCCTTCTCCGAGGCTGACGCAGTTGCCCCCGGTGCTGATACCCCCGCTGTTGACGCGAACCCTAATGTAGAGAAATCGAGCATCGCAGGACTGGACTTCGGCAAGTGTGTCCCCACAATCAAGTTTGTTGGTGGCCTCGGCGGACGCCCCGCGACCGAGTTCACGTTCCAGGCGATTGACCCAATCGTCGCTCTCGGTCAACAGGAAGCTCTCAACCCCGCCATCATCGTCAACCGTGTCTGTGACCAACTCAGTACGTGTTCCGTCTATTTAAGTAAAGTTGCCGGTACTGATATGTATCCATAGCTAACGTCTGCGAAGCCAACGCTGCTGCTAAGGCAGCCTGCCTCGCTGCCAAAGCTGCTGTGGACTCTACTCAGAGGAATGCGCAGACCGCTATTGACTTCAACACTGCGCTTGGGTTCGCTAACGCTGATGTTAATGCCGCTCGCCGTCGTGCAATTGAGGGTCTCAAGAGGCGCTCAGCTCGTTACTAAACGTCACTCCTAGACGCCTTCATACCTTTTCCCGATATACCATAACAGCCATATTTAAACTTGTTGTAGAGTCTTTTGCGGATGCTTCGAATGCGATCGTTCTTTTAACTCCATATCAACTAAGCAAAACTCAAGCTTGCACCCATTTCTACTGACTCTGAGAAGATTGGGAATCACTACTTTATTTTGGGTGGCGGTCTGTTTGACCAACAACTGAGAAAATGAGCCACAAGCAAATCTCAGGAGCATGCAATGGTAGGGAACATGTTTTAGGTTTATGTATTCCGCTTGACATTGCAGTGACTACTGCTACCTGGAGGTAAGATATATCTATGGTCTTCCATCCATTCCTGCGCCACAATTCGTATACTCTTCCGGCTCCCTTTGATCAAGACATTGTATTATTCATCACAGCATCGGCATGGCTTTCAACGCTCCCAAGCAACGGCTGATCTTTCTTTTGTGATTTACGTCCGTGAAGGTGATGGGAGAAAACAATAAACCACTTATACGGTAGAAGGAACTTATTCTTCTCAAGATGATACAAGACCTTGTCATTGTTCTACCATGTCCACCTATACTTGTATAAAAGAGGCTCGTCGCAGATTACCATTAGAACATCACAGACCTAAAGACTTTCCCTCTCCCTTTACATACTACCCATGTCCGTAAAAGCATGCGACGCGTCGACGAGCCACCACGGTTTGCCACAGAGGCCAATGAGTCCTCCACGCAACAATCGAGTCTTCCTGTCGACTCGCACTCCTCCGACGCCACAATCATACTATGCCGAGCTCTACTCCTCCTCTATTTCCCGAATACCAAACGATTCACAAAGTACGATCACGTCTACTGAGCCCCCACTTCCAACGCCACCCGAGAAATCAAACATCGAAGCCGATGTTATTCCGATAGTCCTCTGCCTCCTGCACGACTGCTTCGCGATCCTCGAGAACCTACATCGCGGGAACCCACCCATAAGTCCATTCCAAGACCGGTACTACCTGCTCTCCCTCAGCATTGCAGTCAATGGCATCCGGAAGTACGAAGAACCTCTCAAACGTTCCTGGCAAATGCCACTGTACACGGCTATGGACAAGCTCGTCATGCTAAGGCATAGAATCATGTTCACGACTGCACCCGTCAACCACAAGCACGAACGAGCAGCACTGACCGAAATCATCAGCCCACTCGCCGTAGCACCTATCCGCTGCATCGACCGAGCCGCCCTCCCTCGATTCCGCACAATCATCGCACTCACCGTCAACGCAACCGATCCGCGTGCTATCATTCGCTCCTTCCTTCGCATTCCCCCATGGACATCCCGTGGAGTCACTTTCGATGCACCTGTGGAAGTGACGCCACTGCGCGAACTTGGTCTCCTCACAGACGCGCTGCGTGCTCTACACGGACTCTTCCCCGATACTCCTCGATGCGCAGGAGGGTTGAAGTCCCTCCGAATTGACCATAGGCTGAGCACCTATCCCGCGAACAACCGGTCTCTGAAATCATTGGTCCTTGCGCGAGACACCATCTGCGGGTTGCTGCCAGGAGTGGAAGCTCTGGATGTGGAGGGTGCTTTCAGGATGTATCTGAAATTCGTACTAGAGACGAGATCAGAATGGCAGCTCTGTAAGTGAGTGTGGCATTGGACTGGTCTCTTGTTCACTCCCGTTGCAGACAAAGACGTGACGCCGGAAGATAAGGACATCCTAGAGAGCGTGTTATCCACATTTATGGCCGTCTTCGAAAGTAAAGAGGCGATGGAGGTACAACACGACGTCCTGACAAAGGTCATCATAGTGCTCCAAGTGCTCAAAACGAGGGCATATCTGCAGCCAGCAAACTCTAGGCAAGTCCTCCTAAGTTGTTGGTCGAATCCTGTCCTAAGCATTGCGTAGAGAGAAAACCGATGGTCAATCAAGCTCAAAGGAGGCGTCCCCGACAACTCCGAGGGCTTCCAGGACATTATCCCGACGTACACGCGCAGACTTCAAGGAATAGAAGTCCAATGTCAACTTTTAATCTTGAATTCCATACAGTAACGCCTTGGGAATGGGTAAACAGAAAAAATGACTAAATGAATGAAATGAAGTAAGTATATGCGAACCAGACACAAGACAACGAAGCAAAATAGACCAGGCTTGGGGTAAAAGGGTATCAGGTCCTTGCCGCCTACATGTAGGGTAGTACGACGTTCGACATTTAATAAGGTGAATTCTGGCCCTGTGCAGCGAGACGGCTTTCCAAATGCCTGAGAGAACGAATCAGTCACCTTTCCGGATTGCGAAGAGAAAAAGACTACCTGAGGGATTCCTCCTTTGCCAGCAACTCTTGGCGTCGCTCGTTGATTTCTCTCTGCACTCGCATCTCAATTTCCCTGAGCTTCTCCTCTTCGCGGCGAAGTTGCTCCTCCTTGAGCCGAACGCTCTGGTTGGCCATTTCTTCGGGAAGAATGCTTGAATCCCTAAAACACGTTTAGGACGCTCGCCTCGCCTTCGACGAAGAAAAAAACGTACCGAAGGTCCGAGTGTGTACCCCTCGAAAGCTTCTCAGTTCGGTAAGTCTCGTACAGAACATCCTCAGTGAGTGTCTTCAGATCGTTGATATGGGTGGCAAGCAGGGCATTCCTGAGCCTTCCAAAGTCGGAGTGTTGAGGGTTGTCGACCTCCGCGATACCCCATGGGTAGACACGAGCCCGGACAGGCTCGCCTTCGAGCTCAATTTCTTCCTCGGAGCCAATGACAGCGAAGGGAAGGAGAGCCTAGAGGACAATTAGGCTTTGCGGACATGCACGTAAGATGGCAACGTACACGAAGCTCGGTGTTCTCCTCGATGGTTTCCTCGTCGTCCTCTTCGACGTCGTATGGGAAGTTATAAATGGGGATGTCGTGGTATTCAATGTCCTCCATAATCTGCATACATGGTTAGGTTGCAAGTATATTCGATTGGGGAAAAGACTGACCCTCTTTTTGAACGCCTTGAGCTCACTGACGGTGAGGGAATCGGCACGTCCGATGACAGGGATGACGTTGACACGGGGAGAAAGCCTCTGCATGAGGACGACGTCCATTTCCCTCAAGCTATGGCCGGAGTTAGCGGGATAGAAGGACGAAGAACATCCGAACGTACGAGTGGCCAGTGGGAGGAATAAAGTAGAGAAGAGCATGGACACGGCTGTCCTTGAAGCGGGGGTTACGCTTGATACGAGACTGCTCAGCCAAGATATCGTCGTATTGGCGCTCGAGATAGTTGACGATTTCCTGGAATCTGTCGGACACGTTAGCTCAGGATAAAACTTACTGGCAGATGCCAGCAAACGCACGCGAACTCATTGTCAATGTTGTCACCAAACCCGGGTGTGTCAACAATTGTGAGGGCGATGCGCAAGCCTTCCTCCTCGAGCTCTGTTATCCAAGGTTAGTATTTGAATGTTGAGCAGATATGGCTACGCACCGACGTTGTGGCCTTTAATTTTGATGCCTTCCTCAGCGTGAGCCTCTGACGGATTGTCAGAGACTTTGTGGGATAGAACGTCGGATTCGCAGAGAGTGTTGACAAAAGTCGTTCGTCCTGTTCCCGAGGCACCTACACATGTTTGTGGTCAGATACGGCCACGCACGGGCCTCCGTATACGCACCAACTGTCATTATCGTGAGCTGGACGCCCTTTATCTTGTTACCGCGACGTCTGAAGGGAGGCATTGTAATGAACGACTTTTGGTGTAAGAAATTCGACGGTAGTGGACGAAGACAACCCTGAACCACAGCACAGCCACTGTTTTTATTCTCCCAGGGTTGCTTTGGCAGAACCCGGCTGGTGCCACTTCTAAAAGTTGTCTCACGGCTCATGTCACTGTGTTTTTAGAACCTGAAGGTGAGAATCAATTCATGCCATGATGGCCCAAGTATATTAGAATCATCAGCAAGGCAAGGGGGAGTGACTACACGTCTAGAAATAATTTCGTACGATCATCTTTGTTCTTGAAATAGGCATCACAATGAACCATAATCCAAGCTATGCAAAGGTTCAGAACACATGCAAGATGCAGCTTTCAACAGACTCCCTCAACCTCTAAACTTCTAGACGTCTATATTTTTTTTAAATCAAGAACTGACGAGAATGGCACCTCCCCTGCATCGTTAAGAAGTCTAGGACGATGTCAAGAAAAGCTATTGCAAGTTGCACTGAGAAAACTCACCCTCTCTTTCATGGTCTTCGCAGACTCCGCCGCGAACCGCAAGATGGCCTCAGCATCCACAGCCTCGGGACTTCCAGGATCCTTCTTGTGCGCCTCATGAGCCTTCGCCATCCTTGCGAAGATCTCCTGCATGCCTTCATAGATCTTGCTGGTTCCCGTTCCCTCAGCACCCCCGATGAACCCGCTGACTTCCTCCATCTCGTGAATAAAACGATATGCTTTCTCCGGCATAAGCCCCAGTATATTTCCGGATACGTCGACGAAAGGAGGTTGAGATATCTCAAGAGCGTGTACCAGACCTTTGGCAGTCGCTGGCGAGGACGCATTGGCAGCTGAAAAAATTGGTGTCACTCTTAAGTATTCACGCCACAAGACTGTGCTTACCTAGAACAGATGTAGCAATCAGACCAAGAGTTCCCTTAACGATCGCCTATCCACAAAGGTAGGTTAATAACTGTCGTTCTTAAATCAGCGCCAACGGACTAACCGAATGTGCCATCTTCAACGAACTCGCATCTCCCACCGAAGCACCCTCACCCTTCATCGGAAATACGTTAAGCCCATACTTGAGCGTCGCAGCCACAAACTCATCAAACGCCTTCTCATCCTCCGGATCAGCAGAAACGAAAATCCCCGGATTATACGTCTCCGAGGGTGGCAATCCAATAACCGACCCATCCACGAACGTAATATTTGTTCCCCTAAACAGCCCAGAAATCTCCTTCGCGCTCTCCGTATTCACAGCATTGCAATCCGCAAAGGTCAAAGCGCGATTACCGTCCGTCGATAGCGCTTTGTAAGCCTCCAAAACAGCCACCGCGACAGGCCGAGCCTCACTCGGGGGAACGACGCTCAGGATAAAGTTCGCTTTTGAGACTATTTCCGAGTATGAAGCTGCTACCATCCCGGATTCCTTTGCTCGCCGAGCTGTGGCCGGAGATCTACCCTCGAGATGTGTTAGGATGTGTCCAGCACCCGAGGCGTGCATTTTGAGTGCCAATTTTGAGCCCATCGCGCCGGCGCCTAGAACGGAAATGACTGGAGATGCCATGGTGGTCGACTTGGAGAAGAGTTCGAGTCATCAAAATTTCCGAGAAAAAAATAGCCCCTAATCACGGTCAGCCATAAGTTTGCCATAGCACGCGTCAATGGCGACCACTAGTTAGTGAATCTATTCGCTCTATGAATTGAACGTGAAACCCAAAGTTACAGTAGAACGACTTCCTTGGGGGTAGTAGTACCTTGGTCTTGTTTACCGTGTTACCATACGCAAGACATTTAACTCCCTTTCCCCTGAGCCTCATTAGCCAACATATCCTTCAGCTCTTCTATCTTCGCCTTGATCGTCCGATCATACGCTTGACGGCCATTCTCTCCCTTCGCAAAAGCCGCTGCAAGAGCCTTATGCGCTTCACCATACAAATCCGGAAACCTCTCATGAACCTCCACGAAGAGCGGGTGATCCGCCTGAAGCTCTGGATCCTCCTCCTCCGCATCGTCCGGGACGTCGCCTACATCCACATTAATCAATATCGACACACCTCAAGATACATCGAATGCTCACCATACGTAGCCCCCATTTGCAGCTTCTTCCGACTCTTCATCACCGCATTGCGCGACTTCGTTTTGGCAGTGATGGTCATGTAAAACAACTGCCCAATGACATCCATGGCCATGCCCTGGAACGTTGTCACGTCCATACGCTCACCGACGTTCGTCTTCGCCTCCAAGCACAGCTCGACGAACTGTACCATGTACAACATGCCCAGATTCTTCGCAGTGTATCCCTCCGGACACAGCTTCTCGATGTCCACGGGTAGTTCCAGCTGGTCTTTAGAAGGCTCTTTCTCAGACAGCTTTCTAGTTTCCCAATCCACAATTCTCTCATCCCGCATCCTCTTTCCGAATTCCGCCTTCAGGAAAGTCCTTGTATGGTTCGTGTCCCATGTCCTAGGATCATCTGCATCATACGGAGCAGGCCCACGAAGCATGGGCGGGACAGTAAGGAAAGGAGCAGCGTAAGAGAGCGTGTTGCTGCTATGCGCCGTATCTTGGAGGTGCGGGGATACATGTGCGATGATTATCGCACACGATGGCCTTCGCGATTCGATGTCGAAAAGAGGCTGAACGGTCATCGATCAGCTATCCATCCATCACCGTGAAATAAAATGCTAACCTTGAGCAGCATGGTAAGTTTATTCGAACGCCACGGGATATGGACGAAGCCATCTTCAGCGGCCATCTTGGCTTTGGCACGCACACACTCCTTGAGGTTCATCAAGCTCTCGTTGTTCTCCCGTGATTCCCTCATACGCTGTTTATCATGCGCCTTCGAGTCTTCGTATCTTTCACTACCTGCCAGACTACGAAATTGTCAGTTAGCCCTAACTGACTTGGAAGCTGATACGCACTCCACCAAAATATACTGCCATTCTTCAGCATAGGGAATCAGCTTATTCTTGATCCTAATAGTTAGAAGGGCGTGACTTCGACTACTCCGAGCGTTTCTGTCCGTGGCGACGACTCTTCGATGGGACAGCGCAGATGTAATGAGCTCTTGTAGACCTTCCGAGGACGTCACTGTCGTTGTCTTCAGACCAGGGAGAATGTTCCCAATCTAACCATATAAATAAGTTTTGGCCTAACCAGACATAACTTGAGACATACCTTATCCTCGCGTATGGCCACTTCACTTCCATTTTCCTCTACCAGATCCGTCGCTTTCTTACCCAAAAGCTGCAAGAACGTGACGCTGAACTCAAACATATCATCCCCGCTGAATTCTTTGTTCCCAGCAGCTTTCGAGAGACGCTCTCCGGTGGTTCTGGCTTCTGTGAACAGATCACGAGCAATTGATGTTTCGATACCTTCCATGGTGTACGTCTTGCCGCTGCTCGTCTGGCCATAAGCAAGAATGCAACCTACGCCCCCGGATAGCACGAGTGGTAGAATCTAACATGACGCGTAAGCAAAGGCCAGCCGCAATGTAGAAAAGCTGATACGAACATTGTTCCCCACGACAGTCCGCTGGTACACCTCCTCGTTGGACACATCAGGGCCAAACGCGAGATCGGAACGATACTCCTTGTGCGATAAAGTGTAGCCTGTCCGCTGTGCCCACCGTTCATTGAGTATCATTGAGGTTTCGATGAGTGACACGACACCTTTTTTCCCTGGGACATGCACGACGAATATACCAGGTTCCGCGCTCTTGGGCGTGATACCAAGACACGCCTCGTGGTGGTCATCATTAGTGTCCTCGACAGCATCCCGCGAAGTGAACTTGGTTTCTGCCTCCCTATCTAAAGGAGGACGCGTGCGGAACGCGACGATTACATTCTTCTGGTGATCCTGCGATGTGTTGACTTGGCCGATCGGTGTGGTGAAGCCTGTAGTCGCTGGCTGCTGGTCAGTCCATTCTTTCAATAGGCCACGAAAGACGGGTAGATTCGTCGTTATCTCAGTGGCGGAAGTTGTCATGAAGGGCCAAGACAGAGGAGACACGCTGAGTGTTTGCTGGAAACGTCTTGAATCATATATATAGCAACCAGAGCTCTCTGGCCAGAGAGCTTCGGTGAGTCATGTCACCATCTCATGTGGCTTCAAGACGCAACGGAAGCGCTAGCTGATTCCTGTCATGTTGACAGTGATGACAGATCGGATGCGAACGAAAGTTTGGTGTGCACTCGACGGACGGAGGATGATAGTCGCAATAGACGGATAATTCGCATCCAGCTCTTGAGTTGTCCAAGGCAATTGTTATTGGTCGTCTCCATGTTGTGTGACGGCAGGAACGCAATTGGACTCCCTGTGGCGCAAACAGAATGTCAGACAGTCACAGGCGTCACAGCCCGCCCTTTCACCATAATCATGTCCGATCTTCAAGCTTCAAGCCTCGCGGCTCTTGCTACCTCACGCCAAAAGAATACCTAACGTCTTACAATTGGATTGGTTTGCACCCGGGGAAATACAAACAGTGTCAGACTCTGGGGTGTCTGGATCGAGCTCGCGTCCCGCGGATTGGATGCTGTTAGTATTACAGGATTTTGCTTGTTTTGTCCTTCGGACACACGAGATTTCCCTCCAAAAGGGGTATTTGATTGATGCTGCCCGCGGGGATGTAGCACGTAAAGTGGTCAGTAGCCTGAGACCAAGTCAGCGTACCGATGCCAAGTTAGTCTGATACATTCATTGCAAGATTTCGCATCTCAAGTCCTTGGGAATCATTATAGACTCTGGCTTTGATCTTGAACATGCGAGCAACATTATCTCTCGGAAGTTTGATCCATGTATAAAACTGAGATCTAACGCCACATTTCTTAGTGTCCCCAAGGATCCGTATCGCCCTCGACCTCTACGGCCTTTTCGCTATAACTGGAAACTTGACTAATCTCACGGAGCCAAAATCGCATATCAAACTCCGGAATTCGCTGTGGCAGAACTATGGTGTCGGGCGGGAAGTTGCGACTGTGGACCCCGAGGAGATGGAAATCCTAGAACAACGTCTATCCGACCCCGCACTGTCGGCAAGAGAAAGAGCAGAAGCCGGGAGAATGTTGATGTTCGGTCCCAGACGTATGTCGAGATGTCTTTGTTGCCTGGCCTTTATTGACGTTTACTGCAGCTTATGCTTCAATCCCGCCAGCTCCTGGTATACCGTCGTCGTCCCCGAGTGCCCTCGATCGCATCAAGGCAGAGTTTGGATGAACAGGATTGGGCCAAGCAAGTGCCTAGTAGGCCTTGAGAGAAGAGGTGGCGCCTTGGATATTTTCTATGGCAGATGAGTGGGGGAATGTACACACAACAATTTGTGAGCAGGGACTGAAACAAAGTTCAAGCAAGCCTCGTGGCTACGGTAGCACTAGTAGCAAAGGACTGTTTGTTCACTGAGGCGAGAGTTTGATAGTCTTGCAAATCCAATGATTGCGATAAATAACGGTACAATGTACACGATGACCTGCAAAGTGTCGTTACTTGTTCTTGCTCTTCTCGGACGCCACAGGGAGCCATTTAACAGGGTGTTGGTTGAATATGGGCCACGGTGGAATCACGACCTAGGTGTCTGTCAGAGTGGGCCTGCATTTGGGGAGACAAATGCATACCAGAGCCAGTATTGTGACAATGGCGCCGTAGAGGATGAAGGTGGCTTGTAGGGATTGCAGAGAAAAACCAACGATGAAGGATACGATCTAAGCCAGCGTAAGACTATAGCTTGAAAGGGGAGGACGGGAACATACTGTTCCTATGACGAGGACTGCCCTTGAGATGAGGTCCACGCTGTTTTGGCCATGGAAGTCCTATAATGTGTTTAGCATAGGCTGCAGAGATAAAGACGCAACGCACGATCTTTCCTTCGAATATCTGTGTTAAAGCACTCATTTTGTTGAACGACGTGGAGGTACGAAACAAACCAATGTGGCAGGCACTTTCGGACGAAATCAGATTCGGAGGCAAATGAGGACGCGCTCGCAGCGCGCTCGTTGCTTTCTGACCACCATCATGAACTTTGGCTCTGGCTCACACTCGCCGCCGCCGTTGCGCCACCCAGTCCCGACGCATCCGGCATACATTCCTGAGCCGCCACCGTCGCAGCCTGGATCTCCTACGCCAGGCTACCAGCGGTTCTCCTCCTCGCCTGGCCCGCAGCAACACCAAAACCAGGCGCACCATGCACCACCATTTCCCCAGCCACAGCACGTTCCAGCGTACACCCGCTACCAACCACCAGCTCCCCCAATGCCACAGGCAGGCTACGCACAGCAGGCTCAGGCTCAGGCGCCTATGGACTTTTCCGCGTGGGGCGTGAATAACGCGACAGCCCAGCTGGGCATGCAACTCGGAGAAACAGCAGTGTCCGCTGGCCAGAACTATGTCCAGAAAAATGTACGTGGCCAGCAGAATTCTCCTACGACCCCTCCTAACAACACTTACAGTTCGGTGGTTTCCTGCAAGGCGCGGGCATCAAACAGAAATTCGACGTCTCGAACAGTTATGTTATGCGAAAGCTCAGGCTGCTCTTGTTTCCTTGGTCGCACAAGCCATGGGCGCGCCGCGTCCAGAGGTCCGAGCAAGGCCAGACGGAGTGGTACACTCCTCGGGAGGACGTCAACAGCCCCGACCTCTATATTCCGCGTACGTGACTGCCAGCTATCTAGCTTAGCATTCTCACCCGCATTTATAGTCATGGCCATCGTCACATACATCCTCGTGTCGGCATTCCACTCTGGTCAGCCCAAGGCCCTCGGTGAATACGCGTCCGGTGCATTTGTGGTTGTCCTCATCGAGTTCGGTTTTGTCTATCTGGGATGCTACTTCTTGAACGTGCAAAGCAGTAGCCAGGCGCTAGACGTTATTGCATATTCCGGCTACAAATTCGTCGGGTAAGAAGCGCACTCGAACATTCATACCAAGTCTAATTCCTTGCAGTGTTATATGTACTATCTTAGCAGGCTTTGCTTTGGGTCGAACCCTCTGGCTAATGATATACCTCTACTTTTTCTTGGCTAACGCGTTCTTCTTGGTGAGTCCCTTGTTTTTGTTCGTGGAAATGAGTATCTCATATATACATATAGCTGCGCTCGCTCCGTTCTGTCGTGCTCCCCGATCTATCTATGCAGCCCAATGCGGGCACAGCTACCCTAAGTCCTTCGTCCAGGAGACGGCGCATCTCTTTTTTATTTTTGGAGGCTCTATGCCAGATAGTGTACATGTGGATACTCGTCCGCGTGTAGCGTAGTCGGGAATGTCTATTGCGACCTTCGTCCGTCGAGTGCACGTGGTTAGCAATGCATACGCGTGCCACGGTTAGAATTTCTGGCGGTCACAGCGGCGGCGCTTCGAGCATTTTTGGCAGATGCTTTTCTTAATTCGCTGGCCAGGAGTGCCATATTAGCAGGCAAACAGCTTCAGTGAGGACTTGAATATTGGCGCCTTAGCGATGTCGTCGACCTCGAGATGGATGCTGTCCGACCATAATTCGCATATTGTGATGATGTCCTGAAGGAAAGCGTTAGCCGGCGGCCCGGCACGTTCTTACCACTTGCCTCCATGTTGTCGCGCCCGACCACAACGCTGAGCAGCTCGCGACCTTGCCTGCCTTTGCTCTCTTCAGTGAATAGCGACCTGGCAAAATTCATGGCTGCAAGACCGCAAGCTGACATGCCTCCCGACGCGTACTGGCTTGTGCCGTCGTAGGATATCTCTTCGTCGGTACCATCGAGAGCTCGCTGAATGCTCGTAGCCGACATGTCAAACTAGAGAAGCAACGAGGATAGATGTATCGATAAGGCGCTTAAAGTGGACACACCCGTGTCTGCCTCATGCCTGGGAAGACGTGAAAGACCGAAAGGCTACTTATCCCTTTCGTCTGTTTCACCCCGTTTCTTAGCTTGAAAGTACCCAGAACTCAGCTTGGATCTGTCCTTTGAACCCTCACGATTGCCTCAAGGATGTCCGCACTAGACGAGGACATCGTCTTGCCCGATGCCTTCCAGAGGAGAGGTCAGTGTAAACTACCCTTCCTCTTTCTCCCCGTCTGACAATCACAGATGCATTGGAAGCTGTTCGCGATAGTGACGGTGAGCATCTAGTCGTAAATACTACAGATTCGCGTCTATATCTTTACAGAACTTAGCGAGTCTGGCTCGGATTACATTTCGCTTCACACCACCACCGATTCGGACCCAGGCGAACCTATCCAATAGATATGTTTGTACCAGTTTCCTGACGCTCGCTGTATCAATGCACCAAGCACAGTAAACCCCAGCACGGATATCTTCATTTTCCCTCTAATGCTCTGCCTCCACGCGATTCTACTTCGCGTCTTACTTCGCTTCAACCTCGTCAAGATCAGCCTGGCATAATTGTTTCACCGTAGGTAGGATCCTGACGACATTTCCCAGGTGTGTATCCATGACTTCCGCATACCATTGTCATTGACATCAAGTCTAACAGGGCAATACGTCCATAGCCTCGCATAAGGCGCGGCGCACAGACCTATAACACTATCGATACTGTTCCATGGATCGTAAAGAGCAGGTCTCCTAATCTTTTACTCCGTCTACAATCTCACGCATGTTCTCCTTCCGTCGTGCACTGGTTCTACTACCTGTCTTCATGGCCATCAATATGGTAATGGCGGCTCCAATTCCTGAAGACGAGTAAGTTCCTGCGCTATCTAAATTTTTAAACACTTGACCTAACGTGACGTAGCGCCGAAAAAAACTCATCACCGATCGCCCAATCCCACGAAGTGACTCGTAAAATCAACGGGAAAGACATTCAGTTCGAAAAACTGCAGGGACTAGAGCAAACCCCCGATGCTACCACGTACAGTGTCGTTGGTGGGTGGGATGGTAAGCTCACCATTGTTAGGATCGGGCAGACAAAGGAGAAGAAAGTGAAGGAGACCATCGAAAAGAGTATAAGTGTCCGAAAGGCTTTGGAGGATGGAACAGAGGGGTAATGGGAATTAATGGTATATCTTATCTGGCTATTTAATTATACATACAGTAAGAGCTTTTCAAGTTCCATTCGTTCTGTTATGCGATTTTGTTCAATGTTGGTCATTTTGCGTGGATCAGTAAGAATGCGCCACACCAAGGCGGCTCAATAGAATGGGCAATTCTAGAGGCTCTTCGCGGTGTTGCATTACGGCCCCTTTGAATCTACGTCAACGAGCACTTCAACCTTTGCTGAAGCGGTCTTGGGCCCAGAAAACATTGATGTCAAAAGTTGGATATCAACCTATGGGCATCGTAAATATATTCCAACATTGTAACCGTGAGTCCCAGAGACTATTCGTCATCCGAATCCGAATCCGAATCCGAGGCCACCCTCCCCTTGACTTCTCCAAGTCCCTCAATCTGAACACCCCCACCACCTCCTTCATCGCCCGATGCACCTTCCTCTTCATCCTCTTTATCTTTCCTCTTCTTCTCCACCTTCGCGATGACTTTATCCGCCCTGTTAAACATCCCGCCCGTCGGCGCGCCACACGCAGCGCACTTGGGCGTCTTCTTGAACCGCTTGATGGCACAAGCCGAGCAGAAGTAGTGTCCGCAGCGCGTAACGATGGGGTCGGTGTAGTGCTCACGGCAGATGAGGCATGCGAAGGGGATGTCTTCGTCGTCGGAATCGGAATCAGAGTCGTCACCGACTTGTGCTTTGGGGTTCTCTGCAATCTTATCGAGTTGCCAACCTGCGAGGTCTATGGGGGCGTCAGTCTACGATGTGCAGTGAGGAAGCTAGGAAAGAACTGACATGTCCCTCGATCGTGTAAGAACTTGCACGTATCTCCGAATCCACAGAACCCAGTTTCTGTAGAGGGGTTCAGTAAACTGAATATACCATATCAATCACACAGACGCACCTTTATAATCCTTACACACATCCGGTTGGTAATCCACGACAGTGACCGTCCGTATCGTGCTCGTGTTCCTCTGAGGCCCGACCCGCATAGCTTTCGGCACCTCCTTGTTCTTCTTCAGATGCGTTCGATACGCGCTCTGGCCGTGATACTGCCCGTCGTCGGGGAGGTTAGTGTCCTCATCATCCTTCCCCAAGTCTATCATCAACTTTAACCGTTTCTTCTCCTCCAGCGCGTCCAGTTCGTCCCCAGCGAGGATGTCCAGCGCCGCCTGTTGGTGCGAAGCGGACGAAGACCATTTAACGTCCGGCCCGTCTCTCGTGTCTTCCTGCTCGTCTCGCTCTCTATCGGATATCTTGCGTTTTGTACCAGCGCTGAGAAGATTCGTAGCGGCTTTTTTATTGGGGAGGATGACTTGGGATTTCGCAGAGGTGGAGGCGGTTGGCGGAGGCGACGCGGAGCGCTTTCTGGTTGTTGTTGGTCGTGATTTTCCTTTCTTGAAGAACGCGACTTGCGGGGTAGACATGATGGACGGAGGTTAAGCAGGTTTTGCTTAGTCATGTCGTTCACAACCGACTATGTGGCCTCCAGACTTTAGTACAGACGGAACTGGATTCTGCTACTAATAATCAATAATATACTGTCAGTACGATGACTTTGTTCATGTAACACCAATTTCACTCCGTGATTATGACGATGGCTCATTCTA
Source organism: Flammulina velutipes (assembly GCA_011800155.1). NCBI lineage: Eukaryota > Fungi > Basidiomycota > Agaricomycetes > Agaricales > Physalacriaceae > Flammulina > Flammulina velutipes. Next base: position 2,987,206 of record CM022370.1, on the reverse strand, counting down.
ACGCCACACTTTCGACTATAAATGGAAGGTGTGGCGTAATATGCTGACATTGACGAACATATTCCGTTCCCCGGAGCATGTTGGTATTGCGCAATGTTGGCGACCTCGAATATATAAAAGACAGCCTTGGGTGGTTTATTTTCTGCTTACCTTCCCATTCCTTGCGAACGTGGCTACTGTGACGAATCTTACTGGTTCTACATAACGCATTGCTCTAAATTTACTGTGGCGCTATTGCTGACCTCGGCTAGGTGAGACAACGAATCCGTAATGCATTGCGCCATGCATTCGCCATGTACCCAGGAATATAAAACGTCTCATTGCCTAGTTCTCAAATTTCTTAGGCCTTGTCTATTACCTTCATTCACCCTCAGAATCTGTGTCCCTCAGGCTTCTGGCGACCGTACCTGGATTTACTACGCTATCTTGGATCGCCGCTGGTGAACGTGTGCTTACCACTCCGCCAGTCTACTAAGCGAACGCTTCTTTCTTACTGTACTGTCCTCGCCTGGGGTCAACCCTTCGGATTCGGAGAGGGGGGAGATAAGCGGGACATCGACCGCATCGGCTGTCTGTCAGCTTGGACGATGGCTGAGTAACGACATGGATGAGAGCCATGGGGAACACCGTCACGAGGACACTCTTATCTCAAACCCCCAATCCAGAGAAAGGTGGGCTGTATTAGTGCATTTAGCGCAGCTTCTAGTTAGCTCAAAAACGAGAAACGTAGGCTAGCCGCTTTGCGCATGCAGCGGAAGAATGTATCGGACATCCGGACTAATTTGCTGTGAAAAGGGGCAGGATGACACCGGACCGATCGTCCGCTTTCGATTTGTAAGGCACTTTGATTGGATTTCCATCTGCACCAAGGCTTTACTTTTACCCTCCACTTGCTCCTCAAGAAAAAACGACCTCGACGACTCTGTCGACCACCGCCAGACTTTGCAACTCTGCTCACTGCCTACGATAACGATGGCCCCCAATTTGCAGGGATTAAACTTGCTGTTGCAGCCGTCTCAGTCCAGCCAGGATCTTCTGTCGGAGCACCCTTATCCAGACCTCGCATCGCTATGGACGAGTATCAATTTTGACTCGGAAGAGAGCCCCGTCCTAGAGAACAACTACCCACCAAGCCAGAAGGACGAGGAGGAGGCGGAGAGAATCAAATCCGCAAAGAACGCAGCCATCCACGATGGCCATGTGAACGTCGTCACCGGCACCGCCATCCCAAACGTCCAGCCCTCCCACCAGCTCCCCCCAAATTTCGATCTCAGTGCTCTCCTCTCCGGAGAGTACAGCCAGATGTTCCAGCAGCAGCAGCAGCAACCGCAACAAGCGATCTCACCGTCGCTGGCCCAACTACTCATGTTTAACGCCCAAAATCACATCTCCGCTCCGCCTTCTACGCCAAAGGAGCGCGACGACGACCAGGATCAGGAGCCCCCTGCGAAGCGTGCGCGCACACGCAAGTCGTCCGTCTCCCTGTCCGTCTCATCCCCCTTCGAGATCGATCCCCAGCTCTCCCCTACGGAGGATAAGCGGAGGCGGAACACCGCTGCCAGTGCGCGGTTTAGGATGAAGAAGAAGGAGAGGGAGGCTGCGCTTGAGGGCAAGGCCAAGGAGCTCGAAACGAGGGTGAGCGAGCTGGAGAGGGAGTGCGAGGGTTTGAGGAGGGAGAATGGATGGTTGAAAGGCCTTGTTGTTGGTGTTACTGGTGCGGCGCAAGGCGCGAATGCCACGGCTGCTACGACGACGGCTGGCAAGCGGCCCAGAGAGCTAGAGGCATGATCTCACTGGCTACTGCGACGGGGACATGCTTGAACGTAAATTTATCAACTTCATTCTTCCTATTTACTCCCTCCCTTCCAATGTCTGTAGATTATACGACGACGAACTAGCAGCACTTGTAAGTGTACCTATAGCACTGCATCTGCGATGGAAATTGTAAAACCATCCCTGCATTGCGCAATTTTTCACTTCGATTGCGAGTTCTCATTTCGGCGTTAAGATAATGGATGTGCGGGTGCGGTATTGTCAATGTAGCCTTGGCTTTGGCGTAGCGTTGAATGATAAGAACACGAGCGCCGCGGACGTTGTGGCACTTTTACCGATCGCCCATCTTATCTATAGCACTTTCGGTATTCTATGGCCTACGGCGAATTGTACGAGTTACGACACTTCTCCAAGGACCATGCGTTCAAGGGGGTCATGCGCGCGTCTCAAGGTTCATTGTGGCACTGTAGATCCATACCTCCTGCCTTCTCGCCAGAGGCGACCTGTCCTAGTTAATATGTGTCAAAAGTCCCTCAAGGCTCTTTATTCGCGATAATGGCGACGACGATTGACGTGTGGATGTACATAATTCATTATCAGTAGGAATCGTGGGAATCTGATGGGAAGTGTGGCGTAATTATATGATGTTGGAGGTTTAGTGATGATTGATACTTAGACTGCGGTACCGGTGTCAGTATGTGGTCATGCAGACATTGAGTTCATACGGGATCCAGATCATTCAGATCTAAGCCATGTTAACCGTTGAAGGTATGTCAGCGTCTAGATCTACCAATATATGAAGTACTTTGTATAATAACACGCCTAGCTGCTGACTGTTGGTAGGAAGACAAGTAGCGTACTTATGAGCGTCTGGAAAGCTCCTTACGGGATTCCATTTATTATCCCCAAAATGGGCTCTATACTTGAAATTTGGCGCCACAGATTGTGGGAATCTATATCGAAAGCTGTAGTTGATATATATAGTATTTTCTTGGTCTGAAATTCATAAGCGCCTCCTTCAGTATATTTATAATAGCTGCGCCACACTATCGCAGTCGCGGTGGCAAACATGGATACACTCGGGACCGCCTTCCGGCCTTTTACCATCAATGACGGGCGTGGCACAAAGACCTTCACGACCACTGCTTGCATCTTTCGACGTCGACGTCGACGTCCTATAATTTCTCTTTACATGTTATTCGACGGACGAATCTCACCGGACTACAATCCCTTCGCGTCGAGCTCTTCAATAGCAACCACCTCAACATCGCCTATAGAATCGGGATCCGGATTCCCTTCGCGCTCGTCGAGCAGGTCGTCGAGCGTGTCGTATAGGCGGAGTCTGCATGTACGCTCGCATACCGACGTACCGACGACTAGCAAAAGCCAGAGCCACCACCATCCATTAAGAGGCGGGTCGTTTTCGGAAGATGCGAACGTCACACGACCGACGTTGACGCGGCGGATTAAGACTGGGCAGCTTGTCGATGTCCTGGACAGCATTGATCTAGACGTGGAAGAAGACGACGACGACGACGACGAGCAAGCCGGCCCAGATGAGGAGACAGTTCTAGTGCATGAGGTGTGTAGTTCTGTTCGTTACACAAGTATTGAATACATATCTGCATATCAAGGTGACTGCGAAAGACTCTCTGGCAGGTGTATCCCTCAAGTACGGAATAAGCCTCGCTGACCTGAGGCGGGCCAACCACATGTGGACAACAGACTCTATACATCTCCGCAAAATGCTCTATATACCGCTCGACAAAGCAACGCGCGCCAGCTTATTTCTCAAAACTCCTCCTTCTTCCGCAAACGGCCACGTCCCAAATCTAAATTCTCCTTCGCACCGCTCCCCGTCCACTTCAAAGATACGACGCGTCCCCGTCTCGGAAATGTCTTTCTTCCCCCCTCCATCTACCTCTTCCAAGCTACCTCCAACCAAAAGACCTCCCTCAATGCCTACCCCAATACCGCCCCGACCAACTATCCATCCACACAGGTCCTCACCCAACTCAAACTCGCTCAGCACCCTTCTATCCTCGACCAGGGATACCATCATCGCCCGTCTGTCGTTCGACGGCGCAGATACCGATAGAGGAGAGGCCCACCAGCTAGGAGACGTTCAGCCGTCGCGGAGAACTTCCGAGGACAAGGATAGGACGCCCAGACCGCCGTATCGACCGCCCCCGTTCGTTGAGAGCAAGTCTGTGCGCGTGCGGACGAGCCAGCTGGAGCCATCAGAGCAGATGCAGCTCCCTGGGTTGGCGGCTCGGAGGCGCAGTTTGGCGTCGGTGGATTTCGATCCGTAGAGGTAAGTATGTATGAATTCTCATCTTTTAGAGATTTTCATTATGCTATATCACTTAACAACATTGCATTCACTGTACTACTACATACCACATCCGGAGGTGCGCCTTTTTCTTTTTTCGTTATGCGCTTTTGTTGACTAGGATGTCAGTTTACTTGGTAATGAATGGCATTACCTTTCACAGAAGATTTACGTTTGCCTCTGTATCTTCACTTCAATTCGTCGGCGTCGCGTTCAAGCATAAATCCAAATTTCATTAGTTCTGCAGCACGGCAGCAGCAGCTGTGCGCAAACAGTCACGTGCCCTAGGTATAAGCACAAGATGGCCCGTGCACAGTTTGAATCCGTGCACCCTTTTGTTCTCTCAGACTGGAACCATCATGTCCACAGCCAAAGGCGAGCATTCCTGCCTCCTGTCCTTTAGATTCCACCTAATTCAACATGATAAAGACCTCCCTTCTGAATTATTGGACCTCATTATACTCCATGTATTGACCCTCGAAGACGGATATTCCCGTGAGGCCATCCGCGCGTTATCGCTCGTCTCCAAATCGTGGCGCGCTGTATGTCTCCGACACCTTTTTACCAACGCATCCTTCAGGGACGATGACGACTTCACGCGGTGGAACGAGATTTTGATTGCGTTGCCCCAAGTGGCGAACTACGTTCGCTCGGCAGTGTATTTCCCCATTCCACCGACACCACCAGGGGATCTCGCTTATGGAACCTTCTACGATATCCCTACCATGCCAGCCGTCGACAAGCTCACGTGGTTCATGCCCAACCTCGATCGTTCCCCAGGGAGCGGGGCTGATCGCTTTTTGTGCTCGTTCCCTGGAGTGACACAGCTGAGGATCATGAACGTAGAGGATGTTAACGATTCTCGGTGGGTCCTGAGCCACTTCCCAAATTTACAGTCATTGCAGTGGGAGAACTGCAGTTTCCCTTTCGCTGAATCCAACTCGACCCATGCTGAGTTCCCATCACCGTATCGCCTAGATCTATCTCACCTGAGGGTCCTCGAAGCAACTGAATCGGAGGGTGGATGGTTGGACTGGCTTGTCGACGATATTTTTGCGGCCTCGCCTTCTTGGAGTCCCCTCCGCCTCCGCAAGATCGAAATCGATTCACATTTACGCAAAGGGTGTGCTTTATCAACCGGGTCGTTAACTCGATTGCTGGTAGGCGTCGCCGGTACGCTGGAGGAAATGAGTTTCTTGGTGACAAACCTCAAGGGTAATTCTCCCTTCCATTCGCGATGTGAAAATTGAGCCCCATCCTAGCGCAAGTCTTTCTTCCCGCCGAGGCGGCGAAGATTGTATTACATCGACTTGAGTCTACGACTTTTAGTTTGTCTGGCTGCTCCGGTTTAGACGTGGATAATCTCGTCCTATTTCGATGGATGTGTTCAGCCATAAAACATTTTCCCCTAGCGCCTCAGTTGAAGGAACTGAAGTTCCGCGTTAATGTCGATATGAAGGCCGAGGATTCTACCAATAATGTGGATGTCCAAAGTGACGGGAGCTTCAGCGACGATGTATGCCGCCGCTTTCCTGCGCTAGAGGTGATTACCTTGGAACTACCTGGATTGGATCTCCAGGACGTGAGAGCGTCAATGAACAGGGTGCAGTCACGGATGGGTGCCCTAGCCTCAAAAATCGTCTTCGTTGTAGGTAGGTACGTTTTCTCTCTTTCGCGGCTCACCATTATAACATGTTATCTAGACTACGAAAGCACCGCTAGGATTCATGCCGACTTGATGCTCTATGAGGCTGACTTCAGAGGGGGCATTGGATGTGGCCATTGGTGAAGATCAATCGAACGTCCGTAAGAGATCTTGAAAAGACAAACGTTGAACGATGTTGTGTACACTATAACATTACAATTCCTTGTACAACGGTGTCTTCCTTTTTTATCACGCGTTTAGTAGTCTGGAGTTACTAGAATTCCAAGTTCCAACGAACGTTTTCGAGCCGGGATCTAGTATCTATATACGCGTTTAGCAGCTTTAGCTACGCAGTCGCGTGACCCAGACATAGTCACAAAATGCACGTTTAGGACTAAGACTGGAACCATCATGTCCACAGCAAAAGGCGAGCATAGAATCATCTTATATTCCACCCAATTCAACGTGATAAAGACATACCTTCTGAGTTACTGGACCTCATCATACTCCACACACTGCAAACGTACGACGAGTACGAATTCCATCGTCGTCAGGACATCTTCACGTTATCACTCGTCTCCAAAGCCTGGCGCGCTGCATCTCTCCGCTACATTTTTGACCAGGCACTTTTCGACGACGAGGACGACTTCACGCGCTGGAACGAAATTTCGACCGCGTTGCCTCAAGTGCTAAACTACGTCCTCTCGGCAATGTGCATGTATTTTCCGCAGGGGGATGTTGGAACCTTCCACGATATCCCAACGATGCCAGCCGCTCAGAAATTTACGTGGGTTTCTACTTATTCCGACCTAATAGATCGTACCCCAGCAGGCGGGGTTGATCGCTTTTTGTGCTCATTCCCTGGAGTGACACAGCTGGAGATCTCCCGCGTGTCGGATGTCAACGATGCTCGGTGGTTGCTGAGCCACTTCCCGAAGCTGCAGTCGCTGCGGTGGTGGCTATTATTTTCTCACCACGAATCCGACTCGACCCCGATTGCGCTCGTCCCGTATCATATAGATCTATCTCGCCTGGAAGTCCTCGAAGCAAGTCAATCGAGTTGTGGACAGTTGGACTGGCTGGTCGACGATATTCTTACAGCCTCTCCATCTCCGAGTCCCCTCCGCAAGATTGAAATCGATTCAAGTGCATCTTCTGGGTGTCCCATATCGGCCGGACCGTTCATTCGATTGTTGGCAGGCGTCTCCGGTACACTGGAGGAAATTAGTTTCATAATGAGAAACATCCAGGGTACATAATTTTCCCTCCCATTCACGACGTGAATTTGAACCCCATCCCAGCGAACTTGATTCTTTCCGCCGGGGCGGCGAAGATCGCACTACATCGACTTCACTCTGTGACTTTTAAGTTGTCGGACGGCTCCGGAATGGGCGTCGATCACCTCGTCATGTTTCGATGGATGAGTTCCATCATCGAATATTTTCCTCTAGCGCCTCGAGTGAAGGATGTAAAATTCTGCGTTGGTGGCATCGATATGAAGGCCGAGGATTCTACCGATAATGTAGATATCCAAGGTGACGGGAGCTTTAGCAGCCATGTACACCGTTGTTTTCCTGCGCTAGAGGTAATCATCTTGGAAGTACCCTATCTCCTGGATGTGGAAGGGTTGAAAAATAGGATGCGGTTGCGTATGGGCCCCATAGCCTCAGTGACAGAAGTCGTCTTCGTTGTGGGTACGTTGTCTCTCTTTTGTTGGCTTGCTCGCTCTTGTAACTTGACATATTATCCAGGTGACGACAGCGCCTCTAGGATTCGGGACTTATTCTCTGCCTGACTTTCTAACGTATGGAGTGGTGAAAACCAATGAGAGACCTTGGAACGTCGTTTCTTGAACGTGATTCAACGTTGTGTACACTAAAACTACTACATAACATTCCGATACTCTATTCTTGTACAAATTATAAATATGGTCCGCACCAACAAGAATAATGAAGAATCAACCTCCCATGAAAAATCGTAGAGGTCCCGCACAGCAGTGAACATGGCCCTCGCGGTAGAGGCGGCGGGGTCGTACTGGTTAGAGAAGTACGCGTTTGAGTCGAGATCAGATTCGACTTTCAATCATATGGGGGATGAAGGGAACGCAGAGGAAAGTGAAAGTGATTCGGAATCTGATTCGGAAGAGCTCGACGACTGGGGGGAAGCACGAAGGAAGCGAGTTGGTGAACGACTTGGTGGTTTGTTTGTCCGTTGATTGATATTCATTCCCAGTGGGAGATGACGAAGCAACACACTCAGATTACTCCATGGTACCAGAAAGGCGAGCAACTCTAGCGCATGCCAGTTACACTGAAGACATCAGTGCGTAACACAACAAATCTGCGGAACTCCCATCGACAGATAGAACATCGGTATTCTCCATATCCTTGTCAAATGATTCGATGTACTCCGCGGCGCCAGAAAGGGAAGCAACTCTAGCGCATACCGCGTGAAGGGAGAGATATTGTGGCGATGGTAATGGAATCCTTTCGTCCGCAGAGACGAATTTGACGGTTGTAGGAATTTCCAGCAAGCCGAGCAAGGTATTGTTGCGGGCTTTGACGGTGTAACAGTTTAATTCATCCTAAGGACAATTGGAAGAGCACGGACAAGGGTATTGTAACTACGCACCGTAGCCTCGAACCAAAGTGCTAGGCGGTCAAATGCGTCATGAACTGTTGTTGTCATGGTCATGATGTTTTCAAGACGGTGAATCAGTTTTCCATTGATTCCCTGAAGAATATGAGCGTAGCCAAAGCGCTCAAGGACAGTCCAGGTGGCCGCCGCATAATCGGCCTGAAAGAACTGAAGTAAGCATCTCAAAATTTAAGAATTAGCAGTTACTCTCCCTCGAACCTGATTCCAGTAGACCAGCATTCGCTGGCTCCGGAAAGATGTGGCAGCATTGGGTCATTTCCGCACCCGGACCGCCAGCCGCAATGCCCGCGAGGCAAATCCGCCCAAGTTCAGCATTCTCCAAAGCACTGTCAGTGTCAAATTTCTTCGTAACCATACAACGAAAGTTATCCCGTATCAAGGCCTAGAGATACAGATGAGCGACTATGGCCCTATGAATGTTGCCTTTACTCACAGATGCCTTCGCCTCCTTGTGGGTTTGCGGGTCGTTGACTAGTTGACTCTCGGTGAACTCCTTGATGTCATCGAACGATGGACTCTGAGTACTTGATTCTGTCGAGGTCGACCTCCTGGATTTTTGAACTGTAGGAGATTAATTTCAGATCAGAGAACCATAGGGTTCACGTACAAGGTCGGATGAACTGGTTCATGTAGGTCTCTCCGAGCTTCAAGCGATCAGACTGGCCTGTACATGCAATGATGTCGTTCACCACACATCCTTGAGCGGTGCTTGATGGAGCATTGAGGAGGAGGTAGCCAAGAATGCGGACGTAGACAAGCTGTGATTGTGTACATTTGCGTTCCGTTTCGAGACACAATTCGTAGGCGTCGGTGATGGAACGGTGACTCCCAGAGACGGAAAGTAGGGAAGCCAATGGTGGTAGTGCAGTCATGGTTTTCAGCAAAAGACATGATCGACATTCTTTGAGCCCATGACTCGGATGTCAATCTTGTTGCGGATGCGAACTTCAATATCAAGGAGATCAACGACGAAGGTGTTATATGTATAGACTAAAACAAAACTCAATACCACGCCACATTCTGGTATGGAAGGTGAAGGTTGTCTAAGAATCAGATATACTGTTATACAGACATCAAATGTGAGAACTTGGTTCAAATGCAGAGAAAACAATAAACGTAGTGTCCACCATAGGATTAATGAAAAGATAAACGGTGATTAGATAAATGTACAAAATGCAATGTCCCTTCCTTATATAAAATACAAATAGTTTCCGCACGAACAGGCTAAAAGAACAACGAAGAATCGACCTCCCATGTTGATTCAGGCTCCGTCCCATACATATCCAGAGGAGCGAGATAGAAGCTCGGACTGGGAGCAGAATATGGCACGTAGTACGGGGAGTATGTCGTAGAGTCAGCTGCCGGTGTGGAGTATGAATCCCATTGAAAATCGGAAGGGTTGAATGAGAAATCGTAGAGGTCATGCACGGCGGGGAACATGGACTTCGCGGTAGAGGCGGTGGGGTCGTACTGGGTGGAAAAGTACGTGTTTGAGTCGAGATCAGACTCGAGCTTCAACTCGGTGGGGGATGGAGGAGACGAGGAGGAAGGTGACTCCGGATCAGACTCGGACTCGGAGGAGGTCGATGTCTGGGGAGAATACGACAGCTCGGGTTGGCGGAGCTTGACATGGGTGTGCTTCAACCCAGCGTGCTTCCTCTTAAGATGGTGGTTGAGTGAGGACATGCTCCCAGTGACGAACTCGCTGCAGTGTTCGCAATGGATGTCCTTGATCTTCAAGTGTCTACTCAAAACATCAGTTATACAACTCATATCCGAAGATACGAGTAGATACGCACACAGTCTTTATATGGACGTTCAGGTTGCACTTTTGGCGGGAGGAGAACGGGCAGTCTTCGTAAGTGCAGCGGAAGCGCCTATGAAACGGTAAATAAACAGTGAGATGGAAAGGGAGGACTTATACGTACAGCTTAGTCTTGGCGTCGTGTATATCCACATGTCGCTTGAGATCGGCGGGGTGGGAGAATTGGGAAGGGCACCAAGGGCACTTGATGGTCTGAGGGAGAACAAAAGAAACAATTATGTCAGCATGGGTGAGTGGCGCGTGCCGGGTAAGCACTCACAAGGGGATCAAAATCCGAGGCAGAGCAAGTCTTCGTAGTCGATACTCGAGGCATTTGAGTAGGTGAATTTGGGAGGTGAGGATGAGGATGAGGAAGGCAGTTGAGTTCTCAGAGGGAAGATGGTATGAGAACTGATGGCTGCTTCGCCCCGCCTTTATAACCCCCAGAGCCATCCTCGTCGCGCCAATTGGTTTTGAGAATAGCCGTTTAGGGAAGGAAGGCGCACTGGTCTTTGTCGAGTGGCTCAACCAATTCTGAAATTGCCGTGTTAGGAAGGTGATGGCGAAGACAAAGGTCCTAGCTTGCATAATAACCGACTTTGGGTAGTCATACAGTGGTAAATGTCCAGTGGCAACCAAGGCCAAAAGGCGATGACGTGTGATCAATTGATAATGCGAGGTCTGTGAGGCGGTGAGTGCTGCACGCTTTTATTGCAATGTTAGAAGAATCTAGCGGCCATACCGTGTCGAGTACAGAATAGCCGGAGTACCAGAGAAATATTGCTAGACTGTGCAGAAGCCTCGGGCTACTTTGCTCATCGATTTCGCTTTTCATGGCCGTGGAAAGAAGGCAACAGCACTGGCACTTGGTTGATGATCGGGATCAAATATTTACACACATCTTCTACACAGACTGCAAATCAGTCTGCTGTAGATGATTGCTATTTTATTGCTTCTGTATGTAGAGTGTTGCTTGAATCTAGCACTGGAACGATACAAAAGGTGAATCCCCATGTGCACATCATATCTACCCTCATATGGGTGACATATTATCTAAGCTTGAGCCTTTTGAATTAAGTCCACCATGGAGTCGCGTCCACGCTTAAATCGAACCACTCCTTCATGTAGCCGTATCACCTTCTCCCATCCAACCCACCACCGCAGCTTTCTAGCATTCGGCGTACACGACGCCATCGGTTTCCCACTAACGCTCGCTCTGGACGCTTGCCGCATCGTGACTGACAGTGACACAACCAGCGGATTCCTCTCGAGCTCACATGACGCCACCCTCCCTCCACCTAACAGCCCTTTTCTTCTTACCAGGGAACCACTACTTTCATGCAGGCGAATACTCCATCATCCCCGATTTTGACTCATGGACCCCCCCCCCCTAAAGTCCCTCCCTCCACATTGGAGAATCCCAGAGAACGACACCGACCTCCCGCTCGAGACCCTCCCGGCGCGATGCATGCTCATGGCCTCCACCCCCAAAAAACATCGCACGCGAACTACCGGAGCTCGATTCCAGACAATGTAAGTATCCTCACTAACCATAATTTGATTCTTCACACAGCTTACCTTGTTCCTCCTGCACACAGCAAGTGGGTACGTCCTACCTTCCTCCTCCCCCTCTCCCCCCCTCACTGATCCTCAGTTCTCATCCCACCACATCTCAGACAACCTCCAGCCTCCTTATCCCGTTCCAGACGGCACATCCAATACACGACCTCCGAAACGCCGTCACCCACGAAACCGGTATACAAAGCCTCTTCGAGGCGGGTCACTAGTAGCACCAGCTACATGTGTTTCTTCTTCATGAGGGTTTCGTGCACCTCTGTAACTGGAGTATCACCCGATGCCCAAGAGGATCCCGAATTACCTTCTGTTTGCGTGGATGTTGTTTGAGTCGTATGTCATTCGTGAAGACGACGGGGTGATGGGGATGGGGATCAGAATGGAGGCTGCTAACCCATTAAAGCGGAAGCGCGTTGGCGAAGACCTCAGAGGTTTGTTTGTCCGGTGATTCATTCCCAGTGGGATCCAACAACTCCGCAGGCGACTGTGCGGCCCATGCTTTTTCTAATCCTCTCCATATCGGCTAACTTCAATTGTGCAGGCGCCATCCAGAAATCGCAGCTGCCATCGATAGACTGGATTTTCCATATTTCCCTACGAGAAGAGTACAAGGCTAAGCATCCCGAAGTCTGGACAACAGTGGACGATGAGAAAGACACCGCTCCCATCCCAGACCTCGAGGAAAAGATGAGGCCGCTGACGAACAGACAGGTATTCGAGATGGTCATAGGTGCACCCTGCCCCGATTGGGAGGATTGAGTATGTGTGCGTGTCCAATACATTGACAATTAGCACACCCGTTGTAACAGATGAAGCAATTCACTATTTCCTCATAATTACTCCTGTGTCACAACATACCCATCCACATCCTTCCCAATCGCAATCCTCAACCCCGCCCACACACAATCAACAAGCGCCGCCCCATTCGCACACGCAAACACCAACGTTACCGCATAGAAGAAATTCGCGTTCCCCGTTCCCTGTACCAGCCACAGTTGATGGAATAGCGGTAGGAGCAATGCTGCGTGTAGGTGAAGCAGCGATGTCACGATGGGGTGTCGCAAGTCTACAAGGAAGGTCAACGAGGAAGAGACGACGAAGAAATATGGCGTACAAGGATATATCTCGGGAAACACGGATATCATAGACAGGAAGAGACCTGGATCGGATAGCGTAGGGTATGCTTTGAAAATCCCAAGAACGCCAACTAGCAAGAAGGTAGCGAATAGAGGGTCATATCTGTTAACATAGTCAGACGTGTCGAGGTAAGAGATAATCCCTGGACCCACTGGAATTTGATGCAGATAGGCGCAATGTAAATCAACAGATGGACCTGATAGATAGTCGAATTGAGGAAAACTTCACTCCAAGAATCGTTGTTTCAATAACGCACCGAAAAGACCATGAGGAAGAACGGCCGGAAATGATCGAACATTTCAGTGAAGAAGTACCACCACAGGCCGGGGTTTGGTGTGAGGTCGGGAAGTGTGAGTCTAAGAAGGGTTGGAACGAGGGGGAGAGAACATGCAGGCAACAACGTACGTCGCGCCCCAAGTCTGAGGTATCCAGGTCAATCCACCGCATACCAGCGTTGACGCTAGGGTTAGACCAACAAAATATTGGGCTAATTCGGAGAGGAGTCGTGGTATCCTTTTGGTGTAACCCTCGAATGGCTTCGGTGTAGCGAGGCTTGACATCGGTGATGCGACGAGGAGCATCATGAGCGGGGCTATGAGGAGCACCGACGGGAGGGAGAGGTGTATGGCGAGCGCCAGGTTGAGGAGGCATATTGATGCTTGTCCTGTCTGCGTGTCAGCGAGATGCAGAGCTGAGGGACACAGATATATACCTTCGCTTGCAAGTGCGATGGCGAACAGAATGACTGAGTTCTCTATGGATGAGGTGGACAGTGCCAGGCTGGGAAGAAGGATGTAAGGATTTAGGAAGTATCTGAAATACGTGTCAGAGATGAAGGGGATGCTGGGAGAGTGCGGACGCACAGGACGGCTATGAGAGAGTCGCTGGAGGCATTGCTGGGGGCAGTTGAATTTCTCTGCCGTGCTCGTCGTATCCGAATGAGTGACCACGCTGCTGCCATGTCAAAGAATGTCCATAGAAGATGGACGCGCGTTGGGGACGACGGGAGGATGGTGGAGAACCCGGAGAGATACAGCGGGGACTGGGTTTGGTTAGTCGGGGAGATATAAGGATGTGAGTAGGGCGTACATGTCGGAATACACCGCCTGAGTATGGATCTATGCCATGGTTAAAGAGATAGATGCCCTCCCGCACTGGGCCAGTCAGCTCTTTGGCACGGTCTGTGCGACGTGGACATACAATTCAAGTAGGACGTGAGGGGCGACGACAGCTGGTGGTCGTGTATGAGATGCTCGTTAATGCTTGTCGTCGTCGAGAGCAGCAGGCGCGACGCGACGAGGACGGCAAAGACGAGGGGCAGCGATGGTGAAAAGGTCATGAAATGCACATGGCATTTGCCGAACGGAACAGAATCGAATTGATCGACAAAATTTCAGTGCTTAATTTGTGCGCTCGATAACGATGGGAGAGTTCCACCATCGCCCGACGCTGAAGCAGGTGCGTGGCGCAATTAGCTGCGACGATCTCTGGCTGACTGTTTATTGTAGCAAAATAAAACATTCAAATCGAAACATGCAACAAAGTCATCTCTGCGCGATGCAGCAAAAGGTATGGTTAGATCTACAAGTAAACAATTGTTTAATGGACGATCGCAGGCCGCGTCGCTCGACAGTCGCCAAAGGCATCATCAACCGCCGCATCGGCCCAGGCGCGCCTAAACCGCAAGAACAACGCCAAACAACAACAGCTCAAAAAGCGCACCGCCCTCGTCTCCGCCACGCGCCTCTTCCACGGCGTCGACGGTGCCCCCCGCATCGTCGCCGTCATCCCGCTCTCCCCGGACCTCACCCCCGACGCCATCGTCGCATCCCTCGCATCCGCCCTCGACGTCCCCCACACCCCCTCCCCACTCTGGAAACTAAAAGCAGAGCGCTTTAAAACATCCCTTCAATTCATAAGTGTTCCGTACAGACAAATGTACACCGCGCTAGATGCATGTAAAGTCGCAGACTACGTCGTCTTCGCATTATCCAGCACCGTCCAAGTCGACGTCTGGGGAGACACCCTTCTGCGCACCCTCCAGGCGCAGGGCCTCCCAGACGTAGTCACCGTCGTCGCACCCAACGACGCTCTCGATCCCAAATCCCGCACAGCCACACTCAAGTCCCTGCTCTCCTTCATCCAATACTTCGTCCCCACACAACTCCGTGTGTTCGACTTGCACGCAAGCTCAGACCGCCTCAACGCCGTTCGGACCGTCGCAGAAGGTAAACCCGCCGATGTCCGGTGGCGTGAAGGTCGCTCCTGGATTCTCGCAGAGAGTTCGGAATGGCAGGACGGCACGTTGGCGGTGACTGGTGTCGTTCGGGGCGCACCCATGTCTCCCAATAGACTCATACACATTCCGAACGTTGGTGACTTTCAAGTAGCCAAAGTGAATATTATTTTCTTCCCTATTATTGGTCTTTTGCTCATTTGCTTTTATAGATACTTACCGCACCACTACCCCGAAACAGTAGAGGTGCCATGGACATCGAACCCACCCTCGTAGCAGAACCAGACTCGTCCTCGGCCGACTCACTCGTATCAGAGAACGAGCCAGATGATATGGCAAACG
Source organism: Flammulina velutipes (assembly GCA_011800155.1). Lineage (NCBI taxonomy): Eukaryota > Fungi > Basidiomycota > Agaricomycetes > Agaricales > Physalacriaceae > Flammulina > Flammulina velutipes. The sequence goes on along the minus strand of CM022370.1, from coordinate 2,971,704 downwards.
AACAGACATGGCCAACGGAAGATGAAATGAATGACTTTTCCGGTGACAGGGAAGACCTCCCCGATGCACCATCTGGGACGACACCCAAAATCGTCAAGCGCATACCAAAAGGCACGAGCGAGTACCAAGCTGCCTGGATCGTAGACGAAAGCGACGAAGACGATGCCAACGACGAGGACCGAGACGCCAGTGATCACGGTATGGAGGAAGAGGAAGAAGAAGAAGAAATGGTAGACATGCCCATGGAAGAAGACACCGAAATGGACATCGAAAGCCGACAAGGCGTCGCTTTCCAAGACCTCGACAACGAAGAAGAATCTAAACAGTAAGTTCTCCCCCCCTCCCTCTTCCCTTCCCTTCCCTTATTCAAACCAACACCTCCCAGACTCGCATCATGGCGCAGCAGACAACGAGAAGAAGAAAACGACCTCAGCTTCCCAGACGAGATGGACACGCCGGACGACATCGCCGCCCGCACGCGCTTCCAGCGATTCCGCGGTTTACGCTCCTTCCGCACCAGCCCTTGGGACCCCTTCGAGAACCTCCCCCGGGATTATGCGCGTATTTTCCAGTTTGAGGACTACAAGCGCACGGAGCGGAACGTCCGGCGGCGAGCGGACGAGGAAGTTGCCGTCGCACAGGTTAGTCTCCTTCCCATCGCATCGTTGAACCCACTCACTGAAAATCCCTTTAGCCCGGACTGCGGGTAACGGTATACATCAAGGACGTACCCCAAGACGCTACACCCACCGCTCCCCTCGTTCTATTCTCCCTTCTGCAGCATGAGCACAAAGTCTCGGTCCTCCACTTTACTGTTCAGCGGAACACGGAGTATGATGGGAGTGTGCGGTCCAAGGTTGGATTTCTTTTTTAGTGTGGCGCGGTTTTTACTGATCTTCTTTCTTAGGACCCGTTGATATTGTGTGTGGGCCCACGCCGGCTGCGCGTCAACCCTATCTACAGCCAACACACCCGCGGGGGCGGGAAAGGCCCCAACAACGTGCACAAATCCGAGCGGTACCTCCGGCACGGCGTCACTTCCGTGGCCACCATCTACGGGCCCGTCATCTTTGGGAAACAGCCATGCGTCATGCTTCGAGAGACCGCGGATGAACAAGGTACCCATTCCGCTCCGATTTCCGATTTCTGTTTTATGTTTCTTACGATTGGCCAGCCCCGCATCTGGTCGCGACAGGATCGTTCCTCAATCCAGACACGACCCGCATCATCGCGAAGCGCGTAATCCTCACCGGACATCCCTTCAAAGTCCACAAGAAGACCGCGAGCGTGCGATACATGTTCTTTAACCCTGGTATGTCTTTCTCTCTCCTCCTTCTCTCTGGATCTGATTCTGATCGTTTCCCAGAGGACATCCAGTACTTCAAACCCATCCAGCTCCACACTAAACTGGGACGGACGGGCCATATTAAGGAATCTCTTGGGACACATGGGTATTTCAAGGCTCATTTCGACGGACCCATTAATCAGATGGATACGGTGTGTATGTCGCTATACAAACGTGTCTATCCCAGGTGGGCGGGGATGTGGAAGGCGGGGACGGGGAGCACGGCGAGCGAGAAGGACGCGATGGCCATTGAGCAGTAGTATGTAAGTACACTCGAATAAAATGCGCAAGTGTGTCTTCAGGGACGACAGGGGCGGTGCACATCGGATTTCGACGCGATACGACGACGAGAAAAAAAACCATTGAATCCAGTACAAATACAAAAGTGGTAAAAGCCCAACATATCTAGAAGAATACTTGAAAGGACGGAGAGGGTCGTCGTACGATTAGATGCCTCGGCGTGGTGTAATGCGTTCTATAATACAATGCGGTCTGGCGAGGCGTCAGCGGGATTCACCAGTGTGGCGGACGATGGGACAACTCACAATAAATAAAAGATCCCGGAGCGAGGAAAGAGAGCGGTTTTTTCTTAGGTATGACGAGGTGAGTGACGCGGGGACGCGATGATGTCTGGTGATGATTTAAACTTGACTGGACACAGATGATGAGCACGGGCGCGGGATTAAAGGGGAGATATGGACGTACGGATGCTCTCTATGCGGCGTGATATGCTCGGCGGAACCTTCGCGGCTGCGAATTCGTCCTTGCTCACGGTCAAATGCGCCTGTGAGAACTGGCGGAGGGTGTACGCAGCGAGCTCCTGCGAATACTGAAGCCTGTCTGCTTCAGTCGACGAAGAGCCTTGGTATGTAGTCATTTTTTGGGCGGAGTGACGGGGAAAAGTGAAGGAGTCGTCAGGCCGAGAATGTTGCTTTTATACGAACTTTGTTTGGTGCCGCTATTTCAGGCGCCACTTTTACAGGTGTGATCATGACGTCAGTGATCGGGACTCCTCAATTAAGAACCCCCGACCTCAATCCTGGGCTCCGGACCAATAATGATATGATATGATTGAAATCGCTACCGTCTCCGTAGCCGTCTACTCCAGTCAATAAATCGATGTACAATGTCCAACGTCCATGTCCACGCTTCCTCCAGCAGCCCGTCCAGCCCGCCACGCTCGTCAAACGAAGGTACGTGGTCCAGCTTCTCCGTCGCAATAAACCGCAGAACGTCCTTGACCGTCACCAGCCCAGCCAACATTCCATGGTCCTCCACCAGAATAACACGCGGCCTGAAATCTAGAATGAGTACTCCATATCAGGTATGTCCAACATCACACATACCCCATCCGTTTAAACAGCTGCATCACAATCTCCAAAGGAAGCTGTGGTGATACCGTCATCGGCGTCTGTGGAGGATCAACAACACACTCCCTCCAGCTCAACGAAAAAGACCCACGTGGTTCACCCAAGGCCAGAACTTCAGCCCCTCCGTAGCAGACGCAGCCTCAAATACACCATCATTCATCACATCCTCCTCCATCCCCATAGGCGCATTCAGGTTCTCTCGCTCCCGTTCGTTCGACGTAAAATGACACGGCGTCTCGACGTCAACGTCTCGCACTTTTCGGAATCGATCTACGTTGCTGAGATTCAGACCGCGTACCCAACATATCGGGAAATGACGCGCACCGAGAGCAAACAGTAATTCCGTCCGGCCCATGTACCCAACCAACGTTCTGAATCCATCGGCGGACACGATGGGGAATCCCTTCACGTCGCTGGCAAATAGCACAGTTTCTACTCAAAGTCAGCTCGAGTCTACGACAAACTATGAGTCATCCGTGGGGCGTCTTACCAATATCTTTGACGCGCATTCCAGACTCGGTCAGGACGTGGAGCTCATTTCGCATTACCGCAGACACTGAACAATGCATTAGCAAAAGAAAAAGCATGGGAACAACCGCACCATCCACGTTATACGCGTGATCTTCCTTTTCCAGAAACGGGAAACCGTTGAATCGTATCATCTCATCTGCAATCCCAACCACGCCCAACATATCTCCAACAGCCTTCGTCACCAACAGAACAATCTACAAAGCGTCAGTGGAAAATGGGCATGACGAAGAATTATTACCATTGTTGGGAGAATATACGTCAACGCCCCAGTTAGCTCAAACATGATGACCACCACCGAGACAGTTATGCGCATGACGCCGCTGTGAAATTATGAGGCTTTCATTTCATTCACATAACCCACTCCTCACCTCAACGCAGCTGCAGCACCAAGGAAGGCGTACGTCCCAGGCGTGATACACGGCACATTCGGGTCGCAGAACGCAAAGATGCCTGACTGAGGATAGGCGCTAAACGGGAAATAAACGTCATGCAAGATGCAGGCTGTCATGGCACGACGCACCGATACATAGCTCGCACACAGATCCCCACCGTGCGACCAAACGTCGCGCCGATAGCCATAGACGGAACAAATATCCCAGCGGGGACTTTACACCCATACGAAATGATAACAAGCACAGTTCGTATAATTGTAGCTAGTATCAACGAATTGGCGAGTCGCCATTGCGTCGCTGTCCTATCCCACCATTTGAGAACAACATTCATTATTATTGATGTCAGATAGTACGCACTGGCATATGTTGTCTACGTCCCCTTCACATTCACGAAAGAGAATCGCCATGCTCTCAGTCATATCTATCCTCAAGAACCGATTGGGGTACCCAATAATGGCGGTTATTATCGCTAACGTGACAGCTTCTGCAACCCCGTGGTTGGCCAAGTGTTTGCGACGGAAAGCGGCGACTTGCAGATTGAACTTGACCACAATGGCTCCATACAGCCCCTTGGGATATCCGTCAGAAAGACTTGTGGGAGGTGAATTCTTATCTCACCCCAAATACGCCGAGGATGACGAAGAAGATGATTTCGAAGAAATGCCAGTCGCGGTCATAGGTGACCTGGAACAGGACGAGTTTGCCGGTACGAAACGGGTTCATAGCCTAAAGGCTCGTTGAAGGGGCGACCTTATTATGAGGGAGGGGTACGAACCGAGAGCGTCACAGTAGCCACAAGGGCACAAAAGAAGCTGCGCCACATTGTCCGAATGCTAAAGGCGTGGCTCATCTCCTGAAAAAAAGCTTAGTGAGTCACGCCGAAGTAAAGAAATTGTTGACTGACTTCGATTGAGAACAACACGCCGCCAATAGGGGAACCGAAAGCAACTGCGACACCTGCCGCACTTGCTGCAGTGACAATTTCGCGCATCTTCCCTAAAGGTGAGAATTAGCGGCGGTATAGATAGATACATTGTCCGTGACTCACCTTCGCTTTTAGAGAAGCGTTTGAAAAGGCCTGCTACAGTATACCCAATACAACACGCAACGTGAACCGACGGGCCTTCCTTTCCTACTGAAAGACCGGAGGCAATGACCAAAGGCTTCGGGAAGTGTCAGAGAGCCTAGCAGAGATGTCCTAAGAGACAAACCAGGGTTATACTCTTGATGAAGAATGTCGTGAATCCCAAAAATCCCTGCATGATGAACCCGGCCAAAATACATTTTATTTCTGATATTCCGGAGCCGGCTGCGTACTTTGCGAGGGAGCGCACGAGGTGGGCGGCTGTGAATGAGAACATGGCCTGCGAGCAGTGAGTGTCAAAGTGGTAAGAGAGGGCGCGACGCACAGCGAATATGATGTAGACGAAGCCTCTAGCTGGGCCAACGGTGCTCCATGGATGCCACGACTCGCAGATATCTGTATCGTCCGTTTCAATCTCCCAACAACAGAAATGCTTGTTCAACCACCATCCGTCTGAGCAATATCCCATCTTGAGGTCGGAGAGCCATTCGGAGACGATGGAGATGATAGCGGCGTTGAAGCCGATGCAAATGCCTATCATCTTTGGTTAAAGCAGCACAGATAAAGATGAAAAGGAGACGCACCGACGAGACTGACAACGAACCAGTTCTGGCCAGATTTTACTGCTCTTGTGAATTGTGCCCAGAGCCATGAAGCATCTCTTGGGCCTCTGCCTTTCAGCTGCTCATCGCGCGTATTTCGCAGTCGTCTGTCGCGTTCGAGGATTGAATCCTGGATCCAGTCTGCGTTGCTTTAGGTACGGCGCGTATTTATTGGGCGACTCGATGCCAACCTATCGTTGTAAAGTCCTGATATCGTCTTTGAAATGTTCAGAGAGCGCGCAGAGAGAGCAATGAAGAACGCACCTAATCTGCTCAAGCTCTTCGTCGTGGTCCATAAGAAAGAGACGTCCGGCGTTTGCCGTTACTTCGCTCATCTCTTCAATTCTCTTGAAGGATCCCGGCATATACAATAATAGGTCGGATACAGAAAGCGTGTTTTAGAGCGACTTCTGTCTATGAAAGTCGATGAAATACGAGTTTGACCTCGGGGCTGGTGTTTTTGGGCGAAAAATGTACTACTTTTATATCGGACGACACTTGTTTTTATCTGTGTCAATGTTTGTGTGGTATCTTGCATTGGACCTTGGTCTCGACCACCATAGAGAGGGTTATGGTGTAATGGCCGTAAAGGGCCCAAAAAGCTAGTGCGCCACCCCGGAATGATGACTTCGGCAGCAGAAAGATGTACAATTTATATTGAGGACATGGCCCCGTCATGGTTTTTGACAGGGAAGTGGTTATTTAATGAGTGTGGCCTCAATGAGTATCGGAAAGCTTTGGAGTTTGCTGGTGAATGTAATGTACTGTGAATTTCAAAGGAAACGGTAGAGAAATGGTCGCTCAAAATGCGATCAAGGTGATCAAGAATGGATGAATTATCCATTCAGCTCAGTCCCTCGGGAACGACCTCCCGTAAAATTCACCGACTCTCATATCTCGTTGGTTGGATGTATCGGAAGGTAACGCACTAGTTAAATTAGCACCTACAGCATGAGCGAACTAACAGGAACTAACCAGAAGGTCCGAACGCAATTTGGTCACACGGTCACACTTGCGCCTTTGACCTCTCTCCAGCGTATGCATAGCTTTATCCCCTCGACTTTGCTCGTGATACATTTCAAGGCATGCAAACTGTCGTCAGCGAGAGTCGGTGAATTTTGCGACGAGTCGTTCCCGAGCAATCGAGCTTATTGAGTGATTCATCAATTCTTGTCAATTCTTGATCGCTTTGGCCGCATTTTGAGTGACCATTTCTCTTCCGTTTTCTTAGATATCCACACTTGTTATAGAGCAGGTACAGTATATTACATTCACCAACAAACTCCAAAGCTTTGCGATACTCATTGAGGCCACACTCATTAAATAACCACTTCCCTGTCAAAAACCATGACGGCCACGTTACCGGCGGCTCTTTTGTGTACGAGTTTAGCCTCGGACCCTTTAAAATGGCCGAAAATGTCCTACTAAATATCGGACATCGAGGTCAAATCGAGGTCAAATATTGTCGAAAATACACTACCTTTGTATCGGACCTGGGTCCTTGTCTTGAGCGCTCAGCACGAAGCTATGAATCAATTCATCCTTTCCTTATTCCAGTCATGACCTCCAACGCTGCTGCCCGCGTCGTTCACGTCTGCAACGCTGCATTCTTTGGCATCGGCGCCTACCTTTACCTCCTCGAATTCGGCATCCACTTCTCCCTCGTTCCTCCTCGTTTCGAGCAGTCAGTCTCCGCACAAATCACCGTCCTCGCAGAATATGCAGCCGCTATGGGATACGTCGCGCTCTTATACTGGGCATTGCCCTTCTTCGTCGCGCCCTTCTTCATGCCATGTCCAGAATGTACGCACGAGGACGATCCGGAGGAACTCGAAACCCCATCGTGCATCGACGCGCCCATCTACTGCGCGTCGCTCATCCTCAACGACGCGCTGCTCAACCGCGCGGATGGCTCACGTCTCGTCGAGGGCGCAATTGATAGGATCAAGGTCTTGGGCACGTCCGGGTTGATCATCTTCTTGCAGCAGGTTTGTATATTTGCCGTGATCATGTTCGTCGTGCGTTTTGTCTCTGCTTGCAAGGCGACGAGGTGCACAGTCTCAGATGTGGAGAGCGGATGTTCAGAGAAAGGAGAGAAACAGTCGATGAACGCTTGAACAATGTGAGTACAGGTTTTCAAGAATGACGGCTGGCTCACTCGTCTCTTCTCCAGCATGATCCTTGTAACGTTCTACATAGCTCTTCTATCATCGCCAGAGAATCCAATATGTAATACTTGCACCGAATTGCTCGGCCCCGAGCATTTGATGATACTTAACGATGATTGTCTACCGACGCTCACTATGTACGGCTCACTGGATTGTCAGCTTCTATGTGCATAGTCGTGCCAAGTGTATCTTCGTACTTGAGTGACCGAAAAACGAATCAAGTGATTGGATTGCGCCACAGTTAGCAATGCCATATATAGTCAAGTACGCTGTAACAAATTATCTCCATCCGGAGCCTTTCAAGGGTCGCTCGCTGCATCTGCGTCCGGTTTTGTGTCAATATAGCTAACAAGTGAAAGGTCTATAAAAAGCAGCGCAATCAAGAGTCGGCCCCGTATACGTGGATTGACATACCAAGCGGCTCAATGTCAAGAGTTTCTGACGAAGGGTTAGGGATCCAGACGTAGGTACAAGCCAGTTCCTCAAACACGACACAGAGATTGTCTCTCATCTTCTTAAGAGCATCAAGTGGGACTCCCCGTGGCGGACTCCAAGGGAAGAAAGTCGTATGCGTGCCCGGAAGTACGAAGTCGATGTCGTGGTCGTCTTTTAGAATCTCCGCGAGCATTGCACAAGATCGGCAACATTTCTTGTTGAGTGCTATGGGTATGTTTCTTGACTCCTGTATACATAGATTAGCAGATAATGAGAGCAGGTTAGAGGGAACATACAGAGAATAGTAGCTTTATTTCCTCACTGCCGAAAGATTCGTCGCCACCCGAGACCGAGCTACATGCAAGTCCCATTACCGTTGCCTCTAAATGTACCGCAGCAAGAGCTGCCTCCCGAGAGACGAAACGTAACTTCTCACCATCTAGCTTGTCGTTCAAGAAGATCAAAGCACTCCCATACCTGTAATCCGTAGTTTCCTTCGCTTTGAAATAGGCGGAACACCTTTCTCTGAACGAAATCAACTCTTCCTCCTCTAGATTACCAGTGGGCCCAGAGGGGAAAGCTTGAGTGTCGACATGGTAAACGTCGAAAGGAAGAGCGGGGTATTTTATCGCGTTCCGCGCCACTGCAGCCCCAGCATCGTACCAAGCTGTAATCTTTCGGAAATATCTCAACATATGAGCGGTGCCTCCTTCAATTTCATAGGGATCGCCTCCATCGAATGCTACAGAAGGGCATCATTTGGGCCTACGCAATTGTTTGTAAACATTCATACCGTCATCTTCGAATAGAGTGTCTTGTGATATCGCTTCTTCTTCTTCTGGCTAATTGGTGACCGGATGACGGCCAAACTGGGAAGACGTACCAGCGCTATTCAATGGCGTAGATGAAGACTCGTCTGTGGATACGTTTGCCGTTCCGGGTCCTACAGACAATAAGCTACGAATACAGGCAGAAAGATGTGAAGATACGAGATAAACATACCATTCTTAGTGTTTACCGCTCTTCTGAAAGTAGATTGCAAGAGTTTGTCCAATTCCTGGGGGGCGAGGATAGCCGCTATGAGTAGTTTTGTTCCGATGAGCATGCTGAACAAGCCAATCGTCCTCAGCAGGGAAGCCCCTTCTTCAAAGGACAGTACATCCTCATGTATGTCTTTCCCGCCTTTCAATACGAGGCGCTCGATTTCACTGTACGTCGTATCAATGAGATTCACCCATTTTCCTACGTTCTCGGAATCGACATGGTACTTCCCCGAATTTGTCTCATCGCGGTTGAGTCCAAGGCGCTGTAGATCGGCTATTTCTTTCGGGCATTTCAACGCGAAGGATGCGCTCGTTACGTCGATTGGATTTGTCCTTTCCCGGTAGTAGCGAGCCACGATATGGAAGGGTCCCTCGCTCCAGAGACGAATGGCGTTGCGCACACGAGTGGAGAGCTCTGGAAGAGCACAACGAAGGGTGAAGAGGGTCATTTTGGCAGGAAGGTTCGAGTTGTCTTTGCCGCCTGTGGAAGAGATAAAGCTCAGAGCGTCGACAACGTTCTGTAGATGTTCGGCAAAAGAGGTGGGTATTCTGGAACTTGGCAGTTAGGCCGGTGTATGATAGTGGCATTAGAAGTGTACTTCAACTTCCATGTCTCCAAAAGCACTGGGCGGGCCGACGACCATGAATTTCATAAATTATTTCATCTGCAGATGCTGTGAAATTCAATAGAAGTATTGTGAGATTCACTGGAAAGAGAATGAAGTTCAAACAAGAACCAAGATGTCTGTTCATATACTTTTTTGCACAATTCACCATCTTTTTTCACCGAAATGCGCATGAACAAGAACCGGGAGCCAGCAGCATCACCCGAAGATCAGTGTTTTTCATGCTCCAAGTACAGTGATTTTCACTCGTCAAAGCAGGTCAAACTTCACTATATCATTGAATGAAATACCCTATCCAGAACTACTGCTAAATGACAACGAGTCGCCCGCGCGGACGGCGTGAAAGTGAACGGCGACGTGATGACGCGGCGGGATGGTTGCTCCAGTGCACATTCTCCCTTCTGTCTCTCTGTGTGCCCGCACATATCATGCCATGGGTGTCAGGTTGTGGGGATGGCTAGTTAAATGGTAAACGAAGAGGTCAGATTGAGGAGTTGAACGACGCACCCGTATATGTTGCCATGCCGTGCTGTGCTTATGGACAGGTATGACATCGTGCCACCGTGGTGAGGGCCCGCATTCAGTACGCAATTGCGCGATCTCGGCTGTAAAGTTTGAGTGAAGAATATTCAATACATACATCGTAGGCAGTCAACACCGTTACGAGAAGCTGGGGAACGAGTTTCCTAGCGTTGCCGGTGTCGCCATTTGCCCACGTCGAATCTAAGATTCTCCATTCAGTTAGTATTGTTCGTAGATGGAGATGATAGTGCACCTCTTTTTCCGGTACCCATCCTCGTGCCGTTCTCTACGTCCGTCCTGTCGTTGTCCAGTGCTAACTTCGTCTCTACGTCCGACATCGCGAGAGGTCTGTATGTAGAATTGCAGTTATTGTTCGTCGTCTCGTTGAGGGATGGAGTCCGGGCGATGAAAAGGATGATGTCGTGGAAGCGACATGATGGTTCATAAGGAAGGAGCAACGCGTGGGACTTGGTAAATTTGTGGTTTGAGTTATGATGTCATCGGCTCCACCTCTCTTCGACGCTTCACGATGCCGGACAACAGCGCGGCACCCAGGCGGCGTACACTATGTTTTGCAGGAATGGGTATGGACTTCTGGCTCTAAACGTCAAGGATGGATAGTATATCGACGTCACATACCACTGTTCCCTTTCATCAGAAAATCAATGATATTCACTGCATTTTCCTTGAACTGTATTGGGTGTTTGCTTGACAAGATTATCAATGAAATCGAGTTTTCATTGTCTGGTATATGAATTGAATATTCACTGATTAGGTGCATGAATCGTGAAGTTCACGTTGCGAGATCATGAAATTCACGTACTTCGGCCCGTCCAGTGAAGAGCTTTGCCACGAGGAATAGACGGCGTAATCCGAGTCTTTGCACACGTCCCATCATCAAGTTGGACGTATGTGACCCCAGCATTGCGAGTGAAGACAATGGAGACGATCTTGTCAGCGCCCACATGACCACTAACTGCGTTGACAATAGGCCCATGCCTTCCTGTCGTGACGAGCGTCGAGATATGCTGGAAGAATTGGAGCTCTGAGTTACTGGGAGCCGACTGGACCTTTCCTGCACGACAATTTTTGAGAACAGTGGTAAGGAACGAGATCTCCTGGGAGACTTTATGCCAATCATCGTCGCCGGAGAGTATGCAAGGAAAAGATGAGGGAGTCGACATGGTTGTGTCTGAACAAGCTATAAATGACGGCCGATCGCGAAAGAATAAACCTCCTGAGTCCTGGATGATTGTCCAATGTCGTACCGCTTTCCGACACGTGCTACATGCGCCGAAGCATCTGATAATAATAAGATTCTCCTTCAATCGGTCTGTATTTCCCTGGCTTGAAATCTGGTGCAGACAGGCATGCATGACTCGAACTGGAGTGTCCCTTATCTATCCTGTTGGTACCATAATATTTCAACGTTCAACTGCTTCAATCCACCCCACTCAAAAGTATTCCAGGAACATCTTCTTCAAAAAACGAAACGATCGAGATGGTTGCGCCACCTGCCTGCCATATATGGTCAAGTTCGCTTTTTAAATTTATCGCAAACCACATGAGATCAAACTATTCTCCTACATTTGTTTGTATGGGCACTAACTTCTAATTTAGCTTAGCATAATCTTGCATTCGGCCATCTCCAGATTTTCGTCCTTCTAGCTTGCATACACCACGTCGCGGTCGACGTAGATCATCAGCCTGAGCAAACCTCGGGATCATATCGATATCGTATAGGCGCTGGACGGCGGTTCGGGACCGCCATCTGGCAGGTCAGTTAATTTCGCATCCTTGACCTCGCACACCGAAGCATCGGGGCGGAACTAAGTAGTGTAAATCATTCGTACTACGTGCTCCTACGATTTTGTGGTTAAGAAAGAATATGTACAGATGAATAGGTGGGTACTGTTTAAAGAGACACATATGTAAGCCTATGTATGATTAAAAAAGCGAGTAAGTTCGAAAGTGTTCAGCCAAGAACCAAGAACAAGAGGTAGAGAATTTACGCGTTGGGCGCGGGGCTAGTGCTCGTGTCGTCGCATCCGTTATCCCGGTGTCGTTTCAACGAGTCTGGTCTGTATGTGATGAGTCTCCACCTCCATCATCAACATCAATCAAAGCGCGCTTACCGACTGAAATCCTTGCGACAATTCGGACACACCGGCCTGGCCTGCGCGTCGAGGTGCTGCCCGACGTGGTGGCGCTTGCGGTCGTGCGAGCGGGAGAACGACTTGGAGCAGTAGTTGCACGCGTAGCGCTCCGTGGCGGGTTCGGAGCTGGCTTGGCGGTGTGAGCCCGAGCGGGGACGGGTGATGCCTGGGGAGGAGGAGGAGGAGGGCGCGCGGGTGTGACGGGGATGACGCGAAGCGTGCGGGCTCGGAGATATTGGGTAGGAAGCGTACTGTGATTGTGATTGGGCTTGGGCCTGTTGAGCCAAGTCGGACGGAGTTGGTATGAAGTTGGTTGGTGGCATGGACTGCGAGGCGTAGGCGTTGGATTGGGCGTATTCGGGGGCAGAGCCAGCGTACCCCATGACGGGAGAGAGTGGCGGGTAGGATGGATCACGGTGATGGCTGTGGCCGTGGCTTGGGTAGCGGGATGGCGGCATCTGCATGTATTGGCCTTGTGTATCTGCCCTCCCTCGTCAGAGTAAGTGTGAGGGCTAAATGGATTGGACGCACTGAGGCTCGGAGGCATTGGTGACGATGGGTATTGCTCTAGAGGAACACTCCCGCCTTGTTGGCCTTGGCTACTGTAGGTGTAGTACGATTGACTCTGGCCAGCCTCCGGGTAGGTGGCATACCTGGCATCAGAGGTAGACTGTGTGCGGCTATGACTATGATTGTACATCGCGATTGTGGCGGAGGCGGAGGCAGTGAAGATGGGCTCCGGCTCGACGTCGATATTTAATAGGCCGGACAGTGAGTGGTGCCCTTTTGGGGATCTATCTCGCTGTCGAATTAAAGTTACCAATCATTGCCTGATAGTCATGGTACCGAAAGACGGAGGACGGCGGTACATATTTCGGGTTATGCAAATCCATGCACGGCAGAATTTAAAGCTTACGGAATCCCCAAGACAAGACAGGACACGACGTCCTAAATGAAAATAACAAAACAGTAAAGTGAACGAGATGCATCCTGGGCTTCGTGAGAATAAACGTATAAGGTCAAATAGTTGGCACACTACCCAGCGTCTCGTTGGTATTTCCACCCCATATGGTTCATTGCGAACTACTTCGGAACGAGGTGTCCTGTCCTGTACCTTGGCATTTCGTGCAGGTCCCGAATGGTCAGCTCAATTCCGAAATAGCTGGGACCCGCAAAGCCTCACTGACAAACTTGCCTGCGACAAAGACGTTGGATACAAGGCACCGAAGAACAGAGCGAGAGGTGTTCCCAAGATAGACATATGATGGCTGGGAGTTGCCGTCATCTTGTATACGCCGATCCGGAAGAATTGAGCATGTCACTGTTCTCTATTGGGGGTTGAAAGGTGCTCCGTAACATATATGTAGGACTCACGCATAATATGCATTTCGGGTGGAAGATCCAGCCCGGACCGAGCCACCAATACTATCCTGTTCGGATGGAAGGACGAAATATAATGAGAATGGTATGTCTGGCGCCAGCGAAAGCGATACAGACACTCTATGAAATGATGGACTGGACAGACAAGGGCGACAGGATCGCGATCAACACAAGTACCATGAACATCGTGGCAGCTATAACACCAAGACAGAACAACGTCAATCCAAGTTAATTTGCTGCACTGTAAGTTTTATACAAGCAGACATCCGATCTGATAAGTTACATCTTGGAGTGACACAACTCTCTTCTTACTTTATAAGAAATACTCCGGTAACTGGAAAGACGCGTTAGGACCGAAGAAGGGGTTAGGGCGAGAATGCGAAGCGTACCTTTCCTCCCGCATTCTGTGCAGGCTGCTGGCCTGGCCCGTCCCTCTCGTTCTCTGGCGCTGCCTCGAAAACATTAAAATACATCGACCCATTGGGTCCAACTTCCAGTATACTCGCAGAGTTTCCACAACGGTAGCAGTAGTTCGGTGCTGACCATACGGTGGAAAGGTGTTTATCGAAGAGAGACGCGTAGCCCTCCATGCAGAGTTGATGCGCGCGAAGGATGTGTGACATTTTGTTTATTTCGAGGAACTTGTGGACTACGCCCGAGCCGAATGTGTAGCCTGCTCCCCTGGAGATGATGTGAACGGGGAGCGGGAACGAGCAAGGTGGATGGAAACGCACCGTGGGGAGATGGCAAAGTCTTCCTTCTCGGGATCAGGATCGGACCATACTAGGTCGGCCATAGGACCGTCGTGGGGTATCTCTGAGGTGAGTTAGCAAGGAGGATACGTCGGCTTGATGCACGCTCACCTCTAAACCGGTCGAGCACTTTGATCTGGTCTATTGAATGTATGGACGGGGATAATCCTGTAACGGCGTTCGGGATGGATGCATACGAGTCATGCAGGCTACGCACCACCGTGCACGCAGAATATACGGTCGTCTATAACGACGGAAAGAGTCAAATAGTCAAACATGTCGGTAAAGTACGTCCAGACGTGGGAGGAGCCGTATTTGCGGACGCATTCGGTGTAGAAGCCGTACGTCTAGAGGTGATATTGAGAGACGGGCGAGTGTACGAGGGCCGACTGACTTGGGTAACAGCTCTTGACTCGTGGTTCCCTCTGATTAGCTGTACTCTGTCCGGATAGCGCAGTTTGAGGCAGGTAAGGAGGGAGATGGTCTCTACGCTGAAGAGGCCGCGATCAACGTAATCACCTAAGACGAGTTAGAAGGACGCGTCCAGTTGAGTAAAGTAAAGGTAGACGCACCGAGAAACAGGTAATTCGTGTTGGGTGCATAACCACCTATCCGGAATATCTCGACGAGATCGTAGAATTGTCTGGTTTCAAGGGGAGTCAGAATGAATGATTGAGAGCTGGCTGGCTGGCTGACCCGTGAATGTCGCCGACGACAGTGACTGGCGCGCTGACATGGACGACATTGGATTCCCGCATGAGAACTTCCTTTGTTTTCTCGCATATTTCTCGCAGAAGAGCCTCGTGAAGCAGTTGTTTCCGTAAAAGCTGTTCGATACACGCGTCCAAGTCGAAAGGCGCCATTTCCGAGTCGAGTCCCAGTCCATCTTTTGCTTTCGGACATCAAGCCAAACGATGATGCCAAATGCTGTTTGACCCTAATTGGCAACACCCTTCTCGTTTACTATCTACTTTGCTATTCGGTCTACTGTAACCCAGTCATGCGAGCTACTAGCCGCTCACTAACGACATGAACACCCGGACAATACGCCATCCCTCCTGTGATCGCAACAACCACCGACGCGTCCATAACCGTACCGCAATGGCCAAGAGCCCCATCCACAACACCTTCTTAACAGCCCCACCCCACCTCACCCAGAACAATATCGATAGAGTTTTCACCAAATCGCGTTTCCGACGGCGACCGTGATGCAGCGACGCCGAGGTGCCCAACACAGCAGCAGGGTATCCGTAAAACGGGTTCAGTGCGGATGTTGCTGAGAGAGAGATTGACGAGGATAAGATATCGGGTACAGAGATGGCTGGAGACGGTATGCGTAAGGGCGTATGATACTCCGGGGTGCTAGCAGACGCTCCTTGAAGGGGATCTTCCAGTACCGACAAGGGAGCCAACGTGCCTCCGTAGTCTACAACGTCACTTGGTAAAAATTCGATTCATTTTGACTCATTGCGTACCTTGCGGAAGTGAGGAAGGCGAAAAATACTCGAGCAGATCGGGCTGTGTGGGGAATACGATGCGAGACAGGGCACTCGCGGGCAATACGCGTCTGCGAGAGAAAAATGTCAGTCAGTCAGTCAGTCAAACCAATCATTAATTCTATTCAACTTACTTCAGGATACTCCACAATCCAGAATGTGTCCAGGAATAATTTAGCATGAAGACTGCATAAACGGATGAGCGCTTGGTCGGGCGCGAGGGGATCTTGAGACCCACCTGCTGACAGCAAGCCCGGAAAGCGAGGAATGACATCCGTCAGAGCCCACGAAACGAGGTCAAAACTCTATAGAATAGATTCAATGGTCCTGGTCCTGGTAATGTAATAGTATCCGTTAGACTCACAATGGTCTTCATGGACAGCTCTTTCAGGTCTAGAAGAATGACATATTGCAGAGCCGGCTCTGATTTGTCGTCCAACATTGAAAACTGATCATAGAGGTGGCTTCTCAGCTGCTCGAACGCGCGGTAAACTATTGGCTTGTAGTCGAGCGAGTCCTTGTCGAATGGCACGAAACGAATAACTATGATGGGCCTCCCTAGAGGGTCCGTAACACCATTAGGGAGACAGCGCACACTTTCTGCCATCCTCCATGCAATGGTAGGATCAGGCGGCCAGACGTGTCCCAGGCGCCAGATTAATGTCTTCCGTATGGCTTCTAGAGCGAATGACTTTGTAAAGTTGTTCCGCTGTTGAGCGTGAGCGTGAGCATGCGCATAACGTCAATGTCATCCCGAGCCTCATTCACCCTAAATAGATGGAAGATTGTCACTAAGTGCGCGAATCAGAAGGGAGTTATCAGGCAAGTCATAGACAGCGTACATGTATCATTTAACCAAGACCGGGCCCAGTCAGTTTCTTCTGGGCCTAGGGAGAGTTCGTCGACGACATCTGGCAGGATGTCGTTGACCAGTGTTTCCTGAAGGACGCGAACATCACGTAGGTTGGATTGGTATTGCTCCAGAAGGCGCTCGCAGTTTGCTTGGAGCAGATTCTGGATATCCATGAGAACGCTGGCAACCAGCGCAGAGCGTCTAAACCGGAGTGTTGGTAGCAGGTGAAAGGCAATACCGGCATACGGCCCGAGAGACCGATCCTCTGTATGTGGCGTTGACTGCCAGCCTGACAACACTTGTTATTTTTGGTAGTGGGCGACAGAATTCTCAAGGTATTCGATTTGGGTCAATATGCACAGATAGACGCGGAATCAAGAATATTCGACTTCACCTGCTCTCCACGTGGCACCACATCACAGTTAAACATCTCTTCCTCCAACCGTCACCCATATTAATGGTAATAGGCATTGCCAATGAAGCTGCTACATTCTGGATCCAACGACTTTCGAACAGTGACCGGCGGTCATCCTACACATTGATCGCTGTATGTGGTGGATACATATAAACCTCGAGTGGCGGCGTATCCATGCCTTCTGCGATATCATTTGTTTCATTCTTGACCGTCTTCGAGGCTTTTTGGAACACACACTGCTTTTACTTAACAGTATAAATGCCTTTCTCGTCTCCAGAGTTCGCCTCATAATCCCACGCCCATCTCACACCTGACGCTATCTCCAATCATGTTCTCTCTTCGTAGAACGTTTGCTCTGTTGGCCATTTCTCTCGGCTCTTATCTGGTTATGACGGCTCCAATTCCACAGCCAGACTCGTATGTCTGATCCTCGCTATCTAATTATCAGGAATTAATCTGACCTTCTGAAAAGCAACGGTGGCGGCAGCGGCCTCGGTGACGGTAAGGAAGTGGACCCAAAAACGATCCGTACAATCAATGGGAAAAACGCTACTCTCGATGGACCTATCAGCCTACAACAAGACGAATTCTACATGACATATAACCTGGTTGACGGTTGGGAGGGAAAACCCGCCATCGTACAGATTCTATCGACAAAAGACAAGAAGGTCACCGATACTAGGATAGGTTACCTGAAGAATGTATGTAACTCTTGCACCTCGTTCGTTCGGCCCTTCTCATTCGATTCTAGCCCAAAGTCGACCAACTATATCACTCTGAAAGTGTTGATAAACCAAACAAGGAGTCGCTTCCCAAGGAGTACGAGTACACTCTTGTCCTGAAGGACATGCACAAGAATTATCCTAAAGAGGGCTCACCAGAGCTTGCTCGACTTCATGAGTGGCATGCTAAAGACTCGAACATGGATCTGGCAGCCGCGTCGAAGCAGGTCCGAGAAGCAGCCGTGAAGCAGGCGGAGGCTATCGCCAAGGACGCGAAACTTGTGTATGTCATGTCCTGCCTTTCCTCCACATCAACTAACCTAACAACTCTCTATAGATTCCTTGGGATCTCGCCTCTGACGGTGTGGACCAATAAAGAACGCGATGTCGCCTACTTTGACACTTGGACTGATGTCGCGTCTGTTGAAAATGTAGACTCCCCAGAGTTCAAGGCAGCGCTGGAGAAGATGAAGAGTAATGCGGGTGATAATTACACGGAAGAGAAGGTTCGGTATGTGATTGATCACGCTAACGACGTAGCCCAGGCTGGTGGGGATAACCAGTAAATGGCATCGTAGACGACAAATTTTATACCAAGAGGATGGAGAAGCTATGGAACTGGAGACAGTGTACGATAATTGAGTAGAGAACGGTATACCTCGCTATATAGAAATCAATGAGTTTTGGAGCCCATATCCAAGAGCGGCGCCGGGCCGGCTATCAACATTTTTACATCCTGCCACCATGACAGACGAAACCTTGGACGCGTTGCAAGGTCACATAGCCGGTTTCAGCAAAACGATGGCATCTTCGACAAAGAACATATGAGATTTACAGTCTTTCCTGAGGTGGACAAGGCGCATTGCGCGACATACCAGTCTGTTCTCTCTAGGATGGCGAACGTCTCTGCTTTTCGGAGAGTGTCTGCAGGACGACTGTGGTAGATCCCTCTACCACTAGGCGCGGGGAGTTTTCTATCCAGATAAGCTAGGATCGACCTCTGCATAACCCGAGTTATCCTACCCTCCAATAAAAAGCCTCGACGCCTCTTCAGCGCTGGTAAAAAAACGCTTAAGATGTGACAGTGAGGGAGAAATGAGCAGGAGGACACGGGAGACGGCCAATTGGTCCATCCGCTGCGCACCACAGAGGAATACGACTATGTACTTGCGATCCGGACGGTCACTATCGTGGGTTACCAGCCATGATTCATTCATCCATCTTACTTATTTATTCACAGAAACTGGGTTATGTGGATGTTCTTGCACGATCGAGGGACATGTCAGCTCTTTCCTTGCTTCCTCATTACATCATAGACTGACGCCACCGTAGACCTGGCAGGCTGGCAATTCGATCACAGAAAACCCTAATGGTGACGACTCTGATTCCGATTCAGACAACGAATACATCCCTTTCGCCTGCCTCATCTGCCGCAAACACTACCCGACCCACCATCACTGCGGACACCACTTCTGCTCGGCATATGCCCTCATGCGGTTTAAGACGACACACAAGTGTGCTGCGTGTGGCGCGCCGACGGGCGGGATGTTTAATAGGGCAGAAAAAGTCATTGCGAAGGTGGAGAAGAGGAAGGTGCATCGGGTGATGAAAGAGGTGACGGTGGGGGTATTCAGATTGAGGGACTTGGAGACGTCGGATTCAGATTCAGATTCGACGAACAGAACATTCGTACCACACTCATGTGCGTACACTCCGCTACTAGTTACAACCCTTCTCAATATCACTTTTTAGATATATCATATACATACTTCGTTTCATCTGCTCTTCTACTTGTCAAAGGTCCTGCGCCGCTGCAATATCCGATGTAGACAACTATTTACGCATGACATGCTCGAATTTGGACTCCCTATCGGCACCCGTTTGTAGTTCATGGGATAGCTTGGTATTTTGCCCCCACCCACTGGGGAAGTGTTGAGCTCACGTACGACGCGCCATGAGGGAACGACACAGTTCAGTTGGTATTCGTGTGGGGATGATGACCATCCTTCCTCCTATCGCCGTTGGTGTGGTGATATTCTGCATCTCTAAGGAGGCGACCGTAAGTATCTCGAGTCGGATATGGGTGTATCATTGGAGAGCAGCACTCAAGCTTGAGATGATTACGTTGGACTATTTGAAGAGATATCAGATGAGGCTGAAATCACGAACCGGTCATATCTGGGTCATTCATGCTTATGCTCTGTAAAGGGGGGAGACTGACGGTAGCTGGTAGAAATCCTCCATCCGAAATGACATACCAGCGAAAGGGTTGAGTATTGCAGATTACAGTAGATATACAAAGGTCAGAGATATAGGTTTGCGTAGACTAGCCGTGCATCGGAGCACCCCTTGGTCTACGCAGTGATTCCGCAATGGTAAGGAAAGTATCCGTCAGACGAATCTATTGGATAGAATGAGTCAAGGGTACATTGGACTCGATTAGAACATACCGTGTCTAGCGCTTCAGAAAACGAAGAGTCGATCGTGGACGTTGACGCGCCAATTGTTGCTCGACCTCGATTCTGCGCCTCCAAAGCCTGGGCAGCCATGCTTCGTAGTACAGTTGAACGACTCTGCGCAGACCCAAATGCCACTGTATGCAATGAGAGAGGAATACTGCAATGATCTTAAGATGCCTGGGGGTTACTACCTAGCAGTAGTGAGACTGACCCATTTTGTATGGCTGCCTCGGTAATATTTTGGATCTGCCCACTTCGGAGCCTCCCTTCTCCGTCAGATAAGAAAACGACAATGGGAGATCTAGAACGGTTCAGAGAAAGACGAGAGATCCATCGAATAGACAGACCTGTCCGGGCTCCAATGCTCAAGCATCACATCCCGCGCAGTGTCCAAGGCCAGAGTGAAGTCTGTGCCAAAACCTATACTATGGTGTAATAGGGTGTTCACAATCCCATCGGCGTCTTGATCAAAGTCGTTGGTAATCGCTCTCGTGGCTACACCGTTGAAGAGAACCACACTGTATGCATCTCTTCGTGAGCTGACAACGGCTTCAAACTCTCCTGTGCCATAACTTTGACGGGCCCTGCAAAAACTGTATAGCGCGGAATATACAGCACCTAAGCGGTTGTTGGCATATCGCTGTAGTCTTCTGGAAACAGGTGTATTGCGTAGCGGTTGCCTGTCTGTCTGTCGCATCGAGGTGGAGCTAAAAGGCTGAGGTCAGATCGAAACTGAGGCCAGACTAAGTCTTTGCTCACGTATCAACAACGAATATGCTGCAAAAACATATGTGAGTCAATTCGACGCCTTAGATATTTCGGAGACGTACATGTGGTACGCTTGTTGTTTGAGTGGTTGGTCACAAGTGAATAGATGTCCGTCTTGGGAGATGTATCCTGGGCCGACGTGCTCGTGGGGTGTCTGAGTAGCGTGGAATAGAGGGAGAGTGCAGTATGAAGCTTCCGCTCCCTCGAAACCATGCTCCGGGTCTGGAATCGACATCAGTTGGAAGGAGAAACAAGTCAAATAAGAAGTTCATACCAGGACACATCATATCGCTAGAGCGGGTCAGCATCAGTTCCCCGAAAAACGCTCCAGAATGACAGTATCATACCACTTGGAAAAATTGTCGCTTTCTTCTTTTGGATAAGGATCTATGGAGCGCGTCAAGTGTAAATCCACGCAGGGCAAGTCAATCTACCTTTAAAGCCTGGGAGGGATGTGAGTATAACACACATAAATGAACGACAGTCAGAACGCACCTGTGCGTCTCCACAACAACGAATGAGATACCCAATCTTTCGCCTGTTCAGGCTCCGGATTGAAGCGAATGCCTTCGGTAACGTGCTCTACATCTGGCTCACCGCAACGGCGAGGATCATCAGCTCGGCAAAAGTCCAGGTGAACATGTCGTCCCATGTCCGAACAGAAAAGGTTGCACATCATGGGAGCGCCATCGTCATCCGTTCCATATGTGTGTCCGTTAACTTCCAATGTGGATCCGGGTTCAATTGCCCAGCGTGTTCGCGACATCGAGCCATGGCTTGTGTCGTGCAGTGTCTGGGGGTGACCTATGTATGCTAATTAATACTGGTTTTGGTTTCTGCGAATAAAACTGACCAAGGGGAAGAATACACCAATAGCCGCACCACTTGCACCTAGAATTTGTGTGAGATACGATGAGAATGAGGACTCTCGACGCACTGTTCTTTGCAGAAGTGGAAAGGGTTGTCAGCAGTGCTATGAATATGGGACCCAGCGTGCTCTGTCTGGCCTGCCGGGATAATGACGGCACATTTCAATCGTTTGGCGACTACAATATCAGGTCAACGTATAGAACTGATAGTGGCACTGCACTATACCTTGCGAATACTAAAAACAACTAACGGTGAGAACAGATCTTCAGAAATAGGCGGATGTTCAAAACAAACCTTGGTATATTCAAATGTCTCGTGACGGCCGGTAAATGTCGCACTGACTGATTGCGGGGTTACGTCGATCTCACATATACCAGGTGCTGTACAGAGCGCCGTGCAGAGATGATCTTGTCTAGATAAAGTTTAACATCTCCTATAGTGATGCTTTAAGACAGTCACTAACCCGCAAAGATGAACTGCGTCGATCTCTAAGCCGTGTAAATGATTGGTGTTGTTACAGAGCCGTTTGCATAGGTCGCAGGATATTGGGCAGAGTCTATTATCACAAATGTGAACATCGTGCATCTCGTCACTCGAAAATGTTCAGCAGCGAAAAAACGGGAATTTATCAGTGGCAAACCTTGAATACATGCATGTCCCATTGCAGGTGTATCGTCCATTGCCGGCATGTTGAAGTGCGCAAGGCTGCCCAGAATTCAGCTATGTAGTTAACAAAGACTGACAACGCACTTCACAACAAAGATGTTTCTTTGAAGAGCATAGATGGTCTCCTTCATGCTCGATGTTCTAAGTACCGTGAAATCAACAACACGTCACTGCTGAATGTCAAACGACGAGATACCTGAGTACACTCGCTCATGCAACCAATCATTCCTTCAAGTTTGCATGGCTGACCACACAAGTGAGCGTCTACATGACAGCTGGATGATTCATGAGTGATGCGCTCCAACACATTTGGCCATCAACATACACATGCAAGCCAGAATGTCCCGCTCTGGAGATGTGTAAGAACCTTTCCATGAGTAAAATGTTTGACTTACGGGTATCCACAGCCTTCAGAGTCGTACTCACAAGTCTCGCAGCATTCATGAGTTGTTCGGCAGTCGTGAGGGACGTTAGGTGAATGCCGGAGGTTCATGATGCAAGACAGGTGACAAAATGCGCATTTGAGCTGGCAGAGTTGGACACTGGCCCAGAGATCGACTTGGAGCCTCTCGAATTCCCTTCCCAATTCTGCAATGCTCTCGTGAGTTGCTTTGAAACGTACTGTGTTAGAACGGATCCAGGCGTCGACGAGCCTGATTCGTTGGTCAACAGCGTTTTGAAGATATGAATTGAGACTATGAATCCAATCGTTGTTGACAGCGTTCCTGTTTTTATAATCAGGCCAGGTTTGACACAGCGCCGCCAACATAGATTCAGAATCCGGTACTGCGGGCTGATCGAGCCAGAAGTGGAGAGGTACATGGCCGTTGACGTCAACGGCAATGGGTTCGTCAGTGTCGAAGTTCTGTCGGACTCTTAGTGCATGTCGCAGGGCGTGAGTATCGAGAAGGCAAACATACTTTGAGGGGTTCATCATCAGGAGGAAGTTCAGTAGATCCATACATCAAAGCGGTCGGTAACAAGGCGAGAAGACGCTGAGCACGATGGGCGATAAGGGTTTCTAATACACGGAATCAGTCACTGCAAAAGATATCTAACTGAAGGGAAGCTGACGAGAGATTGCGCCCCAATCATTAGCCTATAAAAGATGTCAGGCGCGCATAGCCACGGAGTGATACACATACCCTTAGTTTGGCCATCATAGTCTTTAATGTAAGCAAGAACTCTCCTGCAGCATCATGGGTTACAGCCTTCTGGTTCAGGACTCTTCCGATTGTCCTAAAAAGCGTGTAAAAATCTCGGGACTCAATCACTGGCCATGGCACAATGTTCAGCTGTCCAGCATGAAGACGGGAGATAAAGTTGGAACCCTGTTCTGCTTCAACAATGCTCTGGAAGTGAATCAGTCGAGTCGTTGAGAGTTCTAATCACCGAAGCCCGTACATCAAACTTGGACCGAAATCTGGATCAGAAAAGTTAGTCCGTGAAGAAAGCCAATAACACAATTTACTAACTCCTTGACGATATCGTCAGTGTCTTGTGCAGTAACATCCTATGTCAATGAGTCTCCTGTTGTTCAATACAGTGAAGATGTTTACCTTGATGATAATCACCAAAGTCGACTGGAATAGACTGGGATTCGCAGCTGGATCTAGTACTGTGGACGATGATTGAAACGATTGGAAAAGGTTCGTGATATCCCGCGACAAAGCAAAATTGTTGCGAAAGAGTACCTATAGGATTTAGGAGTGAACACTGAGGACTTAACAAATTCATGAATCACAAACCAGGTTCGATATCGCCGTGTTAAACAGAACGAGAAGTGTATCTTCCTGTGCAGTCCGCTCGGTAGTCTGAACACCTTTCAAAAAGACGAGTAAGTGGGAAAAGGTGCCAAGCGAGACTCAATACAATAGTGTACCTTCGAAGTCCAGAGCAACAATTAGGGCCTCTTGTGTCGGTGTGCAGGAAAGCCAAACACCCTCTAATGAAGAATGCGAGTCAGAAAAAATGATGGTACTAAGCTCCGAAATTACCGGTAGTGCGCATGGCATTGCCCGCGAACGAAGAGTCCACGAAATGATTCAAACAATAGCTTTTCCCGACCGATTGCTCTCCTGAAAGAATCATTGTCATAGAGGTATGATATGATTAATGATAAACATACCCATTGACGAAACGACCTTGACAGGCTGGAGAGCGGTGATATCAGTTGACGTCCATCGTCAGTATGAGGAAGGCTAACCTTATGAGATGCGTATGACTGAAAGATTGATTCATACCATCCAAAAGTCACCGAGTTGACAATGTTGCTGACTTCCGCACCAAGAAGCGACTTCTCCCATTCGGTGGACAGTACCCCATCCTTCATGGGCAAGAAGAGATTGTCTCTAGCGACAGCGATATGGATGGGAATGAGGCAGACCAGCTTGACAAGCCACTCTCCCAAAGGAAACTCAGACACAGAGAGCTCCAGCAGCTCCGTTACAACCTTCTGGTGCGATATGGCGCGGACTTTGATTTTACGGAGAATCCCGTTGGTAGGTTTCTTCGTCGACGCCTCGAACTGTTGAATCAAAGCAGAAAAATGTGCCGCAAAGTCTGCATGGTTACAAACACTGGCAAAGATCAAACATCGAGGTGCGATGTCTCCCGATATGTTATGCTGGATCGGGGGGCTGACGGGGAACTTGGTCCAAACTTCCCCATGACAATCAACAAGACAGTTGTTGACTGTGACGTGTCCTTGGTCGGCGATCGATTTTCGTCCCCCTCGTTCCGCAAACTGGAACTCCGTTGCTTTCGTAGTAATCTGGAAGATGGTGGACACCAGGGAATGTGATTCAAGGTCTAGGCCAATAAGGTGAACAAAACTTCGTTTTCCAACGGAGGTCAAGCTGAGAGGTCCCCCAAGTGTTCCGGGCATATAATGGACGCTAGGTTGGGCGAAGCCGAACGTGCTCCAGTGATAGGCATGAACGAGGATATCATCGGAGTTAGGCTGTCGATATGTAAGAAACATGCATGCCCCGTCGGGTGAGGCAAAGACCGCAAGAGGAATGCGATCCAGAGCGATGAAAGCTGGCCTATACATTGTTAACATTGTCGAAAGTCCAATGCCGACTCTGCTCACCTGAAAACTTGGCTTTCCAGAGAAAAAATTCTACAATGAGCGGCAGAGTCAATGAGTAACACTGCCTCGCCCCCACTAAGGAAGCACATGTGCAACCAAGAGATTCCCTTCTCCTCGTACCACTCAGCGAATCGACGCGCACCGCCAAATCCTGTCAAGTTCTTGAAAGTTTCGTCGAAGCTGAACACATATAAAACCAGCTACAACATTTATCTTGAGACCGAGTCATGGATCATGGATCATCGGCTGCACTCACCTCAGTCTTGTTACACACCGCAAGTGTACGCTTCTTTTCGTCGTAGGCAAAGAGAAGGTCACTGCCTACTCTTTCGTAGCGAAATTCTTTTTTCGGACGATTTCCTTGGATGGTAGCGTCCAGCGTTGACGCGTCTTCCAGATAGACCATGGCTCGCCCAGCTCGCTCCAGAATAAGCAGGTACTTCTTGTTCTCTAGAGCTTGGAAGTAGCTGTTACACAGTTAGTACATCTTTGAATAGGTATGGCAATTCACTTACAGAATACAAGAATCCACAGGAAGAGAGACGGCGACACATTTATGCAGGTCGATTTCCGGACTCGGTATAAAACTGGAATCATTGGTTTGAGACTGGAGATCGTGCTGGCTGTAACTGAGCGGATAGATTTGACATTTTAGGGCTGGGGCGACTACAGACGTGACTGAGCCGGTCAACTCGTAGACCTGTTCTAAACTCAATGATTCGTTAGAGTTTCGAGGCTATGTACGAGTAGCACTGACTGGACTTTTGTCGTCCTTCTTTTGGCGCAAGGGAGGTCAGACGAAGTGCGGACCTGAAGTAAATGTTAGTCTAGTGACAATGGGAACTCGTTGGAACGCACATAGTATCGCCAGAAGAGATATCAGCAATCAACTGTTGCCGAGAACGCTGTCTCGCATCGTCCAACCGTTTCTTTGCTGCGAGGTGAGCATTGACTCTTGCACCTTCTACCATTTCTTCCAGAAGCGTAGACGCAAGAGACTTCGAGTTGGCGGCTATCACTGATTTGAAGTGGGAAAGCGCAAGGGACGTGGCCTTCGAAACGGCTTCGTGTAGACGAGGTTCAATGGCGACAAGGTTGGGAAGCAATGCAACGAACTCGCCGCATTTCATCGTCTTGTTATCAACATTTCTGAACCTTGGAGCCGCATACCTACTGCCCAATGACAAGAATGACCTGCAAAACTCCGCGGACTTTTGAAAAAACGATTTCTGCTTCTTCTCGTCAACGTCCTCGCCATTCAAGAGAGCGTCCACAATGGCATCACGTTCTCGACCAGTCACAGTGCATTCCTCGATAAAAGCTCTAGCTTTGAGAATCCGGACTTTCAATGTCGCGAAGGCCTCAGTGGAGACGTTGAGCGCCTTCTTGTTCAGCGTTAGTGCGTTCCATGCATCTGTGAACTTTGGGTATGCGTCTAGACATTGCTTGAAAGGCTCTGTGACAGTTATGACGTTCAGTGCAAGTCGACGACACTAGTAAGGTTCACCGACCGTCGAGTTGAGTAGGTATTGGCGTTGAAGTTGCATGCAAGGAGCCAATGTCCAGTGTGCTAGTATTTCCCGTTACTTTGACTTGTTTACCTGAGTTCAAATGCATACGCACGGGTAACGATCTGCAATCAACTGGGTGACTGCCCGCTGTGTCAGAGAGACATACTTCTCGCCGTCCGCATACACCGCGTCAGTAGCCTTGCGGATATCCTGAGCCTCTGTCTCCTCGTTCAGTTGTTGTGCCATACAATTTCGGTTCTTCCAGGCCTCAATTTCTTCGGCATATTGAGCACCGAAACCGTTCTCGATAGCGAGTTGGATAGTATCATCATTAGCATTGGTTGCGAATGATACAGCTGACTTCTTGCTACGCGTTGTAGGTCAGAGACTTGAAAGACCATTACCAGAAGTACTTACAATTCGGAATGGAGTTGAACCGATGTCCAAGTCTGGCTAAATCTCTTCGTAATGGTAGTAGCCGGCTCGTACGTGAGTGTATAGAAAGCTTGTGCGGTCTCTCCGCAGAGTAAACGGGGAAGGTATGTATTCAAGAGAGCATCACGCGGGACCTCGGTTTTCGTAATTTTAGCACAGTGCATCTGAGAATGAATCGTGAGTTAGTGTGAATGATAACCCGAGAAAGACCGACGTTGAATCCAGGTGTACTTGTGACATTCTCTTCTTGATCTTGGGTCTTCGACACCTCAAACGTGAAGATGCGATGATAATTTTCGTCCTCGGCATCATCCATATCCACTACGTTCATAGTATCGTCACTCCAGACCATTGCTTTCGCCTCCGCGTCGCTAAGAAGACAAATGGTCTGGTCTGTCATCTTCGTAAGATATCTACCAGATATATTAGACCAGCTAGTAAGACGGAAGGCTACAGCATACCTCATGAAGGTAACTCGATTCCGAACGATCGAAGCAATCGCGTCATCACGCCAAGTATTGGGTTCGGGCCAGTAAAAGACATAATATTTTGTTGGGTCATCCTGTGGTTTAACGAGGTAAAGGCCTGGGCGTAAGCTCTTGAGGTTATCCACTCTACAGGTCGACTCAAAAAGAGACCAAGTTGCCCTAGGAAAGAAGCTTACCTTTCGGATGACACAGCGCCTAAGGTGACGAGAAACTTTGTTATCTCCAGGTCGTTTCCGTAAACTCCAATAGGTCTGATGTTCCACCGATCAAGCTTCTTGAAGTCGACCTTTGTAAGAGATTTGTACGCGCCAGGGCAGATTTCGTTGATGAAAGCCTCTAGTGACGCCTGGTCAATGATAATCTTGTCGACTGTCAACGGGTAAGATTGTTAGGCATCAGGCATCAGGCTGGAAGGAAATGCATACAGGTCCCCCCACTACCTTGCTCAGTAATGAGGTCGAGCAGCCGAAAGATGCCTGTAAAGTAACCAAGGTCGTCGATAGCTAGTTTTTTCGTATCGCTGTATAAGCTAGTATCTTCGTCCATAGGTTCGCCTGGGTCCGAATCGGTGGTGGTGGTGTGAAGCGAAATGTAATCCGAGCCAGACTCGCTAAGTTCTGTAAAGATATAGACGCGAATCTGTAGTATTTACGACTAGAGGCTCACCGTCACTATCGCGAACAGCTTCCGATGCATCTGTGATTGTCAGACGGGGAGAAAGAGGAAGGGTAGTTTACACTTACCTCTTCTCTGGAAGACATCGGGCAAGATGATGTCCTCGTCTAGTGTGGACATCCTTGGGGTTCAAAGAACAGATCCAAGCTGTGTTCTGGGTACTTTTAAGCTAAGAAACGGGGTGGTAAAGACGAAAGGGATAAGTACCCTTTGGAAGCCTTTCGATCTTTCACGTCTTCCCAGGCATGAGGCAGACACGGGACTGTCGACTTTAAGCGCCTTATCAATCCATCTATCCTCGTTGCTTCTCTAGTTTGACATGGCGGCTACGAGCATCCAGCGAGCTCTCGATGGTACCGACGAAGAGATATCCTACGACGGCACAAGCCAGTACGCGTCGGGAGGCGTGTCGGCTTGCGGTCTTGCAGCTATGAATTTCGCCAGGTCGCTATTCACTGAAGAGAGCAAAGGTAGGAAAGGTCGCGAGCTGCTTAGTGTCGTCGTCGGGCGCGACAACATGGAGGCAAGTGGTAAGAACGTGCCGGGCCGCCGGCTAACGCTTTCCCTCAGGACATCATCTCGATATGCGAATTATGGTCGGACAGCGTCCATCTCGAGGTCGACGACATCGCTAAGGCGCCAATATTCAAGTCTTCACTGAAGTTGTTCGCCTGCCAATATGGCACTCCTGGCCATGAAGCCTTCAGAGATATCTTGCGGTAAGTCCAGTAGTAGCAACCCTTGTACATTACCTGATAATTATGCCAGCGAATTAAGAAAAGCATCTGCCAAAAGTGGTCGAAGCGCCGCAGCTATTATTACGAGACCGCCAGAAATCCTAACCGTGGCGCGCGTATGCATTGCTAACCAGCCGGTCTTTGTCGTCTTTGACTCTCATCCTCGTTCGGAGCACCCCAATGGTGCCAGCGTCTTCATGACAATTAGCATTGACCGTGCTGCTCGCCATGTCAATGACTTGTTGCATGTCGACAAGGCTCTTCTCTCGGAATCCGGTTTACAATGGCAGGCCCAACTCTTGTCCAATTTCTCCGCCCATATCTTCGCAGCCAACGAGTCTCTTGTGGTCAATGATATACCTGCTCTGAACGACGACCTACTTGAAGCCAGCCTCATGATCTTGAAGCTGCGCGGAGAGCTTACACAGGAACGATTGAAGAACCATTCATTGGCGGCAGAAAATCTTCGATTACAGGCCGATCTTGCTCAATCACGTTTTCAAAATCGAGCGCTGGTATCCAGAACACAACCTAACCCGTCTCAACGTCCCAACTATCCGTCGGGGCCGCGTTCACCCAAACCCGGCGGATCCAAGCAGGACTGGCCTTCCCCAGCGCTACGACCGGAGAAGGCATCACAATCCACCATCCTTACATTTCCATGCGACGGAAATGGACATGACACGGTTCCTCACATACCCAAAAAAGGACACCAGGCAAATACGGGGACCAGTGCTCAACTTGCGTGGGACCTTCAAGACAAATTCAATAGAGAGCACGAACAGCTTGAGGCACAATTCAGATTCTTATCCACCACCGCTCAGGTCCTTTTCGAGTGCTCCATCTGTCTCGACAAGTACCCCGAGGATTTCGCCACAAGTATATCTGGCTGCTCGCATACCACTTGCCGGACCTGCTTGCGCCAGTACTTACTCGGAATGATTGGTGAACACCGCTATCCCATATTTTGTCCGGCGTGCATTGACGACCTCCATCGCGCTGGTGAGCCGCTTTATCCTCTTCTTTCCTGTCGAGACTCACAATTCACGTAGAAATCACCAACGACGTAATATTCACCATTGGTATCCCTCAACGTGAATTCGAGATATTCGAAGAGCTCCAACTCTCAACGCTATCTATTCTCATGCATTGTCATAAGTGAGCACCTATTAGTGTACACCTGCTCCTGTTGATCTTCCTTAGGTGCAAGTCGACAATCTTCGTTGACCGTGCCGAGTACCAAGAGAGCAGGATAATTGCTTGCCCATTACCGCAATGCGACCATGTCTGGTGTAAACATTGTCAACAGACGGTCGACGTCTCAGGACCGCAACATTCCTGCGATGGCTCAAACGAACTACAGCATCTCATGACTGAGCAAGGATGGAAACACTGCCCAGGTATGCATCATCTCTCAAGGTCGACGTTGATAGTGTTTTAACATGCCTTGCATAGGATGCCAGACTCCCACTTCGAAAGACAGAACCATATGAGTGTGAGTCTTTTGCACGATAGACACTATCCATGTTCTCATTGGATATCCGCTCGACGCTCAGTGCATGTCTCCTGGATGTAACACGTAAGTCCTCGGAACCATCTCAATACACTGCTGACTCATACATCTGTTGCACAGGCATTTTTGTTACATCTGCGGTGGCCTCATTGTCCAGTCGGCTCTACGAGGAGAGATTCAGAATGCAGTGTCCGCTCACTACCGACGATGCGCGTTATTTGAGGTTCCGGAATAGGCAGTATCGTCGAATGGGATACCGACACTGGACTTTTGAAACTTAGAGACGGCACTAGGTGTTTCTGTATTGTCTATTCATGTAGTCGGATTCATGTACTAGTAACACAGTGACTACAACATTTGGTGGTTATCAATCCACGAGATTCAACGCCCCGCGCTATCTCTAAGATAATGTAAGAATTCAAAAATTGGCTTAAAGCACCGCCGCCTACTCACCTTCTACTATTCTGTACACGGATGAACAGCCAGTCGACTGCGTTTCTTACTCCCGTCCTTAAAAAAACTCAGCAATGTGAAGTGAACGCAATGCGAAACGCACCCTTCAATCGCGGAGACACCCATAACGTCCAAGCTCGCGATACGCTCACGTCTGGCAGCATCTCCGTCGTCTTGTCGATCGCGTCGGGCGCTTTCAATCTTCCTCTGATACCAATCCTCGTAATCATGTCTGATTTCTTCGACCGATAAGCTCTGTGGTGAATCCTGCTTGTTTGCTAGGAGGAGGAGCGGGAGGCCAAGGATTTGCGGTGCAGAAAGGACGGTATCTACGCCGCTTCCTTGGGTTCAAATTCGCGTGCAGGGAGATAGAAGGGGCGACATACCAAATACTTCCCATCCTTCGCTCAGACGCTCTCTGTCCTCCGCATCGATGACATAGACGACGGCGTGGCAATCGTCGTAGTATTTCGGCCAGATGTTGCGTATTCCACGTTGACCGCCCAGGTCGAAGAATTGTAGAATCGTGGAGGGGAGGAGTATCTTGCCCGCTGAATGTCGCGTTAGCATTGGATATTGTTCGTGGTACAGAGAGCTATACTGTTCTGGCCGACAGTTGGTCCAATTTTGTCGGGAGGAAGGCCAGGCGTCTCGTTATATAGCGTCTTTATCCTTTCCAATAATGTCTGTACTCGAGTTAGACAACTAAGACGAAACGGAGTTGTTCGACGTACCGTCTTCCCGGCACCATCCAGTCCTATTATGATCACAGAGAATTCCTCTTTACTAGCAATGAAGTAAGTTTACTGTATAACATTCAAAAGACTGCATTCCTACCGCGTTAGATATTCATAGCTACCTTTCAGCAAGTGGTACATGGGTGTTCGAGCGAGAGGACTAAACTGCCGACGGCATTTACTAACACGCCCACGTGAAGAGTTCTGTCTCAGCCTGTCATCTAACCACCATGTCCCATTCTCAACCATCCCGACTCTTGCTTCCTCATGCCAAAAGAATCCCTAACGTTGTGCAGCTGGATTGGTTTGCACCCGAAGAAATAGAAACAGTGTCTGACTCAGGGGCCTCGGCGTCGAGTACGCGTCCGACGGATTGGATGCTGTCAGGAGATTTTGCCTGTTTCATTCTTCGAACACACGAGATTTCCCTCCAAAAGGGGTATTTGATAGATGCTGCCCGCGGTGATGAGGCGCTAGCACGCAAAGTGGTCAGTAGTCCAAGTCAGCGTACCGAAGCCAAGCTAGTCTGATACATTCATTGCAAGATTTCGCATCTTAAGACTTTGGGGATCATCCTCGACTCTGACTTTGATCTTGAACATCCGAGCAACATAATCTCTCGCAAGTTCTCCCCAAGTATGGAAATCCAGTTTATAACGCCGTATTTCTTAGTTTCCCCAGGGATCCGTATCGCCCTCGACCTCTACGGCCTGTTCGCTATAACTGGAAATTTGGATACACTCACTGACCTAAAGTCTCATATCAAACTCAAGAACTCGCGGTGGCAGAACAATGTCGATATGCGTGGTTCACGGTACAGCCCAACTCCCAAACCCTACAAGAGATACACCGTGCGTGTAGTGTCTTTATGCGAATATCCTTCTTATCATCGATTTCACTAGCTTAATATTGCTTCCTGTCGAGATCCCGTCTTCCAGCTGGTCGTTCTCCACCCAGATCACATGCTACGCGACAAACTCTGGTTTGCTGGGCGACCAGAAGTCTCACTACCAGAAGGTCTGTTATTCATGGAAAACGGTCGTCTCAAAATCCTCACCGAAGGCAACGCCGCTATCGATTATCCTCCCTTTCGACATGTCTCCGGTCGGTCGTTGGGCAACTCAATCAACATCTACTTTGTTCTTTTGAATGCGTACAGCAAATTCCAGCATCATGAGGCCTCCTATGGTTTTGATCTGCTCTCGCTTGAAGACCTCCAGCTTATCGCTCTGACTCGCGAGATCGTGGATGAGCTATACTATGTCGCCGTCCCTTCGGAGGGCTCCCCTGGTTTTGAAATCGACGCGAAGGCTCCGCCGTCAATAGCACGGAGTCCAGCACCGCGGTACGACAGCGCAAGTCGACGCCGTGGCCGTGAATTCCGAGAGGGAGGAGACTTGCGCGGGTCGGCACAGGAATCCATGACTTCATCCATGTCCCCGTCCTCCTCAATTGCCGGTGATGATGATCATAACGATGACGGTCGGGTTCTGACTGTAGACTCCGAAGAGATGGAAATCCTGGAGGAGCGTCTATCCGACCCCGCACTGTCGGCAAGAGAAAGAGCAGAAGCTGGTTCGATGCTCATGTTTGGTCCCAGACGTAGGTCAAGATATAAACATCGACTAGCCTTGATTAATATTGACTGCAGCCTATGCTACGCTCCCGCAAATTCCTGGTATACCAACAACGTCCTCGAATGGCCTTGATTATATCAAGGCAGAGTTTGGCTGAACCTGCAACGTGGCGCTGACTCGCATCCATCTCACAGTGGATTGCTAGATGCATTCCAGTCTGAAGACGACGAAAGAGCAGAAGCGGAGAACGTTCAAGTTGGGATCAAGCTAGAATTGTGATTAGATGCTACTATCTGGTAAAATGACATTTCAAGGAGGAAGAACATGTTAAAGAGCAGCGATAGAGAAAGATTGAGACTCTTTATACGCGTGGAAGCCGTACGTCGTCTCCGCCCAACCTCCGATATATAGAGTACTACTCGGAAACTTTGCTGTCAGTGGTATATCGGAGTCATGGCTACGCACAAATTATACCAGAATCGCAGCGACGCCGGGAAGGTCTTGGGATGGAATCACTGGGAGCACGCTCAAAAGCCGTCAGCAATACATTTCCGACGCGGTAAAAGCGAAGTCAACGTGAGCGGTGTCCGGCTTCGGCTTGTTAGCGATGAGACGAAGTAGAGACTCTATACATATACTTATCCATTCACTGTATCGCCGAGGCATTCAAGGAATTGTTGGCAAGAAAAACACTGCTTCAGTGATGATGCATGATTAGGTCAAGATTCGTTGTCTTGGAGGAGAAAAAAATTGATGATGGCGAGGACGATAGACTGGTTTGGCGTATTAGCATCAGTCGGATCCATGTCTGCAATGGTGGGAAGCTGACAAGCGATGATCAGAGGCTTAACAGTACATCGGATGAACCGGACCGGTCGTCCGTGATCATCTTAAAATTCTTCCACCATGACAGACGGAAGTTTAGACGCGTTCGTTAGTTGGTTTGAACAAAACGATGGCATCCTGGACAAAGAACATATAGGATTTACCACTTTTCTCGTCTCAGAGGGTGGACGAGGCGCGGTAGCGTTGCGCGACATACCAGTCTGTTGACTTCTACCCTACCCATTCGCGTACTGACCAACTCCCTAGGAAGGCCACACGCTGTTCACAATTCCACGCTCCTTAGTGATATCCACCCGCACCAGCTCCCTTCCCCAGCTCTTTGGTTTGGATGAATGGAAACGGAGAAAACTTGATCAAGGATGGGTAGGTTTGATACTCTGCATGATGTGGGA
Organism: Flammulina velutipes; assembly: GCA_011800155.1. Lineage (NCBI taxonomy): Eukaryota > Fungi > Basidiomycota > Agaricomycetes > Agaricales > Physalacriaceae > Flammulina > Flammulina velutipes. The sequence continues at coordinate 2,936,591 of CM022370.1, read as the reverse complement.
GGAATCAAAGGGCAGTTCTTCCAAGTGGGGCGCGTACTTGGGTGCGTTGATTCTCTATGTACCTGCTTTAACTTTCACTGAGGAAAAGTTTACAGCGTCTCTGCCATCTTCGTTTGACACGCCCGTGTTTTGGAGCGATTCGGACCTGGAGCATCTCCGTGGGACGACTGTGGTAGGTCTGTCTACTGCTAGACGCGTCTATGGAAGCAGTTATTGATTTTGAGATGCAGAAAAACTAGGCAAGGACGATGCAGAACGCGACTACAATGAAACGCTCGTTCCCGCTGTCCAGGTTAGTACTCCCCAACACCCTCCTCAACGCCCTCAACTTTTCTCAGAGCCGGCCAGACCTCTTCTCCACTCCGACGCACTACTCGCTGCACCAATACCACGTTATGGGCAGCAGGATACTGTCGCGAAGCTTTAATGTCGAGAAGTGGGAGTCCGAGGACGATGGAAATGGAAACGAAAACGACAACGAACTCGAGGAGGCTGATAATAGTCGGTCTATGGAAGTTGATGAACAGGTGCAGCATGAGATCGAGCACGTCGAAGAGGAGGAGGAAGAGCAAGAGGACTCTTCTGATGTCGCTATGGTCCCGATGGCTGATCTTCTCAATGCGAGATACGAGAGCGAGAACGTCGGTGCTCCAATACTCGAAAATGCGTTAGCTCACAATTGCACAGGCTAAATTGTTTTACGAGGAAAATGTACTCAAGATGATATCGACGAGGTCTATAAAATGCGGAGAACAAATTGTCAGTCATCTGGTGTGCCCTTTGCGAGCTCGTGAAACTGATAGAGATTACAGTGGAACACTTATGGGGATTTACCTAACTCTGAATTGCTTCGCCGGTATGGTCATGTTGATCTTTTACCTCTACCTTCCGGCAAGTTGGGCAATCCCGGCGACGTCGTCGAAGTACGAGCGGACTTGATCGTCGGTGTTGTCGCGGAGCGGATGAACATCCCTCCAAGCACGACCGAAGAGCGAATCGAGTGGTGGTTGGAGGAAGGCGGCGATGAGTACGTCTCCCGGAATCATTGCACGAAGTTCAACTAATAATCTATCAAGTGTCTATGACTTGGATTACGACCTGGAAATCCCGCCTGCGATGATGTCCCTCGTCAAGCTTATCTCCCTCTCGTCGGAAGAATGGCAGAAGGTCAAAGGGAAGGGCAAACCACCTAAAGCCAAGCTTGATCAGGATGTAGCTGAGGTTCTGCGGATAGTGCTCCAACGACGATTACAACAGTACCCTACGAGTCTTGAGGTGAGCGTTTCACTTGGATTTACTACGCAATGGACTGATGTCTGGTAGGACGACGAAAAGTCTTTGGGTAGTGAGCTGCCCCTCAATGCACGACATGCCCTTGTGGTGAGGATAGCGGAAAAGCAAATATTGGCAGGTGTTCTGGGAACACTGGATGTTGTGGGCAAGGAGACAACGAAGAGGAAGAGAGAGAATGGCTCTGGGTCCATGCCTGATGCCAAAAAGCGAAAGTAAGGGCAGGTATGTAGACGAATATGTACAAGGTTGTCCTTCGTTATACTAAGCACATTCTTTACAGAGCCACTCGATGAGTCAAAGGATAATTTTCCTTGGAAAGACGGTGCAGAAATTCAGATATTGCTCGCGGTATTCTGTATGAGGGATCACAAGGGTAATGAGAATGACGAGCCCACCCTAAGCTCCAGATGTCCGAACCCTTCCAAGAATGTAGGTATAGACAAGACCATCCCCCATTAACAGTGGTTGGCTCCTATCAATCCTGAACCAAGTTCCCACTGGCAGCTAGTAAATCCTACAGATCCAGTAAACACATGGGATATTCTGACTCTCATAAGACAAGTGAGTATCAAAGCCAAGAATATCATAGCTAGACATTGGCAGTCAGGCTCCTGGTCAAAGTTGTAACTTGGGTAATGGCGGACGACCGGGTCCTTCGGGGACATAGGAGTCCCAAAACGATGGGAGGTGGAGTAAGTACACAGTGGTTAACTTCAAGGACTTGTAGGACAAGAAAGCGAATAAAGGCAAAGCTGGATGCAATATAAGCTCTATCGTCGAAGAGAGGAAGCAACCAATACTCACCTCTCCAATCACAAAGAGACCACATAAATATCCACATCGCAATGGTGACGCAGATAAATTTTCCAATCAGGTCCTGCATACTGGCCATCTCTCTCTGGAGGGAGCCGGCTTGAGTCTCCTTTGCGCTGTCATCAAGCGGGATGTAGAAGAAAGAACAAGTGGCGAGAATGACGCGAACGCGGAGTTGGCAAACCAGAAAATAAAACACTGACTCAAGGCCGACATAAAGGAGAGTGCCAATCATGGCCATGTTGAGGGCTAGGGCGGTGAAGTAGACGAGCAGGAGTCACCAACTGGAGCATAAAAAGATTTGAGGAATGTCGACCATGCCGAGCACAATGAACATCATGAGGCTATCGGGTTCTGTTAGGCCATTGGAATTATCGTCGGTCAGTTTACGATGCATTGATGGAGGAAGGAGGAGATGATGTATCCGCCCAATTAGGCAATGGCGGGTCGCGCATGTGAATCAGTTGCTGCGCACTAATCCGTAACTCAATCTTTCTTGTTCTTCTACCACCACCATGGAAAGCGCCTCCTCACCACCAACGACAGCCACAGTGACGACGCAGCCAGCGACGGCGCCGGCGCAGAATCCATTTCAAGATTCGTCGCCAGTAGCAACGCCGCCAGTCGCGCCAGCACAAGCTGTGACCGACACACCGGGCGACCCACAGGTCGCTGCTCTCCGCAGCATGTTCCCAGATTTCGACGACATCCTTCTGTGCGTCCAATACTCATGAGTTACGAGCCCCGCTGACGCCTTCTAAAGCCAATCAGTGCTGGAATCGGTACATGGAAACCAGGATCGTGCTGTGGACGCGTTACTGGGTATGAGCGATCCAGAGTACAAGAGCGAAGCGCCTGCTGCGCCGCCGGAAAGGGTTTTGGTAAGTCCCAGCTCTTGTCCTCGTAAAGCAAACTGACGTTGTGCAGACGCAGGAAGAACTCGATGAACAGTTTGCGAGGAGGCTGGTCATGGAAGACGAGCAGCGACAGCATCAGGCATGGGAGCAGAACGCATGGGGCCCTCCCGCCCCCGCTCTTGGCAGACGACCTACCCAACAAGGACCCGAGAAAGATACCATGGCAGAGATCGGGGAGCAGTTCACCAAGATTGCGGAAAGTGAGTCTATACATCTTTACCCACTACTTCGTCTCAACTTCTCTTCCAGCTGGAAAGCGGACCTTTGGAAACCTATTCAACAAAGTAAAGGCCAAGATGGCAGAGATGGACCAGCAGAAGCCGCAGAACGCAGGCGCAGCCAGCGCATCAGGATCACAGCCACAGTGGGACTATGCGCAGGCCAGCAGTCCTCATGCACAGAGACAGCCCTCTCAGCAACCCTCGTATTATGATCCCAATCCGTCTTCTCCGCCAGTGCCTGCAGCCAATAGGCCGTCATTTACTGCGTCTCCCCAACCCGCCAATGCGGTGCAAGGATATGATATCTCTACCTCGCCAAGTAGTGGTGGTATGTCCGCAACCACATATCTCATGGTAGAAGTCTAACTTTTCATCCAGAGCCTTCCCTTCCTCCCAGACCACCTTCAACGAGTCAAGGGCAACCCATTGATGGCGGTAAACTTGGTCTACTTCCCAAACGTCCTGTATCGCTACTGCGGACGTCATCGCCACCTCCCGCTGATACACCTACACCAAAGAAACCGGTGGACGACGACGAACTGGAGTATGTTGAGAATCCTTTCGAGGATGCCAGTGGGAAGAAGTGATTCTGGATGGATCTAAGATTTAACAAGGTGTAACGTAATGTATTTCTCTTGATGATTGTTTATGCTGGCTATGTAGAATGGACTTTGACTGGTTTGGACAGTGTGGCGCTGCTACGAAATATTCCGTTGTAAGGCAAATGACCATCGGTCCTATTTCACCGATACAAGCAACGAAACAGTCTTCCCTATTCATACCTCCACTGATGAGTATCTGATTCCAAGGTCTTCAGCAATAATAATGAACGCCTTCTCCCCAATGATTAATGTGGTGTTGTAGGTATTGGCGCTGACATTAAGCGGCGCGATGCTCAGATCTAAGACCGCATTTAGACTCCCGATGTTCTAGCTTTCATTCCGCCTAGACGCACCTGCAACCTTGAGGTTACGAACTCCGTAGACATTCAGGCGAGGGTCCACTACACCCATTGCTTCTCGTGGTTTCATGGCACATGTCCCAAGCTGTTGCAATGTCACATCAAATATTAACGAGGAGTCCGGAAAGCAAGCACGTACCGAATGCCAGGTCGTAGCCACTAGGTGTTCAAGTAGGTCAGTGATTAACATACAAATCTGGACAACCCACGATACTCACCTCTGGCCCGATGCCAAGCGTCAATCGCTTCGTCGTCTTCAGCAGTGTACAAAATATCCGGGGCATCCGGAGGAGTTGGATTCGCGAACGCTTGCAAGGCCGCAGCGCCAGTCGACGAAAACGCCGGTTGGTCAGAAATGTATTCGCCGCGGTAGCAAGTCATCCGACGTGCGTACTCTCGACTGTGCTTGTATGCGTAGCGCGCAGCTATGACATCGAATCGGCTAGATGATGAAACTCGGAATGGGGAGCGAGGCGATGGTAGGTAGTGGACTCACTCTGTAAGGTATGCGCAGTCAAAGTCAACTGGGGCATACGGATCCGTCGATGAAATATGCACAGTCCCAATTGAAGCTAGATACTCCTGTTTGATCATTTAGTACATGGCAGTGCTAGAAACCATTGGTGACTAACTGCGTAGTAAATCATGGACATGGCCTTACGACTGACGGGGGTTATGCCCAAGTATCTAAAGGTGGGTTAGTCCTCTGAAGTTGGGTGATATCCGCCAAATAATGTACCCCGCCGACGGTCCGATGAAGTACAATGGCTTATCTGGTGCAGGTGCGTAGAACGAGTTCCAGAGAGGTTTAAATTCGGGTCCTAGATCTTCCACCTCTTGAGCGGTGGGGCGAATCTTGATCCCGGCGTCGATGCTACTGATACAGCGTTAGCACACAAGACTTGGTGACAGAGTGAAAGGGGACAAACTTGTGTGCTAGGAGGCCCCTGCGAGTCTCTTTCCAAAGAGCCAGATGGTCTATAGAAGAGGAATGAGGAACTGAATGGGCCGAATAGATGGAGTCCTTACGCGCTACGGATTCATGATCCACATCTCGAAGCAACTCCGTCATGGAGTCACTAGTAGCCTCATCCACGAAGAACGTCGGGGTGTAAAGATTATGGTCTAAACCCGATTGAGTTCGTACTTTTGTCACAACGGTAAAGCGAGATCCTCACCATTGTAGTTTTCTCCAACTCCTGGGAGATCGACTAATTGAGGGATACCATATGCGTTTAGAATCTTGGAAGCTCCTATACCGGATCTACGAGACGAGTTAAAGAACCGAAAGAGGATCCTCTATCTCTAGTCAGACTTACCTTTCGAGTATGGTAGGCGAGCCAAAGGCCCCGGCTGACAGAACGACCAGTTTCGACGCATTGAACACTTCAATCTCAGAGGGTCCCTTATCGTCGACGCACTCCACTCCCGTCGCAGTACCATTCTCAAAGACAACGCGGTTGACGCGTTTCCCAGTTATTATGACAAGATTCTCCGAGTCCGGTTTGTCATAAATATAGCTATGCGCCGCATCTGAACGTTCCCCGGTTTGGTGGCCGATGTATCTGTGGCAAAGGTTGTCAAATGAATCACTCGGAATCCTCGAAGAGGCTGCCTACTTGGCCCATCTCTACCATAAGAATGGTGTCAGAATACATATATCGTAGAGATCACAGAGATATTTACCCCGTATGCATTGCATGTCGTAAAGTCGTTGATATCCTGAGCGAATGCTCGATCTTTGTCGTACAATGCGGCCATTTCAAGAAAGTCTCTCCCAATGCTCGTGGCGTGTCCTCCCGGAGAAACATGGATGGGACCAGAAGAGCCATGGGAAGCCCTCTCATCTGCAAAGGGCTCGTAATTCTCAAGCTGACAATTTCTTTTCAAGAACCAAACATACGAGGACGTACAAAGAGAACTAACCTTCACAGCCAAAGGAATCAAATCCTTCGCACCCCAGCCCGGATTTCCTAGTTTTTCCCAGTCGTCGTAGTCCGAGGCAGCAGCGCGGGTATACATCATGACTACGTGGCGTGGACGTATCACTCGCGTGGCCATGAATTGGGGTATGCACACGCACAATTAACAGCCGAGCCGCCGCCCACGCATTTCCCAGTAGGAACGACGACCTGACGGCCGTCCAACGCTGGGTTCGGCTTGGCCACATACCGGGCCAACGTCGTCTCTGATGCAAGATTGGAAAAATACCGTGCGGGCTGGACGTGCGTTTCTATTCCTTTGATGTGAGGCCCAGGTTCGACAATGAGGATCTTGAGGTTTGGGTCGGTTTCGATTAGACGGCCGGCTACGACGCAGGCTGTTGTGCCGCCTATTTGGTGGGAGGGAAAGTTCGTTAAAGGTGACAGTGGATCAAGGGATAAAGTACCTCCTGCGAAGATAATGTCAAAGTGGGGAGACATTGTAAGGGTAGTGAGACGAAAAGAGGTGGTAGGGATAGCTTGATAGATATTCCTTCGGGTGTAGAGCGATGATTACATGTAAACCGAGGAGACGTTCTCGGAGAATGCGTTACGCCTGAATCTGGACAGTCGCGGTGTAATCAAGGTGTCGCAATACAATTTACACGTCAGGATGCTCATGCGGCCGTTTTACGAAGGAGGTGGTAGTGGGACAGATTCAGACTAGTCCCTTCGTTGAGCGCTGTGGCGCAGGCAGCGGAGAGCATATGACACAGAAAGTTGATATGGACTTGAGCAAAAATATTGTGAAGATCAATTGGCGTCTTGACGGATGTTGAACGTTGCTGAGCAATTGCTGAGGCGCGAGGGTTGTGTTACTGTCGTGTTGAGTTCAACTTCAACATTGACGATGACGCTCGGCCCGATGGCATACGGCCCGGGCCTTCAACATTTTAAACTCCGAGTGCACCGCTGTGGCGGAGAAGAAACTAACTGGTACATGGCTTTGACTGAAGAAATGTGTATGTGTGGCGATATCTGGGATTTACCCCATATTAAGGGATGTTTAATATTGGTCTGCTTTACATACAAGACATTTACATCAGCTACAGCTGTGCCACAAACGGTTACCCAGGTCATACATGTGCATACAGAAGTAGGTATTTCTCGCGATCCTCCATAACTATATATGAGCTCGCCACAAAATCAAAAACACTGCATGCATGTGGCGTTGAACAACTTCTCGAGCCACGGGTTTAATACATCCGACTGGCTGTACTGATATAATCGTTCTCATTCAATTCAAGATCAACCGAAATCTCTAGACTCTTGGTCCTCAGTCAAGGGATTCGATATACAGGACGGGAGTGGGGAAGCCCCGATTTCATCCTTCAGGGTGTTATACTGGCCGCTGTCTAGAGGCATGCTTTCAAGTCACCAGCAATAGGGTAAGACTGTAAAGACCGACGCAATGGAGAGTTTTCTCTCAGCCTGGGGTAACTAATAACGTTGCCACCGGCGATGATCAAACCAACATCGGGGAAATTTTTCAATGATCCCCGTGGAGGGCATGAACTGAACAGATACTAAGATGGAGACTCACATGGCAGCATATTATAAGAGTACGGTGACTCAGAGGAGGACGTGTGAGTCGTATGGAGTCCAGATAAGTCAAAGCGCTTACTTACGATGGGAAGCGACGTAGTGAATCCTTGGAGCCGAGCCCTGTAAATCCATGTTTGAAAAGACCCAAGTTAGCACAACAAGAAGCGATGAATCCGCAAATCAACCACCCGGTCCCGAGATAAAGTTGGTGGAGGATCGCATACTATCTCGGATCGATCCAGAGCACAGCAATGCAATTCTCTTCAAAGGGTATTCCATTCGTTGTACATGCTAAGTTCGTGACCGTGATGAGTTTAGAATCCTTTTCCGTGACCGCCCTTTTCGTAGAACGCCTCCAACCTGGTGACAATGGCAGCAAGTGCAGTTACGTATTTGTCGAGTTCCTCGTTCAACCTCTCGTCGGTCGCAGCCGGTCCTCCACTAGGATCAGCTGCCAACTTTGTGTAGAAGTCGGCACGGTAAGGGCATGCCTTCATGGCGACCTGGAAGAATGCATGAGACAGAGACGGGTGAACGGTAGGGACCGATACGCACTGAGAAGATACCCTTGACGACGAAGTTATGGAACTTCTTCAAGGTGGCTTCATACGACTTGGTGAAAGCCGTCGCTAGCTCCTCTGTCCTGTTGGCCTGCGAGTTTTGCAGGCCTTTGCAGGTGAAGGAAAGGCCACGGAGTAACCACATCAGCCCTTCAGTAGCCGTTCGCTTCTTTTCACCCTTCTCATTCTCTACGAGCTGCTCGAGAGTCGCAGACTGAGCAGGGGCAGCCTCATATCGCGTGCGAAGTTTCTAATGATACAGATGCGTGTTAGCCACGTGCCATCCAACTAGGAGAACAAAATCGCACAGTGATGTTGCCCTTGAGATCGTTCTGGACAACAGCGAACGCAGCAGATCCAAGTAGATCTGTACCTAATGTAAGGCTATGATGAAGGGGAGCAATGGCCTTTTTCCCGTACCGAAAAGCCCAACCAAACCATCAGCAGCCTCGAGAAAGGCAAGTGTGTCGACGCCCGCGTCAGTGATGGGAACATCGGCGAAAGACTACCATACATCAGTAAATCTGTCGCGATCGTGACTTCACCCACTCACTTTAACGGTATCAAGGTAGGGAGCCATCGTTTGGGTTAAAGGTGGACGTGATGGTAAGAGGACACCCTATCAATCGTTTACGATCACCATCATCCATCTAATCTTATCTCGATCAAATTCGAGAAAGATTTCGCCATCATGTCAACATACAAGAACCAGCCATTTCTATTCATTACCACCACCAATGCCTCACGCAGACTCTTCATTGGTACCTGCAGAGTATGTCTATTGTTCGTTAACGGCATAATTTCGATACTGATCATCTATCTCAGCATCACCACCAAGGCCTTGTTTTGGGAACATGTTCACACCCAACTCGATCTCTTAATCGACGGTGAGACGAACTGGGTACGATGATCGAGCTTGATTATACCCAGAATCGCGGCTGAGATACATCTCCTTATGACCATTAGGTCTCCAATCTCGCGAACGCCTCATCACTCGTCTACCACTCCCTCTTGGCCTTCCCCACGTATTTCGGGAAGGAAGATAAAGCCGTAAACTGGTGTGGTAAGTCTCTCGGGAACAAATTCCTCCGTCCCGTCTATTTTTGTGGCGTTCTTTCCATTAATTCAATCATGCAGGGTTCTACTTGGACGCGTCTATGTTTCCCATCCCACGTGGCGAAACGCCACCTCAAGCGAACAACAAGCTGCTTTTGGGTCCATTTTGCGGGAAGCCCGCATGCCAGTTCATCAACGTTGCACCCGGAAAGGCTCGTGGCGTGTGTGCAGGTGCTTTCACGCAACAGCAGACACTCGTGGTGTCTAATGTTGACGAATACCCCGGCCACATCGCTTGCGACGGAGAAACAAAGAGCGAGATAGTTTGTCCACTCGTACTAACGCAGGAAGACGGAAGCAAGCTGGCTTTGGGTGTGCTCGATCTTGACTGTTTAGCGTTGGGTGGTTTCAATGAAGAAGATCAGAAAGGCTTAGAGAAAATTGTAGACCTTCTTCTAATAAGCTGCAGGTGGTAGAGTCTACTTAATCTTAAATTTACTGAATTGAAGGAAGGTGTATAATCACTGAACACTTTCAGCCTGCCATGCAAGGAAGTCTTCGTGTAACTTCTTCTGGATAGTCCAGTCCTTTTGTACCTTCTTCACCTGGTTCTTGCTCAACTCTTTTCCCTCCCCGTCGGTCAGCGGCAAACCGTCATCGGTCCACGATCCATAGACGCCCTCTGGGACGTTAGGCGGCTTGAACATTGAAGTTGGCGGTACACGACCCTTCTCCAATTTTTGCACGCGTTTCTGACGCTCGACCTCCACCTGCGCAGCCTTCTTCGCCGCTTTCGCCTCTACAATCGCGCGTTTCTCATCTCTAGCTTTGATGAGGTCAGCCGGGGGCAGGAGCTTCACGAGAGCTTTGCCGTCTACGTGTGCCGATCAGTAAAGACCCTTTAACCAAACCATCAAGCAACTTACCTTCTTGGTCATCCAACGCCACGCCCAACGGCACGAGATCTTGGTCCCGGAGCTTGTCACACAACGCTAGTATATCCTTGAAGGCAGAATCTCCCTTCTTCATCGCGAGTTGCCGAACTCCATCTCTGAATGTCGATAAGGTGCGCAGGTAAGGCATCAGAACCTCATCTTTCTGTGGGATGATGGATGTCATTCAGTCCGGCGTGGGGGCGCATACAAAAATGGCGCTTACATTGAAATTTCTGTCACCTTGACTTTCCTGGCCCCACCCGAGCTCAGTTGACTCCCCCTCTCCTAGTCCGAACATTCGCAACATATGACCAACCCATCTTGCGATGTTCTCGACGAGACCAACATTGAGGTTCTTTCCTTCAGAGTTGATGTATACGTTGGTCTGAGATACTAGCTCGCGGAGCGTGTCTAAGGCGACAGGTGTGTTAAAAGAATCACACAACGCGCTACGGAAGCTATACTGGTGCTCATAAAAGCTTAAGATAGTGCGTGAGTATTACAACACGTAGACGAAATTTTATGAACACACCTTGCGGTTAGCTCACGCTCGGGTGCATCATAATGATGATAACCATCCGACGATGAACTATTAGAGCGGGCCTGAGATACGATTGCCTTTACGTTGACGAAAAAGTTCTGTAGGCGATTATCGTGATTAGCAGTAGACTTGAAAGTTAGATAAAGAATAGGAAATTCACATTAAGAGTAGTCTCGACGTTTCTCACTTCGCCTGTCATTAGAGATTCCGAAAAATCAACTTTTGCGTTCCATAGTTGAGTAAGGAACGCCAGTCTAAGCTGACGCGCGGAATGCTTTTCCAAAATTTCCTGACACACCGGCAAAGTCAGAAATTATATCAAAAGGGTATACGAGAACTCACATCGATGGTAATGAAATTCTTCAACGATTTGCTCATCTTTAGGCCTTCGATATGCAAATGACCAGTATGTAAGAAATAGTTGACCCAAGCACCACACTCATGATATGCCTGCAGGTGCGGTTAGAGGGAGATGAGCCGAGAGATCTTCAAAACGTACTTCGGATTGGGCCATTTCGTTATCGTGGTGAGGGAATGCCAGATCGATGCCGCCGGAGTGGATGTCCATGTTGTCTCCAAGTATGGCGCTAGCCATGACGGAGCATTCAATATGCCATCCAGGTCTTCCAGGACCCCATTTCGACGGCCACGATGGCTCCCCGTCTTTAGAGGCTTTCCACAAGGCAAAGTCAGATGCTGACCGACGGCCAGACTTGTTCGTGGCCATCCCTTGAAACAGTAAGTCATACATACATACACGCACTCCAAATGCTAGAACACACCTTCCCCACCCTCAAGAAGTTCTCTATTGCCTTTACTCCATGGCTCTAATTTAGCATAGTCGTGGTTATCGGCCGAGTCGAAGGCCTGCGTATCGAAATAGACACTGCCGTCAACTTCGTAACCATACCCATTCGATACGATTTTCTCTACAAATGCGACAATTTCGGGAACGTACTCCGTAACGCGTGTGACTGTGTCGGGATCGCGAACTTTGAGGCGAGCCATGTCATCGAAGAAGCGGCCTTCCCAGTAAGTCGCCAGAGAGCGCGAAACCGCGGGATCCGTCACAGTGGATCCATACTGTATAGAAAGTTAATTAGTCTAACACACAGGTATGACATCTTGTTGGAGACCAACTTGCTTATCGAGGGCCTGAGCCAAAACATCTTGTGATGCGTCAATTAACGAGTGAGCGATCTCAATATTAGTGCGCCCCGCAGCTAATTCTGATCGAGCGGTATGCAATGCCGCGAGGGTACGTTTCTGTGGCTGGACGTCAGGAATGGAGAAAGCTAATCGCGCGAGCTAGCGTACTGCGGACGAGAAATACATGTCAAACTTTTCCTCGCGTCTCAGGCAATCGAGTTTCCACTGAGGGTTTTGTATGAGGTTCTCGAGATGGGGCCATTGGAGGTCTTCTTGACCAGGTGAGGGCCGTTCAGCGACCGGTAAGCCTTTCGACACGCGTTCTTGGACAAAGGTAGCCCAAGCTTCGAATACGCGATCGACTAGTTCTGACGAGAGGACGGTGACTTCGGAGCGGAACTTGTCAAACAGATGGTTTTGACGCGCGCGGAGGATTATCTAGAAAAAGAGAATCAGAGGAGAAGAACGGCATGGGAATGAGTAAGGCGTACCTTGTCGTCTATGTCGGTGATGTTCATGACAAAGTGAATGTCGTAGCCAAAGTAGTCTGACAGGATGCGGCGTAGGACGTCCTGCGTAACATAGTTTCTGCATCGCACGTTAGCGCAGAACGGCTGCCAGAGGTCCCAAACTGATCGTACCGAGCGTGTCCCATGTGTGATGCATCGTATACGGTTGGCCCGCAGTTGTACCATTTTATGTGGCGGCCATTCCTCGGCACAAACTCTTGCTTTTAGAGCGTCAAGCGGGACTATCAATCCATATCGTAGCAAGAAACCAACTTTTGATTTTGTAAGTGAATTGTACACTTTTAAGACTGGTTCCGGGCGTTCTGGCACTGGTACAGTCCATCGCGGCTGCTGGACAGACATTCTGGGTATTTGAGAGCAGATTGCAAGCTTAGCCGATGTGTGAATGAAGCGCAATGGAGAGATGCAAGAAACAGATGAAATGAAGAGACGCCGAATCATGAAGTGATTGCCTTTCTGAGACGAGTCATTATTCGTGATACGTCACATCCACGTTGGCATGTCACTGTCACGAACGCGTCTTGTTTTCCCACCTCATCTCGGGCAAAAATACGCTCAGTCTCGTAGCTTACGTCCCCAAATTGAGATCTCAACGCGCGAATTTCTACGGGGATGTCCGAGCGCCGCGTCCCGGGATGTGGCGCACATGTACAAAGACGTCTGCCTTGTCGGTGTTTGACTCAGCCTTTATTCGAAGGACCTCCCCGTCCGCTTGAACCGCTACGAAAGTTCTGCCTTTTCCAGGCCACTCTATGGGGCCGCTTGTCTCGTCCCAAAGAACATCAATTGATGTATCAAACGGTTCAGCGCCTATCGAAAGATGCTGGATGGACTGTAATCTCGCGATCTTCCCGCTCACCTCTCAATCACGGCTCTGTAAATCCTGCGAACACGGCGAACACACCGCGTCAAATGTCACAGCAATAGAAGTCTACTTTAAGTGGACACTTATTCTAGCTTTCACCTCATGTCGTCCCCCGCTTCTTGAACAATCAGGGATTGATATCGATGTCTCAGCAATATGTTGGTTACGCTGAATTGCTAGTGGAGGTGACACATTTTTCTAGATCATCCCGTTCTTCCACTCTCATTACAGTTTGGCGTTACGGTGTTTCTTGAATTAAAGGTTGACATGGCCCTGCCCTGTGATTGAATGCTTTTCATATGTCCCGGTCGCGGTCGAGATCAATATGGTACGACCTGTGGTAAGGCTTCATTCTATTTCAGGTCCCTGGCGTACACTATACAGTTACACTCAACCGTATTCCCTCAACAGAAACACACCCCCGTATGGAACTGATCTTACTTACACCTATCAACGGACCGAAACTCGATCCATCGGACTATACAAATGCGGATAGGCGCTTTAGCTGTACGACCTTCTCTTTAGCCAACTTGCTTCTCTTCTTCTTCTTGGACAGCACAAGGCAGAGAAATCTCATAGGTTCCCCGGGGTTTGCGGACGTGGGGAAGTGTACTGATGAACAGATAGGCTGCGGTTACTATCGTTCAACCATTCAGAAACCACTCGGATTCTGTATTCGTATCGAGGATATGGGCATTGAACCCATCCTACCACTTCGTATGCTTCCAGATCGGGTGCTAGCCACCCGGAGCTAACATACAATGTTACCTTCGTTCCAGTTTTCTCATGCCGTGAAGGGTCTACATCATCGGCTGATCCAAACAGTCTTACCAGGTTCTTTCCATGATTGGCTATTTCCGTCATAAAAGGTTACACCTGCGTGAGCTTGTTCGCACTTTGCATCACCCTGATCATCACAGCCTTTGTCCAAACGTCTCGCCCATTCCCTCGTTCATATAAAGCTTGCTGTTGCGTTCCTGAGGTCGACCCCCCCTCCCCGTCCTCCATCTTCTTCCCCACATTTCTTTTTTGCGATTATGCAGCGTCCTACATGTACTGGCATCCGAGTCAGATCACCTGCAGACGCCCATGCGATCTTCCACGCTGTGTCGCTTAACATGCTCCCCATCGTCTCGCGCCGACTCGACACGGAAGAACGGCGCGCTATAGCGTCAGGGTGTGTCTTTGTATGGGAGGAACGCGGACCCAATGCTGAGTCCTCTTGTGTACGCCCCCTTTTCCCGCCTTTCAACGCCCACTGACGCCACAGCAGCTCGGAATCGAACGCTGGACAGACTCGATACGTTGGGGACCAAGTCGCGTGAAAGACGTTCGTATACTCTCACCCTGGTTCACCGTGCAATCTGCTCATGTCTGTTGAAATCGCAGGAATTCCTCTACTATCAGGAGAAAGGCCCCGAGTCCACGGAGGTGGACGCTATGACGTCGGATTCGGACACTACGTGAGTAGCCACGCCGCATAACCACTCCATTCTCGAGCCAAACACTCACCTATCCTATCTGAATCGCGCAGCCCTTACTCTCCTTCCGGCTCAAACCGAGCTGTCTTCAGAGATAACCTAATCAAGCAGACCTACTCGGTCTTCGTCGAAACCAACAGAGGCCGTCGGAAATGGCATCTCAGTAAGTTATTCGCCTTTTTGCGCTCCGAGTCCACGGGCTAACGCCCGACCCGAAGTCGCCTACTTCACACAAGATTCGCTTAATTACCTACGCACGATCGATGATATCCCGATGCTCGCGAACATGTACGTTCCCCCCGGAAAGTACAAAAGTGCCCGTTCGGCGAAAGGACGGTCCCCGCGCGATGCCATCCTGGGTGACAGTTTCGTCATGAAGAGTGGGTTCCCGCAACCTCAGTTTTCGCCGTATCCGTATCCATCCCCGTACAAGGCGGAATCGTACTCGCAGGATTTCGACCGGATAGTCAAGCCTGCTGCACTCGGCTCTGGGGGCGGGAAGTTAGCCCCGTTGGCGTACCTCCAGAATATACCCCCGCCTCGCAGACATCCCGCAGACGAAGCGGCGCTGAATGCACTACAAGGTCGCTTAGTGCGGTGACTATGTTAATGATCGTTACCCGAGGGAACTGTGGTTCCCCTTCGTCTTATTGTTTAGTTCACGCTTTGCTCTCTCCTCTCACTTACTGTATACATAGACGTCTTGCAACTGGGATTTTTTATTATTCATTCAATTGTTATGTGTATTTGATAACGGTACACGACAATCTTGATCATGCAACAATGTTGCAAGGGGTGAGGTGATAGATTGAATAGACTAAGATGGAACGCGAACTGGTGGCGCATGATCGTCCTTTGAATTCAGTTCTCGATCAATCTATCCCTTGAACCTCCTAAATCATAGTGGCCCGGCGGTGATGGTCCTAGGACTGGCCGGGGTAGGTAATTAAAGTACATGAATGTCTCGTGTGGGCAGGGAGTGACAGCGTTTGTATAGATCGGCTAAATTTACATACATATCCAGATGTGGCGCAAACAAGAGGCGCTCTCGGGGTTTTTGACAACAAAGGCAAGCTGTTGAAATGTACCTGCAGGTTGGAAGAGCGTGCACATGGTATGCAAGGCGCTCATGAAATGATAGGTCCTAGGGCATTTAGCCTGTGACCGCCGTTGAATTGAATCATATAAATACCTTTGTGGACACATCGCCTGTGAGAGGCGAAATGGAATGCAGAAAGACAGCTTCCTGAATGGGTGAGAGCAGGATTGCGAACTGATAGTGATTGAATAATGATGAATCTAATCGCAGTTAACACGAGACCGACGAGGCGTCCAGGCTGCCCTAGTGCGACATGCGTATGTGCCAGGGGAGCGGTAACGTTAGTGTATGTGGCGTATGTTCTAAGAGGCGCTGCTGATCGTGGTATCGATGGCAAGTACGACGGCGATACTTGGGTGCTCCGAGTGGGACACGAAGACAAGAGGTGAGTGGGATAAGGTTTGGATACACGTTCGGCAGGTAGGGAAGCCGCGGCGCCAAGCGGGGAAGCAGGAGCAGCTTATGGGCGACCCGGACCAGTGCGGTTGAGTAGGGAATGGATGGCAGGTGGCAGGTGGCGTGGGACGAGGGGAAATAGGAAATTAAGGTGTTTAAAGTTGCAAGGTCCATAGTTGCAGCTAGAAGACGCCGAGATTAATAATGTATGTATGGGCTGTTCCTGCGTGTGGGCGATTTGATCCATGGAAGCAATGGATGCAAAGGGAGGCAACTGTCGTAAAACAGTCTAATTAATATTATGGAATGCCAGGGCCATCTTGCTTGTCGCCTCTACTTTGTGCAGAGAAAGCAAGTCGACGGACGGCCACCATCTGCTCTGCTCTCTTCGCCTCGTATGCAGACGCCGACCTGTAAAAATGTCCGCATCCGGTCCATCCAGGACGTGCACAAGATTTTTGCAGCGGTGCAGCGCGGCTGGCTCAAGATGATCACCAGGCGCCTCGACGCCGACGAGCGAATGGCGCTGCGCTCGGGCTGCATCTACGTCTGGGAAGAGCGCGGGCCCAACACCGAGGTCACTGGGCTCGGCATGGAACGCTTCACAGAGGGCCGGCGCTGGAGCCCAAGTCGCGTACGAGACGTGAGTGCCACTGGGCCACCGACGAGCGACATGCGTACTGAGCTATTACTGCAGGATTTTCTATTTTACTTTGAGCAGTACAGTGGCGGCGACGGCAGGTCCGTGTTCTTCGTTCTTCTGCGCGCGCTGGCTGACGGCGAGCTCGCAGCGACAGCCAGCCACCCCGCGAATGGGATCCGCTCATCAAGCAGACGTACTCTGCGCTCGTCCAGACTGACAGAGGCACGAGAAAATGGCATCTCAGTAAGTTCGCGCCCTGCCACTGCACACGTGCGCCTCCGATTGACATGACGCCTGCCACAGCGGCGTACTACACTGAAAACACAATGGACCATCTCGGCAACATCGACGACCTCGACAGAATCAAGGACATCGTCGTCCCCGACGGCGTCTACGTTTCTCAAAAGACCGCCAAATCCAAGAAGGACAAGGGCCAGAAGAAGAAAACGACCGTCACGCGAAAATACGCCGGATATCCACCTTCCACTAACGTCCCCCAGGAGCAGTCTTCGTCGCAGTCGGTGCACATGTTCGATCCCTACTCACAGCGCCCCGACGCCGGCCCGTCGTCCGCACTTCAGCCGGCGTACATCCAGCAGCCGTCCGCACACGCCCACTATGGGTCCCACGATATGCCACCGTACCTGCCATCCGCGCCCAGTTCGCACTCCCCGTACTTATCCCCAGGCGGATACCCGTCCCCAGGCTCGTCCTCCTCGTCCGCCAGCTCACGCTCGTCCGTCCACAGCCCAATGATGTACCCGTCAGACAGGCCTGTATATACAACATCCTCGTCCTGGTACACCGGGCTCCCACCTGAGCCATACCACAGCACACCTGCTTATCACCCCCACCATGTACACCCTCACGAACCCTCCACGTCTTCGACGACTCTATACCCTCCTCCTCATTCTTATGACCATGACCAGATGTACGCCACAGATGAATACGAAGCGCCTCCCTCCCCAGTTTCAGAAGAGGAGCAGGGCAGCACCAAGCGCGGGCCATCCCGTGACCTTGCGCCTCTTCATCTCCTCAAGCGCACTCATCCATACCGTCGCGATCCCATGGACGACAAGGCCTTGAGGAAGCTCGATCCCCGTCTATCCGCAGGCGGCGGCCCGCCAGAAACACCTTAACTCATAATTCGTTCACCCAATTATACCTTTTTGTCTCTATTACGGACTCTCGCAGCGAGCTCTCCATACAATTCCACTTGGCTTTCTGATGTATGTGTACAAAGGGGGGAGTTGTCGCCCTTGTAAATTATCATATAACTACCGACTACTTTTAGTAACAACTGCTGTAATAATTATGTCTTTTCTGATTGCTCGAGTGTAGAACAAGAGGGACGCCGTGGGATGGCAGGCAGCGGGTGACCGAATAGCCGATCGTTGCGCCACACTAGTTGTCAAGAACGCTCAAAAATCAATTGCATCAAGGCAACTTCTACGAAGCTTAATTGCTGAGGGTGATACAGTATATGTGCAGAGGATTATAAATAACATGTGGATGCGATAGCTGCTTTCTTAATGATGAAAAGATAGATGTAATGCCAAATGATGAATATAGGCGTGCAGGCCTGCGGTAGCCGTCGACTACCACTCAAACTCTCTGAAGACGGTCCGGTCAGAACGATAAAGGCACATAGAAAAGAACACTAACCCTGTGCACTTCTGGAAAAGGTAGTCTTTCCCATTGATGTGGATCATCCCGTCTTTCAGAATGCACTTCCACTTGTTCTTCACCCGAGCGACCTGATGAATGATCAGCGACAAGCTCACAGTAGGGACGGATGACATACCTTATCGTAAGTACAAAACACGATGTCCGAATCTGCCCCAGCCGCGTCTTCGTTATCAGCCTCGTTCTCCGTGTCTGAATCATCAAGGTCACTGTTAATGGCCTCGGATTCTTGCGTCGACGTCGACGCTTGCGGAGGTCTCTGAGGTAACGAAGGATGGTTTGAGTGAGGAGCGAAAGGCGGAGGGGACGGCGATTCATCAGAGTCATCCGAAGGACCGTCAGTTTGAGGGATTGATCTAGCTGGTTGCTGCTGCTGCTGCTGTTGTTGTTGCTGTTGTTGTTGTTGTTGTTGTTGTTGCAGAGCTGAAGTGGCGGCGGCGGCTGCTAGCGGTATATAAGCTCTCCCAAGAGACGTACCAGGCGATCGATTCTGCGCCTGAGTCGTAGTCGGGAATGAAAGCACACTCGTCTGCCCACCGAGGTGAGGAGGTGGCCGGAGTCCAGCGAGCTGGGGACCCGGTAGCGTAGGAAGAGTATATTGTAGTCCTTGGTTATGGCCTGCGAGCATGTATCTGGAATCGACGGGTTCGGCCTTCACAGCCGGATGTCCGGCGTAAGTGGCGGGTGCATAATGCGCATGCCCTTGAACAAGATGCATAGCCGGATGCTGGACGGAATACTGGTGTTGCTGCTGAGGCTGCTGTTGCGTGCTGGAAGAAATTTCGAAATCGGCAACGTGCGACGCCACAACTTTCTCTTCCCATTTCTGACAAATAGAATGGGCGACAATGAAGACGAAGATGAAGGAGATTACGCACTGCCTGTAGTTGGGCAAGAACATCTTCAGGAACTCCGTATTCTTCAAACTCGGGCTTAATGGATTCCATGACATCGTCGATAACAGTGCGGTAGACACCAGGCTCAACGACGACGTTACTCTCCCTTGCAATTGCACAATTGGGCTGGTTCATTGCTCACCACTATTTTATTCGACATCTCGACGCTGGCTAGAGCACGGGCGGGTGTCGGCGGACACGACGACGAGCACTGCGGGCGTTGTGGTGGTCAAAAAGGAAGGGGAAAGCCTTTTATACTATGTGCCATTCTGGGTGCTACATGCGATTGAAACTCCGACAGGAACGTGTGCGTATGTTCTCACGCACAGACCTGTGATGAGTGTACACGTGCCGTCCATCTTGCGCCACATGCACAAAGTCTCCAAGATGACGCGCACTTACGCGTAGTCCCGTCGCCTCATGCCAATGACGTCTTCTTCATTTCAAAGCCTTCAAAAGCGCCGGTGAGAAAGGTGGAGCTCAACACAAACATGCCTCTCTTCAAATCCCGCCCCGAAGAACCAGTTGCCCCTCCACCTGATCACAACAAGACCGGGTTCTTTGGCAGACGCTCGCATTCTCCTTCAGAGTCCCCGTCCCAGGCTTCCAACTCGAACTCCTCCACCTCTGGTCGCAACGGATTCTTCAGTGGCAGCCAAGCTAGGAAATCCTCCTCAGATTCCAGTCTCCGTCGCAGTGGAACGAAGAAGAGCGGGGGTTTCTTCGGTTTGGGAGGATCAGGACATCATGACATCTCCCACGATCCAAGTATCATGGCCGCCCGCCAGAAACTCGCCGAAGCGGAGGAGTTAGAGCGCGCTGCAGACCGTGCTCTGGCTGAGGCGCGCGAGGGCGTACGAGGCGCCCGTGAACATGCCAAATTTCTCGAACACGAGGCCAAGGAAGAGTACGTCCTGTCATAAATTCCTGAGTCCGAATCCCCTCTTACTTGGCTTAACATAGAACTCTTCGTGCCAAAGCCAAACAAGCAGAAGCCAAAGTGGTTAGCAAGACCGCTCGCGGTCTCGGTAGACATGGCTAAGCCATTTCCATACGTGTGGCGCATGGGGATGCGCTCGATACCCTTCAAATTTTGATTTTGTATTACTCTTCCTTCAAGTACATTGCGGAATACTGTATATATACCCGCTTCCGCATGACGAACACATTCGCGTCCGGAGTATCTCTTCTTTCTTCCCATCGCTCGCGTAGATCATACCCATGGTGAAATGCTCGATTCAAAGACTTCCGGAATCGGTTGATGTTATCATCTCAACCATTACTAGTAACATCTATTACGTTGCTAATAGTCCACTTCATCCCATCCAGAATGCATTCCATGAGAGGGCGGTGATCGCCATTGTATGCCTTGAAAGATCAAGTTAAGCAGGTAACAATCTTATTCAGAGTCCAACTCACACTATAAATGCTGTCGAAATATGTATTCCGCAGATGAAGTGGTATGGAAATCGGAGGATACCCACGTCGGAGGAGAGGTATGGATGCCACGAGACGCGTTACACGACCATTTCCGTCCTGCTCTCGCATTAGCCGCATGCAATTGAGTGAGAATGCCTTCCTTACATTGAAAGGATGGCATGTTGCCAGCATTAAATGGAGCCAACTCGCCGTCGCGAATGGATTCTCACTCTCCGAGTCCGCAGCCAGAATTTTCTAACCAGATACAGTAAGCCACAATTTCAGAAGGACTTTCGAGGAAGTCGAACACATACTCGGACTTGTTGACAGATGATGTATAACTGATCATCGACATTCCATGGCGGGCAACACAGGGCAACGCCAGTTTCGTCAGTCCCTGGTACTTTGGTCTGTACATAGACTGTGCTCCTCGTTACGCTACGAGTAAATCCAGCGGGGATAAATTTCCCTTGGAATCGGGCGTTATCCATGACACGGCGGTGGATCTCGCAGATAGCTTCCGGCGTCAGCTTATCCGGGTCGCCGACCATGCCTTGCAAGTATGTGTACGCCTACACTTGATGAGCGGGTGAATGATTCCAAAGGGGGAGAGCACACAGCCAATGTGTCATTCAGAATGGATTTGATAGATTGAGGATCATGAATCTTGCTTCGCAGCTGCGTATTAACAACACCCTCAGCAATTCCTCGACGAATTAAATCTTGGGTAGCCTGTACTCAGATCAGCAATCGCGACAGTTTTGCGCCTTGAGTACACTGACGTTGACCGTCATCAAGAACGTGCTCTCAATATGATTCGTCTCGATAGCAAGAGAGCAGAGATAGCTTGTGAATAGTCGGGAACCATGGGGAAAGAGGTCACGCCACCGAGTTTGGACTTGCCCATGGCCAGACGGATGATCAATAATATCTTTAGTCTGAGGAAATGTATGTTCCTCAGTGCGTTTCCATATTTGAATGATTCGACCTATTTGTTATGGGATATCATCAGCAACATTTACATCGAATGAGGACAAAGCCGACCTGGCCCCGACATCTCTGAGATATGGTGGTTTGCGCGTGCGTTCTCATCGATACTCGCCTCGACCTCAGTGATGTGAGACTCTAGCGCCTCGTCTTCGAGATCTAGGGCAGCAAGTTGGGCCAAAGCCTACGGGCACTGATATCTGAGTTAGCACTATACTAGGACATTCAACACCTACCTCTTGCTTATGGAACAGAGCCGTGCCCGGGTCTACACCCTCGTATATTGAAGCGAAACGTAGTAGAATATAAGGATTCCCTGGGTATTTCTCCAATAACTTCTCGAGATATCGAAAGGATTGTTCCATGTTGGGGAAAGTGCGCGTCAAGATGCCAGGCTCTGGAGGCGTCTTGGAGGGAATGTCTATCAGTTGAGTAGCGTAGTGTGTCTATACTGGTCTTACATCGAAGTATGGGTTGGTGACATACCCAACAGGTCTCATGTTTGGAAGTGGCACCAGTAGTGGTGGATGGAAAGCAGGTATCGGCAGATCCGGCCCGGAATTTGAAGCTCCTTAAAGCCTCCTTTTCCCTCCCCGAAAAAACGTACACGAAAACCGAATGATGAATTCTTCCACCAAATCCAAACACCAAGCTTCACAACATATGTAGGTAGCAATGAACGAAATAAAATAAAATAATAGGAACTATCATGCTTTGCTCGCCGGCGTAGATCCAAAACTCGTCACAGCCAGCCCGCCAACCCACGCCATCTCAACCACCGCCCTCCCAATCGGCGTGAGCTCCACCACAGGCCGCGGCTTCCCCTCCGCCTCCGCCTCCTCAGCAATCGTCCCTGGTGGGTACGCATTATACGTCTTGCACAACCCCAGCTCAACGAGCCCCTCCGGTATGAACTCAACCCCCGCCTCCCGACCTCGGCATATCCCAATCATCACAGTCGTCGTAGACTCCACGAACGGCATCTTCTCGTACGCATCCACAAGAGATCCATTCACCGTCAAGCCCTCCGACACCCGCATCCCAGATCCCTGGATATCCTTGTGTGACACCAACCGACCAGTAATGTTGAAGGCAGGTAAAAGGATATTCTTGTCGTCCTTTTCCTTCGTATCGCTGGAGCTCGTCGGACTCATTCGTTTCGGTAACGTCGGCGATGACGCCGGTAGCTCGCTTGCCTTGTAGCAGACAAGCAGATACTGCTTATCTATCGGCGGCCTCAAAGGCGCTTCCTCCGTCGCGGTCGTCAATGGATCGGTATCGCTGGGCCAAAGCGGTAGGAGCATGTACAACACGTCTTCAGGAATTTCCTTGAAGATCTCCTGCCAGCCCTCCGGCTCCTTCCCCTCCTTGCGTTTCGTCTTGTCCTTCGTTTTCCCGTTCCGAGGTTTGTTCACCTGCAGCAGGCCCACTTCCTGGAAACTGTGGTTCAGGTTCTCTACGACCCGTTGAGTCTGCTCTTGCTTGTTTCGAGGTTCGAGCGTCACCCAAGCCGGGTCGTAGACAACGATCCGTTGTGCATGCGGGTCTGAACGTTTGGACCGGAAGAAACGCGTTAGGAATCCAGTTGAATCGTCTGGTCCGTGCGGTTGATTATGCCTCATCAGTTCGAGTTGGCTGGCGTCAACGGTGCCATACGCTTCGGAATGGGGTGTACGTGGCGGAGGCGCTTCTTCGTCAGAATCCCAAGAATTGCGCCGAGTCCGTCGCGGTCCAAACCCAGAGCCGGAGCTCGTCGTCGGTTGGCTGCTAGAAGAGGTTGACGCCACGCTGCCTTCACTAGACTGGGGGTCAAAAGGTTTTCTCTTCCGCGCGTTTGAATGACCACGCTCGCGGCGTCTATGTCGATCATCTTCCAATAGGCCATGACTCTCCAGTTTTCTAGTGGTTGTGGTACTCGTGTAGGCCTCTTGTACTTTTCGTGGTGCAAGAAGAATCATATTGACGGACATGGTTCGTCGTCCTGGGGCGTTCTTGCCCTTTGGAAGTTTGTAGAATCGAGAGATAGAGAAGGCGACAGTCTTGGAATGCTTGTGAACCATAACACTAGGGTCGTCGTGTTTGATGTTCCCTTTTGTGAAGGCATCGCGGAAATGTTCGACAACAAGCCTCTGAATAGGTCCCTTGCCTGCAGCATCGGGTTCTAAAGACAAAATAAGATGAGTAAAAAACAAGAGAGTAAAACGGTCGCCTTACTGTCTTCCTGTTTGACGATAGCCCTTCGGTCGACCTTGAACCGACCTACTAGTTCATTGATCCAAACTTCTTGTGATCCGACAGGCATGCCCTTCCAGTTCGCAGGACTCCGCCATGAATCCTTCTCCTTCTCCCGATCTCGCTGAGATGCACTAGTCATAGAAGATATACCGAATTTGGAGGTATCGCCTATACTGCCGCGGCCTTTCTTTGACGTAGTCGATGTCGGCGAGAGCGCTGGACCGTCAGGCCGCTCGCGCCGGAAAGTCCAAGCGCGACGTTGGTCACGGTAATCGGGAGCCCAAAGGCTCCCCACGGCGCGAAAGAATGGGTCATCGTTTGAAAAGAGACTAGCGGTGGTGGCAGTACTTGGACGTCGGGCCCAGGGGAATATGGAATTGGATGAACCTCGCCTCGATTCGGAGGTTTCGGCAAACATGGGTTGATCGAAGGAGGTTATCCCACGTCCTATTGCACTCCAATCCGGATCGAAATCCTGATGAGACGGCGACGGACTAATGACTTTGACTGGCGGGGCAGTCATCGGATGAGAGTCTTTGGACTTGCTCTTGCGAGCGCGCAGACTCTTCCAATCCCCGTCGCTTTCGGGAACAGATGTTGGCTCATTCCGGTCGACGGGAGCTGGGGAGAGCGGACTGTCTTGATCAAGACTCTTGCTTGGTCTGCGTAGCGTCAATATGCTGCCCTCTCTATCCCTGTCCGGAACAGCGATAGGTAGACTGACCCTCCGTTCTCCGAAGCCGCTAGCGAAACTAGTGGCGGGAGTTTGTGCGTGGGGATAACGTTCTTGGACGTCAATCGTGCTTCCATCATACCTGACAGAACTGATCTCTATCCGCTCCTCGTCGGAATAATACATGTCATCGTCGAACTCGACGCCATCAGACGCGGAGAACGAGGCTACCGAGGCCGATGCAGAAGAGGTACCGAAGGTATGATGGGACGCGGTGTCTGAAGAGCGTTTTCTGCGAGAGGACAAACCCGGGGAGTTCTGCGATGAATGACTACGGCGGGCACGTATACGATTATTGTTGGCTGGGTTGGCGGTGTCGACTACGGAAGGGCGGGGAGTGACGTCGAATGGACCGAGTGCATCGTCCTCGTCGTCGGCGTCGTTGTCGAGAGGGCTGATGGGGGCTGTGGACGACGATCCGCTCGACTGGACATTTCCGAAAGAGAAAGAGCTGAGGGAGTTGACGGTGTATAGATCTGTTGTGTGTGAATATGGTTTGAATGAGGCTGGCGAAGAGTTTGGCGGTGGCGGTAAGCTCGCATTGGGCGTTACGGCTGAAAGCGAGGGGCGACGATAGTGGTCTCCCATGGATAACTAGAGAAAAGATGTGAATGGATGTCAAAATCTGGCGCGTATACGCACATTGTGTTCCGAGACTGGTCGATGTGTAGATGTGTACTGGGTGTCTTAGGACGTGGATAAGTGTCGCGACGAGCTCGCTGTGTACAACGACGGCGGCTGGAGTGATTGTGGTGGATGCAGAGGTCGTTTGAACGACCAGATCATAGATCAATGGACAGTTTGGCCGTTGACGACGTTCGAGACGGCATCCAGAGTAGCTGGGCAGCGTGGACGACGACGAGCTGGCCGCTGGTGGAAGTCGGAAAGAGAGAACAGATCCTTTGGAAGCGGACGGTGGAAGCAAGTCGCAAGTCGATAAAAAGGCACGTGGCGGACTGATGCACCTTCTTCTCGATTCGGCCGCGCTCTTGTTGTTCTCCCGCCACAAATCCGCCTCGGCCTTCACCCTGCATTCCACGTTGTCCTTTTGACATATTACGCCTACAACAAACAGTCATTTCCATTTCACACTAAACATACACTAATAACTCTCGCAACAATCCAAAATCTATGTGGGCTTGTAGTAAATAGTCGTCATAAACTTGTTTTTGTACCGCACAGTGTTCGCTACCGCCAACACACCGTTCCGTATGCTGCTCGTGCTCAGATGGTTGAGAACGACGTGGCTTGGCACGGGCAGGACGCTGCCGTCGTCCCCAACGACAGCATCGTCGTCTACAGCGGGCAGCGAACGCGTCCCTCCCTCTGACGACAATATGAGAGCGGGCGCAGCAGCTGTTAGGCCTCCCACTCCTCCAAAGGAACTGAGGTCCGTCCCACTGGCCGTCGTCACAGGCAGAATGCGCGGTGTCTGCGCATTCCGGTCATGCAGTGGGGGGCTAACTGGATCCAGACGGTGGCCATGTCCGTGTCCATGGCTATTTCTACCCCGTCGTTTCTCCTTGTTGCTCGCACTGCTGGACGAAGCGCCAGAGTTTAGAATTTGCTTCTCTAGGTGGCGGGGAAGGGTCGGCGCAGGAGGGTGGTCGGGACTAGGTGGCATCGGTTTAAAGCCGTTCACCACCTGTTTTCGACTGTTGTTAATCGGAGTGCTGGCGTTGAAGGCCGTTATAAAGGCTTCTTCCTCCGCTGCTGCCTCGCTCAGCTCCCCGGGGATAACGTTCGTCCACTCTGATGCCTGGACCAAAGCCGCTGGGG
Organism: Flammulina velutipes; assembly: GCA_011800155.1. Taxonomy (NCBI): domain Eukaryota; kingdom Fungi; phylum Basidiomycota; class Agaricomycetes; order Agaricales; family Physalacriaceae; genus Flammulina; species Flammulina velutipes. The sequence continues at coordinate 2,909,869 of CM022370.1, read as the reverse complement.
TGCTAGAGGTCGCGCCGGCAGAGGACGAACTCCAGAAGCTGTGCGAACGTGGGATGGGTGTAGAAGGTGGCGCACCGTCCGGGGCAGCAGGCGGAAGGCTACTCAAGCCCACACTGACATAGTTGGTCAGTGTACCCTGGCTGTTGACCGTCTTGGGCATGTCGTTCGCGACGCGGAAGGCGCCGTCGACAACGAATAAGAGATGATGGGTTCCGCGGGTCAGAGGCAGTTTAACGATCCAGCGTTCGCCGTCACGCTTCAAGGGAACCTGGACGTCGGCGTCGTCTACGGTGTGGGAAATGAGGACGGTTTCACCGGTGCCGTTCCAGACGATGGGTGTCTCGATAACATCGTTGGACGGATCGGGGGTAGTATCGATTTCTAGTACAGCAAGTGGGATGGGGAGGGTACTGCGAACGACCTGGCGCTGGTATGAATTGGGGGACCGCCTGCCGTCTTCTACGCCAACATCGTTGAACGTTGAATTGTTGTTAATGGATGGGGGAGGAACCTGGAGCTGGGCATAGCTTTGGGTCTGCCATTGGGTGCTGATCGTGCTCGCCTGGCGACTCCATACTTCACCAGATGTTTGTCTGCGGGCTCGGGGACGGTCGTTACGGTTTGGGATCGGTACAGGCTCGACACCGATGCTGATATCTGGCAAATCCAGAGACCTTTTCTTGTGTTTCATGGAATGGTGTGGCCGTCCTGGTCCTGGCGTAGGCGACGAGGACAGCCGTGTGTTCTCCATGTTCCAAGGACTTGTAGACCGTCGGGTGTCCCGTTCAGATGCATTGGAAGGCGCGTTACCCATCGTGCAGACCGCCGAGAATAGTAGTATATGTACAAGAAGGGCGTGCTTGCAGCACGTACCTCACGCCAAAGCAAGGGACCAAACAATCGGATACCCGGTCCGGAAACCGTACGTACGTAGTTCTTCATCGAATAAACTGAAAAGAAATTCGACGCTACAAGAGAAGAGACAACTATAATCGGGGACAAAGAGCATGATGTGCCACGTGCTGCGGATACGCGATCGTGCGCCCCTTCTCTTCGTGTGGCGCACCACTCTGACTAATCCATCCCACGCCACTCAGTTTGGCAGAACACTTGCTTGATGAAAAACAACCTTGCACTTTGCATCCAATAAAATTAACGGAAAGAATGACACTCGCGTCCTAAACGATTTAAATAATCAAATAAATATCATTGATGGTCCATTACACCTCAGGTCTCAGCTGTTGCCTCCTCGAAAGCCTTTCGGACGCTATCCTCCGTGAAATTCTCCTCTGCCTTCTTTCTCATATCCTCGAGTGCTTTCTTCCCCTCCTTGGAGTCTGCGCCGTCTTTGATGCGTACAGCATCGAGATAAACATCAAAGTAGACAACGTCGCGCTTCTTATCCGTCCAAACGGTGAAGGGGGAGATATCGCGGAAACTATCGCACGGTCAGCCAAACGACTGGATGTTGGGTGAGCGGAAGCGTACACAATTTTGTCATCCTTGGCCATATCCTCCGCCTTCTTGATAGCGGCCTTTCGCACTTTGTCTACTGCATCCGCAAGATCCATATATGTATCTCTGAACACCCAATCTTGAAGACGAGCAATATCCGGCGCGCCTTCTTTAGGATAGTTCTCGCGCATATCCTTCGTAACGAGGATATATTCCCACTCTGAGTTTCCTTTGTCGTTCCGCTCAGAGTGGTACAATAGCTTAACGGCGGGCTATGGTAACCCATGAGTTTAGGAGAAAGGTTCAAAGGAAAATACGCACATCCTTCAAGAGGTCTATACTACTTTCGATGTTATCGATCAGTTTCTTATCCTTTGTCTTCCAGATCCTAACGATGGCAGCCTGTGAGGACTTTCCATCCCACCCACCGACGACTTTGTACGTGGTAGCCTCTGGGATTTGATCCATTGCCGGTACCTTATGAATCTGGATGTCTTTCCCGTTGATTTTGCGAGTCTCCGATTCAGATGGGGCGACGCTCGGTCCCGTTTGGTTGTATCTGTGTTGGGTTACGTTAGGTGCAAGAGTTGGATGGCGCAAAAGCTTACTGCTGAGGAACTGGAGCTGCGATTACCATGTTGATGGCCATTAAGACAGGTAATAGAACAAGTGCACGACGGAGGGAGAACATTGCGAATTGTGGAGTGGTTGCTGGGTGTAAACGATTGGAGACCTGCTCGTTGGGAATTCATCGAACATTATCGACTGAGATATAGGTGACGGTAAGCTGTACGCCACCACGCCTTGAACAATGCTGTGTATCTTCGAATTCGCTTCAAATACCTGACACTGTAGGCTTTTGATCGTGGAAGTCATGGATACAAGAGTACCGTGCACTGAATGAATGTCGTTAGGATTCTGGAATGAAACGATATGGAAGGTTGGACAGACACACCTTGAGTTTCAACTAACGAGCAGGCAGAGCAGTATGGGGGACACAGAAGTTGACGGCAAGATGTACATTCTGAGATGGGTTTCGTGTGTTTCGTGAAACGAGGTACATTGAGACAGTAAGCATCATTATAGAGACAAGTGGTTTGTTCGTATTCATCAAATCCTTGAGAGTATTAGAAGGTTTGGACCTGTTGGGAGGCTCTGACAGACGTTTCCTGGAAATCGCTTCCTACGCTCATTTAGTCTCTTAGCCAGCGGGGTTGAGAAGGATGACAGCGTCAGCACGGGAGGATTTGGAGGCGCATTGCGGGCATACGTCCAATTGTTGGCCGTCAGATTCTTTGGGAGTTCGTCTAGCGTTGGCAGTCAGACGGGACGTTGTAGAGGTCGGCTTGGGACAGGTAAAAGTCGCAGGTGGCGATGCAAATGGCCGTTCATTTCTTGGAAGGTGAGGGTGCCAATGAAGGTAACTGTATAATCGGATATCCGGCCCGTACCGTACGTTGTTCAAACTATAAAGAAATTCAACGCTACAGTACAACACGAGAGACAGCTATAATGCAAAAGTTGAGAACGAAGAGCATTTTTCACTTCGTGCTGCAAGTCGCGCGTACCCTCTCTTGGCGTGGCGCACTATTCTGCATTCTGATGCTTTTAGATGCCTCCGACCATTCATCCGCAAACCGACGTTATGAATGAGCTTCGAGCAAAATAAGCTTGCTTGCACGGCGGCCGCATAACCATTGAATAAAATTAGCAGAAGAATTGGAGCTCTTCGACCTGTAAAACTTAAATAATGAGATAGATACTATCGAAGCCCTTCATGCAGCCGCTGTTCCTTCATCCAATGCCTTTCGGACACTATCCTCCGTGTAATCCTTCTTCGCCTGCGTCCTCATGTCATCGAGCGCTTTCTTCCCCTCTTCCGAGTCCGCGCCGTCTTTGATACTGACAGCATCAAGATAAACATCGAAGTAGACAACGTCGTGCGCCTCATTTGTCCAAACGTTGTAGGGAGAGATGTTAAATCTATGACACAATCAGCCGAAGGACCTGGGAGCAGTGAAGGGGAGCTTACACAACTTTATCCTTGCTGGCCATCTCCTCCGCTTTCTTGATAGCGGCATCTCGTACTTTGTTTACCGCAGCCGCGAGATCTATCGTCGTATCCTTGTTCAACCATTCATGAAGCCGTGCAAGCTCTGGTTCGCCTTCTTTAGGATAGTTCTTGCGCATATCCATCGTAACAACGACGTATTCCCACTCAGAGTTTCCTTTGTCGTTCCATTCAGAGTGGTATAGTAGCTCCGCGGGCTGTGATACCCATATAAGTTTCAAGGTAAAGAAACGGGAGATACACACCTTCTTCAAGAACTCTATACTGCTTTCGATATTATCCATCAGTTTCTTCTCCTTTGTTATACCGATTCTAGCGATGGCAGCCTGATCAGGCTTTCCATCCCACCCACCGAGGATTGAGTAGGTGTTAAAATGCGGGATTTGCTCAAAGCTCGGCAGCTTCTCGATCCGCATATCTTTTCCATTAATTTTATGAGTCTCCGCGTGAGATTGGGCGACGTTTGGCTCAGTACTGCGTCGCGTCATGTCAGGTACGAAAATTGAGATAAAGCATAAGCTTACTCGAATTTCTCTGCGGGAATTGGAGCGGCGATGACCCGAGTGAGGGTCATGAAGGGAGGTAGTAGAGCAAATGCCCGACGGAAGGAAAACATTGCGTAGAATTGGTACTAGGCGGGTTTCTGAGTGTGAAAGATTTGGAGGCCTGCTCGTTGAGAATTCATGGAACATTATCGACAGTTTTATATGTCTGTGCGCCACGCCTTGTGCGATGCTGTGCCTTTCCAAGTTCGCCTGTGACTTTTGATGTCAATGGTATATGGAAGTCATGGATACATATATACTCACCTAGGAAAGGTTGTTAGGATAATGAAACATATATGGAAGGTTGGCTGAACACATCTAGACGAGTTTCAACTATCGAGGAGCCAAGTCAATTTGTGTGCACTGTGCAGGCAGCGCATTATGGGAGGGACGAATGTTGCTGGCCAGATATCCATGCTGAGGCTCAGGTAGGTTTCGTGAAACGAGGTGCATTGATACAGGAAGTTTCATTGTACAGAATAATTGTGTATACAATTTCGTGTAGTATACTGTCGATGGTTTAGTGATTGCAAAAGAAGGAACGACAAGCACGTACCCTGCCCCCATCGTCATGAAGGTCTCTTTCCTGCCAGGCTTGCTGTTGCTGTATAGAAACTTGACGGCGTCACTCATCCCAGCTTTGCATTTCGCCAGTATGCGGAAGATTTTGGAGGCGCATCGGTTTCATACATTGCACTGCTGGCCGTCAGATTCTTCGGGGGAAGAGGAGTCGTTCTTCAGTATCCCTAGGATAGAACACAACCGTAGGTGGAAATGTAGATGAAGGCATTATAACTGTTCGGGGGGCAGGCGAACGTCGCTGTCGGATGACGCGATGGAATTAAGCTCCAGGATTTCGACGTCCTATGGCACTCCATCAAGGAGACATGCAACAATAGAATGCGTGAGGGTATCGGCCCACAGATATCTTCTCCGTCGCCGTAGGTGCCCTTGTCCAAATTCCAATAGATACTTGCGTCTTTGTTGTACATGCAGTTCACCAAGAGGACGGGAGACTATGAGTTCCTATGTCGAGGATTAGCATCGTGCAGGGCGCCGTGAATAGTACATGTACGACAAGGGCATGCTGGCAGCACGCAAGCAAATCAACGAAGCAAGCAATAGTCGGATATCCGGCCCGAAGGCCGTACGTTGAACAAACTGAAAAGTCATTCGACGAGATTCGACGCTACCGTACAACTTCAAGAGAAGAGACACCAGACAGACAGGAAGCATCTTAAGTTCAAGTTGTGCCGTGGATACACCCTGCGCTCTTGATGCGGCGCACGTTATGAATGGCAGAAAACTTGCTCCAAGTGAAATAACCTTGCTTGCACGTTGAGCGCACGGCACCAAATAAAGTTAACGCAAAAAGATATGCTCGCGTATGAAATTCCCCTAAATAACTTAAAGACTCAATTAAATACCCTCATTGTGGCTCATCTGTCCCGTCCTTCAACGCCTTTCGGACACTCTCCTCCGTGTAATCCTTCTTTGCCAGCGTTCTCATGTCATCTAGCGCTTTCTTCCCCTCTCCCGAGTCCGCGCCGTCTTTGATACTCACTGCATCAAGGTAAACATCGAAGTAGACAACGTCGTGCTCCTTATTTGTCCAAACGTTGTAGGGAGAGATGTGGAATCTATGACCCAATCAGTCATAGAACCTGTGAGGAGTGGGGGAGCTTACACAACTTTATCCTTGGTGGCCATCTCCTCCGCTTTCTTGATAGCGGCCTCTCGCACCTTGTCTACTGCAGACGCAAGATCCATCTTCGAATCTTTGTTCAACCATTCATGAAGCCGCTTTAGCTCTGGTGCACCTTCTTTCGGATAGTTCTTGCGCATATCCTTCGTAACGATGACATGTCCCCACTGCGAGTTACTCTTGTCGTTCACCTGGGAGTGGTATAGTAGCTCTGCGGGCTGTGATATCCGTGTAAGTCTCAAGGGCAAAGGCTAGACCGTGACGGGAAATATGCACCTTCTTCAAGAACTTTATACTGCTTTCGATGTTATCTATGAGCTCCTGCTCCTCCGTCTTTGCGATCCTGACTATGGCAGCCTGATCAGGCTTCCCATCCCACCCACCGATGAGTGTGTAGGTCTTGAAATGTGGAATTTGATCCATCTTAGGCAGCTTCTCGATTTGCATATCTTTCCCGTTGATTTTATAGGTCTCCTCGTGAGATTGGGTGATGGGTGGTGTGCTTTTGTCAGTGCTTCGTCGCGTTAGACCAGGTGGATAAAGTAAGATGGAGCAGAAACTTACTCAGTTCTGGGAATTGGGGCTGCAGTTATCATATTGATGGCCACGAGAACAGGTAGTAGAGCAAGTGCCCGACGGAAGGAGAACATTGTAGGCGAAGTTTCTGAGGATGAAAGATTTGGAGGCCTGCTCGTTGAGGATTCAGCAAACAATATCAAAAGACTTATAGGTCTGTACGCCACGCCTTATGCAACGCCGTGACTTTCCATCTTCGCCTGTGAGACTGTGAACTTTTGATGCAAATGGAAGTCATGGATACATACTTACCTAGGAAAGGTCGTTAGGATCCTGAAATGAAACGTATAGGTGGCAAGTTGATTTGCATGAAAGGCAGAGCATTATTGGAGACATGAAGGAATTTGGCCATATGTCCGTGGCGGGGTAGGTTTTAGGTGCTTCGAGTTTAAAACGAGGTGCATTGATACAGTGAGTGTCGTTATACAGGAAAGTTGTACATACATAATAAATCCCTAAGCATACTGCAGACGATTTAGTGGTTGAAACAAAGGTAACGGAAAGCACGTACCCTAGTGAATGTCCCCATCGTCATAAAGGTCTCTTTCCTGGCAGGCTTTCCGTTGCTGTACAGCGACTTGACGGCATCACTCATCCCAGCCTTCCGTTTCGCTTCCTCTTCTGCTAGACTGGAGACAACTGCACGACTAGCTGCAGCAATATTCGGATTTGTGCTCGGTGCTGCCTTTTTCTTGGCTGGTTCTTCGTCTGACGGAGTCGCATTCTTCCTCTTCTTGGACTTTTTGGGAGGCTCTGCTAGACGTTTACGGGTCATGGCTTCGCGGGCTCGCTCGGCCTCTTCGCCAGCTGGGTTGAGAAGGATGACATCGTCGGTACGGGAGAATTTGGAGGCGCATTGCGGGCATACGTCGAATTGTTGGCCGTCGGATTCTTTGGGGGACGAGGAGACATTCTTGAGACCAGCTTGGGATAGGACACAGCCGCAGGTGGCGATGTAAATGAAGGGAATGTGGCCGTTCATTTCTTTGAGGGTAAGGGGGCATGTGAAGGCTGCTCGGTCCTCGCTGTCTGACGGAGCCGTAGAGTTGGGAGTAAGCTTGAGGGTTTTGACGTCCTGTTACATGGTTAGAGGGATGACAGGCAGTATGATGAACATACCTTGAGCGAACGTATGTGCCCACATATGTCTGCGCCGTCACCGTAGGCGGCCTTGTCCAGTAGATACTCTATTATTGCATCCTTGTTGTACAGTTTACCAAGAGGACAGGAGACTATGGGCTCCTGCAGGGGTTTCTACACTGAATATGAGTATAGAACGAAGGACGGTGCTTGGCTAGACATGCCTTAGAAAGTGCACAGAAGAACCAGCGTGCGCGAGTCTGGTTCGCCTTGTCTGCTTGTTCTGCCTACAGATATAGTCAGTACATAGCATTTGGATAGGATTTCTGTTACCTTTGGCTTGTTCTTGACGAGGTCGCGACGGTCAGGAATACTTCCTCCATCATTACCCATGGCTGTCGAAGAGTAAGGAGAGATGCTGAGTCAGCCAACCATTCTTTCCCTTTAACCATCGCGCGCGCGTCGATGCATCTCTACAATTTGACGCTGCAGCCACCAACAGCGGTGAGCCAGGCCATCGTTGGCAATTTCTCTGGCGCTCGGCAGCAGGAAATCATCGTCTCGCACGGCACCCAGCTCGAGCTTTTACGACCAGACCCGCAAACAGGAAAGGTCTCGACAGTCATCGCGACCGATGTCTTTGGCTCAATACGCTCGCTCGCGGCGTTCAGGCTGACGGGAGGCACCAAGGGTGAGCCATTGTATGTATCTTTCCGCGTTCTGCGTTTACAATTTGCATTTCTCAGACTACGCCATCGTAGGCTCCGACTCTGGGCGCATTGTTATCCTCGACTATGATCCAAAAACCAGCTCCTTCGTCAAACTGCACCAGGAGACATTTGGAAAAACTGGCGCGCGTCGTATTGTCCCCGGCCAGTTCTTGGCCACAGATCCCAAAGGTCGGAGTGTTATGATTTCCGCTATGGAAAAGTCGAAACTCGTCTACATCCTCAACCGAGACGCGGCGGCGAACTTGACGATATCGTCTCCGCTCGATGCACACAAGAACTCGGCCATTATCCACCACATAGTCGGCCTTGACGTTGGCTTTGAAAACCCCATGTTTGCTGCTCTCGAGGTTGACTATTCCGAGTCAGACCAAGACCACACAGGAGAGGCCTTCCGCAACACTGAAAAAGTACGTCGCTCCCGCTTTTTTGACTCTTTTTTTCTAACATGTCTCGGTCAGATGCTCACATACTACGAGTTGGATTTGGGCTTAAATCATGTCGTGCGTAAATGGAGTGAACCGACTGACCGTCGAGCCAACCTACTTCTTCAAGTACCCGGTGGGCAAGTCGCGTCGTCAGACAGATTTGACGGCCCGTCTGGTGTTCTCGTCTGCTGCGAAAATCATGTTATCTATCGCCACATGGACTCTCCCCAACACCGGATACCGATACCTCGTCGAAACGGGCCTCTCGAAGATCCAAGTCGCGGTATCATAATTACTGCAGCCGTCATGCACAAAATGAAGGTCAGGATGTCGACTTGCGCTTTTAAACCTCACTGATACTTTTGTCAAGGGGGCATTCTTTTTCCTACTCCAAAGCGAAGATGGCGATTTATTCAAGGTTACGATCGAGCACGAGGATGAAATCGTCAAGGCAGTCAAGATTAAATACTTCGACACCGTCCCCGTCGCTTCCAGCCTTTGTATCCTCAAGTCCGGATTCCTGTATGTCGCCTCAGAATTCGGTAACCAGTGAGATCCTTCCATTCTCTACTTTGAACATCAACTAACAAATTTTAAGCTACTTGTATCAATTCCAAAAGCTCGGTGACGATGACGAGGAACCCGAGTACATCTCTACATCTTATCCCGGGAACGGTATGGCCAATCCTGACGCACAATTACCACTCGCATACTTCCGCCCACGTCCCCTCGAAAATTTAGCGGTCGCTGATGAAATCACCTCTTTAAACCCCATCATCGACTCCAAAGTGTTGACTAAGTTACCGAACTCTGACACACCTCAGATCTTTACTGCCTGTGGTCGCGGTGCACGGAGTTCGCTGCGTACGCTGCAGCATGGCCTCGAAGTGGAAGAGTCTGTCAGCTCTGATTTGCCTGGCATCCCTAATGCTGTTTGGACAATCAAGAAGACCGAAGATGGTGCGTCTTTTTTTATCATCATCGACACGAATCTAATCCTTCTTCAGATCCCTACGACTCTTACATCGTCCTATCTTTTCTCAATGTCACTCTTGTCTTATCCATCGGCGAGACGATTGAGGAAGTACAGGATAGTGGCTTCCTTTCCGGAGCACAAACTCTGGCCGTGCAGCAAGTTGGTGCTGATGCACTTCTACAAGTGCATCCCATGGGTATTCGACATGTCTTTACTGACGGCAAGGTCACGGAATGGAAAACTCCGGAAGGGTTAAAGATTGTTTGTGCGACTACGAACAAGAGGCAGGTCGTCGTCGCCCTGTCCTCGGCTGAGCTGGTGTACTTTGAACTGGATCTTGAAGGGCAGCTGAACGAATATCAAGATCGGAAAGCCATGGGTAGCAAAGTCGTGGCTCTCAGTGTCGGTGAGGTACCGGAGGGTAGACAGAGGACACCATTCCTGGTGCGTTACTACTGGTTCATACTCGAATCGGATTGATAACTAACGTGGTCTGCTCTGTAGGCAGTTGGATGTGAAGACCAGACCGTTCGTATCATCTCGTTGGATCCGGACGCTACGCTGGAAACCATTAGTCTCCAAGCATTGACGGCGCCACCCTCGTCTATATGCATCGCAGATATGCTTGATGCTAGTATCAACAAGACGCAACCCACCATGTTTGTCAACATCGGACTGGAGAATGGCGTTCTTCTAAGAACTGTGTTGGACCCGACTAATGGACAGTTGACTGATACGCGCACCAGGTTCGTCTCGTCCGCTCAGATGGTGTACTCTTATTGATGGTTGGTTACAGATTCTTGGGAACGAGGCCCGTCAAGCTTATGCGCGTGAGCGTCCAGAAGAACCCCGCGATCCTCGCGTTGTCGTCAAGATCATGGCTGAACTACACGCATCAAAACCTTATGCACTTCACTCCGCTTATCTTCGAGACGTTGGATTTCGCGTGGGGTTTCTCTGCTGAGCTCAGTCCCGAGGGTCTTATTGGTATCACAGGTAGCACATTGAGGTAAGCTTTGCCTTCTTGCCTTCGCTGTTTGTGGCTGGTTGCGATGATGACTCAAGAGATGGAGAATGGCACAAAAGCGTCGTTTGATGATCATTGGTTTTCAAACCAATTGTTCCTACTGAGCAACCTTCATTTTCCTGCCTCCCCTTCTTCAACATGTGACTGACGAAGCCTCTTTCAGGATTTTCCAAATACCAAAACTTGGACAGAAACTGAAGTCGACGTCTCTACCACTGTCGTATACACCACGAAAGTTCATAACACATCCCGATAATGAGTTTTTCTATCTCATTGAGGGAGATCACCGTGTTGTCGGAGACGCTGAGGCAGAAAAGAAGATCAATGAACTCGTGAGTCTGGGTCGTATAATTTACGTTGAAGACTAATAACCATTCATAGAGACAGTCAGGTAAACCAGTCGACGAAGAAGTGGTCAATCTTCCTTTGGAAGTATTTGGGCGACCCCGGGCAGCAGCAGGTCATTGGGGCTCTTGTATACGGGTTATTGACCCTATTGAGGTAGGCGTTCCATCTGCGCTCGTGAATGCCGGTTACTGATGAAGTTATCTACCACAGTCCAAGACGTTGTCATTGGTACACCTGGACAAGAACGAGTGTGCTTTCTCAATCGCAGTCGTCCCTTTCTCTGCTCGTAATAACGAGCTTCATCTTGTGGTGGGAACAGCGGCTGATACTATTGTGTCCCCGAAGTCATGCTCTAGTGGGTTCTTGAGGACGTATCGGTTTGTCAACGGTGGTGCGGAGCTAGAATTCATGCATAAGGTGAGAGAATTCTCCTTACTCAATCGCACCGAATCTTACACATGCTGGTAGACCGAGACAGACGATGTCCCCCTCGCACTTCTCGCGTTCCAAGGCCGATTGGTGGCAGGTGTTGGCAAAGCCCTGCGGATATATGACATTGGAAAAAAGAAACTGCTTAGAAAGGCAGAAAATAAGGTACGTGTGGCAACTCCATGACTGCGAAGGTTAAACTAATGCTTTTTTGCACAGAACTTCGGTTCGCCGATTGTTAGCTTGGAGACACAAGGCTCGAGAATAGCGGTCGGAGGCATGCAAGAATCTGTGACCTACGTGTCTTACAAGGCAGCGGAGAACAGATTGCTCACCTTCGCGGACGACAGCCAACCACGATGGATCTCTGCTGCGGCGATGGTGGACTACAACACTGTTGCCTGTGGCGATCGATTTGGGAACGTGTTTATCAACCGGCTGGACAGCCAAGTGTCTGACCAGGTTGATGATGACCCGACCGGTGCCGGAGTGTTACACGAGAAACCAATACTGATGGGAGCCCCACACAAGACGAAGCTGCTCTGCCACTTCCATGTTGGCGACATTGTCACATCCATTCACAAGGTGGCGATGGTGGCTGGTGGCCGTGAGGTGTTGCTGTATACATGTCTGCACGGGACGATTGGGATACTGGTGCCGTTTGTGTCGAAGGAGGATGTGGACTTTTTGTCGACGCTGGAGCAGCACATGCGGGGCGAGCAGCTCAGTGTGGTCGGCCGAGACCAGCTCAGCTGGCGTGGTTACTACGTGCCTGTGAAGGCTGTCATTGACGGAGATTTGTGCGAGAAGTTTGCGTCGCTATCTACGCCGAAGCAGAGCAACATTGCGGGTGAGTTGGACCGCACTGTCGGCGAGGTATTAAAGAAGCTGGAGCAGATGCGTGTTACGACGAGTGGGTTCTGAGTGTTTTGTTGTTCTTATTTCGTATACATACATCTTGTAGTCGTAAATGTAACTATAGTTGACGATCCGACGTAGTGTGATGGATACCGTATGCCATTCCGAACATGATGGTAAATCATCTGGGTGTCTGAGAGATAGGCTCTCTGTGGAATAGAATACCTTCTGTTACTTTTTGCAACTGTAACAGCACTCACTCGGATACTCGTGCGACCAGTTGACGTTTGCTTCCGCTGAAGGGTTCTGTTATCTGATAACGGCGGAGAATCTACAGTAATCTAAGTCCGAAATATCACTCCATGGATCATTTTGATGCCGTTGCTGAATACATTTAATAGCCTCCTTGCCGCCACGGTACCCAACTTAGCATCCCACCATGAACACCTCCAACACTGTATTATCACCACTGAGCAGCGCACCCGGCGATTTACTCCTCGAAATCGCGTCCAACTTACACTGTTCACTAGATCTCTTTAACCTGTGCTTAACGGTGCGTGTGCTGCTCACCGATAGACATGCACTGCCTGACGAATGGGCACATCCCAGTCAAGTCGAATCCTCGCGAATGTTGCGCCGATACTATACGCCGATGTCGCCCTCGACACTGTAGAACAGTGCACCGCGACCCTCTCTATGCTTAGGCGTCGTCCTGACATTACACGGCACGTACGGAAGCTGGTTATCCGTCCGCGGCGGGCGGGATTCAACGGATTCGACTACAAAGACAGTGCGCTGGTATCCGCACACGTTAGAGACGTGGCCGCCTCTGGGAAACTCGACGCGCTCATTTCGTTCGCCTGGGAGGACGAGGAGCTGCCGTATTATGATGATATGTGGTTTGCCCTCCGGGTGTGGTGCGTGTCGGAGATTGGGCCAAATCACACTATCTGAGCTCCCCCAGCTGTTCCCAACTACGATATATAAAGACATCACTGGGGGCGTACCTCCCTCAAAGCAACGCCCATGTAGGTTTCCGTCAGCTTCTTTGGCATCCTCTGACGTCCTGCTTACCTGTAGGTCTTTGACTTTACGAATTTACGAGGATTTTCGATCATGTTGACACGAACTTTCTACGAGTTCCGGTCGGACGGGTTCATCGGAAGCGGTTCGTCCATTCGCCCTCACGTTAGTATGTGGCGCATGCTAATTTGATCAGCAGCAGATCATCCGCTCTCTGAGAAGCTTTGGGATATGCTCATTCACAAGTGTCCAGACCTTGAAGAACTGGCGATAGAAGGCACCTCCCCGTTTCCAGTGGACGTGCATATGCTTCTGGATGGATATTGGTCTAGGCTGAGGAAGCTCTCTCTTGGGGATGTCGTCCTGGATTGGGCACTGAGCCTCATCGACAATAAAAGGCCCTTCGTCGAGTTCCTGGAACGACACCCCACTATTGAAAACCTCAAGCTATCGAAGCACAATATCCTTTCGTCGCACCTGGCAGCCCTGGATGCGCCGGAGATGAAGCTCACGTCCTTTTCTGGTACAATGGCACAACTGCAGGCACTCCCTGCCGTACATCATGCATCTATCACCTCCGTAACCTTCACCGATCCCATGCACACACGAGACGTCACCGCTGTCGCTGTGGCGTCGGTCCTACAAAACCTGGCGTCCCTCACCACCCTCAAGATTGGGTTCCACTTGCATTCCATGTATGACAGTGGGAATCTACTCCGCTCCCTGGTCGCCTCGTGCCCCAAACTGACGCACTTCCACCTCACATGCACCCAGAAGCCATCATTCCAACTCGACGCATTTGCCAAAGCGATCAAAGGGTTTACAAAGCTTCGCACGCTGGACCTCGCTATTGTCCGTTATCCCGGGGACGATACGCTAGCTACTGGCGCTCGACGGATAGCCATGACGAACCCCCGACTGCAGTCGTTTACGCTTACTTTCTTGCCTCTCCCGTATCCCATTCATATGGCGCTCACCCTCCCGATGCTTCTCTTCAACAACCAGTCGAGCGCTCGGGGACGCTTTCACTTAGTTTGTGATAAGCACGGACTACCGAGGAGCCTCCGCGCGCGCGAGCGACGGCGGTTAGTCTGGCCATGGGGTATGGGATACTCGATTCGTACCAAGCAGTACACCAGTGACCTTCGCCCATCTGGCTTCCCGGGGAAGGAGACGCAAGGCATCCGAGGTCTCGTGGCGCTCATCACGGAGAGTTCCTCCGCCGGGGAAGAGATGCGGATGTTCTTATTCTGCGTGTTTCTGGTGTGTTTGGCTATGTGGGGATTCATTGCTAGTCGGCGTGGGTCGTTTGATACGTCGCCGCAGTTTATACCGATTACGATATGAGCGGAGTTCTTGATAATCCAGAGTACTATAATATCATATAAAGTATCGGGATCGGCTGATGTGTTACTAGCGCAGGTACACACTTCCCATGCGCGCGCCACATAAGGCCAGTTTTACACTCCAAGAATGCCTACCATACTCTGACCATACTTATGGAGGGGTCAGATTCGTCTAGTGTTCTCGTAACACCTCCCAATAGCCGTTCTCGTTCAGGTTTATACCAAACATTAGTTGAAATCCCAAATCAAGTAAATACAAGTTGATAGCCTACCACAACCAAGCGGAACTTGGAGCCATGGAGGCCAGATTAGAGCTCATCAATAGGCCTAATGAGCCTGCAACGCCATTTCTACGGTATGCAGACACTGCGAAAGATTCTGACAACATCGCGATCTGCCCAAACCCACATTCGACTTGACTGGGATCTGCCCCGTCGTCAGACCGTGCATGTCTATCGGTGAGCAGCACACGTACCATTAAGCACAGGTTGAAGAGAGCGAACATTGTAAGCTGGACGCGATCGGGAAATTGAGTCAGGAGAGACAGTAATATCTCGCTCATGTGGTGTTCTGAAGTGTGGCGTTAATTGACCACAGCTAGATTGTAACATCACGTTGAACACATAATAAATATAATACCGCTACATTGCAGAGCCCGAAAGATGCTGAGAAATCATACGAGTTCCAAGTAAGTATGCTGTTCTTTCCCCAACAACTCTTTTATACTGTCCTCAGTATATTCCCTTTCTGCGTTTTCTTTCATTTCCTTTAGTGCCTTCTTTCCCTCCTCAGAATTTACATCATCTTGAATGCGGATAGCACCATCATATGTATCAAAATAAACAATATCGAACTTTTCATCCGTCCAAACGTTTCGGTGGGACATACCCTTGAATCTGTGGTACGATAGAATGAGAAAATGAGAAGCTCATGGCCAGGCAAGAAAACATACACAATTTTATGTTTCTTGGCCATCTCCTCCGCCTTTTTTATAGCGAGCTCCCTCACTTTCTTTGTCGCCTCTCCAATATTTGTTGTGCTCCCGTAAATCCATTCACCAAGTCGATAGAGCTCAGGTGCACCTTCTTTAGGATAGCCCTTGCTCATATCCTTCGTAACCAAAACATACTCCCATCCCTGGTCGTTCGAGCCTTCCGGTTTATTCTTTTCAGAGTGGTAGTGTAGATCAACACCGGGCTGTCATAAGAATTACGAAGTCAGTAAACACACACAAAAACAGTAGTAGGACACACACATCCTTCAAAAAGCCTACACACGTTTCGATAGTTTCTATCGATTTCTCGTCCAACGCCTTCCATATCCGCACGACGGCAGGTTGGTCTTCCTTCCCCTTCCAGCCACCGACCAAAGAAGACGTGCTAAAGTATCTGGTGTCCTCCAAATCCGTGATTAATGTTAATGCAACATCTTTCCCGTCAATTTTACGGTTATTTATGACGGGTTCCGAGGCTTGGAATTCGAACCTGCGGCGTAATCCCGTACTGGTTACTAGCATGTTAGAACTATGCGCTAACATGTAAAGGTTGACTTACACATTACCGGGATTCCGAATTGGCGTCGGAGCTGTCGCAACCAGCACAAAGGCTGATGATGCCAACACAAAGCATTGTCGAAGATAGAACATTTCGGGTAAGAGATTTGGGTAATTGAGTCTAGCTCTTGAGACGTTGAGACGCGTTAATAAGTTATACGCCTGAGAGAGGCTGTACACCCGCATCCATCCTCGAGACAGTGCAAACTGATGTCAATGGCACTGCACAACTCGAAGTCACGGATACATGCAAGTTACTTACACTGACGCCGTAGCGATGTGGTGAAGATCCTGAGATGAAACACCTAAAGAACTAGCGAGTTTCAGACGACGGCATTGTTTAGGTTACTGTATCTTGACAGACTCATTGATAGTCCGTTGAGCGTGCATAGTATTTTCTCGGTCACAGCCACTAGTAGCTTTTGGGAGCGCTTTCAGTTTCAAGCTTTCAAATGCAATGAAAATTACACACAATTACATTGTTATTACATCGTCGCTTTACCATTCTCTGATAGCGCCATCCTCTCCTCTCCAAATAGGATTCCTCCACGCTTTCCACTCGCCCTGCCTAAAGCGCGCATCTTCATCCCTCACGAGATCCTCATTGATCTCGATACCCAAGCCGTTCCCAGTGAGTAAGGGGATGTGGCCCTGCTCGACGGTGAACACCGTGGGGTTGTTGAGGTATGTAAAGAGATCGCGCTCTTCAGCACCGGGTTTGGCGATGTTGTAGTGCATCTAAATGGGCGCATTAATTTGAGAAGATAGGCTGTATTGATGTTCCCATACTTTCCAGCTCATTTCACAGATCACGAAGTTGGGTGTCGAGAATCCGATCTGAAGGCAGGCTGCAAAGGCAATGGGGCCAAGCGGGCAATGTGGGGCGACACCGATGTCGTAGGTCCTGCATGAGATATGAGCGAGATGTAATGGATAAGGCAATAGACGCACTCGGCGTATGTAGCGATTCTCTTGGTCTCGCTGATGCCACCAGCGTGGGCGATGTCGGGCTGTATAATGTCAATGACACCGCTCTCAAAGTATGGTCGGACGTCTTGGCGAGTGAAGAGACGCTCTCCGAGCTGTGAAAAGACATTCAGAGGCAGAAACATCGGTACCATTGATACGTACAGCGATGGGGTAGCCAACACTAGCGTAGACTTCTTTGAGCTCATTCACTTGGCCATGGAGTAATGGCTCCTCGATAAACAGGGGTTTATGAGGTTCCAGGGCTTTGGCGAGTTGGCGGGCCATAGGACGATGTACGCGGCCGTGGAAGTCGCTAAGCCCAAAGTCAAGCGTATGTATGTGCGAGGAGAAAATGATCCTTACAGGCCAGCATCCAAGCCAAGACTCTTAACATCCTTGAGTCTCTGAACTGTTGCCTCCAGCGCACTGGGCGAGTCGAGCCATCCCAACTGTTGGATATTACTTAGTTGAAGAAAAATACAATTGGTGATGCACTGACGCTTTCGACGGCGTTCATCTTGATGGCGGTGAAGCCTTGTTCCTTCCTAGCTTTTGCCTGCTCGAGAACATCCGAAGGCTTGTCGCCACCGATCCATCCGTACACTTTGCAGCGGTTACGTCTGTTGAAGATGAATATTAATCATCAACAAAGGAGTGGGTGTTCGTACACTTTTCCTCCTAAGAGCTGCCAGATGGGTACACCGAGCTTCTTGCCCTTGATATCCCAGAGAGCAATGTCTAATCTATAATTTGATCAGTGAGATATATTTATGGAGAACGTAGTCGACCTACCCGCTCAGTGCGCTCATCAAGACTTCTCCGCCACGGTAGAAACGATGTCTATAGGCGCTTTGGTAGATGTCTTCGATGTTGGCGCTGTCCCATCCGATGAAGCGCTCCCTAAAGTCAACGAACGCGCCTTCAACGGCATCGGTGTGGCCTTGAAGAATTGAGTAAAGACCACGTCGATAACGGCATACACACCTTCAAGAGTCGCCTCTCCCCATCCAACGACGCCCTTTTCAGTCGCGACCTTTACGAAGAGCCATCGTGGGCGTACATAGAACGTCTCGATGCTCTTGATTGGATCCGAATCTGCGCTCTGCAAACCTTGCTCTAAGGACCAAGTCGTCGCCATTGTTTAAAGGAGTTTAAAGGAGAGAAAGGAGAGAATCTCGTCTTTTGAAGCATTCGGAGTCCGGCCCTACGGTAATGGACGGGTATTTCGTGCTTCTCCATGACTAGTCTCGGAGGTTGTCAGGCGTGGCGTAGCTGTACACGCACTACGACTCTCTTCAGCCCTTTTCAACGCGCCCACAGCGCGTACGCAACGAGAGACACCGCCATTGTCGACAGTCTGCGCGCGAGTACATGGCGGAACGAAGTTGGGTTGCAGACGGAGTCCGGTTACCGACGGAGCGTCTTTGCCGCATCTAATCTTATCTAATGTGGCGTGCAAAGATTAAAACATTAATTCAAGATACTTACGCATTGACACTACTACAGTAAAAATGGAACAAGCAGCAGCAACCACCCTGCCATCGACCATCGGCTCTGACCCATTGCACCATCACCTGTTCCTTCGTCGTTTACTACCAGGACAGTCTTTAAGTCGTCAGATTTATCGTGATCTGGCGCCTTTTCATGTCTGAGATTACAACAAGTAAGCTTAGCAAAGTGAAGTGCAAGATATACGCCACGTACGGTGCTCCCTCCGAGTTCATATCACACGTCCCGAAAAGCGAAGTCTCATTAAACACGGGCAGTGAATCCATAATTTCGAGCTGGTGCTCCATGCAATCTGACACCCATCCCTCAGGCATTTTGTCGTTGTGTGCCATCTTGAAGAGCTTCATGACACCCATTTGCGCAAAGTCCTGGGATAATAAATATTAGCCACGTTATACTTCGGCTTCGAGGGCGGTACCACATACCTCGACAGGGTTCTTGAGAGATTGATCGTCTGGGGTACAAGTATCTTTATAAATAGAGTCTACCCATCGTTCCGATGAGGAAAGCCTCTTCGGGTAGAAAAAGTCAAAGGCATGCATGGCCTGTTCAAAGTCAAACAATGATCTAATCCGACAGAAAACATGCTCACCTCTTTGAACCATCTCTCCATCGGGATGTTCCCAAAGACATGTATCTCCCCATTCTTGAGCGTGTATGCATCGGGCTGTTTCCAACCAACGATCAAGACAGTCGTAATGTACCGCCGCAGCCCAACCGGTATCCGTGCCAAATGATCAATGGCGTCGTCCATCGATATTGGACCATACGGCTGGTCCTTCTCCTTCTGCTCGCACCGACATATAGTCCATGGCGTCCCACAGTCCGCAAACGTCACATTCACCGCAATGATCGATGCGCCGCATTCAGTATTCTTGAAGCATACGTCAGGTAGTTTGTCGAGCTTGTTCTTGGACACGACCTCGCGAGGGAGGTAGTTGGGCATGAGGGAAAAGTCCAGGGAAGGTTGTTGGGAGCTATGAGTGGTGTCGAGGGGAGCCGTCTCTTTGGAAGACTTTTGCACGGCATTAACGATACCGCGCACACATGCTGAAAGAGACAACGTTAGAAGGGCATAAAAGAAGAGTTTTGGGCGTTGGGACAACATGGTTCCCACCAGGGGAGTGTGTCAAACTTTGAAAAGTGTGGGGTTTCCAGAACCGCTGAAGTAAGGGAATACGTGGCATTGGTTCTTAAGAGAGTTGAGTCGTCGTTTATGAGGGAAGCAGTGCAAGACATGGTGATGATTTGATGGTTACCGGTTAGGCAAGTTGCCTTGGTGCGTTGGTTGTCCGTTTAGCATTTAGGTCTTGTTGGCTATGTCTTGAGAGTGAATCATATTCTCCAAGCCTTCAGCTGCAGGTCACCCGTTGGCTGGTCGAGAGTCTCCACTGATTTTGCCAAGAACGCGAAGGCGTATAAGCCACAAACAGAATCAGGCTACGCATATGTGGCGGCGGCTAGGTGATGTATCTCATTCGAGTCGATCACTATTGATTTTGAGTTAGAAGTGATTATATAGTGATCAGGTTACTACAAAATTGACAGACTACACACAAGAATCCATAAAGTAGCGACGTGTAGCCATCCCGACGTTGCGCTTAGGCCAAGCGCGCCATCACCCAACTCAGATGCAGTAACAGTAGCAGAGGGTTTCGCCGACGCTGACGTTTCATCTGTAGAGAGATCATGGTTCTCCACCAGAGGCATAACAAGATCCACGTCCACATCTGCAGCCGGGGCGTCCTGATGCCTAAAGAGGGCGGTTGGTTTAGATGGGAATCAACTTTCAGAAATAAAAGTTACGCACGATGCGCCATCCAAGGTCCCGTCACAAGTCCCAAAGAGCGTTGATCGATTATATACAGGAAGCGAATTCATAAAGTCGAGCTGACGCTTCATACAGTCTGGCTCCCATCCATTAGGTAGAGCGTCGTAGTGTGCCATTTTGAAAAGCTTCATGACTCCCATTTGAGCAAAGTCCTGGTAGATGGCGTGAGATTGAGAAAAGCAGAAGGCACACATTCATACCTCAACGGCGTTACTAAGAGAATAGTCGTCGGGTGTACAAGTGTCGTTGTAGACAGCGTCAAGCCATCCGTCTGAGGAAGAGAGTGTCTTGGTATGGAAAAAATCAAATGCATGCACGGACTTGTTGACTCGCGTCAATGTAAAGAAGAAAAGACAACATCAACTGAGGCTCACCTCATGTAACCACCCCTCCATTGATATGTTTCCAAAAATATGCACCCGTCCGTCTGTGAGCGTATACGCGTTTCGGGTCTGTCCACCAATGATCAAGACGGTTGAGATATACCGCCTCAGGCCGACCGGTATCCTTGCCAGACGATCAATGGCAGCGTCCAACGAGATCGGTCCCTCAGGTTGGTCGCCGTCTTTCTGCTCACACCGACATATCGTCCACGGTGTTCCGCAATCCGCAAACGTGACATTGGTCGCAGTTATCTGTGCGCCACATTCCGTGTTCGTGAGACACACGTCAGGTAGCTTGTCGAGCTTGGTCTTGGAAATGACTTCCCGAGCGAGGTAATTGGGCGTAAGAGAGAAGTCGAGGGAGGTCTTTTGGGAGCGATGGGTGGTATCGAGGGAGGCGGCTGCTCTAGAATTCTGAGCGGCGATTACGATCCCTTGGGCGTAGACTGAGAAGGATAACAGTACAGAAAGAACGAAGATGGCGCGCTGCGACATGATGCTGCCCTCCTGGGGATTGTGGAGGAATATGGGGTTTCCGGAACCTCTGGACCAGCCTCTGAGATGCACGACATGATTCCCTGTGCTTTAAAGAGATGCGATATTCCCGTTTCTATGAGAGGGCCGGTGCGGGCGCAGCGACGGGATTTGATGGTAACGCGACTGTTGGGTAAGTCGCCTTGGTGCGTGTTAGGCCGAACGTGTACTGCAAAGAGAAACATGAGTTGGTGATTATAGAATAAGACATGGCCTATAGAACTTACATGTCGAATAGCTTCACTATATTCAAGAAACCAATAGACGCGTCTTTCATCAGTGAGTGATGGTAGTTCTTGAGAAAGGATCGGATAAAGCGGACCGAACCTTTGATTCAACTTCACGCCACATTTATAAACGGGTATATTATTCATTGCACAGAAAAAGGCGTCTACAAATAAGGCTCTCGAAGAGCGAAATGCCAAAAATTAGGATGACCTCCAAGAAACTCTTGCGAACGAGTCTGCGATCAAAAGATGGTATGTAGGCATCCCCAGCATTCCGTGTAAACTCGCAATTTGCAAACCAGCCCCAAACTCCCGTCTAACCAGGCTGCTGGCTATCGGAGCAACATATGCTCCAGATCCACCAGTCTCGAAGAGAGACTGACACGCACCGGAGGAAGATGTTGTTTGATGGTCATCTGGGCCAGCAACGACATTGCTCTTCGCTCCGCGACCGCAAGGAGCGTCCGTTTGAACCCATGCTCGCGGCATCCTACGGTTCGACGGGAATACGATGGTAGGAGATGACAGTTATGGGACTTGGGCTAACTGGCAGGCGCACGAGCCACCGGGTAATCGTATTGTGCATGATCTAGCAGGCCAGGCACGTCAAAAGACATACAATGCGACGAAGACTTAGAGTACCATAGGAATACTGGGGATGTCCACCGCGTCGTTGTTTTGAGATAGGCTGCCCTGGGTGTGCATAGTCGGACATTCATTCAAAGGTGCCGACCACAGAAAACGCGACTGCAAAAGTCTGCTCACGAAGATAGAGACTTAAGCTTAAGCCTTTAGTTTGGAACGAACGGCGCAGTTGGTGGTGAGAGTAACAGGCAGGTATTTCACAAATAAATAGACGAGCATTATTTGGCTGAGTACATATTGCCAAACATTTCCAGTTCTCGCCACCAGGCCGTGGGAAATGGCAATCCATTGACTATAGCGGCGATACTATGAATGGACAAGATTGCCATCTCTACTCGATTGTCTCGCTACTATCAAGCTGAAGCCGAACGCCGCTCACGTTGACATCGTTGCTGATGGCTGTTGAGCGTGTGCATCCAGGATCTTCTAACCGTCGCTACGGTCCTAGTGCAACTTGTGAGTACCCATGACTTCGATGTGCCACTGACAGGAAAGCACTGCGGATACTGAGAGAAGACGGCGTACGGCGTCCACACGTATAAATAGTCACAACCCTTCTCTATGTCAAATCCGACTTCCACGAGCTGGTCTCCTCGCCCTCCAGTTTCAAGAGCTCACTGTGCCCCTTCTAATCCTGCGTAATGTTCTCTTTCCGACAAGCCTTCGCCCTGGTATCTGTTTCTATCGCCTTCCACTTGGTCATGACGGCTCCGATATTAATCCCCACTATGGAACCCACGGGTGAAGAGTAAGCATGTAAGGCTTTGTGTGTTAGCGCATTGAAATAACACATTACTTCGTAGGGGCGGTGGTGGTGTAGGGCAACCTATGACAGAGAACCGTAAAATTGACGGTAAAGATGTCAAGCTCACGCTTCTTCCGGGGGCACAAGTCCTGGCCTCTAGCACATATTCTTTGAGCGGCGGTTGGGACGGAAATCCATTACAGGATGCCATCGTGCGGATATGGAAGACGCAGGACACCAAATTGCTAGATACTATTGAAACCAGTGTGGGTTTCTTGAAGGATGTGCGTATTCTATTGTTTTCCGTTGGGTTCACCATTGACACCGGTTCTTCAGCCTGCTGTCGGTTTGCTCTACCACTCAGAGAAGAACACGCTCAGTGACGCGGATCCTAAAGAGTATGAATATATCACAGTGACGAAGGCTATGCGCCAGAACTATCCTACACAGGGCGCGCCCGAGCTCGGTCGACTTTACGAATGGTTCAACAGTGACAAAGAGATGGATCTTGCCGCTGCGACTGAGCAAGTGCGAAAGGCTGCTATCAAAAAGGCAGAGGATATGGCCAAGGAGCATAAAATTGTGTACGTTCATCGTCATCCTAGTCGCTCTCGTCTGACTAAGTCATAGATTCCGCGGTATCGACGCCCGAACTGTCTGGACGAATAAGGAACGCGATGTTGTCTATTTCGATACATATTCTGATGCCGTACGTATAAAAGGTGACATGGACTCTGACGAAGCAAAGCAGGCGCTCGAGCAGATGAGAAAGAACGCGGAAGAGAACTATACCGAGGCAAATATCCGAAAGGCGTTGGAATCGTGATAGGATCCATTTGCTAACTATTCTCGACCTCCCACTGTACACTGCAATAGCGATATTAAGTTATATTCTTTATGTTTTACCTACTAGAACTCCTGTAATGATTAAGATACTGACATGTTTCCGCTAAGTTACAAGTCAGGTACAGGAATTGGATCCCGACGCCATATTTGAGAGTTCGGTACAAATGAGCGTCTGCTCAGTTAGCTGAAGGAAGAGAGCACTGTCAAACTTGCTATGTAAGATTGCCGAATTGAAAATGGGTGGCGCAACTCACGCCACAATTCAAGATGGAATATAATTCATTGCCAAGTTGTTCTGATAGTCGTCTAACGAACGAGGCTCTCGAAGAGCACAACATGACAAATTAGAGTACACCACCCTCGCGAAGAGAGCCTGCGACCAAAAGAAGGTATGCATTCCCGGCATTCCATTCAAACTCGCACGCAAACCAGCCCCAAACTCACGTCTAGCCAGGCGAGCCGGCTCTCAGAGTAACATAAGAAGCTTCAGATCCAACAGTCTTCGTCCCTCACCTGGAAGTTTGTGCCCGAGAGACTGACATGCACCAGAGGGAGATGTTGGCCAATGGTCGCTGGTCTTACAGCAACTTTACCAGCAACAGCATCGACCTCTCCGCTCCGCAGTCACAAGGACCCTCCTTTGAAACCAATGCTCACTGGGGGCATTTTACGGCTCGGAATGCGATGTTAGGAAACGACAGCGTGGGACATGGACTAACAGGCGCGATGCCACGGTGTGACATACACTCGGCCCGACGCGTCGAACGACACGTATAGCGACGAAGAGGAATGTCGGAGATATCTACTGTCGTCGTCTCGAGGCAGGCTGCCATATTTTGTCCTCGGTGTACAAGTTCCACGTCGTTGGACCCGACCACAAACAACGCAATACCAAAGACCTGCTCGTGAAAGGACAGGCTGGATACCTTTGGTTCGAAACGAACGTCGCAGGTGGTGGTGAGAAAAGGAAAATAGGCGCTGGGTATCTCACAATAAATAGGCAGGCGTTATTTGGCCTAGTACCGTATGCCAAACACGCCACCATGCCGTGGGAAATCGCAATCCGTTCACTGATACTATGATCATGCATGGACAAGTGCACCCTCTTTGATCTGTCTCGCTAGTATGCCTAAGGTATGTACGTGCCTCATACTGGTATCTCTCCTACCACAACGTGAAAGTCTTCTCCAGCGCATATGCATGTTGAGCGAGCTGCAAGTCGTTTCATCTCAAGATCTCCCCCGGCCTCAGCGATACTACGGTCTTAGTGTAACTTGCGCGTATCCATGACTTTGATATGCCCACGGAATCGGTCATCAAAGATTCCAAATAGTACTCTATCCATCTTGGAGGTCGAGGCGGACGACGTACAGCTTCCACACACACACACCTCATAAATGCTTATCCCTTTCTCCATGTCAAATTTGACTCTCAAGAGCTGGTCTCATTACCCTCAAGTTTCAACAGCTCCCTTTATACCTCCTCATCCCGTGCAATGCGACAAGCATTTACCCTGATATTTGTCGCTATGACTTTCCAGTTGGTCATGACGGCGCCAATCCCAGTACCACAGGGCGACGAGTAAGCCTACAAGCTTTGCATACTAGACCATAAGACTGACGCAACATGCCATAGGAGTGTCGGTCGCGTAACACAGGTTGTTCCCACATATAGCCGTAAAATCGACGGGAAAGACGTTTTGCTGACATTGTTGTCGGGGATGCACCAAGCCCCGCCCTCTAGCACGTATGCTCTGGCCGGTGGTTGGGAGGATAATGCAACCCAAGATGCTATCGTGCGGATATGGAAGACACAGGACACTAAATTGCTAGACAGCATCGAAACCAGTGTAGGCTTCTTGAAGGATGTGCGTGGTTATTGTTTTCCGTGTGTCTATCGCCGGGATTGACTTGTATGATCTCGGACAGCCCGCTGTTGGATTGCTCTACCACTCTGAGAAGAACACACTGAATGAATCAGATCCCAAGGAGTATGAGTACCTCATAGTCACGAAGGATATGCGCCAGAATTATCCTGAAGAAGGCGCACCTGGTCTCGCTCGACTATATGAATGGTATAACAATGATAAAGAGATGGATCTCGCTGCTGCGACAGAGCAAGTGCGAAAGGCTGCTATCAAAAAGGCTGAGGATATGGCCAAGGAGCATAAAATTGTGTACGTTCATCGTTATCCGACTCGCAAGTCTCGTCTAACCATATCGTAGATTCCGCGGTATTGCCGCGCGAACTGTTTGGACGAACAAGGAACGCGATATTGTCTATTTCGATACGTATTCCGATGCTGTACGTATCAAAGGCGATACGGACTCTGACGAGGCAAAGCAAGCGCTCGAGCAGATGAGAAAGAACGCGGAAGAGAACTACACTGAGGCCAATATCCGACAGGCGTTGGAACCATTATAGGACCCTTTTTCTTTCTAGACCTAAGTACTGTAACAGCCATAGTAATCTGTATTTATATGTTGTACAACTCGATCTAGGTACAAGAGATTAAACTGACGCCACATTTGAGAGTTCATTGGAAAGGAGGGTCCACTGAAATTGAGGTAAATCTGAAGAGATGAAGAAATGTTGGACAAGGCTCCTCGTTGCTGGAAGATACAGAATAAGACATGCCAAGAGCGTTTACACGTTGAATAGGTTCCCCGTAAAATGAAGATGATGCGCTGCAGCTTGAATTATCCAAAAACGTAATGACCAGTCCTTTCATCGAGCTCCTGATTTATTACGCCACAATTCAAATGGGAATATAACTCATTACGAAGTAATACTAACAGGCGTCTAACAAATGAGGCTCTTGAAGAGCACAAGACAAAAAATTAGTGTATATCACCAAAGGACTCTCACGAAGAGAGCCTGCGACCAAAAGAAGGTAGGCATCCCTTTCATTTCATGTAAACTCGCACGCAAACCAGCCCACAACTCCCGTCCAGCCAGTAATAACCGGCCATCAGGGCAGCACGTTGGTT
This sequence comes from Flammulina velutipes, assembly GCA_011800155.1. Classification (NCBI taxonomy): domain Eukaryota; kingdom Fungi; phylum Basidiomycota; class Agaricomycetes; order Agaricales; family Physalacriaceae; genus Flammulina; species Flammulina velutipes. The sequence continues at coordinate 2,883,043 of CM022370.1, read as the reverse complement.
CGCTCCAGATCCAAGCAACACGGCCTAGGGCTTCATTTGACGCCTCAGGGGACTGACGTGCGATATTGGACACGAGAGTCGATGGGACATGGGTGAACAGGCGCGATGCCAATCCTCGGACTGACATTGTATGCAGTGACCGGCCAGGCGTATCAAACGACATATATTGCGACGAAGAGAACGGGAACGGGAACGCCCACCAGGTCGTCGTCTTGAAGTGGGGCTGCCACGTTCCGTCCTTTGTGTACGTACAGGTCGTCGGACATTGGAAGGTGCCGACACACGAAAGACGCGACCAAAGATCTGCTCGCAAAAACAGGCTTGAGGCCTTTTGTATGGGACGAACGTCGCAGTTGGTGGTGAGAGGAAAGAAGGAAGCCACAGGTATGTAATAAATAGGCGGGCGTTATTTGGCTCAATACCGTATGCCAAACACGCCACCAGGCCGTGGGAAATTGCAATCTATTGACTGACCTCTGATCATGAACAAGTGCAATCTCTTGTCTTTGTAGCTACTATGAAGCTGAGGTTAAACGTCGATCAGGATGGCATCGTTCATATCGTCGCGGAAACGTACTTTTGAGCATGTTGAGCGGGCTCCAGTCACAATCGTTTCATCCAAAGATCTTCCCAACCTAGCTACGGTCCCAGTGACACTTGTGCGTATCCATGACTTCGCTGACATCAAAGTTTCCGAATAGTACTCTACATATGTCGGCGGAGACGACGTACAGCTTCTACATCACTGGCATGCTGTATAAATGCTCAGCGCTCAACACCGAATCCGACTTTCAAGAGCTGGTCTCCTTGCCCTCAATCACCAACAGCTCGCTTTGTCCCTCCTAGACCTGCACAATGTTTTCTTTCCGACAAGCCTTCGCCGTGATATCCCTCTCTATTGCCTTCCACCTGGTCACAATCATGGCAGCCCCAATACCAGTCCCCGAAGAAGACAAGTAAGCCTATAAACCTCCTTCATACTATTAGCACATAAGATTAAACCACGACGCAGTAGCGGTGGTAACGCAGGACTTGCCATCCCCACGTATGGTCGTAAAATCAACGGTAAAGACGTTTCGCTCGTAGCGCTGTCGGGGTTCCACCAGGTCCCGTTCTCGAGCACGTATTCTTTGGTTGGTGGGTGGGAGGGAAAGGCTGCTATCGTGCGGATATGGTTGAAGACGCAGGATACTAAGTTGCTCGATGCGGTCGAGACCAGTGTTGGGTTCTTGAAGGATGTGCGTGGTTCACTATTCTTCGGCCGTACTCTTTTCTCAATAGGATTGACTCGCAGCCCGCTGTGGATTTGCTGTACCACTCCGAGAAGAACACGCTGAAAGACTCGGATCCGAAGGAGTATGAGTATATCATAGTCACGAAGGATATGCGCAAAAACTATCCTAAAGATGGCGCGCCGGAGCTCGCGCGACTTTATGAATGGTTCGATAAAGATAAAGAGATGGATCTTGCGGATGCAACTGAGAAAGTGCGCAATGCGGCCATCAAAAAGGCTGAGGAGATGGCTAAGGAGCATAAAATTGTGTACGTTCATGATTCTCGCTTGTCCCCAGCTGTGAGTTAACCGCGTCGTAGATTCCGTGGTATCGCTGCCCGGACTGTTTGGACGAACAAAGAGCGCGACGTCGTCTACTTGGATACGTACACCGATGCTGTACGCATCAAAGGTGACTTGGACTCTGATGAGGCGAAGAAAGCACTTGAGGAAATGAGAAAGAACGCGGAAGAGAATTATACTGAAGCAAACATCCGACAGGCGTTGCAACCATTATCATAAGTAGGATCCTTTTCCTGGGAACTGCAGTCCAGTGTTCTCGACCCCTTCCACTGTAACAGTAGTATCGATATGTATTACTTATCTATGTTGTATGTTGTATAACTCCTTGAGCGATCGAAATGTAATGCGCCACACCACACAAATGTATGACCGAGAGAGAAACCGACGAAAAGAGAGGGTAGACACCCTAAAGGGTCATCACACGGGAATCGGAGGATTAAAGTGCATTCCACAGTATACATACAGTTGTAATTTCTGCTACCATCCCGTCAAGTTATACGGTACTTTTAAGCAGCAGCGAGCTTCTTCTTCAACACCTCTTTGAGAGTCACACCATCTTCCGCGAACTTCTTGATGCCTTCGTGGAGCTTATCGAATGCCATCTGGTCTTGGAGAAGAGTCCAATGGAATTCGGGCTCGTTGTCGATGAAGGAGACTTTGGGGAGGTCAGTCGCCTTGGCGGCTACAAAGTTCGTCAATACCACGTCCAAACAAAAAAGTGAATGAAGCTGACCAGCTTGTGCGTCAAGCTTCTTGGGGACCTGATCCTTGGAATTCTTGAGCTCCTCGAGGAGGGCAGGCGCAATAGTGAGGAAGTCGACGCCAGCTAGAGCTTTGATCTCTCCGACCTACATAGACTTGTCAGATGAAAGGACGCAAACGGGATTAGGAGCACTAACGTTACGGAAGGACGCGCCCATGACGATGGTCTTGTATCCGTGTTGCTTGTAGTAGTTGAAGATGTTCTTGACGGAGATGACACCGGGGTCGTCGTCGCCTTCGTACGTCTTGCCCGTGCTCTTCTTGTGCCAGTCAAGGATCTAAGGATGTTGTCAGCATTCTTGAAGTGGTGTGAAGAATGACAGGGGCATACTCGGCCGACGAAGGGCGAGATGAGAGTTACACCGGCCTCCGCGCAGGCAACAGCCTGACCAAAGCCAAAGAGGAGAGTGAGGTTGCAGTGGATGCCATCATCGCGCTCGAGTTCCCTAGCAGCCTGGATACCCTCCCAGGTGGCAGCGATCTTGATCAGGATACGATCCTTCTTGACGCCAACGCTCTCGTACAACGCGATGAGCTCCTTGGCCTTGGCCTTGGTGGCTTCCTTGTCGAATGACAGCCTGGCGTCGACTTCCGTCGAGACGCGGCCAGGAATAATGGCGAGGATCTCTTTTCCGAATTCGACGAGCTATGAACGATTAATGTACCGCGATGACGGCGAATGATGTTGACTCGCCAGACGATCAATGGCGGCGCTGGCCTGCGCCTCGGGGTCGCTGCTCTTCTGCTTTGCGTACGCGATGGCATTATCTATGAGACGAGCATATCCTGGCTTGTTGGCAGCGGCGAGAATGAGAGATGGATTGGTGGTAGCATCCTGAGGTTTGTAGACGTCGATGCTTTCAAAGTCGCCAGAGTCGGAGACGACGACGGTGCCGGTTGCTTTCAGATAATCTAAGGATGTCGACATGGTGGTGGTAAGAAGGTAAGTTTGGAGACATTCAGAATTTATCATCGATTGCGATAGTCACGTGGATGATGTAGCCATTTCACTGTCAGCAGTGGCGCAACGGGCAGCAGCGGCCTTTGGTTGATCCCGCAGGACAAACGCAAGTCAATGCACTCATTACTCAATATTTTCCATATATCGTCGCATTTGAGTTGTAGGGAAGGGACATGGCATATCGACATAACGGGCAATACATCGGTACAGCGAGTAATTTACTCCTGGACAGCAGCATCGTTCTCGACAGCAAGGAAACCGGAACGCTTCTCCTGCACACGAGCAGCACGACGTTCACGAGCAGCCTGTAGGTAACAGTCAGTAACCATTGCAGACACTCAATAACCTTGCGCACCTTGTTCTTGACACGACGAGCCTCCATCTGGTCGGAGAGGACCTTGGTACGGGTCTTCTCAGCCTTGGCCTTGTGGATGTACTCCATCAACACACGCTTGTTCTTGAAGACGTTACCCTTTGACTTTTGGTAAAGCAAGTGGTAACTGCGAGCACCGTCAGATAACTTAGAGAGATAGCAATCACAATAGATACTCACAGGTGCTTGTCAATCTTGCCAGCCTCTCTGTACTTCCTCAACAGCCGCCTGAGTACACGTTGTCTCCTCATCCACTGCACCTTTGTAGGCATCCTAGCCTCAGCAGTACCCTTCCTCTTACCAGGGCCAGTGTGTCGTCCCTTTCTCTTCGCCGCCAACAGGTCCCTCGTCCTCGCCCGCGAGTGCACCGTTGTGGGCTTGATGATAATCTGGCCCTCTTTAATCAGCTTTTTGACGTGCGTGCGCGAGTTGGCGTTGCCGATTTCAGACTGCTCGGCGGGGTCGAGCCAGATCTTGCGCTTGCCAACGCCAGCGACGGACGCTGCGAGGCGTTTTTGGGAGCGGAGGTTGACTGATTATCGAAATTGTGAGTTTTTCGGCGACACACAGCAGCGATTTCGCTGGGAAACGTACCCATTTTAATCCCTGGTCTGTAAGGCGATTGTATTGTCAGTCGTGAATTCGTCGAACAGCGAGCAGCGTAGCGTACCTTCGAGAGTCTTGAGGAGGTCAGTTACCAGCGCCAGGCGAAAGGCAGCGAGCGCGATGAATTCTGACTCACGTAAGCAAGCCACAATCTCCATTCTCGGACGACTGTACAGGCGCCCGGAATTCGCCGACATTTTGATCGCGACGCCACATATGGTCAAGAAGTTCAACGTACTATAGAAATGATAATACAAGCTCGTCGCTCTCAGAGTTATTTATGATGCATGTTAGGTTGTACTTATGAGAAGGTTCAAGTTGCTAGCCATTCAGTAGGTTCGGAACCCATTGATTATACATGTCCATTAATGGCACCGAATACTTATACTACGCTCGCAACAAGTAAAATACAGACAGCGCAGAACGACAAGAAAAAATGAGATACACACTATATCGATAACTTAAACAGTTCATACTCATCTTCGAGCAGCTGGCCCGCCAACGCTCCTCCTCCCCAAGATCCCAGCCTTCCCACCCGCCGCCGTACCAACACTAGACCTAACCCTCCTCCCTCTCCCAGCTGCCCCTCCCTTCGGCGCCAAACTATTCCTCCCCGCAGGCGCTGGCGCCAGGCTCTTCCGTGACGGTTCAGGTTTCGCAGCCGATGATGAAGAACCCCCCGCTTCAACGCGCCGCTCCGCCAATCGAGCAACGACAGTCGTCCTCGAAATACGAGGTCGGCGGGTGCTAGACGACCTGAGCATGCCACCCCGAGGTTTAGCTTTTGAACCCGCAGTTGGAACGGGAATGCGACTCGGACTCGTCACTCCTCCTTCATCCACCACCCGCACATTCAACGTTGCGGGTGTAAGCGCCATACGGAAGATGCCAGGCGTAGGGGGAGGTGTCGAAGGAGAAGGGGTAGGAGCTGCCTGTGGCGTAGGGGTTTCGGTCACGTTATTCCTGGTAGGGGTGGGCGCTGGCGTCAATGCAGAAGACGAAGCCTGGGGTTGATGTTGTTGAGCAGATGATCGTCTTGCTATCGACGACTTTGTAGGTTGCATCAACCGAGAGGAGGTTAACGAAGGTTTGGTAGTGGTGACAGGTTTCGAGGATGAAGAGGGGATACCCGTTGGCGTTACTTTCCTTGCACCAGTCGCAGTTGAAGAGCGACTGATACTGCCTCGTGTGGACGAAGTGATGCTACCTCTAGTGGTCGACGTGATGCTGCCCCTAGTAGTCGATGTAATGCTGCCCCTAGTAGTCGCCGTAGTGCTGCCCTTGGCGGTCGAAGAGATACTACCTCTAACTGAGGAGTTTCCTCTGGTGGTCGAAGCGTCACCGGTCTTGCTGGCGCCTTTTGTCGGAACAAACTTTGGCGGGCCCATAGCGCCAGTGGAAGTCGGCGTGACTTTCCTCGCAGTCGAAACAGTCGGCTTCTTTGCAGTGTCAACCTTCTTCTGCGTCTCCGTCTTCACCTGGACCTGTACACCCTTTCCATCTTTAGGCTTGGACTTGTCTGCAGCAGTTGGCTTCGGGTCCGTCTGCTTGCCCTTCGACCCACCGCCGAACAACCCCTTCACGAAGCCGAATAGGCCCTTCTTAGCCTGCACGGGAGGTTGCAAGCGACTCTGCCTCCTTCCACCAATGCTGACTCTCCCACTCTGTCTCCTCGCGCCACCTACACTCGGACGCCCACTGACGCGACTAGGCCTCGGTCTCGCACCGACACCACTCACCCTAGGGTGTACAGCACTCCCTTTGCTCCCGACACGCGCACTCTTCCTCCTCCCCTCCCCATCATCGTTATCACGCTCAGCCGACGAGCGGCCCTCCTCGAGCTTTCGCTTCTTCAACGTACCTCTCGCCTCGTTGATAGGAACCATCTTGGCTTCCATTTCTGCGTGCGCCTTGTCGAAACGGGCAGTAATCTCTGTCTTGGGAGGTGATATCCCTTTGCCTCCCGCCAGAGATCGTCTAGGCAATGGTCGCGTCTCTCTGTCCAAGGATATAGTTCCCGCTCTCTGCATCATCTCTTCCATTACGCTCGTCCGAATTGACGGTCTTGGTCCACGTCGCACATCGCTTTGACTTTCCTCCACGCCGTCCATGGCATCGTCTTCTTCGTCATCCTCAGCCTTTCCGTCTTTCAGACCAAAGTCCAGCTTTGGCAAAGGAGGGACAGGCGGAGCGTCGTCATCACCCGCGAACGACGGACGGAAAGACCAGCCTCGACTGGCGGGTGTTCCGAACGCGCGCATTCCGGCAGGCGTCTTGGAGGGGGTCCCTTGGTTGATAGTTTGCAGCATCCTGGCAACGTCTCTGGCTGGAGTGCCGACACCGCCTTCGATGACCAAATCGAAAGACGTTCGGAAGGCAGGGAGATACGGAGTTGCGCCGTAAGAATTGGTTGTGGCTGGTCGGGTAGGTGTGGTGTCGCCGCCTGGAGTATATGTAGGGATCTGAACTAGACGGATCGTGTTGCCAGCGTCGACGTTGGGTGGCGGTGTGAATGGTTCGATGAGTGGCGATGGTGGTAGCGGAATGAGGGCCTCTTTCATGGGTGGCTCTGGTTCGTCGACGAGCATGTCGGTGGCGACTTTCGAGAGCGAGCTCATTGAAGAAGACGTGGATTTCGAGCGCGAAAAGCCCAAAGAGGATACAAAAGATTTGAGCGACATGGATGCTGCGAAGATGCATGAGCGGACGGATTGGAATGGGAGCGATGGACTCACACTTCATACTGCCGAAATCACTTCCGCTTTCTTCTTTGATGCTTCCCAGATGAATGATCTCTCTTTGCACGGGCTCTCCTTCCCAATTATTCGTGGTGCCAGAGCCAGACGCTGCGAGGGCTGCGAGTCGTTCGACCATGTCTGCTTTCGTTCCGCCTGGCTTGACACCATGTTCTTTGCACAATCTCAGCAATTGGTCCTTCTTCAGGCTATGCAATGCTGCAGGATTGCGCAGAATCTCCGTCGTCGCTGTCATGTCCATTTGCTGAATGTCGCCAGAGTGCTTAATGGATGGCGAGAATGTGGTTCAAAGTCAAGGCTCAACTTGCCCTTTCGGGCGTTGCAACCATCACGTGGACGTGCTTCTTACGTGATTGTCTGAATTTCGCGAGGCGCGACTGGACCCGATTGTGCGCTACTGCGTCAAAATAGTACGGGAGTTGTCGTCGCAAGCCAACGAGGACTTTGTAAGGCATAGGTAGATTGAGATATCGTTGTATTTCTGTATTGTTCAATAAGTGTCGTCCTATCAACGCCCTTGATAACCTGTGAGAACAATCATGTCGTTAATAGAACCCGATATCATTCTTTAAACTGTCTACACGGCTCTAGCTTGGACATTGACACCATGCTTGAGAGCCCGACTGTACGGACATGCCTATGGGACAACATCAGTGCACAGAACACCAAACAAGAACATTCATACCGCATGTCCAGCCTGCAGAAGCTCATCATCGATACCCTCAACTGTGACGTCTGCCCCGATACCGAAACCTCCCAGATCTTTGGCTTCCCCGAGATGCACACTAACGTGAACCTTTGCATTCTTCGCCATGTCTGTCTTGCCAGTCTGACGCGCAACGAGCTGAATAGCACCAAGGAGACACGCTACGCGCAGCATTGAGATCGATTAAAAGTATGTGAGGCTCGCACGTACCAGAATATCCCATGGCAAAGAGCTGCTCGGGATTCTCGCCGTCACCTGCACCGCCAAGTTCTTTTGGAGTGGCAAGCTTCAGTGTTTTGCCATTGGAACTGACGGTTCCATTGCGTCCAGCGCCTTGCGCGACAGCAGTCGCGGTGTACTTACCGTTCCATGAATTTCCGTGGGATTCATTACGGCTGAGACTCACCTTGGTACTGGCTAGGCTCATAAAATTCCTAGCAGCATTGGGACGTGCAATACGACCAAACGTGCGGAAGGATGTTCGTGCAGCAGAGTAGCTGTTCATCGTAGTTTAAGCTCGAGGTCGGAATGAGGGTGGATCGTGGGTGTCGATCCAAACCGCGTCATTACCCTGTTCCGTCACGTGGTAATATGTGGCGCATTTACAGCTTAGGAGAGCCTTCGAGAAGATTGACATGGCGCTATTAGTATGTATCATGGCTTCATCTGAGCCGTATCGAGGTTGAAAGCGAGCTTGCCCGTCGCCGAGGTCAATCCAATGACAAATTCGCTGGCTGCTTTTGCTGAGTCAGGCCAAGAACAGTTGCCCCGGGCCATGGACCCATCTCGATCTAACTCCTACTATAACTTCCACTACGGCAGTTTGACTTTAGGCAGTTTTTCTACGCCTGGACGCGCAGCACTCATGCATATCTTACTGGACGCTTCATACTACGCGATCTTCCTTGACGAACTGTGCGCTAGTTCTCCTCACGAATGCAATCTGAGCCGCGGAACCCTTCCTAGCTGACATACCTACATGCTGACATTCACAGTGGGTGACGTTGCTCCTTGGCATCTCCTATGATCAATTATGTGCGATGATAGATTTGCCTGCTTTAAAAGGACGAACGTTCCAGTGAAAATATACACATCCATTCCCTTTTTTCACCTCTACATCCTCATCCTCAACCATGTCTATTCTCCTAACTGGTGGAACCGGCCAGACTTCTTCCCGAGTGGCTCGTATCCTTCAATCAGCCAACAAGAAGGTCATCATCGCTTCTCGCAGACCCTCGTCCGAACCAACTGCTACCTCTCGTTCCGTCAAATTTGACTGGCTTGATTCCTCAACCTATGAGAACCCATTCAACACAGACTTGGGACACGTCGAGAGTGCCTACCTCGTCCCTCCGGAATTTACGTCGGACATCATCGAATCGATGAAGCCTTTCATAGACTTCGCCATCGGGAAGGGGGTGAGGCGTTTTGCTCTCATCAGCGCTTCGAGCCTCGAGGCAGGCGGGCCATATGCTGCAAAGGTTCACGAGTACCTCATCAACTCGGGCGTCGACTACTTCGTGGTCAGGCCGACCTGGTTCTTTGGTTAGTCGCTCGATAAACATGTCCTTCTGATGACTCATTCTTCCCTTTCATAGAGAACAACCTAGCTGTGTACCTCAACAGCATTAAAGAGGACAACGAGATCATCACAGCATGCGCGGATGGCAAGATCGGTTTCGTCGCTGCAGACGATATCGCAGATCTCGTTGCTGAAGCGCTCTTGGCCGAGAAGAGTTACAATACCGACTTGATCATTACTGGGCCTGATCTGCTGTCTTACGACGATGTATGTTTCTCGCACTTCGATTTGAGAGCCGCATGCTTACATACTTCCTTAGGTCGCCGAACAGTTCAGTTCAATTCTCGGTTCCACAATCAAGCATACTCGCGTCTCTGAGGAAGACATCAAGAAGAAATATGCGTCCTTGGGATTGTCGGAGGAGTACTCGCAAGCATTGGCGTACGCCGAAAACCTCAATGCTGGCGGCTTAGAGGAGAAGATTTTTGCGCTACCTGATTCCAAGAAGAGGACAGGAAAGAGAACGTTGAGGGCGTTTATAGAGCAGAACAAGGATGCTTGGATTGTATAATGGCGCCAGCTAAATCAAATTTGTAATATTGTACTAGGGCTATAATCCATGTATGCCAGTGTGGTGACTGGTTATATCGCTTCGGGTGTCTCAATTCGTCAGTGTCAGCAGTCGCAGTCGACTCTACTCCATCACACGGATATCGGTGGCGCAACAAGTTCAACTCAACAATAAATATGACTCAGTGGATTACCGATACGACTTGCCTCTTAGCATTCTTGACTTACCGGCCGTTGTCCTAAGCTACTGCATAAGTAGTGAGTGCAACGAACATAGAACGTAACAGCTAGGATTTCCAGGCTAAAGCTACTATCGCTGGGTAGCCTTTGCAAAATATTTGCAAAACCCTTCCGGGTTCTCTTTTGAGTCATAGAGTAGTGCTCGGATACAACGGAATATATCATATACCTATTTAAGTTGAAATCTTACCCCAAAATAAAAGGATAGCAGAGGAGGAAGAACCACATAAGTCGATACCGGTGCGACGAGGTCCAAAAGGTGGCCTTTGCAAAACCCTGGTCACGAATTGTCACATCAGCCCGATGAGCCGCTCTGATTCCCTCATCGGCATGTGGTCAAGAAAACAGAACCACGAATCACGATCGAGCTCTCAGCGCGTCGGAGAGCTGAGTTTGAAATCGGCATTGCTAAATGTCACGCTCAGACCTTCGTCCTCAAATGTGGAAGCTCAACAGCTTTCTGGGGTTCGGAAATGGATGTAAACTATGATATCTAGCATATTAAATATTCTCCAAATTTTCTGCGATTTGATTTCCTTAAATGAGTGTACCATGAGTTAAAAGACATCAGTTTGATCGATTCTCCTCGGTTTTCGAGGTCGTTCTTTGAAACTAGCTCAAATTACATCGTGAAAAAAATCTACACTTCATTATACAAGTACTATAGAGCTATTCCGTGCGCTACTTGCACGAAAATGTGGTGAGGAAAGTGAATAGACCGCATTTTGCAAAGGCTACCCGTTTTGCAAAGGCTACCCTGGGATAGTACTGACTTTGATCGAGTGATGCATCATTTTGATCGATCGCCCATGCTCACCATTCGTTCTCGCCATAGTAGGATTCGTTCTCGCCAGTGAGATTCGTTCTCGTCAGTACCAGTAGAAAGATCCCACGGACCTCTATGGTTATATATAAGCTTATTTATCTAACTGTCTGAGACTCCACTGCACATCCATTCCCGTGTCACCGACATCGCTCATCCTCAGCCATGTCTATTCTCCTCACTGGTGGAACCGGCCAGACTTCGTCCCGAGTGGCTTGTCTCCTTCAATCATCCAATAGGAAGGTTATCCTCGCTTCCCGTAGGCCTTCATCGGAACCTCCGACTACTACCTCCCGTTCCGTCAAATTTGACTGGACCGATCCCTCGACGTACGAGAACCCATTCAACACAGACTTGGGGCATATCGAGAGCGCTTATCTCGTCCCTCCGGGACTATCGCCGGATGTCTTTGGCTCGATGAAGCTTTTCATAGACTTCGCCATCGAGAAGGGAGTGAAGCGATTTGTCCTCATCAGCACTTCAAGCACCGAGCCAGACGACCCATCTGCCGGAAAGGTTCATCAATATCTCATCGATTCTGGCGTCGAATACTTCGTAGTGAGGCCTTCTTGGTTCTTTGGTCAGTGGATTACTAGCTTAGCCAATTATACCCCCACTGAGATTCATCTTCACAGAGAATAATTTGACTCTTTATGCCCACAGCATCAAATTGAACAACGAGTTCACTACTGCGTGCGGGGATGGAAAGATCGGTTTTGTCGCCGCAGACGATATCGCAGATCTCGTGGCTGAAGCACTCTTGGCGGAGAAGAGTTACAACACCGACTTGATCATTACTGGACCTGAACTGTTGTCCTACGATGAAGTATGTCTTTCGCTTGCCATATCTCAAGGTCTATCCTTATTCACTTATATCACGTTGATAGGTCGCCGAAATATTCAGCTCAGTCCTAGGACGTCCCATCAAGCATACTCGCTATTCCGTGGAAGACATCAAGAAGAGATACATGTCCTTTGGTGTGCCGGAGGACTTCTCGCAACTATCGGCACTCGCTGAATCGCGCAATGCCTCCGGCTTTGAAGAGAAGGTCTTTTCTCTATCTCCGTCGAGGAAGAGGACTGGAAAGAGAACGTTGAGGGAGTTTGTAGAGCAGAACAAGAATGCTTGGATCGTTTGAAAGAAGTGACATGAATGTCAGATGTAGACATTTCTCATCTTATTGTACTTGGATTACAACAGATATGTGTGGTTATATCTCCGCGAGATGTCTTCTCGCGTTGTCGGCCACATGGATAGCGGTGGCGCACCAAGTTCGATAAAGGTGGCTCGGATCAACGGCTGGTGCCATTACCGGTGGATGAGCCATTCCTCTCAACTTCAACCACATCTCAGTCATCTATGCCACGGGATAGCATACACGTCGATGTATTTGACACCTTTGTTGACAGTTATCGGCGCTGCTCCGGATTTCATTGCCTCTAAAAGGACGAGAATGCGACAGTCTTTCCTTGTGTCCACACTTTCTTCCCTGTGATCCAAACGCTATTACTATGTCCATTCTCCTTACTGGCGGAACAGGAAAAACGTCGTCCAGAGTGGCGCGTCTCCTCCAAGCAGCTGACAAGAAAGTCATTATCGCGTCCCGTCGCCCCTCATCTACACCTCCCACTGCCACTGCCCACTCCGTCAAATTCGACTGGACCGATCCGTCGACGTATGAGAACCCATTCACTACGAGCTTGGGCCAGGCGGAGAGCGCGTACCTCGTCTCTCCGGGCGCTTCCTTGAACATCTTGGACACGATGAAGCCTTTCATAGACTTGGCCATCGAGAAAGGGGTGAAACGCTTTGTCTTCATCAGTGCTTCCGTCGTTGATGCAGGCGGACCGTCTCTCGGCAAAGTGCACGAATATCTGGTCAACTCGGGCGTCGACTACTGTGTGATCAGGGCGGCTTGGTTCTTTGGTCAGTTCCAATCGATTGAATACCGTCCCTACGTTCACTCATTCTCCCTGTGCGTAGAAAACAATTTCACCATCTACCTCAAGGGCATCAAAGTAGACAACGAGATTGTCACTGCGTCCGAGGACGGCAAGATCGGTTTCGTTGCCGCTGACGATATTGCCGACCTTGTTGTGGAAGCGCTCTTGGTTGAGAAGAGCTATAATACCGACTTGATTATCACTGGGCCCGAAGCATTGTCTTACGATCAAGTATGTTTTTCTCAGCGCGGAAGTCTATTTGTACAGTATACTCACCGACATCCACTTTTAGGTCGCGGAGACCTTTAGCGCAGTTCTCGGACGAACTATCAAACATACTCGTTACTCTCCCGAAGATATCAAGAAGTGGTACATGGCATTGGGTGTTTCAGAGGAGTACGCGGATATATTGGTATTGTCCGAGGCACTGAACGCTTCCGGAGAAGAAGAGAAGGCATTCCTGCTTCCCCCTCCACAGAAGAGGACGGGTAAGAGGACGTTGAGGGAATTCGTAGAACAGAACAAGAGTGTTTGGATTGTGTAGTCTATGCTGTGAATTGTCATCTGCAAGTTAAACGCAATATTGCGATTTGTATGATTACGAATATAGTCGCATTGTGTGGCGCGCGTAATTGACAAGCAACTTCCACTCCGACAGTGAGGTTTTAAACCTTACAATCGTAATCTTCTGATATCCAAATGTCTACAAGTCATTTCTCGGTGAAGAGTCGGTGGTATTCTGACAGGTAAGTAGTCTCAAGAAATACACTATGGCCATCTGTGCCGCGGGATTCCACTGTCTAGGGAGTTATGCAACATGGCTGACTTGTTCCTCTTAGATCTTGCGGGCGGCTGGCATTACTTGTTCTTGGCTTGTATCATGATTCAGCTTAGAATCCCTCCGCTCTCGGACTCGGGATGCTTTAAAAAGACGAGTACGAAAGGATTCCTCACCAGCATACTATCCTCTCTTCATCCCCAAGCCCTACCGTCTTCTCACACTCCCCATAATCATGTCCATCCTCCTCACCGGCGGAACCGGCCACACCTCCTCTCGAGTGGCGCCACTCCTCCAATCCGCCAACAAGAAAGTCATCCTCGCTTCGCGCCACCCCTCATCTTCTCCTCCCACACCTACCCTCCAGTCCGTCAAATTCGACTGGAGAGATCCATCGACGTATGAGAACCCGTTCAACACCAATTTCGGCGATGATATCGAGAGCGCATATTTGGTCTCTCCCGGCGGGTCGACAGAGGTGTTGGTGGCGATGAAGCCTTTCATTGATTTAGCCATCGATAAAGGGGTGAAGCGCTTTGTGTTCATCAGCGCTGGGATTATTGACGTGGGCGGCCCGTCCGTTGGGAAGGTGCATGAGTACCTCGTCAATTCAGGTGTCGACTATTGTGTGGTTAGGCCGAGTTGGTTCTATGGTTAGTAGTCCATTTGGAATCACCCAGTGAACTCAAAACCATCCAATTTCGTAGAAAACGCGTTGTCCCTTCACCTCAAAAGTATCAATGTGGATAACGAAATCATCACTGCATCTGAGGATGGCAAGATCGGTTTCGTCGCTGCCGATGATATCGCCGACCTTGTCGCTGAAGCGCTCTTGGTAGAGAAGAGCTACAATACCGATTTCATTATCACCGGGCCAGAACTGCTGTCCTATGATGCGGTACGATTCTGCCATAACGGAGACTTCTTACCTGTACTAACCATCCTTAGGTCGCTGAGGCATTCAGCTCAGTCCTCGGACGTACCATAAAACACACTCGCTACACCCCAGAGGAGCTCAAAAAGTGGTACATCGCATTCGGCATCTCAGAGGAATATGCCACCATAATGGCGTACACCGAATCACTAAACGCAGCTGGGGAAGAAGCAAAGTTGTTTGCCGTACCCGCTCCCAAGAAGAGAACCGGAAAGAGAACGCTGAGGGACTTTGTAGAACAGAACAAGCAAGTTTGGCTCGTCTGACCCTGTAAAGTTTGCTTCAACTTCGGCAACAAGGGTAAGAGAGAAATAGGCAGATTGGATTGTACAGTATATAAGGTATGGAACTAGTAGAACACAGCAACAAGAAAGAAAGAAAGAAATACATCACCTTATCCGAACATCTGTAAAAACCGTCAATCCACGAAGCTAATTGACCAACCGAACTCACCAAAACCACAATCAGCGCGCCTGATCCGTCAATCTCTCCGCCAAAGACACAGGTCGACCATTGTTATTGCTAATCCCACCACCTCGTCCTTTCCCCCCATTCCCAACTTTCTTCTTCGTCCGAGTGGCCCAGGGGAGCTGGCCCTGCCTCTGATCCCCAATCCTATTGAGTAGCTGATCAGGACTCTCGCTCCTCCTCCTTTGACGCTCGCGATCGCGGTC
Source organism: Flammulina velutipes (assembly GCA_011800155.1). Lineage (NCBI taxonomy): Eukaryota > Fungi > Basidiomycota > Agaricomycetes > Agaricales > Physalacriaceae > Flammulina > Flammulina velutipes. The sequence continues at coordinate 2,867,818 of CM022370.1, read as the reverse complement.
GTAATCATATCCGTCCGCATCAGCCTCTCTCGGACGCTTTGCTCCGGCGACGGGTCCAAGCATAACTCGCGAACGAGGAGGAGGCGAAAGAGGAGGAGGCGAAGGCGGAGAGTACCTATAGTTCCTAGACGATGGCGCTGGAGAGTAATGATCTCCACGCCTCCTTTGGATCGGAACCTGTGGCTCTCGAGATGTAGGGGGAGGTGGAGGTGGAATAGTGGCGGTAGGCTGAGCCTTGAACCTATCCCAGCCCCCATCCCCGCCTGGCACGGCCGGTGGCTCTGTTCGAGTGTTCGTGTGACTCGTCGCAGCAGCAGACTCCCGGTTGACAGGGTCCTTCGTGAATGGAAATCTTGTTGGTAGAGAAGGTGGTAGCGACGAACTGCTAGTCAAAGTTTCAGATCGAGGAGCCTGTGGTGGTGGCAGTCTTGGAAGTCGGTTTGTCGGTTCAATTGGTGAACGTCGAGCCCGCAGGATTTTCGGTTTTGTGTGGACATCCCGAGGCGTTTCACTCTGGGAAGGAATTCTAGCGCGAGGCTCAGAACGACCAGTCGGCGCGATAGGCTTTGGCTTATTCGGGCTGATATGCCTCAAATTGACCTGCTGAGCATCCATAGGCGCTTCATCGTTCGATAAACCCAAAAATTCGGCATTGCCGTCATTCCCACTCAAAGAGAAGGTCAGGATATGCTCAGATTCTGGGCTGCTCGTCGTCCCATTTCCATCATCGAGATGATTGATCGGTGGTACGCTTAGGCGCCGTACACTGCCGGCGCGAGAGGAGGTTTGGCCTTGTGTGGCGAGGATACGCGACGAGGACGACGTTGACGCGTCTGCAGAAGCGTTATACGACGGCCTATATAGGTCTTGCTGTTGTCGGAATTTTGCTTCAGCAGCTCGATTGTTTCGTTCTCGATCCGCCTTTTCTTTGGCAACCCGCGCTTCCCTCTCTTTGGCAACTTGTGCCTCTTTCTCCCTTGCTAGACGCTCTTCCGTCTCCTTGGCCGCGCGTTCTTCCTTCTTCTTCTCCTCAGCAGCATGCACCTCGTCGGCGCGCCGTTGAGCCTGAGCTTGTAACTCTGCTGTCAACCTCTCCCTGATGACTTTCTCTCTCTCTTCTGAAGCTCTTCGGTCTGCAGCCTCCCGCTCCTGCTGAGCCTTTTCAGCTTCCAATCGTCGCTTTTCAGCCTCCTCCGCCTCCTTCTTCTTGGCTTCCTTCTTGGCTTGGACAAATTCTCTCCGCTTCCTAGCGTCCTCGCTGACGGCGTGCGCCGCAGCCTCCCGCTGTTGACGGGCATGTTCAATCTGCAGTTGTAGATTCTTTGCAAGTCTTTCCGCCTCGGACAAGGCTTGCTTCTGGCGTTTGATGAGGGAATCCTCTTCTGCTCGGCGACGCTGTTCGTCTGCAGCCAGTTTACGCTCTTCCGCTTCTAAGCGACGCAATTCCTCGGCTTCTTCGTCGCTCACTGTCTGGATCGAACTGCGGGGAAGAGAGGAGGAGGACACGCCTTGAGAGCGTATCAAGCGACTGTCGTCGTCCTGTGGCTCATTCTTGACAACAGGTGTCAATGGCGACGCGGACACTCGTCGTTGAGCATCCATCGTTGCTCGCCGGCTGGTCTGCTCGGTGACGATCCAAGCAGAAAGAGTATCAGTTAGGGCCAATAGTGCTGTTGGTGAGCCAAGAGATTGTATTTGGTGGGAAAGGGTGTCAATGGATGAAATAGAGTCGTCGGCCAGTAAAACCGCGCGTTCTGCGGCTTTGAGTGATTCAGAGGCCGCTGCAGATGCTGCTTGGGCGGCAGCGAGGGACTGTTGGGATAGAGAATTGGCTAATTGAGCCTTGCCCAGTGCGAGTGTAGATTGCTGTTTAGCTGCATGGGCACACGTGGTGGCTGGAGAAGAGTCGGGGGTTGCAAGAGATGTAGCGAATAATGCGAGCTGGTCTTTGAGCGCGATGAGCGCAGCGAGAGGTCTTTGCTGAGGCTGGTCGGATGGGAAACTTGTCGAGCGAGATGCCTCGACTGGTGGTGTTAGGGGATATGATAGTGGCGACAGAGCTTGATTCTGGCTCAGTATATGGGATATGTTCGCCTGTGAGTTAGAGACATGCAGACGCTGCAAGAGATTCGGTTTCCCGGTATTCATGGAGTCGGCGGGGGAAGGTTCATAGTCGGGCTGGGGACTCGGCGAAGGCAACGACAACGTTGCTTCGGGGCCGCCCATTTGGATTCGACCAAGCAGAGATGGCTGCTGGCCGATGGTCGTAAACTTGAAGTCGGAAAAAGCTGGTGGTGCGCCGTTCATGGCGGATTCGGTTGATTGTACTGGAAAATCCTCAGTTGACGTCGAAACGACTCTGCGCGTTTCAGCCAAACCTCCAAAGATCGATGGCGAGGTCGTTGTCGAGAGTTCTTGAGGTTGCGGTCGTTGAAAGAAACCAAAAAAAGTACACAGATGGTAGTGAAAGAGATAGAAACAGCTACTAACCCGATCCGAGACCGAAGGTTCCAGATCAGACACAGCTTGCTTTGTTACTCAATTCCATAGCTAAGCTACATAAAATAGATGCGTTGATAGTATTAATATTGATACAAATGCTTCTAACGAGACAAAATCACCACTCCTTCGAACGTTTGAGACTCCCCCGATTATCACTAGTCAGAAATCGGTCAGTGACGCTATACCAAGTGAAAAGCAATGTAAACTCACGCAAACGCCTCATTCTTCCTCTTCCTACTGTCCTTCTTCATCCCATTCTTCTGCAGCTTCCTCTTCGCTGCAGCCTCCGGGTTCGTAGCGACCTGCAAAGCACGCATGGTCTTCCTCTCGCGTCTCACCCCAAGCACACCCTGTCGAATCTGATTATACACCTTGGAGAACGCTGTAGCCCCGACTTTCGACTGTATCAGGTCCTGCAGCTCCGTGCTTAACGTCTTCACCTCGTCTACGAGATAGTCAGCGTTCGTTCAGGAGCAAACGTACTATTAACATACCCATATGCGGATCCCGAATGGTATCGTCCTCGATGAACCTGTACACCGGTGATAGGATATGTACCAAGAACCTTTCAGCCTTCGCGGCATCCAAAAAGGAGGTCATAGCCGCAAACCACCGCAATATCGCAAGAGGTTGGTGGCCCCAATCAGACGGCTGCAAGATACAGTCAGATCAGCTGGTAAAGAAGGCAAACTCCACTAACCTTTGTCTGACGATTCCTCCGGGAGATGTGCGCCGAACGTGCTTGATATGATAACTTCGAAAACAGCCATGGTAAAGGATCATCCACCGAAGGCGGGTCCGCTGCATCCTCGTCTTCATCTTCGGCCTCGTCCCCAGCATCTGGCTCGCTGCTCGTAATACCACTAAAACACTTCCCCAGATAGAAAAGATTCTTCACAATCTGCAGTCCAAGCGCCTCGTCCAATTGCGGGCTCTTGAGTTGCAGAGCCAGCTTCTTCGCCACGTCAAGCATTCCCACTTTGGATAGCGGATAAACCAGCGACTCCTCCGCAGGAGCAGAAATCGGGGCTGCTCCATACATCACACCCAACAGTCTACACGCAGCAGTGCGCACCCAAGGATGAGGGAAAAGCAGAAGATTGACCGTGCTCTCCCACTCCACATTCTCCGGCTCATTCGCAAGAGCAGGGAAGGCAGCGAGAATCTTGGAAATGACGATCAAAGCGTAATAAGGAGGCTGCCATTCCAGGTCAACGACCATGGCATCATCATCCGCCTCAGCGGCCTCGAGCTGAGCCGCTGAAGTCTGCAGTGTCCGATTCACATCCTCCAGGATTAAGGACATCTGCTCCTGACAGCTGTCTCCCAGCGCATCGACGAAGATGCCATACACCTGCGACGAGATCTGCGAGAGCCTCGGTTTGTCGACTTGTAAAGCCCAGGTGTGCAAATGAGACACAACAGAGGTGCGCCGTTCCTCGTCCAGGCGAACCAAGAGGGTTTTGACAAGCTGCGAGGCGATCTCGACGCATTTGGCTGATTCGTCATTGGCGATGACCATCACAAGAGCAACGAAGAGTAGGTCCGCGTATTCTTGCACCAAAGCAGATTGGAACTTTGCAATGAGCGCGCCGAGGATCTCCATTACGGACTTCCTTCCAGTCTCATGGACGTACGACAAGTTCTTCGCCAAGAATGTCATCTGGTTACGAAGGCGACCTTTGCCTTGAGGGTAGTCAAGCAAGAACTGTAGCAACAGGCCTCTGCATAATTCCTGCACCTGTGCAGATTGAGACGTGACCATGACTTCCGAAACCTTCTCCATGAGGTCGTAGATTTCGGGCACAACAAATTTGCGGGAAACGATGGCGCGTAGGACCGTAAAGACAGTGGCCTGACGGGCAGGATCCTCCAGATCCGGCGAAATGAGCTCGAGGAGGAAGGTCAGGTCCTTCTCCCTCACATCAGCAGCCGGTCCATCTCGTAAGATAACCGCCAACGACTTGAGCGCGGCCTGAACAAGGTCAGATTCGGTGCTTCCTGCCTGTTTGATGATCTCTATAGTCTGCCGCGTTAGAACGGGAAGCGATTTAGCCCATGAGCGGAGCGGACACTTGACGAGCGCCGAGATACACTTGAGTCCCATGATAAGTACCGGGGAGTTATTGGAGTACAGTGAGTTTCCTATCACGACGAGCATCGACTCCAACTTGGAGATGATAGTCCCATCACGGAAGTCGAATCGATTACGGCGTAATGTCGTTTGGAATAGCTCCAGCCCAAGAACCACAAATCTAAACGAGAACGAAGAAATCAACAACAAAGTCCGCACATCGAGAAGACAAAACATACCGATATGAATTATCGGCGAAATGATCTTGAGAAACCACCTCTTGTCGCTTTATCTGTACGATCGCATCGCCTTTGTCCTTGTTCTTGCTCTTCCGGCGTAACGGAGCTTCGTTCAGGAATTTCGCATTTTGGCTGATCAAGGAATGGCAAACGGACAATAGCTGTTCCGCGTCGAGATGGCTGTTCCCGTTCAAGCCGGAGACTATTCGCTTGAGGGCCTCGTCTATAGCACCTAGCGTTTTCGTTGTCGCCGTAGTATGCAATATTGAGCGCAAAGGAAGCAGGATGCCAGTGATGTAAGGAGCCGTGATATGCCTAGCCAGGATGGTGAACGTATCGAAGCCCTTCGAGGCTGAGCCGCGGACCTCCCTCATCTTAGTCTTGAAGTCTTCCGCCTGGACATCCTTCCCGGATTCTCCAAACACGACTTCCGATGCAACGTGAGCGACGTCGCTGACACAATCGTCTAGATTTTGGAATGTTGAGGCATGGGTGTCGGAGGTGACGTGAGTCAAGAGCGAATGGGTGGTATAAGCCAGGATGTGAAGATGAGGTCCACGTAGCAGTGCTCCTCGCAACTCCTGTATCATGAGACGAAGATATGAGGGTCCCAACGTGACCGCAATTTGAGCAAGAGTCTCTCGCACAAGATCCCGCGTCTCTTGCGACTTGCTTCGAAGAACCTGGCTGGTAACGGTAAGAAGACGAGTAATCTGAGTTTCTCTAATGTCCGCAGGGAGATGCATCGCTACCCGGACGATACCAGTCGCGATGGGAATTCGGGTGGTGTCCTCAGTCGTAGCATCCCGAGACTCGATGAACTTCAAAAGTTCGGGTAAGAGACGATTGTTGACTGCGATGGATACGCGGGAGTCGGCGCTGAATGTCACTGTCTCTGGGTCCGCATCCTCGCCCTCCTGGCCATCCATAGCGGCGATAGGTTCCTCCATTGTAAAATGGAAGTTGTCGAGGATGGAAACCACCGTCCGGACGTTGACCTTTTCCGCATCGTCCTTGGTCTTTGCAAGGCGCAAGTACTTCTGAACAAGGGCGTAGTATGCACCCCAGGCTAGATGCTTCGATAACCGACCAGTTGTAGTAATAGCATCGTTGACCAAATGATGGTTGACAGTAGTAGGTGCGACGATGTAGGTGCCAACAAGAGGGATTATCAACTCTGCCAAAGTGCCACTGCGAAGGGGCTGCTCGTCGCATTGTTCCGCAAGACGCCGTATAGCACGCGAGCGCCTATGAATCTGGATGTGCTGGATGTTGTTGAAGAAGTTCGCCTCCTCATCCCCAGCAGCTAACAAGATCCGCATATCCTGGACAGCAGATATGTTTTCACACTTCTGCACGGAATACGACAGGACGCCCAAGATCTCAGAACGCACGAGCTCGTTCTTGGACCGTAATCCATTCTTCAAGCCTGCGAAAACGACGCGTACGAAAGCTACCTCGCTTTCGGGTGATGGGGTGGAGACCACGAGGTCGATGAACTGCCGTAGGACAGAGCTGGAACTTGTGCGGATGGCAAGTTCGTCGGGATCATGGATGCTATAGAGAGTTTGGTGGAGGACCAAGGACCAGTTGGTAAGGGAAAGCGTTGGAGCCTGGGTGGACTGGAAGACCGCGAAGGCCTTCAAGCGACGATCAAAGTCGGGCTCATCCATTCGCTTCTGGGAGTACGAATTCCACTCCTCCATCAAGTCCGCCAAAGCTTGGAGAGACGGATTGACGGCAGCCAAGCTACGCAACGCCCCAACCAGACTAAGCCTTGCAGGCCTCTGGCGCAACGATAGGAATAGCTGTGAAAAAGTCGCGTGAAGTCGAACGAAAACCTCGGAAGAAGAGTCTGCCAGTTCGGGGATGAAGGGAATGAGGTGGGACATGATCTTGAGGATGTCAGCCTTGATCTTCTCAGCGACGATCTTGTGGGATTTCCGTAGAAGTGGTGCGAAGAGTTTGAACAACGTCTTGGCCTCTTCGCGATCCGTCGAGTACTGGGCGATCTGCGATAGCACGTTGATTTGGCGTTGCGCTACAGCATCCTCCACGCCCTTCATCTGCTCAGCCATGACCGCCATGTTCGTGAGCAGGTGCCCGATGTTGGGTCTAACGACCGTCTCCAAGACCAGAGGCTCCTCTGACGCGAGATCTAGCAACCTCTCCGTCACGTCGAAGACCTTCGAGATCACAGCGGGCTTGACATTGACCGCGAGGAGGCAGTCGAATATCTTGGGCAAGAGTTCCGTGTCATATCGCGTGAGGTAGATGGCATGCCGTGGGCTCTGAGACCATATGCTAAAGAGCTCAAGGAGGGCCGACGGCGACTGTGTATTCTCTTTGTCCAGTAACGGAATGCGAGGTGATATAGAGGTGGCGAAGGCGATTTTGACATAAGGATCGAAGTCGAATTCGACAGGTATCCGGAAGAAGTCGGTGAACCGTTTGATAGCAAGTTGTCGGATGACTCTCGTCCCCTTGGTCCCTTGTACATGCTCGGGCCCTTCTGCTTTCTCGTCCTCGTCAGCATCGTCTTCATCAGCTTCCTCTTCCTCCTGCAGACCTGATCCCAACTGTAACTGGGCTGACTCGGCAAGATCAAGAGTCTTTTGAAGCAACAATGGCCAGTAAGAAACGAGCCTGGATCCAAGGTTCTTGAGCACATCGCCCAGGAGGGTTAAGAACCCGATCCTTTGCTTGTCCGTATCTGAAGAAGTCGCTTCAGGGTCGAGAGACTTGAGCATGAGCTGCACGAGCACCTCCAGATCCCCTTCACTGCAGGCGCCAAGGACACCTAGGATGGTCGCCCGCCTCTCGTTCCCTCGCCGAGACTTGCCCTTCCTCTCCAGCATGATGCCGTATAACATCCTGATCACGACGCACGCCACCTCACTATCTGCCGTCTCCAGTTCCAGAGTCGTCAGCTCGTCGCGCCATCGAGTGTTGTCAAGCAAAACCCGCAACTTCTCTTGCCATTGTACCAGACTCGGGTTTTTGTAAGTCAAGAGGCAAGATAGAGCTGCCGCTTGGAGATTGCGATCGGGGTGGGCGAGTAGATCGAGGTAGAGGCACTGGAGTTGCTCGCTTTGGTAGCAGGCTTTGGGATTGGAGAACTTGGCAAAGAGAGTCAAGTAGGCGACGAAATGTTGTCGTTGACCGGAGAGCACTGGTTTCAATGATAGGAAGAAAGGCACTAGATCTCGGTTATGCTTCTCTGCTATTGAAGGGCAATGGCCCAGGGCATCCAACACCCCGAGAACATAAGACCGTCCTTGAAAACGGGCATTGACGTCCGTTCTCTGTTTGAAAAGTTAGCACACAAAGTTGATCGCAGAAAAAAAAATCACCTTGGCAACAGAAAATTTCGTGGCCACATCGGTTTGCCACTTTTGTACAATCGTGCGGTGTTTATGCGCCGAAGGATCCCGCCAGGTGCGTTCGGTCTCAAAATCTTCATCTTCCTCTGTATTCCGGGTCTCGTCCGAGTCTCCTTGATCGTTGTCCTGGGGCCCTCGAGTAAGCTTTATCGCCTGAAGTTCGTCCCAAATCACATTCCAGACGACATCTCCCCACGCGGAACGAGCCAATTCTGCCAGTGTGGTGGCGGCTGTTTTCCATAGCGGCTTGAAGTTGACTTTGAGTTGGGCGAGAAGCCATCGTGTACAGAAGTCAGCAGCAACTTCTGTTGAAAGTTCTCCCTACAATCGAGCATTGGTTAATTGTGTGTTCGAACTGGAAGCAAAGCATTTAACGGACCTGGGTTACTCTTGAAGTCTTGAGAACCCTCTCACGCGCCCCCCCAAGGTTCGGTACGACCTCCTCAGCAATCAAACACCAATTGGCGACGTCGGGTGCGCCTGATGATGCACACAAAATCCGCAACGCGTTAAGTCGTGATATTGAATCGTGCGATAGTAAGGAGCCGCGCAAATTTGTGTATGCTTCTTCGAAAGGTATCGGAGTGCTAGAATCATGTTAGACGACAACAGGTTATACGAGATGACAGCAGACTCACTTGGTGTCAGACGCTTCTCGTAGTTCCGTCAACGCGCTCAGTATGTCTGGTGAATTGGACCATTTTGAAACAAGTTGGCTTGTCCAAAATGCGATGTCGACTTGTTTCGACCACTCCGAATGAGGGCGCTCAGCCACATATTGCAAACATAGAGCGAGCATCCGACTGGACTTTTGTACATCTTCGGTTGATAGTGAATCGTTGAGTAAATTGGCGACGATAGTGGTGACGAGATGAGTTACGTCCTCAGAAACAAACGAAGACAGCTTGAACGCGTAGCTCAATTCCAGAATCTGTTGGAATGTCAGAACAGTTGTTTCTTCGTACGTTGGAGTCGTATGACCTACCAATGTGTCCGTGAATTCAGTGCAATTGGATAAACGCCCCTTTAACCAAGCTTCCACTCCGCGTTTCCAGACAACATCCACGTCTCCAAGTTTGCCCTCCTCTTTAACTTTGGAGAGGAGGCGTAGCACTTGGAGGGATTGGACCTCAAGGAGTGGTATGCTTCGCTTCAGCAACACAGGCAGTGCGATCATCTTCCAACCACCCCAGCCCATCTCCACCAGAATACCATGTATCTCAAGTGCGTACTTGACGTGAATTTCTGAACCATCGTTCGCCAATGACCACACATATTCCAGATAGCGACGGCCCAATCCCATCCATAGGCTCATGTCACCCGCTGAGCTGTATATGACTGCGGTGGATAGTTTCAACATCGCCGAAAAGTTAGAGGAAGTGATTGGAATCTCGTGCAAGCAAGGTAGGATGGCGGACAGTTGTTTGCCTGCGAACAATGAGTTAGCACAAATAAATAAGAATCTTGAAATACTAACCAGACATCCGAGACCCGTGCCTCACTGAACAGGATACGGCAAGGACCTCGCAGAGTCTACGAAGCACCTCTGGCTCCGCCTTTCTACTGTCGTCGACGAACTTTGCGCAGAGAACATCCGATATTGGCGAGAAACCATCTGCGTTTTTGACGTGGTGAATCAACGCGGTAAGAACACGTCGCACGAGCGTGTATGTGCGTTCATTGGCATCGTCGGGGCACGCGATGTAATATGTGACTAGCGGAGTGATGATGGAGGGTACCGCGGTATGGAGGGTTTGGGAAACAGACTAGATGGACGTGAGCTACTTTCGAGTGATGTCAAACGGCACGACTTGCCTTAGACGCAGACACAAAGACCCACGCGGCAGCATCTTCTATCCCAGCAAAGTTACTGGCGGTTAGCAAGACGGCGTGTTCGCGCGTCGAGCTTTTTAATCTCCGAAGTAATGCTCCCCAGACTTCAGCCATTGCACGTTGGATTTCCGGGTGACATTTTGGGAGAATCGAGTGAACGCTGGTCCATGTTGAATCGAGAAGGGTGAGTTCTGTTGATGGAACCAATAGGTGCTTGAAAAGCAGGGTGAATGTTGAGAGTAGTGTTGTGAGCGGCGCAGCTGCTATGGATCGAGGTAGCAGGTTTAATAGAGCGTTTAGGATGTCGATGTACGCAGGGGAAAGGGTTCCGCGCAGATCGATAATGATTTTCTGTATGAGGCTAGAATCAAGGTGAGAGCAGAACAATTATTAGGTGTGTAACGCACTCTAGCAGAGCCTTCAGTCCTTCGTCGTCTGATGTTTTTAACGCAGCTATCCACAAGTCTACTACTTCGCGCCAGTTATGGAGAAGAAGAGGTAGTGAGGCCGACAACGCCTGGGACTTGTTCGCGTAGAGAATGAACGATGGCGAGAGGTTCAGCTGGCGCCAATGGAGGAGGGCATCGTGAAACTGGCATTCCGAGTCCTGTAGGCAATCCTAAGTATCTCTGGAAAGCAAAAGGCTGATATCTACCTCAAAGTCGTGATCCCGTTGAGACTGATTCAAAGCAGAGGGAAGGTGGACGCCTTTTAGTTCGCTGGCATGGGATTGATACTGTCACTTGTTAGAACATACAGAAATTCAGTTGTAATGCCTTTGTTCACCTTGAATCGTCTCTCCGGGAGTTCATCCATCGCAAGTGTGGCGTCCACAAGTGGAGGCGATGGAAGAAAAAAAGATGAACACCGGCCCGGCATTCCGAAATGCCTAGGGTCCAACCGGCTACTAATCTCTTGATCATTAACAACCTAACAGACGCCACATTTACGCTTTAAAGCTCCCATCGTCAAGGAATCTGCCAATTATGCATTCATAACAGCACAAAAGCTACGCCTCTCAACAAACATCGCGCTTGAGAAGGACTAGGAAGGAGTCCCTTCTTGGCTATTTCTGGATCTTCACTTCCCTTCAACGGCTGCCCTTCTTCATCATCATGAGATTGTGGTGAAAACCAGCAACTTCCCGAAGAAGCGACTCCAATTACGCTTGAATTTCGGCCAAATGCTTGGCAACGTTGCCATATTGACAGGCCTCTGGCCTCAGGTCCATCATTTGATATTTGAACAACGCCCTGAAGTATGGCCTAAAATGAAGTAACCTCTTGTCTTTCTCTCTCTCACACTCTTTACGCTCCCAATGATTTTCCCATACCTACTGTCTTTTACCTTTGTCTCCTCGGGTCTTGCATCGTTCCATAACCACCACACATTCACGAAACGCGGTCCCAACAATCCTGATCCTGTTGCGGCAGGAAGCAGCGGGGAAGGATGGCAGAGCTTCCCCGACATACCAGACGCCACCACTTTCCCGGAGTGGGTGATCAACGCTGACTTGGGCGCCTCAATAGTCTGTTCTCCCCTTCTCCGCGCATTCGCTTATCTTACAGATATCTTACAGCCTGCGTACCAGTCTTCCGGTCTTAATACCTCAGCCGTGAAGCGTGCTATCATTATTCTCCCCGGAAAGGTTAGCTTCACTGCTCCCTCTTGCGACCAATCTCATACTTCACCTCCAGCCGCGTGATTGTTGGTACTGTAAGTAGCCTACGGGCCCCCGTTTTACCGATCGTGTCCCATTGAGCGACATTCTAGACTGGAATGTTATGAACAACGCGCTCTACACCGCCGCCGAATCCGACCCAGGAATCAAACGTGAAGAGATCTCCATCTTTGCTCCATGTTTCTTTACGCAGGCGGACAAGGACGCTGGCGCCGTTGCAGCTAAAGCAATGGTCTTTGGAGACACTACCTGGGCCAGCGGCCAAAAAAACACTGGCCCTGACTTCGTGGAGAACTTCAGCAGCTACCAAGTTCTTGACGCCCTCGTGTCGTACTACATGGATAGAAAAACATACCCCAACCTTAACGTCTGTCTCTCACCCAATATGACATTCCTACCAAACCTCAACTACTATACAGGTCGTAATGCTCGCAGGTCACTCTGCTGGTGCTCAGATGGCTCAGCGGTACATCGCTCTTCGTCAGTCAACGACCGACGACGATAGACTCCATTTCTGGATCGGTAATTCATTCATCCGTCGAGTCAATGAACATGCACTAATCCAGTTGTTAGCTAATCCCGGATCCTTGTTGTGGCTCACAGAGGATCGGCCTGTGGCAGTCGCTGACTGTGAGAAAACAGATCTATTCAAGTACGGTTTGGCTGGAGGTTTCCCCGCCTACTCGACGACGGACGCCGAGAAGCTAGGACGCGATGGCATCGTGGCTCGGTACAGCGACCGCAACGCTCACTATGCTTGGGGCTTGGTGCGTCGGCCATTGGCCTGTGCCTGAAACTCTGCTGACCTACATCTAGGAAGACACTGGACCTGGAGACACGCGCTGCGAAGCCATGGTAAGCACACGAAATTGCCGGGACCCTGTTTCTCATATATTATGTTGTAGACTCAAGGCAGCACGCATCTTGAGCGAGGGCAGAACTTCCAAGTAATGCTGGAAGGCATGAATGGTGGAGTACCGCAACATACCACCATAGATTTTATCCAAGGTGTGGCCCACGATAACTTGGGCATGATGGCTAGCGGTCCTGGGATAGACAAGGTATGGAGTTTACCCGACACAGTCCCAGATGCTTACGGCTATCCTGCAGCTCTTCCGATACGACTACAACGGGACGACAGTAACATACACCACTACAAACACTGACAACGGCACCAGCACTACTGCTAGTACTAGTGCTTCACAGGTTGTGATCCTTTCACAACTGACAATAGCCTCCGCATTGCTTCTCGGACAATTCTTTTTGTACTGAAGCTCTTCATCTACGCCTAACGGCTCCGCTCATTATCTTTTACAATCTTTTGTGATCTACCTTCGCTGATTTGCTATTGTGTGTGTGTGTACGTAGCACTCACCTATGATACGATCTACATTCGTAGTCATTGGACTGGTCACATATTATACAGTATCTGCTATAATTGCCCGAGCAAACTATTCACGCGCTTGGAAGGACATAAATCAAACAGAAACAAAGAATGCATTGAAGTTTGGAGAGATCTACATCAAGAAGTACTAACTTGAAAGCAAGGTGCAAAGAAAGCGATGATACAGACGGTTGAACGTTATCGATACATCATGAGAGTTAATAGGAATTTAAACGGATTCGCAAAGGATTGCATGATCAAAAAGCGTGTCCACTTTGCAAAAGGACGATGGATAGCAAAGCAGGCAGCAGAAGTCCTGCCTGGACAGCGTCGTTCGTCATCTCCAGCTTGTACTCGGTTGTGGACTTGGTGAGCTTGGCCAAACGGTTAGAAGATGAGTCTCCGGCCACGTATAGCTAGCAATACGTTGTCAATGGATAGAACATATGATCGTACTTGGCATGAACGTACCGACAGAGCGCCAACGCCACCCTTCTCAACTAACCAGATGTAATCTGTTTCGCCGACGCGCATGATCCAATACCTGTTCGTGTTTATAAGTACACTCCATGATTGTAAATAGACGGAGAGTCTAGAGAACCCACCTGTTGTCGCTCGAGACGCGCAAGAACTGGTTCGCGCGTTGTTTCGGCACGATGTGGCGGAGCTCAACCTCGGTATGTCCCGAGGACTTCCATTCGATGAGGCCAAGGTTCCTACCGTCCCTACTGGATTTGAGAAGGGTATAGGTGGGGAGGGCCGGGTCGGTGAAGACAAGAAATTGAGAGAGGTTGTTGGGCCCGAGGATGTTGCAATTCGTTATGGAGGGGTTGAGGGAGGTGAATGTAAATATATGGGAAGATGAATGTGGCTGAGGAGAGACGTATGGAAGCGCGCCGTAGATAGACGGGGCTGGCTCAGACGACCCAGGCGGCGTTGGAATGGTTCCCCAGACGTTGTAAGGGTTCTGCATGGAGGGCGATGGATAGTGGATTGTGGATAATCTACCAGCTCCCGCCTGTTATATGTGAGCCGTGAGCTGAGATATTACGGCGCGTATGTATTTAGTAGGGCGCTTCGGGCGGTATAATAGATGTAACCGACAAGGGAATAGTGGTTTATGAGAATATGGAGGCCCAGGTTAGATAGATCATCGAGTAAGAGCACCTATGAAGCCAAAAGGGTGTGTCAAGCAGGCGTCAAGCAACCGACGCGACAAAAGTAGCTCAAAGCGGAGTGTGGCGCGCCAATCTATTAGCCTCGTGTCCGCGACTGTAAATTGATGGTGATCCTCGGCTGGTCGATACTACGAGTACCTTCTCCAAAAAGGTGAACTCTAGTAATCAGCGAGCGTGAAACGCAGGCTACCCCCAAGAAGCACAAAGGACACTGCGGTGCGAACGCCTATACATCAAGCTACAAGACATCTCCTAAGTTTCAAGTTCCAAGACTAAGCCAGTCGGCATTCCAAACGAAACAGATCTTGTCGATCCTTCAAAATATTGATGATGCCTTTTCCCGTGGCGCCGAAAAGGCTCGGGCGGGCTCGGGCTCCGCAGAGGTAGATGTAAGTAATGACGAGTTGGTATGCACTGGTGTATTCACCGAGTTTCCCGTTCAACATAGTTCTGAGCTTCTGATCAAGGGAACCAAAGCGAGCTCTGAACGATAGTATCTGAATTGTTATAGTTGGTGAGGTCACTTCGTCAAGCCCGTCGCGATAGGACTCTAGGGGTGAGCGATAGTACATGGATAGGTCAGATTCGAATTCTTTTGACAAAGACCATTCAAAAGAATTACAGCAGCAGAGCAAGCCCTGAAAGAAGATGGACGACGAGGATGTCGTCTTTCAAGGTTTCTGCAAGTAGTTACGAGAGAAACGCAGTCTTTCGAAGCACATAGACGAAGGCAAGTGAGAACATGGCGGTGGCAAAGACGAAAGCCGCACACGTGACACATGCGTGGCGCGATCGGCCTCTTTAACTAGTTGCTTCACGCCACCATCTACGTTCGCCCCAAACATGTCTCCAGCAGCACCGAACACAATCATAGACCATTCAAAAAACGCGCATCTTTCTCCTTGGTCTACTCTTGCCATCGTCCTCGTCGCGCTTATCCTTGCTGCCGTTCTCTACTACAGCGTCGCCTCCTGCTATTCTTCAGCCAAAGCCAACCCGCCTTTGCTACTAGACTCCAAGATGCGTCTCAACTACAGCCAAGAATCCCTCATCAAATCGCCTGAACGCGCATTCACCGTGGACAATAATGCTATCCCGTTCTACGAACCAGCGCACCCGCCGTTGTGCACAAAAGTCACGAAGTCGAATCTCAAGCTGTGTCCCGTCGCGGGTCCTCAAGTTCACGGAGTGCCGTATACGCAGTAGCTAGAGAGCTAGAGTTTGGACGAGACTTGGATCATCGATTGTATATTGTAATTGTAATATTTTTGATGGGAGCGCCACACCGAAAACCCTAACCCTGTATTTCACCTTGTCCTCTTACCATGACATTGAATGGCGCGCAAACCAAAAGCAAAATTAGATAGCTGGCGACGACGACGGCCAGCATCGCTGAGCCCAACGCACCAATTCGTGCATAGCTCTGTTCCATTAGCGTACGCGTCGCTGCCGCCGACGCCCATCTCTCCGTCACCACCGTCTACAACATTCGTGTCACCGACGTCGGCGACGTTTCCAGACATCCCATCTCCTCCATTTTCTTTATGGGACTATCTGCGTGAAGAGTTGCTTGCAACAGACTTTGATTCGCACCAGGAATTGAAGTGGGAGCGCGTCAGCAACTTTTTGAGCATTCCATTAGCCATAGAGCAGGTGTGTTCAAACTGTTGCTTTACTTTCACAGACATCTGACTAGAGGATAGATTGTTGGCTTCGGCTTTCTGCTCTGTCTGGACTCGTTCTTGTACACTTTCACAGTCCTCCCAATTCGCTTTATTCTGGCGCTGTACAGAATATTCTCCCTCAAAGCCGTACCCCCATCCCAGAAGGCTGATCTCTTGCGCACTTTCTTGCTTATATCAACTGTCGCAATTTGCATTCCGCTCACGGACGCCAGCAAGATATATCATATCATTCGCGGGCAGGACACTATCAAGTTGTATGTCATCTTCAATGCTCTCGAAATAGCGGACCGGCTCTGCGCATCCATTGGTCAGGACATCCTCGACTGTCTATTCTCCCGCTCTAGCCTCACTCCAACATCCTTCCGCACTGTCCTCTACTTCTTTCTCGCCCTCGCCTATACCGTCTCGCACACATTCGTCATGGTGTATCAGTTGATATCCCTAAATGTCGCTGTTAACTCCTACGACCATGCCCTTCTCACCCTTCTCGTTTCCAACCAGTTTGTGGAAATAAAGGCATCCGTATTCAAAAAGTTCGAAAAGGAGATCCTTTTCCAGCTCACATGTGCAGACATTGTCGAGCGCTTCACCCTCTCCCTTATGCTCACCGCGGTCGCCTTCCGGAATCTCATCGAACTCACTGGCAGCTCGGGACACTTCGATCGGGAGGTCTTGTTGCCCAAGAGCTTTGGATGGTCGCAGGCCGGGTTGCTGTGGACCATTGGATACCCTGTCCTCGCAGTTATCCTTTCTGAATGTGTGGTTGATTCTCTGAAACACGCGTTCATCACAAAGTACAACCATATTCGTCCTTCGGTCTATGCGCGTTTCATGGATGTCTTGTGTCGAGATCTCACGTCGGGAAGCGCGGTTGGGAGGCGAAATCACACCTATGTTGATCAGTCGCCTTTAGTTGCCCGAAGGCTGGGCTTTGCGCCGCTTCCACTGGCCGTGCTTACTATCCTCATCGTGGGTCAGAGCATCGGCGAAATAGACTTGAAATGGGGAGTGATGGGCTTGCTGTTTTGGCTGTGTTTCCTCGGGTTGAAGATCATCCTCGGAGTTAACTTGGTCAGCTACGCCACGATGAGGCAGGATAGTGAGGATGCTGCACGCCGCGCTGAGGATCGGGAGAACGATTTTGGGCGGCCTTCGATTGGGGAGGGGAAGGAAGAGCGGGTGTATAATGAGGAGTTGAAGAGTATGTTGGACGACGCGAGGGACGATGCGGAGCGGGTGGTGGAGATGGGGGAAGGTATTCTAAGGGGGAGGCAGCGTACTCGCATCGAGGACCTGACACGATTTACGATGCTCAAGAGGATATGGTAGAATCTTAGCAATAATTATTATATTACTTATGAGATGTGTGGCCTACTGTAAGTCGTGGCTCATCAACTGCATCCTGCACCACTCAGTGATCTCTTTTCTAACAGGTTTAACACTTGTCATCCTATTAATCAACCCCTCCCCGGCCCTAAATCTAACTGCTACTGGAAGGAACCGCGGGCTGTCTGCCAAGCTTGTCAGAGAAATGTCACTGTACCGTGGGATGTCCCCGGGCTACGAAGTTGTGACAGGTTTGCTTACACTCTATAGTTGGTAACGCGCGCGCATACGTTGCTTGACAGTGCGATGATTAAGCCTCCCGCACTAGGATCTCCTTAAAAGGAGCTCTCTGAATGAGAACGTCTGCATCACCATCCAACACAACCATGTCTATTCTAATCACTGGTGGAACCGGCCAAACCTCATCCCGCGTAGCACGCCTCCTCCAAATGGCCGACAAGAAGGTCATCGTGGCGTCGCGTAATCCCTCTTCTATACCTTCCACTTCGACTTCCCACTCTATCAAATTTGACTGGACCGATGCCACGACGCACGGCAACCCATTCAGCACAGGTTTGGGCAAAGTCGAAAGTGCATACCTCCTCCCTCCTGCTGGTGTATTTGATGTCTTTGGCGTCATGAAGGGGTTCATAGACTTGGCTATAGAGAAGGGAGTCAAACGTTTCGTTCTCATCAGCGCTTCGCTAGCTGAGGCTGGTGGCCCATCCGTTGGCCAAGTGCATCAATATCTCGTTGAATCGGGTGTTGACTACTGCGTGATCAGACCTAGCTGGTTCTTCGGTTAGTCCTACTATTCCTCTGATGTAAACATTGATACTCACCGCCCCCGCAGAGAACGCCTTTTCATTCCATATCGATAGCATCAGGACCGACAACGAGATCATAAGCGCGTCTGAGGACGGCAAGATCGGTTTCGTTGCCGCTGATGACATTGCCGACCTCATTGTCGAAGCTCTCTTGGTCGAGAAGAGCTTCAATACCGACCTTATCGTCACTGGGCCCGAACTCTTGTCGTTTGATCAGGTATGATCTTTCTCGCCAACATTGCGACTGCATATTCACGGCACTCGGTTACCAGGTCGCCCAGACGTTTAGCTCCGTGCTCGGTCGCTCCATCAAGCACACACGCTACTCTACCGAGGAACTCAAGAAGCGGTATGTCTCCTTCGGTATTGGAGAGGAATACGCGGAAATGTTGGCGTTCTTGGAATCGCTCAATGCAGCAGGAGAGGAAGAGAAGATATTCACTCTGCCTGTTTCCAAGAAGAGGACTGGGAAGAGGACTTTGAGGGAATTTGTTGAACAGAACAGGGATACTTGGATTGTATGATCTCGTTGTAAATTCACCAAAACCTTGAACAAATTGTACATTAACTTGTAACACATTGAAGGGTAGGGAACTCCCCAAAAGCACATTCCCCTCGTCGAAGGGCGGTGTTCAGTGCCATACAGTGGCATGAACAGTAAAGAATGCTAGAAACCAGCCAGCTGGTTTCGACCTTTGTTTGTTGTGCTTAGAAGTCGAGAGTCTGTCCAGCATTGGCCTTGACGTCGGCTGCCACGTTCACCGTATCAAGGAGGGTGTATTGGTAGCCAAGGTCGGCGGCAACAATGTTACCTGCCTCCGCGGTATTCGTTGAGGTGCCGAAATCTTTCAAATAGAATTAGTATCACTCGTGAAGATACAAGCGAAAGTGGAAGGCTCACCATTCCCAATCGCAACA
Source organism: Flammulina velutipes (assembly GCA_011800155.1). Classification (NCBI taxonomy): domain Eukaryota; kingdom Fungi; phylum Basidiomycota; class Agaricomycetes; order Agaricales; family Physalacriaceae; genus Flammulina; species Flammulina velutipes. The sequence goes on along the minus strand of CM022370.1, from coordinate 2,848,788 downwards.
GCGAACCCAGCATCTGTAGAGAACAAAGCCTTCTTGGAATCAACGAAAACATTATTCTCGACCAAGAGTTGGGCGCCTTGACGAGTGTTGATACCATCGCTAACGTTGTTGTAGATGTTGTTGAAGAGGTGACCTTGTCCGAAACGGAAGGACGGGCCACGGGAGTTCAAGTTCTCGAAGAAGTTGTTGAAGTAGGTGACACGGATGGCGGTGTCCTCGGCAGCGTTACTGTCTGAGTGACCGACAAGGGAAGCCTTGAAGTGGTCGTGTATGTGGTTGTTGGAGAGCGTGATACCCGTGCATCCATGGGTCACGTCCAGGAGACCATCGTAGCTGAAGATAAATGACAATGTTGAAAACCGAGCAAAAATCAAGGAAGTTGTTGAACGTACAAATCCTTGTCGTGATCCAAGTCACTAGAAAGATCCAAATGGTCAACCCAAACTTGGTTTGCCTCCTGAATGCCAACGGCGTCACCAGTCGACGCGAGGACTTTGGAGACGGCGATGTTGCGAATGATGACATTATTGGCACGATTAACACGTAGACCGACGCCGACGAGCGCTGGGGATGAGGTAAGAGAGCGCTAGGAATGGTGGCATACAAAGAACCTACAAGCAGAGGCATCACAAAAACGCTGGAATGTATTTCAGCGTATTCATACGGATTTAGTCGATTATATACCCCATGAATGAATAAATACGCATACATTTGTTTCACAGTCAGTATGTATAGGTATAGATAGCCCCGGGAATGTATAACTAGGTATGAATAATCCCGGGGAGGTATATCAGGGTATACATTCTTACAGAGGGAGGTATGACAAGGTATAAGTTCCTCCGGGGAAATATATGACAAGGTATGGATACCTCCCAAGTGTAAATAGCGCCACAAAGAGGCCCCGGCTCGGCTATTCTAGGTGACCGCCGTCCGGCTACCAACTGGGACGAAAGTGTCAGGTAGGTGGCTGTGTCTGACACTTTCGTGCGGGATTTTGCCTGCCTACTTGTTCGTACCTGAGAGCGTGGTATGTGGCGCTGGGCAAAAGTAAGGCTATCAAAAAGTCATGTATTCAATACAACTTCTATTCTCCGTCAGTCCAGGCATCTGAGTCTTCCAACCAGTCCGAGTCCGAGTCATGCTCCGGGTCATCTGAGTCAACTTCGACCTCACTGCCCCCATCACTATCAGATTCGCTGTCCTCGCTATCATTACTTCCGTCGTCTTCATCCATGATCTCATCGTCCAACTTCACCTCAGGCTCGTGATCGCCATCTCTATCGTTGCGTCGTGTTGGCTGCCCATATGCTTTGACTAGGTCATCTCGAAATATCTGAGTTGCCGAATACAGTGAACGATGTCCGATACCTAAGCCAGTGAATCGCACGAGCAAATCACTGTCAGCAAATCTGCTTTATTATGAGTACAAAGCTTCCGCAAAATAGAATGTACTAACATGTTCACATTGTAAAATCGATAATCCGACGTGCCGTCATGTCTCCCAATGGTATCACCAACAAAGTCGGAATCCTTTAGTCCACTACTGAATCGAGGGATGATATGCACAGAACGAATAACATATTTCGGGTCGATGAAGCCGAGCGCATTGGACGTGTCAAGCGACGGAAAGTGTAGTCGATAGAGACGGCGTCTGTAGAAGCCGCCCTGTGATTGTTCCCTATCGTCGAAGAGAAACCAACGAACCAAGAGCAAAGACACTCTCTGGTAAGGGGCTTCTTCACCGGATGATTTAAGTCGAGCGTTGACATGTATGATTTTGAGCACACGGGCATAAACGTAAGGATGTGTTGAGTTTGCTGGGTCGTCGCTAAGAAGAACGATGTCGGGTCTTGTGTCAGGTTTGACAATGTCGACCATACGCCGACGGTCATAAGATGTGTAGATTAGACGCATTAGAGGGTGGAAATTTAGACCGTCTTTCAAGTGGACGTCAGACAACTGGTCAAGGGAGTATGAGCTATTGTCGTTCTCAGGCGTAACACCAAGCTGAGCGAGTGTTTGAGATATCAGCCCACTATGGAAAGTCTAGCATACGATGAGTGAGTGAAAGCCACAAGGTCAATGAGCACTTACAGAAGGATCGATAGCCGGATCATCCTTGTGGATATGATAGAAGCTTTCCTCGTAAACACGATCAGTGGATGTCTTGGAGATTTGAAAATGTGCGCCACTAGAAACAATGTCCAAGAGGCGAGCCTTCTTAGCACGCATAGGGTGTCTTACAGTTCCAGGGCGTCGAGCCATGATGCGTTTTATCCGGCGTATACGGCTCTCCCAAGTCATTATTTGTGCAACATAATGCCGTCGTACCTTGCTGGTGACTTTGTAGATAACCTTCGCGCGATGATGTTCATATTCAAACTAGATATTTGTAAGTATACGGAACACCCTATATTGGGAGGACGTACTGAACAAGTGCTCCAATTATTTGTTGTCCCAGATTGCCGGATCATTTGAGGAACATGTCCAAGCGCGTGAAACTTGTAAAAGTTGAGATGAAATGTAGCACTAGTAGAGTTGTCGTTCGAGTTCTTCCTGCTGGTTTTGCGCCGATTCCGAGCTTGGAGTTCCTTGGGTAGTAGCACTGTGTCATGGTGATCACAGACCTCAAGCACAAAACGACGCATCTGCGTGCCAAGCTCGGAAGTCACCTGTTCGAAAACATGGAGAGACGATTCAGTGTGAATCCGGAGTTTCGCTAAACGATCCCAGGAGGAAATGATGAAGAGTAAATCCATGACAGCATTGTTCTCGTCTTCATCCGGAAGCAGGCCATCGAAGCACGATATAACACACTGTAGATAGGTGTAAGAAGGAAATACAACATGCTATCGATGATCTTACCTGGCAAATATCCTCAAAGTCACGACATGCAAACTGCTTCATTTCTGAGACGTTGTTGTGGAAGCGTCGAATACCATCACGGCCAAAAGGCAAGACCTCCCTGAACCTCTGATTGAACTCGATGACCGTATCCCGGCCAATGCTGTGCAAAAGTCGCAGGAGATGAGTGAAGGTTGTTTTCCAAACCCCGCTATCCCATTCATGCATGACATCAGAGAGAATGAGTTCAAAGAAATTGATGCCATCTACGTCTGCCTGTTCAAAGAAATTGGCGAAGGCACTCTAAGATAGATGAGAAGAAGAAGAATCAGCATATAAAAACTCGTACTCGATTAGGTGTCTCTGAGCGTCCCTTCAGAATATTGTCGACAAATTTGCTATCTGGGCCTTTCCCCTTGGTGAAGATGAAATTTCGGGACAATTCTACGCGTTTTTTGTATGCAGTAGAGTCAACCCTCCTCATGTTTGTGCGGTCATTCATGTCGGATGTTTGTCCCATCTTGTCGAAATCATCCTTCTTGACCAGACACAAGGGGCAAGGACATAACGCGAGTTGACGAATACAGGCATATAGAACCCTTTGGAGATTATGAGTACGACAAGTTATGATAGTAGGTAACTCACTTTTCCATATAGTCTGCCGATTTGCCAAAAAATCTAATAAAGAAGCGCCTACGAACTCCGTCAGCACATTCTCGGACCGTCCCATGCATGTACGCAGACATAAGCTCGGGGTCATTCAGCAAGAGTTCCCAGATGCCTTGGAAGAGCTCTCTCTTGAGAAACTTGAGCTCATCGTTTCGTGGAGGGCGACCAAACTCCTCCATATACGCCTCGTGTACAAGGTCTGTTGGTAACTGGAGCCAATGAGTATATATTATTTAGGTAGGAATTGAAAGGACAAACATCTGGAAAATAGCAAAAATGATGCACAGAAAAGCTATTCGGAACGAGGCGAATGTATTCAGAAAGGAGTCCGTTTGTAGTATAGCCAGGCCATAGCTTCGCTCCACCGAAGACAGCTAGTACTGTTGAATCACTGTAAACAATCACTGGGACGACTACTATCTCCAGTAAGTCATCCTTGTCCAACGGCATCGATCCAACAATCTTGCCACGAATATGTAATGCCCATCGTGCCTTCACCAGGTGATCCATGGTATTCAAGTAGCGCTCCGACGTGTATACCTCTCCAAAAATACGTTCAGAGCGTATTGGATCGTCAGGATCAAGATAGACACGTTCTTCGAAGCCACCTAATTGATGACTCCAGAAGTTCTCGTTCTCGAAGGGGGAAAGGAAAACCTCAAGCAGACGGCGGTGGGGAACATTGGGAATCTCGAGGCGAGGAGCGTGCAGTTCTGGAGTATTGGCTTTCACTTCAGGCATTGCCAGAGTGATAGATTGCTTGTACCAGACATCCGACTGGAATATGGCGTCTTTGGCAGCATCGTGAGTCCTTGGTACATCGAGAAGCGCACATGCCACAGGATATGGCAGTGCAGCGATCTGTTGGGCGTTCTCTCCCCAAGAAAGAACAAGCTGTTGCATGTTTGTCCCATCACGGAGAGATTTTTCATGCAAGATCCAAAAATGGACAAACTCGGCCAATGGAGCGTTTGGAAAAGGATGATACCAAGGATGTTTAGGAGTTGATGGAATCTGCTCTTTCTTCAATCCGTACGCCTCGAGATCATCTTCTTTGGATGTCGAAGGATTTTTGGCGAATGCTGGGTCGTCCGCAATAATATCATCAGGGAGGACAGATGGGACAAAGCGAGGGTTGTGCTTGTCGAGTGGATATGATATGTAGCGTCGATAGACACCAAAGGGATCAGGTTCAGTTGTACTGACATAGTAAGGGACGACAGCTAGTGCCTCTGGAAGTCCGGGACGGTATTCAAAACCATCCTGAGGTGGATCAACACGCCTTGGATTTCCAGAAGGCGGAAAGTGTTTGTGATGAGGAAGAATATGATGCAAAAATTGACGAACAGCTGGTTTGGGAGGAGAAGGCTTAGAAGGAGTGACCAAAGGAACAGGTTTGAGAGATAGTGGAGGTGGTTGTGATGAGTGCATTGGTTCAGGAGAGGGTGAGGATAAGCGCATTGGCTCGGGAGAGGGTTGAGATATTTGCATTGGTTCAGGAGAGGGTGAGGATAAGCGCATTTGATTGTTATAGACAGCCTGTAAGGCTGCTGGTGGATGCGTTATATGAAATTGTTTCTAGTAGACGAACTTTGAGCTTTCAGTCTATCTCAAAGCAAGTAAACTTACATTTTGATAAGGAGCTAATAATTCAGGAGACCTATCTACTACGCCAGGAATGCATACTAGACGATGTCTGCTCATTGCGTGAGCATTCTCGAGTCGAACAGGTTGTCCACATCGAATACAGGGCCTCTGGTCTGGATGAGTATGAGGCATCGTTAAGTATCAGAGATTGGAAGTAGAGCTGCTATCGCAGGCTCCAGAATGTGCAATCGCACATTCTAATTCGGGGCAAGAATATAGGCAAGCCACAGTTGGTGGTGGCGAGAGTTGAGAGTTGATGAATCGGACCGGTAGCTCCGATACATTCTGTCTCCTACCACCATATATTCTGACTTATCTTTTTCACTCGTCGAATTCAGCACCAAAATTCCTCTGCGATTGCAAAGGAATCCGCTCAGCGATAGCTAGCGGCTTTGGAGGATACCAGGAACACAAGAAAGGTCGTAAAGGTTGTACTACGCAAAAACAGACGTCAGCGCCCCTCTCCTGCAAACACTGAGAGTTACAGGTATGTGTCCAATCTTGTATTTGAAACCATCAATCGATCTTTGCAGATGTCGCCTCCAAGTCCAAGCAAATTCCAACGCAGAGGTCCGGAGGATAAACGAGAGGCTAAAGAAAAGCAACGTCAATACAGACAAAAGCGTTGGGAGGAGCTGAGAGCAGATCCGGATAGTCTTTTGAGTGCATCAGATGCTTGTTAGTGCAAAATCCTTTTTATGAAGTCGTAAGACTAATAGTGTTCCACAGCTTTGACACACCTGGATGCTAAGGTTGCCAGTGTCCATCCAACCTTTCCAGTTGTAATCACATCCCCCAATCACATTCGTGTTCCATTCCTACCTCTTTCGCCTGCTCAAGTCGTTCAGCTACGAGGAGACTTCCGGTTTGGCTTGGAGGATCATCACCACCTTCCTCAAATGGTTTGCCCTGGGTCCATTCACAATGTCCTTATTCGCGAAAGCGTCGAGCATGGTGAATGGAGGTGTGTTTGGTCAACGCCTCGTCATGAAGACTTTTCGGTAAACCAGGCGGCAGTTGGAATTGGTCAATTCTCGGACGACTTTTTGAAGCCGCTCTTGTCATTGGCCGACGAGCTCGTTCAGAAGGCCAACATCACATCATTCTCCCAAAAGACAGAGCCCCAGTCTATCCAGCTTCGTTCAGTCATTCGCTCTCAAATTCATCTGCTCAACAAAATTCCCCTCACCCGCAATCGTGCATTTCTTTGCCTTCGCCTCTTTCAACGCACTCTTCTAGAGCTTGACGCGCTCATCGCTATCCAGGAGCTCCTTCCCTACTTTAACTCGACTCTCTCATTGCCCGACCAGCCAATGCCCATCTCACGAGCGGTCATTGGAGGATGGACATCTGATATCCTCATTGCTGAAGCGATGCACAAATTGGGCATTCCCCTGTGGGTTGTCCGAACTGCTGAGCAGCTAGAAAAGGTCATCGTACAGACGATCAAGCCTTTTCCTAAACCACCTTCCTCTATAAACATAGCTGGCGCGCCTATACAATTCCCTCATATTTTCGATGGTCGTCAGGCAGAATCCGCAAAATATCGCAACATCTTGGAGTTCATCCGATCAAACTCTCTTCTCTCCCCTTCTTCTGTTTCTATTAGAGCATCGCATAGCCTAGTCTCTGGAATTCCCCCACCTTCAATTTCTAGAACACCTGCTTCTGGAGTACAACGTCGACCCAAAAACCCGAACCAGAGTATGTTGTTCCTATGTCAATAATTTCTTTGACTGACGAACCTCTATAGAACCTGTAATGAAGGGAAAAGCTGAGGCGTCTCATACAGACGCTGACAGTCATCTTCTTCTTTCGCGCCTTCTTCCATCCTGGCAAGCTGCTTTCAGAAGTACACTGCAGGATGAAACCTTGGTTTGGTCGAAGGACGGGTCAAAAGATGATGCCTACTACCTTCCTCCCCCCACTATCTTCGTTTCCAGCAAGTCTGAATCGAATAGCGCCAACTTCTTCTCCAATTGGATACGACTCCGTCTTTGCATATATGTCTCTCTTATGACACCCAAAGCAACTCCACTCTGCGAACGGCCTCGGCTCAAGTACCAGAGCTGGCGGGGTTTTCTCTTCAATCCTTCGGAGATTGTCGAGACTGGTCGTGTCGCCTCCTCATCTTCCAAACCTTCGAACCGAGATCTGATACGACAAGCAGAAGTCGGACGTGTATTGCAAGAGTTGCGAGAAGGCGATAGCTTTATTTCTTTGTCACCTCAGTCGGCCACGATCCAGTGGTTTGATCAGCCATTCACGTTCAAGATGGAGAACGACACATCTATTCAGATGTGTCGCGAGATACTCTGGGAACTTGGAGAGATGGGCTTTCGCATGGATCTTATCGCCTTGGATGCAAAACTATCTAATGTGGATAACGAGGTCGACAGACACATTCTTTTGCAATGTTGCTTTCCTCTTGGAAAGCTATCGCTCCTCACGGTGGACTTGGGTTGCGGGCAGGCAGGGTTGTCTGATCCAGACTGGAGACAGAGAGGTTCCTTCGTATTTGCCTTGCGAAATGTGATGAAACACTGGAACATTACAAACCTCCCTGGCCTCATCAACCAAGACCGAGAGGATGGATATTCTGCTGAGGAATACGAGGAGATGGAGGCGTCCGTTGTATGGTGTTTCTGCCAGAACTTTTTCTTTGTCTTTGGGCGCATGCCAAATCTTCCGAGGGTTCTTAACGAACTGCCATCATCGGAGCGCATACTTATTCCCTTTGATAAACCGGACATTATTTCTACTGATGACGGCAAATGGCTACCTCTCTTATTTACTTGATCTGCATTCATAGACTTACGGATACTGTCCTACTTAGAATATGCCTGACTCGACGCTCGATTAATTATTTTAATCACATGTGCTTTGATTGGTCACGTGCTTACTGACGCGTCGAGATCAGGATACTTAAAGGGCCCGCCTGTTTTGTCGTTCTTCCCGCACCCTTTCTTCCTTTCCCCCACCACCATTATGGCTTCAACTCGTCTTTCGTATCGTGCTCCTCGTCAGCCACCAATGCCTGCTGGTCAACGTCAAGCTACTGCTGCGAACAACCCTTCTCGTCGTCAACATTCCCCTTCGACACGCGATAGCGTGTCGGGAGGCCAGCGAGAGCTGCCTCCTGTCAACCCGACTGACGCCCTCAATGCTATTACCGAGAAAGCACCAAATGTTGGACCGTCCCTCACTGACGACACCCACATGGATCCTACCGATTGGGGAATAGACAAGGATACGAAACCAGAGAGGTGAGTAATGTTTGATGGTTGTATGCATGATAACTAACATACAGATCAGAATTGCGACGATGTTGAGAGACGCTGGCCGTGTTATGCAGCGTATGGTCGGGGATCCTACTTTAACACCTCCAGATATCTACGCTGAAGGCCAACATCTGGCGCATCAGTACGAGGCCTCCCTGGAGCAAAAGAAGACTTTTGATATAACGTGAGTACTGTTGCATATTTGCTTTCCTAACTGGCTAACTCTGTAAATAGGGCAGACGAAACTCTTCTGCTCGACGCGTATTATGTACTGTGCCCTCTAGACCCCGAGGCGACAAAGATCCCATGGATGATCGAACGATTCAATACTTGGATACATGAAGCTGAGCGGAACGATGACGAGGATCGCAAAGATGCATATCTTCGACATGTAATGATATTTTCTCTCTCTTTCTTTTCAAATACTGACGCATATATAGGCCAAGATTGGCTTCTTTAGGGCACGTCATGAAGATACTCACAAGATGAAGAAATTCCTCCACGCTATTGTCGCGCCAGAGTTATCTCTCAGTGACTGGCCAGACAAAAAGGAGGATCGTGGATTCAATTGGCCGACAACAGGTCGACTTTTAGCAGCTTATTCTGATATACCGATTTTTGATGCAGGCCCCGAGAAGTAGATCTATACTTCCTTCAGTCGCCTAGTCTAACGGTTTCTTAGGTATTGTCAAGATGCTCTATTATTCCGGGTCGATGTGGTTGATCGTGTTGCACTCGCCCTACTCTATGATACAGAATTAGCCCAAGCGGACCCTTCTGATCCAACTGGATTAGCGGGCGTCGGCCAAGGCCCTGAATGGGTAAAGGTATGTACATCTACCTCTCTATTTGTGCTCTGACAGCAATTCATAGGCTGCCTGCACCATCTACTGTGGAAACGGTATCAAACCACCGGGACCACATAGGACAAAGCGGCCCATATTTCTAAAAAGTGGCTTTACGGAATTTCAACCAAGAATGGCGGCGTACGCAGCAGTTGTTGTGAGTTTATACGGCGCTGTGAAAGTGTATTGTTCACTTAAGGATTTCAAGCTCCATTCAGCGCTTGATGCTGAACGGGATTTCTCCATGAATCCACGCCGACGCCGACTTTTCTATCTTGTTCTCCGACTATTTGAGCATGACGACAAGCAGGTTAGGGACCGCTTAGCGTCTTTCTGGAAATCGTACGTCTTTTCGTTATTCGAAATATTCTACTTACATCATATCAAGGAAATTCGAAATATTCCTAGGGACCACCGCAGTCGACAAGAAGATTCAGTCGTATAATCCTATACTCAATGCCAGCGACGAAAACATCTTTTCAGCCAGGCTGCCATTAGCCATGCCAGAGTCAGATGATTGCATGCCTGCTCCGGAGGAGAACACCCCCGCACCAGACGAAGACGAAGACGTAGATGAACCTGGCGACACCGATATAGACAAGCCCACGAAGGTCTCATTCGTAGATTTCCAGCGTGTGTTCCCAAATACGAAGCGCAAGAACCCGGTGCTATATTACGGCGGTATCATTTGGATGTCCTCGAGGAAGCCTGCCAAGAGAAGACGTCTCTATCGAATGGATGCCAAACGCCATCTTGCTGTCTTGTTGAAAAACGGCCGTTTTGCATGGGTGCACGACGAGAACAGCTCGACCAGTGAAGGGAAGATGGTACGGCTGGACGAGATTCCTTGGTCGCATAATGAAGATGGGTATGGATACTCTACAGCGTATGCTGGGAACCCCAAGGTACCTGATGATGACCCTTGTGCTATGAGTATATTGCTCGCGGAAGACATCGAGCCTTTCGAACGTGAGGTTGAGGAGGAGAGAAAGAGGTTACAGGCAGAGGAGCAGGAACGGATTGCGGAGGAGGAGCTGATGATGAGTGCAACACACGAAGCGCTAGAAGTCACGGATGGGACGGAGATGAAGAAGACAGCAAGGGATAAGCAAGTGGAGACGGAGACAGGGAACGATCAAGTGCCGACGGAGCCGCCACCAGTTCAGACTGCGAGGCAGAGGTCAAAGTTGGCTAGGGAAGCAGAGAAGGCTAACGAGGCAGAGAAGGCGAGGGCAGAGAAGGAAAACATCGAGGAGGAACGAGCGCCAGGAGGACAGGAGGAAAGTGGGAGCAACGGAGCGAGGACCTCAAACCATCATCTACCATCACCTCCACTCTCGAGCTCGCAGCCTCAAGTGTTCCCGCTGTTCGACTCCTCGTCATCGAAGCATAGTCTCCCTCAGGACACCGAGGTTCCAGAGAAGCGAGCGAAGTTGATGCTCAAGGTACCTTTGTCAGGCGTAGTGTCCCGTCGAAACTCCAAGCACGCCAAAGGGCCACGTATGGAAACTCGCCAATCTCAACCTCGGCGGGGTTAATCATTTCTTAGTTGCTGTAGTTACTGTACTTTTCTGTCGCTTGCTTGCTTGAATGCTATGATGATGATTATGCAAACTTTTCTTTGTGATTTCTGCAAGGATTCATTACACTCCTAAGGTTTGGCCTAGGCAGTATATATTATGGTAGGCGTAGGCTGAGGTGTATGGCTATATTTTAGGGTATACATTCGGGTATGGCTTCAGGTACGGATTGGCGTATGCATTGGGGTATGGCTTCAGGTACGGATTGGCGTATGCATTGGTGTATGGCTTCAGGTACGGATTAGCGTATGCATTGGTGTATGGCTTCAGGTACGGATTGACGTATGCATTCGGGAATGTAGAGATTTTGAGATCGGACATTCCCCAAAAGGGTATGTGGCGTATATATTCTTGCTAATACATATACACGTGTATACCTACCAGTAAATATATTCTAGCGTTTTTGTGATGGGACGTTCCAAGCAAGGAAGTGTTGGAACCGATTTTCACGACTTCACTGCCGGTAATCTCACCGTCAATTATGACAATCTTCGCTTCATCCCCCGAGACAGCATCAATGAGGGCGTCAAGGGTAGAGACCGTGGTAGTCAAACCACCGGCACCACCAGTGGTACTACCAGAACATAAACGACGAGGTCAGGGAGAAACTAGACCTTGCAAACATACCCTCCGTTCAATGTGCAAAAGCCAACAGGGCAAGCCTCTGCAGCATCAGCACGCCTCTTCAAAGAAGGTGCAGCCTAGTGTGTATGTTAGCCATAGCGTCGACCGTATGGAATAGAACGAGACATACAAAAGCGAACTGGACAGCAATGAGAGCAACAGCGGAAGAAAGCCACTTCATTTTTGAACGAAAGGGACAGAAGAACGAATGAAAGAGAGAGCTTAGTAGAGAAGGAAAGGTGGAGTGTGAGGGGCCTGCCAGAGATAGAGACGCATGATGTCTATAACCAGCTTTTATAGCTATCCACGCGCACGGGGAAACGTGTAAGACGGACCGAGGGATAATGAAATGGACCGCCGTAGATCCAGATGGCGAAGGACCCACTATTCCATGGAAACCCATTAATGTTGCTTGGCCCATGGCCATGTCCGATCTGGAGCAATGGTCGTCAAACTTAGCCTGGACCAAGCATTCTGATGTAAGTAGCACGGCTACGCTTGGGTCCGGTCCAGCGAAGATGCAGATGAGGCGCTGATCGCTCGAGCCATGTTATAGTGACCTTGTGGTCAGGAGGGTTGGTAGGAGACGCGTCACTCTGGACGACGCCACCAGTAGACATAATAGCGTTGAATCTAAGGAGACCGTATCCGATATCCCGGAATATAAGAGGTGGTTGAAGTAAGAAAGAGGTTCATGCACCCGGGGGTACATAAGTAATGGAAATTGGCCGTTGATCCGAACTTCGTTGCGCCACTGCTCTCCGTGTGGCTGACGGAGTGAGAAGACATCTGGTATGAACTCAAAATGTGTTGTAGTCTGAGTAAAGTAGAGCGGAGAATATTGGACTGCATTACATGTCTGCTATCAAGCGATCCAAGCATTCTTGTTCTGCTCTACAAACGCCCACTTGACTTCATAAGGATGTCAATCCTCGAAAAGAGCACCCTCCGCGTCCTTTGATGTCGTCGTCAGATATGATTTCTCAGATATTCAGAAGCTTCCAAGGCTTCCTTCATGATTAGCTCTCCCGAAGCTCTCCCGACTACAACGTTATTGTCAGTTTTGTATCTAGACGACACGGCCTCTTCGAAGTCTCACCATTCAAACACAACGTGAAGGCCGAGTATTAATAGAGCCTTCAGGACACGGATCGACTCTCCGTCATGTTGCTATTATGTAGTTAGACATCGGTATTAATGATCAAGTAGAGACAGTATAGACACACCAAGAAAACAGTCAAACTACCAACCTGGGCAAGGGCAGACACCCGGGAATATGGTCCTCAGGAACGTGGGAATCCCAGAACGAGGGGAGGTGGAGCAGGTATACAGCGGTCAACTTGAAGGACTTGTAGGACAAGAAGGCGAACAACGGCAAGGCTGCGCGCGAATATAAGTCATCGTGGAAGAGATGGAGCAATCAATACTCACCCCTCCAATCGCAGAGAGACCACAAAAATATCCACAAGGCAATAGCGACGCAGAGAACTTTGCCAATCAGATCCTGTGTCCTGTCCATCGTTCTCTCGACGGAGTAGGCCTGAGTCTCCTGTGCGCTATCATCAAGCGGAATGTAGAAGAAAGAACATATGACGAGAACGACGGCATAGAGGAGTTGGACGACCATAAAATAAAGCGCTGAGACGAGGCCGACATAAAAGAGAGAATGGAAGAACATGGCCAAAATGAGGGTTATGGTGGTGAGGTGGATGAGTAGGGATCGCCAACTAGGGCATGAAAAGATTCGAGGAATGTTGACGATGCCGAGGACAATGGACAGTATCCAGCTATCGGGTTGTGTTGGGCCATTGTCGTCGAGCATCTCCGTGTTGTGATGGTAGGAAGCAGGCGGTGGCGGAATTTGTAATCATGGGCCTTTCTATTGTGTATCAATACCGTTGACTATTGTCGAAGTATTGTCATCTAACGAGTGATCACAGCTGTGGTAGGGTTCTACTTGTGCGCCTCAAAAATTGGGTGTAAATAGTAGTAATATACTTACAATGTCACGCTGCGTATTTAAATTTGGGCCAGCTTTCTTAGCCTGCAAAAAAAAACAATGTGTACTAAAAGATAACAAAGAAAGGTGACCAGATACTTGGCAGGAAAGTGCGCAGTTCTTTGACATGTCCAAAAAGAGCTCAAAGAAAACGTGACCAGTCACATCATACAAGGAAATTGCCGCCAACTATCTTATGAAGAGGCGATAGAATCTAAAAATTGTGTCCGCGCGACTCGCTGGGCGATGTCGCTGGGCGAGTGGCTGGGCGCTAAGCGAGAGGCGATGGCGAGGTGTTTGTGGGCGCTCATCAAAGGGCGACAAGTTAATGACCTTAATGGCAGCCATATGTTATGTGTGTTGAAATGGTAAATTTATATTGCTGTATCTAATGTGGCGCTACATGGTACGGGTGCAGGGCGTCACAGAACCACTAACATTGTCATCGATTAGTCGAAATGATGTCGAGAGTAGTGGGATACAGTATGTGGAGCGAACCGTCGTGAGATTCTCAATGGGGAAGCTGTAGGACAACTTTGCTTGTACCATCATCACCACATCGGCTCGGTGATCCAGCTTTGAGAGACGGGGTCATATCCAGTGACTGGTGCGTCAAAAAAAACCTTTCTATGTGTTCTCTGCTGACTTTGATGGACTGCACACTTCGACTCGTCGCTCATTTGTCTCCCTTGCCTGTCGCTGCCACCGCCCGTCTTGGCGACAAAACGGCAAAACCACGAAACCGCTGCGCCTAGTGAGTCTGTCCCTCTCCTTCTCCGCTGTCTCATAGAATTGGCAGGCAACCGTTACCTGTTTTATCATGGACCGGTCCAAGACTGGTTCAACCGGTCTTTTGGCAGTCCTAAATATTCTTGTCCAAACCAAAGACTGCCAACTGCGACCGGTCTTTTTACCAACCAGTCTTTTTTGCACGGCGGTCTTTTGGTGGTCCGGTCCGGTCTGGTTGGTGGTCTTTTGGCAGTCCATGCAACCGGACCTTCAACCTCTAACAATAATGACAAAGACAAGAACTATTTAATGCCTGAAGGGTTTGATAATATACTATAGTTGTATTGTCTATCGGATCATCCATAGGTTTATTTACTGTCTACTGTACATGTTTTTATACAGCTCGTAGTATATTTTAGAACAGTATTCAACTTGCAGTTCAACCTGCAACAACCCCATAACCCCGCAAAATAAACCCGACCCTTGAGCAACCCTCTATGTGTGGCGCACGGGGACGGGGTTGACGGGGATGGGGTGTGGGTCAGCATTTGAAACCCAAGGATCACCCCTTGCCTTTCACTAAAAAGAAGTGCCTATCGACTCCCCGCTGAGTTGCTGGTTAGAAATCGGTATTAAGATCAAGTAGAGACAGTATAGACGCACCAAGAGAATGAATAGGCTTCTGGTCAAACTCCCAATTTGGACAAAGGCAGACACCCGGGAATATGATGGCCGGGAGCGTGAGAATCCCAGAACGAGGGGAGGTGGAGCAGGTATACAGCGGTCAACTTTAAGGACTTGTAGGACAAGAAGGCGAGTAATGGCAAGGCTGCGCGCGAATGTAAGTTATCGTGGAAGAGATGGAGCAATCAATACTCACCCCTCCAATCGCAGAGAGACCATAAAAATATCCAGCAGGCGATGGCGACGCAGAGGGTTTTGCCAATCACGTCCTGAATCCTGGCCATCTGTCTCTCGACGGAGAAGGCTTGAGTCTCCAGTGCGCTATCATCAAGCGGAATGTAGAAAAAAGAACATATGGCGAGAGGGACGGCATAGAGGAGTTGGACGACCATGAAATAATACGCTGAGGCGTGGCCGACATAACAGACTGAATGAATGAGCATGGCCGAAAGGAGGGTTGTGGTGGTAAGATAGACGAGTAGGAGTCGCCAACTGGGGCATAATAAATGATGAGGAATTGCGAGGATGCCGATAATAATGGACAGTATCCAGCTATCGGGTTGTGTTGGGCCATTGTCGTCGAGCATCTCCGTGTTGTGATGGTAGGAAGCAGGCGGTGGCGGAATTTGTAATCATTTTGGGCCTTTCTATTGTGTATCAATACCGTTGACTATTGTCGAAGTATTGACATCTAACGAGTGACTGAGCAGTGTCAAAGTCGCTCTGTAATTTCTGAATGGTCAAGGAGGATTGAAGTCTATAGCAAGTACGCCGTATATCTTCGTTAGGTAATGAAATTGTCTTGGCTTGTTCTTTCATGGTCAAACCAACCTTTGGCGCTCTTCCGCACGAAATCATCCTAGAAGTCATACGATTCTGCACTACGGGAGCACAAGCAACTCTTCTTGCCACCAACAGCGCGTTCAAGGCATTCGTTCAGCCGCTCTTATACAAGCATGTCGCGATTCGATCCTCGGAAAGAGCACCCTACGCGTCCTTTGAGCTCGCAGTCAGATCTAAAGAGATTGCCCAGATCGTCAGAAGCTTTAGAGTGATATCTCTTGCAGGCAAATTGTTTCCAAGCAGTCCATTGCCGCTGGCTAACGATATCTTGCAGAACGCGCTGGATCTCATCTAGGCTCCGTCGCTCTCTGTCTCGGTGCATTGGAGAACCTCCAAACGTTCCAGCTTTACGCGCAGAGCGACAAACAGGCCTTCGAATCGGTCATGTCGACAACCCCCCGTCTTCCCAACTTACAGACCCTCACGATTGGCTGCTCCCAAATCACTCCCGACTACAACTTTATCGCCAGCTTTGTATCCAGACACGGCCGAACTCTTCGAAATCTCTCCATCCAAACCAGCCCCTTTACTGAGCAACAGTTCGATGTCAACGAAACTGGCCATCTCTCCGTCCCGCGATACAATGCCATGCCTCGTCTCGAGTATATTGCTGTTCCGTGGGACCATTTCCAAGGCATACTAGGACGTCTCACCAAGGTCCACACCGCCGCGATCGACTTTGGAAAGACAAGCTCTTCGGCGACGGAGGCCACGCTGGTCGCACTCAAGGATGCTCCGTTTGCCCCGACGAGTCTCAAGACGCTGATATGTACAAAGCACCAACAATACGACCAGCTCCTGGGCTACGTGACCAAGTTGCTCCCCTGGTTAGAGTCCTTGACGATAAGATGTGATGCTACGACCGTCTTTGTACGTATTCCCCACCCACCATGGCTCAGCTAATGAATCTGCAGACACATTTCCACCTTTTAACGAGAATGAAGGAACTCAAGCATTTCGCACTCTCCTCGACTTCCTCCTGGATAGCTACACATCTCGTCGATATAAAAGCCGAACAGTTGCTTGTCTTGCCGAAGACCTTAGAACGGGTAGAATTGTGTATGTGGTCGTTATGTCTCAGGACTGTCTTTAACAAGTTTTAGATGGTGTCCATTGGGTACGCGATGACGAAGTGTGGCGCCAGTCAAATTAGTACTGCTGACTATGGCATGGCATTGCTCCCAATCGTCTGTGTCTTGTATGTATTCGAAAGTTGTTCGACGGTCAATTATTCCCATTGCACCCTGCGTGACTAAATGTCAGAGAACCCATTGGATTTGCGTCAGATGATTGTACAATTGGGGCGTTCGACGCCGCTCACACCGTTTATGATAGGGCGTGTAGGAATGCGATGTGCAATTTGATTAGTTGTCATCCCCAGCATCGCCTTTCCCACACTGTAAGGGATCAGACAACTTACCATACTTACCACAGATCTACCATATACTCGCGCCTTTACTGTTCTCCGACGCTCATGTCAGTGGACTGTCTGGGATCTAAATTGGAAGCCCAAGTCTTGGGATTGGTTATCGCCCGACACCCGACAAACACATATCGATGTGAAACATCCTTTGCGGCCCATCCGGTCGGTGTTCAGGTATGGTGGCACCAATCCTGTGCATTGGTGTGAGCGCGGATCGTTTAAGAAACGTTTATTAATACGACGTCGCCAAGCCCCTCTTCCCTCTTCCTTCTCCCCATTCAACGTTCAGCCCGGGTGAGTTAAATGGCACATTTCATTCTGGCGATAGTAACTAAATACCATCCGCAGCTGCAGATCCAATGCCCATGCGAGTTAAATTCGATGTCCGGGCGACTAGTGAACCACCTCCCCCGGAACCACTTCCAAGAGACACGAAATACGCTATCATATCCGGAGTGCTTGCGGGTCTCGCAGCCCTCCTTCTCATCGCCTACGTTATTCGTGCAACGTGCAAACGGCGCCAAAGACTCAAACACTACCGAAGCGATCTTAACATCTCGCAAAGAGCGAACCTCGATGGCAGCAACGACGGCCTTCTCTCCCGCGGTAGACCTTTGCCAACTAATTATCGGAATTCCTACTACAACCCCAGCACGACGGACTCGGATTCATACAACGAATTCTCTAATCTTCCCAGACCGAGATCACAAACGGAACCCATACTACCCTTGGTGAACAGTACTACGCGCCCATTAGCCATAACTCGAAGAGCAGAGCATACACCATCCCCCGAATACCGCTCTATCCAGAACACTCCGAAGTGTCTCCCCAAGCTCGTCATTCCCAGTGCCACATCCAAGCCACGGTCGTCCAAAGGGGTCACAGCGACTGCGTCGGGGTTGGAGACGCCAGATACGTCGCCTTCGGTGTACTCCCAGACATCCGCTGGTCATGCCCTTGGGAGCGACCATATCGCGCGGGACCGCTCACCTCCTCCCCCGGTTCCTCCTATACCTGCACAATACGAAGGTGCCGCTCGTCTTGGGAGAGCGGATACGAGAGCTATAGCTTCCCTTCTCAAATCTAGGGCGGATCGTATTGCCCCAGAGTTGACTGTCTAGAGAGAGTGTGTGGATGAAGCATTCAGGATTGTTTTAGTCACGAGCGCTGAAGGGTAAGGATTTTGAGTTAGGAAGAGGGGACTTGACGATTATACGAGGACGATTCAATGTGTGGCGTTCCACTTTGTTTTATGCATTTGTATCATTAAACGCAAGATTTACGATCAATACGAGTTTGGGTGCTTCAGCATAGTCTGTACAAGGAGGTTGAAGAGTGCTGTACATTGAAAAGGATGATCACTCACGCCACCATCGATCAACACCGTTTCGCCAGTCACGTAAAAGTTGACCAGCAGGAAGAGCGCCAACGATCCGACGTCGCGAGGTCTTCCGTAGCCTTGTTCTTTGCCGTATGGGACTTGGAATTCGATGTGGTAGTCGTCGGGAATTACAACTGTCCCAGTCTCATCTACTGGTGCGCCTGGGGCGGACATCTATAATGATCGGCGTGAGATGGAAGTCAATTGAAATAGTAGTTATATCTTACATTCGACGGGAAAAGGCCTGGAGATATTGGTTAGTTATGTGAGAATGACACGACTATGAAGGTGCATCCTAACCTGGTGCGATTCCGTTCACGCGTATCCCAAGAGGTAGGAGCTCGTGTGCTAAAGAAGAAGTGGCGTGACCTATGGCGCTTTTCGACATCATGTATGGATAGGAAAGACCGGCTGTAGACGAGTCCTATGAAACGGTTAGGATAATTCCTCGGAATACATAAATCGAACTGTATACCTTTGTCCACCCATTCATGCTACTCGTCATAATGACCTGCGGGACGAACTTCTTCGTAACGGGCACATCAGAGAGTTTCCATTTCTCAAGCAAAGGCAGGAAAGCGAAGGTAAGCCAGTATGGCCCCACAGCGTTCGTGTTCAACGACCTGTCGAACTGCTCTGGGGTGATATCGTCGAAGAAACTGGAGACGTAGTCGGCAGCGGTAGGATTCGCTGGCCGTTTGAAGGATCCGGTGAGGATGCCGGCGTTGTTGAAGAGGGCGGTAACATAAGGTTCGCGCCTGCCTAATTCGTCTGCGAGTCTTTTGGCTTCGCTCTGTCAGAGAGAGGGGAAGGGGTCACTGGATATCCATTCATACATCCGTCTATGAGAAAACTGACCTTCAAACTGATATCAGCTTCGAGAGCGAGCATTGTCCCAGTATTCGGTAGGTTAGCGATAGCGTTATTGTAGAGTTTGCACGTTCTTCCAAGTTGAGTTATCTGCCGTCGCATGTCCGAGGTCATCAATGAACTTACTGGTCCATAGCTGCTTGTGTCCCAGGAGGCCCGACGATGTATACCTTTGCGCCGTTGGCGATTAGTGTTGATGCAATCATCAGCCCAATGCCCTGTAGGAACGCTAATCAATGGCATTGCAAGACATCATCGACAGTCTTGCGAACAGTTCCGCCGCCAGTGATAACGACGATTGTACCGCGAAGGTCAAACAGATTGCTGGCTTGCAGAGACTCGAGAGAGAGAGACATGGTAGTGTTCTAGAGACAAACCCAGGCAGTCGGGACTGTTATAACTCGAGTGCCGCCGGCATGATCATGATAGATACGAATCTTAACGGCAACGATGAACAAAGCAGTGACGAACGCCCATTCAGGTGTGTCAGCTCGGGACTTCCGAGATCAAGTTCCTCGACCTCCGGGATTTCCGAGAATCCCTGAGCTAGAGATGCATATAAATAAGGAGAACAGAAGTAAGAAGACAAGCACGACTCACAATGCCGTTCCTACGAAACTATATCGCGCAACTCCCAGAAGATTTGACCTTTGGAGGCAAAACTGTCCTTGTCACAGGTGCCAACATCGGACTAGGCTACGCCACAGCACTGCACTTGGCGCAACGCGGAGCGGAAACACTCATATTGGGTGTACGCAGTCTGGAGAAGGGAGAGGCTGCAAAGGCCGAATTCCTCGCTGACCCGATCGTTGCTGCTCGTAAACCGCCGCCCGACATCCTGGTCCTAGAGATCGACATGGCGTCGGAGAGGTCGGTGGTGGCGTTCGCAGGAAAGGTCGAGGCATCGGTCAAGAACCTAGATGTCGCCATCCTGAACGCCGGAGTCTATCCCTTTCGCTGGGCTGTTTCAACCAGCACCGAACCCCAGCGGGAAATGACTATGCAGGTCAACTACGTCTCCACCGCCCTTCTCGCCAATCGCCTCATCCCTATCCTGCGCTCGTCGTCCTCGCGCTCATCATCCCCCTCCAACCTATGCATCGTAGGGTCTGTGTCTTCAGTCCCGATCGACCTTTCCTATTTCCCAAAAGGACGCGATATCTTCGACAACATGTCTGACCCAAGCCTATTTAGAGGGCAGAAACGCTACGGAGAGTCCAAACTCCTCTTAGCGAGTTTCGTAGAATCGTTGGCGAAGGAAGTTGACCCAAAGGAGATCATCGTCAACAACGTGTGCACCGGACCAGTGTACACGAATCTGGCTAGGAATGCTCCTTGGTACTTGAAGCCATTGACAGTCACCGGGTTGTACTTGACAGCGCTTGGAGCCAATACGCCAGAAGTAGGGTCAAGATTGATTGTCAGAGCTGCAGCAGAAGACGTGCACACCCATGGTCATTTACTGGTGAAAGGGAGCCCGGCGAGGTACGTCGGATACACTTCGCTATTCATTAAATTGTGCTGATTTGCTTTCGTAGAATCCCGTATTTGCTCGGTAAGGGCGGAGAGCCATTCAGAGAGAAGCTTTGGAAAGAAACGGTGGCAGCGATAGAAAAGGCGCCAAAGGAGGCTTGAAGGATACCTCGGAGTAGCTAGTAGTGTTGCGAATGATATCAGACCCTGTCCGAAGAGGAATGAAGACGAGACTAGTGATTCCTGAACAGTTAGGTGCGTAGCTTGCAGAGGGATTGAAAGAAAAACAGCAATTCGTCGGGGCGGCATGGACGTAAATAGCAAGGGAGGAGCGGGCCGAGTCGGTACGAATTGCACTCCGACCTTCACCAAACCAAAGCGATACTTGATAAATATAGGATGTAAGTCACTCTATATACGTTTTGCCATAGCATAAAGGGTAGCTTTGTCGTTAGACTCGTCTACAAGCGCCCTCAAAAACCCGTCCTTGACTTCAAGAAGGTTGGCAGGAGAATCAAACTCCACAATGCGTCCCGCGTCAAGAACCATCTACACATTACAATGAGATGGCGAACTCTAAGGAACATCCACAGTATCACTCACAATCTTGTCCGCATCCATAATAGTTTGAAGTCGGTGCGCCACAGTAATCAAAGTCACGTCAGACTTCAACTCTGTTCGCAAAGAAGACTGGATGATCGTGTCTGTCTTGTAATCTATAGCGGAAGTCGCTACAAGATATCGCAGTCAGCATACCCAGTCAAATAGCCAGCTATATGATAATCTTACCTTCATCGAGGATGAGCAACTTGCTTCCCCGGACAATAGCTCTCGCCAAAGCGATAATTTGACGCTGTCCAACAGAGAGATTACCGCCACCACTCGAGATGGTGCTATCGAGGGTTACACGACCTTCCTCGACTTGGTTTTGGAGCGAAGTTAAGCCAGCTGCGCGCAAGGCATCGTTCAAAGTGGCATCGTCATGCTGGTCGAATGGGTCCAGATTTTCTCGCAAAGTACCGCTGAGCAGTTCGGGCTATCATGCGGTCAGTCTCCAGCATGGCAGATTCGAAGATATCAAACATACCATCTGCGGTATGATGGTGATGCTTGTGCGTAGGACATCGAGGTTGACAGACGAAGTTGGCCGGCCATCGAAGATGACATCTCCTTCGGTGAAGATGCATCGCAAAAGAGACAATGTCAACGAGCTCTGGCGAGACTGTTAGACTATGGGTCGCACTAACATCAAGAAGACGAACCTTTCCAGAGCCTGTCCGGCCCACTGTAACACCACACATAAGCCTTCATTCCCAGTATAAGGACGATGGTACGTACCGACACCAATACGTTCACCAGACTTGATATCGAAAGATATATCATGCAACACTTTGGGCCCGTCCTGGGAGTATCTCGCAGAAAGCTTCTCCACGTGGAGATTTCCGCTTGCTGGCCAGTACGCTGGTGGTGTGCCCTCTGTTGTGCTTTTCGGTTCTTGTTCAATCTGGACGTAGTTGTTGATCCTCTCGAGACTACATGTCTATGGGTAAGTCGATGATTATAGATGTGAGGTAAGCTTTTACCTGTTGCCTGGGTAAAAAGGTAAAGAATTGTACACTGAGACGAGAGAAATAAGACACACCTTGTACTTCGAACTCGTTGAAAAGACGAACCCACCAGATGATCATACCACTGAAGCCGACTAGTCAAAACTATAAGTAGGTGACACTATAGACCAGATGGAAGAACGTACTGGCCATGTTCAAAGAGAACCCAGTGACACTGGCTTGTTCACGCTTGAAGTACACCATGTAGGTCGCAAGAGACGCCGCAAACAAACCACCCAATACATCCACACGGATACCGATCCAGCGATTCAGATTCCAAAACGTCCTAGCGGCTCTGGTATACTTGTTGATGCGGCGTAAGGACTCCTCGATGAAGGCATCTTGTGCCCCATATGCCCGCACAGAAGCTAAAGATGAAGATGAGACCATGTCATCCCGAGAAAAGAAGAAACACGTACTCAATCCAGCAATGGTAGCGCCAAAGCTACAATGTACCGACATCAATAGAGATATAAGACACAGACGAGGGCACGCACTGAGCCATCACTGGTGCTTTAGCATTGGCCATCTCTCGCTTGACACTCAATTGAGCTTTGATGTAAACCTGTCCACATGCACCTCCCGCAGCAGCAACAGCGATGGACGGTATAACATAGAGCGGGGTCACGATAATAATGGCGAAGAACTTGGCGAGCATTGACATGGTGACATCTTGGAGGTACATGAAGTATGTCGTTACTGGACCATCGACTATGAAGCGTAGTCAGTCAGTGAGCCATTAATATGCAAGAAGAAGTCAGAAACTCACTAGCTCGAATATCCTGGGTACACCGGGCAATGACTCGCGACGTAGGCGTCGTATCAAGCCACCTTAAGGTTGTACCGAGTATTGACTCGACGAGCTGCCGGTGAACAGACCTAGCAGATCTCAGCGCTCCGAAAATGTACGTGGAGACACCAATGCCATAGATGATCACAGATAGGGCAGCGAGCAGACCTATTGCGAGGTTAGAATCCGACGACTGAACAAGATTAAACAGAGCACGAACAGTAGACGCCCAAGTAACTAACCGGCACAATTAGTTTCTTAAAATAACCAACCTGGTCTAAAGCACTCACTAAGAAACCGAAACGTCGAGAGGGTTGTCCGCCTCCTCGTATTTAGAGGCCCAGTGGCCTATCCACCATGTCTGAGAAACATTGCATGCTTCTGATAGCAAGAATCCACCGAGAACAACGATAAAGAAGAAAAAGACGTAGTCTCCGCCTAAGGATGCAAAGTAGAGCTTCACTGTATAGATCCAATTCAGTCCCCAGTCCAATCCAAAGTGAAGAAAGAAAGGACGAACAGGCCGGCCATCCAATATGTCCTTCGTCAATCTCTTCCGCAACAATCAGCTTCCCACTTTTTTTCTCCCCGGCAGGGATAGTGTCCCCTTCAATCGCTTCAACTTCTTCGGCTTTTTGTAACTCGGCCTGGTCCTTAGATTCTTCTGCCTTTAACGCTTCGTCATGTCCGAAAACATCAGCTGCAGATCCCTGATCGTTGATTCGTCCATCCTTGACAGAGACCACAAAGTCTGCGATGGGCCGTGCCAAAGCGATGTTGTGAGTCTGTTTGTCCGATGAGCCTGGGACGGTATTGAGGAAGAGCTTGCGAGCGTACCACTAGTATGATCGTCCGGCCTTTAACGAGATCTCCAGCTAAGCATTTATCGACAATCCACTTGGCCGTGTGTACACTTGTGTTGTAGGTCAGTACATCTTCAACAACAACAGCTGCCGTTGCAACTCACTCTAGTGCTGCCAAGACATCATCCAGGAGTATAATCTCAGCCGAGGAATATATCGCTCTATCTCACCGTTCAGCTATGCAATCAAGGACTGAATCGCGTAGATGCCTACCTCGCGAGAGTAACGCGCGCCTTTTGTCCTCCACTCAACGTCAATCCTTTCTCGCCAACTTCAGTTTCGTCTCCCGCGTCAAACAAAGCGATATCGCGCTCCAGTCCGCAATGCTGAATGACTGTTTTATAGCGCGTTTCGTCTAACGGTGCGCCAAAGAGGATGTTATTCTAGAGATGTTCGTTAATGGTCTGTCTTCCTGAACACTCCTGCTGCAGCATAC
The DNA here is from genome assembly GCA_011800155.1 of Flammulina velutipes. Classification (NCBI taxonomy): domain Eukaryota; kingdom Fungi; phylum Basidiomycota; class Agaricomycetes; order Agaricales; family Physalacriaceae; genus Flammulina; species Flammulina velutipes. The sequence goes on along the minus strand of CM022370.1, from coordinate 2,824,200 downwards.
CTTGATAGTCTCATTCTGGACCCAGGACTCTTGTGCCGCGTAAGCGATACCTCCACCGCGAGGAAGATTGAACCACGCATCAGGTCCGGCAGGTATGAAGTGCATTTCGCCTATCGTCAAACGTCATTTAGTACCGAACTCACACACAACAGGCTCTCTGCCTCACCAAGAAGAGCCATCAAGATGGATGTCTTTCCGGAGCCAGTAGGCCCCACAATAAGATTGATCTTTCCCTTCTTGAACGCCAATCGGTCGCTGATATTGAGCGTGAATTTGCGTCTGGAGGGTGTGAACGATCCGTCCAGCTCGGCGGACCAAGCAAAAGATGCATCCTGGAACCCGATGTCGGCGTCGTCTGCGTTCTCCGGGGTATATAGATCATGAGCGTCCTTAGCGGCGTAAGCATCGACGAGCTCCGTCTAAGAATATAGGTAAGTCGTCATCATAATGGCAGAGGCCATAATGCGCACATTGTGCAAAAAATCTCCTAAGCGATCCAGCGAGACTTTTCCAGCGAGAGTTGGTGTAACAAAGTTCATGATCTCGTGCAGCTGTCGCTGGAGGAGGTCGAAAACCGTCATGCTCGAAAAAACGATCGATGCGCTGAGTCTTCCCTTCATGAAAATGGTCTGGATGGAATCAGAGTTAGCGCAAGATATGCAGTGTACTACTTCAACCTACGCTATTAAATAATCTCAGTTCTCTAGAAAAGTAATGGCTAAGACCTGACTCACTATGTAGCCAGTGTAATAATTATCGTCAAGACAGAAATGGCGAAGCTAGAGATGGGTGTCAGTCCATACTCGATGGAACATCGTGAAAACTCACTTGACGAGACTGTTCAACAAGTCCAAAAGAAGACGCCATTTGACCCAAACGAGCTCTTCTTCTCTTTTATTGGACATCCTGCCGGCCATCTTCCTCTCCCACCCAAAGAGCTTCACCATGCGCAATACATTCATGACTGGAAACATTAGCGCTATATACATCATAACTCGATATCCACCCACTTTCAGTAACACTTTGCACACGGGCATCGGATCGCTTCAATCTCTCCTCCTGGATCTTGTGAGCTAATTTCCCGACCAAACCTGGAACGGGGAGCATGCAGCACAGGAAGGCCATTCCAGCAAAGGCGCTACATGGCATGATCAGCAAATGGTGATGTTTTCTCGAGCTTCGACTTACCTCCAGCCCAGTATCATGTACAAGAAGACAATGCAAAGAGCCATCTGCACAGGAACGTAGAAAACGAGGAGGAAGAAATCTCTCGCTTCGACGATGTTCTCAAGATCTGTGGAAACAAGGTTATTGATCTTCCCGACAAGATTGCTGTCCGCTTTGTCGGCTGGTTTTTCGTCGGCTTTCTCTTTCGTTTTGGGATCCTCGGTGTTGACGCTGATGCTGCTGGCTTGTAGCGTATCGCTGTCGCCATTCGAGCTTTCAGCAGGATGATCGTCCCCATCTTGGTCAAGAAGTGATTGTGTCTCTGGGGTCGTCGCGATAGTTGCTGGCGGGCTCTTGGACTCTTCAGCAGCGGCCTTCATTCGAATACGAAGCGAATGCTCGAAAACAAGCTGAGTGACTATAGCCTGAGCGCGAGCGATAATTTGTGTCTGGATCGGGGCTCAGAGCTGCTGCAGATGGCAATAGATGAAACTCACGGCAACCAGGAGGTAATAATTGATCGACAGTGACGATGCTATGGGTCCAAAGAGGATGAACAGAATCCAAACCCATGGGCGGGTAGTGGCCTTTTCGCTATCTTCGATATAACTACTCTCGATGAGCCTACTGCGGCGTGCTTTCAATTGAAGGGGACTCACGTAAGCAGTCTGTTAAGACCTATCGGACTCGCAAAGGAGGAAAGGACATTCAATTCGATCATAATTGCAAGGACAATGTATTCTTTCCGGAATGCTTGCATGATTCCAAAGAAGAGGTGCCGTTTGCGAGCCCCAGAAAACACGTCGAGATACTATGATAACGTTGAGCGCCTGGTCAAAACTCGGGTAAGAAGGACAGACCTTCCAGGTCCGCTTTTTTAGTACGCGGCCTTCGTCGTAGTCAGCGAGGACAGGTAATTCATCGAAGGGAAGATGAGGGAGCCGGAAGGCGAGATAGACTAGCGGATCGAGATGGGCATAAGTCATGCACGAGAAAATAGAAGCAGTCTGCTCTGGGGAAGGCTCCGTCGGGTTCTGTTTTTATTTCTCAGTGAGTTTACGGCTGGATGTACGCGATCCATACCTTAGGGTCGGCAGGGACGTAGGCGCGTGGTATCCCCAGAGGCAGAATGACCGCAAGTAATGCAAGTAACGCGACCTTTGCCCAGAGCAGTTGGCCCTCGGCTCTGTCTGGCACTGGCAAGGTGTATGTCATGAGAGGGTAAACGTCCCGATAGAAGTAGACGGCAAAGGTGACTAGATAGAGGGTATTGGCGTGTCTTGTAAGTGATCTATTCCATCCTTTGGACAACAGAGCGAGGAAAGCCAGGACTGTCGTGTATACCTAGGAGATGTGAGCGGGGAGTCTGAATGAGGAGAAATAACGCACCAATGTTGCGCAAATGGACACACCGGCGCTGAGGGTGACAGACTTGGGGGCCTGCAGCTCAGTTGTTATCGATAGCCCTGCTAGAACGAGAGACGCGAGCCATCTAAGGCTTTGGCAGGCGAAGATGATTCGGACGTGATTTTTGGCTGGTATCGGTTGGATGGTGGGCTTGGGGCGAAGCAGCAAGATGAGAGCTTGGAGAAATAGCGCTGCTGCTGAGAGTGCAGCTGTACATGCTGGAATGTACAGCGCGTCGCCAGTGCTGTTGTAACTCGGTATAGGTTTCGTGAAGTTTGTATGAAGAACGTACCCAAGTTGGTGCGACTGTTCTGCAATGGGGACCTGTGCGTCCCAGGCATCTGTGAACATGGTGGTTGCTGGAAAAGACACGGCCAGTTTGAATTACGCCATCCATCTTTATTGCGAACTAAACAATCCGGCTGCGTTGAGTTTGACTCAGGTTCACGTTGGAACCAGATGGGTGTAAGGGCAAGCCTCGAGGTACATCTATATTTGGCTACAGACATAGATAAAGCCTTCTAACAAACAAGCCCATCCATAGCAAGCAATGCAACATGCATACTACGCTGTTATGGAGATGTTTACACTACGAAGATCGCGCAAAAAATCACCACAACTGCGCGATAGAAGGACTATCGACCAGCTGCCATCACCATCACGCTACCAAGTCGGACGTTTCAATGAAGAATTACTCAGTTCGAGTCAGTCGTATCCCCGGAATCTCAGATACACTGCGATAGGGAAATACCCAGAGCTTGATACTCATCTCATCACGGCTTGTCTTCCTTCTCTTCGCCACCAACAATCCCAGACGCATTATCTCCAAAGTCGATGATCGATTCAAACCGATCCAGCGTAGCCTACACACACCCAAGAACATTAATACGGCTGATATCGGTGGTCATTAATGAAATCACTGCGCACTTTCCCAACTTCGCTGAGTTCCTCGCCATCGTCGTCAGCGTCCTCAAAGTCGTCCACATCCAGAAACGCGTCGTCCTCGTCGTCAGACGGCGACGGTTCGTCTGGGTGCAGGGAGGCGCAAAGGGACAAGGCTTCAAAGATGGAATCCACTATGTAGGGTAGCATGTTAGTGAGAATGTGGCGGGGTCGAGACTTTGGCAAACGTACGCGAAGAGGGATCGTTGGGCGTGATCAGCAGCTCTTTAATCTCCTCATCCGCATCCTCCTTCCCCGCCACGTCTGGGTTACCAAAGTTTGCATCCAGCTGACAGTAGATGGATGGTATCTCCCCGACTGCCCGCGACACAGCATGCAGGATAATGGCGGGATATTCAATCTGGAAGCCTTTTTGGTCTGCGTCTTGTATAAAGACGAGAAAAGAGTCTATCACGTATAGCGTTCCCGAAGACCATGTTGGATGGGAGTCGATGGGGGGATCAAAGGCGACGCGAACGTTTTCTTGTTTGTGACGAAGAACTGCAGGTATGTCTGCAAAGTTTTCAGGCGTCGACGAGACTAAGGTCTTATGCTGTTCAAGCGTGTTGAATGGTGGTACAGTCTCTGTGAACACAACGGCCATGATGGTTCAAGACAGGGTTTGGTGGATGATCGGCCCGGTGACCCGGCGTCTCTTGTTGGCGCCACAATTCTCACTTACAAGGTACGCGTTAATGAATATAGGCTACAGAGGTTTCTTAAAGTTATTAAATTTACACTGAGCGTGCGAATTGAGCATCGACGCTTCGACAACCACCGAATACACTCACATTCTTGGTAGTCAGCAGCAAGCAACCTGCAAATATGGTCAGAAAACCCGGATAAGAAGAATGCTGGACTTACAATTCGAGTACGATCTCTGGCGGTATTCTCTCTATGAATTCATTGATAGGGACGTCTTCCTTGCGGCCTGCCTTCTCATATTGCGCCTTGAAGGACATATACTCAATAAGCTTCTGGACAATCAGACCGCTGCAACACAGGACAGCTCAGCCACTGCAAGATTCTGGTATCAGGAGCCTTACCGTTCCTCCGCCCTGTACGTCTTCTCCTCCGCCTCAGCAAAACCGCCTGCACGATCCAAAAATCAGTCTGGCGCTACTGGACCAGCACAAAAGACATACTCGTCGTATCCAGCGAGTTCCTGATCGTACCACTCGTGTTCGCGACGTTCCGACGTACGATGAAGGTAAATCCGTCGCCGCTCACAATGCGGACCCAGTCAGACTCTGTAGAGTCCTCAGGCTAGAATGTCGCGTTTTTGAGAAGAAGAAACACGCGAATAGAGTCGAATACTGACGCGCATTTCTACATCGACGCTCATTGGAAAAGAGATGTCGCGACGGGTTGGCTGTCGGTTTTCTAATTGGTCGAGAGAGTTGAGAGTAAGCGGTAAGAGGGTCGTTTGTTGATCGACGAATGGCCGGCGGCTTTTGCCGATCATCAATGTTGCGCCACACCCCTTTTGCAACAAAGCTATAGTGAACTATAGATGCATTAACTTCAACTTGCTGCTCACTGGTCTCCGCATTCTTGGTTAGCTACGTTATACGTCCAAAGAAGTACTAGTATGCAATGCAGTGATGCTTTCCCACGATGGTCACTTGCCCTTTGACTTCCATCTGGATTCCTGCCGACATCTCTTTCTAGCCTAGAAACGCTTCCTTGCCTCGCTCTGAATTCGCAGGGGCCGTTATATAGGGTCAATCTGAAATGAGTCATACCACGGTCCCGTTTCCTCCGCTTTGACTTCTAAATCCTTGCGCTTTGACCACCACCACTACTTCGCGACACCTTCGGTACTTCCTACTCTTTGACGCGCGGCAATTTCAAGAGCTCATTGACCACAATAAGTTCCATTCAGTCCCCTTATAACGTGCGACAACCACACCACTTTCCGTCCCACAGCTTGTGGTGACTCCTACCACTTCGTGATACCTTGGGTATGTTATGTTGTTCTTTGACGATCTAATGCTCAAATCAACGTTTAGTCTCCGCTATTCACCACGTATTTGAGCGTCCTGCTCTTACACGACCTGTGGCGTTCCTGACATGAACCTCCAACCCCCACCTTTGTACACGAACGAGATCGAACTTCCGTATGTAACACATCTCATAGAGGATGCTGTCCATTACGCACACCAAAGTCCCCATGCTGAGCGGCACTTGGGCAACATCATGAGCGGGTTCGTTTCCAACCTCAAACATCTCCTCTCGACACGTTCCATTGCCCTCCTCCCCACTGAAGTCCTTTGTGAATGCTTCTCATACGCGTGTGCCGTTGATCCCCACTCCTCCCCTCCTTTACCATACAAGGTGATAATGGACCTCACAGCCCTTGCCATTGCATCGGTTTGCCAACGATGGCGCGCTATCATCCTCGACATGCCGCGCGCATGGGCATGCATAGACGTCAAGTTCATCCCTCGCTTAGAGACCCCACGCGACAGGAACGGTATGATGCTCGCAAACACAATACGACTCTACGTCGAACGCTCTCTCATCTCCCCCCTCTCCATTCGCTTGAAAGTCCCCTCTCATTCACGAGATCACACCACCCACCTAACTCGAATGGTCGGGCTATCCTTCTTTTTCATCGTTCCCTACCTCCTCCCTCACATGGCGCGTTGGCGCCACGTCACTCTGGATTTCCCCAACCAGAGGCTCCCAACATTCGTCCTTCCCATCCCCGATTCCCCAACTCACGTAGTTCACCTACCCATGCTCGAGACGCTCAGCCTCGATTACCTCAGAATCGACACATCCCTTTCCCCATTCCTCAATGCCGTGGCCGCGGCGCCCCAGCTCCAGCATCTCAAGTTCAAGGGGAAGACGAACGCGGATCTGATGGAACGCCTCCAGTTGCAGCGTGAAGGAAACAATTGCCTCAAGACGGTTGTGCTCGACGACCTTGCGTATAGCAGTCTCACAACGGCGGTGGAACGTCTGTACAAGGTCAACAAGCTGGCCATCGTCTGCCCTCGCTATCCAAGCGGCCTAGACCCAGAGAGACAAGGCTATCGCCCAACGACGTTGCGTGTGAAAGAGCTGGTGGTAGTGTTTCGGGAGGACAGTCGGGGAGGTCCAGGTATGCTTTGGGTGGCGTCCCTCGACCTTCCGAAACTGAGCGGGCTAGAGCTCATTCACCTGTTTCCGACGTCGCTTCCTGACGATAACACATCGCGCATTTTGATCGACCTCTTTGTACGGTCACGTGTGGCAGCGTCGATGCGTCGGTTAGTCCTCAAGGGCGTCGTTATGTGGGCGAGCGAGTTGGTGGATGTGTTGAGCACAGTGCCACAGTTGGAAGAGCTGATTCTTCACGAACCTGTCGAGACTCACTGTGTTCCGGTGGCGTTTCGTCACAATGTAGAAGATATATCCGAGGAGCCTCATATGATATCGGAGACGTTTTGCATGCGTCTTGCTCTCGATGAAGTTGTTCCGAAGCTCGAGAAGTTGGAATTGGTCTGGGCTTGTGAGATGAGTGTTGATGCGGTGCTGGATATGGTTGAAGAGCGGAAGGGCCTCACGGAGGTCGGCCTGGGAACTTTTCCCGCTCGGGGGTTTGATGCACGATGCATGGAGAGGCTGAACAATTTGAAGGAAGAGGGACGCTCCTGCTTTATCTTGCCTGCTTGATCTATGAAACTACCACTATCTACTTACCGTACTATTACTTATGCGCCCCCTTGTCTTATGACCATCGATATTGAGAACTTCTTTTACATACTCGCAAGGTAGAACTACGGAACACCCGTGGCCACAGTTCCCGTGCGCAATCATATTTGAACTCCGCTAGCGCGTATCTATAAAGGCTGGATTTCGCCTCTAACACCCTTAGCCCTTGACCACAACCATCTCAAGAGCATATCCAAGTCATCCATAATGCCTCGCGACTCCTCCTCCAAAGATACTACCGTCACTGGCTCTGGTACCAACAGCGAGGTACGCCACGGCCGATGTCTCCTATTATCCTTCGCCTTCTAATTGAATGGCACAGGGAAACCATTACTGCACTCGCGCCGATAACAGTGGTGGAACTGGATACCATTATTCCAACACGTACGCGTCTTTTTCCTTTCATGTTTCTTTCATCCATTGAATTTACGACGCAGCGACGGAAGTTACTACTACAGCAACACCAACGGGTCCACTTACTACAATAGTGGCGATGGATACTCGCAGTACACGTCCCCCAGCGGCGATACCACCAAGTCGACGTCGAGCGGAAAGTAGGAAATCTAAAGCTTGAATGTGTATTATAGAAACGACCCTAAGTAGGGCAAGTGTGGCGTTGAATGAGACTTCCAATTACGTCATCTTGTGATGAATTGACCGAGCTGCGGTTCCTCGTCGCTCTATCTTCGACCACCATGTCGACACTGACAACGACGAGCGGAGGAGCAGGTTCTCGACTGCCGACTGCCGTCCTCTCAGTGTCTGGTATTTGCACTCTCTTTGGCGTCGCAATCTCCGCCATGTCAATAACAATGCAATTGAAGAACTACCGAAAGCCTGTGCTTCAGAGGTAAGATTCATTGATATATAGCAAGCCAGACAACTCATGGTTCGTAGAATGGTGATAAGAATAATGCTAATGGTGCCCATCTATGCTATCGCGTCGTTCATTGCTCTGTTTTCACTGGAAGCCGCTGTATTCATTGACGCCGTGAGAGACGTCTACGAGGTGCGCAAACTATCATTGACTTCATTTCATTGAGCTAACTGGAAATCCAGGCATTCGTCATCTACTGTTTCTTTCAACTCCTACTGTCGTACCTCGGCGGAGAGCGTTCGCTTCTCATCATGCTTCATGGCCGACCTCCCAAAGCGCCTCCTTTTCCTATCAACTTTTTCAAGCATGAAATAGACGTCAGCGACCCACATACCTTCCTCTTCTTGAAGCGAGGCATCCTTCGTGCGTTCTTGAAACCTAATTCCACCATCGACTAACCAGCTCGTCCACAGAGTATGTCCAAATCAAGCCGATCCTAGCTCTCGCAACCGTTATTCTCAAAGCCACTGGTACTTTCAACGAAGGTGACCTCCGCGCCAACTCTGGCTATCTCTACGTCAGTGTCGTCTACAACATCAGCATATGCGTATCCCTTTACTGCCTTGCCATTTTCTGGATTGTTGTCAACGACGATCTCAAGCCCTTCCGCCCCGTCCCTAAATTCCTTTGTGTGAAAGGCATTCTGTTCTTCTCATTCTGGCAGGCCATCCTCATTTCCATCCTCGTCGCAGCCGGTGTTATCACCAGGCTCGGCCCTTACACCGACAGCGAGAACATCTCTCTCGGGCTCACGGACACCCTCATATGTATGGAGATGCCATTGTTTGCTGTTGCACACATGTTCGCATTCTCCCATCGGGACTTTATCGACAAGTCGATGCAGTTCGTTGCGCGGATGCCAATGTCGTACGCATTCCGTGACGCCTTTGGGCTCTTGGACGTCATCGAGGACTCCAAAGCCACCTTACGTGGTGAGGGCATGGACTATCGCGAATTCGAGCCTTCCGAAGGCTTTATGCATCAGGGTGCGGGGCGTGAGAGACGTATACGAGCTGGATTGCGATATAGCAAGGGTGGGAGCAAGAAGTACTGGCTTCCTCGACCTGCTGCTAAATCCTTGCCGCCTGGTCGGGTGGAGCGAGGTGTTAATCGGGGCATAGAGCGTGTAGCGGGTGCTGGCGAAACGGAGAGTGTGCTCGCGCCACTTATGGAGCATGAAGCAGACGACGTTGTGCACCTCGCGCCGGATCTGCAGGAGGACCAGCCGGACACGGCCGACCCGTGGGGAGAACCACATGAAGAAGGAGGATACGAACTTCCGTTTGGCGACTTGGACGAAGGGGACGAGCGCCTTTTTGAACACACAAAAAAGTACCTCTTTGGAGACTATAATTATCCCGTCATCGATGTGAGCTCGGAAGAGGCCAAGAAGATTACGTGGGACTTGGAGGAGGGCGTGTTGAGAGACGAGCGAGGGGCTTGGTTCTCTGATTTGAGGGGAGGGAAAGGGAGAGTTGCGATGGGGCAAAGGGAGGCGGAAGGGCCTGTATGGCAAGGATATGGGGCGGTTGGAACTTCGCAGCCACGAAAAAAGGTGCAGATACACGACGCGGAGAACGAGAGGATTATCGACCATGAACAGGATCGGGGGCATACAGGTGATCCTTCGGATGTCAAGCTGAAATGGACGAAGGCGAACAAGATTCGGTCACCGTCACCGCCCCGGCCGTCGTCGTCAGCATCCTCATCTCGCATCCAGTCTCCGCGAGTCTCTCCATCAATATCGCGCAACTCGTCGAATCGTGACTCTCCTCTGCCTCCTGATGCTGTGGACTTGGTAGTCGAAGATAAGGACGCGGAGAGGCGGATGAGAGAGCGGAAGCGGAGCGATCCTACGTCGCCTTTGAGGAAGGTGTACAGACGCGGCTTTGTAGCGCATGATCAGCGGGGGGACACTGTACGAGGCGAAGTTGAAGCTGAAGGCCCCGCTAGGGAACGGGCTTTGGATCATGAGGAGGGCCATAGTCCTTCCCATTTCTCTCCTGCCCCGGTGTTAGACTCTGATGCAGTGATAGTGAGGAAGGAGACGCCTCCTTTGTACGCCATTGTAGACGATGAGAATCCTTGGGCATAGCATCGCATACGCGAAATTACGACTATATTTATGAACTGCCTATTTATTTGTATGTCTAATGTATATGTGCTGTAATTGTTTACATATTGAGAATCTCTTTGTTGGGAGAAGTTATGTGCGGAACTGAGAACATACTGGAAAGCTGGCCAAAATTGTAGTGCGCCTGAAAAACTCCTATCTTTTCCTGTCAACTGCCCCCTGCAAGGCTCGAACTTGCGACCTCCAGATTACTCAAGCACTGCTTGATCATACCACGGTATGAGACTGGCGCTCTAGCCAACTGAGCCAAGGAGGCGTTGCAACAACCTCAAGGAAGGTGTGTCAGATGCTCAATCGAGCACTTGACCAAACAGCGCGTCCCATGACCCAACCATACTTACAAATGTCTTCCACGTACTTTGATCAATCTCGCTTCATCAGACGTGCAACTCCCTCTAACCAGTCGAACGTCGACGCTTTTAGACGCTATGTAAACCGCAAACACTCTTGGAACCTCGGTACTTGCAATTTCCTGCCCATTTGAACCATCATTTCCTTATCTGGGCGTTGCACAGCGAATTACCACGACCTTCATGCCTATTCTGTGTCGGATTACGGCTTCTGGGTCGATGCTTGGGAGTATTTGCAGATCGTTTCGTCTGTTGGACCAGATCCCAAACGCGTACGTTCACGTCGTACTTGCTTCCGTATTTTGCAGCACCTTGACATCCTCACTCAAGATAACTGTCAAGGGACGCATCCCCGAAATCCCCCTCTGGTTTCCCGATGCACGTCTCAACTATGCAGAGAACATCCTCTTCCGTAACGACGACAGCATCGCATGCACCGCGGTAAGCGAAGCGCCCGGTATCGCAACACACTACACGTTTCGCCAACTTCGTGCTTTGGTACGTGACATGGCAGCTGCGATGAGAGCTAGCGGACTTGGTGTCGGAGACAGGGTAGCTGGTCAGTCCAGAGTTGTTCTCCTCCTTTCAATAGCGATTGTATTGAACATATTCAGCTATCGTCAGGAACTCAGTTACGGCTATCGTAATCGCGCTTGCCACAGCAAGCGTGGGCGCTATTTTCTCTTCTACGGCTACGGATATGGGCACACAGGTTGGTACACTCTTCTTTCTTCCGATGATGATCCTTCTAACCGAATTACTACTAGGGTATCCTCGATCGATATCAGCAGATATCCCCCAAACTCGTATTTGCAGAGACCGAGGTGCTCTACGGGGGCAAGATCGTTAACCTCGTGCCTAAAGTCCAAGAGGTATTCAGACAGTTGAAGATGAAGCTTGGCGTCGTCCTACCCAGCGCCATCTCAGGCAAACAACTTGACATTGAGGGAGGGTACGTCGGTGTCTCCGGTAATGTAATCGTAACATGACTGATCGAAGTCACAGCATTTCACTATCCAACTTCTTGGCCAAAGGAGATGGTCGAGAACTCTCGTTCGAACAGCTTCCTTTCAGCCATCCCCTCTTTATATTGTACAGCTCTGGCACATCCGGACCGCCAAAATGCATTGTGCACTGTGCAGGAGTATGACGCGCCTTTTGAATCCTATCCTACAACATTTCCACTAATATAACCTTTCTCCCACCAGGGTGTCCTTCTTAACGGGAAGAAAGAGATCCATCTGGGATATGATCTCCGTAACGGCGACACGTACTTCCAATACACTTCTGTGAGCTTCTTGTTTCCGCCCCCTTCCAGGTTAAGGCTGAGTGACTTAGACTGGCTGGATGATGTGGGTTGTCCATCTCACAGCACTTTCCCTCGGTGCTCGTGTGATTTGCTACGACGGCTCTCCGCTACATCCTACCCCGGAAGCTTTTGTGAAGCTCATTAGCGACCAAGATGTCACGCTCCTGGGTACGAGTCCGCGGTGGCTGAGTGAACTACATGGGAGATGCATAGATCCACGTACGATCTCTCTCCTCTTCTTCTGTATATGTCAATTTCTGATTCTGGTTCGTAGTAAAAATTGCGAAATTCGAAGCATTGCGCAGTATCTTGTGTACTGGGTCTGTGATCACCCCGCCCATGTTCCAGTGGGCGCACCAGGCATTCGGCGGTGACCGCATACATCTATTCTCCACGTCTGGCGGGACAGATGTCTGCGCATCTTGTGCGTATTTATTTTATAACTTTACCTTCACCTTCCAATGATCGTCATGGTATGTAGTCGTAACCGGCTCACCCAGCCTCCCTTCCTACGTCGGAGGTAAGATTCATTCCCATTTCTCATATTCCTCCCTAACCTATGACATCCTTAGAAATCCAAACCAAAAGCCTCGGAATGAAAGTAGAGATATTCTCCCCCATAGGTTCCAACATCGAGGACTCGGGGGAGCCAGGTGAACTCGTCTGTACGCGTCCGCACCCGACACTCCCGCTCTTCTTCTGGGGAGACACACAGGATGGTAAGAAGCTGCGTGAGACGTATTTCAGCACCTTTCCTGGGGTGTGGCGTCAAGGGGACTTTATTGTCCGGAATCCAGAGACCAAGGGGCTGATCATTTTGGGCCGGAGGTGAATCTTTCTCTCTTTTGTTGTGCGGCTAATGGATGTATGTATGTAGTGATGGCGTACTGAACCCCTCCGGGGTACGATTCGGATCTGCCGAAATATATAGTGCGCTGGAACCGTTTGGGAGTGTTGTTGAGGATTCGTTGTGTGTGGGTCAGAGGCGCGCGCAGGATTCAGATGAGAGTGTCCTTCTGTTCCTCAAGATGCGTGGTGGTCAGAGGTTTACGCCGAAGCTTGTTGAGGACGTGAAGCGTACAATTCGTGAGAAGATGAGCCCTAGGCATGTTCCTAAGTGGGTCTTTGAGGTGGCTGATATTCCTGTAAGTGTGCTTGTCACATCCTTGGTCTGTTAGAGCTAAACGACAACCGTGACGACGTGTAGTATACGGTCAATGGGAAGAAGATCGAGATAGCGGTGAAGCAAATTGTGTCTGGATCGAAGGTGAAGGCTAGCGGGACGGTCGCAAATCCTGAATCCCTGGATATATATTACAAGTATTTTAAACTCGAGGAGGTGCTACAGGGAGATATAAAGGCGAAGCTGTGATTAGTGATCATGATATACTGCTGTATGTTTCCGGTGTTACATTGATTTCATGTACCCCTCCTCCAAAAACCGCCTCCACCCACTAGCATTCCAAGCCTTCTCAAACTCGACTTCCGAGAAGCGCTGCGTAACTGATTTTCGCGCTCTCGTTGCCATCTGCACTCTTTCGTTATGTTTCATGTTAATAACATATAACATGACATCCGCAAACTCTTTCGTAGTCTCAGCGTGGAACCCTGTCGGCTTGTCTTCGAATGGGACGATGATGTCCTCCAAGGGTCCTCCAGATGCATGAGCGACGGGAATGACGCCAGCAGCCATGAGCTCTACGATGTTGATTCCAAAATGCTCGTCCACCATAGTGCTGATACCGACGTCGGCTTTCGACATCCAGTCCAAGACGTCTTCGAAGGGTGCGTTGACGAGAAACGTCACATGTTGAGCAACGTTGAGCTCTCTTGCAAGGCGACGTAGCTCATCGACGCGCTGGACATCTTCGTCGTTGCGCGCACCACCGATGAGAACAAGATGAGCAGCGAAGGTCCTACTGTATAGGTCGGCGAATGCACGAATTTGTTGTGCGTGATTCTTTTCTGGTCGGAATTGTGCTACACTGAGAATGATGGTTCCTCGAGAACTAAGGGGGAAAGAGGACATTGCACGGGTGTCGCATGATGGATAGACGACGATGGATGATTGTGTAGGGCGGGCGGGGAAGAGAAGGTTCATGAAAGAGATAGGTAGGAGCAAATCAAGAATAGGCTCGCGATATTTGAGGACAGAATCGATATGATATTGCGTCCAAGAAGAGTTGACCATCCTAAATGAGGGAAGTGACAGAGAGCGAGAGTAGAAGGACATCAATATGCGGTAGTAGATGAGTTTGCCAGATGTCAAGGTAGCAGAGTTGGAGATGGTGCTGGAATTTGTGACTCCTGCTTCGCGAGCTGTGACGCGGCGGAGCATCTGGGTGCTGATGGTGGGATAGTGCACGTATGCACCCATGGGAATTGAGGCTATCAGGGAGACAACGGGAAAGGTGAATGCGTAGCCCATCGTGTCGATGTAGAGATGGGGAATAAACGCGGTCATGGCATCCCATGCGAGTACCATGGATCCGAGGCTCTGTCCAAAGAGCGTGAACCGGGGCCACGTTGTGTCTTCGATGAGCCACCGTCGTTGAAGGAATACAAAGTGAAGGTTGGGGGATGTAAGCACAATGCCGAATCGTTGCTAGATACGTGTTGAGCGCGCAGGCAGGTCTGAAAGGGGAGAATCACATACATGTACTTTGTTCATTATCGCAGCCTTGGATGCACCAGTGTCTCCGCTGTACACGACACTGACCACGTTCTCTTCTGTTCGTTGCGAGTTGGCAATGGCTGCCCACAGAACGCGTTCGCCACCGCCTCCAGCATTGCTAAGCACGATAAGCGTATGTACGAACAGATGCTTGAAAGATCTCACCAGTATGGATGGAAATAACCGACAACTCTGCGATCTGGTGGGTGGCCACTGTCTTTCAAGAACTTTTTCCTGTTGGCTATGCCTGCTCGTCTAGCAAACCAAGAAGCAATAAGAAGAAAGGACCAAGGAATGACTAGTGTCCATAGCAATGCAGCAACGACAACAGTGGCGAAGCCTAATAGTAGCATGAGCGTTCGTGTCAAAGGATACCGGAAAGTCCGGGCCGATATACGAGGAATCATTCGCCGGACCGTCGTAAACCACTCTTGTTCTCTTACCCAAACATGGCGCCTCTCATAGTACATGCCAGCGGAAACAAGCCTCCTGCATTCGCGAAAAACGTATTCCCACTGACTATCGAAGTTGGACCAGAAGACCCCGTTTCCCACCTAAAGTCAAAGATCGTGAATAGGTGCCCAAAGGTATGTCCTTGTCCTTGTACACGTCGCATCCCTCAATTACTGACCCCGCATAGTTCCATACCTCCAGGCAAAAATTGTCCCTCAAAGGACAAAAAGCCGCACTCGACGACGAGACCAAACTGAAAGACCTTGGTTTAGGTGCTGGCGGAGAGATAGACATAAAAGACTTGGGCCCTCAGCTCAGCTGGAAACTCGTATTCGTCGTGGAATATGTATGTGCCAAACAACTCGTCGCTCTTTCGTGTTTACCCGTGAACCTAGCTTGGGCCCCTGCTCATTCATCCCGTATTCTATCACTTCCCTCAACTACTTTATGGTAAAGCTATCGAGCACAGTGCTGTCCAAAAGTAAGGCTTCATACCAAATTTGTCTTTCAGACTCTGACACGTCCTTAGGACCGCGTACGCTATGATAATGCTTCACTTTGCGAAGCGTGAATTCGAGACACTATTGTACGATTTCTCGTTCCTATTCACCTTTCACATACCCACGCGACCCGCAACAGCATCCACCGATTTTCCCATGGTACCATGCCCGTCAGCAACATCTTCAAAAAGTATCTCCCTGCCCGATATAACTCTATCCAAATTTCTCACGTTCACCTAGCTCGGCGCATTACCACATCCTCAGCGGTCTCTTCCTCGCATTCGACTTGTACCGCTCAAAGTACTCCGCCACTTCGCCCTACATCCAACAATCAATAATGAACAACCCCACATTCCTCAAGATTTGCGTGGGCCTATGGACGGCAAGTCCTTTCGTTCCGTGCCACCGTGTTTTCTAACCCTCATCCCAGTTCTTCCAACTCTCCAACCTCCATACCCATTTGACGTTCCGGCGTCTTCGCCCAGCTGGCTCGAAACGACGCGCCGTTCCCCGTGGATACGGCTTCAACCTCGTCTCATCCCCGAACTACCTGTTCGAAATCCTAGGATGGACCGTCGTCACTGTCATGACCCAATCATACGCCGCTGCCCTCTTCCTCCTTGTTGGTGGTGGACAGATGGCAATCTGGGCCGCAAAGAAGCACAGGAACTACAAGAAAGAGTTCGGGAAGGAATATCCCAGAAGTAGGAAGGCGATGGTCCCGTTCATATTCTGAGCATGTAAATCTTGGAAACGCAGCTAGATATTGGGTGAGAGAATTTGAGTTCGATAGTATGAATACAAAACGAGCGTACCATAGTACATATACATACAACATAAAAAGAAACAGAGGAAGAGAGACAGAGAGAGGAAAAGACAAATCGAAATGCGGGATATATAAGAAATGAAGTGTAAGAATGTGTTGTGTTAAGGATGCAAGCAATTCCAAGCATAAATCTGAGTCTCGTACGTGTGTGTCGTGGCCTTTAATCTTCCATAGCATCGCCAAAGGCGTCTATCCGTTCTTTCATCGCTTTCGTCTCCGCCGCTTTCACTTCTCGCGTTATTCGCGATACCTCTCGCCTCCACAACGACCCCACTTCCTCATCCATAACATCGTCCGATGCACCGTCTTGTACACCTAGCCCTTTAAGGACTTCTTCCGCCCATACGCCCTCACATAGCTTTACATCTCCAGCCAGAGCAGCGCCAGATGCCAGCGAATTAGTCCGCGACATCCCACGTTTGCCTTTCGTCGGTGAAGATGAAACGGACGGCGCCGGTGTTGCTAACAACCCAACACCTTCCAGCATCCCTATCAAGTCTCCAAACTCGCTCCGCGACACAGCGCTGAACATCTCATCTTCTCCACGGCTGAGAACGGCCGTGTAGAAGCTGTGAAGTGTCGAGATGTCGAAGCCATTGCTGGAAGAGGCGGACGCCTTGGATGGTGATGCGCGCTTAGTCGGCGTGGAAGGAGCCGACGAGGGTAACAGTGATAGATGCGCCTCCACGCGCTTCGACGCGAGGAGGATACAAGCAAGCACTAGCCTAGCCTGAAGCCCCAAGACATTTACTTTGTTGATCGTTTCGCTGTTCGCGACAGACCCTGCAGCCTTGCCCGTCGATGGCATATGTGCCTTCACGGCGGCGACGATATGAGATATTCCAACAACAGGAGATGATGTCCCTTCAGCGTGCAGTGAAGCGGCAACCGCGGCGTCGATAGCACCACGGAGAACCTCAAACAGACTGCGAACATCTCCGGTCAACGCCGCGATTTTCTTTGTGAGGAACGTCAAGGAAGACGTTGGCAATAGAGTGCTGATGGCCTGGACCGTCTCTGAAGAGTCCGCATCACGAAGAGGGGCGAGACGAGTTTGAACTATTTGTAAAAGCTGAGCTGGGGTGTAAGGCGCGAAGTGCAGGGTCTTGACTGCAGAGGAAAAGGATGTCGTGGACGATGTCAGGGTATGCGTATTAGCGATGCCGATGACGCGGACAGAGGATGGATTGGACATTGGCAGGGAGAAGAGAGAGGTGAGGGATTGAGCATTTGGCGTAATATGGTCTAATTCGTCAAGGATCAACACGCTATCACAATGATCAGCAAAAGTTTCACAGGTACTGATGCTAAAGCGCTTACCATTTGCCACTAAGGTCGCCCATTAAACCCTGAACGGCCTCCTTGCCCTTGAGGGATTTTTTGGGACGGCCAGCAACCTTGCGTCTCTTGGGGACGGCAAACTCTTCGGATAGTCGGTCCCACAGTGCATCGACGTTGTTGAGGGCCATGCAGTTGATCGTGATGACCTTGATATCCTGCTCGTCGAGTTCGCGAAGGAGAGTGTTAACAAGGGCAGTCTTGCCTGTGCCAGGTGCGCCAGAGATGTAGAGCGTGGAGATGTCGTCAGAGGCAGAGTCGTTCATGAAGGAGACGATGAAGTCGTGAATTGACGTGCGTTCCTCGACACGGCCAGGCATATCGAAGGTGTTGTCACAGGTAGCACGTAGCAATGCACGAGCACGAGCATGGATAGGAAGCTGGAACTGGGGAGTAGCAGGCGGTGTTGTGAGCGAGAGGTGGGACACGGCAGAAATTGGAGTTGCCGGGGCGACGATCGAGGACGTCGAGGCCCGCCTTCCCGAAGCTGCGGTAGTTACGTTAATAAATGAGCGTTGGCGGTCAGAAGAAATACTGACTGGACCTGCGACGAGTCGGTGAGACGTCGACCTCGGTAGGCGTCCTCCGCAGTGCTCTCGCATTGAATGCCTCTGTGATGTATGGTGGGATATTTTCCTTGTTGTGGTCACCGTCGAGCTCAGTCGTTGACGTTTTCGCTCTCTTGAGATTCGGTGTCTGCTCTGGCGTCGCCAACTGTTCGCAGGCGTTGGACGACGAGAGCTCGCTGCGATGAGAGCGCTTTCCGAGGACTGAACTGCGAGTTTGGCGAGGAGTCTGCATTGGCAGAGCGTCGGTGTTGTTGCTGTTTGCTGGTGGTGGTCGAGACGAAGAAACAAAAGACGGCCGCTCGCCTGGATTAAGCCGGCGATTTCAAACTCCGCAGGTTGATCGAATCGCGTTGGCGCGTTGAGAGCACGTGACACGCGCGACGCGATCTACTCAGGCACGTGGAAGACGCCTTTGTCTCTGCGACCACGATGCTACCAGAAGATATCGAAATGGAGAATGAAGAGCAAGCTTTTTCTATTTCCCATTGTATGATTCTCATTCCAACGCAGGCCAATTGACCCGATCGATGCGATTGAAAACATGACATTGTCTTTTCTTGAGCAATTAAGCGCTTGTTCTCGCAGTCAGCAACCCGACGATGATTCTTCTGACGAAGCGGAACTCGGAATGCATCGTCCGAAAACAATCAAGCTTCGTCTAGTGGATAGAACCAGGCAAGTGCCCGTACCGTCTGCTCTTTGTGTAACCCTTCAATAGTGTGTAGGCCAGATGCGTTCAGAAATATGACATTCCCGAAAAAGACCTCGACCGGCAGCGCAAAACCATTTGGTAACCCATTCCCTCTTTGTTATTTGCCTTCCTGATCCTTGCGTTTAGCGCAACTGTTCCGCGTGCTTGACAGCATGCATGAATGTATCTTGCAGGATATCCCTGCCACAAAGAGGTAAGCCGAACAATTTGCTTTCGTTCCCGTCTGCTAAACATAGTGATCGGCAGAGATATCTACTACAAAGATGTTCCCTTGTTCAAAGCGCAGCGTACTGTGGATTGCGTATGTTCCTCCTCTTATGATGATATACTGCGCCTGAAATAAGGCATCAGCTCGTAGATGACCTGGCCGCTACATTCGATGTCGAACGATCTCAGTTGAACATTGTAGTCGCCGCTTTCCTCACTCTCGTTTGATGCTCATTCCTTTCCTCAAGCGCGCAACTTCCAAAGGTCTTATCTGCGGCTCAGCGCTAGACCTTATTCTGGTAAATGGCGCGCGCCTACATGGGGGCGACATGGAAGTTCGTCACTCTCTCCTTCTGTCGACGTCTTGCCTGCTTACATCTTCAAAGGCGACGCTGATACCCGTAGGCGAAGACATCAGGTCTTTCGACGTCAAGGAAAACATACTATGGGTTCTTATTGTCGAGAAAGATGTCCGTCGCCGGCTCTCCTTCTAATACTAACAAACTGAACAGTCGTTAGGCCATCTTTCAACATCTATGCCGGCGTGGAATTACGAAGCATCCCTCTCTTCCGGGACGGGGTCTCCTCATAACGGTTTCATCTTATCCTCTCGCTCTTGTTATGTAACCTGAATACTCCTATACAGGGAAAAGGGTACCCGGACATGGCGACAAGACACTTGGTCAAAACACTTTCCGACAACCTACCTTCAAAGTCCGTACTATGATTTTATATGCATTCAAATGATCCTCATACAACGCAGCGTTCCAATCTTGGCGCTTGTCGATGGTGATGCCTTCGGTATAGACATATTATCGGTCTACAAATACGGCAGCAAAGCGCTCCAGCACGAAAACGGCAAGCTCGCCGCGAAACGCGTAAAATGGCTGGGGCTATTTTCTTCCGAACTAGCTCAGTAAGCACATGTCCCTCTTATCTGACCTTGTGTAGATCCTTTCCTCCAGGTTGAACATTGATCGTGATGCATTGATTCCAATCTCCAAACACGACGAGAAGAAAGTGAGCTACACCGTTCCCATTCCCCGCACTAGTACTTTCCTGACAAAGTGATACAGGCACTATCGATGCTTCGTCGTGGAACTGATTTACCCGCGAAGTGGCGGTCCGTCTCCTTTTTACTCAAAGAACGCCAGCTAATTCAGTTCTTAGAAAGGAACTGATGTATATGCTACACTCTCGACGTAAAGCTGAGATCGAGATTCTGTATACGGCTGGCGAAACTGTTGGCGACACTCCCTTCGATACTCAATCTTCTCTCCCGCCTATGTCTGGTGATCCGGCTGTTCATGGATCGCCTCTGCTTCACTACTTAATTAAAAAGATCACTGCCTCTGTTGCTGGTTTCTGAACTGTTGCTGTGCAGTGTACTACGATGCTATTTCCATTATACAAATGCTGGGTTTGAATGTAACTAAGCTAATGTCCGTTTCCTAAGAATACGAGGTAATGTCCGTCGAGTGCGTTTAGAAGGCAGTACTTCTGGAGACCCACTTCCCGTGTCCAGGCGCCACAATGGTACCATTTACTTGGCGAATGAGTACCGTTCTATGGTTTACCTGGGGCTGCAGCGACACGGGAATCTTGCGCCACATCTAGTGGCGCGTACCCGGAATAAAGTGCTGGATTCGAGACCTCTTGTAGCTCGTGTTGTTCTACGCTGTCGTATGGTGACGGAAACGAATCATGACCGAGCCAAGAAGGTTCTGAAAGTGAAAGTTCGTCAACACGGTCTCGAGTTTCTTGGGGCGCCTGTGCTTCGCGGTCCGGAGCATTGTCTGTGTACCCCTGCGTTGATGACCCAGCTACAGGTGTGAAATCGTGGTGCTCTTCGAAATGCTGGTCCTGGGACATGAGCGGTTGGACATGTGTGGCGCTCTCTTGCCCTGCGAGACCGCCAAAAACCATGCTTCCTCGAGGGCGCTTTTTCTCCACGTGATGTTTCTTCCTTGCAGACGAAAGGAGCATGGATATAATAGCGACACCGAAAACTGGCACATAGTTCAGAACAACGCTCTGGACCTGATGGAGAAAGAAGACTCACTGGCGCCAATCACAATACCAACTATTGCGCCAACGCTCAATGACGATCCTCCTGAATCACTGGCGCTGGAACTGGTGCTGCTCGGGGATGTCGTGGTACTAGTGGATGTGGTGCTGGAGCTTGAACTGGACGAAGCAGCAGACGAGGACGAGGTAGTGGTAGTGGTAGTGGTTCCGGTGGATGCTGATGTTGTTGTAGATGATGATGATGTGCCGGTGGCTGTCGACGTAGTCGTGGTTTGCGAAGAAGATGATGTAGAAGATCTTGATGTTGTTGAAGTAGTACTAGTTGTTGTACCGGAGGAGTTTTGTCGCTTCCTAATAGGCATTGACGCGTTAGAACACCATCGTATCTTGAAGAAGGCTTGTCATGTACCGTATGAAGCGTGATGGGGTATGTGTTGGTGGTATCGTTATCATTATGGGGTTCGAGCTGGATGAACGTTCTTCAGTTTTCAATCCCGTAAATTTCGATACGTCAATCTCACCGTTGAGAAATAGTTTGAAGGATTGAAATTGAATTGGAATCGTCTTGACGCCTACAATAACCAATTAGTATCTGAGGCATGGCAGTTCCGTAGTTACTGACCTAATAATGGCACCGCAGACTGAGGAGGAGATCATCAAAATGCCAACGAACCATCTTCGCGGCTGGCATGGGTACATGGTTCGGACACTGGAGTGGTGGAGGCAAGGCGGAGGGCTAAGTAAAAGAAGCTGTATTTAATGCTTCATATTTATCCTACAGCGATGACTGCGCAGTGCGTGGCTTCGGTAAACTTCGGCCCAGAGCGCCCTTCAGAAAGGAAGGCTTTTATACATTTGACGTAAAGCAGTGTCGTGCAGCCAATCGTTGTGCCGAATCCAAAAAAGGCGATTCATTTACCTTTTAGAGACACCCGTCTTCCGAGCTCTACAGAGTGGCGCTATCAATAAATCGTAACCAAAAGTAGATGAGGATGCAGCTTACCTTGGTAAAACGGAGCAGAATCATGATCAGCGAGCATCCAGAAATCGTAGACGCGCAAAATCAGATGATGGAATACACGACATGCATTGTTGATGCTACAGATGAGTTACAAAATTAGGAATAGTCTATACTTGGAGATAAGATACCACAATGCGAGAACGATGCTAAAGAGAGCCAATAAATAGATAAAAAACGTAGCTTCGTGGTATCATCGTCGCGGTTCGTGATCTTTTTCTTGAATTACACTCCCTCCTCCCCCTCGGAGTCTCCATCTTCGTTAACGCCATGATGAACGATGCGCACATGTCGTCGCATGTTACTTTGTACGCTGAACGCGCGGCCGCATCCGTCCTCTGGGCAGATATACGCTGCACATGGGATCAGCAGGGCTCAATCAAATCAAATCAAGACAGAGCGTACGCTTTTCCCCGGTGTGGGTCGTTACATGAATTTTCAACCCACTAGGGCGGCTGAAACGCTTCCCACAGATATTGCACTCGTGCCGTGAGGCCCCGCTCGAGGATGAGGACCTCGTTAGTGCTGCTGGGTGGTATGGGGCGTTGCGATGCTGAGCACTGGAATTTGGTTGTCCTTGGTGTCGATGCGAGTCCCATTGATCGTGGGAATTTGGAGGGTATCTATGTGTTTGTTGTTGAGGAGACGGATAGCCTTGTATAGGTGATAGTCTCTGTGAGCGGGAGGAGCCCTGTGTAGACGTTTGCTGCTGTGGTTGCTGGTACATGTATGGCATGGAGCTTGGGCCAGCGTGGTATTGAGTAGGATATGATTCTATCGGCCTGCCGTACGTAGCAGCGAAATTCCCTCGGGTATCTTGCGCAGGCGGGACATAATACTCTTGTGTTGCTGACCGCCCGTAATAATGGTTCTAAAGGCAAGCAGTCGCGTCAACATCGTAGAATAGTGCTAGATTGCGGAAACGTACCTGCGCGTTTGGTGGTACGTAAACTGGTACGCTGTGTGAGCGGTGTGCTACGTCGAGAGGTGGTAGTGTGAGTCTCGAAGGGTTTTGGGAGGAGCCACTGTTTGGGTGATCTGTCAATATCGATCAGGACGTCAGGACATTGGAGAAAGTGCTATCCGAAGGCTCACCAAATATTCTGCCAATGGAGGGGAGGCTAACATTATTCTCCATTTGTCCGGAAGCCCCCCTTTGATTTTGGGAATGGCGGTCGTGGTACATCGGAAGAAAGTTGAAAAGGAGGGAGTGAGAAAAGCACAAATGGACCAAAGCTCAGGGTCTTTATAACACAAGGCAACGGCACAGCTGTTGTTGGGAACTTGCTGGAAAGCGTGTGAGCATGATCCTAAAGCAGGCAGACTTTAACTAATAATTCCCGCCCGAAAGTAATCAAGCGTTGGCATCGTTTCCAGGCTTGAGACCGCTTAAGATTTAGGCGGCATCTGTATCTCTCAAGGGGAGGTACAGGTCGGCAGCCACGCCACTGACCGATTGACACAGCGCGGGCACGTGGCACGAGGTCACAACTGTTTCCTTCAATACTAGATGGCAACGTTCAATCGAGACTGAAACGGTAGTGAGACGCATTCGGCCCGTTGCCCAACAGCTTACCTGAAATGTTAATAGTGCTCCGGTTGTTGAGAAATGTGGCTGTTCGACAAGCCATCATCACCTATCATCACCTACAAGCGAGTTTCGATCATTTACTACTGACCGTACCTACTTCATCCTTGGTCCTTGATCTCTCTGTAGGTTACGCATCGTCGGGATCAACGCACATCAAACGCGCGATCGGTAAACGACAATAGGACGACGTATCACAAGTGAAGGAGTACCCACGTAATCGACGCGTTGGGGCCAACGCGAGTGCGATACGTCGTCCTTCAACTAGCTACCCGTGATGAAAGACAAAGAGCGTATGAACACGCTCGAATTAGACAACCTACATCATACAGGATTAGGCCGCGTCAATGTAACGTATCGTAAGTGTTAGGTAGTATGGACGTTAGTGTACCACAACCACTTGTATATCCATATCAATCCAGTGCCGTAGTAGGGTGATTGCTTTCTATCCATCAGCCTGACGTCCCCACTTGGGATTGATATCCCGCCTCATTCCGCCCCGTCGTATTGATCATTCGAGGTCTGCATGTTTTGATGCACCAGACGAATATGTCTCAGCATATTGCTACGGATGCCAAACTTACGCCGGCAACTCTCCTCCGGACATACAAAGTCTAAAAGCCGAAGCTAACGTCAGATCGAAAATCCACCGAACACATCACCCACGTACCTTTATCCCCAGTATGCGAAATAACATGAATCTACGGAGAACGTTTAACGATTAGATTCCGGGAAACGCCAAGAGCTAAACGTACCTTGAGAGCGCTAGGGCGGCTGAAACCTTTACCACAGTACGTGCATTCATACCTCGTCTTGCTCGAGGACTCATCACTGTACAAGGAATCATTCTCCCGCGCGACGCCACTCCTAGTTATCCCCGAGTTATCGTTATAAGTTTGACCTCCTCCGGGGGTATCGGTCCGCAGAGCGTAAGTCTGCTCGCCGATCCTAGTATGTTGGTGATTATAGGCGCTCTGAGTATACGCAGGCACCCCTGCATACTGGCGCGAGTTCATGTTCTGTCCGGTCGGCATCATGTATTGCGAGTTCGGTCGGGCGGGCATAAATGGCGCCTGACCATAGGTGTGCATATCCGAGGACACATGGGCGTACGGATTGGAGTTGTAGTACGTCGGGTTCGGTGTTTCATCACGGTTAGCGAAAGGATAGGACGTGCCATAGCATGGCACAGAGTGAGATGTTGATCGATTCGGACTCAAGCCTGGATCGTAGAAGGCGGGTGAGCCTGAATTTAGGCCAGCGTAAGAGCGGGAGGGGTCTGCTGGCTGCGTATGTCCGTAGGAATGTCGGTATGCCTATTGAACAATTGTGAGCGCTGATGGTTTCATTAAGAGATATCATAGAAAGTCAGCCCGTACCTGTGAATCTTGTTGAGCCATGTTTCCAGCTAGAGCGTATGCTGAATTATTATTATAAGGTGCTTGTGACGTAGAGCTTTGGCTGTGGCCGGGTGGTATATCTGCGAAGAGTGTCATCAGTCATTGGGTAGTTAGCCCGTGACGGGAGAAGCCATACCGAATATCTGAGAAATTGGGGGAAGAGAAACACCGTCCGTCGAGTGAGGAATGCGATGAGACATGGAGGAGTAACTGGCTCTTGTAGTTATATAGGGGATCCGGGTGCTGGGGAGTGCATGGGATTCTTGCCCCTTCACCAAATGTGATGTGGCCAGAAAATGTCGTTGTGACACTCCGCGTTATATACCTCGAGCGCCAGGTGTCCAAAGTGTCTTACGCAAGGTACCAAGCAGTGATTCAAGATTGACAAGTCGTTGCCACCACACAAGTGAGATGAACGGTAAATCTGTGAATGAAACAATTAATCGTCAAGAGAACGCTGTATGAATCCAGGACGGGCCTAAAAAGACATGTAGGACCTCCGACGATCCGCCATCCACGAAGACTTCAAAGACTCAAAGAGACAACGTACTTACGCGGGCACATACTGATGATAATATGATACCGCATCAGTTTGATACCTTTCACGTGAAGCACACAGCTTCAGTGATGGAGTGCATACATAGTCAAAAATATGATCAGGTTTTGATGTTGCGCCGATATGAAGTCCTCAACGGTCCCAAGGAAACGAGTCAATTGAACCTTTGACGAGTACATAGTAATGAAACGTACGTTCAACGTTCAAGCCCAGTTTGTCAACTCGACTCCGAACCACTCGGGAAGCCGACGCCATAGCTCTACGCGAGCCCCATCAACGACCGCGCCAAACTCAGCTCGACAAAACTCGCAGGGGCGGCATCCCGATTTATGGCTGTCACGGTCGGCCTTCTGCATCATTCTAGCATCCGTGATGGCGAAAAGAGGATCACAGCTACGCTGACATACGACACCGTTGGCATCGCAAAGTATCTCGAAAGTTATGGCCTCAAAGGCAGATTGACAAGCTCGCTTGAGAGATTTAATGGTGTTGTTTTGATAAATGCAGCCTGGAGCGGGCGTTCGTCCCTCCAGGTGGTTCACGATGAAGGTCGAGAGAAACCTAGATGCGACCTCCTTGCCTTTGAGAAGACGAATGAGGATGTCGTGAGAGACGTCGTGTTTCATGACGGCCTGGACGATTTCGTCTGGCATAGAGCGAGAGAGGTCGTAGAATGCAGAGGGTAGCAGTTGTGGCGCCGAGACGTCAAGGGCGAGTGTTATGATACGCCTAGAACAGATAGATGAGTGCTATATCCAATCGATGAGACACCGGACTTGCATGGGATGCGGATAGACTTCATGAGGCCGATACACCGAGCTTGTATCCGTCGCCCTAGCTTCGCGCGCGTCCCAATCATCCAAGGAATTCGGCCAGTCGGCAGAGAGTACTTCGAGGATGTCTTGACGAATGTGTTCGACTTGATATACAGTAGCGATTCGCAGAATCCCAGCGAGCGCCTCGAAATCGCCTTTACTACCAGTACAAGGAACGTTGGAGCTAGAAGTATATTAACAGTCGCTGTGCAATAGACAGAACAGGCCACTCACAATCCATCATAGAGCGCGCAGAGAAAGAGGTAGACGTGCTCTGGAGAACTGTGGTCCACTTGGAACACTGGGCGATCTTCGATGCGACGAGGGCACTGACTTTTCGAAAGAGCGTCGATTGCAGAGTCCAAGACAGGTGAATGGCGGGCTAAGAGGCCTTGGTGAACGAGAAAGTAGTACGGACTTGCAAGAATGGCGAGGTTTCCGTCGTTAAAACAGAGCTTAGGGTGTCGAATGCATCCTCTGTCTAACAGTAGTTCGTGCTGATTCGTGCTAAAGTCGTTGGCGGTAGTGGACGGCATGATGAAACGAGCGTGATGGTGGTGGTTACAAATCAACAAATGCGCAATGCCGAAAGAGGTAACACTAGTATGCCACAAATAAAGTAGAGGTATCGATACAGCAACATAACTACATTTTTACAGAGCTCAAGAAGGGGGTGCTAGAGTTGCGATCAGCTAAATTGCGCAGTTGGAGATTGAATTTACGAACCTCCACGGTCGGCACCTCGACCTCGACCACGCCCACGCCCACCACGCCCATGGTGTTCACCATCACCGCCACCTCGACCGCCACGGAAACCACTGTCACCTCCACCTCGACCACCGCGGAAGCCATTTTGTTCACCATCGCCGCCACCTCGACCACCACGGAAACCATCGCGACCTTCACCGTCACCTCCACGTCCGCCACGGAAGCCACCACGACCTTCACTATCACCACGGAAGCCACCACGACCTTCACCATCGCTTCCACGGAAGCCGCCACGACCTTCCCCGTTACGGAAACCACCGCCACCTCGGCCACGCTCACCACGGAAACCGCCCCGTCCCTCACCGCGTCCACGGTAACCACCACGCTCCCCGCCTCGTCCTCTACCACGTGCACGTCCGCTCTTGGCCTGAACGAAGCCGTCGTCCTCGTCCGCAATGGGCGCCACAGGTATCCTAGGCGATGGACCATGTCCGTCGGAAGCTACAATAGGCGTTGCAGCGCCAGAGGGGTTGAATGAAGCAGGGAAGTCGTTCAGAGAGGGCAGGGAGCTGTCGCCCTCAGGCTCGTCACCCCAACTGAGAGACGATGGCTGTTGAGATAATATAGTTGAGCAGTCGCACGGCCTACGAAGAACAATTCCTTACCGGGTTTTCAGAAGCAGTAAGGGGAGCCTCGGGTTCAACGTGCCCATTGATTATAGCATGCTCTGGTTCACTGGCAGGGGGCTCCACCGATACCCATTCCGCGCTTTCTCCAGACGGTGTCTCCAATTCACTTGCCTGCATAAAGTGGAAGCTGTTTGAAGTTGTCAGAGGAGCATCAGAAACTGCTGCATCCTCCGAGGAAATGGAGTGGTTGACGTTCTCGTCGTCAGTTGCTTCCAGTGGTGCATCAGGCGTCGGGGTGGCGGCACGAATATTCGACGAGTCGCGCTGGAATTCGAGCAGGCGTGCATCTATAGACGAGAGGGTTGAGAGAATTTATACTGTCAAGGAAACTTGGACGCACAGGTAACTCCCTCATACTGTCCTTCCCCGGAATAGAGACCATGTATGACAGCCTCTTTGGCCTCACTTTCATGACCAACAAGGGTCTCAGAGATGGATGAGACGACATCGCTGAGAGCGCTATCGACGAGGCCAAGTTCCCCCGAGTATATGAGATTTCGGAAACGGAGGAAACTGATGATTTCAGAAGTCCTGGTTTTTGAGGCGGTCTTATGACGGGGTTAGCAAACTTTGCTGTAGAACATGAAAATGATTATCACACCTCTGAGGCAGCGACAGCGTCAGCAATCCTAGTCCGGGCAATGGCCTCAGTCTCTGCCTGCTTTTGGGCGATCTCGAGAGAGAGTTCGGCTTCGTGGACCTGCAAGTGGGGTCAGCTATGGTTCCGTCTGGATCCGCGTATTACAGACCTCGACAGCCTTCTTGACCTCTGACAGCTCTTTGGCGACGGCCTCGAGGATAGGAAGAGTTTTGAGAGTGCGTTTCTGGTCGTCGTTCAGTTTCTCGGGATCTGTGGCTGCATAGGATGATATGCGTGTCTACGTGACAAATGAGTGCGCAGTGATACAAAAAGAGACGGAACACGTACAATCTTCTTGTTGGTGGTCTTTAGACGTTTGGTGATAAGATCCACGATGGGGCTGAGTGTAATGGTCGATTCGAGTTCGGTGTTTGAGATGGCAGGGGTGTGTTGAGCAACGAGTTCTGGGGCGAGAGCGCCGCTGGCAATGTCCTCGGGCTGGGGCGCCTTGTCGGTGAGCGCAGCGGCTGTGGCGTCGGGGATGGCGACTGAAGGCTCTTCAACGTCGTCTGCCTTTTTAGATTTTCGTTTCTTTTTTAGTTGGGATTTGGTGAGCGGTGCTGGTGGTGGTGCCCCGGGCACAAGGCGCTGAGCAGGAGAGTCGACCATGGCAGATAAAAGAGCAGTGAAAGCAAGGAATTAAGAAGGAATGTTTGGTGGTGGTGGGATGAGAACGAATTTCCAACCCGGTCGACGCGTCCTTCCGGGTCGGGGACACCGAGTAAACTTGCCTTTTCTGGCGCTGCATTGCCGGCGGTCCAGTCACGGTCGCGTCCAGTCACAATTGAGTCACGAACGCATCTTGTCCTCTCGCGCCCTCCTTGTCAATGTTCATCAAGGCTTTGACAATATCTGGCTTCAAATCTTGTACGAATCCCTGAAAATATTCAATATATATCTCATTTCTGCACAGACAAGGATGCAGCCATAGTCGACACTTTCAGTCCCAAACACAACGTTGTCGTTGGAAGAAATGGATCAGGAAAGAGCAACTTTTTCGCTGGTGTGTTTCCTGTGAATCAATGCGCCACAACTGCTAAATTCTTGCAGCCATCCGTTTCGTTCTGTCCGATGCGTACTCTTCGCTTACCGCAGAGGAGCGCCAATCCTTGCTGCACGAAGGCGTTTCCTCGGTCACCACTTTCTCCGCATTCGTCGAGATTGTTTTCGACAACTCTGACAATCGATTCCCAACCGGAAACAACCAAGTCATCTTGCGACGTACTATCGGCCAAAAGAAGGACGAATACAGTCTCGACAAGAAAAGCGCGACGAAAGCAGATGTCATGAATCTATTGGAAAGCGCTGGCTTCAGTAAATCAAATCCATACTATATTGTGCCACAGGGCAGGGTGCGTTGCCAACACAGTCCTTTTCTCGCGTCTCAATCCATATTCACAGATAACCGCTTTGACGAATGCCAAAGACCACGAGCGACTCGCGCTGTTGAAGGAAGTAGCAGGCACAAAGGTCTACGAACAACGACGCGCCGAGTCTCTTCGAATCATGGCCGAGACGGACGCGAAGCGAACAAAGATCAGCGAACTCCTCGAGTATATCGAGTCGCGCTTGACTGAGCTCGAGGAAGAGAAGGAGGAACTCAAAGAATACCAGGACAAGGACAAGGAACGCAGATGCCTCGAATACGCCCTCTATCAGCGCGAACTCGAAGAGGTCGGCGAGGCGATGACCCAAATCGAGAACGAGCGTCGTAGGGAATTACACGATGCTAACAATCGAAGAGAAACATTCAACGAACGGGAGAAGCAAACGCAGGTAAGCGCCCTATATCTGCTCTGAAGCTATTATCTGACTACGAAAAGGACATCGAAAGAGAGACATCCGAAGTCAAACACTCCCTCAAAACCGTCTCTTCCCAGCGGCAGGACGCTCAGTCAGAACTCACAGACCTCACGGGCCAACAAACTGAAATCTCTTGTCTCATTGATGATCTCGAGGCTGCAGATACACGCACTGGAGGTCGGAAAGATGAAATGAACGCTGAACTCAAGAAGCTTTCTCGCCTGATCAAGCAGAAGGAGCGCGAGCTGCAACAATTGATTCCAGAATGGGAAGGCGCTAGAGATGAAGAGGTCAACGAAAAACGACGGCTCGACGAGGCTCACGCCCGACTGAACGCGCTCCACGCAAAGCAAGGTCGAGCATCCAAATTCAAGACCAAGCCTGAGCGCGACGCGTATTTGAAGCAGCAGATATCATCCATGAAGGCCTACCAAACGAACCAAGCTTCTGCGCTCGAGATGTCGAAGGCAGAGCTTGCCGGGGCGAAACAGTCGCTAGGCGAGGTCGACACACAAGTGGCCCAGGTTCAGTCCAAGATCGAGGACGGACGGAAGAGGGTGGTGGAGATTGGGGAGCAGATGCGGACTCTTAAGGAGCGTCAAAACGAACTGTCGGAGCAGCGCAAGGACAAGTGGAGGGAGCAGACCAAGTTTGAGAGCATGGTTACGCGAGACCTGGAGCAGTTCAAGGGCTTCGAGCGTGAACTGACTGGTATGATGGACAAGGTACGTTAGTTTGTCAGATCCATTACTGACGCTGAACTCCTTTTCAGGACACTGGAGCTGGATTACGCGCTGTAGACAGAATCGTGGAGAGGCACGGTCTGACGGGCGTGTACGGCCCTCTATACCGTCTTTTTGAAGTCACGGATAGCAAATTCAGCACAGCTGTAGAGCTCACCGCCGGGAACAGGTACTTTCGCGAGCTTTACTTCCTCTCGCGCATCTGACTCCTCATAGTCTTTTTCACGTCGTCGTCGACACCGATGAGACTGCGTCTAAGGTATTGGACATCATGATGAAAGAAAAGAACGGCCGCGTCACTTTCATGCCACTGAACCGTCTGAAACCCCGGGATACACCCATGCCAAATGCTCAGGATGCCATTCCCCTGCTGAAGAAGTTGCAATACGATCCGATTCACGAGGTAGCCTTCCGCCAGGTCTTCGGCAAGACGTGCGTCTGCCAGGACCTCACCATCGCTGCTGCGTACGTCAAGAGTCACGGTATCAACACCATTACCTTGGACGGTGACAAGGTCGACCGCAAAGGTGCTCTGAGCGGTGGATACCACGACGTGCGTCGCTCTCGAATCGAGACCATCAAGAACGTCACGATATGGCGACTGAAATACGAGGAGAACAGTCAAAGGGCCAAGGAGATCAAGGCGGAGATTTTGCAGCTGGACCAGCAGATCACACATGTTTCTGGCCAGGTAACGGTGGCTCAAAATCAGCAAACCCAGATTCGGGATAATAGGGAGCGTCTTCAGCAAGAGGGTGTTTCTTTGACGCGGGAGAAGGAGAAGCTAAAGGAGCGGATTGCGAAGCTGACAGTTGATGTCGAAGAGCTGGAGACTGAGTTGAATGGCATGGATGCGAAGTTTGGGGCGCTCCAGGATGAATTGAAGACACCGCTCACGGCTGGGCTTACCCCCGACGAAGAGGCACAGATTGACTCCCTGGGTCAGGAGGTCGAACAGCGTCGGAAAAGTCTACATGGCTTAGCACACGCTAAGAATGAGGTACGTTGTCAGCATCTCAGGCAATTGATCTTTACTAACCTAACTTCCCTTCAAGCTGGAAAGCAAGAAAAACATCTTGGAGATTGAACTCAACGAGAGGCTGTATCGTCGTCGAGACGAGCTGCAATCCAGATTAGAATCTCTCGAGGATCCGGAAGGTGGAGAAGAGTCTTCGGGCGAGGATCTGAATGCGCGGAAGAGAGAGCTAGCTGGCCTCAACACGTCGATACAGTCTCTCAACACTCGTATCACGGCCCTCGACAAAGAGATCGATGCCTTGAATCAACGGAGTCAGGAGCTCCAACGCAATTTGGAGGCCGTGCAGGCGCAACAAGCAGAGGATAGCCGGAACATCTCTCGACAGCAAAAGACCACCGAACGGTACCTCGCCAAACGCCAGATGCTTTCTAACCGAAAAGATGAATGCAATCGCAATATCCGGGATCTTGGTGTACTGCCGGAAGAAGCGTTCGAGAAGTATACTTCGGAGAAGCTGGATAGGGTACGTGGATGTGTGGAATTGTTCCCGCCCGTTCGGTGCTGACTATGGTGCATGTAGCTCATGAAAAAGCTCCATACCGTAAACGAAGGCCTGAAGAAGTTTGCCCATGTTAACAAGAAGGCGTTTGAGCAGTACGGGAACTTTACGAAGCAGCGCGATCAGCTGTTGGAGCGACGAGAGGAATTGGACAAGTCTGCGCAGTCTATCGAGGAGTTGGTTGAAGTGCTTGATCAGAGGAAGGATGAGGCGATTGAGCGGACGTTCAAGCAGGTTGCTATGAATTTTGAGGAGGTCTTCTCCAAGCTGGTGCCTGCTGGGAGGGGGAGGCTCATCATTCAACGGCGTATGGATCAGGTATGTTGACAAATTTGTTGGGATGGATTATGTGATTAATTCTTTGGGCTAGGACGACGATGCCATGGATGAAGCAGACGACACACAACAGTCGACTGTTGACAACTATACTGGCATCTCAATCAAGGTACGTCAATGGATACATGTCGTCTGAGTGCATAGGCTGACGATCACACGCAGGTTTCGTTCAATTCAAAAGTGGATGAAGGGTTACGGATACAGCAATTATCTGGCGGACAGAAATCCCTTGTAGCCCTTGCGACAGGTTTCAACTTCCCTTCTGTCATGGTGTGTTCCTCCTGATACCCTTTCCTAGTATTTGCTATCCAGAAGTGCGATCCTGCACCGTTTTATCTGTTTGACGAGGTATGTGTCTTTTCCCCCTGGACAGTGGGCACCTGGTTGATTTTTTGGCTCCAGATTGACGCGAACCTGGACGCGCAATATCGTACTGCTGTCGCCTGTGAGTTGACTTTATTGATGCGTAGGGTGTACGCGTCCTGATTTTGGTAAAAAGCGATGATACACATTCTCTCTGAGCATGCCCAGTTCGTGACTACGACGTTCCGGCCTGAGATGCTCGTCACCGCGGACAAGTTTTACGGGGTGTTGTTTAACAGCCAGAAGGTGTCTACTATACGTGCTATCAAGAGAGAAGAGGCGCAAGAGTTTGTTGATCAGGTATGTGGAATGATTTTTATGCCTGTGGAATATACTGACTTGTATTGTAGGAGGCAGTGGCTCAGTAATCATTATTCGTTGTGTTATGCTTGTTATGTTGCTTGTATTTAATCTCTGTTGTACTATCCAGCGTTTTATAATGTTCATGTATGCTCGAACTATCGGGATTGAGGGTGACACTTTTTTTGGCCAGTGGAAATGGAATTGAGCGTACAATTAGCAACGAAAGTACATAAAGTCTACTGCCTCTTCCTGTCTGCAGCACTGAATCCCTTGGGAGCATCCATACGAATGGGGCTCTGTATGCTAGCAAGCGCACTGATGCCAAAGTAGAGAATGGGGAAGAGAATGAGGATGGTAATGAGGATAGTAACTATAAGTCCAGGCGTAAGTAGCTGGTACCGCGCGAGGATGCCTCCTTTCTTCGTTTTCCTGGACTGCAGGTCCAGGACGGGGGTAGAGTCCTCGTCCACCTGGCGTTTATAATGCACTGAGGGCATGAATGATGAGCTGTACAGCGCGAGGTGGGTATCAAACGGCAATGAGGCCATTGTGGATGCAAGAAGGTCATCTGGCAAGGATTTTTAGTTAGAGGAAGGCAAAGACGGATGGCAAGGACATACCGTTCTCAAGCATGCTGTTCTTGCGCGTGTACCCTTCGTCGGATAATGCAGGCAGGTTGATCATGACGACTGATTTCTCATTCTTGTCGAAGGAGATTCCTGGTGCGAGAGTGACGAGACGCGAAGCACAGCGTTCCGAGATTGACTGCGCGAGCGCCATTAAATCTCCTGAGTCGCCCAGACTGCTTGTGGGCACGTATGGGAGCTGGTGGGAGGATGCAGAGGACTTCAAAGAGCGTGCGAGATGCGATGTAGAAGGCAGACTGCGAAGGTCAGAGGCATGAAGCTGGAAATAATTGAGTAAAGCGGCAAAGTTGTTCAACGGCGGGGACACGTACGCCGGGCTGGTCAACGATAACAATCGCTCCATGAGAGCAGAGGTCGTCGCCAACAATTATACTGTCAAAATTAGGGGCCTTGGCTAGCTGGTCGAGGGCAGTCGTACTGCAGCGCAAACGATAGGTTTAAGTTGTTTCAAGGCAAGCAAGGTGAAGAGACATACGAGTGCGACGACCAAGCTACAATAGGAATGGTATCTTTGAAGGCCAGCGCTGCCGGTAACAGCGCCAGCAACGAGAGAGCAAGTCTTGTCATCGTCGGCAACGATGAGGAAGGTGGTCAAGAGAAAACGAGCCAAACCAAACTGATGGCGTCCAAATTGGATTGGCTCAATTCGGCTTACCGCGGCGACTCGGACCGCAATGCGGGGTAGAGGCAGGTGATTCTCGGGAACCTCTTTGCGCCAACATCGCTTCTTGTCTTTTACCACCATCTTTGCCAAAATCATGTTTAGAAACGTTGTAAAGGCAGCTGCGCCAATTGCCCGTATGCGCCCGCTCGCGGCGAGGTAAGTCTTTCTCCCTACCCTTGTATTTGGATCAGTCTGATGCTACCGCTAGAGCGTTTGCAACCACAGCTAGAGTTCAGAGGGGCGAATACCTCCAAGAACCGCGTCCTTCTCTTGACAACTTTACCGACGAAGAAATCATGATTAGGGAGGCAGGTACGTCAACACGGACCTTGAGCTTATCCGTAGACCAACATTGCCATAGTGCAACGTTTCGCTAACGACGTCGTCAAACCCAAAGTCAGAGAAATGGACGAAAACGAGATGATGGATCCTGCAATCATCAAGGATCTCTTCAGCCAAGGCGTAAGTCTCCAACTCCCAACTCCCGTGAACTTCCCTTACGTTGCCCCAGTTCATGGGTATCGAGGTCCCTAGCGCGCTCGGAGGCGCAGAATCTTCATTCACAGCTGCCATAATCGCCATAGAAGAACTTGCCAAAGTTGATCCCTCCGTATCAGTATTGTGTGACGTACACAACACTCTCGTCAATACCGTCCTCCGAAAGTACGGGACTTCCGAGCAGCAAGATAAGTGGCTCACTGAACTATCTCAGTCCAAGGCAAGCTCGTCATGGTCTTTTTATTTCTTCTCGCTGACATAGTATTAGCTTGGCTCTTTCTGCTTGTCCGAAGCTGCTTCTGGCTCCGACGCTTTCGCTCTTCAGACCCGCGCGACAAAATCAGGCGACGACTATATCATCAACGGAACGAAGATGTGGATTACCAACTCATATGAAGCTGAAATATTCCTCATATTTGCCAACGTCAGTTGTCCCGCGAGTTCAGGCGTCCTAGCTCACCGTATTCCTAGGTCGATCCGTCCAAGGGTTATAAAGGCATAACCTGTTTCCTCGCAACAAAGGACATGGGCATTCAAATTGCGAAGAAGGAGCAGAAATTGGGCATCCGTGCATCTTCAACATGCTCGTTAACTTTTGACGACCTGAAGGTTCCTGCGGCGAACGTGATTGGGGGTGAAGGGAATGGATACAAGGTAAAACCAACACGTTAATGTGGGAAACCGTTCTGACGCTAAGCTCAGATTGCGATCGAAATTCTGAATGAAGGTGAGGAGACGAACCGTGATGTCTAATTTTGTGTTGACGATTTCCATCCAGGCCGCATCGGTATCGCTGCTCAGATGTTAGGCCTCGCCCAGGGCGCCTTTGACCTCGCCGTTCCCTACACTTACCAGCGAGAGCAGTTTGGACAGCCGATCGGAAAATACCAAGGAATGTCATTCCAGTTCGCAGAGGCAGCGATTCAGATTGAGTCGGCACGCCTGTTGACATACAACGCGGCGAGACGTAAGGAGAACGGTCTCAGCTTTGTCCGGGAAGCTGCAATGGCCAAATATACTGCGAGCAAGGTGGCCGAGAGTGTGAGTGGCAAGGCGATTGAATGGATGGGTGGAGTTGGTTTCACAAGAGAAACTGGAGTCGAGAAGTTCTGGAGAGATTCAAAAATCGTGAGTGATTCTTTGGTGTGCGTTGTTACAGTTATTAACTTGTTTTAGGGAGCCATCTACGAGGGAACTTCGAATATTCAACTGTTGACAATCGCCAAGATGATCGAGAAACAGTATTCGTAGAATCGTTATTCTACGGTTTGCATCTTTAGAGAATATCCAATTTGAATCAATCTACAGACAACAATTCAACTCCAAAGGAAATCTCAGGCTCTTGCTGTGCGTGGATTGTTTTTCGACGTGTAGGATCTTTCATTGTGTCGTATAGTTGGACGTGCATGTTCTGGCGCTAGTTTTCTCAAATATTCATGGTACGAGTTCAACCTCAATTCAGGATCTTGTTGCTACTTACGTGCATCCTCAGTGTTCTTAATCAGATTAGCCGTCTCCGTTTTTCAAGCATCCTTTGGCGCGTTTTCTATTGCTGCCAGAGTTTCTTTCCAAAGCTTTTCTCTGAATGACTCTCCGTCCTTTCCGAGCAAATACGGGATTCTACGAAAGCAAGTCAGCACAACTAAATGGATACGAGAGAGTAACCGACGCACCTCGCTGGACTCCCTTTCACCAACAAATGGCCATGTGTCCGCTCGTCTTCTGCTGCAGCTCTGACGATCAGTCTTGATCCCACGGCCGGTGTAGTGGCACCGAGTGCTGTCATGTATAATTTGGTGAACGGCTTCAAGTACCACTGAGCCTCCCTAGCCAGATTCGTGTGCACTGGTCCGGGACAGACGTTGTTAACGATGATCTCCTTCGGGTCAACCTCCTTTGCCAAAGAATCCACGAAACTCGCCAAGAGGAGCTTGGATTCCCCATAGCGAGCTTGCCCACTGAAGAGTTTGGGGTTGGACATGCTATCGAAGATATCGTGTCCTGCCGGGAGATAGGAAAGGTCGCTTTTGATTGAAAACACAG
This sequence comes from Flammulina velutipes, assembly GCA_011800155.1. Taxonomy (NCBI): domain Eukaryota; kingdom Fungi; phylum Basidiomycota; class Agaricomycetes; order Agaricales; family Physalacriaceae; genus Flammulina; species Flammulina velutipes. The sequence continues at coordinate 2,786,653 of CM022370.1, read as the reverse complement.
ACCCTACGAAGCAGAGGTGGGAGGGGGATGATGAGCGCAAGGAAGATGAGCGCAGGAGCGGGATGAGGCGATTGGCGAGGATGGCGGTGGAGACGTAGTTGACCTGCATGGACATTTCCCGTTGGGGTTCGGTGCTACTCGAAACGTTATAGGCGAAAGGGAAGACTCCAGCGTTCAAGAGGGCGACGTCTAGGTTCTCGACTGACTTTTGGACCTTCCCTGCGAACGCCACAACCGACTTCTCCGAGGCCATGTCGATCTCTAGGACCAGGATGTCTGGCAGGGGTTTACGAGCAGCAACGATCGGGTCAGCGAGAAATTCGGCCTTTGCAGCCTCTCCCTTCTCCAGACTGCGTACACCCAATATGAGTGTCTCCGCTCCGCGTTGCAGCAAGTGCAGTGCAGTGGCGTAGCCTAGTCCGGTATTGGCGCCTGTGACAAGGACAGTTTTGCCTGCAAAAGTCAAATCTTCTGGCAGGTCTGGGATGGAGGAGCGTAAAAACGACATGGTGAATTACTGTGCTTGTCTTCAAACTGAATCGTATGCTTATATACATTGTTAGTGAATTAGAAACCAATTCTCGGACATCCCGAACCCCGAGGTGACCCTTAGTCTCCTACCGCACAGACACGTGCCTCGTAGCTTCATCCTTCATAATGACATTTATAAATAGCCCAGACTGCTACTCCTAGAGCGATTTGTGTATTGAGTACTTGTCAATACATTCTTCAGGATACATTGCTGACAGTCCTTCCCTTGAACCAAAACATGCCGAGCGCTGAGCTGGAGATATCGGCGGTCGATCCCACCAAGTCAAAATTGGTAAACTGCCGATCAATGCAGGTGATATTTTTGGACATGTCTAAACGCATTAAAGGAACAGGCTGAGGCTGCGAAACGAATGGTTTGTGACGACGAATGCATGTTTGATGACAGTTCGACGTTCAATAGTCGGGGTATACAAGAGACTGCGTCTATTTAAGGTGGCGCCCTCCTCAGGCTACACCCCCACGACCCCCACACCAGTTTCATGGCTAGATAACAGGGTTACTTTAAATCTGGTAGCATTATCTCGTAACAGGGTAATAAAATGCATCTCTCTCAAGCATCGTGTCCCAGTCATCGCGTCTTATAATGTTATCCTCCATCCTTCGGATGACGGGCCACGCCCACATCGGTGGCTTGCCAATGAGTTCTTCGTCTATCTGAAGCCATATCAGATGATCTGGCATAATAGAAACGCAAGAGCGCATCTCCTCAGTCAACAGCCGCAGCTTTCCCGCTATGACCTCTGCCTCCGAGCCATCGGTAATACCCAGCAGCTGGAGACACATGCATTGAATATGCTCTTCGTACAAGTTCACGATCTCTCGTAGCTGTTGAAGCTGGGCGGCGAGGTCTTGGAGTTTCGTAGGTAAAGCCTCAATGAACATCGTACCCTTGGAGGGTTTCCCAAACCACCGCGCGTAAACCGAGGTCGGCCGTGGGCCATATTTATCCCCCATAATGGAGAGGAGAGGATCCTTTATGGAGAGGATGTTGTCCTCGCCGGCCTTGATAGCAACACGAACCGCATCGAAGGAAGCTGCTAGTTTTCGGATTTGTGTATGTGCTGCTTCGTCGAGCTCTTCACCGGAATCAAGACGTCTAGAACATATATCTAGAAGGGCTGCCGCGTCCTGTTGGGCGTCATAGAGGGTGGAGAGGACTTTGAGAGTAAAATTGCGGAAAGAGAACACAATGGGGGAGCATAGGGGTTCGAGCGAGTGGGCATCGAAGATGAGGTTGGTAGCGGCGAAGGTATATCGCATCTCCTGGTTGTTGATATCGATCGGGACTTGGAGAGGCATGAGCCATTTGGTCTGTTCATCAGGTAAATGGAATGAAGATGTCAAGACAACAAACCTCTGAGTAGGATTCAATACCAGCCATCGTCCATTCGCCGAGGCGTTCTATCGCTCCCATGGTCTATCGTCTCACGGGCTCCTCAAGGCAGGTGCTTAAGAAACGATGAGTCCCACAGAGCATCAATATCGATAGACTGGTGCAGAGGGAGGGGTTCGTTGGCGTAGGTCCCTCTATCAAAAGATTTTGATGATCCGAGTGATGGCCGTCGGTCCGGTCATTGCGTCGTGGCGCAAGTTTCACTACAATAATTTAAATATTAGTGAGCTCGAGTCAATAGTTCTCGGCTGATATTCGTTAAATATTGCCCAGTAAGCAGTTAAACACACCAGAAGTTACCCTTTACAATATTTACAAGGGCTTACAACCATTACTGTAAGAAACGGGACAACGAAACACTCTCAAGACGGTTAGAGCTTTTTACTAATCTAACTTGGAGGTACACTTCAGTGCTAAGGTCTGTAGTGGATACAGAGAGCCGCCAATTGATGAGAACGCCACAGGTTGAAATATCCCGTGATGTGCCGCAAGGAGGCCATCACTCGGATCATCAAAATATTTTGATAGAGGGACCTACGCGTAGTGTTGCCGTGAGCGTGAGTTGGCTCAGTGTGAGCCGCGGCTCAGCTCAGCTCATTGCCTTTTAAGGGCAGCTCATTGATGGCTCGCTGATGGGGCGGTCGTGGCGTCGTAAATAAGTCAGCAGCGTATATCTCTAAGGTTGTTGAAGAGTGACACTTGGAAGTTGCTCTCGATCGTAAGTATAAGCTATACAGTACTATTTTGGCTCGATTCAGAGTGTTATTCCTCACTCAATCTAAGCCAGAATTGTCAAGTCTTCCGGCACTGCTATTCGTCTTAAATACAAGTGTAAAAATGACCGGGATGCAGTGTCATATGTTTAACTAAGTATATCCTAGGATTTTACTGACATATAACGTTGGGAAGCTGTCCTGACATCGAGAACGAACTGTGAGGAGAGTGTGAGCCATCAATGAGCCATGAGCCATCATGAGCTGAGCCATCACGAGCCATCATGTCGATCAAAGCTCAGCTCTAGTGTTGCCGTGAGCTGAGCCTGAGCTGAGCTGAGCTTTGATCGACATGATGGCTCGTGATGGCTCAGCTCATGATGGCTCATGGCTCATTGATGGCTCACACTCTCCTCACAGTTCGTTCTCGATGTCAGGACAGCTTCCCAATGTTATATGTCAGTAAAATCCTAGGATATACTTAGTTAAACATATGACACTGCATCCCGGTCATTTTTACACTTGTATTTAAGACGAATAGCAGTGCCGGAAGACTTGACAATTCTGGCTTAGATTGAGTGAGGAATAACACTCTGAATCGAGCCAAAATAGTACTGTATAGCTTATACTTACGATCGAGAGCAACTTCCAAGTGTCACTCTTCAACAACCTTAGAGATATACGCTGCTGACTTATTTACGACGCCACGACCGCCCCATCAGCGAGCCATCAATGAGCTGCCCTTAAAAGGCAATGAGCTGAGCTGAGCCGCGGCTCACACTGAGCCAACTCACGCTCACGGCAACACTACTCAGCTCAGCTCAGGCTCAGCTCACGGCAACACTACCTACGCGGCTACGCCTCCTACCCCCTCCCTCTGAACCAGGCTCTATATAAGAGAGTTCCAACGAACGTTTTCGAGCAGGGATCTCCAGGCTACAATATTGATTAACATGGCCCATTCATCATGTGATACTGAGGCTTGGCTCTTGAAGAGGCTGGTAATACTGACTGGAATATCTATCGTAGCATACAGCTTACACTCCTTATATTCAAACGTACGTGGTATTGCAGACGACTCAGTCTTCGTTGCGAGAAAACTGAGATATTGTGGCGTATCAATTTGGATGACTAATAATGTGATATCACGCTTTGACAGTCTAGTATCGGCTGTAGTCGCTGGACGCATCAATGACTACACCGTAGTACACATTTTAGATAACCTTGAACCTACAAAATCAGAGGCTCATCTGTCTACGAAAAGTTATTTAATTAGACTACAGATACAACCGTACAAATACATCGCGAGCGACGGCCCACGAATACGAAAGCAAAGTAAAAAGGAACGGATGAAAGAATGTAAGTCCTATGACAAGAAAGGGTAAAAAGAACGTCCTAAAGATTATCAGTGTGGATGCGATAAATGTGTGAGTATAAGTGTTTGTTTGCTTCTAGAATGCCGACGAATGCAACGAGCCCCGCTCTTCCCCTCCCAGCCCACCCACTCACTTAGCAGTCTTCCAAGAACGAATTCTTGGGTATCTTCTGGTGATAGTCATCAACCCAAGTCGTCAAGTTCGGGTTCGCATACGCTTCCGGATATCTGTCACCTTTCGCGTTAGAAGACTGAAGACAACGTAAGAAGTGAACAAGAACCTGTTAATATACGCCTGCGTCGGGAAGTCCTCAGGATCACATCCGATATTGATAGCGTCCTCCATCTGATAGACACGGATGTAGTCAACGCGCATATGTACTGGGAAGTTGAGGTGCTCAAGATCGACGGGTCCGAAGTTCTCTGACATTCCGAGGTTGGCCAGGACATACTGTTGGCAAAGTCAATATAGCACTTGTAGCCAATCGCAGTGGACATACCATGGGTTCCATCGGTATTGGTCTCGCTCCAATTTCTACACGGTTGTCGGCAGCGACACCATTGCCCTTTATGGACCAGGCAAGTTTGTTGTCAGAAATCCATGTTATGTATCCCTCATCATAGCCGGGGCGATACTGTGATCACTAGTGAGTACAGTTTCGACCACTCCAGGATCGACAGTTACCTCGAATCCGTAAATCGAAGAGCAGCCTCCTGTTTGTTCATAACACCGAGGATCGGTCTGTGTGACCACAGACGCCGATTGCTGAAGCACATTGCCCAGGAAGGTGTTGAGATGCGAAATAGTAGGATCCTCAATGTGTATGTTGTCCGTAGTATTGTCCCATTGGTACGCATAATTGAATGGCTGCGCATTGGTTCAGAATCAGAACGTCGATATCATGAGGTACTCACAGCGAATTGGCCGGATTGCGAAACCTCAGCAATAAGGGTGTCTTGGTTTATCTGCGGAGCATCGTCAAGACCACATTGATTCTGGAACGCGCAAGAGCATACCTGTGCTTCAAAGATATCAATCTCCGGAGCGGATCGCCCGACGAAGGTTCCGTCAGAGGAGTGCTTCGGGCCAGGATGGTCCTCGTCAGGACATGTACAGCGCGACAGTCTTTGGCCAGGTAGATAGGATAGGACGCCGCCTTTGCCTTCGTCTCCATCGATGGTCGCCAGACGAGGAAGGCCTTGCCGCGTCTGATTTGGAGCTGTCCCCACATCACATGAATCTAGGGTATTGTGAGCAGATGGTTATGATGATGATGCAAAGTGGATCTCCCACCATAGGAATACGGCCATGTCCCATCCAGTGATGCGCCGTAGCCTGCCCGCCCAAGGTTTCCCATCGTCCAGACAGCGGGCCATAAGCCCAAAATGTTACTTGCGCCAGGCAGGACAACACTTGTTTCAATGTAACCTCCAGTAAAGCAGAATTTGTTCCTAAAAGGTCTAGATGAGGATGAGTTGATGTTGATATGTGACGATATTTACCATGTGGATATCATGCCTGACCGAGCTGTTCAGCGGGGACTTTAATTGAACAACGGGGGTGACTTACCTCCTTGGTAAGGAAGGTTATGCGTCTCTTTCTCGGAAAGAGTGATCACCAATGCGCCACCTTGCGTGGTGACGGCTGCGGGATCATACCATTCCATGTTGTTGGTTCCCTGAGAAACGTAAGAGGTTAATCAAAGGTAGCTAGATGGGCCCACGCACCCAGTAATGAAGGTCTACCGCCTCCCAATACGGATCCTCGCCCGGATAGAAAGTGCGACCGTCGGTATTGAACTCGTCGGAGAAAACGAGGCGCATTGTTTTTGAGGGTTCCTCCAGTGATTTCCTGGTGTAGACGTCCTTTGGGGTGTCTTGATCTATAAGGCCCCAATTCCCAGGTATGTCAGGTACCTATGGGTGTGAGATGAGTCTGGAAGTCGGTGGTAAAGCGAGCGTAGAACCGACCTGTCCACTAGCGTTTAGGCCGCCCAAGTTGAAGCCGCCTTGATTAGAGAGGGCGCTGGTCGTGAAGTAGGAAATGATAGGGTATCCCATGCTAGAGCAGAGTGTGTGAGGAATGAAATCGACGCGACGAAGCGCAGCACGCACAACAAGGCCAATATCCCAATGCACAAAAGGCCCAAACAACCCAGATTCTTGAGTCCTCGCACAGAGGCGACGTGACCCCCCATCTCAACATCTCGCGTCTTCTCGTTGTCAACGGGCGTATGCAGTTCGTCGTCTGCCTCTACGAGGTCGGGGGAAAGGTCGGAGCCCCATGAATATGGATCTGCTGATAACGAGTACTAGAGAGTGTGTAAACGGTCTGTGGAGGGAGGGGAAAGTGTGGCGGCACCTTTTTCGACAGGGTAAGGAACTCTGAGCTGGCGCTTGTCGAAGGGTATGGCGTCTCAAAGTTTGACTGTAGCTGCTGTTAATACGAAAAGGAGATGCAACATAGCGCAAGGACGCACGAATTCCGACCATTTGCTAGGACTGCGCGAAAGTGGACGCGGAAGCGACGCAGACATTGTTGTCGTCGTCGTTGTCGTCGTCGTCGTGGAAGAAAAGAAAGAGAGCTGGCAGAGCAGCGACGACGTCAGAAAAACGAATGCGTAAAAAAGAAGCAAAGCGAGGGAAAAAGAAGCTCGATGTCCAAATCGGGTAGTAGCCTCCATCAAGTTTAACCACGACGGAGTCTGTCGGTCTTCTAAATTGGAACGCCGAAGTGTGGCGCGTTTCAATCAGAATAGGTATCATTAGGACAGCAAAACAATGTAGGTATGGGTATCAGTGCAGCATATTAGGAGAGCGAACGACATGACAAGTGAATGTATAGATACAAATAGAAGAAGCAGATTATATGCATAGAATGGTTGAGGTCGTTAACTCACATGAGATCGAGGGACATGTGGTGCCCATGCACTTCCAGTTGAATATCTGCGCCCACAGGCTTTTCCACGTCCTCCCGCCCCCTTGGTATATGGATCTCCGTCCCATAATCGTCGTCCTCCGAGTCATACCCAGACTCCTCCATGGCCTCTTCTACCACAGCTGGCTTCCTGACCCACACATCTCCCGCCCCTTCACCATACACAATCCTCTGGACGTTCTCCCAGACAGGCGATGCAGCAAGCCAATCAGCGTAGCTTTCGCTACCCGGCACAATCTTGATTTCCTCCACCGTCGGAAAGCATATACCACACGCCATGGCCAGATGCCATAGCGCCCGCGTACGTTCCTCTTCTTCCTTTTTGACGTTGACACTGTTTTTTCGGCTGCCGACTGATTTTGGACGTGGGAGTGGGAACAGGGATTCAGCATCGGCGTCACGACGTGGGGATATAGGCGGAGAGGGTAGAGACGGTGCATCTGAAAATTCTCCAAGTCCCAAACGGCTGATCGCGCACACCGCACCAGCCACGCGCAGAATTTTCTCCCGTGTGCGACGGTCAAGCGTCGGGGCGAACATGAACTCAATAGACTGCAAGGATGAAGGAAGAGCGCGCATAAGGCCTGCAGGTCGGAAGCCGTCGTAGATGGACTGGGACAACGTCAGGGTGAGATGCGTTAAAGGACGGGGACACTGAGAAAAAAATAGGAGGTCAGAAAAAGGCGGAAGGATCGGGGAAAGAGATAGGCCCACCTGGCAGAGCCGCTCCACGAGTGGCGGCGGACCATGCAAGTACTTCAGGGATGGTAATAGAGTCGGGGAGCTATAGCAGGCCTTTTTGGTAATGGGGGAGTTGGAGCCGGTGAAGGATGGCGCAATGGGGGAGTGAGGAAAGTCGAATGGTATCCCAGGAGGATGGGCTGGGGTGAGCGGCGTGTTGGGCGCGGTGGTATAGGTTTGGGATATTGGGGAATAGGACGGGGCCAAGAAATCCTGAGACTCTTCTTCTTCTTCCCGTGGCTGCACATCGCGGAGGCGAGGCCACGAGACCTCGACGATGTTAATCTGTCCGTCCAGCCACCCGATAAGTTCATCCTCCTCGTCAGCACTCATCTCCTCGTTCATTAGAACTAGACGCTTGAGGCCAAACGCGGAGTGTTGACGGAGTAAATCCGGGTCAAAGTAGGGAAGTGTCAACGATGTCAGGGAACTCATCTGTGGGAGGACGCGTTCCAGCTGAAGGGTGTAGTTCATCTGGGAAGAATGAGAGTAGGAATAGGGCGTAAAGGTCGTCAGCGTTAAGGACCGAACAAGCTCTGCTCTGTCGACGCGTAGAGCAGCTGAAGGTGGGTCCACGAGCGTTCCATAGAGTATAGTATTGGCGGCATCATAAAACGTGCGGGATACACGAGCATAAGTGGGAAGCGAAGTGCGGGGTATGTAGCCGAGTATTTGCTTGACGGTATCGGCGGACAGCGGGAAAGGAATGGGTGGGACGGGTTTCTCCAGATTCGTCGGTGGCGCCCGCGGAGAATGATACTGACGTCGGGGCGAAGCCAAAGGTGCTTTCCAGGCGTACTGTAGTTCCACCTCAGCCTCGTCAATGTCGTCTAGGTCATGGTCCTCCGCAAAGTCCTCTTCCTCTACAACCATACGGCCGAGGCCGCTAGGTCTCCGAATCTCGTTGTCCGTCGACTCTTCTTCTTCGCTGCTGCTAACAGAAGTATCCACGCTGCTCGACCGGAAGACAGCAGAGACTCTCTTCATTAAAGTGCCTCCTTGGCGACGAGGGCTCTCGATACCGGCTCCACGACGTCGTCCGGATCCGAACTTGCCACCTTCGACGCTGCGTCGGAACATTGCTGAGATGGTGTCGCGAGAAGTTGGTTTCTGGCAAACAACAGGCCAGCCTGCCAGTGTCGCCAACGACGAAGGGAAATGGGAGAAGAAGAGGTGAATTGTAAAATTAAAAAATCCGACATATCTGATGTTCTGACACAGGGTCGTGGTCGCAACGGAAGCAGCGCGTATTATGTCACCGTGAACGCGTTTCCACGTGTGGTGTCGCGCATCGCGTCAACAAGAGGCTCAGTGAAAGTGAGCATAAAGTAGCCTCGTAGACGTACTGAAGCTACATCTAAACCTATATTCGAGAATATGTCGTGTATGTGCCACGAAATATTCATGTACTACGCCGAGTACATGAGGATTGGACGCAACCAACGATAGCATTTAAACTAATCCTCGATAGCTGGGAGTGGGAAGTAATCCATGAGTAAAGAGCTCGAAAAGCGTGGGAATAAATAAGTAAGAACGCGACGTGTAGATAATAGGCGAAAGAGCATGTTCGTGAATATATACCGACCACATCTGTCACTCTATATATATATGCCTACGGCCATCCGTGGCAATGGCATATGTAGCTACTTACCTCCTTCAAGACTCTCGGAAGCCCTCCGAATCTCAAATCTCAGGCTCCTACAAACTCCTACCAGTGATGGTCGAACTATAATTGGATATAGCATTTCAAGCAAAGGGGGACAGAGCTGTAGTCTCGAGACAGACGTAGTTTCCAGAGAATATGTACTGCCATTGAATCAACTGCAACAGTCTGAATACTATTTGAGAATTATTCCACACACATGTCCATCTATTTGACCATCTCATAGTCTAACCTTGACAGGCTAGGGGAAGATCAGTGATACTACGCTATGATTCAATCAATACCATTGCATTCAAAAGGTAGATACGTCCAGTCGATCATCACGCTGTAAAGGCGTCAGCGAACGTCTGCGCGAAACAAGTGTAGGCACTCGTGTACCCCGTCATCCTCATCACATATCTGAATAGAGACTGGATCTCGCCACACTAGGATGTGGAATGAGCGCACGAGCACCAAGATGAATGCAAGAAAACAAATAAACAAGCAGATAAATATCAATAGACAACTCAACCCCAAACCCACCCAACCACCCTACACATCCCCCAAAATGGTCTCCCCATTCGCCAGCTGCTTCATAAAATGATCAATTTTCACTTTATGTATCCTATGATGCTCCTGCCAGCCTTTCCAAGGATGATGGGGGTGCTATAGATGTATTCTCAGTAGAGCCATCACCACGATAAGACACCTCGACTCACCATACGTCCAAAATTCTGAAAGACCTGATCGGACGTGCCTTCAGGCTTTTCCAAGAAATACCTGGCAAGCAGAATGTCGTCGTCGCGGCTGTATCGCATCTTCTTCTCCGGAGGCTGCGGTAAAGGCCCATCTGCCTCAGTTCGATTGAGCTCATGCTTATGGCGTCGCCAGAACTTCATCCATGATGCGCGGGAATGATGAGGAGCCTGTAAAATGATTAACACCAAACAACCTCTCATCTAGAATAGAATACGGAGACTAACCCTAGACGCCACGTCCTTCCAAAAGGTGACCATGTCAAGCCGGTCTTGCGCTCTGTGATTCGTCAGGTTTCGGCAGAAACACAATCCATTGTGACGAACTTGCGAAAGTCCATAAACCGAATTAAGAAAACAATGTCATCAACGGTGAATGCCACGCCCTTCCCCGTCGTGCTTCGGAATAAGGCCCTAGGCGGCGTAGGAGACCTAGCCCGGGGCACCATATCGGCCTTGATGCGCTCTTGAGCCGCTGCAATGGTGGTGCCAAATCCGGTATTGGGACGTATCGCGGGTTCTTCCTCTTCTTCCTCTAGTTCGCCGCCGACGCCGTCACCATTTGGAGATTCGTCGCGATCTCCAGTCATCGTATACCCACCTAACCGGATCTGGTGCTTATTGCAGTATCGCCGCCAGGAGTAGAATCTGAAGCGGACATTGATTAGTCCGGCGTCGAGGAAGAGGCGAGTGTTGCATACGTGTGATGGGGGGCCTTCATGAAATGTAGACTTCAATGCCGGAAATGTCTGATACAGGAGATAACATACCTTGACAGCGACTCGCAGGCATATCTCACGCAAACTATTTGTCGACACGTCAGTGAAAGCAAGGAACCAAAATAGAGGTAATGACCGACCTGAGAACGAGTCCTTGTTCTTGGCAATAGTCAATATACTTTTTCAGATAATCGACATCTTCGGTCGTGAACAAGTTGCCGCCGTAGGTGCTTTTGATGACACGATTCGGAGGACTAGGTGAACGAGCTGCGGCCTTGCGGGTGACAAGTGACGAGGTGGGCGGTGCAGGAACTGACTATACAAAGCTCGAAGACTTGGACGGATGTGATTATAGTGGATCTTACCTGTGTACGAGTTCGCTTGCGGCCTCTCGTTCTTTCGCTATCGTCTTCGATAATGGGAGTGATGTGAGATGTCGAGGTTGACGCCTGTGGCTGGGGCTGGCCCTGTGTTTGGACTTGAGCGGGGGCCTCAAGAAAAGTTGAAGATTGGGCTCCTTGTGCGTCATACGCAGCGGAGTACTGAGAATAAGATTAGCATAGGTATGGACGCGATGGATTTGGGCATACCGAGTGCTCGTAGAATGTATGTTGGCCAACCCAAGGCGGCTGGTCTTCGCGGTATCTATAATCATAAGAGTTGGCAGTATCAACAAGACCGTCGTTGTCCTGATCCGTGGGCTCATACTCCCAATCGGACGCGACTGGATGGGGCGGCGGTGGCGGTGGCGGGGCGGGGGGTATATGCTGTGTTTGTTGTGGTGCAATACCCGATGTGGCTTGCCATGCCTGGGGTGGGACTGCTGGCATAGGCCGGGGTTGGGGCATGTACATTGGATAGAAATGGGCAGAGACCATGTTCTCGACGGGAATGCCAGCAGGGTGCATAGCCTGAGTAAGGATTGCCTGTGGGGGCACCGTCTGGTCGATGCTGATATGCGTAGGCCGTGTGTTTCGTTTCTTGACCTGCATATGCACCGCTGCTGTCGACGGACCTGCCTGCATCTCAACAGCAATCATCGACGTCTGCGGCGGTCTGAGGGCTTGTCAAAAAGTGCGTGCATACACGGTAGAGAAACATACACTTCGGCGCCAGTCACCCTGCAGCCTGCCCAGCCATGCGCAAATGCTTGGAGTTCGCCGGCTTTGATGCATTCGTGGACCCATCGCGAGTCGAGTACGACCTTGCCTTTCTTGTTGGCGTACTGCCGATATAGATTCTGGCCAGAAGGCTTTAGTGGATCGACTGTGCGGCCGTCAGTGCCAGTATGTGCGGCGGCGACGAACTGCTCACCCAGGATGTAGGTAACGCCACTGTAGCCCGTAGCCACTAATCCTCCTGCAGCCTGGCGAGATGAATAGTAAGAAAACACGTCGAGACGAAGAAAAAGGCGCGCCGACGTACGGTGATGAGATCGACGAGTGCGTTTCTGTCGTCAACGTCCTTTTCAATGTACATGGCGAGCGGACTGCCGAGCATTGGGTCGATGAAGAGATCATGATTGGCGGGCGACGCTGAGGACGGCGGGATGTTGTGCAGAGCGTGAGGCGGAATCTGACCGCGTCGCGTCGAAGAACGGACTGGTGCCATGGGTCTTGCTTGGTATTCTAGCAGTGCTTGGAGTCCTCGCCCAAGATGGATTGAAGCGGAGATTGAAATGGATGCGGCATGTCGGCAGACGCCACACTGATCGTGGCGCTGTTCAGCACTGTCCGTCCGTCGGCGCGGTCTAAAGTCTTGTTCCGACGATAACTGACGAATGTTGGCGTTTGAGGGTAAACCAAGTATCAGATCGAACAATTGATCCGTTGTAGTGGATGTCCTCGTCTTTGAAATGCGATTTCCAATGTACAATCGACGAGCAGCGAATAGCTCACTCGAATAGCTCACACTTGTAATCTTCTATACGGAGCTCTCTCGCACAATCAGTGACAACAATAAAAGTGACCAAAAGTTGCTGGAAATACAAATGGCCGAAAGGGGAATTTGGATATGCAAATAAGTGCAAACATCAGATCGAGCGTTGGCTTCCCACTGACTCTCACCAACGTCGTCTGTCCTTTCGTCCCGCCGTCGTCGTCGTCGACAATTCTTTGCTCGTCGCCGCCATGGCCAACGTCGCCGGTCGCAAAAAATCTATCATCTCCAGCACTGGCCTGCAAATCGACACTCCCGTTGCCAACAACACCCTTCTCAACCAGGCAGCTATCACCTCCCTCTACCAAGAATGCGTCCGCCTACGCACAAGACTCATGCGCATCCGTGGCTTCCCCAGATACTTCAATCTAGTCTCCTCATCAGACTCCAGACAGTCCTCAGATCCAGTCACTCAACTATGGGACCTCTTCTCCTTCGGCATTCCCCTGTGCTATATATTCGATCAACTACCAGAAGGCTACCCAAAAATCAACAACGCAGACTTCAAGGAAGAGCAATTCGACACAAACCCAGACCGTGCTAAAAAGCACGCCATTGCCCTCTTCGCCATGCAGATTCGGACAGACCAGGTCACAAAGAGCATTCCCGGCTGTGAAGCTTTCACCGTCACAGACCTTTGGGATCGCAATTCAACTGACGGCCTAGTAAAGGTGCGCTCATCCGTCGTGAGGCCTCTCATTGCCACTGATATCGCGTTCTAGGTCATCAAGACCGTAACCGCCCTCGTTAACTATCTCCCAGAGAGCTCGTTCGACGACCCACCCCCCTCCCCGTACATGTCCTCTCATGACTCCCACGACTCCCTAGCCACAGATCTCGCTCCAGTCGTACCCCCAGCGTCCGCTCAGGAATCAGCAAGAAACAACATCATTCGGGAAATGGTGGAGACCGAAAGGAAATACGTTCAAGATCTCGAGATCATGCAGGTTCGTAGCTTGTTCTCTCTCTCCACCCTCTTCTTGATATCTCCACCAGAAATACGCCGCCGCCTTGTCCCAAAGCAATCTTATCGACCAAGATACCATCCACTTGCTATTTCCCAACCTCAAACAGCTTCTCAACTTTCAACGCAAATTCCTCATCCGCTTCGAAAGCACAGCTGAGCTTCCGTGGCCGGAACAGCGATGGGGACAGCACTTCTTGGAAAGCGTAAGTCTATTCATTTGCTCGATTGGGGCATCTCATTGTCCTCCATCAATCATTTGAACGTCTGCTTATGGAACAATAGGAAGAAGAATTCATCGTCTACGAACCCTACTGCGCCAACTACACCAACGCCTCTGACCTCATGATGGCCAACGAGTCCAACCTCTCGGTGAGCCTTATTTGCCTCCGCTATCAGACTGGGACCTCCATGTGTGTCGACTTGACAACACGCATGGGCCTGTCGGCATCAACCGAATGCTAATGCAAACATTTGTCAACAGGCGCTGAACAATCTGATCAATGTGAAAGGAGAATTACCTGCCTTCCTGATCAAGCCTATTCAACGGGTTTGCAAATATCCGTTACTATTGGACGTGAGTATTGGAAGCACCTCTATTTACGCCTACTAACGCGGGAATGTGACAGTCGCTCATTAAAGCCGCTAATCCCCAAACGTACCCCCATTACGAGGATTTGAAGGCCGGCTCGGGCGCTGCAAAGCGGATTACGGACAAGATCAATGAGGCCCAGCGCCACGCTGAGAACGAACTGACCGTCAAGAATCTCCAAAACCGGGTCGATGATTGGAAAGGTCACCATCTCGAGAACTTTGGTCAACTGCTCTTGGACGACATTTTCATTGTCACCAAATCCGACATCGACCGAGAGTACCACGTTTTTCTCTTCGAAAAGATCATCCTATGCTGCAAGGAAGCGGTACCCCAATCTGCGAACGGCAAGAAGATGTCCAAGAGCAATTCAATACTCAAGAAGCAGTCGAATCCTTCTCCTCTGCCTGGCGGTGTTGGACAGCCGCAGAAGAAAAACACGCCCCTTCTCCTCAAAGGCCGGATATTTCTGGGGAATGTCACGCAAGCGGTACCGTCTTCGCCAAGGAATTCGAGTAAGTCCACATATTCTCCGTGGTCTTCCCTATATTGATGATTTTTAAAGCCGGTGGCATGCCAGTTCAATATCCCCTGGCCGTATGGTGGAAGGGAGATGACGATTTGGAGTACTTTACTCTGCGATGCCGACGAGAGGACCAGATGCGACAGTGGGAAACCGTCATAAATCGTCTGATCAGGGACCTTGCACAGAAACGCGCATCCGAGCGACCTTTGGCTAAATTGACCAACAGCACAAATCCTTCGCTCCGAAATTTTTCTGGGTACCCTCCCCAAACCCCTACAATGTCTCCCTACCCTGGACAACAACCCAACGGCCGTAACCGCGGAGAGAGCATTTATGATCAGAATGGGTTTGGGGGTGGGTACGGAACAGGTCCACAAGGCTATCCACCTCACGATGGCTTCGAGTTTGAGAACGATGATGAAGAGTACGAGGATTATCCTGCCATGAGCGCTTTTCCTGCGCCGCCAGCCTCTGGTCGCGGGACTCCGACCACAGCGAGACGTGGGACGGCTGCATCACTTCCTCCAGAACGTGAACCCCAACCTGCGCCGTATGATCGACCCCGTGCTCACACTGAGAGCACCGAGCATATGCAACAGTGGCGGGGACCTCCTGGGGCAGCACCGCCTGCAGGCGCCATGCGACCCATTACTCCCCGTATGGCCTCTACGCTTTCCAGCATGAGCGCCAGCTCGTACGCGTCTGACGGCAGCTTCGGTCCTGGTACTCGCCAACGCCCACCTCTGAAGAGCCAATTCAGTTCTACCAGGCTCCGTTCGACATACACCGAAAGCACCGACTATCGTAACGGTATACCCAAGACCCCGGCTCCTATTGCGACACAGGCGCCTCTGGTAACAAATCGTTCACGGAGTGCGAGCCAGCCCAGTGCCTACGTCCCCAAGCAGAATGCACCGCCCCCGCCCGTGCCTACCACCCACTGGAACCACTCTCAATCGTCGACATCCATCAGCAGCATGACGCACAAGCGAGGAAGTGGCTCGAGTCAGTCGACCGCAAGTTCTGACTATTCTCCCAATTCGTCATCGCCGATAACACCATACGGGTCCAGTGAGTCTTCGTTGGGTGGTCCTGGCTTGCGTGGTTCTCGATCACAAACCTTTGACGCAGTGAACGGTGCCGGACACGCGCCCTTCCCTCATCCGGTGAAGGTGAAGGTGCATTTCCATGAAGACATCTTTGTGATTCAGGTTCCTCGGGCGACGGAGTACGACGATTTGGTCGAGAAGGTTGGGCGCAAGATACGGCTATGTGGACCACGACGGGACGACGGCCCTCTCCGCGTCAAGTACAAGGACGAGGATGGCGATATGGTTTCGCTAGGATCGACGGAAGACGTTCAGATGGCGTTTGAGCAGTACAGGCCTGGGAGCCAGGTTACGCTTTTCGTGACATGAAGCGTCCCTATCCCCCACGTCCACACTACCGCCTCCTTCATCCATTTCCCTGCCAACACCAGCCTCTCCCTCCCAATCTACGTTGTCAACTCGCATCTCTTCGCATTATACTGCACACTCATTCCACTTGTTTCCTATCATCTGTATTATTGGCTTTACCGCGGATCATCACTCCTTTCCTATCTGTCTCTCCCTCTCTCCGCATCCTGACCCACTCTGTTGCTTCGTGTGTGGAGGACGAGTTAATACGTTGGCTTCTTCAAGTTTGCAAGTATTAATTTTTCGCTATCTAACGGTTATATTGTCTGTTCTGTTTGTTTACCTATACGTCTCTCGGATTTTTCGCCCTGGATGGGTAATGATCGTCTCTGAGGAGGGGTCCTGTACTACCTATCACTAGAGCAATGCAATAGGCACATCCATTATGATTATTTTCTTGTGCTCTTTTGTGTGGCGCAGTGAGAACTTTTATATTGAATGGCTAATTGGTACAAAGTGTTACATTGATGAGGGTCAAACAAACTCTTGTGGCGTGTCGAGGATGTGGGAGAAGGGCAGGGCCTCGGTGGGCTGGAGCCAATTCTTCTCGTCGTATTTAGCGTATGGAGGTGATTCGATCATGTGGAAAGTGTATGCAAAGCGGGTGTGGGGACTGTGGTTATGCTCGGACTTGTGAAGGACTGCACCATGGATGATGACAAGATCGCCTTGGAAATCATAAGTCCTACGCACTGAAGTGGGGTATGGTCTACCCACCTGGTTCGCATGTTTCCATGACATACTCTGCCTCGGAGGCAGCGGGAGTGGTTGATGGCGACGATAGTGTTTCGAAGCCTGTTCCACCTTGGGGGAGCCGCACGAAGCGTTTGGTGATGGGCGATGTGAGATGCGAGCCCGGCAGGAAGGATAGAGCACCATTTTGGGGCGTGCAGCGTTCTAGGGCGATCCAGAAGCCTGTGGCTGATGGAGGATCTGTGTACTGGGAAGTTGTGAATAGGCAGTAGGTGAGATGGAGTATGGGCGGAAGCAACGAACGAGGAATGTCCTGGGTTGATGGTTGATATGGTATGTAATGGTCACGGTGAGAGAAGAGGTATATAGGCTTACGAGTCGTTGTGTTCTCCGACTGCGGGTTATGAGGTGAATGGTTCGTTATCGGAGAGATATGGGTTTTACCTTCGCCGCCGATGTAGGGTTGTTTCATGATTACCATGGATTGTAGTGCTTCGGGGATGGTCAGTTGTTGGCGATATGGTCGGAGTTATTCAACCAACCGACTGGATCGTGATGCACTTTGAGATCCCGCACGACTGCCTTTACTCGCTCGTTTTGGAGCGTGACCTTGCGGAATATTGGGTCGAGCTCGTGGATTCCTGGGAGTTATCAAGGCCTGTGTTATGGTGGCGAATGCAAGTCCATACCATGGCCAATCTTGTTGACAGATTTGGTCTTGTCCCGCGTGAGATTACCTTGTTCGTCGAACGCGCCTTCCTCCAGGAAAAAGCGTCTAAACGGTAATGATGAGACGGGTAGAAAGCCTATGAAGATGTAACGTACATCTTATCGCCAGAGTTCAAGAAGTAATCATCCCCAACGTGGTTATCGTCAGAGGTGGTGAACTTGGTCTGGGATGATAGTGGGTGATAGCCACGCTGTCGACGAGTTTGGACAAACCAGAGGATGGGAAGCGATGTCAAATTCTTCCAGGTATTGCTTGGACCGTTCCAGAAGAGCAGCAGTATCTTCGCTGTCTAGGAAGCGCGGAATGACCAAGTATCTGCGGAAGATGCAGCGTTTACGACAAGGAAACGAGTGTGAGTGTACCCATTACGACGGAACTGTCAAAGAATGAGCTTCGATAGGTAGATATTGCAAGATACACACGGATTCAATCTGCTCTGTACTCAAATATCCTGGCATTATGGGGAGGTGAATGATAGTTTGAAGACAGGGGCTGTGATCGCATCAAATATTTTTCTCCTCCTCCCAGCATCATAATGCCTCGAGCTACCTCTGACCGATTCGTACGGGCTCATCAGCCCTCTGCAAAGCAAACGAAGGAAAAGAACAATGGCGAAAGCTCTTCTTCTGCCACCCGAAATCCGATCTTCAATACGGAACGCTTTGGTCAACATATCCTCAAAAATCCAGCAATTGCGGACAAGTACGATTTTGCTTGCTTGTTGCCCTGCAATTGCTTACATGCCTCTGTCAATAGAATAGTAGAAGTTGTAAGTAGCACGAGCAATATTCTATCACCGGTTCTTATGGACTGTACAGGCCAACCTACGGCCGACGGATAGAGTCCTCGAAGTCGGTCCTGGAACGGGAAACTTGACGGTGCGAATATTGGAAAAGGCCAAGGCGGTAACAGCCATAGAGATGGATCCCCGTATGGCCGCTGAACTGACGAAGCGAGTCCAGGGAAAGTCCGTAATCTCCCCCGCAATCTATCCTAAATCATTCATATCCATCCAGACCTGAACAACGGAAACTCGAAATTATCATTGGCGATTTCGTCAAGGCGGACCTGCCGTACTTTGACGTGTGTATATCCAATACGCCGTACCAGATCTCGTCGCCTCTCATCTTCCGACTGTTGTCCCATCGACCGCTTCCCAGGGTGTGTATACTCATGTTCCAGCGTGAGTTTGCGCAGCGGCTGGTGGCGCGTCCGGGGACATCGCTCTGGTCGCGGCTATCAGTCAACGTGCAGCTGTACGCCAAGGTCGATCACATCATGTCGGTGGGAAAGAACAACTTTAGGCCAGCACCCATGGTGGAAAGTAGTGTCGTACGGGTGGCCCCTCTAGACCCTCCGCCACCTGTCAAGTTTGAAGAGTTCGACGGGCTAGGCCGGATCGTGTTCAGTCGCAGGAACAAGACGATCCACGGCAACTTTATGGCGAAAGGTGTTATTGAGATGCTAGAGAAGAATTGGCGGACGTGGTGTTCAGAAACTGATCATGTATGCTCCCTTCTATTTCCGTGGATGTGTGCTCACATTACCTGTAGATCATTGAAGACAATGTGAATATGAAGGCCAAAATTGAGGCTGTATTGGATGACACTGGGAACACGGAGAACCGTGCTGCTAAGATGGATGTCGATGATCTATTAAAGTGAGTTTCCAGCCACCATGCCACCCACAAGTCTAATTTGACGTGTGAAGATTACTCTCGGCCTTTCATGATGTCGGTATACATTTTGCATGAACTTTGTTGTTGTATTTTATCATTGGGGAACATCTTAGTCGCCTTCATCGCGCTTAGTCTCAACGTCAAGACAGACATTTTAAGCGATGCGCAACTGACATTGGACCCTACATGTCAGTAACGCTTCATTCTATAACTTATAAGGTGCGAAGTGACATGCTCGTTGCACCCCAACCATGACGTTCCCCTCTCCTGTGGGTGGCCTGACCCAGGAGTCGGAATTCATCCCGTCTATCGTTTTCGCCATCGCCCACGTCGTTGTCCTGCTCTTTCACGTTACTCGTTCCTGGCAGAACAGGAAGCAAGCAACCTTTCGTGTTGTTGGAACGGCTGGTTTCGCCCTAGAACGGTATCTTCTTTGACCTCGTTCGGATATCGAGAACTCATTCGTAGACAGAGTCGTCCTTTTCAGCTTGCGTGCGGCGGTGGCGTTGAGACCAGGCACCGAAAGCAACGGGTTGACGGTATATATGCAAACAACCATTGGGATGGGCTTTATAACCATTTCTTGGGATGTATGCGGTCTCCTCGCCTGCGCGCTGGTGAGCTCGACATGTGGTGGTAGATCGCCGTCTCCTACCACCAGCACTGGTAGCCAAGATACAATCATGGCTCCTCGACTAGCGAAACAGAAAACAGCGCCGTACTCGACGAAGACACCGAAACAGCAGATCGGGGCCAAAATCGATGACCCAGAGCAGAGACGGAGATTCAACCGGATAAGCAATGCGATGTTTGTGGTGTTCTTGGCTAGTATCGTTACCGGATGTGTGGGAAACTGCCGCCTTGTCTTGCAACGCGAAAACCCGACTAGAAATGAAGAAAATCAGGTGCTAAGGTGATGGTCTCGTTCCTTCGATAAGACCAAAGAATTCTTACGCGTTGTTGTCCAGATTCGCCAGCACCGCGCTAGTCGCAGTTCTCATCATCTGGAACACTGCGGCCACACTACACTGGCGACACAGAGTGAACACAACCGGCCGTCGATGTCTGCTTCTCTTCTGTGGCCTCTTGGTAAGTCTATCGACAGTCAATGACGGCGAGTTTAACACTGAGCAGGGGACTACTACGTTATATCGACTTTCGGTAATGCACCACCAAACGCCTTCGCTAGACGCGCTTGTCCCGGGTTCCCAGAACCTACCTGTCGAGAAGGGAATGTTTTATCTGTTCCATATCCTCCCGGAATGGCTTGTGGCGTTTATTGTTCTCACTGGTGTAGATTTGCAGAGAACGTTTGAGGCAGAGACCTTTACCTATGGATGAAAAAACCGCACATTCTCTCAATACGTACTTGAGCAAAGAATGCTGATCGATGTAGGATATGAGAACAAAGGCTTGGTTCCCTTGGTCGCAAAAAAACCAGAAAAACGTCAGTGTTTGTCCGAGTCATTCCAGTGTGCGGAGTACCCAAGCAAGCGCGGTTTTGCGAGTGTTCAGGAGTATTAGAGTACTCATTCATCCATCATTTTCCACCCTTTGCCACAGTTTCAATTTGAATATTCTCGCGATCGGTCCTTCCATTATTACCATCATTGAATCTTGAGCAAGCATCACTTCTAATCGTGTTGCACCTCCGCACAAAAGATTACCACACTAATGTGGCGTTATTAGGACATGCTTCGTCCCCGTGTATGGACTGGTACCAGTACCATTCATCCGAGCAACCTCCTCTTCGAAATCTACTCACTCGATCCTCAATGCTTCAAGTCGCGTACACAGAACGTGGCATCCTTCTTAGCAGATGTTTCGGTCTGTTTGGTTTCCAACAGCAACTAGCTGTTGAAAGTTGATTTATGACGAAGGTATGTCAGTGCCAGTGCACACTTCGATATGGTCCAATCCGCGTCGCTAGCAACTCTGGCAACATGTAGGCATTCTCGTCTCTTTGCTACGAGAGAGCGTGGACACGCCTGGCACCGTATGCCACACTTCCAGGTGTCGCCAGACGTATTATCCTTTCACGTCGGTATAAGCGTTTGGAAACTCTACGACCGACTCGGACCACGCTTCCTGGCATGTGCTAAATAACACATACTCGTCGCTAGCACAGGGAGATTTGTAAACAACAGTTTTGTCCTGTCTACCGCATGATACCGACAATTACCCACAACATTTCATGGCGTCGACCACCGTCCGCTGCTTACGCTGGCCAGTTTCTTTCGTCTATAGGTGCGGCTACCCAATCACATGCATCTTCGCTACACTGAACCCTGACAATCCCCCGCTGTTTAGTTGGCTTGTTAGACTACTAACGTCGATCCTGTTATATCCATATGCTTATGTGGCGCCAAATAAATGGGCACCGCGTATACACTTCCTGTATGTCTTTCGTCCTCTCCCTCCCATGAGCTAGAAGAGCTCACCTCCGACGATAGCTATATCATGGTATAATTGTTGAAATCAGGCCGTGAGTCCAACTCTGGGTTATCCAACCCGCTGCCAGTATCCAGAGTCCTAAGTATAGTGCCATCGCCGTTACAGATCCTTCTTCTTCTCACGCCGCTGTACCCGATTCAGCTCACTTATTTTGCTTTTATTCAGAGTAATATGAGTGAGTATACGCTAGTCTTCTTCTTCCCTTCTTTCTATCGATGTCTGTTTCCAGCACTCTCCCCTTACCGGAGTTCACATTCGAGGGCGTTACGACCGTCGCGAGCGTTACAGGGTTTGTGAGTTGTTGTTACTTTATCGTCGTTTTGAATTCCTGACGCCATGATGTAGCTCACGACGTACTATTTGAACAAGCATGAATATCGTGGCGATACCGCGTTGCTGGTCTGTGCTGTTGGGTGGGCCGTAACTGTCGCAGGTGGTATTTTGAATGGTCATGGATCCACCACCGCAGTGTCACTGGCATCCCTAGGCTTGTTGACATACCTCGCCACCATGATCGTCGTAGGCGTGGTGTACCGCCTCTCCCCTCTTCATCCCCTCTGGCGCTTCCCGGGGCCTTTCCTCAACAAAGTCACTTCTCTGACCATGCTCAGAATGGTCTCGACGGGAAAACGCTACCAGGTAATCAAGGGATGGCACGAGAAGTATGGCAAATTTGTTCGGACGGGTGAGTGTTAGACCTCATTGTATTGTGGCGGCTGCTTATTCTGACCTGGTAGGTCCCAACACCCTCTCGATTGCGTCGGTGGACGCAGTACATCCGATCTATCAAACGGCCCATAGTATGGACAAGAGCACGGCGTACAGACCTGGGCGTGCGCCCGTAGGAGGACTGTTCTTCACTCCGGAGAGGGACATCCACAACATCCGACGGAAGGCCTGGGCTGGGGCATTCACGGCCAAGTCGTACGTTGTGTCTAGCGTTTTGGCTTTATTGTCCTGATGATGTGTCCTTTTGAAGCATCGTTGGCCTCTTGGACGTCGTGGAGAAGCGCACGCTCCAGATGGTCAAAGTCATGGATCAGAGACGCGACAAAGATGGTGTTATTGATATGTCTGAAATCATCCGGCACTGGGCATACGACCTTATGGCGAGGATTTAATTGTCCTGTCTTGCAATTAGCTGATCTGGGGTAGGCTGAGATGACCTTTGGACCCACAAGCGATGTTGTACGTGTCTTTACTTGTGATACTGTCATCGTGTCTGACGATTTGTGTAGGAATTGATGGCTAATGGTGACCCAACTGATGTATCTGAGAACGCTCAGAACGCCACGGTCGTCTTCGAAGTGTGGGTGTATCTTGAAAACAAACGAATCTGATGATTCTACTGATACCTATAACAGACTTGGGGAATCTCCCTCTTTGTTCGACATTGCTTGGAACTTGCCTGCTTCCAAGGAATTCCATGTCCTTGAAGATACCGCGACGAAGCTAATGAACATCCGCAAGAATATCACAGGTGATGATATCGCGTCGTACTTGGTAAAAGGCATTTAGGTCGATTCATTGCCACGTGTTTATATCTTTCCTAGCTCGGCGAAAAGGGTGGTGAACGCTTGGGCGATGATGATTTGAACATCGACTCCGCCTTTGCTATTGCTGCTGGTGAGTGGCGTCTCGTACGCATCACATAGACTTCACCCTAATTATAATTAGGATCTGATACTACCGGTGGCACGCTGACTATCCTCCTCTTCTACCTCCTTCGCGATCGCGCCGTATATAAGAAGCTGCGTGATGAACTCGATGCACATTTCAACAGCCCAGAAGAGGTCACCGATGCCAAGGCTCTTCAGGATCTGCCTTACCTCTATGGTGTCGTCTGGGAAGGTCTTCGTCTGGGTACGCCCTTCGGTGGTCTTCCCCGTGTTGTGCCTCCAGGTGGAACAATGATAGATGGGGAGTTTATCAGTGAAGACATCGTCGTGGTAAGCGTACTTGACTTGTTTTGCTGTTAATGTAGCCTGAATGTTGTCCAGTCCGTTCCTCCATATACGCAGCAAACCGACGAGAAGCACTTTTCTCCTCTTCCTATGGAATTCCTCCCCGAGAGGTGGTCGCCAAATGGTCTTGGCCCAAACACTCATACCGATATGAAAGCGATGCTCTGTTTCTCGTATGGTGAGCTTTAAGTTTCGTTCTGAGCGATTAGAAAAGGAATTGACAAGTGGCATAGGCGCATTCAGCTGCCTCGGAAAGATATTTGCCACCCAGGAGCTGCATTTGACTGTCGCGAAGTTGATGTTGACTTATGACATGGAGCTTCCCAAGTCATTCGACCAAAACAAGTTCCAGGAAGGAGTGTTGAACATGCGCACGACCTTGTTTGCATATCCCCTCAAGATCACTGCCACTGCCCGTTGAGTAAAGTACTAAGTAACCTAATGAATAGAATGAATTTGCGCCGCCAAAACATAGCTTAATTGGCATGACTTGCCACCTGTTACCTTGCTCTCGAAATCATGTCGTATCCCACACTTCACAGTCATTCGAATCGGTTATAGTCGCTCAGGCGATATTAATGTGCAAGCTGAGCTTCCTGAGATGGCGATGGTAGAACGCTGTAAGCCGTTCAGGTTCACAGTTCCGGTGGCGGCAAAGCAGCCGACTTGCGCCAAACTTGCGCTTTGACAAATTCAGCACGTTGGAACCCGTTCTTGAGATGACTGGAAACGTTCATTGTCTATGTACAGCACCTCTACCCATAGCTTTCGCGCTTACGAAAATCATGTACACGTTATATTACAAAGTGGGGAAAAGCTTCTATCTTCAAATCGTACAGGTCGAATCAAGGAATCGAGACGCGCTTGTGTTTCTGTAGAATCAAGACGAATGAGTTAGTGCACAACTAAAGTTGAAAAGTGCACACACCTGGTTGTGGGGCAAAGAGACAGTGTCTGTCAAGTGGTGGGGTGTCCTATGCAGCGGAGAGTACCACTGTGGGGGGACGGGGAACAAAATGGCGAATTGTATGCTTCAGCACTTCCATTGTCTCCAGCCTGCCATCGATCCACTTTGACCAGTAAGAGAACTGTGAGGAAAGAACGAACCCATAACTCACCTTCTTTTTAAAATTGATAGAAAGACGAAAGTTTTCGCGCGTAAATTGACCCCCGTGGTTCAGCGTTTGGAGGAAGTCAAGGAAGTCAAACCAGCCACGGATATCTTCAAAGCTGGATTCCAGAAAATTGGCGTGGAAGAGGAGTGTCCTTTCTTGCTCTTCTATGCTCGCTTTCACTGGAGAAGAGTCAGGAGTGAGAAGATGTAAAAGAAATATAGCATACAAGCCAAGAAAGAAGGCAAGGCAACGAATAGCGCGACTAGCTCGCGCAGTGCGTCCAAATGTAGGTCGGGGACTGTTCCCGAATAGAAAACGGGGGTTAAGAGGTAGACCAGTATTGCGAATGCGAGCACTGCCGATAGTAATATTCGTAAAACCATTTTACGTTTCTCAAAGAACGAAAGATTCTATAGATAAGAGTCAGTTCAGCCTGGTAAACTAATTAAGATTGATAAGACGAACGTCTTGAATGTCGATGACTTTGTCATGATACTCCCACAGGTGTCCCTCCAGCTCGACGATAAGAGTTGCCAGGTTGCTGTGCTGCTGCGTATTCAGATGTGTATGCGTGACGGTGATATTCGGGATGATCTGGTCGTAGAGGCTGCAGAGATTCTGGGAGATAGGGCCGATTTCATATGTGAAGGCCAGAATGTTTTGCTTGAATTGGAAGGTCCCGTCGATGCTAAGGACCGTATCAATAAGAAAGAAAGAGACAAGTACAACTTGAAGGTCACTCACCTACAGGGATCCAGTTGTCTTTTGGTATCAGCGATGAATAGCTCACTCATGTCGGTGAACGGAGCTACGGTGATGGAGGTAAGGTCTGGATAGGAGAGAATCCAAGCGACGCGAGCTTCAGTATCGGCGACAGATTGCACGGCAATACGCAATGCTGGGCGGGCAGACATGATGTGATGTATCTGGAAGGTGATAGCAAGTAAGAAAGGATGAGACAAAATGGATCGGTCAGAGGAGAGAGAGGCGCGAGCACTGAGATAGACGCGAGCACCGAGCTTTGAGAAAGGCCGAGCAAAAGGAATACGAACAGAAACGCGAGCAAGAATGAGAGAGAGGATACAGCGAGCAGGAAAGAATAGTTGAAAGATGCCAGAAATACTAAGAGAGCGAGGACAAGGACAAGGAGAGTGGTGATGGTCAAGAGTCAAGCGACTGAAACCCTAACCTCGGCCTAGTAGTGGCGCTTCCAGCGAAATTATCTCTGGCGCTTGCATTTGCTGATCATGAACTATCTACAAGCTGGATGTCGAAGCGCCCAGCTCTTTTCAAGTAGTGAATGCAGCTGGTCCAGCTGGTCCATGGAGAAACAAATCTGGTTGCCGCCGGCAGTGGACTCGACCAGCTTAGCTTTCGACCACCAACATCAAAGAAGTAGGTCGCAATTGTATCATTTTGTAGGAGACTAAGAGAACAACAGGTCATGTATGGATTGTCGTTTAGTGAGCGGGAAACGACGCTTGTTGGTATCAAATCCTACTTGAAGGTTTGTTCTCACGATACGTTCACTATGCTTATGATACTACCCGTTGAACAGACCGAGTGGCTCATGCCCCTTCAAGTTCCCATCGACCTCAACAACGCAGAACACCAATATATCTTCCGCGCTGTCAATCTCATATTCTATGCCCACACGCTCGAACCAACATGCGGCCCCATTGTATCGTCTTTTCGTGATATCACACATAAAGCCCTATCCAGCCTCTGTGATGCCCAACAGGACGTGGCAGCTCTTCTAGACAGATGTGCTGGTCTACTTGATTCCGGTCAACAACTCGACGAAGAAGTGCGCTCACAGATCCGAAAGATGGCAGCTTCCTTCGATGCACTTCGTGTTGCTATCGAGGCCAGTGAGGATAGTATCCTCTCGATGGAAGAGCCTCTCGTTTCCATTATGCGGGACAAATATGGCCCACGGCCGACGTCGATTTACGCGCGTTGGTTTGGGAAACCCTCAAAGGGTACGATCTTTACCGAGGCTCTACCTACGAAACTCCAGGATCTCATCGATAGGCTCCATGATCTCAAAGAGAGCGCGGAAAGGTACGAAGAACATATACAATGTATGTGCATCCAGCTATTGGGCGTTGCCAACGGCTCGGAGGGTGAGGCCATAGCGAGGATGCTGAGGCTACTGACACTTGTGATGGGCATTTGCTGTGCTGGCGTACAGCCTCATATATGGAACTTGGACTCGCAGTCAACCTTTCTATCTGGCAGACGTGTGCCGGGGTGGTCGTATCCCGTTCTGCTAAGGATTGAAGACGATATCATGAGGCACGATTTATACGAGACGATGGAAGAAAGAGATGTGTTCTATCGTGATTTCTCAGTCGGTTTAACATTGTGATGATTCATTCTATACGTTACCATTGTGATAATTCATTCTATACGTTTCATAGGGTACCACATACTCCAAGTAATAACGCGGCGGAAGTGATATTGAGGAAATAGGCAAACAAGGTTGTACATTGAACCCTCCTTGCAATAGGTCAACATCAGCTTCGCGACGTTTAAATGTAACCTCTGAGTAATAGATATCTTTCCCACTGAATTCGCCTACGCCACCCGAGTAAACCCTAACCTCAATCCACTGCCGGCGGCGCTTACATTCTCGAAATTATTTTTAGCGCGTGGATTTGTTGATGATGAACTGTCTGCAAACTACATGTCGACGCGCCCAGCTCTTTTCCGTCTTCACTGCGACTCCAAAACGGTTCTACAGCGTGACGCTACCTCCACCCAGCAAATGGCGTGCAATCTTCAGATCAAACAAGCTCACGAACAGTCGAATAACATTGTCAGATCCAGAGGCTGCTAGACAGATAGCAGAGGCGTTTGTTCCAGACGGAGTGAAGGACCAGACGATTATAGAGGCATTTCCTGGTGTGTTTTCGTCTGCAAAGTCTACCTGTAGCTCTGATCAACTCGTTACAGGACCTGGTCAACTCACGAGAGCCCTGCTGAATTTACCGCGGGAGCGAATAAAAAAGCTCATAGTCCTCGAAGAAGTCCCGGAATACCTCAAGTATCTCAAAGTGCGCCGTCCTCTCCAGATAACCACCGTAAACGCGACTGAACTCCCCTTCCCCAGCCATTAGAGAAGCTCGACGACCGCATAGTTGTCTTTTCGCACTCTGGTCTGTTTTGGGCGACGTACGACAAGCTGCACGCGGCGGGGCATTTCAAAGATGTTCAGACTCATCCTTGGGAGACTTGTTCGTCCATCATTAATACTCTTCTAATATAACCCATCTAACTCGCGCAGTACACCCCCAACTCCGATACATCTCCCACGTCCAGTCCAACGTCTACGGCGACCAGCTCGTCTCCCAAATACTCCGTTTCATACCAGAGAAAGGCTGGTTGTTTAAATACGGAAGGATTCCACTCCAGTTCGTGCTTTCCCATGGCCTCTATCGCGTTCGTCCTTTCCCTTTCCTTCTCATCTATTCTCGTTCTAACGGCTCCCAGCGGATGGCAGCTACGGTCACGGAGGGTGTGGCAGCGCGTTGCAAGCTTTCGCTCATCACTCAAGCCTTGTCGACTTGCACGTCCCCCGTTCCGTATGAAGCTACCCAGCCTTTTGAGGCACATTTTCATCCGGCACCGCCAGCGTACCAGAAGCAGACGAAGCGCGCGCTGAAGGGAACCGCCCCCTTTCAAACTGCAGTGGTAATCCCGCGTGCAGACGCGCAGGACGTGCGTATTGTGTCATATCGACATGCGGGATATAAGACTAATTAATGAACTTCCAGGTTATTCCTCCACACCTAATGGATAAATGGGATTACTGCCTGCGACGCCTATTTGTCCTGCGAATTCAGCCCATCTCGAAAGCCCTTGGGTGAGCTTCTTCTCTTTTTGCGCCCCTTGTTTTCCTCTGATTGTATGTGGTTTATAGTCTGCTAGGCCCTAATGGCGAGACTTTGGCCAAAAAACTACATGATCCCTCCCTACCCCCAGAGGAAAGGGCGGACCCCTCCACGCCGGTGAGGTGTTTGGACGTGAGAGATTGGAAGCTGATCGTAAAGGCTTTCGACGAGTGGCCCTTCGCTCCCCAGGTAAGCAATACGCTCTACTTTTCCCATCTTCTCCATTGAATCATCTCATAGGACCTCGGCGTTCGCGACAACCTCAGAGAGGACAATTAAATTACACATTGCATATACATATCCACCCCACATTTATATACATAGCATTAACACACACTACTCATTATTGGCATAAACCTCACAAAATCATAATTGACTGTCCTCCTCAGCTGGCTGCGTTTCTTCCCAGTCCGTTGCTTGCTGCGTCGCCACCATCGTCACGTCAGAGTCCTGCGCATCTGACATGGGCACATCCGTCATCTGAGAGTCCTCCTCGCCATTGGTCGCCCTCTTGCTCGTCGTCTTTTTGACACCATTCTGCTTGGGAAGCATACCGAACAACGTAGTTTGTCGAGGTCCTCCCTCCTTTTCCTTGTCCTTACCCTTGAGCGTACCTATAGAACACATATTAACATTGACAAACCTGTAAAAGAAAAGGAGTCCCTCACGTTTAGGCTTTGCACTGACAGATTCAGCAGCATCGACTTTTTCAAAGAAACTCTCGCTTTTCTGTAGGATCTTGTTGCTGTCAGTCCGCCGCGAAAATGGATTCCGGGTCGTTTCCTGAGGATGCTTCCGCGCAAAGGGATTGGTTTCTTCAGCGTACATCAGCATCAAGCAATTGAAGAGTTGTTGGAAATAAGACATACTCGGTTGTTTTGGAGGCGGAGGAGGCATCGAGGTGTCCTCTTCCTCCATCTCAGGCGTTCGCTTCCGTTTCACCTCAGGCTCCCTCATCTTCTCATCTTCCTGCGTGGGCTCGTCGTCCCACGGAGCCGCCTCGTCCCTCTCATACTTGCTCCGCTCAACACTGGGCTGCGCACGCGCAAGACCAGGCCTCGCAATAGCCGGGGGAGGCCCAAAGTCCTGAAACGGCTTCGCTCGACCCAACCCACCACCATCGCCCACCTCTGGTAATCGCCTGGCTGGGGCCTCCGACTTGTTCCACCGCCTCCGCTTCTCCCGAGCCACCTCCAGCCGATCTTCGGTCTCCTCTCGTATTTCCTTGAACCGAAGGACCTTTTCTTTGAACCCCGCGAGGTGGTAATAGTCCGCGATCTTGGCGGCTGCGTCTATTGAAGCTTTGTTGTGGAGGAGCTTGAGGAGCTCGATGGCACGGGGAACGTTGTCGTTCTTGCAGGCAGCCTGGATGAGCTGTATGAATTCCTTGTCCATCGCGCGTTCTTTGGAGATGATATCTTCGTTGGTGAGCTCCTCGTCCAATGCATCGAGGGCCATATCGCGCAGTAGCATCTCACGTTCGATTCTAAATTTATGTGAGGAAAAGCAATAGCTGTGGACAGAGAATATAACGTACTGCTCCTCTTTGGGATCATCACTTCTGAACGGCATGCTAATGGGAAGCTCCTGAATAAGAGGTCTAGGGAAGCCAGGATAATCTTGTCTTCCCTGGCGTAATATGAGAATGAAGAAACGAGACAAACACTATGTCCATACCTTCAAGATCAGACACATGAACGTGTTCCCTTCAATACCCACAGGCCAGTACGACTCATCCTTGCCTTGACGTCGTTCAAGGAGAGATGTGTCCATGATGCGTGCCCATGATGCATGGTGTGGTATCCGATGCTTCGTGAGGACATGGATACGACCACTACTATCATAAATCGCCGGAGCCTAAAGAAAATTAGACTCATGAAATCTAAGAAAGAAAAGAACCTCACTCCTTCACCCGTAATCCCTACCCATTTGAGAAGATGATCTTTGGGCACAGGTAGATAATCTCGTTGTCGAACCGTAAAGTCGTCAAAGTTGATCATACTGTACGAGAGATTTTGGGAGCCTTGAGATGCAAACTCCATCAGTCGTTCAACGGTGAATTGAGTAGACGCACCATCCATGGTCGTCCCACCAGCACGGTGCACCACGAACACCCATTCAGGCCCAGCCACCATCGAAACAAAATCAGCACCCAAGCCCATTATTCGTCTTTCTCTCCCAGTACCGCTCAAAAACGTCAAATCGCCTTCGTCAGTGGCAATGACCACATTCCCGTAGCCTTGTAAGTCGCCGTCGGTGCTCTCGCGCAGACTCGACGCCGGCGCAACGCTCCCAGCAGCGACACCGAGGACGCGGACACCCTGACGCTGCAGGTCATATTTCCAGTCCGTCTGTGATGACCATGTACCGTACGGTTTGTAGATAACTTGCGCGGTGTGTGTTTCTTCCGGTGGGCAGGCGAATACCGCGCCGCGTTCACCTGTAACACATAAATATGTTGACTGAGCAGGATCTATATCATATAGCTCACCGAGGTAGCCCATGTCGTATTTCAGAGCGCTGGTGAAATGCAATCCACGACGTGTCGAACGATCAAAGAACTCGATGTTAATGATATAGTGTTCAGCCTGGTCAGTCACTTCGATAACCCCGATGGTATTGTACGCTATGAAATGTCAGTAGAGTGATGATACCCTTACAGGAGGGCATACCGAGGTAACGCTTCTTGTTGTCCATCGGTGTTGCACCTGGTTGAAAGGGAGGTTGAGGCTCCGTAACGTTGACTAAATGAGCATGAGCAACAGAAACACGGTTGGTATGGTTACTTGTTACCCACCTACATAATTTAGTTCAGCCTCTTCAACCCCAGCATCAGTCTCGTCGTCTTTCAATGCTGAGGGTAGTTTGTCAACAAGCGCCTCCCAGTCCCCCCCTTCTGTCAAGTCATCGAACTCGTGGTCGACATCCGACTCCGAAGAGGATTTGGCGGCTGTGACTTCGACGGGGCTTGGTTTGCTGCTCGGGACAGGGTTTCGCCACTGGGTAAGGAAACCATGATAGTCTGTCCAGGCTAAGGTATTGTCTCGGGGTGAGAACGCAATCTGTGTGATCAGGTTCTCGTTCTTGGTGGTATGTCTGTATAGATGTCACTCAGACGGAGAATAACAGAATGAATGAGAAACTGACTGTGCTACGAGAGTCTTTGTGTCCGTCGACCAGACGCAGACGTGTCGTCCTGTAGCCGTAGCAATATAGGCTCCGTTAATTGACATGGCAATGGCGGTAGGAGTCCCTGTAATATTCTTGTGTATGAACCAGCCAGTTTTGATTAATGCGGGGTAGGAGATGGTCACAATCTCTATTGAAAGCAAAGTTGGAAATATTTGTAGCTTTTACAGTTAGACGTACCGTGGCTCTTTGTTATGACAGCAAAGTATTCACCGCTTGGATGCCAGGCCCCAGAGCAGTCATGGAGGTATTCCATAGAGCTAGAAGACGTGAGTACGGGCAGGAACGAAGACTGGAGGATACACACTCGACGTCTTTTACGGCAGGGATGATGCCGTCTAGTTTCTTTTGGATCTGGGGTTCGTCTCCTGATAGATCCCATACTGTTAAGACGCCGTTGGCACCACAAGCAAGCTTTGGGAAATGATTAGGTCAGTGTAGGGGAGATGCTTTGCATGCTTACCAGGATAGGAAGAGATGGGTGCCATGAAACTTTGCGCACACCACCGGGGTGTCCTTCTATCGCGCGAACATAGTCCAAGTCTTCCAGATCTATGATTCGTATTGCCGGGTCTCTGGAGCAGATGCTGTTAGATATGAAGAAAAGGATAGAAAGAGGACGCACTGTGAGCCTATCGCGACCTTCTTCCCTTTGGGATCTATCGCAATACATTGCACGGGTACACCATTGACAGAGCCTACGCTTCCTAGATGCTCTGGTGTGTCCTTCCTGAAACGATGTACGACTGAATTGCTCGTCCCCACCAGCAAAGAGTCACCCTGTCGGAGTGTTAAGCGAATGGGCAGATGTGAATTGTGCAAGAACGCACGCAACATTCCATGCATGTAAGAATCTCTTCGAGCTCGTTGTCCGATATTAGCGGTTCCCCGTCCATGGCTGGGTGTTCATCGAGGTTGACCATGTGTACCATGTAATCTGTTCCTCCGGTGAACAGTCGTCTGTGCCGTGTCACTGTTAGACGCTGCCAGACAGTGATGAGAGTACGCACGAGCCATCTTTGGAGAATGCGAGATTGAGACGTCCTTGAAGAGCGTTCACGTTGATTTCTGTCGTGTTCTCCGACATGGTGGGCGGAAGAGGACGCGTTGGGTGACAGGTCACAAGAAGCGTGTGCGTTGTCACGCGTCGGCAGACCCTAACCTTACCACAACGTGGCGTAATTGTATCGCCCCCCCAAAAAAAAGTCACGAAAAGACACGACACCACGTCAGAGGTCGAGAGAGAGACAGGTGTGCGGGATGCAGGCGGCGAGAAGGACGGTTACCAGACGACGTCAAGAGGTTGAATCTTGGAATTCTTCTCACGATATGTAGTCCTCCCAAGAAAGCACGGCTTTCGATCACGTCTTTCACACACAACATGAGTACCAAGATTGTGATATGGAACATTACATATGGGTCATCTTCAA
The DNA here is from genome assembly GCA_011800155.1 of Flammulina velutipes. NCBI lineage: Eukaryota > Fungi > Basidiomycota > Agaricomycetes > Agaricales > Physalacriaceae > Flammulina > Flammulina velutipes. The sequence goes on along the minus strand of CM022370.1, from coordinate 2,753,199 downwards.
TGTACAAAATTACTGCTCAAGATCTACCGGTACCACTCATTGCACCGCTGTGGCGTCCACAGCGATGATCGAACAATGCATAAGAGTCAGAGATCTGGCACCTCTTGAGCGGCGTAATATGACTCGTTCTACCTGAGTAGTACCTATTCCACTTCGATGAATTCAATTGCAAAGCTTCGTACAACGCAAGGAATGGATGGGTAAGGATACAGTAGTTCACAGGTTCAGACAAACAGCTAAATAGCACAGAACGGGAACGTCAAAATTTCGTTGCAACGGGAATCTGCGACTATACAATTGTGAGTGAGTGCTGAGAATTTAATAGTCTTGCTGTGAGCACACACCTTGATCACTCTCACAAGAGTAATTTATATCCATATGCGTTTCTGAATATACGCATCTCTTCTTCGTATATGAATGCCCTCTTCATACTGTCAACCACCCACTACGACTGGGCCGTAAGAAACTAGACAGCAATACAAGAGAACGGCAAACCTTCTCTTTGAGGTTCCGAGAAAAAGGATAGTTCTGAATGGAATGACCAGACTTGATGAAGGGCTCGAGGGAATCGTGGAAGGCCAGCCAGCCCATCACGTCTCTGAAGGTATACTCTGAAAAGTAAGTCAGGAGTCTTTGTGTTCCTTCTAACGACGCGAGACTGGCGTTCACTAGAGAATGGTTAATCAGAGAGGAGAGATTACGAAAGAGAAACACGTACGACACCAAGCTGTTGCAAGTCCGGCGATGATCAAAACAGTGGTGTCTGTGGCGTCCAGGATGGACCGAATTGTAGGAAAATCCACCAGGGAAGCGTTGAAGAAGGAGAGAAGGAGCAAGATGGCCACGGACACGAGCACAGCACCTGTCAACCCGCCATAGAAAACACTTCGCTGCTTCCATGTGAAGAAGGTCTTTTGAGTTAGGCGGAAATCAGTTGAGCTGGCAACATTCACGGTTAAATATGACAGACCTCTTGGATTGCAGCGACCTTGGTCTCATAGCGCGTGATGAGCTTCATCAACTTGGTAGACAGCTGTTCGAGTTCATGCTGCTGTTGCACAGATAAGGTCGTGTTGCTGCTGATGAGCGGGGTGATATCTGTGTAGACGAGAACTAGAGCTCTGGAGAGGGAGATGAATTCGTCTGCGAAACCCATTATGTTTTTTCGGCGTTTGAGGGTCCCGTCGATTCTGAGAGTCGCTTCACTCAGTGGACGAATGATAGATGGAGAATGCGACTCACCGAGAAGGTGAGAGTGTGGGAGGAGGCGGTTTTTTGATTTCGTCTAGGAGGAGATCGCTTATGAGGATGAACGGCGCCTCGTTGGTACTCGTTTTGCTGGTGGTATGAAGCATGGAGTAGACGTGTTCACGCGTGAAGTGCGCGTCGGAGACTTGAATGAGAGGGAAACGAGAGCGATGGGAAGGATCCATGGATATTACTGGTACGCGATGGGGTGAGCAGTTGTGAAAAGAAGAAGAGTGAGGACTAACATTGGGAAGATTCTGGTTCTACAGGAAGGACAGCGAGGGACAGCGAAGGACAGGAAAGACAGCGACGATACAGGAAAGAATAATTATGCAAAGAGAGCGACGTTCGACAGAGAAAAAGACGAGCAAAGAAGGTGATGGTCAAGAGAAGACTCGAAACCCTAACCTCAAGCGAACAAGACGAATGGGATATACACAGAGTCTATTAGGAGTCTGTTTCCATTCTATCTGGTGATATACTTCTGCTCCGCGAACGAAAAGGCGACCGAGAACCAGAACGCGAGCGCGAGCGCGAAGGGCTACGCGAGACATAACGAGAGCCACTACGACTTCTGCTTCTGCTGGTTGACCGCGCAGGACTGACACCAGTCGGACTCCTACTGCCGCTCCTGCTCCTGCTCTGGCTCCTGCTCCTGCGTTCAACCTCGTCCTTCCCTTCCAGCGCATCCAAAAGCCGACTCTTCCGCGGTCCAATATCGCCATTCTCCTCTAGGACATCTCGTTTTATCAGTCGGGGCATGATTATATCGCACACCCGTTCTTCTGTGAGCAGCGCGTCTGCGAATTCGTCGATGAAGGTTAGGGAGTATCCGTCTGCGTATGGAGCGAGTTAGTTAAAATGGGAGGTGGTGGTTATAAAAGGGAGAGAAAGAGGACGCACCCATGCTGCGTACGCGCAGTTTCCTGAAGTCCTTCATTAGTGGTTCGAGGAGGTCGTATACCTCGACCGCACGGAAGGTCATTCGGATGTATAGCGCCGCCAGAGCGCGTAGGTATCTGTTCATCTTGGTTTAAAATACATATACTGATAGACTGCTCGGACCCACTTGAAATCCTCAGCCTGGAGATATTCGATGAGAATCTCCTTCTCCGGCTGGATTTGAAGGAGTTTGAGGAGGAGACATATGAATTCCGTGGGACGTTGGTTGCTGTAGACGCCTCCGATGTATTTTAGTTCGATGGCTTTGTCGATGAGGCTTTCCGCTGTACTCTGAAGGGTGAGCGGGCGAAAGGGAATGGAATGGATGAGAGAGAGCACAGACCAGTCAAAGCAAAGCAATGCTCCTTCCAGAAATTCGATTCATATATTCTGTTGCGAATGACAGTTTCGACTAAGAACTAAGCCAGTAAGCGAGAGCCGTGTGGTGGTGGACGAGCTAACCTGAGGATTTTGGCCGTGGATGGCAAGCGCGCCTTTTACGGTTGTATTTGCCATATGTCAATGATGGTGGAAGAACGTCAAGCAGTGATATTGGTTTCCCACGAAAATGGCTCTTCGCCCTCTCATTGCCATCATCGGCACGACGGGCACAGGCAAATCAAAGCTTGCCATTCAACTCGCGAAGCGTCTGGGAAGATGCAGCGTTATCAACGCCGACGCGATGCAAGTCTACGCTGGCATGGACATTATCACCAACAAAGTATCAGAGTCGGAGATGGACGGTGTCGAGCATCATCTTATGGGCTTTCGACAGCCTGGACAGCAATATAATGTCACTGACTGGGTGTCCGACGCCATTGATATTGTGCGCTACAACTCCTTGTACTTCACCGACCCCTAGCTAACGGTTTACAAGATTGACGACATTCATTCTCAAAACAAAGTGCCCATCGTCGTCGGAGGCACGTCCTACTGGATCCAGCATCTCGTCTTCCCCGGCAGCGTCAAGAATGAACGCCCCGCGACTGCGACTGTGAGCGAGCCTTCCCCAGCACTCGCGCACTCCATCTCCCAGCTTCCGCCAGAGCTTCTGCACCTCTTCACCACCTGGCCGGATGTCCCTCCGGACGATGCGCTTGTCATGTACAAGCTCCTCAACGCCCTTGATCCAACAATGGGCGCGCGGTGGCACTGGAGGGACACACGGAAGGTGCATCGGAGTCTCTGTATCATTAAGGAATCTGGCCGTTTAGCGAGTGAACACATTGCGGAACAGGCTCAGACTACCTACGCCCCGAGGTATGCCAGACGGTGCTCGCCACTCACCCAGGGTTAATGTCTTCTGTAGATATCGACCGCTGTTCCTCTGGTTGTACGCAAGCCCTCCTGTGATATACCCACGACTGGACGCCCGTGTCGACGAGATGCTTGCAGTGAGAGAATATCCTTTCCTGTCCCTTCTCTGTATGAACAAACACAGCGAGGTCTTGTGGACGAAGTCCGGGCGCTACTGGATATCAAGACATCTGGGGTCGACCATAGCTTGGACTTTACCACTGGGATATATCAGTCCATAGGTCTGTATTTCTCCAGTCATTCATTCAAAGCATGCTTTGACGCGCTCCATGTAGGATATAGGGAATTCTGTCAGTACCTCATGGATCCCGAGGACACGAAAGCGTTCGACTTGGCGGTCGAGAAGATGAAGACCTCGACGCGTCAGTACGCGAAGAGACAGGTGTCTTGGATTCGGAATAAGCTGCTTCCGGAGGTAAGAGCGGCTGGGGATGAATTTTCGAGTTATCTGCTTGATGTTAGTGGTTAGTTGACCTTGACTTCCCCCCTTTGCGTTTTGTTGAAATGGGTGTAGATATCCAAGAGGGCTGGGTACCGAATGTGCAAGAACCGGCAAACAGGATCGTTGACGGTAAGTGGTCTCGTTGTACCAAAACTCTTCTCTCTAGAACGTATACAGGTTTTCTGGACGGGACACTTCAGTTGGACCCTCGTTCACTCTCAGACGTGGCGAGTGAGATGTTGGCGGTCCCAGAGAAGGAGATCAAGTATGTGTTTGGCGGCCTTGTTGCATCCTCTCTTGTTGACTGTCATCTAGTCCACTGTCTCGCTTAGAGGCGCGCAAGAAACGCACTTGCGATGTGTGCACGGTAGACGCTGAACGGCCTGTACTCATTGACGAGGAAGGTTGGGACGTACACAGACGATCGCGCGTGCATCGTCGATTTATACAGAAGGGTGAAAGGAGAGGGCAGAAGGAGGAATATTTTCGGAGTTTGGCAGCTAACTCTACTGTTGCACTTTGACAAAAAAGCAAAGTCGCATCGTGGGTTTGGCCGCGTCGCGTTCGTATTATACCCAAGTATAATGAAGATAAACACAGCGAAATATTAAGATCGGTGTATCATACTCTCTTGACTTTACGCATGTCAAAGGTTTGCTTGCGCCAAGCACTGAGCTCAACAGCCAACTGTTTCCATCGCTCTTCGACAAACGGCACGTCCTCCAACTTTTCGAGGTATTCCGGAGATAGGTAACCGCGGTTCCGTGTTCTGCCATACCACACTGTGAGGACGGTTAATAACGCGAAGCCTATGTTGGATTCGGACATACCAATATCCTCTCGTCGCGTTGGTGCAGCCTCTGTCCTGTCCGTGCGGCCATTGACGCAGTCGCGGAGTGCAAGGGGGTTGTAGTATTTGCAGACGACGGTCCCGCCGAGAGCCTCGATGGCTTCGACGGCGCTCTTGGACGCGCGCGACGGGGTTATCCATATCTTGCTCTTGAGCTGCTCGACGCCCTAGGAGCAGGTCATTACGGACAAGATGTAGGTAGAGGCAAGAGAAGAACGCACATCCCCGAGTATTTTGATTCCGTCGTGCACATCGTGGATGCACCCGCTGAGGAGGAGCTCTCGGGCGGTTATGGGCTTGTCAGGCGAGGAAGTGATCCGTCCCTGGTCTATCCAATGTTGTAGACGGTCCAGGTTGACGGTGGCCCATGTCTTTGTGTTCCTGCAGTGTACTTGTCAAAAAATGTGGGATTTGGGTGTGGGTGTAAATGGGACGGACTGGTTGTAGAAACCGCGCTTGGGGAAGCGTTTTGTTATGGGTGTTTGGCCGCCCTCGAAGCCTGGTTTTATTCCTGCGCCTGAGCGGGAGTTTTGACCGTTGTGGCCTCGTCCTGCGGTTCCTCCGTAGCCTGAGCCTTGTCCTCGACCGACTCGTTTTTGCTACACACAAGAGGGAGTTAGGAAAGTGTTGTTGAGGGCAGGTAATGCATACCTTTGTGAGAGAGCCTATAGCTGGCTTGAGGTTAGCCAACGTGACTCGGAGACGCGACGCCATGATGGAAGGAAAACAAAGTGTCAGCTAGGGGGGCCGCCCGCCGATCAGTTGAGTCAGGTTGACTATTGACCACCACAAAATGGCACTTAAAGCAACTCTTCGTTCGTTTCAGACGGAAATCGAGGATATTCATTCGAGAGAGTTATCGAAGCAGAGACAGCAGGGCATTGCAGCTATGGCAGCTACGAAGGAACCCCATCGGACAAAGGGAAAGACCAAGGCTGAGCCGCCGCCTGTAGTGGAGGTCAAGCAAGAGGAATCATTGATACACGATACAGACCTCGCAGAAGTCGAAGACAAGATCTTGGTGCGTATATCATTCCCCAATCGCCCATTCCTTTCCTCTCATTCAAGCAGACACAACTACGCTCCAAAGCGCCGGCGGACTACGAACGAGCGCGCGATACATTAGCAGGCCTCATCACACAGAACTTTGGCGAATACGTCCTGCGAATCGGCGCGCAGCCTCCAAACGCGGAGCTTCTGGCAGGATCATTGACAGATGCCTCGGAGGGATGGAGAGGCAAAGAGTGCTCAGTCGATGATCTGGCGTTTCTGCACTCAAGGCTCGTCGAAGCAGTCGAGGAAATAGGCGGAAAGGTGCGTTTATAGCGCTCAAATGACTTCGCTGACTCTTACTTACTTAGGTATCCATCCTTGTTGACGTCAAGCAAGGCCATCCACGACGGACCCTTCTCTTGCGTCTTCCCCCTCCCAATGTGTCCCTCACTCCGGAAGTACGGTGTGCAGTGGTTGGGAACGTAGACAGTGGTAAATCAACAACTCTTGGTGTCCTCACCCGCGGTGGTCTTGATGACGGACGAGGAAAGGCCCGTGTAGTCCTCTTTCGTCATAAACATGAGATTGAAAGCGGGCGCACGTCCAGTGTTGGATTGGAAGTAAGCTTTCCATTTACTCCAATTGACCGACTCTAAACGCTCGCTAGATATTGGGATTCGGTCCCTCAGGCGCTCCCATTCTGCCCAATTCATCTACGTTGAATGGTGAGGGCGTGAGGAGGGAGAAGCTGGGCTGGGAGGACATCTCAGCACAGGCGGCAAAGATCGTATCATTCATCGGTTCGGTTACACGCATCTTCGTCTGCTTCATCCAACTCTTTTCCCGATAGACTTGGCTGGACATGAGCGATATCTCAAGACTACGCTCTATGGTTTGACGTCCGGCGCCCCGTCGTGTGTCATCCTAATAGTAGGGGGCAATGCAGGCCTCATCGGGATGTCGAAAGAGCATCTGTCCATCGCCCTTGCTCTTAGTGTTCCCATAGTGGTTTGTATAACAAAGGTAGGCTCTTGGGACTATAATTTGGTTGGTTTGAATGTGAATTTGGCATTAGATTGATATGACTCCGCCGCATGTCATGAAGGATACTGTGGAGCAGGTGGTCAAGATCTTGAAGAGTCCAGGATGCAGGTGAGTGCTTCTTTCTTGCGTTTTCAAGTGGTTGACGTTCATGAATTGTAGGATGCAGCCTGTCTTTGTAAAGTCCACTGAGGCTGCTGTGGAGATAGGAACTGCGTTTGGGAAGAACAAGTAAAATCTCAGGCATCTATCGTTCTCTTCTAGTACTGAATTACTCTTCGTAGAGTCTGTCCTATCTTCCAGATCTCTAATGTCACAGGGGAGGGCCATGAGCACGTACGCGGATTTCTCTCAGCTTACGAGCCGTAGTTCTAAATATTTTCCAGCTGCGCACGTTCTTGAATCTCCTGCCTTCAAGTGAAGGGGACAGGGAAAAGTTCGCCATAAACCAGCCGTTAGAGGTGAATATGCCTCCTTCCGCTTTGCCTGATTCGCCTGACGCGTGTTTCGGTAGTTCTCGATAACTGAGATATGGTCCGTCCCATACGTGGGCACGGTCGTGAACGGCATTGTCAACAACGGACGCGCCAAGGTTGGCGATGCCGTTCTGTTTGGGCCGGACTCGAATGGGAATTGGACGCCGACTGTTATTAAGGATATGCAGCGGAAACGGTGGGTGTTCAGTCCATATGGCGTAGGACTTATATATATCCTTTTATGATAGAGCGCCGGTGACTACTGCTGATGCGGGACAGTGTGTGTCGTTCGCGCTCAAGCGGGTGAAGAGGGATACGGTGCGCAAGGGGATGGTTATTGTTAGTAAGAACGAAGCGCCTCCGCGAGGTATGTGCTTGTGGCGTCGGAGTCTAGTCAGGATGTCTGACCTTTTATAGCTGTGCGACAATTCCAAGGGCAGGTGTTGATTCTGTAGTACGTCTTCCCTCGTCGTTCTTTCTGTTTCGAATACTTAGCGATCCATGCATATAGCCACAACACGACGTTACAGAAGGGATATCAGGCTATGTTGCATTGTGGGGTATGTCGTCGTGTTTTGTTTGTGGTGCGGACTAACGTCGGGGATAGGCGATACGGCAGACTGTGAAGATCATTGGGATGGACCATCCCCAGGGGATCATGCGCACTGGGGATCGGGCCACGGTGACGTTTGAGTTTATCTCCCATCCTGAGTTTGTGAAGGAAGGGATGAAGTTGTTGTTTAGGGAGGGGAAGACGAAGGTATGTGACAGTGGGTGTGTTTGGGTATTTGCTGATTGGGGTGCGTAGGGCCTTGGTGTAATAACAAAGCTGTTGTAGAAGGCTGGGTGGTGATTTATGAGATTATTGTATTGTTTGTTGTACATGTAATTATCTGTTGTACGAATTGATGATGGGCCAGCAGGGTTTATCGTTTTAGCTCACACGATGTCAAGCACTTCATATCCATTAACAAGAATATATGTTGGAACCCAATTAGCCAGTGTTACTACAGCTGAAAACAGGACAGGTGAAAAGGTTTACTACAATTACAGAAAATTTGTGTCCGTGGTCTGACTCTATGGGGAGGAGGGATCCTGGTTTATGCACTTTTGGGTGCGGTGTTCTTGAAGATGATTACACATACGGTGACGTTGTCGGATGTCTGGAAGGAGATGAGCTTGGGAAGGGGATATGGAAGGGGATACGTACATGGTGAGAGAGCGCATACTTGAGGAGCTTCTGACTTGCATGCTGCGCGTCGTTGATATCCCGGATGAGATCGACGGCGGCTTGATCGGTGGCTACATCCCAGAGCTATTGCGAAATGAATATTTCAGACACCCCAAGAAGAAGAAGAAACGCACCCCATCGCAAGCCAATATTAGAAATTCATCTTCATCGCAAAGTTCGGTCTCGGTGGTGTAGGGTGCCCCCACGACGAACTCTTTCATGGAAGAGTCGCCTAAACTTCGGGTGACGGCGAGGACGCCGTTGACGCGGCCGCTCATGACGAAGCCTCCGGCGTCTGTTATGCGCTTTGCCTCTTGCTTGTCCGATCCTTTATGATCGTATGTCAGGCGGACGGCCTTTCCAGCGCGACACAGGACCCCGCGTGCATCACCGACGTTCGCCGAGTAGAGAACGCGACGTACGTTGGCCGGGGGTACGAAGATGGGTACGGCGTTGACTGTCTCCGTTGATGGCTTGCGGGACAGGTTCTGGGACGAAGGTTTTGGGGAGAGCGAGGACCCACTTCCGAGGCTCTTTATGGCGTTTTTGAGACGCGTCGATGTCTTTGGTTTTTTCTTGGGCTTGGCGTCTGTTTCGGCGGGGGAATCTACGCCGCTCTCGACGTCGCTGCTGGAGTCGTCGCCATCGGGCTGCTGCTGTTGGGTCGGCGATTCGACGGTGGGCGTGGTTGCGGGGGGCGATGGTGGCTGCGGACGGAAGGACTGTTTGCCGGTGGCGTCTTCGAGACGGACGAAGGCTGTGACAGCCGTGCACCCGGAATGTATCTTGCCCTCGGACTCTTCACACATCCTCGAGAGGTTCGCATCGACATCGTGGAACGCCTCGTTTAGCACGTCGGGGATGGGTAGATCAGGCGATTTGCGTAGACACTTGAGTAGGGACTGTGTAGAGTTGGATTTAATTAACGCGACGAAGTAAGACTAATCGAACCTCATGAAAATGCTGTCCACACCATTCTGCGGCGTGCTTTCCTGCGTGGCCATCGAAGACGGCGAAGAAGCCTTGGCCGCGGATGTTGTCAAAGTCTGTGACGAATGAATGTGCATCCTCCATTGTGCGGCGGACGCCCTTGTCCTCGGATACGCCGACCTGGTAGGACGTGTTCTTGGTTGCATGGCGGTTGAGAACCTGGGCCATATAGCATTAGATAGGATTATTTGAAGGAGAAGGAGCGTACGCCGTGCGTGTCGAGCTCTGCGGCTGTTATCGACTTTGAGCGAGCGTTGGGTGATTCAGTGAATCGCATGGTGATGATGGTTCCGGTCAAAGCCTAGTTGGGTAACCAATGTGATCGATGTTGCAACACACTCTACTCGTACAGTCTCTACCTGCCTGGCTCGACATCCCGGCTCTGCTGCGCGCGTCTGGATAATTAATAATTATGGAGACGAGCGATCGGCCAAAGTTCCACTCGTTCTTCTTGTTAACGTTAGGTGTTACGCGTTCTTGCCATCTGTGTCTGATAGATAGCAAAGGTGTCAACGCTTCCTGCAAGGTCGTAATGTACTATTATTTTGTGTATGAAATAACGTGTCCAGGCCTGGAGCTTCGGGATGGGAGGTTGCCTAGCGCCACACGTGAATCTTCGGATATATCCCGGTTGGGTTCCTGAGCGCCACACATGAATCTATTGCGGCAGATCAGTCAGTAGATCTCCAAGTGCGACGATGTAGTTCGTTTAATGTTCGTATCATTTTGATTGGATAGTGGCATTGGCAGATGTTATCTCTGTGGATGGATGATACGCGAATCATCCCTTCATTGAAACACTCACTGTCTAAGATTGCAATAATCCATTCAGAAATACTCGTTAGCATCCGTTTTATGGGTATGCGTAGAGGCTAGTTCACCAGACTAGTCCATCAAACAACCCTCCGCGAGGAGGCGAGCCGCCTTGTGGAATGGCACAGGCGTCATACACTTTCAACTTGACCAATAGTTATCCTACGCACCTCCAAAGCTATTCATTTTGTAGGTCGTGGGACATTGTCATTGGATGCCGGATCGATTGCGCCATTGGCTCCCTGTAACATTCAATAGCCTTCGGGAAAATTCAGCGCAGAACACACTGGACGAGGCAAAGAAGTCTTCATTTTATGTGAGCCGAGTACACCGCCGAAATGACCGTAATTTGGGCAACCTGCAACGATGAGCTGAGGTTGATGTCGGTGCGTCCGTCTACTGCCCCCGCTGCTCCTGATCAATTACTGATCGACAGCGATTGGTTGCTCTCAAAGACGCGTCCTTTTCAGCGCTTTCAGTGGGTAGAACTCGGCGTTGAAGAATGATATATAGCCTGCAATTATATGGACAACTTGCTCTGAACAGTGTTGCAGAGAGAATGTTTCTCTCAAGGGTCGCCATAGAGACGTTAGAGAGATCGACTTCCGTCAGATTCCAAACAAGGAGGACCGATCTCACCGAAACCAATCAAGCTCGGATCCAGGATATCGGTACCCAGCCAATACAAAAGCAGGATGAAAGGCCCTGCCCTGATATCTCATTCCCACCTTTCACGCACCTTTTCTTCGTTCTTCCCCGTGAGTCCCAACATATTCTACAATCAACTCACCGCTAATAATCCATATACCAGTTACTTTCATTCATTCCTTTTCTTTGGGTCTGCCCGGCTGCACCCCCTGGTCATTATAGTTGCTCGGAATCTTCAGTCCCACACGTTCTTTTAAGCAGGCTTTATTCCGTCAACTTTTTTCTACTGTAATCATGCGTTATTCGACTTGTCTCTTCGCATTAGCCGCTCCCCTCGCTGCCTACGCTGCACCCGCACGTGTATATGGCAAGCGCGCGGACGCTGATATCTTGGTCTTCAGTACGTCCCTTGACTATCAAAATTTAACATCATCTTATTTTTATTTTTTGCAGAGTTTGCCGATGTCCTCGAGCAGCTTGAATCCGCTTTCTACACTCAAGCCCTCGCAAAGTTCCAGGAAGCCGACTTTGTTGATGCTGGATTCACTTCAGCAGCCATCCCCGCCGAGATCTTCACCATCATCCAGCAAGATGAGGCTGCACACTCAGTCGCCCTCCAGGTGTGTCCTCTTCCCCTCTATGAACAATCCGTCCTCATTTTTCTGTCAGGCTGGCTTAAAAGCATTCGGCGAAGTGCCCATCACGTCCTGCTCGTTCAACTTCGACTCCGCGTTGACGGACGTCGCGACCATGGCTGCTACCGCACGGGTCGTGGAGAACGTTGGTGTTGCCGCATACCTCGGCGGTGCCACCCTCTTGACGGATCCCATCATCCTCGGCGCTGCTGCATCTATCCTAACCATCGAGGCCCGCCATCAAACCATCCTCAACGTCCTATCCGGAACTGGAAGCGCCATCCCCCAGGCCTTCGACATTGCTTTCACGCCCTCTGATGTCCTCGCCATCGCCGGCCCCTTCTTCTCTGGACCTTGCGACCTTGGTATCCCAGGTTCGTGCAATTGCGACTTTCAATGAAAACCATCCTGACTCTTTAATTTACAGCGCAACCCACTCTCGCGATCACCACCACTGAGACAGTCCTCCCCGGTACCCTCCTGACCTTCTCGTCAGCCGCCCTCAACGGTACCGTCCCCGAAGACGTGCGTATTCTCCCAAAAATGATGGTTACCACTCATCTAACCCCTCACGATAGCAACTCTTCTGCCAAATGATGGTCGGAGGTGCTGCATTCGCCATCACCCTCCCCCTCGCGGAGTGCATCGTTCCTGACGGCATTGACGGCCCCGTCGCTATCTGGATCACCTCTGACCCCCAGCCGTTGATCAACAACGTCAAGAACCGGGCCACGAACAAGCAGATCGCTGGGCCTACCCTCGCGTACGTCGATACCAAGCCCCAGATGCTCGGACAGCTTGCGCGCTCGGGAGGTGCGGGTGCTGTTAAGGAGGCTGTCACCACTGAGACCATCTCACCGGAGGCGGCGTCGTCCATCCTCGCCAGCACTGCGACTGCGACAGGTGGCGCTGCGGCTGCAGAGGTGACAAGTGCATCCAACGTTCCCTCCGCACCGGACTCTGCAGCGGGCCCCAACCAATCGACGGGCGTGTCGCCCGATGGTAAAGTCAACGTTGCTGGCTGGAGCACCGTCCCCGTATAGGCGACGCTTTGTGAGGGGGATCTTTTTGTTTTAGCGGACTTGATTATTCAGTTACTACTTGGCACGGACGGACTATTGCGATAGACATTTTTCATACGTCGGATACCCCAATTTTTACATTCATGGCCTCGCATGACCTTACATATACTTTGACTGTGTCTCGGTGTATGGTTTTTTAAACGTAGAGGAAATTGATCGGACGGTGAATTGAGCGAAAGGTGTATTACGGTCGTTCGCATAATAAACTGCAACTCAGTGATCCACAAATCTTGGGTCGGTAATAGCAAGAGGTGCCAGATCTCTGAATCTTGGCTACCGATCAAGCCACGCGAGATTTCACGGCAATCATTATTCGGTCACTGCCATGGACGCCACAGTGAGCATTCGAGGGAGTAAACAAGGAAGATTCCGACTTGAGTGTTGCTATTTGTCTTGAATTATTCTCAGAGCTTGGTAATGGAGGTATATTTGGGGTCAGCACGGAATGTAGAGCGCAATGAGGGTTAGGATAACTTCTCGAGCCGTAATTTACAGTAATCATACACGTTGACGATGCACCATGGTCGTTTCATCTTTCTTCTACAATCAGAGGTATGAAAGACGCAATAGAGGCGTGAACGTCGTGGTACAAGTCAACCCAAGGACCGGCAGCCGTTGGAGGTGCCAAAAGCTGTGCTTTCCTTTTTTAGGGGGGGGGCATCGTGAGAAGAATTCCAAGATTCAGAGATCTGGCACCTCTTGGGTAATAGTGCTGTTGGCAGATAGCGCCCAGATACCAAATGATTACATAATGATCTCCCTTTGGGTCTCTATGTCATTCCCTGTGTGTCATCCCGCTTGTTTGGGCGTGATTCAATGTATATTATACAACATTGTCTCGTCTTCTTCTTGCTGTTACAGATGCTTCATCAATAGGTTGGGTGCATTATAAATTCAATAACACTTCAATCTTGATTCATTTGACTGCACATCCAATTGTCGAGTTCTTTATAATCATTGACTCGGACGGCAATATCATTGCAACATATCATTGTCAAACATGTTGAATTCACCTCATATTCTCGGATGCTTAATCACAGAATATCTGAGCCCAATACATATGAAGAAACCCATGATTACAGTTGACGAAGCACTGTCATCAGCTTCACCACACATCCATGGGCCGTATCAATCTCACTCTTGTTGAAATAGCAATCTAATTCATACCTTGGTACATCCCTTCCATATTTCTAGGGTTTGTGTGGAGAAATGTTGCACAAAGAGAGAGACACAATTGGTTTCACACGCAGGAGGGCTGACATAATAATCCAGATTTGGATTGGTATGTTCCCATCACCTGTGTCGGTCCCGGATTCTACACGATAGCACCCCAAAAAAGGAAATTTAGGCAGTATTTTCTTTCAGAGGTCCTTCCAATACTGTAAGGCCCTCGGAATGAGCTTGGAGGGTGTCATCAGAAGCCATGCATCTATAAGAATTTTATTATTGATCTTTGAACCTGGAGACAGATATTCAGAACTCTTTCTCTCTCTTTCTCTCTTTTCCCTCCTTTCTTTTTTAAAAACTGAATTATTTATTATTGAGCCAACAGCACTATTACTGAGCCCAAATCTTGTTTGTTGCGGCTTCCATTCTAAATACAAAGGAATAAGCTTAGTCAGCAGAATCAATCAACCAAAATCCCGCTCGTCGTCCAGCCACAACAATAGCTCAGAAGTGCTCAGAATTTTACCAGATAACTCAGTTTATATTCTAGAGATATTCAGATTATTTTTAAACAAAATCTTCAAGAGGAACTACCTATTAGGCCTGATACACTCCTCACGAAGCGAGCTTGAATGAAGGACCTGTACGACAGAGTTTAAATTCATAGTAGACATTTTTGGTAATAGCCAATTTCTTAAAATGGCTTATTCACTCAAATCACCTTTTAGAGATTGCCAGTCCAATGCCCGAGCTGCACAGTCTGCACTTGAACTTTGTAAATTCACCTATTTTGAGATACCAAACTGTTGCGGACATTGTTAACAACTTTTAGACTTGTAGTTTACCTTTATACCCTTCCCTAGTCTTCCAGTATATCCCACATTGTTCACTACCACTGACAGTCTTTCCAGTACTACAATGTGCTAATGTTCCCAGGTTATACCTTACTATAGGCAAATAGATGCCTCATAAACACACTATGTAAAAGTGTTGTTATTGTGTAGATATAAGTAGCTGACATCAGGAAAGGGGTGTGAAGACTCTACCTCAAGCTAACTATGGCAGACCTAGCCAGCCTAGTAAGCCTCAAGCACCTAAGCATACCTAGGTTTACAGAGGCTAACAGAACTGCTATCCAATAACCTATAGTGTCATTTGGTTAGCATTAGACAGCACCAGGTTGAACATCAACTACCAAGAAACTTAGGTATCTTAGAGTCAACTTCAAGATATCAATGTAACAAGTCAGACCTTAGCTATCCAAAGTACACCTCAGACCTGCCTTGTACTACTTACAGATTATCCAAAGTATTCCAACAGTCTTCAACAGGACTAGACTCTGGCACTTGTTGTCTAATTACTGTATAATAGGATAGATACTATAAGCAAGTAATACCAGAGAAATCTGAGGAAAATCATGTATTTTGCCTATAACTTGTGGTGCGTCCCTGCGATTCCAATGATTATATAAGCGTTTTGTAGGCCTAATTAAACGCTTTCTGACAGTATATAATACTTATACCTTCCAGTCAAGTGTAGTAGTGCTATTGCTTGAACACAAGAAACAGAGAATTCATTGAATGACTTATGGCCGGAGCTGCACCCCTTATTTTCCCATGGTTATAGGCTCGTCTTGTAGCCCTAATTAAACACTTTCCAACCATATATAGGTCTGCTACCTTTCATGCAAGTTCCAGAGAGTTATTGATTGAACAGTAATAAATCAAGAATCAAGAATTGATCAAGTCCAACAGGCAGGCAATTTAGGTCCGGACCTCCGGACCCAAACCCTCTGCCCTGGTCATGTGACTTCATGTTGGTATTTAAACCAGAGCTGAGCTCTGATCCCATCATTCCTCTCTTTCATGTTCCCTCTTTAAATCTTCAAGTCTTGAATGTTCTCTTGGTATGTGGACTTGCTTCTTCTTTTCTTATAAGTGCTAATCATTGTCTCTTCTTCAAAGGTGTTTACTCTTGATTGTGTGTGCTCTTCTGGTATGTTTCTTGCTCTTTTGACTTGATTCTTGACTAACCTACTCTTTCTTCTAGTATTTCTTCTTTTATTATCCAATCATCATATTATACTATTGCTTTTAATGAGACATTTATTTTCTGCTATCTTTAACTGAAATGTCAAGTATTATTGAGACCTCTAGTTACTGCTTGAGGATGAACTGAAGGATTCCTCTTGTAAACCTTCAGCTAAGCTTAAGCACAAGACTATACCTGAAGTTATGCATGAGTTTCCAGGCAGTAAAGGTTCAAGACAAGACAATACCTATAGTATACTTTAGTTGTTCGAGGTATACTTAGTGTTACTATTAGTTCACCTCAGTCTGCTTCAGGTCTAACCTTGATCTGAACCTTGTCTTCAGGTTTAGCTGCACCTGAGTAACCTAAGTGTACCTGATAGACTTAGGTTAACCGAGAGCAGGAGAGCATTTCCTGATGCACTAATGGTGCCCTTGGCATTGCTGCCTATTCGTTCTGGCTTCTATTTGCTTTGAATCCAACCAATGGTGGCGCCGTAACTGAGTTTTCAGTGGCGCCAGGTTGTTCCTTATGCTTGGAAGCTCCACTATTTCATTGTTTCCACTATTATTAGCGGTCGAGTCCTGTCTAGCAGGAACTCTTAGCCTTTGTTCGTATTCTTATTTCATACTACGAGTCCGAGTAGTACTGACTAGGTTGGGTATACTGGACGCATAAGTATGTTCTTAGTATTGTATTCGGACTTTTCCGGTAGTACTCCAGAAAAGCTATCGTTGTATCTTTACGGATTGTCGATAGTACTCGTATTGTAGGTCCTAGTAACGATTTACTTGTGGATCCCGAGAATCGATCAGGAA
This sequence comes from Flammulina velutipes, assembly GCA_011800155.1. NCBI lineage: Eukaryota > Fungi > Basidiomycota > Agaricomycetes > Agaricales > Physalacriaceae > Flammulina > Flammulina velutipes. The sequence goes on along the minus strand of CM022370.1, from coordinate 2,736,475 downwards.
CAGTCCACCGGAGTAAGTCAATTGGTGATCGAGCAGTATCTTTTGAAAGCCTAAAAGGTTACCCTGACTCCTGAGTCTCCTATGTAATATCCCGACGTCTGAGTAGTATGAACATTTGGTTTGCTAGTCCAGCAAGCATTTAACTGCTTGCTGGTGTTGCGTCTCCTTATGTAGAGTTTCATTGTGTAAGGGTAACTCGCCGAATTCTGTTAAGTATTTCGGAGTTTTGCGCGTTCAAGTGTATTTGATCACAATGTCTCTATCGGGGTACTTTTGATGATGATATTCAAGATCGTCATGTGTGGTTTGTCTATACCTACATGCCCTTCAGCGTGTGGCGCTATTCCGACAAATCTTAGGAGTTTTCCGTTCGTACCGCGGAAACTCCTTACACTGTATCATACATGCTCTTTCGGTCTGTAACTAGAGGTTCTTGTACTCATAGGTTCATTTTATCACTAAGAATGCTTCTTAGAATCGCAAATTTTGGGGTCTTTCGTACTTGCATTAATACAATGTGCATCAATGCATTTCTCGCCCCACCGAATCATTCCTCCACCACACTTTTGTGACGCTCAAAACAGAGTGGCCAGATCACTTCTTCCAGCTCTGTATCTGTCTGGTCTCAGCCATCGACACAGATGATGTCTTCCAGAATAATTCTGACTACGCACAGTGAAACTCTGTTGAGGTCGAGGAGCAGGTTGCCGTAGCTCTTTATTGCTTCCAGCATGATGGAAGCTGATGAACATTCTAAATACTGGTTTACTAGGAGTATCATTTTTGATTGAGGTAAGAAGAAGTGTTGGAGAATAGGCTCTAGATATATAGACCAAGATAGCATAGAGCTATACAGCCTACATGTAAGCCTGGTCCCCCAGTTTACTACATACACACACTTTCCCACACTGTCACTGAACCATTATTTACGATCAACTCTCCTTCGTTGCTCTTTACTCTGTATTGCACGCAACAAAGGTACATAACTTATCTCTCTCTTGTATTACTAGCTGACTCTGTATTGCACACAACGAAGATTCTTTTGTCCTGTCTGTCTTGCCCGTTTAGTGTTGGTTGTCGTTTACACGACACCCTTCCACTTTTTTTTGACACCGACAACCTTCGTACCGGCAGCCATCGTACTGGGATCACCCACTACGGAACGGTTCCAGCTGGATACTAGTCACCACGTCCTACTCACGTAGACAACCATCAACGCCAACCCCACTGGTCACCCGTGCCCACCACCGCCGTCACCGTTCCCCATCACCTGCCGTTTCCACCAATTCAGACCTTTCGTCGCTGCCATCGTCCTCCACCACCGATACCATTACCGATTCTCCACCAGAGTCTTGTATACCGTCACCGTCACTGCCACTGCCACTGCCACTGCCCTTACCCACCATGTCTTCCACAACCCCCACGTCCACCACAACTGCATCCGTCAAACAGGCGAAACTCAAGGACTGTCCAATCCTCTCTGCAGGAAAGGTCACTCCTGCCGTCTTCGTCGAATACTCTGACGCCTGTGGAAAAAATATATGCACCATGGCGCCATTGATGCCGCTGACATTGTCAAGTACGTCACCAACGGTCTCGAACAATCTATGCTGAAACAATGGTACCAGGCCGACAAGACCTGTATCAACGCTATGGGTCTTCCCTCCTTTCTCAAGGAGATTCAGAACTAGGTCTTGGATTTTGACTGGGACGTCAAACTCCTCGACTCCATTCAGCTCTCTCAACAAGGGAAGCGATCTTTTTGGCATTGGGCCGTCTCACTTCAGGATAGCAGCACCACCCTCTCCAACGCTGGTTCTACTCATGCTCTACCTGAGGCCGGACTTCGGTAACATATCATCTCACACATGAGTACCCGTCTTCGTGATAGTATCCGCAGTGAGCCTCCTCTTGCCAACTCTCTCTCTGTCTGGATGAAGGAGGTTAAGGCTCGAGAAGAGAAGCTTGTCAAGAATGAAGACGAGGTCAGGAGAATTGTTTCCGAACAACGTGCCGAACGAACCCACCGGAAAGCTGCTGCCACTGCTGCCCTACTCTCTCGTATTTCCAATCCCCTGCTCGCTTAACGTCTCACTTCCGTGCCTAGCGCCGGAACAGGCTATACTGTTGTGAGTGTTCCAAAGCTCACTGAAGCTAAACGCGCACTTCTCTCTACACACGAGGGATGTTTCAATTGTCGCACTTTTTACGCTGGTCATTATAGCGACTCCTGCCCAATGCGCAGTCTTCCTCCCCCAAACAACCGTGTCAACCCTGCCACCTATCGTCCCCTCACTCTTGATATGGCGTTGGCCGCAAAACCTGCCACCGTCAAGAAAGAAACATCGGGCGCTGTCTACGCCACCTAGATCGAGGACGTCAATGATGCGTCTGATGACTCGTGCGTCCCTTTCACTGTCCCCCACCTCATCCCTCATATGACCATCACTGGTCCCGCTATACGCGACTTCCCCATACTCATTAAACCGCTCATTGACCATGGTTGCCCCTCTACAGTGATTGACAACTAGCTGGTCACCCAGCTTGGTCTACGTCGTTTCCAGTTACCCTTGCAAGAGGATAATTTGGCGTCGCTGTCGGGTCATGGGCTGGGTTCACGGGAGTATGTGAAGCTGCAAGTGTCATCTGGAGATGGGAGCTGGACCTCGGGTATTCATCGAGCGAAAGTTCTTCATAACTGTACCATTCCCCTTATCCTCGGACTACCCTTCCTTTTACAAGAAAAAATCATTGTTGACGCTGAACTCCGCACTGCCATCGATAAGCGAACTGGATTTGACTTGCTGAACCCCCCACTATATCCTCCCCGCGAGTGGGACTCTGATAAACCTGCACCACCTGCACCACCTGTCGTCAAGAAACCACCAAAACCCAAACGAGACTTTACAGTCCCTCTCGCTCACACTCTCCTTCCAGCTGCGGTCATGCTACAAGTCCGTGATCGAATGGAAACCCTAGCCTTTGAAGCGCACCTTAAGCAAAAGGATGCAGAGATGAAGACGCGCTACACGGACCTTTTCACTCATTGTCTCCCTGATGTTGGAGATATTCCCGACCACATCTATCATCGCATACAACTCAAAGATCCTACCAAGGTCAACAATGGTCGTGGTTACGCTGCTGCAAAGAAGAACCAAGCAGCTTGGAAAGCCCTCCTCGACGATCACCTAGCAGCTGGACATTTATGTCCATCATCAGAGCATGCTTCCCCATCCTTCTGTGTACCCAAATACCGGAATGGTGCTCCCGACCACACTGTCCTACCACGCATGGTCAACGATTATCGCGAACTCAACAAGAACACTGTCCGTGACCGCTATCTCTTGCCCCGCGTCGACGATATCCTCGCTGACTGTGGGAAAGGAAAACTCTGGGCCAAACTTGACATGACCAACTCATTCAGCCAGACCCGCTGATACACCTTGTAATATTTGGATGGGCAAAGCCCCCATATTTTGCGATTTGGTACAAGGCCAACAAGGCAGAATGAACATAGGAAGAAGGCATTATGGACGGAATATACCACTCCACACCAGGCTAGCAGTACGGAGAAGGTCCTTGTTACTGGGACTCATCCTTGGAACCTTGAAGTCATACCCTGGTTCGTACAGGCAATCGACCCGGCTCTCGAAGCGGGAGGAACCTAAAAACTACAATACAAGTAACTCGACTTAGGCCGATCAATAAAACCAGTACTCAGTCTTGCACCCGCCATCGTGTCGGGTACTTAGAAATAAGGATCCCACTCTTCCAAGTACAGTTCACGAACCACCCGCCACACTTGGACGGACTTAGCTACCAAAACACAGAGGACGGAGATCGACCATCGAATCCATCAAAGGCATGTCGCGTCATGAGTCATGATCTCAGGGGAAGTAAACCTTATTCCTGAATCACGCTCTGACTCCCTGGATCTCATCAATATAATCCAGATCGGGCAGATCTCCCAGATCTAGCACAGAAACCCAAGTCCCTCTGTCGGATAGCATTCGGGCTCTGCATAGGAAGCACCAGAGGCACTGTAGGACCCACCTAGGAGTTGAGCCGCCAATACGACAGGCCCGATTCCTGGGCGGGGCATTATTGGAAATAAGGCCTCTCTATCGAGAGAGGAAAAACACAAGGCAACAGGGACCATGCGGGTGCTAATTGAAGGCCCGCGCGGATCACCTAAGAATGAAGAGATACACATAGTGAATAGCGCGGGTCGGGTCCGGGTCAGAATGTCCTGAAATATCCCGAAACGGACAAACCCGAACCCGTAACAGTACGGGTCGGGTTTAGGACGGGTCGGGATATTTACGGGTCGGGCATGTCGGGTACCCGTGTTCAGAACACAGAAATAGAGTATTTATCGAGGTACTCTAAATGTAAATACGAATATCTACTTTTACTTTAAGGACAACATACAGAAATGAAAATAAAAAAATGAGCTGAATTATAGGTAGATAGCGTCGTCGACTAAGGTGTCGTCAACGTCGTCGTCGTCACCCTTCTGCTTCTCTGACTTTTCCTTCGCTGCCTTCCTTGTGCTCCCTTCGATACGCTGCGCCATCTCACCATCGTCAAGCATTCCGTTACGGCTCCAGTCGCCGAAACACATGAGGGCACGGACTGTAGCATTACGCAGGCGATTGCGTAAGTGGGACAGTAGGATTCGGCCACGGCTGAATGTGCGCTCAACAGCGACTGATGTAGCTACAAGAGGTGTACTGTATGAGTAAACGAAAAGAACTATGCAAGGACGACATACCAGGAATCGAATGGAAATCAATGGCCATCTGCGCGAGTGATGGATATGTCGAGCGATTGCCCAACCACCATGCGAGTGGGTCCTCCGTAGTGACGCGACTATCAGCGAGATAACGGTCGAGCTCGTCGGCATCCGATGTGGCGACACGTATGCCCTCCTTCATGAGTTTAGTAAACTCGTTGACCTAGGCAGTGTAGGGTTAGTAAATCTGCACGAATGTAAGTAATACGACGTACAGGTTTGTTCTTGTCTGTCTCCTCCTCAATGCTTGCACTATCCAGCGCCGTCACCATACTGTCTCGGTACCGACTCTCCCAAACCTCTCGCGTCACTGCAAGTGCCGTGTCGATCCAGTCACGCGGCCAGTCCTGCTTGCGAAAATAATCGAGTTTGTGTGACGGATGAAGAACTAGTTGAGCGGCTATGAGTAGGCAAGCAAGAAACCAAACAAGGACACGTACTCATACTGATACGATAAACGTCAGATCCATCCGACAAACTATAATATTTGTTCAGGACACGCTTTCCAATGGTGAGTGCGGCACGGATAGGAGCGGCGTATCGTTGGTTTGATATCGATGCATTGGTGAGGCGTTCGTCAATGGCGTCCATGGCGGGGATGACAGAGGAGACACTTGGACAGTCCGTTGAGAAATAGAGCGTGGCGTCCTTCAAGACCTGCATGATTTGACATAGTTGGCGGTTGGTTAGACGATGATGTGGCAGTTGGTAGGCCAGCGATGGCAAGAGCGACGGCGATAGAGATGCATTGACAGGGATACGAAAGTGGGGGGAAAGGAAGAAAGGAATGAGTGAGCAATTGAATGCATGGGAAAAAGAACCACGAACCGTAAGCACGCTGACCAGTTGGGTCAACATCTCCCACTCGGTTAGATCAAGTTCGTAATCACGAAGCCCATTCTCACGCTCCGCCGTGAATTCATTAATATACTCTTTCATCTCAAGGAATACCTTTAACATATCATGGGTTGAATTCCACCGCGTCGAGACGTCGCGCGGTAGCATGCGCTCGCCAATACCATGTTTATCTAGCAGTTTGAACCAGCTAACCATCAGCAACGTGGGTGAGTTTATAATTTTGAAGGAGATCTTGCGGGCCTGGCAACGCACATTCAATGCCTGGAGCGTCTATTAGGTAAATGAATGGACTCACTTTGAGTAACGCGGTTCGAACGGGCATGACATTGTCTGCCCACTCTGTCCTCGCCTGTTCTGTCATCGCATCGACAAGATCGGGCAGGTCGTCGTACTCGTCGTCGTCCTGCACGCCGTTTTCGCCTACGTCAAGAAGCCTTGCCTCGAGCTCATCATATTCGATGTCCTCCGCCAACTTGAGTAGCTCCTTTTCGCCCTCCGTCAAGAGCTTGTCGACAGCCATGCCATCGCGAACTCGTTTTGGCGGATCGAATTGACGGAGTGTTCCAACGGCAGTGAGGTTCAGCGTGTGGGCGAAGCATCGCACTTGGCTGCGCTGTCCACGGTACGTGGGATTCAAGACCTGAAGATGGACATGGAACGTATCATTGCTCGACGCATTGTCTGCAGTGACCGTGCCAACCTATAGGCTTCGTCAGTATCTCAATCATCTTCTATCTATTGCATGCTTACCTTATCGCGAATGCCATAGTCTTCCGTAACGTCGTCGAACGCCTTCGCCATATTTTCGCCAGTGTGAGACTGCAGGTCAATTAATATGGTACGCCTCTTCAATATTCATGCTTACCATTGGCAACTCAACAAAATCGAGCAGCGCCGTTACGAGTTCTCCATTCCGAAGAAAGGTCACCACAATACTCATCCATGGACGATGATTTGGCGCTGTCCAACAATCGATCGCAAACGCTAGGAAGCCATCCGTACTCTGGAATACCATGTAAGTTATAGTTAACATTGTATATGATGTGTCTCACCTGTAACTCCAGCGCAAACTTTTCCTTGGCAGCGCCGAACAGTAGCTTCACATCCGATGCAACAGTGGTGGGGTGGGGGATATAGTACTCGTTACGGCCAGTGCGGAGTAGCCAACGGAGGCCACGATCCTTCGCAATATTGAAGGGACGCATGCTCTCCGCTGCCCAGCGTGCAAACGTTACCCTTTGAAAAGGTTAGGGAGTACAGTTCACCAAGGATGTTTGGTACTCACCTAATCTCAGCCGACGTCGGTGCTGCCGTACTGAACGACTCAACGGCCCCTTTGATACGTCGCAGGAGGTAAGTGATCTTACCGTCTTTCATTACTTTGTGCTTCTTGACGATCTCTCTAGCTTTGTCAAGATTCTTTGTGGCAAATGCGGCGTCATGAATGGTCTGGCCCCAACAAGAAACAATGTGGCGGCTTAACGCGCCTGTCGATCCACTATCAGATGTCGTTCCACGCCGTTTCGTCCCACCGCACTTGATGCAAGTGAAGACGTGGTAGACGGTATCTTTGGCCACATCGACTTCAATCTGTGGGCGGTTCTCGAAGAAGGCGTAATAGGGTGAGCGCCAGCTCCGAATAGCTTTTGCTGGAGCAAGATGGTAAGTAATGTGTAGTGATACGAAAGGATAGACGTACTGAGCTGTTTTTCTAGCTTATCCATGTCCTCATCGGCATCTGTATTGGTGTCGACATCGATAATAGATGTCGCGGTCGAGGATGGGGGACGACTAGACGCTGGGATAGAGTGTTGGCTGTCCATAACGACATCCTCGTCATTATCTGTGACATGTGAGTATGTCTTCGGCGGAGATATTCATGAACTTACCATCTGAATCTTCGACGACAGTTTTTTTTCTGGGCCTCTTTGGAATGATGGTCCTAGCGGCCTTCTTCACGTTGTTAACGGCTTTACGGGCAGTGTTGGAGACGCGAGATGATAGCGACGCCTTGGAGGATGCATCAGAAACCTTGCGCTTGCGGGTCGAGGACGACGCCATGACTTTTTTTTAGTGTGGTGGTCCGCCTTCGCTGATTGTATTTCTGGCGCCACCTTCCAAGCCACCGTCAATGAACTGTACAGTTATTACTCATAAATGCCTATTATATTCTGCTTCCATGGAGGCTTTTTCACACTGTGGCGCGTAGGATAGCTGCAACCGTAGATATAAGTACGGGTCGGCCGGGTAAACCCGAATCGGCCATCGAGTAAAATGACCCGTGCCCGGCAGTGACCCGAACCCGCAACCCGGCAAAACCCGGCCGACCCGCGCTATTCACTAGATACACATGGAACAAGCATGCCAGCTGACCTTGGATCACTCAGGAGCTGTGTGCCCGCGCGGTACGCCACTCCTCATTGGGTGCATCCAGGACAAATACCTGGCTAAGAATGATGAAGGTCATAGGGCCCAGGGCACAACGAGGTTCACGGGGCCCGCCAACGTGGTGGTCGCTCCTGTGGCGGGTAAAATACAGTAAACCAGCTTTAGTCACGCTCTTTAGAAATACCTATATAATACACTCGTTAGCATACTGTAAAATAGCTTAGACCCCCAGTAGACGCAGCCCACAAAGCAGTATTTACCGTCGGTTAGCTTGATAGGATTGAATAGAAGTTCTGTCACATAGGTGACTTTGAATCTGAAAGCAAAAGGAACTTAGAGCCATTGGAGCTACTTTGAGTAATTGAAGTTTAGCCATTGCCTGTGCCATCGACGTTCCTGGCGCTGTCTCAGAACAGTCATCTAACTACTTGAAAGAATCTGATTGGAAGACCCAGTCCCCATTGAGTGTGGTTTAGACTGCAGCTAAGCTATCGTTTTGAGCCGCGGACAGAGTCCATTGAGTCTTAGAGCACTAGATAGATACCAGGGTATCTGGACGCAGACCTCTTAGCGTGGTTGAAGATTGACGGACCGGTTGGAGCTTTATTAAGTCTGCCTCACGCATCCCAATCGGCCTATGACTCTTGTTGGCCTCTAGTTTTCAACTAAAGATCAGATCCCTGTTACCCCTCGAACTTGTTATACATTTTGAACCATTGCAATCGAACCCCCATACCTTTCCGAAACCCCAAAGACCAGTTCATCGAACTCTAAACGATTAAAAGCAGACCCGCTATCGAAGCGGACTTGCATTTCCACGCCTACTAGTTAGTGTGTGTGTGTGTGTGATTTGGTGGGGTTCTTTTGCACTGCTCATCAGCGGCCCAAACCTTGTATATGAAAAGTTTGTCTCGGTCAGAGACGAGTTGCAGCATTAGACCATTCTCGCAATACCACTCGTCGAAGAGGACCGCAGCATTAGACCATTCTCGCAATACCACTCGTCGAAGAGGACCACAGCAAATTCTTCGGCGGTGATTGTGGATGGGATAGCAGCCATGCAGATGTCTGCGCCTCCAAGGAGATCAGTGAAGGTGACGATAGTATCCTTCCCATTCTCGACGGGGAGTGGTCCAACAAAGTCAAGACCAACGACATCGAAGCGGTTATCTGGGACAGGAAGTGGATGAAGGGGACCAGGTGTTTTGGAGGTACGACTCTTGTTGCGTTGACAATCAGTACATGACGAGATATAGGCTTCCTCCAAGTCACGGCGCATGTTTGGCCAGTAGTAGGATCCACGCAAGGCAGCGTAGCTTTTGTCAAACCCAAAATGACCTAGCGCATCATACGCAAGACTGTATAGAAGTTCGCGGACCTTGAGAACGCGCGGGATGACGAGTCGTCGACCAACATAGAGAAGGCCTGTAGCAACATCGAACATGGCGCCTTCGGTACTGGACAGGTTGGTGAGGAGTTGTTGGCAAAAATCATCCTCGGTATAGCCTTTCTTGATACTCTCAAGGAGTTCAGTATTGGCGGTGATGATGATGGACGTGGAGGCAGCCGTGAGGCGTTCACGTCTAGATTGGATTGGGTCTTCCCCAGTACCAGAGCGTGCTAAACAGGCAGCGATGATGACTGGTTCTGGGATGGTTGACAGCTCGTCTGGTAAACGGGAAAGTGCATCGGCGACAGTGTTATCTTCGCCTTTGACATAGTGAATTTCAAAGTCGAACTGGGCAAAGTGCATGGCCCAACGAGCTTGTCGGCGAGACATATCCTGCTGTGAGGAGAAGTACTCGAGGGTGCGGTGATTAGTGAATAGCGCGGGTCGGCCGGGTTTTGCCGGGTTGCGGGTTCGGGTCACTGCCGGGCACGGGTCATTTTACTCGATGGCCGATTCGGGTTTACCCGGCCGACCCGTACTTATATCTACGGTTGCAGCTATCCTACGCGCCACAGTGTGAAAAAGCCTCCATGGAAGCAGAATATAATAGGCATTTATGAGTAATAACTGTACAGTTCATTGACGGTGGCTTGGAAGGTGGCGCCAGAAATACAATCAGCGAAGGCGGACCACCACACTAAAAAAAAGTCATGGCGTCGTCCTCGACCCGCAAGCGCAAGGTTTCTGATGCATCCTCCAAGGCGTCGCTATCATCTCGCGTCTCCAACACTGCCCGTAAAGCCGTTAACAACGTGAAGAAGGCCGCTAGGACCATCATTCCAAAGAGGCCCAGAAAAAAAACTGTCGTCGAAGATTCAGATGGTAAGTTCATGAATATCTCCGCCGAAGACATACTCACATGTCACAGATAATGACGAGGATGTCGTTATGGACAGCCAACACTCTATCCCAGCGTCTAGTCGTCCCCCATCCTCGACCGCGACATCTATTATCGATGTCGACACCAATACAGATGCCGATGAGGACATGGATAAGCTAGAAAAACAGCTCAGTACGTCTATCCTTTCGTATCACTACACATTACTTACCATCTTGCTCCAGCAAAAGCTATTCGGAGCTGGCGCTCACCCTATTACGCCTTCTTCGAGAACCGCCCACAGATTGAAGTCGATGTGGCCAAAGATACCGTCTACCACGTCTTCACTTGCATCAAGTGCGGTGGGACGAAACGGCGTGGAACGACATCTGATAGTGGATCGACAGGCGCGTTAAGCCGCCACATTGTTTCTTGTTGGGGCCAGACCATTCATGACGCCGCATTTGCCACAAAGAATCTTGACAAAGCTAGAGAGATCGTCAAGAAGCACAAAGTAATGAAAGACGGTAAGATCACTTACCTCCTGCGACGTATCAAAGGGGCCGTTGAGTCGTTCAGTACGGCAGCACCGACGTCGGCTGAGATTAGGTGAGTACCAAACATCCTTGGTGAACTGTACTCCCTAACCTTTTCAAAGGGTAACGTTTGCACGCTGGGCAGCGGAGAGCATGCGTCCCTTCAATATTGCGAAGGATCGTGGCCTCCGTTGGCTACTCCGCACTGGCCGTAACGAGTACTATATCCCCACCCCACCACTGTTGCATCGGATGTGAAGCTACTGTTCGGCGCTGCCAAGGAAAAGTTTGCGCTGGAGTTACAGGTGAGACACATCATATACAATGTTAACTATAACTTACATGGTATTCCAGAGTACGGATGGCTTCCTAGCGTTTGCGATCGATTGTTGGACAGCGCCAAATCATCGTCCATGGATGAGTATTGTGGTGACCTTTCTTCGGAATGGAGAACTCGTAACGGCGCTGCTCGATTTTGTTGAGTTGCCAATGGTAAGCATGAATATTGAAGAGGCGTACCATATTAATTGACCTGCAGTCTCACACTGGCGAAAATATGGCGAAGGCGTTCGACGACGTTACGGAAGACTATGGCATTCGCGATAAGGTAAGCATGCAATAGATAGAAGATGATTGAGATACTGACGAAGCCTATAGGTTGGCACGGTCACTGCAGACAATGCGTCGAGCAATGATACGTTCCATGTCCATCTTCAGGTCTTGAATCCCACGTACCGTGGACAGCGCAGCCAAGTGCGATGCTTCGCCCACACGCTGAACCTCACTGCCGTTGGAACACTCCGTCAATTCGATCCGCCAAAACGAGTTCGCGATGGCATGGCTGTCGACAAGCTCTTGACGGAGGGCGAAAAGGAGCTACTCAAGTTGGCGGAGGACATCGAATATGATGAGCTCGAGGCAAGGCTTCTTGACGTAGGCGAAAACGGCGTGCAGGACGACGACGAGTACGACGACCTGCCCGATCTTGTCGATGCGATGACAGAACAGGCGAGGACAGAGTGGGCAGACAATGTCATGCCCGTTCGAACCGCGTTACTCAAAGTGAGTCCATTCATTTACCTAATAGACGCTCCAGGCATTGAATGTGCGTTGCCAGGCCCGCAAGATCTCCTTCAAAATTATAAACTCACCCACGTTGCTGATGGTTAGCTGGTTCAAACTGCTAGATAAACATGGTATTGGCGAGCGCATGCTACCGCGCGACGTCTCGACGCGGTGGAATTCAACCCATGATATGTTAAAGGTATTCCTTGAGATGAAAGAGTATATTAATGAATTCACGGCGGAGCGTGAGAATGGGCTTCGTGATTACGAACTTGATCTAACCGAGTGGGAGATGTTGACCCAACTGGTCAGCGTGCTTACGGTTCGTGGTTCTTTTTCCCATGCATTCAATTGCTCACTCATTCCTTTCTTCCTTTCCCCCCACTTTCGTATCCCTGTCAATGCATCTCTATCGCCGTCGCTCTTGCCATCGCTGGCCTACCAACTGCCACATCATCGTCTAACCAACCGCCAACTATGTCAAATCATGCAGGTCTTGAAGGACGCCACGCTCTATTTCTCAACGGACTGTCCAAGTGTCTCCTCTGTCATCCCCGCCATGGACGCCATTGACGAACGCCTCACCAATGCATCGATATCAAACCAACGATACGCCGCTCCTATCCGTGCCGCACTCACCATTGGAAAGCGTGTCCTGAACAAATATTATAGTTTGTCGGATGGATCTGACGTTTATCGTATCAGTATGAGTACGTGTCCTTGTTTGGTTTCTTGCTTGCCTACTCATAGCCGCTCAACTAGTTCTTCATCCGTCACACAAACTCGATTATTTTCGCAAGCAGGACTGGCCGCGTGACTGGATCGACACGGCACTTGCAGTGACGCGAGAGGTTTGGGAGAGTCGGTACCGAGACAGTATGGTGACGGCGCTGGATAGTGCAAGCATTGAGGAGGAGACAGACAAGAACAAACCTGTACGTCGTATTACTTACATTCGTGCAGATTTACTAACCCTACACTGCCTAGGTCAACGAGTTTACTAAACTCATGAAGGAGGGCATACGTGTCGCCACATCGGATGCCGACGAGCTCGACCGTTATCTCGCTGATAGTCGCGTCACTACGGAGGACCCACTCGCATGGTGGTTGGGCAATCGCTCGACATATCCATCACTCGCGCAGATGGCCATTGATTTCCATTCGATTCCTGGTATGTCGTCCTTGCATAGTTCTTTTCGTTTACTCATACAGTACACCTCTTGTAGCTACATCAGTCGCTGTTGAGCGCACATTCAGCCGTGGCCGAATCCTACTGTCCCACTTACGCAATCGCCTGCGTAATGCTACAGTCCGTGCCCTCATGTGTTTCGGCGACTGGAGCCGTAACGGAATGCTTGACGATGGTGAGATGGCGCAGCGTATCGAAGGGAGCACAAGGAAGGCAGCGAAGGAAAAGTCAGAGAAGCAGAAGGGTGACGACGACGACGTTGACGACACCTTAGTCGACGACGCTATCTACCTATAATTCAGCTCATTTTTTTATTTTCATTTCTGTATGTTGTCCTTAAAGTAAAAGTAGATATTCGTATTTACATTTAGAGTACCTCGATAAATACTCTATTTCTGTGTTCTGAACACGGGTACCCGACATGCCCGACCCGTAAATATCCCGACCCGTCCTAAACCCGACCCGTACTGTTACAGGTTCGGGTTTGTCCGTTTCGGGATATTTCAGGACATTCTGACCCGGACCCGACCCGCGCTATTCACTAGCGGTGATCGGTCATAACCTGGAAGGAGACATTGAGAAGAGAGCTACGCCACTTCTTGAGTGCTTTGACAATGGCGAGAACTTCTTTCTCGTGCGTGGGGTAGTTTTGTTCCGCGCAGTTGAGCTGATAAGACTCGTAGGCGACGGGACGGGCAGTTTCCCAAGTCTCTTCAAAGCTGAGGACAGCTTCGGTACGGCGGTCACTGGCATCAGTGGTAACAAAGATCTGTTTGATGGTATCCTCGTAGTCAATTACCGTGAGGCATTCTCGACTGAGGACTAGCTTTTTGATGGCGTCAAATGTGATACGAGCTGGCGTCCAGGTTGGGAGTGCTTGGTTATACTCCTTGGCTGTTAACGGCGTCAAAATGGCAGTGTGTTCAGCTAGCGCTGGGAGGAAAACAGTGATGTATCGGACTAATCCAAGAAAGGAACGGACATCTGTGGCTGTCTTCGGAGTAGGCCAGGACATAATACGGTCCACCTTGCGGGGATCGGCAGCAATGCCTTCCCGAGAGATGATGTGTCCGAGGAACTCTACGTGAGTGAGGAAGAGGTCAGATTTAGTTGGATTACAAATGAGGCCAGCTTCACGGAGGGCATCTAGGACAAGCTCAACATTGCGAGTGTGTTCTTCGAGCGAGTCAGACCAGATGATGATATCGTCTAGATAGACATGACAGATTTCCCCGATAAGGTGTTGAAGGGCATCTGTCATACGGCGTTGGTGGGTGGCGGGGGCATTACATCCACCCTGTGGCATGACGACCCATTCGTAGAGTCCCTAAGGTGTGCGTATGGCAGTGAGATGGATGTCATCGGGGTGTACGCGGTGATGAGCAGTGCAAAAGAACCCCACCAAATCACACACACACACACACACTAACTAGTAGGCGTGGAAATGCAAGTCCGCTTCGATAGCGGGTCTGCTTTTAATCGTTTAGAGTTCGATGAACTGGTCTTTGGGGTTTCGGAAAGGTATGGGGGTTCGATTGCAATGGTTCAAAATGTATAACAAGTTCGAGGGGTAACAGGGATCTGATCTTTAGTTGAAAACTAGAGGCCAACAAGAGTCATAGGCCGATTGGGATGCGTGAGGCAGACTTAATAAAGCTCCAACCGGTCCGTCAATCTTCAACCACGCTAAGAGGTCTGCGTCCAGATACCCTGGTATCTATCTAGTGCTCTAAGACTCAATGGACTCTGTCCGCGGCTCAAAACGATAGCTTAGCTGCAGTCTAAACCACACTCAATGGGGACTGGGTCTTCCAATCAGATTCTTTCAAGTAGTTAGATGACTGTTCTGAGACAGCGCCAGGAACGTCGATGGCACAGGCAATGGCTAAACTTCAATTACTCAAAGTAGCTCCAATGGCTCTAAGTTCCTTTTGCTTTCAGATTCAAAGTCACCTATGTGACAGAACTTCTATTCAATCCTATCAAGCTAACCGACGGTAAATACTGCTTTGTGGGCTGCGTCTACTGGGGGTCTAAGCTATTTTACAGTATGCTAACGAGTGTATTATATAGGTATTTCTAAAGAGCGTGACTAAAGCTGGTTTACTGTATTTTACCCGCCACAGGAGCGACCACCACGTTGGCGGGCCCCGTGAACCTCGTTGTGCCCTGGGCCCTATGACCTTCATCATTCTTAGCCAGGTATTTGTCCTGGATGCACCCAATGAGGAGTGGCGTACCGCGCGGGCACACAGCTCCTGAGTGATCCAAGGTCAGCTGGCATGCTTGTTCCATGTGTATCTCTTCATTCTTAGGTGATCCGCGCGGGCCTTCAATTAGCACCCGCATGGTCCCTGTTGCCTTGTGTTTTTCCTCTCTCGATAGAGAGGCCTTATTTCCAATAATGCCCCGCCCAGGAATCGGGCCTGTCGTATTGGCGGCTCAACTCCTAGGTGGGTCCTACAGTGCCTCTGGTGCTTCCTATGCAGAGCCCGAATGCTATCCGACAGAGGGACTTGGGTTTCTGTGCTAGATCTGGGAGATCTGCCCGATCTGGATTATATTGATGAGATCCAGGGAGTCAGAGCGTGATTCAGGAATAAGGTTTACTTCCCCTGAGATCATGACTCATGACGCGACATGCCTTTGATGGATTCGATGGTCGATCTCCGTCCTCTGTGTTTTGGTAGCTAAGTCCG
Source organism: Flammulina velutipes (assembly GCA_011800155.1). NCBI lineage: Eukaryota > Fungi > Basidiomycota > Agaricomycetes > Agaricales > Physalacriaceae > Flammulina > Flammulina velutipes. Next base: position 2,720,678 of record CM022370.1, on the reverse strand, counting down.
TCCAAGTGTGGCGGGTGGTTCGTGAACTGTACTTGGAAGAGTGGGATCCTTATTTCTAAGTACCCGACACGATGGCGGGTGCAAGACTGAGTACTGGTTTTATTGATCGGCCTAAGTCGAGTTACTTGTATTGTAGTTTTTAGGTTCCTCCCGCTTCGAGAGCCGGGTCGATTGCCTGTACGAACCAGGGTATGACTTCAAGGTTCCAAGGATGAGTCCCAGTAACAAGGACCTTCTCCGTACTGCTAGCCTGGTGTGGAGTGGTATATTCCACCCATAGTGCCTTCTTCCTATGTCCATTCTGCCTTGTTGGCCTTGTACCAAATCACAAAATGTGGGGGCTTTGTCCATCCAAATATTACAAGGTGTATCACCGCGCTTCACAAGCTCACTGGCGTCAAGCTGAAGATGTTCACTGCTAGGCCTTTAAGGTCTGGTCCTATGGACTGCCAAACGACTGCCAACTGGACCAGACCAGACCGCAAAAAGACTGCCAAGAAAAAAAGACTGGTCCCAGTTGGCAGTCCTGGGGTTGGATGAGAATATTTAGGACTGCCAAAAGACTGGTGCAACCAGTCATGGACCGGTCCATAGTAAAACGGACTATCAAAGGGTGTTCGGACATATTTTAGCTAGTTTAGATTACAAAAACATATATTTTAGCTCATATATCAAGTTAAATTGAATAATTACAATGTTTACCCTCCTAAACGAACACTTAAATACATAATAGTGAGTTGAAATTTTGACGATGACATAGTATATTGCATAAAGTTCCTATATATTACAAGACACTGTGGTCTAGTAGTTAGAATATCTTAATTTCACCTATATTAGGTGAGGTCTTGAGTTCAATCCTTACTAGATGCACATTTTTGTGCACGCGACTCGACCTTAGGACGTGCTATGCAACAGTTGGACCAGTTGGACTGCAGTCCGGACCAGCCCCCGGTTCAACTGGTCGGACTGGAAAGACCGGACTGCAGTCGCGACGGTCTAATTAAAAGACCGGTCCCGGTTGATGGTCCTTCCAAAAAGAAGAAAACAAAGGACTGCCCCGGTTGGCGGTCCTTGAAAAAAAAATGAAAAAGACCGGACCTTAAAGGCCTATCCACTGCATACCATCCCGAGACTGACGGCGGAAGCGAGCGCACCAACAAAACAGTCAATCAAGCTCTTCAATATTATATCGGTAGACAACAGAAGGGATGGCTCGCTGCTCTACCTCGCACTCGTTTTGCCATCATGAACACTATCAACGCATCAACTGGATACTCGGGATTCCAACTGAAAACTGGTCGCTCACCTCGTATTATTCCCCCACTTGCTCCCTTACCTGCCAATGCCACTCCGGAAGAGTCCACCGCTCAATCCATTATTGCGTGTATCACCACTGACGTCCAGGATGCCCAAGATAATCTGCTCGCTAGGGTTAAAAGGTTAAGTCACTTAACTGGTCATTTTAAAGCGACTTAACCTGACCTGACTGGAAACATTAACCGGACCCTGAGCGACTGGTCACTGTGAATGACTGGTTAAGGTTAATGGTTAAACCATTTGGAGAACTTTAATGTGACTGTCAATGACTGGTCTTGACTAGTTATAACCAATACTCTTGATACTCTCAATATATGAAGAGAAAAAGAGCTATAACACAAAGGTTTCTTACATATACAGTATATATATCATTAATAAAATCTAATATACTAGTATTATGAAGAGAAAGACTAGAAAATATAGACCTACATATGAAAAAGATAAATCAATAGATTTATTAACCTTGATTTATCTCTAGATTATAGGGTTAATAGCAAATTAACCAGTCACAACCTGTTAATAACTGGTTATAACTGCATTAAGTTTTAACTGGTTATAGTCAGTTATAACTGAGTCTTGAGTAACTGGTTACACTTATTGACTGGTCACAGTTAATGGTTAATCAACTTTCATGATATTGAATGACTGGTTAAGGTCAGGTTAATCGAAAAAGTGGGTCATTAACCTGACTTAACCTGACCTTTAAACCCTACTGCTCGCTGCCAAAATCCACCAGGCCTTCCACGCAAACAAATATCGCGCTCCAGAGATCGCCTATGCTGTAGGAGATCAGGTCATGCTATCCACCAAGAACCGCCGAAACGAATATAAGCGAGCAGGAAAGAAATGCACTGCCAAGTTCATGCCCTGGAATGACGGCCCCTACACCGTCGTCAAAGCCTTCCTAGAAAAATCTGAATACACCCTCCAACTCCCTGGCCATCGTCGCACGCTTCCCTCCTTAAACCATACCACCCAAATGATCCTGCACTGTTTCCCAAACGAGAACTACCCAAGCCTGGTCCTGTCGTCACTGAAGACAGGATTGAGGAGTGGTCGGTCGAGAAAATCATAGACTCAAAGCACGCGAGCTGTGGAATGCGCTATCTTGTACGCTGGGCTAGATACAGAGTTGAACACGACTCCTGGGAACCCGGATCTGCACACTGGCCAACAACAGTGATGTCATGGCACCTTTCCCCTGGATCGCGCCATGACGCAATGGATTTGGACTTTGGACCGGAGCCTTTTTGTCACGTCACGTCACGCGTCACATGACGTCATGGCGCGGGCGCCCTGGATCGCGCCAGGAGACGATTACATAATCAAATCACTACTGGGCTCAAGAGTTCAATTCTCATCGGAATCACTTTATTTTTTCTGCACGTACTTTTTATTTTTTTAACAGAATGTTTCAGAGGGGGGAGGGGTGTAAGCCTGGTCCCCCAGTTTACTACATACACACACTTTCCCACACTGTCACTGAACCATTATTTACGATCAATTCTCCTTCGTCGCTCTTTACTCTGTATTGCACGTAACGAAGGTACATAACTTATCTCTTTCTTGTATTACTAGCTGACTCCGTATTGCACGCAATGAAGATTCTTTTGTCCTGTCTGTCTTGCCCGTTTAGTGTTGGTTGTCGTTTACACGACACTCTTCCACTACATTCATATAACCATCAACTTGAAGCATTGTCTGTGAGCAGGACATTTTCATGGAAGGAAGAGTGAACAAATAAATCACTGTCAGTATTGTATTGAGGCTCCAGAGTTTGGTCAAACACCGACCTCAAGCCTGGTTGGAGACAATCCAAGGCCTATGAAACAATGTCAACATGTTAGTCAAGCAGAACAGCAGACTTACAGACGCAGTAAACGGCTTGCTTAGGCAGTGGGGAGATCCCACTGTCCTTAGCTATTACGGATTGTCAACGGAAAATTCCGGTGCTGGACCAAGTTGTCGTCATTAGAAGAAGGGGTCCACAAGTGAAAGAGGTCAAAACCTAGCTTTCTCTACTTGTAGTCTTGCTTTTGTCTTGATTTTCTTTGCTGGGGTCTTGATCGAACTTGTCTTTGGACTTCATCTTTGTCGAACTTGTAGATACTTATGATATACATGCGAACATTGGACTTAGCCGAGCCTCAGTCTAAGTACCAAGCTGAGATATCCCATAAGATGGTTCATACATCTAGTTTGCAGAGAGTTTTTGTACAGAAGCTAAATCCAATGTACAGGACTTGGAATGAATACAAAGGTGAAATAAACAAGTTCTTGCTTAGTTATTGTCTTGATGGTAACTGTTGTTGTCTTTCCAGGAACAAAGGGACTAGAGCGAGATGGATAAGGGTCACAAGATGTATGTGGTGCACTGGATCTCTGATTGCTGAATGACAATGTGTTTTGAGAAGAAGATGATCGTGAAAAAGCAGATGACAAGGGAAGAGCACACAACAATGTAAGGTCCAATGAACTTGCCAGCTTGGTGTGAGCAAAAGTACGAGGATTTGAAGCAGTTGATGTTTCTCTAGCTGGCCTAGCATGTACTGGTATTATTATCAATATAGAGTGACATGAGAAAGGAATATAGGAGCTACCGTGTGCTTGACTGTTGTCAGTGTTCAACACAATGAGTGTTGGTTGATATTGTAGGATTGCGTGAAGTAGCTTGGTTTGGGCCGGTTCATACATGAGTAGGAGCTGATATACAGGGCTCTCTTTGAGACAATGCATGCTGAGGTACGTGAAGGACAGCAGGAAGGCTAGGTCTGGCTGGCTGAAAAATAATGAGTACATGAGATTTGGGAGTGAGAGTATCATTACTTGTTGCTGGGACCCGACCAAGGCTTATGAGCAAGATAGGGCTCCCTACAAGTATTGCAGTGCAATTTGAAATCAAACAACAAGAGGTGAATACATAGAAGTTTATAGTGCACTTACTTTAACGAATTCAGAGCAATTTTTGGTACAATCTAGATGACCTCCTTTCTTCCTCAGATTTGTGGCATAATTGTCGTCATAATGTTTGCAGATACAAATATCCTGAGTGAAGCTGGTTAGTACAGAGTCGGAGCCCTGTCAACTTAGCAGTTAAGCAGAATCTACTTTGATGAACTCCGTACAAGATAAGTTGGTCTGCGAAAATGATAATAGAACACATTGGGACGACCCAGAGAGGGGAAGTTGATGGTATGTGTGCTTTGGTATCTTGCAAACAACCAAAGTCTGCTCTTAAAAAGTTAGTGAATAGCGCGGGTCGGCCGGGTTTTGCCGGGTTGCGGGTTCGGGTCACTGCCGGGCACGGGTCATTTTACTCGATGGCCGATTCGGGTTTACCCGGCCGACCCGTACTTATATCTACGGTTGCAGCTATCCTACGCGCCACAGTGTGAAAAAGCCTCCATGGAAGCAGAATATAATAGGCATTTATGAGTAATAACTGTACAGTTCATTGACGGTGGCTTGGAAGGTGGCGCCAGAAATACAATCAGCGAAGGCGGACCACCACACTAAAAAAAAGTCATGGCGTCGTCCTCGACCCGCAAGCGCAAGGTTTCTGATGCATCCTCCAAGGCGTCGCTATCATCTCGCGTCTCCAACACTGCCCGTAAAGCCGTTAACAACGTGAAGAAGGCCGCTAGGACCATCATTCCAAAGAGGCCCAGAAAAAAAACTGTCGTCGAAGATTCAGATGGTAAGTTCATGAATATCTCCGCCGAAGACATACTCACATGTCACAGATAATGACGAGGATGTCGTTATGGACAGCCAACACTCTATCCCAGCGTCTAGTCGTCCCCCATCCTCGACCGCGACATCTATTATCGATGTCGACACCAATACAGATGCCGATGAGGACATGGATAAGCTAGAAAAACAGCTCAGTACGTCTATCCTTTCGTATCACTACACATTACTTACCATCTTGCTCCAGCAAAAGCTATTCGGAGCTGGCGCTCACCCTATTACGCCTTCTTCGAGAACCGCCCACAGATTGAAGTCGATGTGGCCAAAGATACCGTCTACCACGTCTTCACTTGCATCAAGTGCGGTGGGACGAAACGGCGTGGAACGACATCTGATAGTGGATCGACAGGCGCGTTAAGCCGCCACATTGTTTCTTGTTGGGCCAGACCATTCATGACGCCGCATTTGCCACAAAGAATCTTGACAAAGCTAGAGAGATCGTCAAGAAGCACAAAGTAATGAAAGACGGTAAGATCACTTACCTCCTGCGACGTATCAAAGGGGCCGTTGAGTCGTTCAGTACGGCAGCACCGACGTCGGCTGAGATTAGGTGAGTACCAAACATCCTTGGTGAACTGTACTCCCTAACCTTTTCAAAGGGTAACGTTTGCACGCTGGGCAGCGGAGAGCATGCGTCCCTTCAATATTGCGAAGGATCGTGGCCTCCGTTGGCTACTCCGCACTGGCCGTAACGAGTACTATATCCCCCACCCCACCACTGTTGCATCGGATGTGAAGCTACTGTTCGGCGCTGCCAAGGAAAAGTTTGCGCTGGAGTTACAGGTGAGACACATCATATACAATGTTAACTATAACTTACATGGTATTCCAGAGTACGGATGGCTTCCTAGCGTTTGCGATCGATTGTTGGACAGCGCCAAATCATCGTCCATGGATGAGTATTGTGGTGACCTTTCTTCGGAATGGAGAACTCGTAACGGCGCTGCTCGATTTTGTTGAGTTGCCAATGGTAAGCATGAATATTGAAGAGGCGTACCATATTAATTGACCTGCAGTCTCACACTGGCGAAAATATGGCGAAGGCGTTCGACGACGTTACGGAAGACTATGGCATTCGCGATAAGGTAAGCATGCAATAGATAGAAGATGATTGAGATACTGACGAAGCCTATAGGTTGGCACGGTCACTGCAGACAATGCGTCGAGCAATGATACGTTCCATGTCCATCTTCAGGTCTTGAATCCCACGTACCGTGGACAGCGCAGCCAAGTGCGATGCTTCGCCCACACGCTGAACCTCACTGCCGTTGGAACACTCCGTCAATTCGATCCGCCAAAACGAGTTCGCGATGGCATGGCTGTCGACAAGCTCTTGACGGAGGGCGAAAAGGAGCTACTCAAGTTGGCGGAGGACATCGAATATGATGAGCTCGAGGCAAGGCTTCTTGACGTAGGCGAAAACGGCGTGCAGGACGACGACGAGTACGACGACCTGCCCGATCTTGTCGATGCGATGACAGAACAGGCGAGGACAGAGTGGGCAGACAATGTCATGCCCGTTCGAACCGCGTTACTCAAAGTGAGTCCATTCATTTACCTAATAGACGCTCCAGGCATTGAATGTGCGTTGCCAGGCCCGCAAGATCTCCTTCAAAATTATAAACTCACCCACGTTGCTGATGGTTAGCTGGTTCAAACTGCTAGATAAACATGGTATTGGCGAGCGCATGCTACCGCGCGACGTCTCGACGCGGTGGAATTCAACCCATGATATGTTAAAGGTATTCCTTGAGATGAAAGAGTATATTAATGAATTCACGGCGGAGCGTGAGAATGGGCTTCGTGATTACGAACTTGATCTAACCGAGTGGGAGATGTTGACCCAACTGGTCAGCGTGCTTACGGTTCGTGGTTCTTTTTCCCATGCATTCAATTGCTCACTCATTCCTTTCTTCCTTTCCCCCCACTTTCGTATCCCTGTCAATGCATCTCTATCGCCGTCGCTCTTGCCATCGCTGGCCTACCAACTGCCACATCATCGTCTAACCAACCGCCAACTATGTCAAATCATGCAGGTCTTGAAGGACGCCACGCTCTATTTCTCAACGGACTGTCCAAGTGTCTCCTCTGTCATCCCCGCCATGGACGCCATTGACGAACGCCTCACCAATGCATCGATATCAAACCAACGATACGCCGCTCCTATCCGTGCCGCACTCACCATTGGAAAGCGTGTCCTGAACAAATATTATAGTTTGTCGGATGGATCTGACGTTTATCGTATCAGTATGAGTACGTGTCCTTGTTTGGTTTCTTGCTTGCCTACTCATAGCCGCTCAACTAGTTCTTCATCCGTCACACAAACTCGATTATTTTCGCAAGCAGGACTGGCCGCGTGACTGGATCGACACGGCACTTGCAGTGACGCGAGAGGTTTGGGAGAGTCGGTACCGAGACAGTATGGTGACGGCGCTGGATAGTGCAAGCATTGAGGAGGAGACAGACAAGAACAAACCTGTACGTCGTATTACTTACATTCGTGCAGATTTACTAACCCTACACTGCCTAGGTCAACGAGTTTACTAAACTCATGAAGGAGGGCATACGTGTCGCCACATCGGATGCCGACGAGCTCGACCGTTATCTCGCTGATAGTCGCGTCACTACGGAGGACCCACTCGCATGGTGGTTGGGCAATCGCTCGACATATCCATCACTCGCGCAGATGGCCATTGATTTCCATTCGATTCCTGGTATGTCGTCCTTGCATAGTTCTTTTCGTTTACTCATACAGTACACCTCTTGTAGCTACATCAGTCGCTGTTGAGCGCACATTCAGCCGTGGCCGAATCCTACTGTCCCACTTACGCAATCGCCTGCGTAATGCTACAGTCCGTGCCCTCATGTGTTTCGGCGACTGGAGCCGTAACGGAATGCTTGACGATGGTGAGATGGCGCAGCGTATCGAAGGGAGCACAAGGAAGGCAGCGAAGGAAAAGTCAGAGAAGCAGAAGGGTGACGACGACGACGTTGACGACACCTTAGTCGACGACGCTATCTACCTATAATTCAGCTCATTTTTTTATTTTCATTTCTGTACGTTGTCCTTAAAGTAAAAGTAGATATTCGTATTTACATTTAGAGTACCTCGATAAATACTCTATTTCTGTGTTCTGAACACGGGTACCCGACATGCCCGACCCGTAAATATCCCGACCCGTCCTAAACCCGACCCGTACTGTTACGGGTTCGGGTTTGTCCGTTTCGGGATATTTCAGGACATTCTGACCCGGACCCGACCCGCGCTATTCACTATAAAAAGTTGAGTGCTTTGCGTGTTTTCGCTATTTTCACTACCTTGCTCGCTGCCAACCTTATCGTGCTATATACCAGTCGAACGGTCATTCAACGCGCTACTCGACACTACTTTTCCCAAGTCGCTGCAACCACTCCTGCATTCGCTACAACGCAAAGTCTGCTCTCATGGAGTTGAGCACTCGGGTTTCTCGGCCTGTTCCTGGCCCCGGATCTACAGCTATCCGTTTGGTCATTGCACATTCATAAGCCGGATATGTATCCGCATCTTGGCATACCTAGAGCGACTGCGCAGCACGCAATCCCGAGTCGGGATTGTGCCTTTGCTCCACTTTTGCTCCTAGGCCCCATTCTAGATCTTGATAGATGCACTTGGCCCTTGGCTTGCACATGGCGCAGTTGCGTCCGCAGTGGCAGCCAGGGGACGCTCCAGGGCATATAGTCAATGATCTGCTGTGTGCTCACCCTTTCTGCCCTTTGTGCTCCGCACTTGTGCATTGAGGTGAGTGCACAGTCTGCTTGTTGGATCCTAGCTCGATCTGACAGCCTCAGTTTGCAGTGAACTTGCCTTTTTTGTCCACAGAGCTTCGCTCTAGTGTTCTATTCACTGTTGACTGTGCGCTTCTCTTGCCTTTGAAAAGCTTTGCTTTTCTTGTGTCTGTATTGAGTGCTATAGCCACTCTGTTTTTTGCTCTCCTCTTTCCTCTTCTTATTTATACAATGACCTTTCTATTTATCTGTTAGTTATCTCAACTGTTTGTATAGATAATCATTCTTCAGACCCATGCGCTCACGACTATAGGCAAAATACATGGTTTTACTTCTTTCTCTTACTTATAGAATATCCAGAGCAAGTTGGTAGATAGTTCTTAGACAACTTAGGAATAAGCATCCTTGGCTGATGTAATAAATATTAGATCCTCTTTGAGCGACTGGTCACTATGAATGACTGGTTAAGTTTAATGATTAAATTATTTGGAAAAATTCAATATGACTGTCAATGACTGGTCTTAACTGGTTATAAATCAATACTTTTGATACTTTCAATATGTAAAGAGAAAAAGAGCTATAACACAAAGGTTTCTGACATATATATATATAATTGATAAAGTCTGATATACTAGTATTATAAAGAGAATGACCAGAAAACATAGACCTGTATATGAAAAAGATGAATCAATAGAGGTTGAGCTTTAGACACTCAAAGTTGACTGCAATATCAGCTCCAACTTTGGACAACTTGAGTTACTTACAGTTACGAGGTTCTGTGTAATTATCTTTAGTTGACTATGTATAACTTCAGATAAGTATACAGTACTTAACTTGTAGCAACTTTATCCAACTTCAGTCATCTTTTTCTGACTGAAAAGCATCTCAAGATATGTTCTAGAATATGAGTATCTTAGAGCAACATATCTGTCGCAAGATAACTTAGCCACTTCAAGTTATAGAGTTTGTATGAGTGTAACTTGAGTTAACATAAGAGAATAAGGCCTTGAACTCAAGACCTCTCAGTCTTGACGTGCAAGTTTACCATTGCACTAACTGCGCACATGTATTAGTAATGTAACACACTTATACGGACTTGGTATAAATTCTACTTGTTCGTCGAAATTGAACAAGTCGGACGGGATGTAGATAGACAAGTAGATTTTATTACTATCGTACTACAGTATACTCTAATAATATGACTATCGTACTACTAATAATATGTGCTCTCACTTAGCTAGACGCTATAGAAGGGTATACAATGTCTTCATAAACGACATCCTTTCCTTAGTTTCACCAAGTAGCATATATATCTCTTTTCTACCTCTGCATCTCGAATTGCACCCATTCCCCCATACGTCACCCGAAAGTTATCCACCGTCGGCCAAGGTTGGTTACTTGGGTAGGCCAAGTAGTTGAAAGCACAATCGTAATGATGGCCTGACTCGCTGTGGTGGCAGTGCCGGTATTGGTCGTCGAAGGCGCGCAGGGTCCGATGGTTGTGGTCGCCTTCGGGAAGCCGGCTTCAAATACTAAGTATAATCAGTAGCATCAATAAAATGACTTACACGATGAACCAAATAGCGGGAATGAACCCCAATTCGGCGAATAAGCGAGGCGCCTGGTGCGCGATGCAGTCGGAAACCCAATCGAGGTGGCCCAAATGCCAGTTGAGACGTTGTGTGGTGTCCGTCGGGGCGTTACGGGCATACAAGTCGACGATATATAGCCAGAACGTATAGACGGCCATTCTAACACAGTTAGATACTCAGTAGTGTAGAAAAAGGACTCACTTTGGTGGTTTGAATGCAGGTTGAAGTGGTTTGTCAAAAGCGTTCACAAAATAAGGCGAGAACAGGCTGAAAATGGTAAGTCATTGCGCGAAACGAGAGGCGAAACCGACGCACCAAGTTGGACGCTGCCAAAATAAGCAAGTCGCGAAAAGACCAAACGGGTAGTGACCAAAAAGAGCTTGGGTCGGGGTGGCGAACGAGTACGGGGCCAAAAAAAGAAAGTCGCGATTGGACAAAAGTGGTATTGGTCAGTTGACTGAATGAGGATCCATACGGGGAATCATAGGGCCTAGGAGCAAAAGTGGCGCAAAGGCACAATCCCGACTCGGGATTGCATGCTGCGCAGTTACTCTAGGCACGCCAACATACAGATATGTGCAAGATAGTGAGTGAAGCTATGGCTGCGGACCAAGTGGTATAAGGTGGGGGGACATAGTGAAGGAGGTAGGAGTGCAGTTACGGAACTGTGAGTCGCGGCAGAGGCCTCTGAAAAGCCTTCTTGACCTTCGAACCTGTCTTTACTTCGACCAAGTTGGTGGTGGTGCCAAGGTAGGTAACCCAGCTGCTATGGTTATTCCACCATTGCAGCCTGAGAGTACTCAAACTACTCCTGGAACTCATCAGGGTATACCTCAGAAAAATACTCAAGCAGCAAGTAGATTCAAGAATGCTATTCATACACATAATGTCACTTGTGCTTTTTGACAGAATAGAATTTCATAGACTTGTTTCTAATACATCTAACTGTCTGTCTTGCCTTTGGAATATGAAGGTCAACAGTATGTAGTGTTAGCGCAGGTTGAAGCAGTAACTACACAAGGTTGTCGGTTCGATTCAGGTGACCATTTGTAAATGTCTTTCTTTGGAAGGTCCAGTAACTAGTTACAAGTCCAAGTCTTTTATAGTACATGGTTGTAGAGTTTTAGGGGGTCCGTAATGATAGAAAATAGAAATAGTCTTAATCAGAATATGAAAGAGAAGCGATGAAGACACACATCGTATGAGTGACAGAATTGATGATGAGCGCATCTGATGTGTTACGTTACATACACCTTCCAGATTCTGTCGTACAGGATTCTAAACAGCTCATGGAGTGAGGAATGGAGGGGACAACAGACAATCCTGATAATCTTGATGAGAGAATAGTTCAATCGCTTAAATCGCTTTCTGTGGCATGACACTTCCAAAACAGTAAGATACCATGCATTATTCATGAGGCAGTGATTCTGTAAATTATATACACGCTGCATAGACCGGCAACTGTGGGATGAATAATCTCCTTGTCTTTATCCAGAGAGCCAGGCAGCGCTCCTGCATCTGGAAAGTCTGACTGAGTACGGTATTTTCCGATTCGAGTTTTTGTCTTGTTCATGTGTTCAAGACGATAGTCATAGACATTTATTGTATAAAGTTTAGTTGGTAATAGAGTGATAGCGTAGATGAACCAATGATATAGCACAAACAATATATTGATTACCAAACACAAGTTGAATAAGCGATAGCGATACAGACCAAGGCAATAGTATCCGATAGTAATGAATATGAGTGATAGCGAACAGTGTGTCAAAGTAACCAAAGTTGATATGATATATTGAGCGATAGCGAACAGAGTCAAACCAAAGTTGGTGCAATATATTGAGCGATAGCGAATGAAGTGTAAGTCAAACCCAAGTTGGTACAATATATTGAGCGATAGCGATAACAGTTCAAGGTACAAGTATAAGATTGATAATGATTAATGTTCCGATAACAACAAGGTAATAAGATGTGCGATAGTGAAGCGATAGTCAGACAGTAACACACATGGAATAGGAGTGATAGCGACTGTTGGTAAGGTAATCAGAGGTGAATTGAGCGATAGCAAAGATGGTTTGAGGGGGAAGTGATACATTGAGCGCAGCGATCAATCAGGAATGGAGGGGGTTTGTTTTCGAAGTCAGCCGAGCATTAGCGAGGCGGTTATATAGAGAGTACACAGGGGGAGGCAGGGGGACTGTTTAATTTAATTTTCCCCATAGGGACAGTGTGTATGGCAGCTCTATGCCAGCATTCACTCTCAACATCCAATATGCAGAGGAAGTGGGAGCATTACGACAGCTTCAGTGGCTGTGGAGAAAGGGCACATTGTAATGAGTGCCCCATACAAGGCAACCAAAATAGTTGAATGCCTTGAGTGAGGATGATGGGTCGTAGGCAACACATCAAACCAATAAGATCAATTTCACTGATAGCAAGGACATATGCATCACATCACATTATCAATGTCTCGCATTCTAAAAACATTCAGATGGAAGATGGGCCTTTCTTGTAATACCATGTTATTATTCATAGCTAGAAGTTATTATCATCATCTAAGGTTCAATAGTGCTGTGCCTGTCACTGAATCAAGCTCATTAGGAGGTTGGGATATGTTCCCACTACATGGTCTATGTTCGAAGTAAAGGCGGGTTCCGAGGGTAAGGAGGCTTTTCAGAGGCCTCTGCCTCGACTCACGGTTCCGTAACCACACTCCTGCCTCCTTCACTATGCCTCCTACCTTATACCACTTGGTCCGAGGCCATAGCTTCACTCGCTATCTTGCAAACAAGCAAAGTCTGCTCTCAAAAAGTTGAGCACTTTGGTTGTTTCCGCTATTTTCACTATCTTGCTCGCTGGCGACCCTATCGTGCTATGCACTATTCGAACGCTCATTTAACGCGCTACTCGACATCGCTTTTTCCTAGGGGCTGCGACCACTCCTGCATTCGCTACAATGCAAAGTCTGCTCTCACGGACTGATGCTTATTACTGTGTCCACACAGTCCGCTTCTCTTGCCTTTGAAAAGCTTCGCTTTTCTTGTGTCTGTATTGGGTGCTATAGGTATGCAACAGAGCTTCGCTCTTGAGCATCATTTACTTACCTGTATTGGGTGCTATAGCCACTCTCAAATCTCTCTATGTCTCATGTCTCTGATTCAGATTGAGCTTCCACCACCTCGTCCAGCCAAGACTTCAGCCCCTTGTCAACCTGTCCTCTCCTCTGAGCCTGACGAGACCACTGAGGAGGTCTGGCAGCGTGCACTGCGCTTGCAGGACCTTGTTAGCCGCTTCGAAGATGGTGAATTCCCCTCGTTGCGTGATTTCTATACCGCTTGTCGCGCTACAGGAGCCAGCAATGCAGAAATCCTCAACTATCAGGACCAAATCCGGCCTATCTACCAGCAGTGTCACGCTCCCATCGCTCCTGAGCCTGTTGCAGACGACGCAGGGCCCATTCAAACTGAGGAGGTGCGACGAGCCCTTCGTGAAATTCAGTGGGCCGCGTTTGAAGCCAAGGTCAACACTTTGCAGGACACTGAACCGGTCTCTACTGCCTTCCTGGACCGTCTCCTTGCATCCGCTTCTACCTCCACTTCCAGAATCTCGAGTTCCGTCCTTGCAGCTGCCCCTCACCTTGCCAAACTCATTACTCCGGAGTTGCAGGACCCCATCTTGCAACAAACCTTCAAGTTGCGGTCCGCGTTCGGAGCTGAGAAGGACATCGATGGTATCGTTGACCTCCTCCAGTCCCAGCATATCCTTGATCCTTTCGCCAGGTCCCTGTGGCGCCTCATTGTCCAGGACCACTTTGTCGATTTCGAGAAGCTCTATGCATCCATTGTGGGCTCGACTGATGTCTATGATGATGGCAAGGAGTTTGCTGGTGGTTACTTGCTGGTCAAGAAGGAAGGCTTTGCTGCACGTCGTCCGCTCTCTAACTAAGCGGACTGGACTCGTGTTTTTGAGGCTTGGTCCTCTGGTGTTGGACTTGTCTATCCACACCGCATTCCGGAGCTTGTTGCCTATCGCAAGCTTATCATCGAGCTCTTTCGAGCCGGATCTGCGGACCCCCTCTTCCCTATTCGTGTGGACAAGGATGTTCGTGAGCGCCATTCCAAGGCGCCTTTCCGCATGGATGACCGCAATGTCATCTCTCTTCCCCTCCTGTCTCAACTCCTTCGTGCAGGCCCTTCTTCGCAGAAGCGCTCGCTTAAGGACCGCATCTAGCAGGCGCCTGGCAAGTGTCGTGCAGTGGTGTGTCTCAACTGGAACCTTGGGTGTTGCTCGGAGCCTTGCATTGAGAAGTGCATGCATGGCCAGTGCTCCGAGTGTAGTGGTAAACACGCTGCCAACACCAGGGACCAGTGCAGAATCGCTCTCTCAGCCAAGCGAGGCATCTCTGGTGGCGGAACGGGTGCTAGCAGCTCAGCTTAGGACGAGATCACTTGGAAAGCGCAAAGCGTCGGACTCTGGTGGAGATCCTGGGCCTCGTTTCAAGCGAGGCTATGTCTTTACTCCGCGTGTATCATTATCTGCTCAATCAACAGAGCCTCCCTCCATTTCTTCCACTTATACTGCTGCTTCGCTCCCTTCTCCTCCTGATCGTATCCTCAATGACCCGCAGATCCAAGTCTCACTGACTGCGCTATCCGCCTATATCAAAGTTTCTATTCCCTTTGACGTTGACCGTCTTGAACGCATCCTCTCCACTCATCCCAACCAGCCTTTTGTTGCCTCTGTCATTCGTTCGCTTCGTGTGGGCTTCTGGCCGTTCCATGATGGCGAGTGGGAGCAGCATCTGAAGGAGCGCTATGAGAACTACTCAGATGACCCGGTGGACTTGGCTGAGATCCGCAAATACCGTGATCAGGAGGTGATTGCAGGTCGTTGGAGCTCAGCACTTCCGGCCAACTTTCAGTTCCTTCCTGGCATGCGTGTCTCACCGATGTTCGTTGTCTGGCAGCGCGACGGTGACAAGGAGAAGGCTCGCATCGTGATGGACCACTCAGGCAATGGTCTCAATGATGGCATCTCTCGTGAAGACGCCAAAGTCCGGTACGACGACATGCATTCATTTGCACAAGTCCTGGATGATGTGCGCCGCTCTCACCCTCACGAAGACCTTGTTCTCTTCAAGAGCGATGTCTCCAAGGCTTTTCTTAATCTCCCAGCGCATCCGATTTGGCAGCTGCACCAAGTTGTCACTGTGGATGGCTGCTTCCACCTTGTTCGTCGCCTTATCCTGGGCACGCGGACATCACCTCATTGTTGGTGTTCGCTTTCTGGCCTTCTTAACTGGGCTGCCTGGCAGTTAGGCATTCCGGACCTCCATGATTACATGGACGACTTCTTTGGCTGGGACTTTAACCGCAACCTTGTCCTTTTCCATGGCAAGCAGCAGCCGCATCGTCAAGTCCAACTCCTCGTCTTCTGGGACTACATTGCGTGTCCTTACGACGACAAGAAGCAGGAGCATGGCACCTCTCTCAAAATCATTGGTTTCGAGGTTGACATTACTTGAGGCTCTATGTCTCTGTTCCCGGACTCTATCACTCTCATGGTTGCAGACATCTCTGGCTTCCTGGCTCATCCCTCTCGCAAGCCTCCTCTTCGTGATTGGCAGCGCTTGGCCGGATATTTGAACTGGGCACTCAATGTCCTGCCTTGGGCTCGTCCAGCGTTGACTGAGATGTATCGCAAAATGCGGGGCAAAGCTATTAGCTTTCGCGGTATCCCTATCAACGCGGAGGTGAAGCAGGACTTGACTTGGTTTATCACTGTTGCAGAGCAGTGCATTGGCATTCGTTTCGCAGATGCGCAGTCTTGGGCAGACTCTGATGCAGACTTTGTTGGTTGGACCGATGCGAGCAACCTGGGCTTATCCTTTGTCTATGCAGGCAATGGGTTCGCTTATCAGCTTCGTCCACCAGCAGCTACAGCACCAAAGACAGACATATTCTTTCGTGAGCTGCTAGCTATTCTCTATGCCGCTTCAATGTCCTCTCCCCCTCGTCGAATCCTTATCCACTCGGACAGCATGGACTCTGTTGCAGTCTTCAACAGCTTGGCCGCTTCCGAGTCCTCTCACAACTCCATTCTTCTTGCTGTTGCTGAGATCGTTCTGCGCACTGGCATTGATGTCCGAGTTCGGCACATTGCTGGTAAGCTGAACGTCCGGGCAGACCTATTGTCTCGCCTGTTGTTTGTCGATTATGGCAAGCAGTTTCCCTCTGACCGCGTCCGCTCGTTTGAGCCTCCAAGAGAGCTCCTGCCGACGCGATGGAGAGAGTGCTTTTAGAGGCCTTGGGCGAGGAGAGTGTGCGCAAATCTGCCAACTCTTCTCGCCCACCCATGGACTTGGAGAAACTAGACGAACTCGTCCTCTATCTCCAGGTCCACGCCATTGAGCGCTCCACTCGCAACAACTACGCTACTGGGGCCCGCGATTATCTCCGGTTTTGCAGAATCCATAACCTCCCACTCGATCCCACTCCCCAGACTCTATCTCGCTATATCGCATATACCTCTTGTTTCATTGCTTCGGGTCCCAAGTACTTGACTGGGGCTCGTCACTTTCTCAAGGACTTCTTTCCGGATTTTACAGCTGCCGGAGCGGATGCTGTGGTGCAGGCCACCATTCGTGGTTCCAAGAAGCTTCGAGCTGACCCCATACCTCGTAAGCCTCCACTCCGGACCTCTCATCTTCAAGCATTCCTTGATATTGCCAATACTTCTGGTCTCTACAACGACCTTCTCTTAATTACCATGCTCGCTTGTGGCTTCTATGCCCTTCATCGGATGGGTGAGCTTACTCAGCCCAACCAGCACTCACTTCGAGATTGGAGAAAGATCATCAAACGAGCTTCTCTCCATTTCTCCAAAGGCGAAGCTGGCTACACACTTCTTTATCACAAAAGCGCATCTGGAAAGGCCTTATAATCTTTGGTTAACTCAAGTTAAATATTTTCAAACTATGTAACTTAAATCTGTAGAGTTATCTTCAAGCGAAAAAGTTACCTGTAGATATTTGTATTCTAACAACTGTCCTAACATAACTGCAAGTTCTATAGAGATAACTTCAGGCAAGCCAAGATATAATACGTATATCTCTTGTCTAAAGTTGTATCAAGTTATCCCAAGACAATTATGTTATCACATGTATCTATAGGTTACCTAAGTTATCCATAGTTAGAGATGATATATATGCTAACTGGAGCTGTCTTGGAGCTGACTGATGTCATCTTGGGTTAACTTTACATGCCTTTAATAAACTGTATGCAAAGCTTGTATTAAAATAGCTCAGAAACATGATTATGATAACAAGATCTCTAAGAAATCCGAGTCAAATTAGTATTTTGGCTATAACTTGGGGTGCGTGTCTGTAATTCCCACAATTATATAATCGTTTTGTAGCCCTAATTGTACGCTTTCTGACAGTATATAATACTTGTACCTTTCAGTCAAGTATAATAGTGCTATTACTTGAACACAAGAAACAGGGAATTGATTGAATGGCTTATGGCCGGAGCTGCACCCTTATTTTCCCACGGTTATAGCCTCGTCTTGTAGCCCTAATTAAACACTTTCCAACCATATATAGGTCTGCTACCTTTCATACAAGTCCCAGAGAGTTATTGAGTGAACAGTGATAAATCAAGACACAAGAATTGATCAAGTCCAACAGGCAGGCAATTTAGGTCCGGACCTCCGGACCCAAACCCTATGCCCTGGTCATGTGACTTCATGTTGGTATTTAAACCAGAGCTGAGCTCTGATCCCATCATTCCTCTCTTGATCTCCTTCCTTCATGTTCTCTTTTTAAATCTTCAAGTCTTGGATGTTCTTTTGGTATGTAGACTTGCTTCTTCTTTTTCTTATGCTTGCTAATCATTGTCTCTTGTTCAGGGTGCTCTCTTTTGACTGTGTTCAATGTTCTGGTATGTGTATTGTACTTTTCTCTTGGATTCTTGACTAACTTAATACTTCTAGATATTTCTTGAAACTATTACTATTGTATTGATTGTAGTATTATGTACTTGTTGATTGATAGTATAATGAATATTATATTCTTTTTGCAGTCTTTTGAAACTATTTGAAACTTTTAACTCTCTTAGAAAGTTTCTTAAAGTCTACTTAAAGCATTATCGAGACAATCATGAGTTACTACAAAGTCGTTCTTCAGGTATTTCAAAGATAACCAGAGACAAGGTTCACCATTACTAATGACTTGAGATAACTCAAGTAGATTTGCACATAACTATACTTAACTTAAGTTAAGCTAAGCGGTGAATCTTGTCCTAAGTAGCTTTGACCAACTTTTGGCCTTATGAACTTTAAGTTATCTATAGCTAACATAAGATATATAGACCTTTCCTGATGCGACCCATTCTATCATGGCTCCGTCATTCTTTTCACAGATCAGGATATTGCCAACCATTCAGAGCTGCTTAGGTGCTTCGTGAAGCGTAGGGATCGTCTCCATGGTGTGAGAGCTGCGCTCTTTATCTGTGAAGATGGTTCTATTCCAACTCGTTCTTGGTTCGAGTCCAGGTTCTTTACTGTGGTTGGCAAGGAGTATGGACTTCACTCAGCTGGTGGTGCCACTTTCTATGCTGGACTTGATGTTTCTGAAGCGGTGATGCAGGCACTAGGGCGGTGGTCATCATCCACTTGGACTATCTACATTCGTGATAATCCTGCTGTACGCGCTGCTCAAGAGCTAGCTGGTCGCAATTAAATCATCCTTTTTCCTACTCTCCTCGCGTCTCGTTCACATTTCTTTCACCACCACCATCCTCCACACACATCACATCATACACCTATAGCCGTTCTCGATCCACAATTCTATGGGGGGCTTCGGCCCCGGTTTTGGCCTACACCAGCTCTTGTGACCTTAAGCAGAGGCCTGCTAGGTTTCCTCTAGGTATTCAAAGAGTTTGGGAAAGATTTTTGCAAGAATAACAGCAACTTCTTTTTTGGTTGCGGACAGGTGCCAGGTCTGGGTCAGTCTCGGGCTCAGGATAGGTTGGATTTAGATCAACCTGACAGAGCCCGACAGAACTGTCACATCCGGCAACGTCCGAGTTGAGTGGCGGCAGCGCCACATAACACCAATCTCCCTCTGTGGAAGCTGAGCTTGTATGGCTAACTGTACAGTTGTCAAAAAATAACAAGACTAAATAATATTCGATCTGTAAAATACTGAAACAGATCTTGGATCTCATTCATTCCATTTCCATGAATTCCTCTCGCAAATAAGAGCAAGCACACTCGACATCTGTGTCACCAGCACCGTCCTGGGCATCCCTCTCTGATTCCCTCTCTGACCGTGTCGTGTCGCTGGCAAGAGGCGCTCATGACCACACAAAGGCAGCAATGTTGAAGACAAAAAAGATCTTCAAGAGGAGGGTATGAGAGGGGTGATTGTAGGTTGAAAAATAAAATTCTTTCTAACTATCAGAAACATGAATGGAGGTGTGGCAGCTACTGAAACCAGTAATAAAACGATGTGTGGCGCATTTTAAATCGAGGAGCACATACCTCGGATCGACCTGGGGTTACTCTAGATGTCTTCTTCTTGAAAAATGAATGTGTGCAGCACAAAGAACCATGTAAAAACACGAAGATTTGACTGAGAAACAAGCAGAACATTATTGAAAATCCATTAAAAAGCACCAAAAAGGGAGCAGCACTTTGCCCTCGCTTGGGGGTGACCTGAAACCACTTGTAGACCGTCCATACACCTTTGGGGCATTGTATATGTCACTCAGTTAAGTCTCCAAGTCAACAGAAATCTTGGATATGATCAAAATGCCAAAAGCCCGGACCACATAGGTTTGGGCCATAATATCAACTTGTCATGACCTGGGAACACCTTATATTCGAAGATATATGTGTATAACATTCTAATCATGAGTTAGATGAGGTCTCGAGTGTCAAAAATGCAGTCAAAACCTTAGCTCTACTCCAAATAATGTTCCCCAAGAAAGCACATATACCATCAACTTCCCTAGACCTCTAGGTCATCCCAATGTGTTCTATTATCATTATAGATGATGTATCAGCACCCCAGAGGTTCCCCCAGTGTGTCAAAATGTGAATATAAATGGTACAATAATTTATATCCCCTCCTTCTACAGCAAGAACCACCCCAACTATCACACATCTGAGTGGTGGACTATTGATTTTAACATCATACAATGTGTTTTTACCTTCCCAGAATATGTCCCAGGTTGAACACCCTTCAATATAGATCATGGATATTTGAGAATTAGTACAAAGATCATATCCTCACTGTGTACCAAAGGGGTGTATCTTTGAGGTCTACCTATGACCTGGGCCCCAAGATATCATCTATATGACGTCAAATGACTATTAGAACAGTTCTAAAGATGTAAATATGCGAACCAGTTGGTATACTTGAGGAGGAAGGGTGAATAAGGGTTCACCTATTATCATGGATATTCACATTTTGCCACACTGGGGACACCTCTGGGGTGTTAATACATCATCTATAATGATAATAGAACACATTGGGACGACCCAGAGGTCAGGGGAAGTTGATGGTATGTGTGCTTTGGTGGGGAACATTATTTGAGGTATATCCAAGGTTTTGACCACATTTTTCACACTCCAGACTCCATCTAACTCATGATTAGAGCATTATATACATATATCTTTGAATATAAGATGTCCCCAGATGATGGCAAGCAGGTGGGGTGGCTCGACGATGTGTGGCGGAATTTTTGGGTATTTTGATCAAATCCAAGGGTTCTGTTGACCTGGGGACCTAACTGAGTGACATATACAATGCCCCAAAGGTGTATGAACGGTCTACAAGTGGTTCCAGGTCATCCCTAAGCGAGGGCAAAGTGCTGCTCCCTTTTTGGTGCTTTTTGATGGATTTTCAATAATGTTCTGCTTGTTTCTCAGCCAGTTCTTCGTCTTTTTACATGGTTCTTTGTGCTGCACACATCCATTTTCAATAGAAAGACATCTAGAGCAACCCCAGGTTGATCCGAGGTATGTGCTCCTCGATTAAAAATGCGCCACACATTGTTTTATTATTGGTTTCAGTAGCTGCCACATTCCCATTCATGTTTCTGATAGTTAGAAAGAATTTTATTTTTCAACCTACAATCACTCTTCCCATACCCTCCTCATACCCTGGCAATAGCCCAGTATTTATCCTGGTGCCACAATTGTACTCTGCCCCCAATCCCCCTGCCCCCATCTCTCATCCCCTCCCCCATCAATCTCATCAGTCCCCATCAATCCCTAGGTCCGGATTTTCCTGTGGCCACATTTCCCCTGCCCCCATCCCCCATCCTCTGCCTCCATCAAACCCTAGGTCCGGATTTTTCTGGTGCCACAATTGCTATCCCCATCCCCCTAGGCAATCAATGACATCAATACCCATCAATCCCTAGGTCTAGATTTATGTGTGGCCACATTTCCCCTCCCCCTGCTCCCCCTCCCCCTGCCCATCAATCCCTACATGCTCCCATCAATTCCTATCCATATTTGGGACCCATCCTGCTCCATCCCAGCCTGCCCCAGCCTGTCAGCCAGCCATTTCTACCAGCCAAAATATGGCCCTATAGCATCGGCCAGCAACTAGTTATTTGGCCCCACCACTAAGGCCTCTTAACTAGTTATCTGTATAGCATAGGGTGGTCGACGTGTTCAGGAGCATGTCGGCTGAGGAGAAGGAACGATGAGCAGCAAACGTAAAGCCAGTCCGTACAGCTATTCACAAGGTGAGTCATGACCTCGGTTTGCGCGGTGTTGAACTGAATGGTCGACAATCCAGGCTCGTCGGATCAGCTTCAAGATTATTAATTCCTCCACGTTGCTTCGTCCGCGCTGGGATGAGTTGTTGCTTCTTGACGCGCCACCTGCTCTACACCGCCGGATTTTGCCGCGTGATGTGGCAATTCGGTGGAATTCAACGTATGATTTATTAACAGCATTCCTTGAGATGCGCGTATGAGTAGATAAGTTTACCGCTGACAAAAAGAATGGCCTGCGCGAGTACGAGATTGCAGAGGAGGAATGGAAATGCATTCAAGAGTTGATCAAGGCCATGAAGGTACGTTGTCCTCGGCTTTATTTCCCTACGTATGCTGACATTTAGTACGTGTCTCTCCTTCTTTTTCCCACACGTCGGTCTTTCCTTTCCTCCGCTGTCCCTCTTTCCTTTCCATACTTTCTTGTACTTGACGACATCGGCCTCACGCTCGTTCCCTACGCTCCTCCAGATCCTCAAGGATGGCACATTGGTATTCTCGACATCCAGCCCGAGCGTTGCGGCAGTCATTCCAGCTATGGATGCCATCGACAAAGTCTTCACAGATGGCTCGCTTAGCGCGAAATATTCTCTAGCTATTCAGGTGGCGCTCGATTGCGGCAAACGAATCATCAACAAGTACTATAACCTTACGGACGAGTCTGACATATATTGTATTGCTCTCCGTACGTGTTCTACTCTTGTTGTGCTCGTAGTCCTCATTCATTCCCACAGTTCTGCACCCAAGCCTCAAACTCGAGTATTGCGACAACATGCGCTGGCCTGCTAGTTGGAAGACTGAGGCCATTTCTGTCACCCGTCAAATGTGGACGACACGGTACAAGAATGCTGATGTCGTCAACAACCATGTTCCCAAGGCAGACACATCTGCAGTGCCGTCGTCTGATACAGTGTGTTACTGTATCATCTTTTCCGCGGCTTCAGACTAATCCCTCAATTATAGACAAATATGTTCCGCTCACTGATGCACATGAGCATGGACGCTACCGCCAGCACATCTAACGATTATGATGAGCTTGACGCCTGGCTCATGCAGCGTCCTGTCATGACGACAGATCCTCTCGACTGGTGGCTTGCAAACCGCAAGCTGTATCCTAAGCTTTCGTGAATGGCAATAGACATTTATTCTATCCCTGGTATGTCCCTTTTCTATCATGACTCTCATGACTTGCTAATAACATGCTTCAAGCTAGTACCATCGCCGTCGAACGGTCATTTAGCAGAGGTCGAATTTTGCTCAATCATTTACGGAATTGTCTACGTGCCGCAACCATGCGCGCGCTAATGTGTTTCGGGAATTGGTGTCAGCAGGGCTTGATCAATGATGGTGAGCTGGCAGTGCATCTGGAAAGGCCTTATAATCTTTGGTTAACTCAAGTTAAACATTTTCAAACTATGTAACTTAAATCTGTAGAGTTATTAGAGCTTCAAGGTCCAGTTCACAGGACCGTCAATGACCGGTGAACTGGACTGGACCGGACCGAAAAAAGACCGGACCGTATAAGGACCGGGTACTGGTTCGAACCAGTCATGGTCTGCAGTCCTGGGAAAAGAGAGAATCTTACAGGACCGGTAAAAGACTGCTAGGACCGGTCCTGAACTAGTTCAAAAGAGTATATGATACAGAATCAATACTCATGCTCTAGAAGCTGGGGCTTTGGGTCCTAAGTGAGATTATGATGGAAATAGAAAGCTATAATAGACATATACAACATATTACAAAAGAATTTATACAGCACTACTATATCAGAAGCTACTACCTAGTAGTGTAACATGTGCTGATCAATAGATTTCTTACATTTGACAAATTTCTAGCATACATATACTGTTCTAGATGCACCTGGTATAGACAAGATAGTGAGATATATAATAGAAGACTGGTTCTTATTGAATTACTGAATGAGTATTATACTAGTACGGCCTACCGTGGGAAGATGTTGGTCCAGTTCTGTGTTCCCACGCTTCACTCAACTATTTTCAAAACATGCAATTAATTATTAGAATGACCTTTTATTAAGAAGATTAGTGATAATAAGTTGATATAAACTTAATAAAATCAAAAAACTCGCAAAGACACCAGTCTTTTGACAAAAATGCACCAGTTTAACTGCAGTCCGGACCATTGAACGGTCTGACCGGTCTAACTGCTATAACCGGACTACGATCCTAGTAGTCCTGATTTAGAACCGGTCCCGGTCTGTGGTCCTTGAAATCTGAGAAAATCTGAGGACCGGCCGGTCTGTGGTCCTCAAATTTTAAGATAAAAAGACCGGACCGGACCGGACTTTTAAGCTCTAAGAGTTATCTTCAAGCGAAAAAGTTACCTGTGGATATTCATATTCTAACAATTGTCTTAATATAACTGCAAGTTCTATAGAGATAACTTCAGTCAAACCAAGATATGATACATATATATCTTGTCTAAAGTTGTATCAAGTTATCCCAAGACAATTATGTTATCATATGTATTCATAGGTTACTTAAGTTATCCATAGTTAGAGCTGATATATGCACTAACTTGAGCTGTCTTGGAGCTGACTGATATCATCTTGGGTTATCTTTACATACCTTCAATAAACTATGTGCAATGCTTGTATTAGAATAGCTCAGAAACATGATTATAATAACGAGGTCTCTAAGAAATCCGAGTCAAATCAGTATTTTAGCTATAACTTGGGGTGCGTGTCTGCGATTCCCACGATTACATAAGCATTTTGTAGGCCTAATTGAACGCTTTCTGGCAGTATATAATACTTGTACCTTCCAGTCAAGTATAGTAGTGCTATTGCTTGAACACAAGAAACAGAGAATTGATTGAATGGTTTATGGCCGGAGCTGCACCTCCTATTTTCCCACGGTTATAGGCTCGTCCTGTAGCCCTAGTTAAACGCTTTTCAACCATATATAGGTCCACTATCTTCCATACAAGTCCCAGAGAGTTATTGAGTGAACAGTGGTAAATCAAGCATCAAGAATTGATCAAGTCCTACAGGCAGGCAATTTAGGTCCGGACCTCCGGACCCAAACCCTCTGCCCTGGTCATGTGACTTCATGTTGGTATTTAAACCAGAGCTGAGCTCTGATCCCATCATTCCTCTCTTTCATGTTCCCTCTTTAAATCTTCAAGTCTTGAATGTTCTCTTGGTATGTGGACTTGCTTCTTCTTTTCTTATAAGTGCTAATCATTGTCTCTTCTTCAAAGGTGTTTACTCTTGATTGTGTGTGCTCTTCTGGTATGTTTCTTGCTCTTTTGACTTGATTCTTGACTAACCTACTCTTTCTTCGAGTATTTCTTCTTTTATTATCCAATCATTATATTATACTATTGCTTTTAATGAGACATTTATTTTCTGCTATCTTTAACTGAAATGTCAAGTATTATTGAGACCTCTAGTTACTGCTTGAGGATGAACTGAAGGATTCCTCTTGTAAACCTTCAGCTAAGCTTAAGCACAAGACTATACCTGAAGTTATGCATGAGTTTCCAGGCAGTAAAGGTTCAAGACAATACCTATAGTATACTTTAGTTGTTCGAGGTATACTTAGTGTTACTATTAGTTCACCTCAGTCTGCTTCAGGTCTAACCTTGATCTGAACCTTGTCTTCAGGTTTAGCTGCACCTGAGTAACCTAAGTGTACCTGATAGACTTAGGTTAACCGAGAGCAAGAGGGCATTTCCTGATGCATACTGCTTTCCGGGGCAATGTTTCTTTGCATCCTGTCCACAGTCCTTGGTGAAAGACAAGTTTTCTTGGAGGACCCTAAGCCCTCCTCGGACTTTGATGCACAATGACGAAGATGTGTTAGCAAGGACAGATAATTAGAGCTATTGCAGAACACACTTCATGGTTGTTTGACGCACTTCCGAGTCAGTGTCTGTCCAAGTACTGCATGCTGACACCTGCAGTCAATGAAAGGCAAGTGTCGGGTGTCAGCGTCAGAAATAAAGTGGATTTTGAATTTAGTGGAAGGGCCCACGTGAATTGTCGAATGTGTCGTGCAGCTCATCCTGACTCCTGGCATCGGTTCACTAGCGACCACAGTTGTGCGGGTAAGGAGGTCAGCAAGTGTTGAGTGGAGAACAAAGGCTGGGTGCACTTATTGAGTCGACTATTGTCATCAATGAACATGTTGGCTGGAAAGAGAGGTGTGTTTGGGAAAGAACTTAGAGAGAAAAAGATGTATGGTGTTTGCAAACAACACATGAGGCAAACAGTGCAAAATCCTCATCAGAGACCGAATGAGAGAGTCTATGGAATGCAATAGTAAGGTCGTTGTGAGATCAGATGAAGGTCTAATCAATGTTTGGCAACACGATATTTTCTGATGCTCAGCTGATGCTCGGGAGAGCCTCCCGGGGCATCATTCAGTCAGGTCACGGCTTGGAGGCCGTGACAAGCTCAGTGCAAGTTGGTAGTGTAACACTGTGCACCCAGCTGACCGCCCTCATCACATGTCTGTTCCTTTACCCCAGATGTCCGATCGGTCCAAGCATCCACCGGTAAACATAAAGACACACAGAGACAGACTCAGAGAGCAAAAAAATAGAAATATCATTATATTTCGCAAGCGCGCATTCAAATAATGAACTCACAGCAACATTACCCACGGCCCCGGGCGCGTCTTCCCCAACTTCATCTCTAGGTCCAGATTCCTATATATGAACGACGCACCTGGCCTCAATCCATCAATCAACGTAGATCTTCTCACTATGAAGACCCTCCCCATACGCCATACTCTCGAAAATGACCTGTCGCCACACACTAGTTACTAGCTCAATAGCTTCCTCCTCAAGTACCTGCCCAAAATCAATATCCAGACCACGTCGAGCAGTAGTACGCAACATACCGGCTCAAGCCCTTCAACAAGCTTCTGCGGGCCTTTATGGTCCTTTAGGTGCTCCAAAACGAACATAATTAGATCTTCCTCTTCCATCTCACCGAGATACTTGAACATAAGACGCTTCACCAGCGGCTCCAGCTTCCTATCCACCATAGTCTATAAAATGGTCAGTGACACCCTCTAACCCAAAAGCGGGAAAAAACGCACATCAGACAACCCATCCCACCGAACCTTCGACTTGAAAAGGGTCTCCTTGTCCTGAGGAACCAGACTCTTGATCTTCTCCAGCCTCTCCTTCATCTGCTCCTCACTCTCCGCCACACTGAAATCAAGCTTCACCAACGGTGCCTTCTTCTTCTTCACCTCATCTTCCTCATCATCCTGCCCAAACACCATCGATCGCTCCTTCTTCTCCTTCTGCTCAGGTTCCACCCGGATGGGCAAGGCCACATTAAGCTTAAGCGGCGCTCCATCATCAAGCAACATCCCAGCCTTCCTTTGCTCCTCAGCCAACGCCTGCATATCATCCATCTGCCGCGCTAAGAAGTCCTCCGACTCGCGCCTCAAATTCTCCGCCTCCTGCTCTTCGAATCTTCGCGACTTGGCATCGGCAGCTTCCTCCGCCTCTAGCCTCCGCGCCCTCAGCTGCCGCCAACGCACGCGGTCGATGTAGAAAAGTTCGTCGCTCTCGTCGTCGTCCCACACATCAAGCCGCGTGCGCATCTCTATCCGATCCCGGTCTTCCGCCTCTTTATTAGCCTGAGCACGGTACATCGCACGTTCCAGTCCACTAATGCGTGTCCGTTCCCTAGGCTCGTACCGGCGTTCCCTCTGTCATTGTCCCCCGTTAGCAACTCCACAAAGACCGAAAAAAGTGGAAGCACATACATCTCGAAACGAAACCTCTTCATCACGCTTCCTCGACTCCTGCCGTTCCTGCTCGATCTCCTCATCCGTCCTTGTCTGCTTGGCAGACGTCTTGCGCTCCTCGCCCCCGGATTTAACGAATCCCGGCGGTTTGTGGTAGCCTTGCGGGCCTTGCCCAAACGCCTGTTGTTGCTGCTGCTGCTGCTGCTGAGGCTTTCCCCACTCGCGCATCTTCGGTCCACTAGGCGCTGAAGGCCCCGGCATCATCGCTGCCTCCCGCTGCTTCTCCCTTTCCCTCTTCGCTGCGCGTTCGCGAAATTGCGCAATCTCAGAGATGACCAGCCCACGCTGCGTCTCTGGAAGGTCCGCCTCCTGCAAGTCGTGCAGATGCGGGGGTATAACGTATTTTTCACGGTCGATGAGACCTTGGTTTGCAGCGTCTTCGGAAGTTTTGTTGATCTCGACTACGAGGGCGTCTATTTGGGCTTTGGATTGCTTTTTTTGTTGTTCGTCGAGCTGTTTGGGAGTTCAGTGCGGGATGAGGAGTAAGAGCTTTCGGATACATACGTCGGTGAGCATGCGTTGCGACTGATATGCGTCCAGGAAGGAGCGCGTCTTTTCGTCTGCTTTGACCTAGAACAATGTAACGTCGACGTAGGCGGGTACGAGAAAAGAAGGAGATGGATAGACGCACGAGTAGGCTTTTGTTGGCACAACCATCTTCTAGAGCAGGGAGCTCGACACCATTTAGCAGTTCTAATGCTCTGAGCGCGCCGTCTGGTTCTTCGAATTCAGCGAAACCGAAACCTTGAGGCTTGTTCGCGGGGGTTATTAAACGTTTGAAGGATCGTATGGGTCCGCATGCCTGGTCGTTGTCAGTCAAAAGAATGAGGCGGGTATGAATACGCACAATCAAAAGCTGGTTCAGAAAACTATCTTGGATACCGCCTGAAATCGATCCAATGAAGAGCGTGGTGAACTTTTGGGCTTGAGGGGGCACGAAATGCATTTGTTGGTTCTGCGCAGCAAGAGCAGACATTGAGGGACCTTGCCCATACGACGGCAATGGAGGACGCAGACCGAGGCCCATCCTATTCGGCATGGGTTGCATTGTGTTTTTAAAGGAGCGAGAACTGTCAAGAGGTTCAGCGAGAGGGCTGTCAATCCACAGATTGACTTGCAAGAGCAGAGCACAGCGCGTCCTGATGAGTGTAGAATGTGAAGGGAGACTGATTAGGTAAGACTTTATTGTCATCAGCACACGAGCCAGTCCGCCTTCAGATCCTGTACCACTGCCAGGTATCTCATGAAGCTTGCATTCATAGTAAAAGAATCAAAGTACTGAGAAATTGATACTAGCTACATCAAAGCAATACAATATATATATATACACACACCTACAACCGCCGCCAACCTTCCTCATCCTCCACAGGCCACTTCAAATTATCTCGCTCCATCTCTACTGTAGGTGTCTGATCTCCGTCCCAGTCAAACTGTCCGCGCGCTGCCCAATCGCCTTTCCCTCGCCTCTCATCCACCATCAAAGCCTCCCGATCCTCGCCCTGTGGCCGCATCAGCTTTCCCAGCCGTTTCTGGATTTGCGGGCCCAGCGGCAGCGAAGCATGCCTCGACAGTCCAAGCCCATTCATCTCACCCATCAAAACCTGTACGCTCTCTGGCCGCCTGCGCCCCGTCACGCTCGGTGGCGAATGATGATGGACACTCTTGCTCCGCCCCAGGGTTCCGCTTCCGCGAGAAGCGCTCCCATCGTCACTCAATGCGGGATGGCGAGGTGGTTTTGGCGTTGTGGTACCGTCCTCGCTGAGGGCAGGATGCCTCGGGGGCGGTGCAGCAGGTTTTGGCTTGGCCAATGCAACCTGTTCCAACGAGCTGATCGACATGGGTGGTGAGGGCAGTGGATACCGTTCGCTTCCACTCGTACTCCCGCTGGAGCTAGAACCTGCTCTGTGGGTCGGTGGAGCCACGACATGGCCGCTAGAAGACTTTAACACCTGCATGACGCGAGCCTTCTCTAGTGATTCCTCTGCTCGTTTCATGGCGCTTCCTGTTTTGCTGGCTTGTAGACTCTGCTGCATCAGAGGTGTGAGATGTGTCTTCGGTTTTGGAGGAGGAACGGGAGGACGTCGAGGCGGTGGGGGTGCAGATAGCTGCGGTTTTCGTGGCGGGAGGACGGGAGCTTCTTTGGAAGGAGACGTAGAGCCCGACCTCGGTGGAGGCAGAGAGAACGACATCCTGCCCGGTGCTGATCTCGATGACGGATGGATGGGAGGTGCTGGTTGTCGGCTGGGTGATGGCAACGGCGGTGAGATCGGTCTGCGTGTAGGTGATGCAGATCCAGGACGTGATAACGACGCGAATGGATTGTGCGAACGGTGCTGTGACTGAGCGAACGGATTCGTGGAACTTGACGAGGCGCTAGACTTTGGAGGTGTCGGGAACGGTGCTGTTTCCCAAGTTTTAGAGTAGTACATTAAACTGCGGATGTCTTTTACCTTGGTGTTGATGGAATTGGCCTGCTGAGCTGATCAGTACATAACTGGTTTGAACAGCGGGGTAACTCACTTGAATTTGGACTGGCATTGGACGGCGAGGGTTGGGCTGCGTGAGAAGTTAGGCAACGAACGATGTCCGGACGAAGCCACGTACGTTGTACAAATGCGAGGGCTTTGTCAACCCCGTTCCCTTGCGTCTGGGCGTGGGTCAAGAGTCGCATTGCGGCGTAGAACTGGCCAATAGACATGGTATCGCCAGCCTTCATGGTCGGCGAGAATAGACGTAGTATCTCGTCCACGGGCGCATCTGGATGCCGTCCTCTCAACCAAGCACGGGCCTCGCGAACGCTGATGACTTGTTCACCATCTGGAGCCAAGTCGTTGAGAACTGGAGTATACTGAGCGTACTCGTCGTCGGTGAGAGCAGAAATATGAAGAGAGAGCCGTCTGCTACCCATGAAAAGGTCGCCGAGCAAGTTGAATGACCAAAGAAATCGTGGTAACTGTCAAAGATTAATCCGGGACATATTCGCGCACATGTCATTGCATTTATGTAAACCCATGTTGCACAGCTTTCCCGACTACGCTTTCACGTGCTCAGAACTATGGCACATTGCGCAGGCCAATCGTTACAGCTACACTATGTACGTTACAGACATTGCACGCCAAGGATACTAAGCTAATGAGTAGACAGGTTCGAACGATAATCTACTTGAATCCTCCCCAAATATCGCCAAAGACATCATCTTTCACTGGCTTGGCAGTGCTGCTCGAGCTGTTTGACGCGAAGGAACCAAATGGATCGGCCGCCTTATTCGAAGACGAGCCCCAGATATCAGCAGAATTGCCAAACAAGTTGGGTTGCTGGGCTGGGGGCGGTGAAGACCCAAACAGATTATTTGGAGGCGCAGGCGCCGCACTACCGCCCCATAGGTTATTAGAAGAAACGGCCGGAGCAGCGGGCGTCCAGCCAGATGAAGCTCCCCACAAACCCGCACCAGACGAGCCCAACATGCTCGTCGGCTGCTGCTGCTGTTGAGCAGCTTGAGGCTGGCCCCACGGTGACGCAGCAGGGGCCTGAGGCTGAGCTGGCGCGGTCGAAAATAAGGAGAGAATGTCCTGCTTGACATCTTTCTTCTGCTCTTGTGTTTGAGGCGGAGGTGAAGATGTGGTGGGAGCGTGGAAATCTAATGAGAAGAGATCATCCGATGGCTTTGTAGCAGCAGGAACGGGAGCAGGAGCGGGCTGTGTAGCCACGGCAGTGGGGGACTTGAAACTGGACGAAGTCGAGAGAAGGGCATGTCGAGGCTGAGGCTGGTTAGAAACAGGCCTGTGACTTGAAGATGAACTCGTGGCAACGGTGGGCGGCGCTGCAGATACAAGATCTGACACGGGCGCTGGTGTCGAGGCAGTAGCCCCCTCCAACACGGATGGATCGCTGGGTGGGGGGCCTTCCATTGCCCATCGCTTAGACTCATATTTTGAGCGAATGAATGACTCCATTTTGCTGAAATTGGGGTGAGAAGGGAGATCGTTTTGAGCGCTGTTACACGTACTGCTCAGGAGGAACGTGACCCTTCTTTAGGTGGGCCTCCCAGTACAGATTTGCAAGTCCATTTCCCCATTTTTGTATGCTTTCCATTTGTTCGGGGGTCCATGTGTCGAGATCCACGCTCTTGACACGACTGATGTGTGTGCCCATACCGCGATGTATACCTGAACACCTGATACAGAGAAAGACGCCGCTGAATAGACATGTAAGAGAGAGTCAGGTAGAGAATGAATGTTCATACAGGTTCCACGACGCCCAACGCGGGTCTGTGAATCGATTAGTGGATGTCAGGACTATTGGAAGGAACGGCTGACCATTGCGTTTGCAGTCTGCACAGAGCTTGTTTTCTGGTCTCTTTACGAGCTCCCTTAGGGTACGCGTAAAGCGCTCTGTAGTCGCCTTGTCTTGTCTGGACATAATGGTGGTGGTACGGAAGAGAGAGCAGAGACCCTAACCCTAGAGATATAGCCTCGTGGTGAGTGGACTTTGTTCTTATCCTCTTGCTACTTACATTTCCGTCTTGCTGGATGGCGCTGGTGGTGTCGCCTCCAGGCTTGCAAGAAGCCACCAAGAATTCGACGACGACATGGCAGGTCGATTTGGAATCGCTCTTTCACCATGCCAAAGACCGTTTTCCGGATGTCGTCTGGGAGGTTGGCATTGATGAGAACGTCGAGGACGTCTGGGGACACAAAGGTGAGCAATATCACAGCGCACAAACCCAGTCTTTTACGCCTATTGGCAGCCATTGTGTACGCCAGAGCACCGCCGAGCTTCCAGAGTCGTTATTTCAGCTTCAGACCAAATCCCGCTCCTTCGCCTTTGGGCTATTCTTCGTCTCCCACTGGGACATTTCCCACAACTTCAGCTCTTTCCCTTTCTCTCGGGCTCGATGTCCCCCATCTTCACGACCCAGATTCGCGTTCATCCTCGCCAATGCGTATCTCGTCCCCTGCACCGTCCACGATGGCAGGTAACCCTCTCCGCCTCCAGGTTTCCATAAACCCCGCTCTCTTCTCGAACGAACTAGAGTATCTCTATACCGGGCAAGGATTTGGAGAAGCTTTCGAATTTCTCTTTGACTCGTCGGAAACCCGTCTCGAGGGAGACGCCGAGGAGCTTCGCATAGACAAGCTCAGGAAGGACCTGGTGTTTATGTGGAGATCCAGGCTCTATTCGGACGTGCGCATCGAACTATCTGGCGCATTCTCTTCATCCAACCCAGAACATACCACCGCAATCTTCTCGTCGCATCGTTTTATTCTCGTCTCGCGCTGCTCCTACTTCCACACTGCTCTCATTGCCTGGCCAAATACCAAAGCTCATCCGCCTAATGAACCACTCACTCTTTCCCTCCCTTCTCCACCTTTCACTCCAGCATCCCTGCATTTCACCCTCGGATTCATTTATACCGGCACCCTAGTCTTCTCCCATAGATCCTACGATCTCGATACCGCCTTTCACATAATGCGCTCAGCCACTTATCTCTCCCTTCAATCTCTCTATGACGAAGTCCAAGCCCGTATCGTGCAGGAGATGATGCACGGCCTTTTCCACGCGTTCCTCGAATTCTCAGAGTACGAACGGCTCACGGGCAGCAAATGGGGCACCGGAGGATGTCGATGCCGCCAGTGTGCTCGCCGAGCCCCCCGTGTTCTCGAATTCGCACTGGCCGACGACGTCAAAAACGCTCACCTGGATCGCGGTGCGCGAAGAGCCCTTGTAGGCTTATTCGGCGAAGGCTGGTGCACTCGCGAGTTCAGTGATCTTCCACAGAAGATCAAGGAGAACCTTCTAAAGGGCGTTGGCAAGCGAACGACGCCTATGAACATCTTCGCACTCCTCTACGCTGCGGAACATGCCTTGAACAAGCTAACAAACGTCATTGATGCGTGGGCGGATTCTGTACGAGAGTTTATCATTGCCGGCCGGAAGAATATCGACGCTGTTCTCGCTACAAACTCGGAGGCATGCTTTACTCAGCCCGACTGGATAGAGGTTATGGAATCCGACGGTGTGCGATTCGAGGACGGTGAACGGGTCGAGTGGGTCATGGCGTCGCTCAAGCGTGGCCTCACCGATAAAACAGCCGGCCTCGTATATCAAAGTCTGGTGTCTTCCATCCTCCTACGCCCTAATGTCTCCGATTCCAATCAGGCCATGCTTTCTCCAACATCACACGTCCGTGTCCAAGTCGAACAAACTCGGGTTGAACTTCTCAATGTTCTGAAGAAGCGTTGGTTGGGAGTCCGCCAAGAGGGTGGGTTCGATGAAATCGAGGGATGGGCTGTCAAGGAGATCAGTGACTGTCAGTACCCACTTTTTGCCCGTGTTCATCCTATCTAATGCTGAATCTAGACATTGACGTACCTCTGGAGGACCTCCTCAAACCCGTGGCGAGTAAAGTGCCTCGTGCACCACCTTCTACCAAGGACAGCGAGTCGATGACAGAAGTGCAATCGATGCGCGTTAGTGTCCTGAATAGGAATGCTCCCAAAGGTACCGCCTCGTCCGCATCTTCCATCCGGAGTGTCCGCACTACAGCCTCGAGGATATCGGTCGCAACAAATTCAACTTCTCCCGTTCGCAGCAAAAAGTCTGTCGATCCAAGACCAGACTCCAAACTAACGCCGTCTGGCAGTACCATTGGACGACGAACACCTACACCCAGCATCCGCGAGCCAGTCCCAGAGGAGTCGGTAGCTGAAGACGAATCAATGGATTCCTCAGAGTTACCCGCGTCGCCGCCTCCAGCTGCTCCCCCGCCGCTAGCAGTCCCCGCACAGGAAGAGCCCGCTCTAGAAGAGCGCACGACACCCCGTCGACCTCTTCCCAAGAAGATAGTCGGGCCCTCGCGTCCAATCTCCACCGCCTCAATGGCTTCTCGTCGCAGTGTGGCCAGCTCGCTCGCAATCTCTGTGCCGCGGCCCAAGTCGTCCATTAGTGTGGCCTCGACATCCACAGTGCGCAGGAACCTTAAACCACCCGTCCCTACTGTTTCGCGGCCGAGCTCTAGGATATCGACTGCCACCACGGAGTCGAGTTCTTCCGTTTACAAGACTGCGACTGCGAATAGTCGGAGTCGAAAGAGCTCCACTGCCTCGAATGTATCTACGAACACGATGAACAGCGTACGTGCGAACGCAACGACTAGCCGAACGACGCCGGTAAAGAAGCCTGCGTCAATAGCCCCCAGCGTCCGTAGCAATGTATCCGCGAGGAGTACGGCGTCCCCAGCGAAGAAACCTCCAGTTCCCAAGGCTGTCACGTCCCCACCCAAGAAGAAACCCACGACGACGCCCGTACCTGTACCTTCCGTGCCAAAATCTACGCGAACACAAGCACTCGCGGACCACAAAAAGTCGGACAGTGTGGCGTCGACGAGCAGTGCAGCTACTCTGAAGCGAAAAGGGTCTTCCGACACCATTACGACGTCCGCCAACTCGAACCCCAAGTCATTGGTCATGGATGGTGAGCTACCTACGCCACCCGACAGCAGGGGGGCGACGCTGGAGATTGGGATTCCGTGCATCATCTCTTCGAGGAGGAAGCGCTTCAAGGCATATGCGCGGTACATTGGCGAGGTGGAGGGTGAACTGGGCCCTTGGGTGGGCGTTGAGGTTCCCGGGAATTCTATGGGGAATGATGTGGGAGATTGGAATGACGGGACGTGGGGCGGGGTGCGATACTTTGACATACGTGGGCCGGCGGATTCGTGGGATGACTTTGGCGGGGGAGGGGGGCGGAGCTGGATTACCAAGGGTACGAAGAGGAGTGCGACGGATGGGATCTCTGGTGGGAGGAAGAGGATGCGCATGCGCAGCGCGAGTCCTAGTGGAAGCGAGAGCGATGTTGGGCATGAGAGCCGTGGACTGTTTGTCCGACCTCAACAGGTTTTGTATGTTATGGATGCTATTGATGGAGATATGTGATACAGTTGTTGGTTGAGATTTCATTACTTATTACATCGTTAACCAAGCCAGCCGATCTTTAGCCTTACTGCTTACAAGTTATAATCATGTTTTTATTTGACTAGGCGTGTGGTGTACGTTTACAAGAGAGATGTTACACATACAACAGTGAAATAAGTTAGATGGAGTCCGTACATGTTACGCGTGTGTGGCGTCCTCGCCGTGGCTATTGAGAACCGACATCTTGACCTCCCGACAGAGGGCGATAAGAGCGGTGCCGAGCTTTTCAAAGTCCGAAATCTACAAAAGGTGAGGACGAGTTGAGGGCACGTAAGAGGGAAGGAAACGTACATCATTGAACACCTGGGAACTGCATCTGACCCACCAGGCGTTATTGTGGTAAAAGGTGACGGCAAAGACGTTGTACTCTCTTAACAAGCTCAGCTCGAGAAAGTCATTGACTTCTGTCTTCTTATCATTTGACACATTCGCCGGCAGAGGGAGCTTGACGTTACTCTGTTGGCCGGTGAGTGGTTGACAGATGGACCTGGGAACGAGCTGCACTAACCATGTTGAGCGTAAGCTGCGAGTCAGGTGTCTCATCCATAACGTTCGTTCCCAGCATAGCTGCGAGGCGTTTGCTGCCTTTGATGGAAAGATTGCGACAGTAGGTATTGATGACTTCTTCGCCGCCGAGCCAGGCGCGGAACTCGAGAGACGTGGGAATGCAGAGGTAGGACGAAAAGTCGATCGCGCCGGGCCCTGGGGAATTAGAATTAATGTTGTAGTTTGAGAAGGGAGAAGGGCAGACGTACATTCGTGCTGCATGACAAAGTTGGGCGCTTTGGGACCTCCGAGGCCGTCCCGCGGAGAGACATAATGTGTGGAGGTGGGGACAGAAGAACGAATCAGGTGCTGATTGCTATGGGGTGTGTCAGATAGGATTGAGTGGGAAAGTATATGGACGGACCGGAAGGGTACATAGAGCACCGCAGAACCTCTGCGGGAGTACAGCCACTTGTGGCAATTGGATATCCAAAAGTCGGGTCGGATTTCGGAAAGGTTGATACCGACTTCCTGGCCGAGGCAATGGGCACCGTCGACGAGGGACACGACGCCTTCTTCTCGGCAAATTGCGACCATGTCTTTCCAGGGCATGTACGACGCGGGGTTGGCGACAATGGCGTCGATGACGGCGACTATCTTGCCTTTTCTGACTTGTCGGCCGTTTTCCGAGACGGTGAGCATGTTGTTTTTGAGGCCCTTGATATGTGCGTGGAAGGCTTCGAGGATTGCCTTGTGCGTTGTTGGAAAAGTAAGCTTGAAGGTGGAGAGCATGGGGTATGGGCGCGTGTCTGCAATATAGTGCATTACGCGGCTGGTGGAACGCCAGGTTGTCGTTGCTGTCCCAGGAGGTGAGTTTGAGTCAGGAAAGCGAACGGGAACGGGTACGGACTCTGGATAATGATGTCCTCGGCGTTCCATTCCAGGTTGCGCATTATCGTGTTGATAGCTGCGGTGGCGTTGGACACGAATACGCATTCGTCGGTGTGCGCGCCGACGAGCTGGGCTACGCGTTCACGCGAGTCGGCAAGCAGCGGTTTGAAGCTGAAGCGATGGTAGCGATCTGGATTTGCCTCTACCTTGTTGGTGAGCTCGTTGCAGAACCTGGTCACTGGACGCGGCACCGTGCCAAACGAGCCTGGAAGTCGTTGTCAGTAAGCGCTGCAGACGATAAGTACGAGCTTGCTCACCGTTGTTGAGGTTGACGTAGCCGGGCTCGAGTGAAAAGTATTTGAGCATTGCATGGCCGAATTCTGGCGGCGGATGTGTGCTGTCGTAGAAGCCAGCGCGATAGTCCATCGACCATGAGTGGTGCACCATTTTGGCAGGGTTTGTTGGGGCATGACAGCTGTTTCCCGTCCTTTTAACATTTCTCGGTCACACAACAATCACTCCAAAGGGGTTATCATCCTTCTCCATCACGTGCCTGTCAATCCTTCCTCGGACTCCTTGGATATCGCGTTCCAATAACTTCACCCTTTCCTCTCTTTTCAGTCAGTCCAGTCCACCACGTCCACCATTTCCCTATCCATATAATCTCTATGTTCTCAACCCACTGCGCCGCACTCGCTTTCCACTCAAAATCAAAAAATATTTACCTCCGCACTGTCCATTATACTTTTCCCCTCTCACGCCAACCGAATCAAGAAACACCATTTCCAGCTGTATCGCTCGTTGTACCGCGAAAATTACCACTGAACATGCTTGCCGTGCACTGCGCTCGCCTCTACCTCTTATAGCAGGCAATTTTCTCTCACTTGTATGAATTCCGTAGCTGCCCTCTTATCTTTCACGCGGCGGTGTTTGAATGAACTGTCACTTGATCCAGACATCGTGTCCGTCAACTGTGGCGCAGAGCAGGCCTGGCCTTTTTTGCTCGCCACCTGGGCCATAATTCTCTGCGCCAGTCTCATGGATTTTTGTAATGAATTTGCATCAGGAATACCACATTACGAAGGACGTTCATAATTACCGGAACTAACAGATCAGTATACCACATGCACAGCTATATTACCCCCTTCCCAATCCGTGTGGCGCACAAATCAACATACCCTCTACCCCAACTACTCTTCCCATAATCCGGCCCCTTCTTTTGACATCAAATACATTCACGCCGTCATAGACCTCTTTTAAACTTCCAAGTATTCACCGTTCCGCTCAAGAAGCTTCCTTCAAACCCACGTAGTGTTACAAATATCTACGCGGTATCCTACTCATATCGAGTCAGAAGCTCTATCCATACAACCAACCCTCGATATGCCACCCTACTACTCCTCGGACGACGGAGGCAATCGAAAGACCTTCACCGGTGCCACATACCACATGTGGCGTCCCCAATCCTGCAGCGGGCTCAGCCTCCTCCTCCTCATGTCGATAACCCACTCCAATATCCCTGAAGCCTTCCGAGCGCCTTTCCACAACAAGAACAGCAAACCTTGATTCACCGTGGTTGCCGGAAACATGCTCCGGGTAAGTGAGAAATCGGACATCATCAATCCACCTTTCATAGGTCGGTCACTAAACCCAGCGAGAAGCAGAGACCAGCGGGATGTTCAAACAGACCATGCAGTGTTAGAACACGTCGACGCATAATCATGGGCATTTCAGGAGACGTCACCTATCCTTCCCAATACTTGACGCCCACCAGTTTGACGCGTCCCATTGAAGTAAGAGGTGGGAGAGGGCCTGCACCCCGCCTGGTGGCCTCTTGATATGCGGCTGTCCCTCCCTACGAGGAATAAACATCGGAGCCGCTCCTGCATGCTTCTCCACCACCGATCTAATCATCTTCGTCTAGACCACGCCAATCAGCCAAAAAAAAAAACCCATCATTTAATTTAAAGAAATCTCACCAAAGAAGTCATCTTCCTCCTCAGCCTCGAATGCAGCTCTTCCAACATCGGAGCAGCATCATATTCCTCCATCTGCCCGCGCTTGAGCCTGCCCACAAAGATGCAAAACTCCAGCACGATCTCCAACACGTCGCGCAGCATGTCGCCAATGGCCCGCTGCGTCGACCGCATAGCACACGCGCTCAACACGTCATCCAGCAGCTCACTATGAGCACGCGCCAACTCGAACACGTCCGAGAATCCAGAGGGCCGGCCGTCCCACAGCAACGTCGGCGCATCCAGCGACAAGCGAGACATGAAGCTATCAAAATTGCCTCCAATCGCAGTGACGAATGTGTACTGCGATAGCGATGATACAAGGGACTGCGAAATGAAGCGGAGGTGGAAAAGTAGTTTCCGGGAAGACGAGAATGTGTCAAAGAGAGGCGCGTCGGAAGGGCGCGTCATTCGGAAGACGGCGGCGAGGGCGTTCTCCACTGTGCAATCCGTTAGCCGGTAAAACTTTGGAGAAAACGTGTCGTTATGCATACCTCTTGTTAACCGTAGAAGGAATGAGAACATCCTTTGGTATTTAGCCATTATCTCTGGAGTGATCAGGACTCCCAGAGGGTGTGGGGGCTTGTACTCCATGTACAGAAAGTCAAGGGCCCTACAGTCACCGATAAGCTAAAACATATCACGCGGGTAAAGACGTACTCAATCGCTATCAACATCGTCAGTCTCTAACGCCTCCAGCAGCAAATGAATCAACTCACACAACGGGTTCAACCACCTATCCTTCCCCTTCCCCACCGGCAAGTCCCTAATTGCAAATCCCAGTCTATTGTCCAGATCCTCTAACGCACCCTGCTTCGCATCACTCTCCATCTTATTCCCCACCGCCGCTCTAAAGGTATCCACAATCACCGTGCGCAGGAAAAAGCTCAGATCGGCACCAACAGGCGGCCATGTATCCCGATCCAGCAGCGTCGGCGCCAATCCTACAGCCCAGACTGAGTCCTCGGCGCGTTGTACATGCGAGGACCGATGCCGTAGCGCGTAAATAGACATTGGATTCCGTGTCTGTTCGTCGAAATCTGTGTCCTCGTGGTCAGAGAAGAGGGCTCGGTTAAGGCGGGCCTTGAACTCTGGCGAGCCCAGCAGTAGGTAAGATTGCAGGAGTTTCATATGTGTCTGGAGGTCAAGGCGCGTCGAAGAAGATATGAACAAGGACAGGAGGGCGCTGGACAACGTCGCAGCGTGCTGGAGTAAGGGTTTGAAGACCAAGGACGTCAGATGTGAGAGTGTGGGTGTTATTAATGGCAATTTCGATGGAAAAGTGTCAATGAAAGTTTCCAGATTTCCTATCGACGAAGTGATATGTTCTTGGTCAAAACAGGACGGCCCAATCTGTGTTCCAGGTTCCATGTCGAAGATGCCAAACTGGGCAAAAGGATCCTCCGTGTCTTCTACTCGTACGGAGTCTGGAGCAACTTTTGGAGGTAGTGCGGGACGCTCCGCGAGAATCTCTTCTTCCCGCCAAAACCACTTAATCTCGTCTTGCCCAGTGGTATGCGTCTTCAAGAGTGGATGGTCCGCTTGCGCGGCTCGCAAGAGAATGAGAGACTTTCTCGCAGCCGGCAAGGCTTCAATCAGAGCATCTGGTGCGAAATTTGGAAAGACGTCCTCGTCCGTCGAGTCGATGTTATCAAGAAGATTCTCCTGCTTGATGCCATCCACTAGCTCTGTGCTTGGACCAATAGCTGGAAGCCCGCCAAAGCCCACCAAGTGAGAGATTTGGAGGAAATATTCCTGAGATGTGCTGGTGAGGAGGTAGGCCAAGAGGGCTAGTATAGTCTTGTGCGACTGGCGCTCAAAATGGGAATGTAGATGGTCGTAAATGCGAGATAGTAACGGTTGCGGCTCAGACTCCAGAATGTCGTACTCCATGGGCGATCTTTCGTCTCCCTGTGTATTCGCGTGTCAGAGGGCGTCAACATGAAATATGTCTGCTTACCACACCACAAAGCGCGGATAGTGCTACCAATATTTCATCATAGTAGTCGTAGTGCGTAGTGAGTTTGGCTGAAAGTAGATCCTTTGGAGCTTGCGTAGGGAGTGGGCTGCGAGCAAGGGATTCGCGCAAGTACGTGAGTACGGTGGACAATGCATGCGCAAAAGCGTGTATTGTTGGTCCATCCCGGGCGTTCCTACCACACTGTTAATAGATGTTGTACGCAAGACATTGTGAAGTACCTAGCGCGCAAAGTGACAAGAAGGGTTTCCAGTCTTCTTAGAAGATTCCCAATCCTCATGAAGGGCTTCAAGACGCTAGAAAAGATGAATTAGCTATCGTAAGATGAAAGCGGGAAAGACTAACCTGTAACTTATTACTTCGTCTTTCCCGTCTACGAGAAACCTTCCCTCTCGCCCATCCTTGAGCCCAATATGAACGAACCTCTCCGTCGCGGAATCCCATGAGTGCAGCTGCGAGGCAGTACCGCAAACGGTCTTCTTGAGATTATTCCACAAGACATCGGGAGTGATGTGTACTATATCGATATTCGGATTATGCAGACGAGGTTGTAGATGATGTCGCGCGGATGAAAAGACGTGGCTATCCTGTTCCGAGAGAAATGCTGTACGCGTCGCGGGCTGACGTTGCTTGAGATGTAGATTGTCCCAGGAGAGCACTTGACTCTAGTCGAACTCAGTTGCGCTGTAGGGTAGAAGGAGGGGACGAACCTGTAGCCCAGTTTCACGATGCAATGCTTCCAACCAGATAGAACGCGGAACGTCTGCAGGAGGAAGGGTTGGCAACGCGATTGTTTCCTCTTGAATGATCTCTTCAGGTGGTCTGTATCTCTTGAGTGTGTCCATGATGGGATTCTGGGGTTTGTCCTGGAGCTGCGGTACAAAGAAAGCGAGATTGACTGGACTCAGAGAGTACATCGACGGGAGACCGACTGCATCGTCCAAGCCAGGCAATGGAAAGAAATCAGCCATGGTCGCGTGAAGAAAGGACGCGAGCGTGACGGTGACCTAGTCACATCCTACCCTTTCGCCAGCATGTCGCACCAGGCTCACGAATACAAGACGCTGCCAGCGCCCAAGCCAGACCTCAGCTTTGCCCGTCCGCCAAAGTCTGCCGTCGCTCAGTTCTTCTGGCGTGGCCGGATGTGGTTCGAAACGACGTTCGTGCTGTCATTAATGGAACCTTGGGAAAAGGTCCTCGTCCTTACCATCCTCACCGTCGTCTTCTCTCTTTTCATGACCGGCTTGGTCACATATCTGCCGCAGGGCGCTGAGCGTATGCACCGCCGCGCTGTCTACTACCTCTGGGGCCAAGAGGGAGGCGACATTGCGCGCGTATGGAAATGGGCAAACTGGGGCGCTGCAGATGCTCTCACAAAGGGCGAACTATAGACAAGGTGTGTACTATTTACTACTGCCTTTACTTGGCCTGACGAGGTGTAGCTATCATCATATCTACCCGTATTAATCGTTCAGAGATACGAAATTATACAATGTCCGTGAAAATCAATCCGCTCAACGACAAAGACCCTCGTCGAGGACGCCTCCGCAACGCGTGCACTTGACATGACGGTCCAGCAGGCACAAGCCGACACCTAAGGGGAACCAAAAGACCGCAGCCAGGATACCTGTCTCGGTTGTCAGCTCCGCAGCAGCAGGTCACAGTATCGCCACGTACCCAAGATGCCGTAGTTCGTATGCGGGACGTGTCCAGATTGCAGACATATCATCTCGGGATGGGTTGGAGGAAGCAAAGAGGCGACTTGCTCGCCAGTGGTATGGTTGATGTACCGGTAGACAATGGGTGTCTGACCATTATTCACCGGTTGGATGAGATAATTGGAGGGACCTGGCATAGTATATGCGGGTGCAGGCTGGATCTCAGGCTGGGGTATGACCTTGACGTCGTTGAACGCTGCTGAATCTTGTGAGCACGGATAGGGTGTATATGTGCGGAGATACCGACC
The DNA here is from genome assembly GCA_011800155.1 of Flammulina velutipes. Classification (NCBI taxonomy): domain Eukaryota; kingdom Fungi; phylum Basidiomycota; class Agaricomycetes; order Agaricales; family Physalacriaceae; genus Flammulina; species Flammulina velutipes. Next base: position 2,677,364 of record CM022370.1, on the reverse strand, counting down.
CTCTGGCTGCTGCTGCTGCTGCTTTGGCACTTCATCGTATGAAGGGGGATCGTTGGTGGGAGTTGTCTGCTCTATGGTGAGATTCGTGGAAGATGAGAAATAAAGGGGACGTACCATGTTGTGGTGAAAGAATAAGAACTGGGCGAGCTGCGGTCTAGTGGCTATATATGACGACGTCTGGCGTGGCTGTGCAAGTACCTTATCCGGTGCTGACATATTGCCACCGATCGATTTTTGAGCAGCTGTTTTTTCTTCAACCAACATCCATTCCACTTACAACTTTTTCCTTGCTTTTACAATGGAGAACGGCTCAGACTCAGCGCAAGGCCTCCATGACATGACTTCGCGGGACTAGTTGCGTTTGATGTTTATCTTCAGTTCATTCACTGACTTTATCTCGCTCGCAGTTACGCGGATTCATACGCTCACTTTGGTACGATGATACATTTCATTCATTTTATCCGTTCTCAACGCACGTACAGGCATCCACGAGGAGATGTTAAAGGACAGCGTCCGTACTGGATCCTACCGCAATGCGATAATGCAGAACCCCCACCTTTTCCAAGGCAAGACCGTTCTGGACGTTGGCTGTGGAACCGGTATCCTTAGCATGTTCGCCGCAAAGGCTGGCGCAAAACACGTCGTTGGCGTGAGTCTCCCGGCCGTTCCAATCGCTTCCCATCTGACCTTCTCTCGCAGATTGATATGTCCAACATTATTGATCAAGCTCAAAAAATTATCGAAGCCAACAACTTCAAAGACAGTTCGTATTACCTGCCTACTATTATCTGCTTATACTTATGATATCTCTTCAGAGATCACCCTCGTCAAGGGAAAATTGGAAGAGGCCGTACTCCCTATCCAGGAATTCGATATCATAATATCAGAATGGATGGGCTACTTCCTGCTCTACGAATCCATGCTCGACACCGTCCTGCTCGCTCGTGACAAGTACCTCAAAAAGGGCGGCCTCATCTTCCCCGACACTGCCACCATGTACATCGCCGCCATCGAGGACCAAGACTACAAGGAAGACAAGATTAACTGTGCGTCTGCACGAAACTTTTGGCCCTGCTTCCCTTAGCGTTGTGACAGTCTGGGATAACGTCTATGGATTCGACTACTCTTGTATCAAGGACATCGCACTCAAGGAGCCACTCGTGGATACTGTAGACACTAAAGCCGTGGTCACCAACACCTTCGCATTCAAGGTATACCACTCCCTCTGGTGGTCTCTTCTTATCTTATTGACCTTCTCATCAGCACATTGATATTCTCACTGCCAAAAAGGAGGACCTCACTTTCGAGGTTCCATTTTCTCTGAGAGCGATACGAAACGATTGTATGTCATTCGTTCTAAAAGCTGCTTTTGAACAGCCGTTAAACATCCCACAGACGTCCATGCCTTCCTCGCTTGGTTCGACATCTCCTTCGAGTGCACCCATAAAAAGGTCAAGTTTTCCACCGGGCCGCACGCCCAATATACCCATTGGAAGTCAGTATACGTTCCCGACGTCTTTCCCCGCCTCCTAATCTCTTTTGCGATAGACAAACCGTATTCTATACCCCTACCACCCTCACCGTCAACGAAGGCGACTCAGTGTCCGGCCAGATCAAATGCTCACCCAACACCAAGAACCCTCGCGACCTCGATATCGTGATATCGTACAAAACGAACGACGACACCGAAAACACCGTCCAGTACAAAATGTGAGTGTCTAACTTTTCGCCATCGTCTCCCTTGGCCGCGGGCGCCTCTGATGGGGTTGCCAGGTCATGATCCCTCTCAAAATTATTATTGTCGTCGTCGTGCGCCTTCTTACTTACCCGTCTTGGCAGGTATTAATCCATTACGCTTTCTGCCACCCTGTTCTGTGCCCATTGTAATGATCTGTTTGTTATCTCTTTTGTAGACACTGTTGACTATAGTGATGTGTAATAATATATGCTTAGCCAGCATCCGTCTGCTCATATACAGAACGAAGCTGTTCAGAAAGTAGGCTAAGGAGATATGGATTCAACTTCGAGCTACTGACACTGTAACATAAAGTCGTATCCAGCTACGTCCATGTCTGCTTTCGTAGGTATCCCCTAGAATCTCCCCGTCATTCTCAAGTCAATCGAATGAGCATAACCATCATCATGAAGAACAGAGTCACCAATGCAACGGCGCCAACAATCCAACACGTTGTCATACCGCTCTTCCCTCTATGGTCCCTCAACCGTATCCTTTCCTTATGCGCCACATCAAAGTTACTCTCCAACTTTTGCTGCGTCTCCTCAACAACCGCACTATCCTTGGCCAAAGAATCGTTAAAATGACGAGCATTCCGTAAGAGCTGCGCTGCCATTTGCTCGAGCTGGCCCTCCAGTTCGTCTTGCAGCGCGTTGGTATTCTGCAGAAACTGAGGCGATATGCCAGATGCTTTCGTAGTTCGCGTAGGAGAAAGCAATATTTCAGGAGTGGTAGGGATTGGGTCCGACGGCGAAAGTAATAGGTTATCGGTCGTTGGCGCTGGAGATGGTTCTGGTGTCACTTCTTCCGCGGTCGCACTAACAGGTGGGGGACGGGGTATGGGTATGGATGGCAGTAGTGGCTCGGGAAATGAGGGTTTGGGTACCGTTCGCTGTAGACAGGTGAGATTCGTTGTCGCGTGCTCCAGGACAGACTAACCTTCTCCGCTTCCTTCGTGCGCTCCTCCAGCCGCTCCAGGGTGACGTGGAACATCCTATGTCGGGACGCATTGGATCTACTTCAATGGTAAATGAATCGCTCAACCTTAGAGCAGGCGAACACACGGTGTAGGCTCAAAGTCATACAGTTCGACGTTCTTCAACAATGAGCGAGCATAGTTGACTTTCTGCTAACGAGGTAAGCTACGAGTCTTGGTTGTGCGAAGAAACTGACTGGCCTGTACTACGTCAATGACATTGAGCCATTGCTGGGCCTTGTCCTCCTGCTGATTGAACCAGTTCGGCTGCGAAGTGGCCTTGTCTAGGCGCTTCAGGAGTCGAGCTAGGTTTATTTCATCGTGTGTCGATTTTGTAGGGCCATTAGAGCGTTCCATCTGTAGTGTACTGAGCTCGTGATGATGGTAAGAGTGAGAAATGCCGACGGCACACGCTTCACTTCTTACAACCGGGTTCCCAAAGACCTCAACGTTCAATGTTTAACGCCTAGGCATTCTTAGGTATCGTCTGGTTATCTTGGTCGTATATGCGCTGGAAACAAAACTACACGTACTTGCGCCACGTACTGCAACTTAAATGAACCTGTCAGGAGTACATTTGATTTCTCGGGGCTATCACAGCTTTGTTCCCACAAGTCTCCACAAAAAAGCACCATGATCTTAAAAATGTCCACCTTTCATGCACCTCCATCGGCTGCTCCTCGCTGTAGTAGCAGGTACATGCCTCGTCCTGCTATACAGCTACCTCCGTGCCAGGCCGCCACATGGTTTCTATCGCCATCTTCATGATTCGGAAATAGAGGCATCGACCCGCTACGAAAATTCTCCGACGCCCGTTCGATATCTCTACTTTCCCCCGACCCGTGCCCCGCCAACAGATTTCGCAACCCAACTGCAAAATGTCCTCCTCCTCCACAACCTGGCGGTGATGGCAGATCGTACCTTTGTTCACCAGCCTTTCGCATGGGCCGGACGAGAGCAAGGGATTCCTCTGTCTGCTTTCCTCCTTGGCGTTACCAGGAATTCTATTGCTGAATCTCACTTCAACTTGTCGTGTCCAGCCGAACACATTAGCCATTTCACTCTCGATACCCGACGCACTGGCGTTCAAGCCCTCACACAGTTCACTCTACAGGCGCCTGACGACTGCCTTGTCGTCAGTGACTTGGAAATAGACGAAAGGTGTGATCCAAGATTCTTCTCGGCATACATAAATACTAACTGTCGTGTAGTCTCTACGCGACGGAATCCATCGATACCGCGTTCTTAGACTTCGTCGCGTATCTGTCCTCGGACTTTCTGTGGTCTCTGCCTATACAGCATCTCATAGCGCGGACCTTCGTCGCACTCAACCTTCGGTCACCTTCACGACCAGCTGGAGATCGCTTCCTAGCTGTCCAACTTCCCACCGCAGAGTTCTCTTCGCATTGCACTTCCCTCGCTACGAGCGGGGCAGGCCTGTCAATGTGGAATTCCCTCGACGCTATATCCTTGTTTCCTCCTCTTCTTAATTCCAGACACCATTCATCCGTTATGGAACATTGCGCTCCGAGTCTATCCCGTATACTCGAAGCCGTCCAGCACGCTCTGACGCGGACAGCCAGCCGTCACATCCGCACCGTCCACTTCATCTACGCCACGCAAGTAGTTGGCATCTATCCGGATGTCTGGAAGATCGAGGAGGCCTTGAAACATCTCGGTTTGATTGATAGGGCGACGCACACTGGCCAGATACCCCTTGGGTGGGGAGAAGCTGATTTTACAACAAGCGTTGATATCGAGATCGCAACTCGAGCAGAAGCTTTCCTAGGACTCGGATACTCTAATCTCTCCAGCTATGTTATTGCCGCACGAACGGCTTCGGGAAGGCCGTTGGAATCCATCCTCCTCCTCTAATGACTTTGGTGAGCGCTTCATTCTTAGCTACCAATAAATACTGATTGATTTGACAGTTTGTATCTACAGACCAATTCCCAAGATGTATCACTACAGGTATAAACAGATTGCATGGTTGTAAAAAGTCAGTGAAGATTGAAACACAAAGACTTTAAGACTCGGCTGGGACCTCAACGCCCACGATGTCGCTCAGCCAACTCTCATAGTCATCCTCATTGGAAGGATCTCCAGTAACCTTGAGGGCACTAAGAAGAACCCTATATGCCCCATTGGGAATAACCGTGCCGTCGACGAACGTCGGCTCTTCCAGTGACAAAAGATAGTACGCGTTTCCGTTCTGAACGCAATGTATAAGTTGTAACAGCGAAACATTGGATAGAACCTACCTCGTCGTTTCGAGGGTAGTATTGGAAGGACCCAATGGAACCCACGGACGTTGGGGCGATGGATGCCGCCTCGGGAACGAATGACACTCCCCGCCGCTTCAATGACCCGTTCTCGAGGGTGGTGTCAGCGTCAACGAGCTCGAGATTGAACAAGGGTGTGCCAAACGCGAATCTAATGACATTTAAGCCAAAGAAATCTTCAAGTATTCTTTACGCACCTGAAAAGAATGGACGGGAAATCTCCCTCAACAAAAGTATAGTTGGTGGGCTCCTCTTGGATATCACCATCCGCATTGATTATCGCAGGAATCACGAATCCAAATAGATAATCAGTATCATCAATGACTTTTTTGTCGTACAGAGAAGCCGCGAGGCCAAGATAAGTGGCGTGCACTATCTCACTTCCGCTAATAGCTTGGATAAACCCTGAGTAGACGGGGAACACTGATGCGTCGACACCTTCTGGGGGTGTGATCGTCACGGTGACAGTGGTGGATTCGCCAGCACCAAGCGTGAACGAATCTTCGCTGAAGGCGACCGATGCATAGTCTGTAGACAAGGGAACTGGACCGAGGGAAGCAAAGATAGTCCCACTTTCAACAGTAAGAGCTGTACCAGCCGGTACATCTGAGAGAGTGTAGTCCTTAGATTCCGTTCCAGTGTTACTGATGGTGATAGTGAAGCTGTATGGAATCAAATTAGAACAATATCCGTACTTGGAGCGAGGGTATCTTACGTGTCAACCAGGTGCGCGGTATCGTTTAGAATGAGTTCCGTAGGGGAGATTGTAGTGGTCGCGTAGATCGCATCGAATACGTTCACCAAGCCAGCACCTTGCTGAGTAACAGTTTGAGCCGGATCGCCGTCGGTGTGGCTGGTGGAGACGATATGCGCAGTGCTTTGGAAAAGGCTGCGGGCGCCTAACGCGACCTCTGGAGCCGTTCCTTTGACGGACAAAAGGAGGGCAGCAGAGCCAGCTAAGAACGGGGTTGCCATACTCGTACCAGATGCGATGCCTTGGGCAATGTCAGCAAAGGAGACACATTATTGAGGCACAGTTCATACCATAGCCATTGAGAGGAAGAGTGGACAATATGTTACCGCCAGGAGCGGCAACAGCCGGCTTGAAGTAAAAGTCGTTTGAAGGCCCATAGCTGACATTTACCAATAAGCACAGGGAGCATTTGAGTAGAGCAAGTGACCGCACCTTGTGAACGATGAAATCAATCCACCTGTAGGGTCTGGAAAGTTTGTTGACGCGCCCTCTTGAGGGTAAGTGATTGTGATGTTGGCTCCGCTTGCAAATTCGTTGACCAACTACAAAGACATTAGTATTCTCTATGCAATACAGAGCATCCGACGTACAAACTCGCCATCGGCAGCTTGAATTAAGGTGGCGTTATAGTTTCCGACATCAATGGCGGTGAAGCCGTTGCCATTGCTGGTCGAAATGTCAAAAACGCTATGCAAGTCGAAGGGAGAGGGACAACTTACTCGTAAATGAATGCATATCTTCCTCCTTTGGCTGCAATGTTAGCTAATTTGGTCACCTTGGATAGTGAATGAGAATGGAACGTGATGCAATACAAGACAAAATCTTACAAATGTGCAAGTGCCACGACGAACTATAACAAGGTAAGGCGTGAGGTCGGGAGTAGTATCTGGTAGTTCATTGCAGGCATCGTCCACGATAGTGGTGTCATTGGAGATAGCGTAGATCGGCAGTGTTTCGGAAACAGGGAACGGCGTGAAGCTGTAATAGGTTATAGGATTCCTGTCAACACCACCAACAGTGGCGTTCTGCAGGATAATTGCCGTACTACAAGAGTCAGTCGTATCATATCATCAAGGGAAAGGTTCTACGTACTTGTCAAGACTGGCAACCGATATCGCATCGATACCGTTTCCTGGACCTGAGCTATACCATGAACCAGATGATCCCTGCAAGATTGCCTGAGAATGAGGGATTGAGACATAGAAGAAAACATCTAACGTCATTGCCGGCTGCTATCGTCACAATTTTGCCTGTTTGGGCAATCCTACTTGTCAGGACGGATGTAGTTCCTTCAGTCCATCCATCTGTGCCGCCGAGCGAGAGTGTCAAAATATCTTGTCCATCTTCGAAGCCGCGGATGAGTGCGTCAACAAGAACTGACAGACGGGTTTGAGTAAGAAGAATAAGTGTTGGCCTCGGCTTACCGTCATCAGATACAAATCCAGAGCATCCAAACACCCTGTACGCAGAGATAGATGCTTCATATGCGACACCGCTGATGGAGTACGGATTGTCAGGATCTGCAGCGATTATGCCCTAGGCAACATGGCGCGATATCAGAACATCAGCAGGTTAGATACGAGAGTGGCATACCGCAACATGTGTTCCGTGACCTTGGTGATTTGAATGAGTTCGAGGTCCTGGCTTGGGAAAAGAAACTTACCTGCACACTGGTCCAGCGGGTCTGAATCAGGGACTGGCTCGTTGCTGCCTATGAGAAGGTTACCTCCAACAATTCTAAACCTTCACTGCGTCCGCCTTACCCGTATAGTCATCTCCTACAAAGTCGTAACCTCCAACGACCTTGAAGCCTTCGCCGAATCCACCGCCAAGGGCAGGGTGTGTGTAATCAATACCTAACCATGCATTTAGTCAAAGAGTCCGATGCGCAACATATGCACGCACCCGTGTCTAGGCTTCGAATGTGTTCAGTAAGCGGGTATCGCATGAGGAGACGACTGAAAACTACTTACATCCCGATCTTGATTCCAGCCCCATATATTCCTTGTGCATGGAGTTTATCGACACCCTAAGCAGGAAGACCGTTAGCTGAATGATTAATTGAGAAGTAGATCGAGTTAACCGTGAGGATGTGTGTGGTTTGGACGTCGGCGGCCTCCCCTTCAGCTAAAGTTTCCAATTTGACTGGGCTAAACGCAACGTGAGAATCATATTCAAAAGGCGGCGTGGCAACATACGCAGGCCTGGGATACGTGCGAACAGGGCGAATAGTGACAATGCCTGTGTTCGCTTTGATTGCTTCGACATCCTATATTTAGAGAAATGAATTCAAGTTGGAGAATTCGCGAAGAACGGTAGCGCAAACCTCAGGGGACTGAGAAAGCGATGTTAGCAGAATTTCGTGTGACAGATGTGAGCTCGACTTACACTCAGAGTAACTGAAGCGCCCACAAAGATCTCTGAGTCGAATTCCTTGTTAACATCATAACTGATGCCTCTGTCCTCGAGATACGCATAGAGCTTCTCGTGAGCCTATAGAGTGTTAGCTGAACGGATGAAATCAACGTAGCCACATACTGTAGCGTCGGATAATTCACGCTTTGTGGGTATTTTCGAAGCGTCAGTGACTTCAATAATGAATTTATCTGTGAGAGTGGGAAGCGTCGTCACGCGTTTGATATCAGAGAGAGAAAGAGCGGAGCAGAGGCTCGCTAGGAGGGAGGGTGAAAGAACGGCTGCGAGCGTTGATAGCTTCATTGTGCTGGAGTCTTGCCAGTGGGACTGGGCGTTTGCGTCGAAACGACAGGAAGCTTTTATAACGTCCTACGGGCAACAATCACACGTCTCGATGATGAGATATGCTGCCATTTGCCGCCGCGTATTCTCCGGCTACTATCTCGAGAAGCACTACGAAGCTATCAGAACACGATGATACCGAAGCATGTGGCTCAGCTTTCAGAAAGGAACTCACTTCCGATTGGCCTGGGGCATCCGAGTGACTAAATCGCAGCATTCTCGTAAGAATAGACGCCACTATTGAATATCCGACCATGCCTATGTTTAGGGAGAAGGTCAAACCAGCTCCAATTTTGCAACGCTTCGCCTTGAGCACTTTTCGCAGCCTCTTGGATGTGCCATCAAGTATCGTGATGCCAGCGGGCTCAAGAACGAAGCGAGGACCGCGTCAGTTACTTGATCTTGGGAAGTGAGAAGAACCAGGACAAACATGCGTCCTCGTCGATTAGGCGGAGGGAAGAATCCGACGAAGCGCAAAGTCCAACGACCACAAATGTCACTGAAGAGAATTCGGAAACGGACTTGGGCTGTTACACGTTAATAAATCATTTGCAGGTGGTGGTGGTAACAGAGCAAGCTTGTTTATGGGTGATTGGCACGCCCTTGCGCGTGCACTATGTTCAACGTTCAAGTGGCGACAGTATTTTATTTCATGACAGAAGTAATGGTAATACAAGCACATGGATACATCAACTAAGGCTACAAAGGAGTGACTATCATGAACGAAAAGGAGGGTGGTGAAATCAACGCAAATGGGTATCAATAAGAACCAATCATACTGGAATCAAAATCATAACGTCTACGATGGTTTTTTGAGACGTAGCCGCGTCCCAAAGACCTATCCGCCTCAAGAAAATCATCAACCTGCTTGATGATCTCCGCAGCCTGCCCCACAATTCCCGGTTCATCTCTGGGAGTATGGATTCGAGCTTGATTGCGTGTGACAACGCGGGGTGGCAAGGAATTATACGTTGGATCCCGACTCTCAGAACGATTCTTTAGTTGAGAAAACGCCAAGCGATTGTCTTCGACTTTCTTGCTGCCAGGAAGTCTGGGAACAGGCGGTGCATGGCTTTGATCCAAAGGAGGAGCTGGGAGAGGCTTCGAATAACGAGAGTATTTGCGAGGTTCGGATGGGGACCGGCGCATGTCAGGAGTCTTTGACGAAGAAGTTGCAAGTCGAGAGGCAGAGGGTTTCTTCTTGGGCTGATCGTGCCGTGAGAGTGCAGGAGTAGAGGCATTCACATGCTTGGTAGGAAATGCAGGAACTCTGCCACGGCTTTGGAAAGGCGCCGTGGGCTGTGGATAATGAAGTTGGCCAGCTGAGTCCGCGTATCCTGGCGTAGTTCCCAGTTCCTGCAGAGTGTAAATATCTAGGACGTCGTAATAGCCCAGATCATCGTCGTCAGATACTACATCGTTTGGAACTGCCTGCTGGCCGACTATGCTATGTCCAACATATCGGTCGATGGGCTTTGCGCGTGGCTTGACCCTCTTGTCTTTGACGTCAGGGTTCGCCCAGACCCTCGCGCCTGTCCTAACATCGGGAACAGGTGGAGGACGGGGAGGACGGGGAGTGGACTGATAGTAGTAACTGTCGGGGTCCGGGTCATCGTTACGAAGAGGAATCGGGTTGGAAATAGGATAGCTTCGTAGAGGCATGGACCGGACATGCTTCAGAGCAAACGCCGGCGCTCTAGGGAACATGTTAGTGAAGGGAGACGCGACAAGGGCATCAAGCGAGGCTCACTTCTTCTCGTTTTTCAACGCTTTGCGGATTTTTTCCATCGAGGAGACGAGCAAGAACAAGGGGGTAAAGTGGAAGACGAAGAGTGAAAGAGAATCCTTTGAGAGAGAGCCCATTATGTAGCCCGGGGGACGCGCGTGCCGCTAATTTGCACAATCGCAAAGTCCTTCATTGTTCAGTCAGGTTTGAACGCGCCAATGTTCAACAATGGGCGGAATTCGAAAGTTTCGTCAAAGAGGACAATCAATTGCCTATTTCTGTGATAAGTACGAGCCAACCAAAGCGTCAGGCAGACAGACAAAGGCACAGATATCGTTGATCAGGTGGCAACGCAGCAACAGAAGCAGTGAAGGAATGGTCGAGATTATTGTAGAACCAAGGAGGATCGGTCCGACCTGAGGATTTGTGGGTCCATGTAGACCGCCGAAGTTCACAGCCCCTGTAATTCAATATTCGGAATTGACACGCTTCTCACATGCTGTAGGTACCGGTGCCATTGGAATACAAAGACGGCAATGTCATACGGACCGGCGCTGAAAGAGATTTGAAGATAGAAAAAAATTAGCTGAAGAGCTCGTGATACCGTGAAGGCACTCCGATGGAGACAGGGAGTCCGATCGGTGGCGCAGAGAGTTGCACGAGGCTGTCGTTCGCGTTTCATTGGATTTCGCTGCATGAAATTGGTTCGAATCCTGCGGTATCTATTTCAATGGCCTCCGGATGGCTTCCGAGATGGACGTCGAAGATGAAAAGGTGTCATCACCACGTGATTTGGCGGAATGAAAATGTTCTCGGACTCCACCGCAGGGCACTTTGGCCTCCTTTCCCTCCTACCGTGACAGGTGCAGCATTCGACACCAACTATTTCATGCCTTTCTTGGTTTCACAACAACTATACCAGCTTCCTTATAAACATGACCTCAGCAACGCAGGATGTAGACTCCGTGGGTCTGCTAAGAAAGCTTTTTACGCCGGAGATTGCATCCTATTTCATCGGTATGTCTGTTTGTTTCCCCTCGGGTGCTTAAATTGATCATTATCGCCTTTTCGACAGCGGGAGGATGTGCAGGTGCTGCTTCGCGCACGGTAGTGAGTCCACTGGAACGGTTAAAGATCATCCAGTATGTTCCCGCCAAAACCTTGCTATTCTGGATTGACCCGTCTTGTAGACAAGTACAACCACAATCCTCTGAGCAACAGTACAAGGGCGTTTGGAGGAGTCTGATTCGGATGTGGCAGGAGGAAGGCTTCCGCGGCTACATGCGGGGTAATGGCATAAATTGTCTTCGTATCGTGCCCTACAGGTGAGTTCCAAGTTTGTTTACCGCATGGCGGGCGATTCTTATGTGTAGTGCTGTCCAGTTCACGACCTACGAACAGTTAAAGAAGGCAAACCATTTCTCGTTCACCATGTCCTTGTTTTTTGACGTCATCCACAGTTCTTTACTCGGCACGGTACACGAGAATTGGACACACCCAAACGACTAGCCAGTGGTGCGCTGGCTGGAATCACGTCTGTTTGCTCGACATACCCACTAGACCTTGTGCGCGCTCGGCTATCGATCGCGACCGCTTCCATACCTGTTTCCCTGCAAAACAGCAAAACTAATCCCCCACCAAATGCTGCCAACCCTTTAAACGCTGCCTACCACACCGTCGCATCCCGCGCGTCGAACTACACTGCCTCTGAGATGACAATATGGGGAATGACTCTTAAAATCATGCGAGAGGAAGGCGGAGTTCGCGGGCTCTATCGCGGACTCATCACCACAGCCGTTGGTGTCGCACCTTATGTTGGGATAAATTTCGCGGCCTATGAATTCCTCCGTGGCGTCATTACTCCTCCAGGGCAAAGTAGCGTTCCCAGAAAGCTTCTCTGCGGTGCTTTAGCTGGTGCGTTCTCCCCTCGTTCTTCAAGATTGTTACTAACACCAGTCCAGGTTCAGTGTCACAGACTTTGACCTATCCGTTTGATGTCTTGCGTCGAAAGATGCAAGTCACTGGGATGAAGTCTAGTGGTCTGGGCATCCAGTACACGGGCGCAATTGACGCTCTGATGGGTACAATTCGCAAGGAGGGTGTGAGGGGCCTATACCGGGGTCTGTGGCCTAATCTGCGTAAGTTTTGCTTTTGTCTCGAGTGGCTATCTCCTCACGTTTCTACAGTCAAGGTGGCCCCCAGTATTGCGACTTCGTTCTTTACGTATGAACTGGTGGGTTTGTTGAACTGTAGAAGATGTTGTTCTGACTGTGCATTTAGGTCAAGGAATTTCTTGTTCCATCATGAACGAACAGCATTGCGGTGATAGATTCGGCGTCAACACATATGTAGTATTCTATTTAAACGGGGCCTGAGGATATCAAATGTATAGAGTGGTGTTGCAATCAATACACATTACCGACTTGGAGTCATTGTCCAATTGGGGTAAGGTCATGGACCACGGCACTTTCTTTCGTGCCACCACCTATGAACCTCGAATTGTCGCGTCTGGCTGCAGCGACGTCCACTGCATGAATACACACTGTGAGTCTTTGCTTGTGCTGCTAGCGGTGTGGCTCGGGCCCAGCATTATCGCTAGGCTCAAGCTTTTGCGGGCGAGTTTTTTTCTGACTTTTATCGTCAGAATACCGCGCATCCATAATCTACTTGGGGGCCGCCATTGAGTCGTCCAAATTCTAATCTAATCAATGCCTTGGGAGCGAAGACTGCAGTCGGGGCATTCAGGCTGGCCCAACGCGAATGGACCCCCTCTATCTTCCCCTCCGCCGACCTCCCTATCCTCGTCGTATCCTTCGCCCACGGCGCCCCAAATGCTAGCCAAGGACTCGAGCCTGTCAAATGTTCATTCTCCGGATCATACGGCGCCTCCACCAACGCATCCTCATGTCCGCAACCTGGTTACCACCCCCTCTCGTCCACGCTCCTCATCTCTTGCCGTGATGGGCCAGAACTTGTCCCGCTCAGCGTCCCCGTCCAGTAATCCCGCGTCGGCCTCGTCCCAGCTGCACAAGGGTATCGCTGCAGCCACTGCAACAGGAATCAAGCTCAAACGCGCTCTAGGCGGACGCAGAAAGAACAAGTCCGAAGATGCTACAAAACTCTTCAAGTCCATCGACAGAGAATACTACACAGACTCGGATCTGGCCCCTGCTGCTTCGTCTTCCAAAGAGGTGAAGCATCCACCTGATGGGCGAGGAACGGGAACTAAGATGCCCTTGCAGCTGGCTCATCATGTCTTCAGTGGCAGACGCTCCTCGGACAAAATCGCTCGGTCTCCTTCCCCTCTCGCCACCCCTCCTCCTCCTCCTCCAAAGCCGTTGGGAATGCAGGGCTCCAAGGGGCCTGCCCCAGCCGCGTTGCAGATACACCATAATCACCCTGAGGCACGGAGTTCGATCATCGCTGTCAGTCCAGGCATTTCTTCAGCGCTCAACTTTATGCGCATGGACGACATGGAGAGACAAAAGTCGGAGACACAGAGGCTTGAACAGGAAAAGGCTCAGGCAGAGAAAGAGGTGTGGCGCAAGAGTGATTCCAATATGAGCCATCACACCATCCGGGCCGGCGCAACGACGACCACCCGCACTTCTCGGCCAGTGTCCATGGCCGAATCACTGCAGTCTATCCACACCATCGTACCCGTCAACAAACGACTCAGCGCTCTTCTCACTGATGCAGAATACGTGATGCCCGAAGAAGATCTCACCACGCCGACTGATATAACCCCGCCTCCCAAGTCGTCGCCATCGTCATCCCTCCGGGCTCGCAATCGCCGTTCAATGTCGCTCAATATCGGGCCCACAGTGGCGACCATTCGCATACCTCCGTCGGCAGCCACAGCAACCATCGTAACTGACTCAAAATATCCGTCAAGGTCATTTGATGATGTCCACCCTCGAATATCGCCTTCTGTCTCCAGAGAGACTCCGACGCTTACTCGAGCTGCCGCGAGTGGCATCATATCTCCGTCAAGTGCCGGTCTCCAGTCAACAGGCAATAACATTCGTGGACGATTGGCAGCATGGACAGCTACGACCAATACAAATCCATCGCAAAGCAGCCTACCTTCGCCTCCCCTTGGCCCCATGAGGTATTCCCCCACCCCTCCTCCTTGTCCTTCATCTTCCTCACGTCAGCCAACTATCAGTATGACTGGAGGTTTCGGTCTTGCTAAACGCGCGGTTGAGAAGATGAATCGTGCTTGGGGAGGATTCTCGTCTAGCTCCAGTAACTCGGGACACTCGTCGTCCAACTCCAGCACCGCCCCATCATCCTACTCTGATAACAACCTAACTCGCACTAGCTCCAATCAGTCTGTTGGGTTTGGGCGTGGTAGCAAGAAATCCCGACGGGCACCTGATGCTGCGTGGAGCGTCAGTTCTTCAAGCTCTTCGGCGTCTGATTCAGAATTTCCCAAGCCAGCGGCCCCTTACCTTGGCAAGCAGCTTCGTGGACCAATGCGCATAAGAAACGGTGGAGCCGTTGGAGGCATCGTCTTTGGTCGTGACTTGAAAAGTGTTACTCTTGAGACCGCCATTGGGGTGGGTGTAGACTTCAGTGCGACAGATATAGAACGTATACTCGGACCCGAACGCGCAGGGAATGTCGACAAGCAGCACTTGGAGATGTTGGAGAAGCGCATGCTTCCTGCGATAGTGGTAAGATGCGCGCAGCATCTCCTAATTTGGGGTATCCAGGAAGAAGGCCTTTTCCGGTTAGTCTCGTCTAGCCACTGCCTGACAATTAAACTGATATATATCCTAGTGTATCTGGACGTCCTTCACACGTCTCCAAATTGCGGAACGAATTCGACACTGGTGCGTGCGCTGTCTTGTCGATGCGCTTGTTGCTCATCTATCGTTACTCACAGGTGCGGACTTTGATATGGCCGAGTGCTCTCCTGGCGACTTGGACCCTCATGCTGTCGCGTCTGTATTCAAAGCATATTTGCGCGAGTGTAAGTCCTATCTCTATTTCAATCTAGCTGTTATTAACTTCCGTTATCCAGTACCCGAGCCGATCCTGACAAACAACTTACTTCCTTACTTCGAGGCTGCTTTGACGCAGGAGAATGTCACCAACGCTCAGGAAAAGCCTCAGACTGGGAACCGCGCAGCTAAAGGGCCTACCTTACCTGCTGGCCCCAAGAGCGGGTTTCAATCTTTGCGAAAGCCGCCTTCTCTGTCTACGTTGGCGATGCCTAGCTTCACTGGGATGCGTCCTCCCTCGCGCTCTTTGATCAACGCACTCAAGTCGTTGATGTCGCAGCTTCCTCCGGAGAATAAAGACCTCATTCGAACGGTCACCGAACTCATCAAAGCCACAGCCGAGGATCGTAGTGCTACAAAGATGCCCTTGAGCAACTTATTGCTCGTCTTCTGTCCTAGCCTCAACATGAACCCACCGCTATTAAAGGTACTCTGCGAGGCGGAGGGTATTTGGGATCGTGCACCTGACACTCCTGTCCTGGACATAAAGCGGGAGAGTGTTGTTCTCGACATCAGTGCACCGACATCGGCGAAGCTGTCTGCGACTCCTTCCCAGGACGACGAACGGAACCCGAAACGCCCAAGCATCGATTCTCATAACAGCAGCGGTTCTGGTGAGGGTGCGGGCGCAATTCCTCGGACACGTCCTTTGGGGCCTAGACGGAACGTAGCTGCCGCTGTATATGCAGGAAGCGGCGACCAGGTTGACGAACTTGGCAGTCGTCTCCGCTCCGTGTCATCTCATTCTGCTGAATCCAAATCCACGTTGGATGACGTCTCTTCGTATGATTCCAGGTCAGAAGGACACTCATTGTCTTCGAGACCCAACATATCATCTCCCCCGCCTCTATCTTCGTCGTCGGAATCGTTGGTCACTCCGGAGAGTGCATCAGCCAACGCATCTCTGACCCACATTCCTTTCGTTAATGATCCTTACACGAAGTCGGAGCCCAGCATTGTTCCTAGCATCGCATGCACGTCTGATTTAGCCATCGGAGACGGCCAGATTAGTGAGCCGATTCATTTCCCCACCATGGAGGACAGTGAAAGTCCTCTCCGCACACTATCGCCTCGAAGGTCGATTCCCTTCTTATCAGGACATTCTTCTAACCCTCCTTCACCCTCTCATTCCGCCCCGAGTTCGCCCCGACATCGAATGAAGAGGCCTTCGCTGAATCTCCTGTTTTCGAAACGCTCAGCGTCGCCACTAACTTCTTCGCCATCGGGTCGACCTCACATTTCCTCTCCATATCTACAACCACATTCTGCATCTGACTCATCAATCTCTACTCCAGTGTCGGCTGTGACGGCGCCTCAGTCGCAGTCCCCTTCGGTTCCCCCCGTTCTCGATACTGCCATTGAATCCTCGCCTCTCCGGCTTGATATGGGCTTGGAACCATCCCCGCCTATTCGAAACAAGGAACATCAACCAAGCCTACAGTTATCAAACGCAGAAGTTCTGACTGATGTACCGTCCATATCAGCACGACCTGGCGTTACACCCATCGCTGATCGTTACCGTTCGTCCTCCAACGCTACCATACCGGAAACGTCTGTCGAAGTGTTGTCGCCCTCGCATTTACGACCGAATCCTACTCGGAACTTCAGCAAGTCGTCTACCGCATCCTCAAATCACCTTGGGGTTATGGTTGAAGATGAAGATAGGGAAGATTGGACGCAGAGCGTGCTCATGGCCGCTGATGTTGATGCGTCAAAATGGTCGTTCTCGACAACGAAATAAGGGTAGTCCTTGGGCGCATCCCGAGTAATTATTTTCTACCTATCTGCTTTCGTTATGCTAGTCCATCACCTATGTATTTGTGCGTTGCCCGGGACGCCACCACTACATTCTTACTATAGCGCAGACCAAGGACGTTTGGGAATTGTCTCACATAACTTTGCATACAGCTCATTTCCAGCATTATTCTCTTGCAGCCTTATATCACTTACTTCAATTGGGAGCATTTTGCATTTCTTTTCGCGGATTGAGAACCGGGCCCCCGGAGATAATACCGGCAAACAATTGCAAATATGCTATATAAGGGTCAACCGCCGGGATTCAGATCATCATGATGCTTTGAACGCGTCGTCATAAACACGCCCTAAACGAGTTTCCACGTATCGCCCTTTTCCCGGACATCGTCCGCCATCTCTCTCTTGACCAGCAACGACCACCATCCATGGCCTCTGACACCGTCAAAAAAGTCCAGGAGAAGCTCTTTCGCGGCGCGCCTGGCGTCTCGCAAGCCCAGCCGTCGTCCGAACGCGACCCAGGGCTCACTATCAACATCCCAAAGCCAGCGAGCTCGCCGGCGCCACCGCCAAAGGTCCCAAAGGCTGCCGATACGTCTCCTCGTAACATAGACGGTCTCCCAGAGCAGATTCCTTACCGCGAGAGACTCGCCGCCAAGCTTGGAGCTGAATACAACGGTGTCGAACGGCATCGTCTCATCCAGGATGCCAACAAACAGCGACACTGGAAGCGCTGGGGTCCTTATCTGAGCGATAGGCAATGGGTACGCGCATTCCCTGTCTGTGGATCTCCTTCTAACCAAAATATATGCGTCTTAGGCAACTGTTCGTGAAGATTATTCCGCCAACGGCGATGCATGGAGTCATTTCCCGCATGAGCACGCTCGTTCGCGGGCGTACCGATGGGGTGAAGATGGTATTGCTGGCATATCTGACAACCACCAGCGTCTTTGCTTCGGTCTTTCCTTCTGGAATGGCGAGGATCCAATCATCAAGGAGCGTCTCTTTGGTGTCACTGGCCACCAAGGCAACCACGGCGAGGACGTGAAGGAGCTCTATTACTACTTGGACTCGACCCCGACGCACTCGTACATGAAATTCCTCTACAAATACCCCCAGCGTCGTTATCCGTACGAAGAACTTGTCTCTGAGAACCAGAACCGCAGCCGCGACGTGTCTGAGTACGAGATCCTTGACACGGACGCGTTCGATGATGACCGATACTGGGATATCTTCGTTGAGGTGAGTCTTCGCCGTATGGTGGCTATATGCGCGTTTGACACGTCATTTTAGTATGCAAAAGACGAAGACGATCCAGAAAACGTCTATGTACGCATTACGAGCTATAACCGAGGCCCTGATCCCGCTACTCTCCACATTATTCCCCAATACTGGTTCCCTAACACATGGTCCTGGCCTGCCGAAAAGCCACCCATGCCTTCAATGAGCTCGTCGAATCGTCATGGTATCAACTGTATCACGGCCAAACATCCACAACTTTCACAGAAGACCCATCTCTATTGCCTTCCGTCCCCGCCTCCTGTAGGCCCTTCCGGCGAATTTGTTGGCGACCCGGACGATGTCGTTGAACCCGACCTTCTCTTCACTGAGAACAACACGAACTACAGTAGGCTTTACGGAGGTCAGAACGAGACGCCCTATGTCAAGGACGCATTCCACGACCACATCATCCCTTCGCATCGCCCACCTACCTCTGATTCTGAGGAACAGTTCTTCTCGCAAAGGATTAGGACCCGCACACCCTCTTCGTTCGGCGCGCCTTCTCCCACAGGTCCCGAAGAAGGTCCTTGCACACCATTCCCCGTAGGCCCCACCTTCGTCAATCCAGACAAGACGGGTACGAAGTCAGCCGCTCATTACACGTTCCGCGACGTCCCTGGCCAAGGTGGATGCGTCGTCGTCCGACTGAAGATGACCCCTCTATCTGCCAGAAAGGATCCCAGCATCTTGGATGAAGGTGTTTTCGATGACACGGTAGAAGCCCGCCGTCAGGAGGCGGATGAATTTTACAACTCTTTCGTCTTTGGCCCAATCAGCGACGATTTGAAGCAGATCATGCGGCAAGCACTTGGAGGGATGCTTTGGACGAAGCAATACTACCAGTTCATTCAGCATGAATGGATCAAAGGTGACCCCGCTCAACCTGCTCCCCCTCCCGAAAGGAAGCACATCCGAAATGCGGTAAGTTTTGTACCATCGAATAAAGCGTACAATGACTGATAGCACCATTAGGACTGGCGCCACCTCCACATTGCCGATATTCTTTCCATGCCTGACAAGTAAGTTTATCTTATAGTGCGGCCAGACGCGTAGAACTGACCGACTACATAGGTGGGAATATCCTTTCTTTGCGGCTTGGGATTCCGCCTTTCACTGCATTCCATTGGCTGTTGTGGATCCCACCTTCGCCAAGAAACAACTTGATCTCCTCACTCGTGAATGGTACATGAAGCCAGATGGTCAGATTCCTGCGTATGAGTGGAATTTCGGCGACGTCAATCCACCAGTCCATGCCTGGTAGGAACGATTTACTTTTCAGCAAAATAATCTCACACTTTGACAGGGCAACATTCCGGGTGTTTAAAATCGAGCGAAAATTGCACGGCACAGAGGACCTTGGATTTTTGGAGCGTGTTTTCCAGAAATTGCTTCTTAACTTCACTTGGTTCGTCTTCCCATCCCAATCAAGGCATCGGTCTCATGCTCGCGTGTTCGTAGGTGGGTAAATCGCAAGGATCAAGGCGGCAACAATGTCTTCGAAGGAGGCTTCCTCGGACTAGACAACATCGGTGCATTCAATCGTTCGGAGCCGCTACCCACTGGCGGTGTCCTGCGTCAGGCCGATGGAACTGCTTGGATGGCATTTTACTGCCTGAATATGTATGCATCATCCCGACGATAATTCTGGCATTCTCGTGCTGATGTCTATCATAGGTTGAACATGGCGCTCGAGCTCGCAAAGCATAACCCCGTCTATGAAGACATCGCGTCTAAGTTCTTTGAGGTAAACACCTCTTTTTCTCCTTAAATCCATTATTCATTGTCAACAGCACTTCCTCTTCATTTCCGACGCCATGACTTACAAGGAAGGAGACTCGGAACTCAGCCTATGGAATGAAGAAGACGGCATGTACTACGATGCCATTGAATTCGGTCCCGGACATAGCATGCAGCTTCCTGTCCGCAGTCTTGTCGGTCTCATCCCTCTCTATGCGACAATGGTCATAGAGCCGGCCACCTTGAATCGCTTCCCTGGGTTTAAGAAGCGAGTGGAATGGTTCATCGAAAATAGGCCGGAACTCGCTGGTCGCAACATTGCCAACATGAAAGGTTCAGTTCAGTTCTTCCATCTTAGAGCACTTTCTAACACGATGTATAGCTCGCGGAAAGGGTGAACGCATGCTTCTTGCACTCGCGAGCAAAGAACGGCTCATCAAGATCCTCGAGAAGATGCTTGACGAAGACGAGTTCTTGAGTGAGCATGGTATTCGATCGTACGTCGCCAAGTTCCCAGAAAGGAAAACGAAGCTAAAGGCAACCTAGGCTTTCCAAGAAACACAAAGACCAGCCATGGGGTATGGATGTTAACGGACAACGATACGAAGTAAATTACTGGCCTGGTGATTCGTTGTCCGGTATGTTTGGTGGAAACTCCAACTGGAGAGGACCTATATGTGAGGTTTATTTTCTAATGAAATGCACCTATCTGACGGTGCTTAGGGTTGGCGACCAACTTCCTGTTGATCGAGAGTTTACAGCGATTCCACCAGTACTACGGTGACGACCTCCAGGTGAGACGAAAGAGAGTTTGTAATGCTGTTTCTAAACATCATGCAGGTCGAGTGCCCCACTGGTAGCGGCGACTATATGAACCTCGTTGGCGTCGCTGAAGAGATTCAGCATCGCATTATCCACATCTTTGGACGTGACATGGAAGGGCGACGAGCCACCAACGGGAACATCCCCAAACTTGACCATGATCCACATTTCCGTGACTACGTCTGGTTCTATGAGGTGAGTATTAGTCCGTCTTGACGCTGTGAATGTCTGTTAAACGACGGATAGTTCTTCCACGCGGACAGTGGGAAAGGTCTTGGTGCATCTCACCAAACTGGCTGGTAAGTGCGGATTATTTCCTCCGGTGCGAGATAACCAAGACGTGTCATGTAGGTCTGGCCTGGTTGCGTACCACATCTTGCAGAGTGGTGTTACCTGTCGGTTGCCCAAAACTCCGAAAAGTGAGCATTGTCGATCTATATGGATGAGTACTGATCTAGTTTTTCCAGCTCCTCGCAGCCTCGCGCACCACTACTTTGATGTGAGTTGTCTTTTTGCTTTGTTGTTGGTATCTTGTATTGACTTGATCCTCAAGGAAACGATTGATTCACGCTCTGAGTTTGGAGAAGATACGAAGTCCGCGTTTAGTGTTATGAGTCAATTTGACCGTAACACATTGGGAGACTTGTCCCCAGACGCATTATAGATGTTGTACCTGTCTAGTTGAATGTTTTGTAGCACGCACTTGTTAGTTAGATGATACTGATAGACACGATGTATAATTGTAGGGCAATCAATCGGACTTTGCCGACAACATATGGTACATCTAAATTGGCGAAAGGAAGTTGAATTGAAACGACGACCACGCAGAGAACTTGCACGGGCGCAAGCAGGCCACGTCGACCACCGCGCCATCTACGAACACTATACCATTATCCTGGCGATCTTCTTTCTCTGTGATATTCATTCCCGGGGCTTGAATACGCTCTATCCCTTCCTTTTCTTTTAATGGCGCCCAGTTTCTTTTCAAAACTGGTCAAATCGCCCGGTGGTGGTGGACACAGTCGCGACCGGTCCGAAAAGTCGTTTGAATCGCGTCGCTCGCCCTCGCCTCCCCCGCGGAACAGGGCTATCTCTACACCTTCTGGTCTACCTCCTGCTTCCACCCTTTCCAGCATCGCGAAAGGCTACGCGCCTGTAAATATCGATACCAAGCCTATAATCAACGAGCCGGTAAACGAAGACAGTGGGAGCTCTACGCCAAGTTTTACGGTTGTACCTCCAAGTCCACTTTCTTCGCACGACGGGGCCAGCGTTAACGTTCAGGATGGGCCGAATACCAACGGCGACAGTGCCACGAATGGAAATGGAACGGAGCTTACCTCATCTACTCGCTCCCGCTCACTCTCGACGCCCGTGCAATCACAGTCGACCGTGCGCCACAAGCAGACTGCACCCCCAGTCCCAGCGCTCCCGACGAGCCTTGCGGCATCCCCCGAACTGTCACCTTCGCGCCCTCCGTCCCGTCCCAACACGGCCTCCTCCTCTAAATCCAACTTACGCGAAGCCTTTGCATCGGCGTTTGGCAATAGCAGCAAGGACTTGCCAGCGATGCGCAGCAAGACGTCCAATATATCGCTCAAAATCGACCCGCCAGCGCCCAGTACTACGACTCATGCGCGGGCGGTGACCGAACCCAATCTCGAGAACGAGTCGATCAGCCAAACCGACATTGTCGAGTCGCCGACGTCTATCATCCCGCCCGAGTTTCCGTCTTCGGAGACTCAGACTGCGTCGCCCAACGGAAACACGGGGCCAGCATCTCCCCCTAAAGACAACAAGGACAAGGAAAAGGAGAAGAACAACAAGAAACAGACGGGCAAATGGAAGCGACCCACACAAAAGCCGACAGGGCTGGCAAGCGCCATCGCAGCGTCGGGGCTTGCGATGGCGAACCCAGCGTTCTCCGCGCAGCAGCAGGCGCAACTCAGTCCTCCGGCCACATCTCGGAAGGCGTCTCTGCCGTCACCGCCGTACCTGAATCGCACGGGATCCGGCTCAGCTGTTTCAGCAGCAACATCGTCTCATACTCGCATGGGCTCTACGGATTTCTCACCAAAATCCAAAGGCTCAAAGCGTCGTACCTCCCCCTCAGTCAACAGCGACCATTCAGATTACCCCGACGGACAGCCCATCGGTACCACGGATTACTACTCGGGCTTGGAAGACAACAGCTCGGACGATACAGATGACACAGACGAGGATGATGTCTTGTTGGACCTCGACGTCTCCGGAAATGAGATCCCTGTTACTGGCTTTGCAGTGGCGAGCAGTCGACGGAACGCTGATTTCCATGAGCTCTTTCCAACAATTCCAGAGGGTGACTACTTGATTGAAGGTGCGTGTCGTACCACTTTGCCGATAATTCATTCCCTGATCGCATGTCAGATTACGGTTGTGCCCTGCAGCGCGAGATCCTCATCCAAGGCCGGATATACATCTCTGAAAACCATATCTGCTTTCACGCCAACATCTTTGGGTGGATCACCGACGTGCGTTTCGTTCGATCATTTCATCCTCAAGTCATCTGACCCCGTCTTCCTTGTAGCTTTCTATTCCCATCTATGAGATTACCACCCTGGAGAAGAAGATGACCGCCTTTGTGATCCCTAACGCCATACAAATCACGACCCGCCAGAACAAGTACTCCTTTACCTCCTTCCTATCGCGTGACACCACGTTTGATGTCATATATAACATCTGGCGACTCGCACGTCCGGAAGACGCGAACAGTGTTGGTTCTGGCTCCGCAGGCCCGAGCGTCGATCGTATTCCCGAAGCCACTGTCGTCGCCTCTGGATTAAACGGCCAGGTTCTTGCTACTGGCAACCAAGCGGTTGTGATGCAGAACCGCCAGACCGAGTGTCTCTGCGGCAAGGAAGGGAGACATTACTCGGAAAAGGCCTTGGAAATGGTTGTGCCCGGAACGCCCGAGAAGATTTACAGTCTAATGTTTGCGAGTGGCTGGATGAAGGAATTCTTGGTGGTGGACCAAAAATTATTCGGTGCGTTGTCAGCCATCCACCAGCGGACAAGGTCATTGACGTGGCCTAGATATACAAACTTCTGATTGGGCACCTATCGAACCTGGCTCAAAGCTACTAGCGCGCAACATGTCGTACATTAAGCCTTTGAACGGGAGCGTCGGACCCAAGCAGACCAAGTGCGAAATTCGCGACGAGACCGAACACTGCGACTTTGATGACTACATCTGCACCCTCACCACGACCAAGAACCCTGATGTGCCGAGTGGCAGCGTGTTTTCGGTCAAGACGCGTACCTGCATTATGTGGGCGAGTCAAATGTCGACCAAGGTTGTGGTCAGCACACAGGTCGAATGGACGGGACGGAGTTTTATCAAGGGTGCGTGTCAAACAAGCAAAGTGTATTGCATTTCGCTGACATGACGCCTAGGTATTATTGAACGCTCCGCCATTGAGGGACAAAGGGTGTACCACACGGCGCTGGAGAAAGCAGTCCGCGGGTATATCACAGAGCACCAATCGGAGTTCCTACCGGAGGGTGTCGATGCTGCTGCGCTGGCACCCGAACCGATTGCTGCGCCCGATGAGGGCACATCGTCGAAGGAGCGGGATCCAAAGCAACGGGAACACGAGCGGAATCAACGTGCGTACCAGTGGGCGTGGGATACGTTCGAGGGTGCGTCCTCTGTTGCGAGTCAGAGCATCAAAGGCGCGTTGGAGTTGCTTCGGGATGCCTGGGACCAGTCGTCGTCTACGACGATCCTATACTTTGTGATCGTGCTTCTAGTGACGAGCAATATCTACACGTATGTGCAGATGGGGAAGCAGGAGGAACTTGGCAAGCGGAAAGCGATGCAGGGGACTGGGGAGAGGGAGAAGTGGATTCGGGGGCTGGTGACTGCGTTGTGGGACGAACTGTCCGCGGCGAACGGGGTGTCTGTTGGGTTGGGGACTGCGCCGCCTTTGCCGTCTGTGCATTCTATACTTGGGAATGTGCCGGGAGACGAGGGGACGTTCGATGTGGCGAGAGCGCGAGATGAGCTTATGGTTATGGGGCAGACGCTAGATAGCATGGAGGCGCGTATTCGGACTATGAAGGCCCATGTGGAGGAGATGGTGCAGGATGTTTCGGGCTTGGATTGATTTGCTTGGTTTCTTGTCGTTTGCTTATTGCTAAGTCTACCCTTTTGCGCATCTTGTACAATACCTTGGATTAGAATGGACTACACATTGCTTGAGTCATACCCTAAACAGTCTGCAGTGGTACTAATTTTCGTTAACGGACGTGCACGCTCTCCTTTCCGTTCGTTCGGCCTCACAACCACTAGAAATCTGTGAATGGTAAGTGCGCTGATATTTTTGTCAGCTCTCGACATGCAGAATAAGAGAGGCTGATTCCCTTCAGTGAAGAAATATCAAGGGCACCTCAATGCTTTCCTTGGCGACCTCACCTTCAAAGGAGCAACGACGCCACCATCGTGATGAGAATCATGACGTCAGGTGACATGATGCAAGCATTGTGTCTCGACTCTCCCATCTCCGCCCTTGACCACTACCACCATGCGCAAGACTTCGTATGGTATCACTGCTGTCGGCGTCGTGCTCGTACTCCTCCTCGTGAGTCGCATTCGACTCTGAAAGCTGTTAATGCTAATCGGCTCAAGAACATCTTCTCTTCAACTCGGACGGACTGGTACGCCACTGCCCGACCACAGCGCTAACCGAATTCATTCATTCTGCGATGCAGGTTAATCGTCAAATCTCCCGAAATCCTGCATACGCGAGTGACAACTCGCTACGGCCTCGACAAGCTCTGCGAAATCAAGACCGTGGACGCGGGCTCTGGCAAGTACACCGAAAAGACATGTCGCAAGTTCCCGCTGCGCGTGCAGGACAATTGTGAGACGGACAATTCTGGGTTCTGCGCAGCGTGGACGAGTGCGGGGTACGCCGTTGAGCTGGGCATCGGGTTTAGCGCGCTGTCGTTGGCTGCGATCCTCTTTGGCGTGAGCACGGGCTCTAGGCGGCGGAGGATCTGGAGGGCCGTCGCTGGACTTGTCGCTCTGCAAGGTGTGTATTCTCTTCATTCTTTCCTCCGACGTTTCTCTCAATATACTTTCCAGCGGTCTTCCAGCTGGTTGCTTTCGCGATTGTGACGGACGTTTACCGTCGGGCTGTTTATCCTTCCTTTGACAGTGCGAAGCCAGGTGTGTACTAGCGTGTACGTCTTATAGACTGCATATTGACGATAACAGGGACGGGATACGTATTCAATACGCTTTCATGGGTGCTGTGCATCGTTATCAGTGCTGCTGTCGTCGTGACCGGTATCTCTGCGGACAAAGGGCATCGCTGGGCAGCTGGAAACAGGGCGTACAGACGTATCAGTTCGTCAGGATAAAGTTACCAACGCATACTTATACATACACGCATCTCGCCCAATTATGACATTCAATGACTTTATTCCGCCTATCTCTAGTCCGCACCGCCACCTCTTCGCCTGACCATACCTACCACTGTCAACGTGAATATTCGCTCTCCTAGTTTGTCGGTAGTCAGAGATGAAGTCAAACCTGATATCTGCAGTCTTTCTGTTACGACGGGATGGATGCTACATAAGTATGTGGCTGTGCAGAGAGCACATGTTGACGCGTGTTTTGCCTGGTCCGAATCGGGAAGGAGAGAAATTCACTGCAAGCCCACTGTCATCGTCGTCCCGCTCAGCGTTCACGCACCCTCAAAATCTCGCCAAGTGAGTGTCCCATCGCGCCCTCCTCCGTCTGATCTGCCTAAGGACGGCCGTTTCATGCGATTTAGACAGCAGAGAAGGCTGGATGGAGTTGGATGCGTTTGGATGTCAATGGTCGATGCTGATCAATTCTTTCGTAGCCGGAACTGTTAGTGCGATACTCCTTCGCAGTGCGTATATATCCCCCGTGGAACAATGCCAGGATTGGACTGACGCCATGGACGTAGCTTAACCCCCAAGACCTCCACTAGCCCAGCATGATCATCAAGAAAGACGTCAGGCGTACCATCTACGAGAACCTCTTCAAAGGTGCCCTTCATCCCACCCAACACCCACTGTCGTCCCAC
Organism: Flammulina velutipes; assembly: GCA_011800155.1. Lineage (NCBI taxonomy): Eukaryota > Fungi > Basidiomycota > Agaricomycetes > Agaricales > Physalacriaceae > Flammulina > Flammulina velutipes. The sequence continues at coordinate 2,650,435 of CM022370.1, read as the reverse complement.
TAATATCTGGATCGAATAGAGGGAGTACTGGTCGCCAAAAAAGACTACAACGCGCCCAAGCATGAAGAGCTCGACGTGCCCAACCTCCAGGTCATCAAGGCTCTACAGAGTCTGACCTCCAAGGGCTTCGTCAAGACGCAATTCAGCTGGCAGTACTACTACTACACCCTTACCCCCGAGGGTGTTGAGTTCCTCCGTGAATGGTGCGTTTCCTCGTTCTACGTTCCTTCGTTCCTTGGTGACTGAATGGAATGGTGGTATGTAGGCTACACCTCCCTTCGGAGATTGTCCCCGCGACGCACAAAAAGGCCGCGAGGGCCCCTCGTCCCGCTACCGTGCGCCCAGGAGCTGGCGGAGACGGCGCATACCGCGCGCCCCGTGGAGACAGGGATGACTATCGCAGCAAGAAGGAGAGCGCTGGTGGCGACTTTAGGCCGTCGTTCGCTGGTGGGGTTGGACGGGGTGCTCCAAGAGAGTAGATTTGCTCATGCTGTTCTATGTTCTAAATCAATATGCTCATGCCCATGTTCGGTTTCTTGGTTTAGGATCAGAGTTGTTGGAATAGTGTTTTCTATACCACCGCTTTTCTGTTGGGTTGATTAAAATAATGGTCAACGCTACTCATTCCGAGCGTTTTGACATGATCCTGCAGCGATATATGAGAGACTTTCGGGAATCGGTTACTAAATGTGCAATGGGTTCAATAAACACAGGTACTTCCACGACTCTTCGGAGTCTTCAGCGTCCTTAATAGAGTGTGGCGTAGTCACGTAGTCCTGCGCACGGACCATGTGGGGTACATCAAAAATATATTGTTCCGAAGAAACGACGCTCTTTAGACGCGTCCACCATCCATGGCCAGCCTCTTCCGTAAATACAAGTCCGTGCGTTCCACGGCCGCACGCCGACGACAACGCTAATCCCCCGAACGCAGTGCACTCCTCATCCGCAAGCCACTCATCACCCAGTGCGCCACAGCAGCAGTGCTCTTCGGAACGGGCGATGTCATTGCCCAACAAGCCATCGAACGAAAAGGCAAAGACCACGATGTGCGTTTGATTTTGATACCCCCACTCTATACCTTTCCTCACCCCGCGGTAGATCCTGCGGACCGCCCGCCTCGCGTTCTACGGCGGAGCAATGTTCGGGCCTGCCATGACATACTGGTACCAATTCCTCGGGCGTATAAAGAGCAAGAGCCCCCTGCGCGGGGTGTTCACCAAAGTGTGGCTCGACCAGGCTGTCCTTACTCCCGTCGCCGTCGCCGCCTTTTTCACTAGCATGGCCGTCCTAGAGGGCAAGCCGCAGGAGATCGTACCCCGGATAGAGGACAAGTACCGCAGGACCGTGCTCATGAATTGGGGCGTCTTCATCCCAGCCCAACTCGTCAACTTCTGGGTCGTACCACCCCATCTCCGCTTCGGCTTCGTGGGCGTAGTCAGTTTGTTCTGGAGTGCGTATTACGTTTTTTCTTCGGTACCATGACTGAACGTTGTCCAGATACCTACCTGAGTGCTGTTAACGCATCGGCGGAGGCAGACGTCGCGGGAGTCGCAGAAACAGCTGTCAGCGTAGAAAAGGCCATCGAGCAAAAAGTTTAGACACTTAGACTAATCATACCCTTCTAGTATACGTACATCAACTTTTAGATACATATTCTTCATCCTTCCATCATCTCTTCAGGCGGCGCTCCACCACCACCACCACCACCCTGCTCTCGGTCCTTGCGTACAGCCTGCACAACATCGTCAACACGAAGAAGCATACGAGCAGCCTCAATTGCTGTCTTTAGCGTTTGAATCTAAGACATGTCAGAAACTACCGATCGATGTCCATCCACCACATACCTTGACACTTGCAGACTCATACAGCCCATAAGTCTTCATGTCCACAAGTTTGCCAGTGTCGCCATTCACACCCCATGAATTCTCTCCATTCGCGTGTTTTGCCTGTAATAAGTTAGTCAGCTATATCCCACGAACCAATCCAAGAACTCACCCTCAGCTCTGTCAACACCCGCATCGCATTGCCACCGCTGTTCTGCACCAATGTCCTCGGGATAATCTCCATCGCATCCGCCACTGCCCGGTACGGCCACCCTTCCACTCCAACGATTGTCCTCGCCTTCTGGTGTAGTCCAACGCTGATCGCCATCTCAGTCGCACCTCCACCAGGCGCAAGGATCGGGTTGAACACCACATTCCGCGCAACAGACATCGCGTCCGCAAGGTTGCGGTCAATCTCGTTCAAAATATCCTTGGATGGGCCACGCAGCAGGATCGTGCATGCTTTAGGCGTGTTGCACTCTGTGAGGAATGTAAAGTATCTGTAGAAAGTATTAGAAAAGAACACCTTAAAGACGCGAAAGATACACACTCATCGCCAATCTTCTCAATGTTGAACAAGCCACATCCTGTGCCGACATCGGACTCTCTGAGATCTTCTGCGCGGTTGACGATCGTGGCACCGACGGCTAGAGCTATCCGGTTGTTGTCCGACTTGCGAACACGACGAAGGGCAGACACATTGTGCTTGAGGAAAAAGTGCTGTGCAATATCTACAGCAGTGGTGAGTAGCGTAAATGGACTGGAATAGGACGAGACGTACCAGAAACACCCTTCTCGGTGATTACGATGTCGGGCTTGAATTCCAAGATCTTGTCGCAAAGAATCTTGATCTGCTCCTCCTCGATGCTCTGCGCGCGCTCCCAATCTCCCTCCTTTGAAAACTCCATGTTTGTTTGACTCTCACCCTTTTTGTACTCCAACGGACAGTCGAGTAGGATGATTCTGGGGTTAGCGATGCGACGTCTCATGTTAGGATGAGTGATATCCTTGTTGAGCATGACACCATTGAGGACACAGCTCTGCTCAATCTCGCCACCTGGCACCTTTTCAACACGGGCGTAGCGCTTGATGTCGACGGATTTGACACCACCCTCGTCGATGGCGACGGTACGGACGGCTTGGAGAGCAAGCTTACACATGAGGTCGGACCAGCGCATGACGAACTTTGTGCCGATGGAGGTCTTGATGAGGGCGAGCATCTCCTCGTCGTTTGTAGTGTCAATGGGGATGGATATGCGCTTGATGATCTCGAGTGCCTCTTTGAGAGCCTTGTTGTATGCGGAGATGATAACGACAGGGTGTATGTCGCGCTCGAGCTGAGACAAAGACTGAGCCAGTATTTCTCCAGCTGGAAGATGTTAGTAAAATAAACTTTTTTCGGAAAGGTGGTGCGCACCGAGGATGATAACACTTGTCGTTCCATCGCCGCACTCTTCGTCCTGGGTGCGACTAAGCTCAATCATGTTCTTCGCAGCAGGGTGGGCGACGTCGATTTCGCGCAGGATGGCATTGCCGTCGTTGGTCAGTCTAGGATGTATGCGTCAAGGTTGGGGCAAGACGAGGGGAAAGACGACTTGCAATATGCCTCCCATGGGATCCAGGATCATTTTGAGCATGGATTTGGGGCCCAGACACGTCCGTATGACATCTGCGACGGTCTAGGATGTTGATGAGCACGACAGACGCGAAGGGATTAGTACGGGACGCACTTTTGCTGCAGTGATGTTGGAGATTTGGGCTTTTCGTCCCGACTGCCGTTCCGGCGTCGTGTCTGCGATGGGGTATCAGAGAACGCAGTAATCGGACAACGAGCAGCTCACGCACTCATAACGAAGACAGGCGTTTGGCCTGACATTTTGGATATGTATTTTTTGGTGGAAGGGAAAGAGGGAAAGTAACAGCCGCGTTACGTCACACTTTCTCTTTTTGCATTCATGCTACGGCTGTCTCGAATAGTACGGCGGACGACGACGCACCGCGCGGTGTTCTGCAGGCAGTACGCAGTGGAGGCAGCCAAGGAAGAATGGGCAGTACAATGGAACGCGCCCCAAAAGGCATACATCTCTGCTTTCATGAGAATGGCACACAACCGACACGTCCAGGCGTCGGTGGGTGTCCTCGGCGACGACAAGTACGCGCGCTTCCGCGAACTGCTCTCCGAAATCTCGTTTGAGGGTGCGAAGGATAACCTGTCAATTGGACGTGTCCTTGCGTTTCTCAGCGAGCACAACATTGATGTCAATCCAAAGTCCAAAGCAGAGGAGACCCCTGGTATGTTCTGCACACACCTGCTTTCTCTAACTAACATTTCGTAGAAGAGCCCCAGCAAGCAATGGACCCCGAGTCACACCCGCATGCATGGCCGAACCTCATGACGCCCGACCCGATGTTCGATACGCGCTCCGTGCTTGAGCTGCCACCAACAGGGCGCGGACGATTCCACAACCGCGTCGTAATTCGCAACCACACCTCCATGTTCCACGAACAGATGCTCAAAGAGGGTGGCGACTTTGGCCGTGACTGGGAGCCCACACAGTCTGACTTGTCCGATCCCTCCCCTCAACTCATCACCCGAACCGGTATCGCAGCCCCCTTTGAACACATCCTCCAGTCACCCGAACACCACATGTTCAGGATGGTCCGTGGCATTACTCACCAAACCGGCAAAGGAAAAATCAAGTCCACCCAGGTCTTCACCGTCGTCGGGAACGGTGACGGTGTCATTGGCCTCGGGAAAGCAAACCACGATGATGTCCAGAACGCGTTCGAGAAATCATACGCTTCCGCTGTCCGTAACATGGATTTCGTCGACCGTTACGAAGACCGTACCATCTGGACACCTATAGACACAAAGTTCGGCGCTGCACAGGTCGTCATGCGTCCTCGCCCCCTTGGTTTCGGCCTGCGTTGTGGTCCTACCCTCCATCGCTTGTTCCGCGCAGCAGGTATCAGCGATATCTCCGCAAAGCTCTGGGGAAGTCGCAATCCCATCGTCGTCACACAGGCCGCCCTCAAGATGCTCCAGTCAGGCCATAATCCTCTGGGCAAGGGTAACGGCGCAGGCGGCCACGGGAAACGCGTAGAAAAGGGTATTGGCATGCGCAACGCAGAAGCCTTGTCCCGCATGAGAGGCAGATATATAATTCCCTTGCGTAAATAGATGCCTAATATACATCATATTCGTCTCCTAAGATGGCTTTACTTGTTCGGAAACGATTGGTATGCTTGTCAAGAATTCAAGCGTTCCGGGATCGTTGCTCCCTCTCTTTCTGCAGTCGCTTCTCTACCTTGTCAATCATTTATTGGGTTACTCTCGACAAGGTGAGGACAGAATTACATGGCTAGAAGAGGAAACAAAATGTACCGATATCGTCACGTAGTCTCCACTTAAACATCTGCGACGACAAATACCATTGTGGGTCTTTTCCTCCAAACAGAATATTTCTTTCCTCTGGTTCATAGTTAAATTGCCGGTTGTCTGGGGCGAGGAAAGGGATGCCTTCAAGTTCAATGCTGTTCATGATATCGAGGTGGGTGTATGACAGTGTGAGTTTGTTGTTCTGTGCAGTCTCAGCCTTCCTAGTAAAAGAAAGGGATGAAGCTTGCCGCCGTAATGATTGTCAATAAAAGTGATCAATCATACTTGTCTCCTGCCATGAAATATCGTTTGGGCGCTCGTAAATGGTTGTTATTCTCAGATAAACGGGTCTAACTAGTCCTTCCCAGGAGAGAAAATTGTATATCTCGTTTCACTTGTGCGCCACTCGGTCTCGGCTATTTCCGTGGGCTATGCATCCTTCTTCTATTCCCCTTTACGGACTCACTTCCCGATCACTATATAATGCTCTATCATTGATTGTCTATCCTCAAATGCCTCCTACCATCCCCTTAACTCACCCGCCCACCGAAGCCGTCACAGTTCTCATCGAGAAATACCCCGAAACTTCAGACGCTCTCCTTCAAGCGTACAACGACGTTCTCAACGCTCCCTGGTTAGACCTCGAAGCCATCGACCTTGGTACACGATCAGCCCTCAAAGGACGCATGGGCAAAATTGTCATATATGCCGTCCCTTGTAACCACACAGAGACTCTATCCTACGCTTGGTGCGTCTACATCTTCAAACCCTCCTCAACCAATAGTTAACCCCTTGCAGGATTCAAGACAAGCTAAAAGTATTCTCAACAGATATGTTCTACATGGCAATATCTACATGCAACGCCTCTATCGTTTGGTACGGAGCCTTCGTTACTAATAAAGCAAACGAGAAACCCATACGTTGGGAGCCTAAGAAACCGAAGAGGACTCGAAAAGTCAAGACAGGTGCTCCCTTAGGTAAGATAGCACCATAATTTATAGAGCTCTCACTCGACATGGTCCATAGTTTGCGTCGTAAAAGAAAATCTAGCAATTATACAGTGACCATAAAAAAACAAATCCAGAATGCTACAGTTAGAATAAAAGAGTATGCGAGTGTGGGATGATAAAAATATACAAATGCGTGGCGTGAAGTGTTAACATAGAGGCATTATCCAGGAAGAAATCTACGGGAGAAAAGTGAACTATGCTCGAAGCCAACGATGAGACTTGATCTCCTGGATCGTTGCTCGCGTTGTTGGATTGGGGTCAAGGCACTGGCATAGCAGGTCGTATGCATCCTTCGAGATCCGGGGACGTTCCTCGAGAATTATGCGTCCTTTGATAGCATCCTTGACTGTGGGGAAAGGAGACATTCCATGCAGGAGGTACGACAGTAAGACGCCCAACGTCCATACCTCAGCTGGCGCCGACTGATATGGCTGCTTGAGGAGAATCTCCGACGCCGCATACGCCGTCGTCCCATAGAATAGGGTATAGTATGGGCGAGGCTTCGACGGTTCAACGAAGATGGAGCTCCCGAAATCTATAAGCTTGACCTAATTTACAAGGTCAAATATATGTGGCGTAGGGTTGTGAAGAGAAGCTCACATTCAAATCCTTGTCAATTGCGATGTTCTCGTCTTTGATATCCCGATGAGCGATACCATGAGCATCAAGGTAGTGCACCGCGTCAACGACCTGCGCAAAAACGTAGCGGGCCTGATCCTCAGGCAAACGCTTGTGCGCGGACTGCTCTATGCACTCGAATAGATCATGCGAAGGCCTCCGGCTGAACTGTGGTCGCCCGACAGTCAGATTCGTGGCGAGGTCTGGATTACGCTGTTGCAGAATCTGGGATAGAGGGGGAAGAGGTTGAGGAGTGTGCGATGGATGATGAGGGGTCGCAGGAGCAGAGTCGAAAGAATCGGCAGAGACAGATGGGGTGAGGCAGGGCGGGGAGAGAAGAGAGGATGAGTCGCTGTTGGAAGAGTTTCGTTTGGCGCGCCTTTTTCGGATCGCCCTGGGCCATGGGGAACCATGTAGCTCTTGAATCTATGACCAGTTCAAGACAAAAACAGGACGCAGTGCAGAGAGATGCTCACCAAATAGTAATAAAGAGAGTCTTGGAATAGGTCTATGCCCTTGGCAATGTTTTTGTGGTCCATGTAGTCCAGTAAGAATACCTCAGTAGGCAACCGGCCAAATCGCTCATCGTCCACCCATGCATAGTCCGGCACCTTTTCCTTGATGATGAACTTGACGGCGACTTCGTATCCGACGCGACGATGCTTCGCAGTCATGACGAAACCATATCCACCAGAGCCGAGCTGATCCTCCAGCTGATAGGTAGATGCGAACTGGGAATCGAGCTGGTGGCCCTCCGGAAAGTGTTCGGAATATCGACATGCGTCAAGCATACGCTCTGTCGGATGGATTTCGGGCGTGCGGTAATATGAAGAGGGAGGAAGAGAGTCAGAGGGAGACGACTTGGAGGATGGTGAATACGACATGAAGTCGTCGACAGACGAGTCATATGCGAATGAGGCGGGATGGGGTATCTGTAACGGGGCTAGCTTGGTTTTTGAGTCGTAATTGGGTATTTGGGTAGACGTTTCGCGTCGGAGTTCGTGGTCAACAACGAGATGGTGGAACGAATGGTCCAAGTCGTTGAGGAATGGCGTTTGTATCGCGTCGCTTTCCGCGGGGGACAGGTAGCCTGTACTGGACGGAGGCGAGTAGGCGAGATCGGGTATGAGCGTCTGTGAATGCATCGCAGAAGGATATGGCGGGAAGGATTTCACAGGAAATTAAGCCGGGCGAGAGCAGGAATAAATAGGGCACCCTGAACAAAGCTCAGCAGGTCAATGCACTGGTCGTAGGTCAAAGCATACAATTATCGTGGAAATCGCGGCGTATTGAAGTGTCTATGCCGTCGACACTAACCGCGGGAGGAAGAAAAAAAGGGAACGCTGATGATGGGAGGAGACAAAAAAAAAGCACGCGCTTACCTCGCCACAATTCCCGCACGTGTTACACGCCTCTCGTACATGCCCTCTGACTCAGATCTGATTCAAGTTTTTTTCACCCTACGGTATGTATACAATGCTTAAACGCTATAGATATTGAGGCAAAGTTTGCCTGTAAAACGCCATAGCCTTTCTCTGCCGTCTTGTGAATGTGGGTCATATTATTTGTAGAAAAGGTAGAATAGTTTCCGACGCTATAGGTAGATACCTCAATGTGTCGATTTTTTGCCTGTCGAAGAGTCAGCAACTCGTTTTCAGATACCTGTAGGAAGCATACCATCGACAAACATATTCCTTGTCGCTGATGGGAGTTGTACTACCATTCCCTCTGGCCCCTGCGCCAACTCTGGTGTGACTCTGACCTGACATCCTAGTCGACTGGTATCCGTCAGCCCGAACGCCATGTCAAGCATGTCATTTTCGTCGTCGCCCGGTTCTTCAAGCTTGTCATAGACATCCTCCGGCTAAAGACATTCAGTTGGAGAGATAGAAACAAACAACAAGAGACGCACTAATATAACATGACACGTCGAACACGCGATACTGCCTTCGCAAGCGCCCTCTAAGTCGATATCGTATTCGTGCGCTATTCCCAAAATGTCGTCGCCGTCATTGGCTTCGACTGTCTTGATCTTATGGCCCTTGGAATCTTTGAAGGTTATCTTGAGTCTGGTACAAGTCAGTCCTCTAGTTCCACTGGGTAGAAGAGCAAAGGGACACACCCAGTTCCAGGTATTGGTCTTTCGATTCCAGTATGTCGTGTAGCTTCAAGAGTTCAGGTCAAGTCATCGACGGTTGTCCTGCAGCTTACCCATAGACTGGTGGAATGCCCTCGCATTTTGCAAGTGCCATGAGACATTGGGCACAGACCTGGAATAACAGCGTCGTGAAGACAGAGTCCACAAAGATTCGAGGCCAACGCGCAACATTCAGTGATCGAAGTCGAGCCGAAGATGCGTCAAGCCTCGGAGAGTAATCAGGGGTATGTAAACAATTTCCGTGCCGTAAAATACTAATAGGCTCGTGTATTCTTGTGCGTACCCGTGTACAGTACACTGACAGTACAACGAACTCAACCGAGGGTGTTTCTCAACTAGGCTCAAGACTACTAATAACGAGAGTCGAAAGGTGTAGCATTTCCCTGTACGTAGATTAGCGCAGCCTTGTCTCTTCTCTGAAAATATTCCTCTCCGTCCAGAATTCGTCCTTGATGATATCACAATGCAGCACGTCGACTCGCATCTGGGGGTTCGCCTTCTTCTTCTTGCTTGGTTCCTCCCCGTCTCCTCCGTCAGCCTCTTGAGGTATCTGTACGATAGTCAGCCTGAGTTAACAAGTATAATTTGAACCCAAGAGTCACCTCCGTCCGAACCAACACAGATCCCTTTCTAAACCGCTCATCGATCTCATTATAATTAATCGAGAACTTGGAGAAGAGTATTTCGTGTTTCTCTTTCGATACCGTTCCCTACAAATGTTTAGCATCCAATTATGTAGGTATTTGTATGTATACCTTGAGGGTAGCATGCGCCTGTGTCGTAGATTCCCCACCTTGCTGGACTAAAGCCCAGAACGTCGTGTTATAGAGGTTATTGATGTGTGCTATGCTTCAAATACGCGCCCGTCAGTCTACAAAGGACAAAAGAATGCCGAGAAACGCACTATCAGCCTGCCTCCACGCGAAGTAATCCCTCACCTCCTTTTCGCTGGGATACAGCACCACCCTACCATCAAAAGACGGTGGATACTTCAGTTTTGTCGGCAAGTACGTGTCCCAAGCGAGGACATAGCAAGAAGTGAAATAGGACGTGAGCATCGACACGATCTTGGCTTCCCGGCGGTTGTACAGAGACGCAGACTTGCGGAGAAGGAAGCTGTACTCGTCGGATTCACCAAAAGCCAGCACAATATCAGGATAGGCGGCCATGAGCTCTAGCGCAGCATGATCCATCAGGCGGAGCGCTGAGAGGTCATTGGGCTTTGCAAAATTGTGTTCCGAGGAGAGGCGATGAAAGCTGTGGCCATCAACGCGGAAGAGGATGAATGTCCCAGGTAGGAGCGTATCGGGCAGCTCAAATTTCTTGACGTATTGATATTTCGTCCCAGCCATGGTGATGGTTTGTAGGCAGAGGAGATGTCGGTCCGATTGCCGGACCTTTGTGTCACTCACTCATCATGGTTTTGCTTCGGTACGGTCTGGGCCGTCTGCCTACTGCCAGTGACTACTTGCCCTCCTGCCAATACCACTTTGAGTAATCTCAGCCCTTTGCAGTTTCCCGCCGAACCATCTCCACCTCATCCGGTCCAGTAAACCTTGATTACACCAAAATTGTTGCACCGGATGGAAACGAAAAGGACAGACCTCTAGTCATCTTACATGGACTATTGTAAGTTTACTTGTCTCTGCCCCTCCTTTGAAATAACCCAAATGCTGCTAGTGGAAGTAAACGAAACTGGACGTCGCTCACCAAAGCCTTCGCGCGCGACCTGGGTCGACCAATCTACTCGCTCGACCTACGCAATCATGGCACATCCCCACATGCTCTCCCTATGACATACACTGCTATGGCCTCAGACGTCCTCCACTTTCTTACCACCCATTCCCTCACTAACGTCTCCCTCCTTGGCCACTCAATGGGCGGCAAAGTCGCAATGGCCCTCGCCCTTTCATCTCCCAACACCCTAGCGCACCTAGTCGTCGCAGACATTGCACCCTCGCGTGGACGTCTCTCCACCGAGTTCGAGACCTACGTCCATACCATGCACAAGATAGAATCATTGCGTCTTAAGACGCGTAAAGAGGCAACCCATGTCCTCTCAGAGGTGGAGAAAGACCCATCTGTTGTATCTTTCCTTCTTACAAACCTCATTTCCGAACATGGACACATGCGATTTCGCGTCCCAATTGCCGCTATCGAGCAGTCGATAGATGATATGGGCTCGTTCCCTTACGAAGCAGGCGAACGCAAGTGGGAGGGCAAGACCTTGTTCATCAAAGGCACCAAGAGCAGGTGGGCTCGTTTGATTGTTACTTGTCTCATCGCTTAACGATGCACTAGCTATATTAACCGACATAATATTCCCCTCGCAAAGGACATGTTCCCGAACATGGTGCTAGAGACACTGGATGCAGGACACTGGGGTACGTGATTTATTCATACACGACATTGAGATCCTGGCTGATGGATATCTATAGTACACGCTGAGAGGTGAATAAGAAATTAGTCTGGAATGAGAGCTGTACACTAACCCTCGTTTCTTAGGCCTAATGAATTCAGAGAACTCGTGACCAAGTTCATTTCATAGAGTGTACTGTGTCTCCCCAGGTACTTTACTCACTGGTGCGACTCAATCACAGACACTGTTGCTGTAGACGATCATAGATGCGGACCTCCCTTTGCGATATTACGCTACGCGAACTAACATCGTCACTTCTGAAGAAGATTATCTCGTTGTGGCTCACTGGTCGGCGAACATGGCATGTCTCGTCAAACCTGAGAGGCGCCATCTCCCTGTCACTTGTCGGGTAGTGCAAATTTTGCTGTCTCTTCCTTCCTCTATATCCTCTTCTTTGGACGCGCGCACTAGGACATTTCGACGAGCAATACAAAGTTTCTTTCAAGACATTCTTCATTCCGATACTCTGATGACAACTTTTCCGACGTGTTTTTGTGACTGCAAATGAGCAAATGCCTCAATTGCCTGATCGAATGGGAAGACCTTGTCGATGATAGGTCTTGTTGTATCTGGATTGGCTTCTAGCATCCGGTTCATGTTGAGGAACCTAGACATCAATATTCAGTTCAAGATCAACATCCGGCATTGTAATGAGAACTGACGAGGAAACGGAGCCGACCAGGATACCTCTAACAATCGCCGCCTTGAAGATTGAGCGGTCGGTGATATCGCTTGTTGCATTATCGTTCTAAACAGGACCTTATATGATGTGGCACATGGGGAAGTAGTTCATTGCCCACCTGAGCAAGAACCCCGATGAGGTGAATCCATCCTCCGTAGGGATGTACCGCCTCCAATGACTTTTGAAATGTTCCTCTTCCTCCGATCTGCCGGTGTCGTGTGTCAAGATATTGCGACTGTCATGAATAGTGACCAGCACTAACCTCGAGAATATGATCCACGCCACGTCCATTCGTACATTTCATTACTTCCACATCCCATTCCGGCGTTGCCCTATAGTTAATGAGATGTTTTGCGCCAAATTTCCTTGCGGTCTGAAGTTTCTCGTCCGACGAGGACGTGGCGATTACTGTTGCGCCTGACGCCACTGCGAACTGTAATCCGAAGCTAGGAAATGTCAGTGGACATAGGATAATTACTTCTTAGACTTACATTGACACACCACCTGTACCCATTATCAGGACTGTATCTCCTGCCTTGAGCTTCACTGGTCCGTTGAGCGCATTATACGCCGTTAGGGCGGCACAACTAGAAGGTACTTGAGTACAAACAAATAGTTGAAGAGATCGTGAATGTTCTCACGGTAGAGTGCTCCCTTCCTCGTAGGACAAATGCGAAGGAACATGTACTAACGACTAAGTATGTGGAAAAGTCAGAATTTTTTCGACGTAAGCAAAGAAACTTGCATGGGCAGGAAAAGATCTGTACTGAGTCAAAACTCCATCAACGAAGCCACCTAGGGCTGTAGATGCGATAGCGGGGGTCATATCGCCATGAACGTGGTCCAGCGTGAAGTTTGCGCAAACACGGTCTCCGATAGACCACTGAGTGACTTCTTCTCCGATAGCGATGACTTCGCCTGCCATATCAGAGCAGGGAACCAGGTTCTCCGGGAATCTGGTGACGTGTCAGACGAACTGCATGCCTGCCAGGAATTGGATATGGACAAGTTGGCACCAAATTTAGGATCGGTGGCCACCGCAATATCTCGGAACTACGGAAAATGGTGTTAGATGCCAGGGCTCGGATATCGAACTGTGAAGAGACATTTACTTGCAAAGATACTGCATGAATCTTAACCAGAACGTCGGTGGCCTTCAACTTTGGAATGGAGGCCTCGCGTTGTTTGAGATCCTGAATGGACGTGCGCTACAATAGAATCAATCTCCGTAAAACGATGTATAGGCCCAACCTCACCGTCGTCAAGTAGTATTCCCTTGTAGTTAATGGCAGAGACATGCTTATCGTGCGGTCGTGGGAACACAGAGGCCTGTTGTTATATCATCAATCTGGATTCTGTTCTTCGTCTACTTGGAAGAAGACATCATTACCATCGTCATCATCTACGCATCCACCGAAGACTCGCATATGCAAATCCGGAACCTCCATCTGGAAGGAGGCAAATGGATGCTGGAAGTGAGCTCGCCTCTCAAGCCTCAAGCCTAGTCTCCACCGTAGTCCACACGCGTGAAACATCAATAACACTGACAACGACAACAAGCAAAAGACATAATAAATAACATACACACATGTTGTACACTTCAGTCATAACAGATATCAAACGAATCTAAGCCTCGTCCCATTCGCCTCGGTGCTCAGGACGAACAAATCCTCATACTAAGTAAATCAGGTCAATAACATAGCACGTTGATGATAAAAGTAGTAAAACTCACCCTCGTAATAGCCTCCATTAGCTGGGCTTCTGTAAACCCAGCAGCAGTAACTCTTGCCCTCACGTCTACCATCCTCAACGTTTCGTCGTCCTCGGCATCATCTTCGTCATCGACATCCATGTCCCGTTGTCCTCCCGGGCCCTTCCCAAACCTTCTCGGCTTCTTCCCCCTCTTCATGCGTTTAGCAGGCCTCTCATCCTCTCCTCCCTGCATAGACTTGATTATCCTGAAGATCTGACTGACCACACTCATATCGGGATCTTTGTCTGCTTCTTCATCGTCATACAAACTTTCTTTGCTGCACTCCATGAGCCTCAACGCTTCGTCCACGTCTGAGTGGTCTACCACAACGCTCTGCCTCAAACGCGCTAGCGCCTGTGCAAGTCGGAGGATTCCCAGGAGTGTACGTGCAGAGGTGTAGGTGTGGGATTTGTTTTCCGCTTCGTCTTCTTTGGATGCTTTGCGTAGACGGACGTATGTCTCGACGATGTGCTTCGAGACTGGGGGAGGGACAGTAGGTCGAACTTCCCGTGCTTTGGCGATATAGTGTCTGACAGAACATCGAATTCAATTCAATACGTAGACAAAGAGTTGAATAAGAAACTCACCTCATAACTTTCGGATCAACAGGTTCATACTCCAACTCGGGATGGTGGTTATGCATGTGCACGTAGGTAACATGCTGCGCCAGCCGCTCGTCGTCGTCTCTCGACGGTTTGTCCAGAATCAAGAACAGTAGATCAAATCGAGATAGCAAAGCCGCAGGCAAGTTGATGTTTTCCACCGGCGACACCTTGGGATTGTATCGGCCATAGAGCGGATTCGCAGCTGCGAGGATGGAAGTTCGCGCATTTAGCGTCGTCGATATACCAGCCTTGGAGATCGATATTGTCTGTTGTTCCATAACTTCGTGAATAGCCGTACGGTCAGCTTCTTCCATCTTGTCGAATTCGTCTATACAGCAGATGCCGTTATCCGCAAGAACGAGAGCTCCACCCTCTACACACGTACTGTCAGCGAGAACATACAGATAAATAAGAAAAGACATACCCAAAACCATCTCATCCGTCACTGGATCCCGCATGACTGCAGCAGTAAGACCCACACCCGAAGATCCCTTGCCCGTCGTGTAAACACCTCTAGGAGCAATCTTCGTAATAAACTTGAGTAACTGGGACTTGGCCACACCAGGATCGCCCATCAAGCACACATTGAGATCGCCTCGAATCTTCATGCCATTCCGCTCCTTACTCGTGCCCCCGACCAATAGCAAGAGTAACGCTTTCTTGACATCCGTATGGCCATATATTTCCGGTGCAATACTCTGCGCCAGACGATTATAGAGCAAGGGGTCGCTAACCAACTCTGCTATCTCACGTTCAATCTGTGGGGTAGGCTCCATGTCGGCGTACTGTTTCTTGAGCTGATGGACATGGTGTGCTTCCAAGTAGGTGTCGGTGAGAAGACCAGCACGAATGGCCTGGAAACCAGTGTAGGGTATGGGGAGGAAAATCCCGCCGACATCGACAATATCCCCTGGGCTTAGTGTCCGGGTCAAGTTCCCGTGAAGATGGATGCTCATTGAGCGAGGGATATGCCCAACAGGCACTTGGTCACTCTTAAGGAGGATTGTGAGTTCAAACATTTCAGCGAATGGATGAAATTCACTCACCATCTCCTGGATCTTAACCTCTTGAAATGGACTAAAGCGACATGCCCGCGTCTGCATGTGCAATGAACCATGTATTCCATTTTTCAGGCATTCATTGGGATTTTGACAATCGGCAATAGGTTGGAAGGTCTTGTTGGCGATATCCTGGAAGGTCTCCGAGCCACAAACGTCGCATGTATATGCATTAACTTGGAGCAGGGGTTTGACCTCGGATACACGCGTGACGATGCCGCGGACAGTCAAGAGGCGTCCAAGCTGGGAGCCGCGTACGTCACGCACAGCTAAAGGGACGTCGTTTTTGAGTGGTTTGAAGTAAAGATTACTGTTGAGTCGTTAGCTTTTTCATTCAGTGGCTAAAACTGCAAGCAGACACACTATCGTCGTAGTAAATGCGCGGGGAACAACTCCTTGTCCCTGTCAACGCCTTCGATCTGCGCATTTCGTTCCCTCCGTTGGTGCAGAATCACGTCGATTACCTCATCGGATTCAGATATGTCCTTGGTGGACTTTGGCATGATGGTGTCTACAACCTGGCTGAACAGGGAAACGTAGCGACGCGTGTTGGATTGGATGGCGGTAACTAGTTCGCGGTCCATCTATTTGGGTTGAGAGAGAGTAGCACGGATGATATACGTTGCGTACGTACCATTTCGACATCCTGCAAGTCAATGACTAGCATCTGCTGTTCACGATTCGCGATTTGTTGCTACCCACCAAATGTCAGAAACGCGTCAGAACGCGAAGGTCGACGCGTACCAGCTGAACCATGTACTTGAGAGGTGGATCCTTCTCTGTTTCATCTTCTGTTTGGATATCGAGGGCATCGAACTGGTCTGTAATGTCTTTGGGCTTCGTGTCTTTGAAACCATTCAGAAAGCTGGTGATTTTTACTGAGAGATGATGAGTGCAGTATCGACGCGTCAAGTAGAAGAAACTAACTGGTTTCTGCCGCGTAGTCAATAGCGAATTTAGCTACGGGTAACGACATGGCAGACGAAGGACAAGGTTGACCAACGCTCTTGTTGATGTATGTTGTTTTCGGAGGATGCTAGTTAGAAATGATCCGTTCACTTTTGGCGTGTCGAATGTCGCGCTGAACTCGCAACTAGCTTGTCAATAAATACACTAGCAGAAGACCAAGGTGATAACATTGATGTAATTTACGAAATCGGGTTTACCAGACCAGGAGATGATCAAGCCGACATTGAGTGCAATAACAACGCATACCTTGCCATACAAAGCCACATTCTTGCTGTTCAGCGCTGTGTAGATAGAAGTTCCTCCTCTTCCTCCTCTCCATCCTCGTCCATTCCTTCTGCAAGCTCATCTACCACTTCAGCCATCTCATCCTCGGCCTGACTTGCCGCGGATCTCTGACACTATGAAGAGTGAGATATGATACAATCAGGAAGAAAGATTTGCGTACATGGTACATCGCAGTCCAATAACCACCCCAATACATCGCACCCAGCGCACGTCTGAAGGCCTCATCTTGCGAGACCATAGGACCTTGCGGTTCTGGGAGGAATGCCGAATAATCGGGGCCGGGAACGCCAGACGCGGCAGGTAAGTGTAAGGAGGCATCATGAGAAGGTACGAACGTGTCAAAATCTATGGGATTTGAGTCCTCGCCTGGGTGCGATGAGGCTACCTGGGACTTGGATGACTCCGGAGCAGTGTTATACCACCTAAAGAGCAAGTCATTCAGATATAAGTGTATCAAGAGGGATAAGAAGACGAACAATGTAGATTTTTTCACTGGTTGATTCTTCCAACTGTCCTTGTCTCCGCCATGGAATGCCTGTAAAACGTGTGTAAGATACTGTGTGATGGACGAAGATAGTTGCATACTGCGTACTCAGCCTGTGCAGAGTTCCACGCGTCAATGAGTGCTGAATCGTCCCATATTTCCTCGTGCGTCAAATCCACGACTGAGTCTTCATCATCCTTTGGATGCACTGGATGCGCCTTTGCATCGTTATTTTTGCGTTTCTTTGTAGGCGGACTGCCAGCCACGGGTGTTGGATCCTCGTATGGTAGGGTAATGTCGTCGTAGGATACTATGGGTCGCATCACGTCGTTGTTCGAAGCAGTGTAGAGTCAACACTGGTTCAAGAGGTTCACGTTAGTTCCTGTTAGTTCGTGTTCAAAAGGTAAATGTCACACATGTCACGCGAATTGTTTTGGCTACCGACCACCATCCAGCTAGCCAGGTCTTGTCATCGTCCACGCCGACGAGCAGGTTATGCTATTGGAAGAAACTCCCAAACTCACGCCTCCAATGCAAAACTCTTCTTCACCTCTGGACAATGAACCCGAAGATATCAAGAAGCTGCTGAAATGGCAGGAGGATCGTCAAGCCCGAAGGATGCGCGGAGAGTACGAGAGTGCAGTACTTCACCTCTCAGAGCTGGTGTGTTAGTTTGTCTTTGTGCCGCTGAGCATGTACTCATCATCTACAGATAAACAGCAACCGCTCAACATACCTCAACCTTCGCTCTGTCAAAGTTGAGGGCGCCACAAATACCAGACAGTCTTTCTTGGGATTTATAATAAATCCTATTCTGTCTAGCGAAGGTGGAAAGGATTTGGAAGGCGTACTGCACAAGACTCGGCAGATTTCGGATGTCCTACAGCGCACAGACATCTTCAAATCTGTCGATGCCTATATAGAGCGTTCTCGCGACCCTCTGACCACTGAGAATGATCTCCAGGTCATTTTCAAGGCAAAAGAAAAAGGCCGAGTTTTTCTAAATTCTTCGACGCAGTTCGGTAACAACGAAGCCAGTGGGGTGAGTCGCATCAGTTGACTGTGAAGTAAGGTGTCTGACGCGTCACAGAGTATTACTGCACGCGTTCGCAACGTCTTTGGAGGTGCAGAAACCCTCGAGGGTAACATGTCTGTTGGAACGACTACCAAAAAGTCTTTTACTGCTATCCTCTCTGCCCCTATCACCTCCGACCTTGGAACTCGAGCCGACCTGACAGTATATGGCCTAAGGAGAGATAATTCGACCTTTGCCAGTTCGTCAGAGGAACTGCGCGGCCTAAAGGCACTTGTCCGGGTGAGCTAGGTCAGCCATAACTCCAGTCGCGTGCTGGTCGTTTTTAACGCGACCTCATAGACCGGAACACTCACGACAGGGATGAACGAATACGCATACGAGGCTGTACTGCGGAACATTGGCGGATTGACGACTACCGCCTCTCTCAGCATGCGAGAGGCTGCTGGTCTTTCGAGCAAGTCAGCGTTGTCGCACACCTACGTTTTTGACTCTCGTGATTCTCCTATTGCGGCTACTCGTGGTGCTTATTTCAAAGCTCGCAGTGAATACGCTGGTTTGGGAGGTGACGCCCAGTTTGTCAAAGCCGAAACGGAAGGTCAGGTTTCCCGTCCAATAATATCGGGTCTGGTATGTCCTTTTCCCTTATCACTGAGCTGAAGCTCATATGCCCGAGTCTGCTTCGTTCGCCATGCGGTCTGGTATTATGTCTGGCCTAGGAAGCCCTGTTCTGTTCTCCGACCGTTTCCAATTGGGCGGTCCGACGTCTGTACGATCATTCAAGCACAATGGCCTGGGACCTCGGGATGGATGTACGTTCTCTCATTTATCTCAATATTTGTGCTAACTTTGAACAGTGGACTCTCTAGGAGGCAATATCTTTTGGTCTGCGGGTGTCAGCCTCGTCGCCGACATACCCAAAAAGCCACATTGGCCTGTTAAGCTCCATACATGGGTTAACGCCGGAAGGCTGGATAATATGGATAAATGTCAGCGGAACTCGCTCATCTTATTTTGCTCACCTTCGCTAATCACTCAATTTCAGCTTGCTCTTTAGTCGAGAATGTGAGAGCCACGGTGACGCGCCCCAGTGTGTCCGCAGGAGTTGGACTTGTGTATCGGTTTGATCCTGTGAGGGTTGAGGTTAATCTTGGGGTGCCTTTAGTTGCCAGTAAGAGCGACAATACTCGGAGGGGAATCCAGGTCGGTATGGGATTAGAATTTCTGTAGGTTCCATAATTACTACAAGTACATCGTTCCGAAGTCAGATATGAAAATACCTCACAACATATCCCCTCGTATGTTAGGACCAGAATTATTATGAAGAGAGGAACATCTTTGTATTAGAATACAAGGGAATGATACAGATAGATAGGTGGGAAGCTGACAGCGAAATAGAGCAAAGACAACATATTATATGACACCCAAATGGTCCTCTTTTATCGTGCCAATGGCGAACTGGAAGTGAATTAGCTACACTCAAACAGAGGAAGAAAGGATTGACAATTTCTGTAGCATCTACACGAGTGCCCACAATTTTCAGTCGCACAAGCGTTGCCTTTTCGATTATCTGTGCTGATTGAATATTGAATATGAGGTGCATTACGAAGAGATATACCTGGTCCTCAGATGCAAAGGACGGAGGGTTAGAGTTCGGGTCGAATCGTAGTCCAGGATGTATGAGCTATACAAAGATTAATGTGGGAAGACAAGTAGAGAGGATCGCATACTTGAGCGGACACGAAAACCGACAGTGGTCCACATTCAGCGAAGAATCCCATCTTGTAACGTTAGCCAACGCGTCAGAAAGAGTAACAAGCCGCACCTTGTTAACGTTGGTGACCACACCGTCGATAACTTCGCCTTTAAAAGGCTTGAATACAATGGCCCGGTAGCGCGTTATAAACTCGGCCTGGCCACTACCACTGAGCACCATGCCTTTTCCGATATCGAGGATAGATACGACTGCAATGATGTATCCAAAAGCGCCAACACAAGTTCCCTCAACATCGGCGTATAATTTTGATTCCAGATGGTTCAACATGCGAGGTCCAAAATAAGAGGGATGCAGAAGGATCGTATGGGTGAGTTCTTTCTAAAGAAATGTTTAGTTTGGAGTAATAGAAAGGGAAATACGTACAATGAAGAACATGATGGAGGTCAAAGGCCAACCTGAGTGCTACACTGATCGCGGCCTCCTGTTTACCTGCCACCACCATCACGACCACTTCGCCACTTGAGCCATGGCCAGCGCGACAAATCTCGATGTTCGTGTTTCTCAAAGTGTGCACAATCCTTGCTCTAAATTCTCTTTAGAGGGCCATTGAAATCGTCCAACGGGCTATCGACGAAGATGTCAAGCAGAACTACGCTGAAGCCTGCAAACAGTATCTCAACTCCCTAGACTATTTCATGCTCGCTCTCAAATGTTTGTACTTTGACATTCCATGCTCCTTTATCAATCTCACAACACATTCACAGACGAGAAGAATGAAAAGTCAAAGCTACTAATCAAGTCCAAGATCTCGGAATACATGGCACGCGCCGAAACCCTCAAGAAACACCTCAATGCGCAACAGGAATCCAAAGGACGCAGCGCCGTTGGTGTCAATGGGGGTAGCGGAGGCGTGGGCGGAGCAGGAGCAAAGAAGTGCATTCATCCATAGTATCCGCAGCACACCCATTCATTCGTTTGATACAGAGACGAGGACGACGCGGACCCAGAAATGAAGAAACTGCGCGGTGCACTATCTGGGGCTATCATCACGGAGACACCTAATGTCAAATGGGACGATGTTGCTGGCCTCGAAGGTGCTAAAGCCTCTCTCAAGGAGGCTGTTATCCTACCCATCAAGTTCCCTCATCTCTTCACCGGCAAACGTACACCCTGGAAGGGTATTCTACTCTATGGTCCCCCAGGAACGGGAAAGAGTTATCTTGCCAAAGCCGTCGCAACGGAAGCAAAGAGCACGTTCTTCAGCGTGAGCTCTAGTGATCTCGTTAGTAAATGGCAGGGAGACTCCGAGAGGTGTGTACACGTCCATGAAATCCATATTTACAATACTCATTCGGTTCTTAGGCTTGTTCGTCAGCTATTCGAGATGGCCCGGGAAAACAAACCATCTATCATCTTCATCGACGAGATTGACTCACTCGCTGGAAACCGAAATGAGGGTGAATCCGAAGGCTCGCGACGTATCAAGACAGAATTCCTTGTTCAGATGAACGGTGTTGGCCACGATGATACAGGTGTTCTCGTCCTCGGCGCGACGAACATTCCCTGGCAGCTTGACAACGCCATCAAGCGTCGATTCGAAAAGCGTATACACATCCCGTTGCCTGGACCAGAAGCAAGGCGAGACATGTTCGTCCTACACGTAGGCGATACGCCCTGTGAATTGGGAACGAAAGACTATCGCCTTCTAGCGAGCAAGACGGAGGGCTACTCTGGCAGTGATATAGCTATTGTCGTGAGGGATGCACTGATGCAGCCTGTGCGAAAGGTCATCGGTGCTACCCACTTCAAGCGGGTGATAGATGTTGAGAGTGGCGGCAAGGAGAAGTGGACACCATGTTCTCCCGGAGATCCTGATGCGCAGGAGAAGTCCTGGTCGGATATAGAGAGTGACGAGTTGATGGAGCCCCCATTGAGGATCAACGACTTCCTGAAGTCCCTTGACTCTGTGAGGCCCACTGTAACGGAAGCTGACATCAAGCGCCATGAGGAATGGACGAGGGAAAGTGGTAAGTTATTCTGTAGCCCTCAATCGCGGCGATGGCTGACACCACTTCTAGGCAACGATGGATCGTCTGTTTAAGATTCGAGTTTCCGTTCAATACAGTATATCCTAGTCATCTCTTGTATTTTTCGGTGTATAATTGGGCTTTGTAAAACAACTCTGTGCGGCAGTATGCCTCGGCACACGCGCTAGTCGCGAGAACGAAACACCATTCTGGGACGAAGAACTACTCGGCGCACAGCAAATCAGTATGTGAAGGCCTGACTGCGCTGCAATTTGTCCTTAGCACTAGTTTGCTTGCAATGACATTATACTTGTGATTAAAAAAAGATCAAGCGTCCAGGTTCCTCTTGAGCGAGTTTCGTGGAGTCGAAGGACTCGTTCATCCCGAAGAAGATCATCAACAACACCTGTCCCGGATAAGTGTACACGAATCTGGCTAGAGGCTCAGTGGTACTTGAAGCTGTTTACCAAATTATACATGACAGTATTCGGCGCCACTACATTCGTCGGATCAAAATTCATTCTCAGAGCCGCTGCAGCAGAAGACGAGCATACCCATGGCCATTTGCTGGTGAAAGGGAGTCTGGCGAGGGGCGTTGGTTACGCTCCCATATCCAATCAATGTGCTGATTTGCTTTCCAATGGACTCGACAGGACAGTGATACATTGAGCTTGAGAGTCCTTGAATGAGTGAAAACGAACCAACTGCTTCTTCTGTGTACTCACCTCATTGAGTAGATGTACTGTGATATTAATCCAGATATTTGATATGTACTAGCCTTTCCTTAATGTCAAGAAAGCTTGATATATATTGCACATATGTTACAAAGATGAAAAGTCTATCAATACATAAGGTTAAACAACAGGAATACAATATCGCAACTATAATTCACGAAGCAGGCTCAACACCGTCTGCAGAGTCTCTATATCGAGCCCCGCCTTATTAATCAGAGCCGCCCCCAACGAGCCCTTCACACCGTCTCTGCACGTCAAAGGATCGCCCGAAGAACCAATGTTTATCGTCCTCACCGCATTCTCGATTCTCCCCGCCATCGAATCTAACAACAGCATCAACTCTGTCCCAGACATGCTATCCTTCATCTCCGGCAGCAGGATATCTGGGTTTCCGTAGAGGAACTTGGATGGTTTCTCCTCCACATCGTCCAGTGTCGAGTCCCTCACACGTCTGTCGGGCTCCTTTGGTCTCTCCTCCTCTCGACGGAAGATCCTAGACGTCGCCAATGCTTCCAGGCGAAGGCAAAGCATCCCCAGCTGGCGCATCTGTTCGATGCTGAACTGAACGCGCGATCCCAACGCGTTCTCTGGTTTCGCCCGAAGCTCCTTCCTCCCCTCCAGCTCAGCAGGATAGATCGTCGATAGGTGCAACGTCGTCTCCAAGCCTTTTAACTTGACCTCTCCCACCGGCACAATCACCATCCCTATCCGTCGTACAGCCTCCACCGCTTCATACTGCGAGTCTGTAAAGTCCGAGTCCACCTCGGCATCCCAATCCAGAGCTCTGGCCAGCTGCAGCTCCTTGATGACGTCCGAGCTGACCTGTATCTGACCGCCCGACGCGTTGTGCTCAATCCGCGCCACACGATTCACCATAGGCCCGTAGTAGTCCATCCTCCGTGTCACTGGGTCCATCTCACATATCGGCTCGCCGCAGTGCACTCCCATCCTGATCGACATACCCCGTGCAATCAACCTCCCTTTGCTGTCATACACCGGCTTCCCATCGTCACACTCTAGCATCTCCAGCGGCCAGTCCGTCTTCAGCAGCTCATGCTGGATAGTCATACACCACCAGAGCGCTGCCACAGCAGTCTGGAAAGAGATGACAAAGGCGTCACCTTCAGTTTTGACCTCGTAGCCACCACATAAGCGAAGGTGCCGACGGAGGAGCTGATGATGATGGGCGAGGGCGGCTTGCATGCCAGGATTGAGCTCCCATAGTCCGGTTGAGTTGACAATATCGGTGAAGACCATGGTGATATGCCCAGTTGGCGCAGGGATTTCGCTGCCGAGTCGTTGGAGGCTGACATCCAGGACCGCATCGCGCGCACGCCGGCGTCGTGTAAGGAGGGAGCTGACTGCAGGATCAGCCGCCGCTGCCCCCGCCTTGAACAAATCGCCCACAGCGATTATCATGATCATCGTGCTTCCCTCTGCCCCATAACTCATGGCAAAGTCACGCAGCTTCTGTGCAGCAATCATAGGATCATCCCTCTCCTCTCGCGCAATGTCAACCGCCGTTTGGTACGAGACATAATCCCATAAACCACGATTGGCAATGATCACGAACTCGTCGAGTTCGCTCAAGTCCCAAATGTGCACGTCGGGGCGGGCAATGATCGAATACAGGTGGAAGAAGCCAAACGACCGAGACAGGTCAATCTCGTCGTTGACAAGGCCAGGCGGTGAAATCCACCCTTCAGCCATGCGCGTCCGTCGCATCTCGTCCCGGTCGTATGGATCGTGTTTGGTCGATATGGCGTTGGCTGTCCCGCTACGAGAGACGACGGCGAGAATGTTACCAACGTTGGCACAGTACAACCTTTTCCCAGCAACATATAGCACGAGACCAGACGCGCCGCTCCTTCCGTGTACGGAATCGTAGGGAGTGCTCGGCATGCTCATAACAGAACTAGCTGAGGATTTGCGGGAGGGTTGGGTGAAAAGGCTATCGTACAGCTCATGATTGAGCTTGAGAAAGGCCCGTCGCATGGCGTCTGGGACACCTTCCTCTGGCTTGATAGTGTTCAGTTGGGATTGGAAGACGTCGATGAACCTGTCGTGCAGATGCTTTGCCAGCCGGTTGGAGACGCTCCCAAGTGTTGTCCCTCGATGCGGAAGGGCTCTCCCGAACATGGCGAAGACCAACTCGCCTTGTCTACCCGGGAATTCGTAGACAAGATCGAGCATGTTGAGATGGTCGTTCTTCCCGAGGGTATCTGCGATTCCATATCCCATGCAACTCACAGTTGACGTGCGTACGCGGCGATCGTCATTCTCGTCAGGTACGTCGACATTACTGCCCATACAGGAGGAGAGGGTAACATCCATGAGCCCCAGAACACGAAGACGCGACAAGCTTTTGAAGCCAGCAAGGATCTGGGCAGGCGCGACTGCTGTGGCACGAGAGCTGATTTGTAGGCGTTTGTTCCCAGACAAGTTGAGATACTTGAGGTTTTTGTTGAAATTCCTGTCATGCGATGAGTTCGAAAATACTAGGTGAAGACCAAACCAGCGTACCAATTCCAATCAAATTCCCAATTGTTGATGTTGTATTTCAGTATGTTGCTGCCTACATCCAGCGTCATTAAAGACGGGACTTTCCCAAGTTCCGCAGGAAGTGTTTGTAACTTGTTGCCGTTCAAGAATAGCACAGACAAATTCGTCATCCTCTGCAGATCGTCCGTGGGTAGTGTCGTCAACTCGTTCCCGCTGAGATACAGTTCCTCCAATTTGGTGAAATATCGAAAGAATGAGTTGGGTAGATCCTGTAGGTGGTTGAAGGACAGGTTAAGAACACGGAGAGACTCCAATAGCATCAACGGCCGGAGGACTTCGTCTGTGAACTTGTTCTCCCCAAGATACAGCTTCTCCAATGAATACGTCAGGGGAGGGCGTGGACGACCAGACTGACTGGATGCGGATCCTTTTCTCTCCGAGAGGATCGAGAGGTCTCCAACTGAGCTGGACCGCAACCCGGAAGGAATGTTCCAAACAGTGAGGACATTCGACGTGAGGTTGATTTTCATCAACGATGCGCACTGCCAAAGCGAATCAGGAAGCGCGCGCATTCCATTATTGTGCGCGTCAAGTGTTTCGAGCTTTTGTAGCATGCCAATGGAGTTGGGGAGGGACTCGAGGGAGTTGTCGGAGCATATGAGCGTCTCCAGCTTCCTGAGGTCCCCTAATGATTCTGGGATGGATTTGAAGTGATTATGGCTGATGTTGAGCGTTCTCAAAGAATCGAGTTCGGAAATCGCGTCAACGAAGACGGAGAGATTGCCATGAGAAACGTCCAAGGAGGTGATGGTGTACGACCGTGCCCGGGTGTCGGGATTGGACAACAAGGTGAGCTTCGTCAGATCGTTGTGCGACGCATCCAACGAGGTCATCTCGGGATTGATACACAACTCCAACGCGTGGACGCGATTATGATCGGCACTGAGCTTCTCTAATCGAGGCAGGCGACATATCGCGCTGAGGTCCGACATCTGGTTGCGCCTACAATCAAACTGCTTCAAGTTATCCAACTTGAAAAAGTCACCCGGAATCTTGGATATCTGATTGCTCACGACAATCAGGCGCTCCAAATTCTGCATCTGTGCGATTTCCTCTGGGATCTCGGAGATAGAGTTGAACGAAATGTCCAAGTCACGGAGATTCTCGAGCTGGCAGATGCTCTCTGGAAATACGGAGATTTGGTTGTTGGCAAGGTGCAAAGTGCGGAGATTGCGGAGGCGAGGGAAGTACCAGGGGAGTTTTTCCAGTCGATTGTTCTGGAGAGACAGGTGCTGGAGTTCCGGGATGTAATCTAGGTGCGCTTCGTCCAGATCAACTATGCGGTTGGAGGATAGATCCAGCCGGTGGAGGGTAACGCAATGTCGAACACTATGGGGGACTTTCTTCATCGCCATATGAGATAGCCGGAGCTCACGAAGTGTGCTGCACGCCTGAATGAAGTCCAGCGGTATCTCCAGCATTGGGTTCCTCGAAAGGTACAGCGATACTATGGATTGTGCTTGTCCGTGCAGGTTGACAGGGATAGCCCTCAGCCCGCGAGAGGAAAGATCGATATATTCGTAATCGGTGAAGGAAATATCTTTTTCCTACAGGAGGATGAGCTTTCAGTACCAGATGTATAACGAGACTTGTACTGACCGTAGTGCCCAGTGCCTCGCTCTTGAAGATGAAACGGAGAAGAAATGATAGGCCGTCCCCACCTAGCATTTCTAGTCCGTCCGAAAGATCATAACCCGTCTGCAATAACCGTCTCTTGACAATCTCCGCAGGCTTCTCCGTTGGTCCCAAGACGCGCTCTAGGAATTGTATGTTAATACCTGGTTCAAAAAATAAATAGATAGAGGAACGCTGACCTCGTCTTCTTTCCTGAAGGTATAATCTGTGAGGAGTCTCTTCTCGTCCCGATAGTAACTTCTTGTTCAGACTCGTAATCAGAGATCCAACCGTCACGTTGAATGAGACATTGACAACATGGTAGGTATGGTTGGCGCGGTAGATCCGGATGGTATAGTTATTGCGTGGGTCAGAACTGGCGAGAGACTTTGTGGTGACGGCGGTCGCGGATGCTTTGGCGTTCTTTCCTCGATTTCGTGGGTTCAGGCTTGGGGGGAGAGCCGAATCGATGTTGTTGTCGTCGCGCAAAGAAACTCTGCCACTGTTGATGGACGCGACAGACGATGAGGGGACAGTGGAGGAGATGATGGGGATTGCGTTGGATTCGTCTGCACTGGACCATTCGGGGTCTTCATCTTTATCTGGCTGTACGGCCCAACTTTCCGGCGCGACCCACGAAGGGATACTTGAGTCCTCTGAGCTATCGTTGGGTAGTATGGGTAGGGAGAGAGGGATAGAGTGTGGGGTTAAGATTGTCTTGGGTGACACCTTGCGGTCCATGAAACTTTGTCTGGGAGTTGTGGGCGGAAGGGTTGGTTTGTGAGGTTTGAACGGATCGCGGAACTCTGGATGGGGACCGAAGCTCCCAAGCGAACGGATGCTATGGTCTGAGGAGTCGTGTCGCGAGTGAGTTGAAAGAGATGCAATATTGGTGCTGCTAGTTGGGGACGTAGGGGAGTCTCCGGCCTCGTTTCGCCATAGAGAAGGATCTACAATGCCATTGAGATCTTCAAAGTTGGTGTCCAGCCGCAACTCGTCATCTTTGGGCGGAGGCGTTGGAGGTACCGCCAAAGGATCCGACAACTCTCTGCGCTTTCTTCTCCTTTTCGAGTCGAACTTTGATGGTATTTGAGGGGAAGGAGATCGTGGGCCAGGAAGAAAGGACACATAGGAAGCATTGTCGGGTACGGGAGGGGCTCGGAGGGACGGGTGTTCGGAATCCTCTGGTCGGAGGCCAGCTTTGGATCGTTTCTGGCGTATAAAGTTGAACATTCCCGACTTTGGTTTGCGTAGAGAGTGTGGGGAGTCAAATGGGCTGTCCTGGTATCCTGTGCTTGAGCTCGAGCCATCAGGGATACTCAGAGTGCTTTGAGACTCGGAGGGCACTCTAGTGCGTTGGGAGCTTCCAAAGCTACCTTGGCGAAAAGAGGAAAAGGAAGCCTTCTGCGGAAATCCAAAGCTTCGGGATGACTTGCTCGAAGATATCGAAGGCTGAAAGGTCATGATTAATTTGAATGAAGGATGAGCAAAGGCCAAGTTTACGCACTGGCTCGTCCCAAGGAGCAATGTCTGAATTTCTGTTTGGCGGTAGGTCCATCTCTGGCAATATGGTACTCTGGCCAGTCCCATCCACGACATCGATAATACGGAACTCTATCTCTGTCGTTGAAGACATGATGGCTCTATCCAATTCCCAATGTGATCAAAGATCGAACGCTTCGGCAACAGTTGAAACTCCGACTGGCTCTCAAAATATAACGCAGTAGAAATACACATTTGGGAATACATGTACAATACTTGGTATACATACACTGCTTGCGTTGCACCAATTATAACCCAAGAAGAAACCCTAACTATTGTGCGACAAAGTCCTTGAAGCGCACCACCAAGACGGTGCAATTGTCTGTAGATCCCTTATCCAATGCATGCTTTACAAGCATCTCGCTAGCCTTCTGCGCGTCTTGGACGTTTTTGACCATATCCACTGCTTCCTGGTCGGTTACTTCGTCCCATAACTAGATGTAATTTAGTCGCCACAAACCAGGGAGGGGTAAAGTGGACTCACTCCATCGCACGCAATGATACAAAATTCGTCGTTGTCGTTCAACTCGGTCCTAGATACGAACGGGGTCCCGATCACCAACTCTTTGAGATGCAGACCGTCGTAGGATAGATGGTCTCCCAAACTACGGGAGATGGCCAACGTCCCAAAGACTCGTCCTCGAAATACGATGCCACCTGCGTTCCTGATTCGCTTCTCTTCCGCCTTGTCTGTGGCTTTGTGGTCGTGTGTGAGTCTTTCTGCCTTTCCGTTGCGGCTGAGTACGCCTCGAGCGTCGCCTGCATTGGCGCAGTACAAGACTTTTTTGGACGCAGAAGGGTCGATGGGACTAGTGGATGAGGTCTTATCGATGGGTTCCAGTTTGAGATATGCCACAACAGCTGTGGAACCGGATTCGGCGACAAGGTCTGATTCTTCAGACATCTTTTGGAGGGTGTCGTCTGCTCTTTGGAAGGCTTTGCGGAGGATCTCTTCTGGGTTTGACGTTGACTCCTCGTGGATGGTGTCTAGGAGGTACTGTGGCGGGCGTCAGACGCGGGTATGGGCATAGTTGTAGACGAGGCGTACTTTGTGGAAGTTTGAACCGCACCACTCTGCGACCTCCTTGTTGCCGTGACCGTCAAAGACGCCAAAGAAGCCCTGACCGCGGACGCCGTCATAGTCGACGACAAAGGCATGGGTGTCCTCCATGGTAGGTCTGCGGCCTTGTTCTTCGTGGACGCCTATCTGGTATGACATGTTCTTTGAGGGACGTTGGTTGAGCATCTGACGAAGTTTAAGTATGACGGTGGCAAGAGAAAGAGAGGAGACGGACGCCGTCTGTGTCGATACCGTCAGCGACCGTCATTGGGTGGGACCGTGCATTGGAGAGCTGTCTAGAATTGGGTGAGGGTGCGTCATCGGGAGTGCGGAGAGGATGACTACTTTGTGGGATCCGGGTACATGGCTGACGACGATGGATGAGTGGGGAAACGGTCAATTGAGGGCAGAACACACACTTGATGCGACTATATGCGCGGGCGCGGGCTATGCTCTCTGATTGATGGGTGTCAAACGGACGGGCGCACAACGCAGCGCTGTTCAAGTCTACACCAACTATCAGCGCCTTTTGCTGCTCAAATTCCAGTGCACATACAGCTCGACCGCAACGCTGTTAACAGCGTACAATCAATGGCAATGAGCCAACCATGGAAGGCAGTGTCAAACCAGTAAACCAGCCCATCATCATCAATCGATGCCGGAAACGGAAGATCTTTTAGATCACTAAGTCAAAACCCAACTCTCTCTCTTTCTCCTCCATCAACAAAGGCAGAGAAACCTACAAAACCTCGCCTTGTCCTCTGCGTTCGGTCATCTTTAAACCTGTGCATGTCTCAGCAATCAACTGCTCCAAAGCCTTCGCTGCAGGGGGTCCGAATCAGAGCTAGAAAAGGCGCCGTCAAGGCGCAGGCAAAACACGAACCAACTGGTTAGAATCCATAGTTTTCTTTCGTACTCCTTCCTCACCTTCCTCTAGTCTTCAGAGACCAACTCTACAAATACCTCGAAACTGTCCCGGAAGGAGATTTCGACGCCGTAACCGCAAAACTCATCCAAGCAGGCTCAACCCTCGAATTCCTCAAATATGCAGATACTCTCTTCGAAGCCCTCCTCGTCGGTGGCCTCATTCAGCCAGGAGGTAGCTACATCGACGATGGCGCGCCCACCTGCCCCTTCACCATATTCAATGCCAAAGAACCGCCCCAAGTAGAAGAGTTGCGCAAATACATTGAAGTCCTCAACAAGCTTATCAGAAGGTGCGTCGAGCATCCATTCACCGCTACACAACCCCTCACATCCTCCCAGATACAAGTATCTCCAGAGACCACTCGAAGCAACCGCCCTCCCAACCATCTTGCAATACATCCACAGATGGTCACCAGCTCAGCGAGACACTCTTGCCATCGCTATCGGCCTTCTAATGTCGCAAGGCCTGGCCAACGCTTCCTGTCTGCAGGCTCTGGCAAAGGACCATCTCCTCAAGAACGGTACGTAACACCCCGACCTCTCCCGTCCTCATCATTCAACTCATCCCAGATGTCTCGATCGACGTAATAACCCTCATTTTCCGCGCATATCTTCAAGACCAAAGCATGGACCACCTTTCGGCCACGTTGAAGCGCGGAGGCATCAAGGACCTTCTCGTGTTCTTTCCAACAAACAAGCGAGAAGCCAAAAATTTTGAGGATCACTTCAGAACCGCCGGCCTTCCCCAGGTTGCGGACTGGTACGCCAAGAAGCAGTATGCCGTCGTCAAGGACAGCATAGTCAAAGAGCTACAGGAACTTTGCGAGAAGGAAGAGACGCCTGAGCAGGTATGGCTCTTTTGTCTCAGCAATCTTTCACAAACTCATCCTACTGATTAGATCGTCCTTGCGCTCAAGACGCGCCAGGAGAGTCATCCGATCCCAGAGACGGAGCTCGTCCAGTGCATTTGGTCAGGCCTCATGGCTTCTGTAGACTGGAGCGCACGAGCGGACCAAATCGAAGGTCTCGCGTTGCGTGAAGTTGGGGTGAGTCACCGTCATTCTCTATCAATCAACCCTTGCTCATCAATCTCGCATCGCAGAAATACGCCCCCATCTTAGAACCGTTCTGCTCGGGTCCAAAAACCGAAGTCGCACTCATCAATGTTGTACAAGTATATTGCTATGAAGACACCCGCATTATCAAAGCATTCCCGCAGATTCTCAAGGTGCGTTCATCAGATGTTTCTTTTGCGATCTGAAACGAACGGGATGGCAGGTTTTGTATAACAAGGATTGTATAACAGATCAGGCTATCATTTACTGGTACCAGAAGGGATCAAAACCCCAAGGGCGACAGCATTTCCTAAAGAGCACGGAGGGGCTCGTCAAGGCAAGTATTTATGGTCTCATCAAATGTGTCTAATGCTAATAGTTGCATCAGTTTTTGCAAGAGCAAGAAGAAAGCGAGGAGGACGAGGAGTAATCGATGGATTAGACGCAGCATTGTAGACTGGTTTGAATCAGACATACATTGTGGACCACAGTTCATTCAAATCACGAGTCGTACAGAGCTACTGGTACATATCGAGGGAACATACATAATCGTGGCAAAGCAAGTACAGATAAAGGATAAACAAGATACGTGGATACGTGGTATAGTTGCGAATAGTGGCCTTCGACTACTGCGCCACTAACGCCTTTTGTTCGAGTCACCAAGCCTCAGGCCCTGGCACGAAATCGCCCGTCCAGCCATTTGTGTTGTGCATCTGGAGGAAGATCCCATCCGAGCCATTCACAGGGAGACCCAGATCCGCCAGGCTCTACAGCGAGTGTTAACTGGCTGGATATCTCATCGGACGAGACACAAACCTGTTCTTGGAGCCACACTGGAACGGCGGAGGGACTCACAACACCCGAGCCCGAGCCATTGGGCCAAAGGAAACCGAGCTCCTCCATGGTGAATGGAGGCGGCATCGCCGGGTCAACGTACGTCGTCGGGGACACTATCATGTCCGCGAAGCCAGGCGGGGGAACAACGGGGGCAGGAGTGTTGATACCGCTGCCCAAACCAACTTTGCGCCGAAGATTGGCAAGCATGATACGCAGAGTCAGAGCGTATCTGGAATCGAAAGTGAGAACTGGAGTATACAACATACGGTGAAAAAGTTGCGAACCTCTCTGCTGCGACATCAGATAAAAGTTGTGCCAACTGCTCGACTTGGGAAGTGATAGCCCCCAGGTCAATTTCAGCAGGGAACAAACTAGCCATTTTGAGTAAAAAGAGACCAGAGAATGCTGCTGTAACCAAGCTGTCGTGCACCGCATATCGAAGAGCGGCGCTAGAGGACTAATTAGATTGCGTCTCGAGTTGTAAGACAAACATACCGATATTCTGGAGACGTCAAAAATATAGACAAACAGTTGAAGGCAGCGTCCTTGGCTTGGAATGCTAGCTCCCGCTGCTCAAATGGCATCTTGTCCCAAGCCACTCCTCGAAGGGCAACACAGACGAGCCAGAGCTTTGCGTAGTGTAGTTCACCCGCCAAAATTTTGCGAAGAAGAGAGTGCTCGTCCATGCTTTGGTCTATGGGAAACCAGCGATTAGCCTCGAATTCCGAGACAAAATTCTCAGACTTACGATGCAGCTCATCGCAATCCTGCCACCATTTATCCAGAGCGACATTTGCCCGTCTGATAAAGGCGAGAGTATTGTGATTCACTTGTCCATTCAAGGGAGCTAGTGTCTCATAGATTTGAGCTATGGGAAATTGAGAATTAGCGTTCGGACTAAGAATAGTAAACGCACTCTTTTGGGCGATAAGTTCAACCTGTGCAATAAGTCGCACATCTGTCGGCGAAGCCATACGATGACTCAATAGTAAGCGACAATGCCGGATAGAGTTCTCATCCCGGAGAACTATCGGACGTCCGGTACCCAGGCTCATTCTAGGAAGAGATCAGAGATTACATAGAATACTTGAATACGAACTTACTGATGGTCGAACCAATAGAGACACAGCCAAATACGCGCAGATATAACTAGTAGGGATATTAGGGCACCCAAAAGCAACGCCGACAAAGATGCGTACCAAGGTCACGTTCTTCTTCCTCCGTTCTCTGCTTCCCAGTATCGTCAGCTAATTTCTCCAAAGCGCGGTGCAGACCGAGGTCCAAGGCCATGCGCATCGCATGCCCACTCGGAAGCCACCCGTTGGTACTCCATGCGGCCAACAACAGCATGCCTACAGGGCGTTAATGGTATATGAGGCAATATAAAAATGCTTCTTGCCTTGAACAGCTTCCTTACGGACCACTGGGCCAAATAGCGATGACCTGGCTATGCCTTGTGCCTCCTCCAAACATTTGTAGAACGTTGGGCTAAGGGGTCCGCTTCCACTCCGAATCTTGCCAGCGATAGCAAGGATGGCGTCGAATGTCCAAGGTGTGCGTTCCATCAAACTTTCATAGGTATCATATGAAGGATCGAAGAGTGGGATGAAGAGATGACAACCCGCGAAGAATCTAATTCGAGAGATGAGATTCTACATCTCTCTAAGTATGCAAGCGAGTGAAATTCACATATTATACAGTTCTCGTGCCTCCGAATCAGTGACGAGGCCCTGAAGGACGAGTGTCAGATGATGCAGCGGTATGGTTGAGTTCTTACCTTCTCTACCACGTGAGGAAAGGCATTTCGGGGGATAGGTTCGGCCCTCTTGCGCTTTTTGACTCTACACTAAGCGTGAGAAAAAATTTGAAGCGGTAGATGGAGATGTCTACCTTGGTGGCTGCATGGAAGGAGCTGCCGCCGCCTCGGCTGCAGCATTGGCAAGACCTTGCAAAGCCTCAATAGGGGCGTTGAGCGTGGAACGAGGAAGGGTATCTTCAGACTCGTCGTCTGACGATGGCGCAGTGCTCGGAACAATGCCGTATGTGGCGTATTTGTGTGGCTACAGGCAAAACATCAGATGGGAAGATAGGAGATAGCGATTTTGCGTACTGGAGGGGCAAATCCTGGCAACGGCGGGAACCTGCTGCGCTCGCCGTTGAGAGGGGGAGACATTGGACCACTAGACGTGGGAGAGAAGATGGATGAGGGTGGCGGCATACTACTTCCCGACTGGCTCTGCACAACGTTGAGGATACGATCCAGAGTGGATTGCATGCCAATCATATGGCTTTGCATGACCTATAAACGGAGATTAAGAGCGGGAAGGGCGCGGGGAAGACGTGACTTACCAAATACTGGCCTTCGAGACGGGAAACTCGTCTGGGGGCGCACGGTGAGCAATGCCCGTGCGATAAGGATGGCACTCACTCAACGCTGGCGCCTGCAACTGCCTGTGTATTCTTCTTCTCTGGTTTCTCAAAGATACACGGTGTGCCACTAAGTTGGCATCGACGACAAGGAGCCTAGCCGGGCCGGGACGGAGAGACGGTCCAGTGAGCGGTAGCGGTGCGGTGGTGAGGCTTATAAGAGCTTACCTCGCCTTCACATCTGTTCTTTCCTTTTCTGCAGGCGGTACAAGCCCGTGCGCCTCGCTTGGGAATGTGGATAGAGCCATGATGGTCGTCCATGGCCATCTCGTTGGTTCTACGTCGCTTTGAAGCAGATTCCGAGTCGTTTGAGACGGAGGCCGACGGACTGAGCGACATAAACGATGAGCGTGATGGTCAAATAGCAAGGACGATTGCCAGCGAACAATGGGTCGTCCGAGACCTACTCAGCGTTGGTGGTTGGTTGGCGGGAGTCTCCTTTTTCACCGCTTAAATGTTCCACGTGGCATGCGGGGTCAACTGATCATCATCATCTCTCCAGGTTGATCCTCATTCCTTCATGTTCATTCAATTATCCTTCGAATTCTCAAGGTCCTCTGAACTCCTTACCGATGACTTTCCGTACTTTGGACATTGTAGGCCAATCGCTTGTTCCTGTCCTCAGTAAACCGGTATTATATCCAACTGTACAAGATCTCGGCGTCACCAACTCAAATCTTTATTAATCCCGGATCCAGGAACCAATTCATGTCTCTTATGGCCCCCGCTTGCGTATTAGATAGCGCAATGATAGATCAGAAAGAAAATAACTTGGAAAGCACGAGACGTACTTAAGAATAAGCCACCCACTTGTGTGCTTGTGGCAGAGCACTCGGAACCGAGCATGATTTCGGGGACAGTTCAATATTATTATCATGCGCATTACAGGACGATACGGAGAGAAAAGAGAGCAAATATAGCAACACGAACAGCAGCAAAGAGTCCCAGGAGAGCAATACAAGAGCAAAAAGTAATCCAGTCCAGTCGTTTCAGCAGATGTCTTCATATTCATCGTCGACACCTAGATGGCGTCGAACCTCACTAGCTTCGATGCAGGTCTGACGTAGAAGGTAGGGCATCACGATGCTGAAGTTGTCTATACCAATATTAGTTGCGCGGCGCGTTACAGCTTGACAGGACTGACCTGTCCATCGTATCGTAGCCTCTTTTGCCAACGTAATTCCACGCCTAGTTTCCTCGAGCTTGACGGGATCGCAGGCTCCGTAAGCGGCGAGTTCATTGTCCATTTGTGCCAGATCTTTCTTGAGCTGTGAAAGCCGAGCCAACGAACGAGTACGCTCTGGCTATTGAAAAAATTAGAGCAATCGGGATAGTCGAGTTCCGATGCCATACTGAGTCTAATCGTTTCTCCTTTTCGGAATTGACAGACGCGACGGCTTCCACTAGTTGCGCTTGACTGGATTCACGCTGCTCCTTGATGGTCTGTAGTCTACTTTGAATCTAAACAGCAATGAGAATGAGCTGAAGAAGCAGGATGGACATCGCACCAAAGAGCCATGCTGCGACGGAAAGCTCCAAAAGACTATAGATCGAGATGAGGTAGAACTTCGACAAGCTGATGCGATGAGCGTACAGTTAGATGATCCAATCTTGTCTCCTTGAACTAGGCCATCATCCACTAAGCCTTGTAGGACCTCTTTGACAGATTGGGAGACTGTTGGGGTTGAGCTGATAGCAGGGAGAAAACGCGCGTTTATCACCGATTCCTTTCATCTTCGGACCAAGCTTTTCGAGTTCCTTCAGCTAAAGAGCAGTCAACAAAAGTACGTTTCGTATCATGATTCCAGGATCACCTGGAAGAAGTCTTTCTGTAATCATATATGCGTCAGGTTTGAAGCTATAATTGAGATGGGTCGCGCACCGTTTCATGGAAAATCTCCAACAATTTGACGCGTTTCTCTTCAGCAGACAGTCCTCTTGGTGCCTGTGTTAGACTTCAATAAGATGTTGCAAGTATATAGAGACTGTCGTGCCATTGTCGCTGTCGTTGATGATGATGGAGGAAAGACAAGACGCTCCGGCAAACACCGTCGCGACGCCACACTCTTGGTGCATTTTCTACGAGAGGCCATTCAGAATATCTTAATCACAGGATGTTGCAGCAAAAGCATTAGAAGGACGATAAATTAGTGCATATTGATCCAATCTACTTCTCCTCCACCACCGTCTTCTCCTTCGACGCAATGTCTTTGGCTGGTGCAGGTACCAACGATATGCTCTCGCCCGTTCCACGCTTTTTCCGCCATGATTGTACCGTCTCCGAGACCAAACCCTCTCTCTTGTTCCTCCTTTCTGCAATCTTCTCCAAAATCTTGTCCCGTCCGAGGTTGTTTATATCCTTGATCACAGTTCCATATTGATTGGGAGTGACCGATTCGAGCATGGCACGGTGGTAGATTGACTTGGTCAATTTAACCTGGAAGTGCTCCTCGAGAAGGTCGGCCTGCTTGGTCTTTTCCTCGAGCGTCAGGTCGGCGTCGGCGTTGGGGTAGTAGAATGGGTCGACCAGACCAACGATAGCTCTCTTGAACGCCTTTTTCTTGCTCTTGCGACCGCGAATACCCGGGAGGTCAGGATGAAAGACTTCCGTGCGAATGTAGGTGGTGGCGACGCCGTATGCGGCTTGGAGGTAGGAACGAATGTCGGTTTTGGTGAAGCTGAGGGGAACACGGAAAGTGGCGTGGTAGGGATTATAGGGTTCGCTAGGAGCCGTGGCGTTGCGCATGAGAATGAATTTGACGTTGGGCAGGTAAATGGGTTGTCCGACGACTTCGACCTTTTTTTGTCCATCCACCTTAGTGGTGCGCATACCGCGTATTCGTTGACGCCTGACATCTTCGCGAGCCAGCCATTCTGCGGGAGACAGCTTCTCAGAGATACGGCCAAGTTTGACGAGACGCTTGTAGCGCTCGTGCTGATTCGGCGACAGTCCGTCCTCCGTGAACTCCGTGTTGCCAGCACGTATTCTGCGAATCCGCACCGCCAGAGGTGCCTTTGCTAGACGCGTCACACTGGAGATGGGAGATGCTGGTGTCGAGTAGAGACGTCGGAATAATGCGCCCACCATTGCGGGTTGAACGCTTGAAGCAAGTTACGGACTGCGGCCCGGAATCATCTTCTAAAAAATTCATAACTTTTTGCTTCCTCCCTCAACATGAGGTCACTACTACCTATAGCAAAAGGTTTGTGAATTGTTACTGCTTTCGATAATCTATCCTAACAAACCACTAGGGAGGGAGGGTATCATAAATGAGATCCAAAAAAACGATGTGACTATCCTCATCGGAGAGACAGGCTCTGGCAAAACAACGCGTACGGTCCTTATCCTCTTCTATTTCCTTATCTCATTATCATAGAGGTGCCCCAATATCTACTGGAGTCTGGATTGTCTGGGTCCGGCATGATTGCTGTTACCCAGCCTCGCCGTGTCGCCGCCACATCCCTCGCAACTCGCGTAGCCTCAGAGCAGGGTACAGCAGTCGGAAAAGCGGTCGGCTACTCTGTTCGTTTCGACGAAGCTACCGGGCCAGACACGCGCATAAAATTCATGACGGACGGCATGCTCGCCAGAGAGCTCTTGTCCGACTCTCTACTCACGAAATACAGTGTAATCATCGTAGATGAAGCTCACGAGCGGACCGTTACCACTGATATACTCCTCTCAAACCTCAAAACAATCCAGAAACAGCGAAATGGATTCCTTGATATCAACGGCAAGGGAAAGGCCAAGGAGCGGCCGAATCCTCTCAAAATTGTCGTGATGAGTGCGACTCTGGATGCAGAAAAATTCAGCCAGTTTTTCGGCAAGTACGTATCTCGAACTCATTCATGCACTCCCACATTTATTGGTAACAGTGCCAAAATCCTCTACGTTAAAGGGCGCCAGCATCCCGTCAAAATATACTATTCCGCCAGCGACCAAATGGATTACCTCGACGCTGCCCTACGCACTTTTTTCCAAATACACACAGATCAGCCACTAGGGGATGTATTAATATTCTTACCAGGTTCGCTATCTATCTTCACCTCTTCCCAACTAAAATTCACACCTCGTTAGGCCAAGATGATATCGAAAGTCTACACAAATCTATAGACGGCTTAGCGCGACGTCTACCTCCCAACGGAATGGAGGTGAGTTGTTCGTCTCGGTTCCAACTCGAAACTCATTTCTACCACGTGAATAGGTGCTAGTTTGTACTATGTACGCCGCTCAAGCGCCGGGGCATAACACCCGGGTGTTCACAGCTGCTCCAGCAAATACTCGCAAGTGTATATTAGCAACTAATATTGCGGAGACGTCCATTACGATACCGGGGGTGAAGTATGTTATTGATCCTGGGAAATGTAAAGAAAAGTGGTTTCTTACCAGCGCGACCTCCGGTGCGTCCTCAAATCATCTACCGACCCCTCACGATCCTAAAAATGTATTAGGCTTGAACACGTTGGTGACGAGAAACATATCTCAATCGTCCGCCGCACAGAGAGCGGGACGAGCAGGACGAGAGGTGAGAAATTCATCGGTCTCACACAAAATTGTGCTAAATATGAAAAAAGGGGATGGGACACTGCTATCGACTCTACACAGAAGAAGCATTTAGAAATCTACCGATAACCGCCCAGCCAGAAATTCTTCGATGCTCATTAACCTCCAATTTTCTCGATTTGATGTGTATCGGACAAAATATGCAGACTATGGACCTTATGGATAAGCCTGATCTCGAGACATGTAGGTAACCTTCTAATCCCGACGCGCCATCTAATGAATCCCCCCAGTCCGCACTGCATCAAAGACACTATACTTACTAGGAGCAGTCGATAATAACATGGCCTTGACTGATATTGGGCGTAGCATGACCCTCTTTCCCCTGGAGCCTATCTACGCCCGCGCTGTTCTCGCTTCCAAAGAGCAAGACTGTACCGCCGAAATATTATGCATCGTTTCCCTCCTCTCCGCGACCTCGAAGCTCTTCCTGGACAACTCTGAACAAAGGGACACTATCATTGACGTACGGCGTAAATTCAGGCATCACACAGGGGACCATCTCACAGCACTGAATGTATTACGTGCGTACGAGGATCTTGCGTCGGAGTCGAAGAGCGTGAAGAAGGATTGGTGCCGGAAGCACTTTATCAACGAGAGGACATTACTGGAGGCGAAGGATATTCGCACACAACTGACTCAAGTGTGTAAACGCGCGGGAATGGATCCGGCAGCATCGTGTGGGGACAACGACGAAGCCATCTTGCGTAGCTTAGGACATGGCCTCTTACAAAATTCCGCTTTTTTGCAGCCTGATGGGTCTTATAAGCAGGCGATTGGGTCGTCGGTAAGCCATCATCCTCAACTGTCATGTTTGCATCTCAAAGAATCCTCACAGGTTGTCAAAATACATCCAAGCTCAACGATGTTTGAGAAGAAAGTCGAGGCGATAATTTATGACGAATTAGTGAGTTGGTCGAACATGAAATATCTACAATTTCTGAAGCAGTTTGCTCGTAGATCTATACTAATCATACATACGCCCGTGGCGTATCGTCTATACCTAAACACATGTTTTCATTTCTGGGTGCCTTCAATGTACGCTCAACGACCTAAGTCGTTTTTTGCAAGAACCATCTAAGATATCTGAAATGTGCACCCTCAAACCGGCTATTGAACAGGATGGCAGACAAAATGTTTCCTTGAACATACTACTAGCGAGAGGACGGACTATGCGCAATAAAGTAAATAGATGCCAATAAGTAACTAAGTCCAGGTAGAAAAGCGAGAAGCAGAGAGAGGGTTGAAAGAGCGGTCATGAGAGAAGTTAGGTAAGTACTAGTAAGTATACATGGCGGTAACGAGATGGAGGAAGCTAGTGTCATCGTAGAAGATCTAGGTTTTGGTCGTTAGATGGATATCTATACGCAACGAATTCCGTATCCTGGGCCACAAGTTCTTCGAGTGCCTTCCGCGAAGTCACTGACATCCTGGATCCAGGGCCTGGCTGAGATCCATACCCACTGAATGCACTGTGTCTCGAGACAGATCCCCCGTACCCATTGTCATCTTGCCCATCTGACCCACCAGAGCGTCTGAACGTTGGGACCTGCTGCGCCACGTTTTCCTGCATCAGGTTCCTTTGCGGATCCTTCCTACCAAAGAGCGACGAGAGTCCAAACTTGCTTTTTCGCTTCGCCGGTTGCAACGTACTGATACGATTCGAAGAAGAAGAGTCAAGGCGGAGAGACCTGCGTGACCCTCCGAATTCGTCGTACGTCGCCGGAAAAGCGGCGGATGCTCGAGCGTTCGGTCCTCCAGCAGTGTGGCGCCCTACCAAACCATCGAGGTTAGGTCGGGATGTGAGACCACCGAACGACTGCCTTCTAGCATCGCCATTTCGGAATTGTGCCTGGGGCGGCAGTAGGTCGTTAGTAGAACCGCCAGCGGGGTGACGCGGTTCATAAGTGTACACAGTTTTGGGACGATCATCCATGGGACGACGTTCTCTTGCTTGTCCAGGCAAGGGTGGCAAAGACTTCTCGCGCGTCAAGCTAGAGGGTTGCACAGCGAGAGTAGTGCCACCAGAATGGTTGGTTAAAGGTGTAGGAGTGTGGCTGGGAGAGGAGGAAGGGCTTTGAGAATGCAGTTGCCGCATGTCAGGCTCCGATGTCATTGAATGAAGGTTCTTCGATAATCGGTCCTCTGCAACAGTTCGAGTTTCCGGATCGCCGCTGCTCTTTTGATTGTACAGAGAGTCCTGCTCGGATGGCCGAGAGATGCTAGAAGATGACGGAAGATGGCTGGTAGATGCTGTTGTCGGGGACAGACCAACAGGAGATTGGCTCATCCGCATCGTGTTCGTAGAGAGAGCCGGCGAAGAGGCATGGCGTCCTTCTCGGCTGAGCAGGTAGGTGAGAGGTGGCGGTGGCGCCAAGGGCTCATCATCACCCCGGCCATTAATGTCCATCTCTCTTTTGTTGTCGTGCTTTGCAACTCGGGTCACCAGGTTCCAGATCTTAGCCAATCCCTTCTTCTTCTTTCGCCTGCCCTCAGACTGAGGAACAGATTGCCGGGATGTAGTTGGTTCAAGTTCGGCCTCCGACCAAACTTGTCTTCCCATATCACCAATGGTGTAACGTGCCGCCCGGCTCTCTTCCTTTTGCAAGGCGACGCTAACAAAAGATTAGTCTGTAATATCATAGTAGAAGTTAGGAACATACTGCATGTCCATCATACTACCGGACATCATGGCAGAAGGTGCCAAACTGTCCCGACTCATCCAGCCATCCTTGAAGTTGGAAAATCCGAAGAAGCGGGATCTACGTGGCGATGATGACCCGAGGCTGTGAACATCAGAGAACGAAGCTTGAGATTGCGCGCGGGGGAATTCTGGCCGTGCAGAAGGATCAGTGAGAACGCTCATGGGCCGTGCTGGGCTGCCAAGCGAGTAATTAGAGTAAGGACGCAAGCCAACGCCACTGTCGGGATGAATTGGTAGACTGGGCGTCGACATAACCGAAGCCATATCGATGACTGAGCTCCTTGAGGATTTGCGAGCCCGGCGCTCTTCTTTTCGCCGACGTTCACGAGCCTCGCGCTCCTCTTTTCGGACATCCACATGTTCCACAATCATACCATTCTCGAGGAGGGTTATTTCGCG
The DNA here is from genome assembly GCA_011800155.1 of Flammulina velutipes. Taxonomy (NCBI): domain Eukaryota; kingdom Fungi; phylum Basidiomycota; class Agaricomycetes; order Agaricales; family Physalacriaceae; genus Flammulina; species Flammulina velutipes. The sequence goes on along the minus strand of CM022370.1, from coordinate 2,607,990 downwards.
GGAATGTTCACGATCATGAAGTGGTGTAGAGGGCGAGCGAGGTGGACGAATGCGAACGCCACCAGAGTCGTCGGTAGGAGCAGCTGCGGCCCCAGAATCATAAGCAGAGCGTCGCAGTGCCGAATAAGTGTCACGCATGCGATTGTCAAGTTGTCTTGACTCTTGCATCGCACGAGCATGGGCGAGCACTTCTGCTTCTATGAGCTTTCGCTGGGCCGAGACATAGGTATAGATGTTCTGTTGTCGGGAGGCTGGCTCTCTTGGATTCTGTGGACAATATTTCAGAATGAATGAGGATAAAAGGGACTAAGACGCACGATGCTCAACCAAATTTTGACATTTTGCTCCGTTAAGCGCCCACCTTTGACTCTGGGGCGGGGCGGTTCGTCGACGTTGATAATGCCAGTGGCATCCTCCTCGGCTTCTCTTGCCTTTAGTTCCTCAAAGAGTACATCGCTCTCGCGGTCCCACATCCCGGGAGAAGTCACATCGACATCTGCCATGTCCTGGTCCCGCATGGCACACTCGACGCATACTTCTTCTTGGGGTGGTCTTGGCGAATAGACGGGATTCACAGGTGTCGGAGTGGTACTTTGTGTGATGTAAGTTGGTTGCTGTGGGTATGCGCGATTTCTGGAGGACACTGGAGGCACGTAGCCAGGGGAGGCAGAGAGCGGAACGATGGAAGGTGGTATCGTGTTTGGGCTGCTAGGGAGGGCAGGGTGGCGTGGCGACGAAGTGTAGGTACTAGCGATATTATCGAGTGGACGAGAAGGCGTGGGCATCGTTGCCGTGTTGTCTGGACCTCGTGACGATGATGGCTGGTTGTCCTCAAGGCTGTACCGTTCTACGACGCGGCGTGCTGGGGGACCTTGTGGCAAAACATAGGACACCTGGCTGCGGGCAGGTTCCTGCGACTGTGATTTGATAGATTGCATGTCGGAGGCGCCGGCTTTCTGGGCGTCGTACTCTAGTTGACGGTCGGGGAACCCATTGGTGGTCTGAAAGTCGGCGCTCTGCATTGGAGGGTTGTTTTCCCGCTGTTGTCCAGCAGCCCCTGACATGCCACTGCCATTCGGCATACCGCTGGTCCGTCGATTGGGGGACAAGGAAGGGTATCGATTGTCGCCAAAGTCAAGGTCTGATATGAGATTGCGGGGGTAAATGGTGTGCAAGTTCGTTGGGCTCGTCTCCGCTCGTGAAGGAAAGAGAGTGGCCGCCATGGTTCGTCGTGTCCCGTAAAATTTGAATCCCAAAGTTAAAGAGAGGGAAATAGGATTGCTATTGGTAATAGAACGGCACCCGTGGTCAGGCGCTATCCCCAATAACGAAAGACCTAGGCAGAGAAAGCCACGCTGCGACGACGACGACAAGGAGAGTAAATGGACTGTGGGGAAGGGCAAAATGAAACCGTCGTTTCAACACAAAGTCAAGAAGGGTTGACATGATCCAGCTCAGGTCTTTCCCGCCGAATCAGGCAGCTGATGGTCCGGTTCCTTCTCCGATGAGTCCTTTGTAGTCCGAACCTCAGATTCTCTTGACAGACTTCTACATTTATGATTATAGCGCATTACACGACGGCCCCGCTTCTGCTGGGTTATGCATTTACATTGGCTATAGCTAGAGGTACATGTACAAGATACACAAGAAATACAAATCAAACGGTGGCTTTCTGCAATAACAACACCCGAGGCTCCTTAGAGCCCACCGGGGATGACGACGAAGAGGTCGGGACGATGCGTAGGAAATGAAACCCTGGGGCCTACCGAACAGTCAGCCCACTTCAACTTGGAGATATTAAGGAGGGAGTACGTACGTACCCCAATGTATTCCAATAGGAGGTTGAGAACTTCCTCTCGAGGTGGCCCGTTCATCTTCTTCCTCACGCTGGAGGCAACTTTCTCATACGGCTTCGACCTATCCTCCCAGAATCCATAGTACATCGCTAGCTCCTTGACATCAGCATCCGAGAGACTACGACAGGCCTCCACGCTTCGAGGGAATTTGGGAGATGGCAGAACATCGTCAGGGCTTGCTAGTACCGCAGGAGTTCTTGCACTCAAGGGTGTGGAGGCGGATGGGGAGGGAAGGCGAAGCAAGGGTTTCAATTGTTCCGCCTTGCTTAGCATCCCATTCACGCGCCGCGCCTCCCTGCAGAGAAAGAGCGTAAGGGTAAGGAACTGGGACTATGGAATAACTGGGACTATGGAATAACGTACATGTTATGTAGTTGGACTTGGATCTCTTGCATGTGCTCACGATGAGTTATGGCATCCTCTCGCAATCTATCGGGCAATCGTTGCCGTAACTGTGTTGCGTTAGAGATGTAGCGTTATCGCCAGCATAGATAACGACTTACCTGCTGTTCCACCTTCGTTTTAACCTGAGATGCGACAGATTTCCGAACTTGATCAAGGACGAATGGCCTCAGTCGGTCCTTAACAGCTGTTTTCACTCTCTCCCGCAATTGCTGTTGCACCCGCTCGATGTCGCTTGTGTGAGATGCCACCTGCTGCTCGTGCGCCTTGCGGAGCCTCTCGATCTTTATGACATGCGAACGTTAATGTAAAATTTGTAAGTGAGTGGAGACGACGTACCTCTTCCGACGCTTTAACATTTGCTCCTACATTGGCGACTTTGGCAGCCCCAGTCTCAAACGAGCCGAGTACGTTGGCAAACCCTTTGGATGCCTTCTTCATATCGGTTAGGAGCTGCGCCAACGATGCAATATCCGGACTCGGAGGATTGGGAGGCGGTGGTCCTTTGTTCTTGAAAGTTTGCATATCTGATGTCTTGCTACTACGAGTAATATCGTCAGAGGTGGAGGGAATAGTGAGAGACGTCCGGCTGCGTGCGGTCGTTCGAGATGGACTGGATGATGGAGAAGGTGCTGGCGTAATCGGGATATCAATCTGGATGGTTGAGGGCTTGGTGCTCATATTTCTATTCCAACGCTGGGCGCTTAGTAGAGGATCACGGTGGGAAGAACTGGAAAGGAAGGTATCTGTGAGAATAAACGTTCTGGGCGAGGCTTTTAGATGGCTGCGGATCGAGTACGACGACGTACGATTACTACAGATATCCACTTCTTGTGAACACCATCGTCCGAGGCTAACTAACTGCGTCCGAACGAGGGTGACCACGATGTGACCTCATGGCCAGATTTGAATACTAAGTAGAAGGTTAGCTCCGATGTCAAGTCGCCGTTTTCGAATCCTAAGACGACTATGGGCTGTCCGTGCCATCATGACCTAGGAAAGCTTTCGGAGGATTGATGTGGCGTTGCGTTCCCTGGCTTTCCGGGTACTAAACGATTAGAAGATGTATGTCTTGGTCATTGAAGGATACACAAAGTGGCTACTACCTGTATCCGCCAATCAGTCAGCTGTCACTTTTGTGAAATGGTAGACTCACTCTCAAGACGAAAATATCAGCGCCTTCAGCGTGGCCGATATATCCCCCTTGTGCTGCAACAATGCCTTTTCCGCCTGTGTACGAGGTATCTCGAATTCGTTGACCTGTTTCGTAAGGTTAACCACGTCGAATAGAGGGCAAAGGGTTAACGTACAATCAAATCGATATCCTCTTTTTTCACGACGCTCGCCAATGCATCTTTTGGGGGCTTGACTGGTCCTTTCTCCAGAATTCCTCCGGTACGGAACGCGTCCTCCATCCTACCTTTCACGTAGGAGAATCCGTCCGCATACTGGATACGCCGTCAGCGGAGCTAAACGATGGGCAGAGCGCGTATACAGACGTTCACGATGACTTCAGGCTCGGGCCTGCCGTTGGTTCGGGACATAAAGATATGTGAGTGACGGTCACGAATGGTCACGCGCGCTTAACTTCGACTTTGACCAGCATTGACTTAAATTCACTTGTTCTCTGTCAGTCTGACCACATAGCTTGCTCTATTGGAGCAAAAGCATCAGTTGCGGAACATATCCTGAATCGCCTCCCATCTGTCTTCATAATCATAATATAGAACCCATCAAGCAGCCCTTAGGCAGCCTTATCATCTTCTCCGCGTGCCAGTTGCACGAGACTCTAAAAATATGCTTCAGGTTAGCTTGTTTCCAGTTTCTTGCCATCATGTCTGAAGCTCTCGACCCAGTTCCCGCTCTCCATGTTGAAGATGACAAGATTCCCATTGAGGACGATACAGACGTCAAACGCTCTGGAGGCATCCAATTCGTTTCGTCTATCAGCAAGGACGAACCAGTCGTGACGAGACGCGAACTATGGAGCTACTACTGTGCGTCTACTTGTCATGTTCGCGAAAAAATCACTTCATAGACCTTATCAAAGTGTACTACAACGGTGACAATGTAAGATGGTTGTAATCTGTTATCTGAAGTCTACTCATGTCCTGTAATTAGGGTGTCGGTCCAAACGGATACTCCATGACGCTCTTCCAGTCCCTTGCCACTGCTGCCGGGTTCGACCCAGTGAAAGGTCCTGGTTCTTCATGCAATGCAGAGGGCGCATCCGGACAATGCGTAGTACCATGGTCGGGCGGAACCAAATCAGTGTCTAGCGTCGTTCTTGTCGCGAACGGCGGAAGCTTCGCCGTTAGTTGCATCTCGTCTATTTCATCTTGCTCTAATGTAATTCTTCAGATCATGACCTTAATCTTCACTACCATAGGCTCAGCAGCAGATTATGGAACCTTTGGTCGTTGGCTCTTGCTTGTCATCACATGCATTTGCTGGGCTGCCCAATTTGCCAGCATGAGTCTCACAGGTACGTTTCGTGATGTGAAGCGTACGCACCTAGTTCTTTGTGTTGATCTTTTTATAGAACCGTCGCGTTGGGGTGTTGCAATGGCCCTTTACATGATCGGTTTCATTTCGTACGGCGCGACACTAGTCTTCTACGCAGCCGTCTTCCCTCGCCTCGCTCGCAATACCGCCCATGCCCGTGAATTGCTCAGGAAATACGAGGATGGCGAGGTGACAAGAGAGGAATACGAACGGGAAGAAAGTCTAGAAAAGAACAGGATCAGTAACATCAGCACCGTATGTCCAATTTACCTTCATTCTCAGCTTTATCTGACCTTAGTTTTCAGACCCACAGCAACATTGGATACATTGTGACGCTCTGTCTCAACCTCTCCATTCTACTACCTCTCGCCAGCAATAATCGGGTCAACAACTACGTTATCGTTCTGTGGGTCACCCTTATCTGGCGGTAACTTAACACCGTCTCATGAACAATAATAGCACGAATTCATACTGGGTTCTAACCGGAATTTGGTGGTTCATCTTCCAACAACCTCGCCCTGGTCCCCCTGTCCCAAAGGGCGAACATTATCTCACAGTTGGCTGGAAGCAGATATGGAAAGCGTTGAAGCAGTACAGAAAGCTGCCGTACACTTTTATCTACTTGTTCGCTTTTTTCCTTCTCGCTGATGTATGTCCACCCTTCTTCACATTACCGTCTTGCTCACAGCGCGTTCTATAGGGATTGAATACAACTGGAACACTTGTTTCTATCTGTCAGAACGAGAAGTTCCATTTTAGTTTCCTGCAGAACACCTATCTGGGACTCGCGCAGGCGATCACGTCGACTGCTAGCACGCTAGGATTCTGGTACATCCAGAAATATTGGAAGATTCGCACAAAAAGAATGGTTGGAAAACAAATCTCCTTCTAGTTTGCAATACTGACAGACTTTCAAGTTCATAGTCACCAATGTAGTTACCATTCTCATCCCATTGTGGGGCATGATAGGTCTCTGGACGAAGACCATTGGGTGGGTTGCAATCTTATGATGGCCCGACGTACTCCTCACGTCCCGTTAGATTCCACAACGTCTGGGAATTCTGGTTCTATAACGTTATCTTTGGCCTCTTCCAAGCGCCATATTACGCTTTTTCGCAAACGATGATGGCGGAATTGACACCACCCGGCTTCGATAACATGGTGCGTACCTATTTTGACTCTCTTGGAAATCGGCGTTAGCTGAGAGAGACACAGTTCTTCGGATTGTTTGGATTGTCCAACCGCGCTTCGTCGATGATTGGGCCGAACGTTATACAGGCTATCATCGATGATACCGGCAACAACTGGATGGGCTTCCCATTCCTGTTCGCTTTGTGCACGTGTGCATCTCTGGTCATCTGGTTCATGGTGGATGTCGAAAAAGGGAGACGTGACGCTGTGGCGTGGGCAGAGGATTTGAGAACAACGGATCAGAAATTCGATAAATCCAGCTAAACAAGTGGCGCGGCGAGTACCCAGCAGCGTCTTCAGTAGCAGACGTACAAACCTGACTGGAGTTGAGCTTTGGGTTCAAGATATTGAGTTGATGCTCGAAATTCAAAATTGTCAGGACCCGATAATAGATCCTCGGAAAAGGATAGATATGATGATCGCCTCTTCACGTAGAGACAACCATGGCGGCAGAGGTGATACTAATAGAGCAGCTTTACATTAGCTCTACTGAGCATTCCTCTGATCATTCAATCCTCGACCGAAGATACATTTTACCCTTTGTGAGTCTAGCTGAACACTCGTATCCTACGCATTCTCAACCTCGTCATCTTAGATTGATGCTTTCAAATACTGTCTGGGACTGCGCCGAGGCGACCTTGACGGTCTAATGTAAACGAGCCAATGTCAATTCTCTTGTGAGTATCACCAACTCAAGTATCAATTGCAAGTCCCAACTGATCGTTTCTAGCACGCGACGACCTCGCCACCTCAAAAAGAACAAGTGGGCCCTCGTACCCAAAGAAAGATATCCACACATTCAAACAGAACCAGGCGCAGGGAAATATCGGCCGCGTTCGCTACGACGAGGTTCGGCTTTTACTCTTTCATATACATATTCACACTGGGTAGTTCATCTTTTGAAGCCAACGTACATGTACCAGATATTCATCGCTGAGGGCCTCATCATCTACGGAGCCCTGCGTGTCTGGCGAGACGCTGGTCGAGGCATCTGTACATCCATGTTTCACCGTCTATGCTACCTTAAGCAACCTTTGCGCATGGCATCGGAGGACGCCCCGAGGGACAGCCTGTACATCTGATGAGTTACCATTGGATATATGCTTTACTCAGAAGAGCTGTTCCGTGGACGTGGTGGATTTGTTCGACCCTACGAACAGACAGTGTTTGACGTGATGAGCTCCGGACGGTCAAAGAAGGGAGCTTGATTCATATAATCAGAGGGGAGAGGAAGGTTCATTCTTGGAAGAGTTTTCTTAGCATCGTATGTCGATGTGTTGATCCTCGGTAGCACATACCCGTGTGACATTGAAATATCAGTAATTCAAATTATCACGCTAGGAAAACGAAACAACGTGAAAAAAACTACAAGTGGCCATGCATCGTGATATCAAGAGGTCAATAGTCGTCATCATGTATGTGGCACCCCACGGGTAACATGTGGATATGTGGCGGCGATCATCTAAACGACGGACTTGTGAGTACAATAAAGCGTGCACTCTATCAAGATGCTTACTCCAAACAACTCTGGGGCACGAATAGCAAGAACCTGGGGGTCTTCTCCTAAGCCGACGAAGCTGGAAGAGTGATGGGTGAGAATCAACACTACGGATTGGCGTGACAGACTTACATTGTAGACACTCCAGCTTCAACCGCAGAAGATAACGTCAAAGCTGTTAATACATTTCAGCTGTGCCAAATTGGAAAGGACGATATTTCTTACAACACTGGAGTCCAATGAGGAATGCGAATAGAAGAATAGGCGCCGTGTACTGCCCGTCATCGTTGTATGAGGGCGATGTGACTAGCCGGTGTTCAGCAAGCCAATACATAGAAGCAAGACGCATGGGGACTTACATCGTAGGTAGAGGTAGGCGAATAGACTACAGGACAGTCCAATGGCATATGCGCCCCAAGTCATTGCTATTGGAGACAAGATAAGGAAGAGCTTTGGATAGTGTTATGCCAGGACTTACTCATCCCGACGAGAGAATCGTTGACCAAGGCATCGATGCCTCGGTCTTTAAAAAGCCTCCACGTGTCCTTGGCTGCAGCGATATAAGGCTTCCCGTACAGTGCTAAAAATCGGGTGTTAGTGTGGATAGCTGTAGAATATCCCGGAGGCACGAACCAATCTCAATGTAAGCATATCTGTTGAAGTACTCCACCATAGACTGAAGACAGCCGACAAAACAAGCGGCGCAACAAGCAAGACATGCCTCGACAGCTAGAGAACTCTAAACATCCTTCGTCTTCGTCCAATATGTGACCACTTACGATGGCCTTCTGCGTTAGCATTGCTTTGCACAGCTTGTAAGATCATTTTGATGAGTTCAAGAATCGTCACAATGAGAGATCCGAAGGCGATTGAGCCTAAAGACAAAGTCGAAGCTCGTCCTAGAGCCGATAATGTAGGATGCTTTGGCTAATTATGACACTGCGTCAGTGCCAACTTCTTCGTACCAAAGATGCGTTGACTTACCATCTCGCCCATGCTTCTCGGGCCAAAATAGTACCAAGAACCATAAGGTCCCCCAGCAAGAGTCGCAAGAGCGACATTTCCGATAACTTGTGATGTCCAGATGAAAGAAAACGTCTCGAAGAATATAAGACCTGCAACTTTTCCGCTCGAACAAGCTGAGGCATCGCATGCTGGAAATTTTTCTCAGCGCAACATCAAGCAAGAAGTCGGATCGACAAACCAGGGCTTCCAGGAGTCCATTTGGAGTACGTCGCTATAGCAGTGAAGGTGAACCAAACACATAGCGCTGCCTGTAAGAAGAGTGCCGACATCGCAACCGCGTACACGCTCATGTGATGCTTAGAAACATCCATGACTACTTGAAGTAGCAGAGACGCCAATGGGATACGCGACCTGAAGCCCCAGTATGAAAGAACGGAGAGAACGGCGATGATTGTGAAGATTATGGCGCCAGCTACGGAGAGATGAGAAAATGAGACGTTGCACGTAGGACGCGACGTACAGTAGTACTTCGTGATCCAATAGTATACACAAATCCCACTGTGTGAAGCTTAGCATATGCGTGTAACAGAAGGGAGGAACGTACATGTTCAACGCGATGGTCAAGATGAGCGTGATGTGCATAATTTGCTTTGTGAACATTCTCGTGAGCATCAAATACGCCGTTGACAAGAGAAGCGCAGCTGCGGTAACGAGAAGGAGAAGATAGACGGTAGCTCTAGGGATCTGTCATGATTCAATGGACGCCAAGTTATTGCGAAACATGCCTGTTCAACGTGACTGCAGAACCAGTCGTAGACCCAGGCTTCCCTAGTCCACCGCCTAATCCCCCTTGGGCTACCCAGGACTGGATAGCTATGGCGGAAAGGACGGCAAATCCAATAAACTATGGTATGATCATGAGAGTGTAGCGGCGCGAAATATGGCGTACCGACCTGTAAGATAAAAAAGACAAGGAAGAAAGGATCATTGAGGCGTTTCTTGGGCTTGAATCTATCTCCCTCGTACGGGTTTTTCGTATCCGAGACGAAAGGTTGTTGTTGAGGGATTGGTTGTCCGTAGGTTGGCGTAGGACCGGGATACGGAGCCGTGGCTTGGTTATGAGGAGGGTACGCTTGAGGAGGTGGTCCCCATTGCTGGTTTTGGTAGGTCGCCATTAAGGAAATCCGACCGATGGGGGATGCCAACAAGGAGAAGACTAATCGCGCGGTTGGTGGTGGTGGTGGTGGTACGTACAAGAGTGCCTTGGCCAAAGAAATGGTCTTGAAACGACGTCATTCGTTGTTTCAAGTCTGATCTCGGGGGAACCTTGAAGATTGAAGCTCACGCTTGGCGTACTTCGTTGCGCTGGGTGAACTTTCCTGAGGGGAAATTTGCACCCGCTAATAGACTTCCGAGTCGACTTGAAGCTGAGCGCTGAGTGGTGCCTAATACGGATGCGATTAAGGGTCGACGCGTCACGCTCCATTCACTCTCCCACCCGCGTCGACCAACAAAAGTGCTCAACTCCGAATTTGCTGTTAGCCCATTCGTTCATTGAACAAATTCACAGTTGCCATAGGACCCTTTGCTCACTCCAACTTCTCCGCAGATTTCCCTCATGCACAGTGCATCAATTGTCTAAACACCGGTACATTTTGGCTCGCTATACTTACCATCTCATTCGACGTTCAATATTCCTTCCTAGTCGTTCTTGAGCTTGAGCTTGGGTTATAAGAGATGTCTCTCTAATTGGACATATAACATCAAGCTACGGCACACGATTTGTTGGTCTCAACGCCCTTCCACTTCTCTCTCAACCGCCATGTTAGCGCACGCAATGCCGACAGACCACCTGCACATCAACCTTATTGCACCCTTTTATAAATATCCAGTCCTTAACGACGTATTCGCCACGAGAGATGTGAGTAAAACCTGAACGTTATCATGCGCCCCATTCTCAACATCGTCTTTCAGCTTGATACTCTCGAATATTGCATGGGCCTGAGGAGAGGCTACGTCCCAGAATTAATGAGGTCACACATGTCCAAAGCTCGTCGTGCGTTAAGCTTATTTCTTCAATCCTTCTATGTGCTCACGCCTCCGACAGTACGGATGGACCTGGTAAAACTCATGACGCGTGACAAGTTAGCTCTGTTACCCGACGAAGACATACTCGCACTCATGCTCGATAAGTTGACTAAGAACTATCATCAAGGTAAACTCGAACGTGTTCGTTTCAGCGAGGTAAATTACAAGCTCAACCAATTATGTGCGCCACGTTAATATTGGCGCTATTCACCCCCTGCAGTTTTTTCCCATGCAGGACCTATACACATATCGTCTATTCTTCGCGCCCGGCCTTGCGATATACGGGCCAAACGACGAGCCGTGCGTACGCTCGTCGAAACACCTCTACATCCATGCCTCAGTTTGCACGCCGCCTTGAAGTACTTTATTAGTAGCCCCTCAAGAGGAAACATCGCTTTGGCACTACTCCATGTTTGCCCTCTTACTCCATAAACATCTTCCTTGGGCGTGGGGTATGGAGAACGAGACGTGCTATGCTGGGCGCCCCGCACTTCGAGACCGTGATCAGGCTCAGATGCGCAAGGAAGGGAGTTTGGAGGAAGTCCTTATGGAGATGCGGAGGAAGGAGGAGAAGGATTCGGAAGTGCAGTCGGTTGAAGAACGACTAACAGCGAGACTGAACGATGTCTCTTTATCTGTTTGATTTCCACCAATACTTACCTATGCTCGCCAATGTATTTACCTATATCGAGTATATAGCATGCATGCAATCCATAGCATCTCGTTGGAAAAGACACAGACCTCTTGAGATGACTGTTCAGGCCACATCAAGTTTTCTTGGGCTTGTATCATCCCTTTGAAGCTAACATACACATACTCGCTTGTCGCTGAAGGCCATATCTGACGTGAGGCCCGTCGAAGCATACTAGGACTGTGACCAAGGGTAAACGCGACCACGTGCTTCGAGTCCCGACATACATATCCACCACGACTCGTACTCTTGAACACAGATGAACCAATACAACCCGCATCACGCACACGCCCCACTCTCCCTCTCCCTCTCCCTCTCCCTCTCCCTCTCATCCTCAACCCTCATCCTCTCAATAACATCCTCCAACCCCCCTCCCTCCCCCTCCTCTCCTCCCCCCGATCATCAAAAACCAACGGCGGCCCCCTCTCTCTAAACCTCCCCTCCCCCTCCCCCTCCCCCACACACCAAGTCCAAGGAACACCCTTCCTCTTCACCAAAAAGCTAAACCGTAGATAAAACCGCAGCGCCCCCTCCCCCTCCGGTCGATGCGCAACGCTAGAAACAAAGTACCGCATCGCGGGGTGTAGACTGAAGCACGGATGTAAAGGCGCTGAGACGAGCGTCTCGCCCGATATGCAGGCTTCGCCGGTTGGCCCGGTTATCGTGAGGCCCGGATCGAAGAATAGGCGGTATGTGTATAGAGGCTGTACGGGGGTGAGCTGGGGGGGAATAAATCAGTTTGACCGACAAAGGTGGCGCACTGCGTACCTCGTCAAAACGCACCCGCCCAACATTCCCTTGATCGTAATTATCGAACAACCCCTTCAGCATAGGCTCGAGAATACGAGTTTCGGGCACTAGAGCCCACTTGTCGCGCGTCATGAGTTCAACGAGGTCGATGCGCACTGCATATAGTTCTCATTAACATTTAAGCAAAAAAGAGCGAAAGAGCGCACGACAGGCTTTAGACAGGCGAGATCTTATGAATTCCATGAGGCCGCCTCTCCTCAGGCCCATGCAGTACTCCATGGGATCGAGCTGACGACGTTAACAATAAAATGGTGCGTACATGTTGGGTTTTGCTTGTACCCACATCCTTCACAGCCAACACTTCGTTAAGGACCGGGTATTTGCACAAAGGTGAAGTAAGGTCAATGTACAACTCTTCCGTCGGGATAGGCGTCGGTGTGTCCATGATGGTGATGGTCACAAACCAACCCGCACAATCAAGTCCACAACCCATACAACAAATCAAAAAGTCCTTGCCTAAATAAAAATATCTACACCACACACCCACCTACCTACTCTACCTCCCACCCCCCATACGGCGCCAACCTAATATCCTCATCCCAGCTATTCCCATCCCTCCCCACAACCCTCTCCCCCCCTCCCTCCCCCTTGCCCCGACTCCCCTCAACCCCAAACGTCTCCCCAAAATCCCTCCCCGTCCTCTCATGATACACCCCCGCCCTCCCCCTAGCCCTATCCACAAAATACCTCATCGAAACCCAAATCTCATACCCAAAATCAGAAAGGTTCACGGAATCCCAAAGGGCCTTCCATACCCCCCCCTTGCTTCTCACGTATTTTGGCCCCGCCGGTGTATTCGGCGGAGCTGTACGCCCAGAGCATTAGCGCACTGAAGAAGACCATCTCGACGCAGATCGCTAGGGCGTTTAGGCCGTTCACGATGTTGGTCGAGCTCCAGTATTTTGTGGCTACATGGTTCGGTTGGTCAAAAGGAAATCGAACGGAATGTCAAGTTTTGGCGCACCTTTGATCCTCCCACTACTCTCCAGCCACGAAAAGACAAAGGACTGATAGAACGGGACCATCACGATCAACTTTATACACAAGAACTTGGCTAGCGGTCTCCGTCCACGTAGCTCTTCCGCCGTCAGACCATAAAAGATCAACAGCCCGTACAGCGCGATGCTACGCACACACACACGTCAGCAAAAAGCGCAGCCCACCGCAAAAAAAAACACGACGCACGTTATACTGATAAACACAATAACCTCAATATACACACTCGCATACCGCCAATTGTAGCCCTCCGAGTGACACAGAACGTTGAACTTTTCGCAGATGATGCCCACTATAGAGCCGAGCGGGCGGATGATCACATATTGGAGGACACTCCATTTTACGGTGTACATGAAATATGCCTACACATGTCAGGTCAGGTCAGGTGGAGATGAAGTGGGATGCGAGACAGACTTTTGTGGGGCGGTAACGCCAGCAGCAGAACTGCGCGAGATGAGACATGGGAAATGGCCGGAGCGGAGGAGACAACGTACAGGCATAGGTAGTTTGCGCTTGTCCTTACGCGCAAGAGCATTATCTGCGTCGTGGCCCGATGCAGTAGCCGCGACATATTCGATGAGGAGAAGCCTGCGCGAGGAAGTTTGAAAAAGTTATTCTTGGCGGGGACGGGGATGGGGTACATACATAAAAGCACTGAGGGTGATGGCCTGAAACATTGATCAGCCGGGGATGGACGTGGCAGTGAGAGCTCGCACCTCGTACGCTGGGGGGTGTGAGAACGAGAACAAGAACGAGAGAAGGGAAGAGAAGGGAAGGGACGCACCGATTGAAATGAGAGAATAATAAGTATAGTAACGAAAGAAGCGGTATGAGAAGAATGATATGATGGCGTATACGGCGGGCATGTAGAGGATGCGTAGGCTGGATGGAGAAGATTAGGAGAGATGGAATTTGAGGATTGTGGCCAAGTAAAGTACTGACACCTGCCTCTGCTCCCCGGGAACAGTATAATTCCTAGCACGAGTGAGATGCGGTTGGGATTGTGAATAAAGGGACATACTTGGCCTGGCGTAGGACGCCAATGACTGTAATAATGACAGTCTGCGACAGTTCGTGAGTGTGGCAAAGCGCAGCACAAGAATGGCGCGACGCACCAAAGCGGTACAGCCACCAGCTATTGCCCAGCCAATGCGGTGGGCATCCCAATTTATGCCGTCCTCGTCCCAAAAGGAAGATTGGTCGATTGCCTGTGCGTTGTGGTCGTCACACGGCATGAAGAGATGGTGATGGTGAGGAAGCAAAATACAAATGGCCGGCGGAATAGACCCCGGGTAGGGTTTATAGTGATTGGTATTACAGTGTATGCGAGTATAGTAAATGTATGAATAACGTTAGAGTTGGGCGATGAGGGCGACGACGACAGAGACGTCGTCCTTCTTTCCGCCGTCGAACTTTTTGCCCTCCTGCCTAGCGCGGTGAGCAAAGGGGGTATGGGCAGTGGGATCTGCAGCGACCATTTTTGCACGGGAGCACAGGGCCTGTGAAAGGACGTTGACGTCTATTCTGTCCCACTTTGCGACTTCGTCAAGGATGTCCTCGTCCCAAAGATTGTCTGACAGTCCGTCCGTTGCTAGGATAACGAGGTCGCCCGCTGAGACTGGTACGGAGAAGGAGTGGGCAGTGGTTGGAGTGAGTGGGGAAGATGGACCGAGCTGGACGGGCGTGTTGAATGCCCACCACATTTCTGTCGAGCGAAAGACGATTGTGGCGTCGCGGATGAGCATAGCCATGCAGTCGCCCACGTGCGCGATCTTGAGTGAAGCAGACGGTGCATCGAACATGAACGCATAGGGCGACGGTGATGGAGATGGAGCGAGCACTGCGATGAGCGCCGTGGACGATCCCGGACTTGGCGGTGGCGGCTTCATCGCTTTGGCATATGCACTTTCGAGAATGCGCAAAACATCGATGGCCTGCTCGAGCTCCTTCCACTTTGGGTCCAGCAGCCCGATAAAGTCGGACGGCCGCGGAGGCTCCAGTTCCTCCGCCTCCTCCGCCGCCGCGCTCATCAGCCGATGCGCAAACACAGCACTCCCGCTTGGTGTCTCCTTCTGCTTGCCCTTGCGCCACCCGCCCACGCCGTCCGCCACGCCCATCGCATTCCGCCGCACAAAGTAGGCGTCCTCTCCCACTTGCACCGCACTAGGCCCCGCCTCCGCCAGCCCCACCTTGGGGATCCCATACCCCCCCACATCCAGCTGCACCCCCCGCCCCCGCTGCTTGCTCGCCTCACGCCGGCTCTCCCACGCCCGCACCACGCCATTGTGCATCTCCTCAGCCCCCCAGTACACCCCCTCCCCCTTCATCGTCGCACTGGCGATAAACTCGGGTTTAAAGTTGCCCCGTCCGACTCCATTTCGCTGGGGGACAGGTGGCGCAGATTCAAAGAACTTGGGTGCTGTCGCCGTGTACAGCGTTCGTCGTAACGGCGACGACACAACCTTTGGAGGCTTGAGGTTCATCGTCGTCCGCGAACAAAATAGTATGATACCCGGGTCCTCCTTTTCCCCGCACTGTCATATAGGCCGGGTATTTCCGGGTCACTCACTGCCACCACCAATCCCGTTCATCCGCTATGTCTTCCCCCTCGACGCCACCATCTCCCGTGACTCCTCCCTATTATTCGACCGTTCTCGCCAGTTCACCTGTTCATCCATAACACTTGGCGGAACCCCGCATCTCACGACCCTTCATCTCGGTAATGAACAGGCATAATGAACTCGGCATTCTCTGCGCCACACTCACTCTTACGCCAAGAATTATTTTTAGACTCGGCACTGCACGGTGTCCTTGGGAGAACGCAACATGTCAACTCCGCCACACCTCGGTACTTGATTCATTCCCGCTGCTGCCAATCCTATGATACTTTAACTCTTCTACGGTCTCCCATTGACATGCCCCGGTCTGGTTTACTGCATGCTCCACATTCCATTCTACCCCACACGCCATGTCCGGTATCATACTCCCGCACAAAACCCATTCCCACCTACCGCGCCTCAAACCTGCTCTGACACATCGCTTCGATTGGACGAAATTCTAGCATCCGTCAATATCCTATTTCATCCACTCCGCGTTCTCGACATGCGGCTTGTTTATCCAACCAGCATATGAACACGCCAAACTGGTCATAGCAGTGATGACTCGTCTGTAGAATGTCCGCCGTCAGGCTTCGCCGCCCCAGTCGCTGCATTCACTTCATCAAACACCCCAGTCGCTGTATTCATCTCGTCAAACATACGCTGGTTCCTACTTCTAACCTTCTTTACTAAGGAGGGGTATGAGATTCAACTTAACGATCCAACCGCCACTCACATTCAGCTTTCCACGCAACATCATCTTCCCCACTCCTCTCCTCCTCCTTCTCCTTCTCCCGATGTAGGAGCGCTCAGCGCAATCAACTTGACACACATCGCCTCCCGCACATCCTCATCCTCACTCACACACCTCCAACCCATCGGAAACGCGTGTGTACCTTGAGTGCTGAACCGAGAGTCTCTAACTCGAAAGTAAATCTGACACGCCGCGCAGAGTGCGTTATGCGTCGAACGCTTGAGCGGGAGACCACTCAAGTCATCGCGTGTGAGCTCCGGACGGTCGGGTTATCCAACACCACGACTTCAATATCATGGTTAAGGAAACGCCCAAGGTGAGTCGACACCACCATGCGGGACACACAATATGGGTCCTCGCAAGTTTGGAGAGCCAGCGCGAGATATCAATATCAATGTTGGGTAGACTACTCACAGGTTCAAATACCAATAAGTAAGGCGACCTTAGTAGGAGTAGTAAAAGGAGAACACACTTTTTATATGGGCCGTACACTTATCCAAGAGCGTGCGAGTCCTTTCCAATGCCATACGGACAAGTCCGATTGTCGTAGCAAGGTTGCGTGTCAGGTGCGTTGTTGGAAGTATGTCGAAAATACGGTTGGTATCGACGAGTAAACCGGCAATATCATCTACGGCGTTTCTTTGTGGCATGAATGGGAACTTGTTCGATGGTGAGCCATGAATACCTGAAAATCGGTATAACGCTTGTTGAAGCGATGTCGGAGTTTGGGCATGGACTGCGAGAATCTCGAGGTGTGTGAGTTTGTCTTGGATATGGGTGGAGAGGGTGGGAGGAGGAGATTTGATGACTTCTGCGCGGATGGCGGCCAGCACCGTGAACAAAATGGAGGAATAGAGTTGTCGATAGACTCGCTATTGTCTGCTATGATAAGTTGGAATGCATGGTCGCGTTGGACGGCGGAGACGGAGATGACTTGTCCGCGCTCTCTGCAAATCGCGAGATGGGCTAGACTGTCGAGGATTGCACCTTTTGATTTTTGAGAGACATTCTCTGTGTGGTGGACTCGTGACTCTGACTCGGTGAAGCTAGAAATGAGAGCGACGAGGTGGTCTGCAGGTCGAAAGGTGTCATAGATTCAACAATGGTGACCGTGGTGGCTGAACAAAGAGCGTTTGTCACAAGTTTGTCAAAAAGGCAAAAGCGCAATCACGTGGCGGATTGCACCTTTACTTTTACTACCGATGGCGGTGGACACGGAACTGACGGTGAAGCGAATCCAACGACTTTTACGACGAGTGCGAGTAGCGTGCGTGACGCTGGGGAAACACAAGGCGCCTCGAAGGGCGACGTATGTGACGGGGACGAGCGCGAAGCCACTGACGATGCTGGCGTCGCCGAGTTCCGTGAGCTGGCGCGGCGAGTGTATGGCATGAGAAATGCGTTCCGGGACCTGGTACGGAGCCTGGGCGGCGGAGGCAAGGTGGGGCTGGCAGAGATGTGCGTAATTGTTGTGGGCATGAAGGTCGAAAACCTTTTTAATTTACAACGTCGTCGTTACTTTTATGCTCTCCGGTCTCACGGGTAACTCCTAGTACACTCAAGAACATTATGGATTACACAGGACTTGAATCACCTCTGCACAAAAATCGTCCACTGTAAAAGTCTAAGCACCAACATTGATCGCAGATGATGTACGAAGAAGGAGGTTGGAAAGGAGGTCCGCTGTACTGCCGTTATCTGCCATGACCTTGGTATTCTCTCGGTCTTCAAGAAGTTGATCAGCTTGTTCGGCAGCACCGGACATATGTGCAACGCGTGCACAAGCAGCACGGATGGCGATGAGACGTGGATCAGGCAATGAAACCAGTGGGATGACCTTGTTATATTCGTCTTTGGGAGGGTTGGCTTCCCAAGCTGCTACCACGTCAGGATCAACCTGGAATGTGACTCGTCTTGGTGGACGATCGCTCGTCACAGTAAAGAATTGCGGTTTGTAGGAACAAACGTCATAAGTATGCGGCTAAAGCGAAGGATATCCAAGTTAAGCATTGAAAGACACGTTGGGGAGAGGAAAAAAGCTCGCCTCCTGAGGATCTACTTCGAGCCAGTAGGAGAAGTTGTCGAAGAGATGGTGTAGGTTCATGGTCAAAGTCATGACGTTACACATGTTGTTGATTTGTCCTCCGTAAAGGTTGCTGGGATTTATTCCAAACATCTTCAATATTGCGAAAGCACCACCCGCGTATTCTGGAGGCTTGATCCTTGTCAGGAAAAGTAAGACTGGCGAATGGTGGAATCACCTTATTGTCCTGCGCTGATTCGGAAAACAGGTGGGCAACTTGGGTAAGCCCGACCAATCGCCCTTCAGATACGGCACGTGCCAGAAGCTCGGGGTGCTTGTCACACGAGGTCTGGTCGTAGGTATTCGAAATCATGCACTTGTAGCCGTCACGACATAAAGCCTGGAGTCGGAGAGAAAATTAGGTGATATATGTAGTAGGATTACACGACGTACTTGTGTCTTGGCATCCTGCTTCGTGGTAGGCGCTTTGGCCATTTCGGCAATCACCTTCATTCTCACTTGGTCCCAGGACGGACGGGACGCGTGATTCGACGGTGTTGGAAGGGGCCCTGTATTAGAACGAACTTTTTTTTTTTTTTTTGGGGGGGGGGCGGGATTAGTTGGATCGGATGTGAGAGGCCAACAATACCCACAGACACGCACAAGGTGATTCCGATAGTCGAGGCCTAGCTTGAAAACCTTGGCGATTTGAGCCAGTGACTCCTCATCGCTCCCGATGGGGACATCCTCGACACGATTACAGGAATTGAGCTCAAGAATGAGACGCTTGTATGGAATGAGTCCGAAAGGATGACGGCTTTGATAATCCCAAGAATCCTTTAGAAAGAAAGCTAGCACACGGACAGCGACGAGGTTGTGCTTGTACTTTGGCTGAGAGGATCGAGTTGATGCGCGTAGTGCCTCCTTCTCGGCATTGAGTAGCAATTTCCAAACACTTATCCCGTCCGCATCAAAATTGACGGATGAAAGAAGAGGAAGGGCAGAGGCAGACATGATGGCGGTTGGTGAGAAAGCGAGGGAACAAACAAGTACCAATTTTCCACATTCCAGGCCGTGAACAAACCAACGAACAAAGGACGGTATATGTAGAATATCACGATATAACAGCTGGATAGAGCGAGAAAGGTGCTGAAAGGTGTCATAGATTCAACAATGGTGGTGGGTGAACAAAGAGCGTATGCCCAAAAGGCAAAAGCGCAATCACGTGGCAGATTGCACCTTTACTTTTACCACCGATGGCGGTGGACACGGAACTGACGGTGAAGCGGATCCAACGACTTTTACGACGAGTGCGAGTAGCGTGCGTGACGCTGGGGAAACACAAGGCGCCTCGACGGGCGACGTATGTGACAGCGAAGCCACTGACGATGCTGGCACCGCCGAGTTCTGTGAGCTGGGGCGGGGAGGAGGTGGAGCTTGCGCGGCGGGTGTATGGCGTGAGAGATGCGTTCCGGGAGCTGGTGCGGAGTGTGGGAGGCGGAGGAAAGGTGGGGCTGGCGGAGATGTGTGCGATTGTCGTGGGCGGGAACATCGAAGTGGAGGAGAATGAAGAGGAGGAAGAGGAGGAGGGAGAGGGAGAGCTATACGAAGCCGTGCCTGTTGCATATCGTCGGTGCGTGCCATCCATCGTTCAAAGAAACTGACTGACTTTTATTAGATTGACTGTACTAGCCCACGCGACGAGCCTTATTGTGGCGCAGTGTCCGCCTAGTCCTACGCTGTATCATATCCTGCTGGCAGTTGCACGTGAAAACGGACTTGTGTATGAAAGCGAGACGTTTCTGCGGGCCCTCTTGGACGTCTCTCTCGCCACGCCCGCCGCGCTGCACCCGCGATTCCTAGTGGACACTTGCGCCGGGATGAGCCACGTCCTGATCGACGCACTGGCGGCGACACCAGCGGCCTGGACCTGCCGCGCGCTCGACGTGTTCGTCCAAAAGACCGCCAGCCCCACTCTCGTCCTCGACATGGGCTTCCCTCTCCTCGATGCCGCGCGGGGAAACACTGAGCTGCAGCTGCGATACGACGGATGGCTGACCGCCTACGTAGTGCCACACCGACCTGTCCCTGTGAGTGTGGCGCAGCTTGTATGTCACGCGTACGATCTGCGCGCCCCTCCGCTCGACGGCCTCGTCTCTCTCGCCGCTCTCTCCGTCCCAAATCCGAAAGCCATCGCCTTCCTACGCGACGCCGAGCCCCACCCCCTCATGTTCGCCGCCCTCGCCGCTGGAGACGACGTGCACGACGTTGGCTGGATGCTCAGAGAGAGTGGCCTGCCGCGCCTCGAAGCCTCCTTCTGGGCCTGTGTCCAGGAGAGAGGCGACGTTGACGTCGACGCCCTCCTCGAAGATGCAGAGTGCCGCTGGGCAGACCAGGAAGACGGTCAGTGGGATGCCATTGGCTGTTGGGTTCCCAGAAAGAAACCCAATCCCAATAGCCCCTTTGTCTCCTTGTTGAGGCGCGCGGCAAGAAAAAGAGAACGCCTCCATGTATGCGAGTCCCCCGTCAGGAAGCGCATGCCTCCTCCCGTCTTTTCATCTCCTGCCGTTATCCCTTCCTCGGACGATGCCTTGGACATGATTGGATACGCATAGTTGTATTTATTCTCGCATTTACTGTAGCATATAGCACTGTATATTATCGCATATCATCTATTATACACTTCATCGACCACGCATTCAATCGTCATGTTCAGCCTGACCTTCTGCGCTTTGCCTCTTCCTCTCCTCCTCAAATGTGCGCTTAAACATCTCCATCATATCCTCGCCTAAAACTGCGTCAGTTTCGTCTCGCAACGAAATACATCGCCACCCACTTTCACCCCCTCTCTCTACCTTAGAACGCGCACGCCCCCTTCTTGCACTCTCATCCCGAAGCCTCCGAACCCTCCCAAACAACTCCTTCCTCAATCCCCTGCACATCGCCTCTCGCACCTCCTCATCCTCACTCACACACCTCCACCCCACAGGGAACTCCCCACCCCTCACACTAAACATCGGATCCCTCACCTTGAAATACATCTCACAAGCCCCACACGAGGCCTTCGACACACCCACCTCATACCACGCACATAACCCCCTCCTTTTCCTCAAGTTCTCCAGGACAACACACTCCGCATGAACAGCTCCCCCCACATCGAACGTGATCTCATCTGGATCCTCGTCCTCTGGAATACGCAAAGCGTCAAACAACAATCCAGGGCCCCAGTCCCTCGAGAACGCCTCGCGCGTCAACGTGAACGTCGTTGGGTTCAAAAGAGGCATGTCCAGCTCTACGAGGTGGATCGGACGCTTCAGGTACGCCCCAGCCATCCTCCTCACGTACGTCAAATGCACATGCGTGCTCGTCAATTTCCCTACCCACCTCTCCACGTCCAGATCCAAACTATCGACAGCTTCAAATTTAATAATCCAACCACAGGGAACTCACTTTTGATATACGCCGTACACTCCTCCAAGACCCCGCTCTCCCCAATATAGAGCAGGTGCTGGATCGCCACAACTAAACACCTCAGCAGGTGCTCGGACGTCGAACGGTCCGACAGAAAGTCAAGCAGCTTATCGAGGTTCCCCATAAGTCTACCCAGTTCCTCTATCCTCTCCTTTTGCTCCCCCTGATGGTGTTCAATGAAAGCCCGAAAGGCCGGATATCGCTTCTTGAAGCGCGCATGGAACTTGGGGAGGGCGTGGTGTATCACGAACATCTCCAGCTCTAGCTCTTCTTCCTCCGAGTTCGAGGCGGCAGCCAGTTCAAAGAGCTTCTTCAAGAATATAGATTTGGATTTAGAGGGAGAGGAAGGAGCGATGACGAGCTCTATTATTATACCCTCGCCCGCCACAGCCCCGATGGCGCATGCCCCGGCCAGGTGCGCGAGGCTGTCGAGGATACTAGACTTGGGTTTGGTGGTGGGGAGGGGAGGGGAGGGAGGGGGAGGGAGCCGGGATATGAGAGCGACGAGGTGGTCTGGGTTGTGTGTGTCGAATTCGGGCATGGGTGGATGTGAAAGAAAGAAAGGAAGGAGGGAGTCAATGACGCGTGGGAGAGTTACCTTTTACGGTACTCAACGCTCGACATGATATGCGTAGTCACTTCCGGCTGGACACGGTACAGATAGCGGATGCAGGTCGAAACGCGTACGGAGTGCCAGTATTCAACGTGCCTCGGATGACGTTCAATAGGGCGCTCAACGCTACCCTCACAAGTGAGCACTCAAAATACTTCAAAGTTGAAGCACCTAAGATTCCCACCGAACGATAAGCAGAAACCCCCCTAATGAAATTGCGGTAAAAAGTGGATACAGCTATACATCTACTGAGCCCCCCAGAATCAAGCAGCTTGGGACGCTGCTCCAGCGTTCGCCTCGTCGGCCGCAACGTTCTTGTTGAGTTTGGTGCTAAAAATCCTTCGTCAGACCCCCACTGCAACCAAAGAGAAGAGAAAAAGGACATACGTCTCAGCAGCGAGCTTCTCCTCCAACGAGCTCGTATCATCACCAGCAGCAGTGGCTTTCGCGATCTACAAAAAAAAATCATGTCAACTCACACCATCCCCAATAAAACAGGGAGAGAGAGACAAACCTTGATAGCAAGCACCTGATTAAACGCCGTCAACTTCAACACCTTATTCTTCGTCTTCCCAGCCGCAAGCGCATCCTTCTCCGCACCCGTCGCAGCCTCAATAGCAGGGTTAAACAGCTCCGTCTCAGCATTCTCCGCCGCCTTGCGCATCGTCTCCATGTCCGTCGCTACGCTCGCGTCGAGCGTCGCGAGGTCGACACCTGCGAAGGGGTCGACGAAGATCGCTTGGGCTTCGGCTAGGGCGTTTCCGGCTACGCCGTCGGATATTTGGAATTGGGCGTAGCTACAAAGGCGTAAGCAAGGGAAAGGGAGGAGAGGGGAAGGGGAGGGGAGAGGAGACGTACTCAAGGAGTTGGAACGACCCGGACCCAGCAGCAGCATTGTTGGTGGCACCAGTAGTAGCCGCAGCAGTCTCAGCAGCAGCCGTACCCGACGCCTCATCCGTGCACCTCTTGATAATCGGCGCACCCGCCACATAGCTCGCCAAGAGAGACACAATAACAGTCAGAGACGCGATTTGGACCATCTTGAATCAAAGGATAGTTGGTAGACGTGTAGGTGGAGTGTGTTGGAAAAAAGGAAGGTAATAAGAACAAAAACAGACTAGCTGCTTTGCTTGTAAAAAAATGAAAGTGAGGGAAGGGGGGGGGTGAGCTGAAGGTGAAAAGTTCAGATGGGGGATTAGGTAGCGGGTGGGACGAGGTTTTATAGGCTTTCGGCTCGGCTCAGGCGCGGTGTTCTGCTGGAAGGCACAGGGAGGCGCACGTTGTCAGTGCGACTATCATAAAAACCACGCATGCAGAATGGCCCGGCCCGTCGATTAAACGTTCCTGGACGGAAGCCGCTTGAACCTTCAGAAATACTTACATAGAGCATTGCAAGAACGAGAACGAGTTGAACGTACACATCACCCAGATTTGGCACACCAAGTTCGATGTCAGAGCCATGATATCTGATGATGATAACATTGTACTGATGATGGTGGGAAACCGACTTTGACTCAACTCAACTTGAACACCAAATTCATTTTGACAGACCACGAGGCACAAATTGAAGTATATCCGTCCCGACTCCCTTGCAACACGTTGGCATCGCGACCTCGCGTACGTACAGGCACTAAATATAACTCCTTCAACCCAGCATATACAAAGCTAGAAAAGACCACGCCACATATCCCTACCCATATCCATAAATCACGACGCCCCACCATGTACATACCCTCCTCCCCCTCCCCCCACCCCAAGACCAGGCCGCCCTCGGGCTCTCATACATATACAACTCAGGGGAAAACGGATCGTAATACGTGGTAAGGAACAACTCATACGCACGCGCAACCGTCATCCTACAAAAACACCCTCAGCTTCCAGAAAGAAATGAAAAAACGAAACAACCGAAACGCACCGGTGTAAAACCCCATACATCACAATGCCGATGACAGCCTGCACGAGAAGCCCCAACGAAAGCCACACGACCCAGGAGTGTCGCCTCGTTGCGCGGGATATCGATGGGGGTTTATCCTGGAGATGATCAGGATACTGGAATAGTAAGATAGATGGTTAGAAAAACTCACAATACTCAACATCGTGTCGTTTATACTCCTCCGCATGGCGCTGATCGCAAGGCGTCGTTCGCGCGCCGCAGCCGACATGCGCTCCAGCTCAGCAGCGCGCCCAGTGTCCGGTTTACTACTACTACGAAAGAAAGTCAGCATAAATCCATATCAAAGGTAACAAGAACATACCTCTCCAGTTTAACCAGTTCGTCATCAAAGGACTTCTGCATTCCGCTCAAACCATTCTCCACACGCTTCACAACATCCCCCCTCGTCTTCGGTATAGACAACAAGATAGACTCATCCTCCTCCTCTTCCTCCTCCTTCACATCATCCTCAACAAGCCGACCCATAGCATCAACAATGCGTATCTTGCTCTTATTCCTAGGCGTCCCCTCCCTCTCCCTCTCCCTCTCCCTCTCCCGTCCATACTCATCAACCATCCGGATCCTCGCCTCCCTCCTCGGCGACACAGGCGTATTAACAACACCAGACGGCTTCAAAACCCCATCCTCAACATCACCCGGAGAGTCAAACCGCACACTCTTCTTGCCATTCACAGCAGGCGTCATCAGCCATCCTCCAGGTGGCACCGGCGTCTGGGCCGGGAGCGACTGCGTTCGCGGGAGTGGCGTTGTGGTCACCAACGGCGTACTCTCCGAAGACGCGCTCTCCTCATCCGCAGGCATCGAGTTCGACCGTGTCCGCAGCACGGGGCGCGGTGCAGGCGTATACGCCCACGCCCCAGGCGGACGAGGCGTCTTCGTCGCCGTCTCCTGCCCCCGCACATCATCGTCAGACCCAGACGACGGCGGTCCAGGCAAGTCAGGGAACCCCCGAGGCGGCGGCGGCGTCTCAAACTCCATCTTCGGTGGTTCGGATAAAAGGATTCGCGGAGGCGTTGAAGGTGAAGGTGTATCGAACAAGGGCGCCGACGTCGGTGGGGTGCGCGGGGGTGAGGAGGGCGGCGAGGAATGTGGCGAGATTGTCGGCGCCTGGACGGGATTGACTGCCTTTTGCAGTCGGGTTTCGTCCGTAGATAGCTGCTGTGGAGAACGGCGGGGTGAATCTGCAGGTAGTCGGGGTACGGGCTTCAAAGTTGGCGTTGGCACGTCTTCATCGGTATCTACTTTCAAATCCTGTAAGCAAACGAAAACATGCACGGAGTATCCTTACCTGTGACTTGTCCATCATACTCGTCCTTGGGGTGTAGAGATTGACGACGACTTGACTTTGGTAGCCTGCTCACTGGAACTGGTATTTCACTCCGAGGTGACAGCGATGGTGAGCTCTTCTCGTAGATCCTGCTGATCGGCACAGGGATTTCACTACTTCGAGGTGACACTGGCTTGGCCTTGACGGTATTCAAGCCGAGCGACGAAGTCGCCCTCACCCGCCCAGTCCGAGGAGAAATCTTGATTTCAGTGAGGGATCGCTTAAGAGACGGTGTTCCGCTTTTCGGAGGAAGAGGAGACGACGGCCTAGGAGAAGAGAAACTGAGTGGCCTCGGGCGCTGCAGTGACGGCGTACTCGCGTACACAGAAGCCGGCGATTGTATCCTCGATGGCGGACGCAACCGCCCATCAAACGAAGTCGACGTTAGAGGTGATTGCGGAACAGGCGAGTTCGACCGACTGCCAGTTAAAGACTGCCTCCGAGGCCACTTGGGATGCGGGGAGTTCCAATTTCGCTCTCGCTCATGATATAGCTCAGGCTCCACTTCGTCTTCCTCTCTTGAACTAGCAGACGAAGTCGAACGCGAGCTTGGGCTCGGGAACGCATATTTATCAGATGGCGACGGCGATGGTGAATTGCGAGGATCTAATTGTTGGCTGTATGTCCGAGAATGAGCATAGTTTGCACTAGGCGATGGTTTAGAAATCGTCCGTGGTCTGTTCCACTGTCGTTCCCGTTCTTTGGGGTCGTGAGGTTCACCTTCTCCGTATGAGCCTGTGGAGCTCATACTACTGATTGACGCCGAACTGCCATGCCGTGTCAACGTATGAGGAACGTGGGCGTAAGATTGTCGTCGTGGGGTCGGAGAGGGAGAAGGTCTGGACAGGTTGGGTTCGCGAGATTGGTTGTGAGGAGATGATCTGGAGGGGGCGCGCTCGGTAGATGGTAGTTTGATGGTATCTTGGGGATCCTCAGCGACCTTTGGCGCCGGGAAGGGTATCGGTGGGGGATTATCCTCGTCGCTGTCCATGCTCTGTGCATGCAATCCCCGTTGCATCTCGGAATCCTGGTCTAGTAAATCTGAAGAGGCATGAGGTTAGCAGAGTGACACGGTGTAGTCAAGGTGACTGACTAGACTGTGCTTGGAGATACGACTGCAAGCCATTGAAGGACGGAGAAGAACGTTGTTGCGGAGTGCTAGTGGCTGCGGGAGGCGTTCCCTTGGAGGAGTTGAGGCCGTGGAAATCAGCACTGGCGTTCGGTGTGCGGTCATTAAAAAAGTCGCGATCGTGAATCGTAGATTGAGTTTCTGGCGAGAAAGAGTCAGTTGAGGTTTGGTGTGATATTTTAGTGCAACGCGTACTAGTTTCGACTTCTTCGTCGCTGTGACTCTTTCGTTTTCCCCGCGCGCCAGCCCGCTCCTGCTTGACCTTCTGTACCCGAGGACTGCTTTCCACTTCACTGATGTCAATGCTGTTGCGGCGTTTCTTTTGTGGTGTATCGCCCGGCGGACGCTTGGCATGAGATATCAGGCTCTTCAGAGAGCCTCGGTATGAGCTAGTCGTAGAAGACGCCAGGTTGGGTCTTTCGTAGTCTGACTCCCGTTCCGAAGGAGATGGTGGCGCGTATGCAGAACGAGAGGGCTCCTCTGGATCTGAGGGGAATTTGTGGATGAGTTTTCGAAGACGCACAGCTGGTGTCTCCTCTAGCATTGATAAGGGCGTGGCCATATCCATATCCGACATCGAGTCCAAGAGATTCTCTCTTGAGGGCTCTCCGCCAAAGTTCATATCCGCTTGGTCGCTATAGGCGTCCGGAAGGCGCGATGGTCCTGCCGTCGACATGCTCATGGAGATATTTTGCTGTCGCGTGACTCTACGACGAGAAGAAAGGGGAGGTAGCGCGTTGTCCATAATGGACAGTGACAGGAAGAGCACAAGACAACAATTGCGGAAATTGTGGCGGTGTTGTTATTTGTGCGTGCATAACACAATGACATCACGTGAAAACGCATTACTCATTTCCCGACCTCGATCTCCCGCTCTTCGTGCTTTGTCCTTCAAAATGTTCCGACTGACGCGTCTACCTCTTCGCCGCTGTTTGCACACCGCTGCTGGTCCGGTCAAGGCCACTAGCTATCGTCGCGGATTTGCTGTTGGTCTTTCTGCAGCAGCTCTGGCATTTGCAATCCCGACCATTGCTCTTGACTCTCGTTAGTAATCAAAATTTTCGCTCTCTGCCACATATCTTATACTCTCCAGCATTAGCTTCTGCCTCTTCTCCAGTCGTACTTGAGAAGCCCCATGAAAATGCACACCCAGAAACGCCACCTGCCCCAGAACCGTCATCAGAAGGAGCAAGCGGCGGGGCGTACAATCCAGAAACTGGCGAAATCAACTGGGACTGCCCTTGTCTAGGCGGCATGGCCGACGGTCCCTGTGGTGAAGAATTCAAAGCCGCCTTTTCCTGCTTCGTCCACTCCGACGACGAGCCCAAAGGTATCAACTGCGTTGAGAAATTCCAAGGAATGCAGAATTGTTTTAGGGAGCATCCAGAGGTGTACGCTTCCGGTTCGTCTTCTTCCCCGCTCGCCTCTATCTATCCAATGTGCTCACCTATGTACAGAACTCATGGATGATGACGAAGAGGACTCTGCCCCAAACCCTTCCCAGACGGACGAGCCTGTTGCAGCAGCCTCTACCACCACGTCCGACGACGCCTCCCAAAAGCCGAAGCCGAAGCGCAAGGCCACCCCTTCCCCTGCCCCAAGCTCATAGGACTATTTGTGTCATTAGACATTAATCATTGCATACATCGAATGCGACCCCACTCTCTTCCTGATATCTCAGCTCATACAAATATCCTATTCAAGAAAAATCGGGTCGCGTAATGTCCTAAGCGATACCGACACGATAATAAATAGTACGTGGTTCCCTAAGTCGCAGGAAATCCGAGAAGCTGTTCCGTTCAAACACAATACGCTGCGCTTACTCCATAGGCTCTGTATCCTGCGTGCATTCATCTACGGGGCCTAGTGGATGCAGATCGTCGACCTGTCAGGGAACTACTAGAAGACGACCTCATCCCGGTGGGATCAGTATGACTGCGACGACCTCTGTGTGCCGTAACCTGACTTGAGTGGTATGGGGGGACTTGAAGCTCTGCAGTCGTTCCAGACGGCGCGGCAACTGGGTTGGACTCGTCAAAAACAAGTTCTTCATTCTCCCTCATCATGCTGTCACTTTCGGGAACTTGAAGATGCTGAACGCCTGAGTACGATCCAGTTGATTGGTCGCTGGGAGTGGACGACTCTGAGTCTGAAGGATATGGATAATGAAGACTGAAGTCGGAATCGTTGCTGGGAACGACTTCTCGAGCATAAGGAGTCCTACGGATTGGCCGCGGCACTGGCTGTGCAATCGCAGGGGCTGAATAATTCATTCCTAGTGAAGTAGGAACTTCATCATCTTCGATCTTCAGTTGGCGTGGTTCCATAGACCTTGGGCTCTCACTGAGACTGTTCTGCCTCCGTACCCTGCGTCCATGGGGGTTCGTGACGACGTCGAGTTCCCACAGGCCTCCACGCCCAGGCTGAGTGTGTGCACGACTCACTCTTCTGAAGAGGTAGTACGACGAAAGCGCATGCTTCAAAGTTTCCTGTAACATAGAACCGTTAACGATTGATTCCCTGCCAGCTGAGAATGACGCTCACACCGAGTTCTTTCTTATCCCGATAGTAGGGGAAGCGCTCTCTCAGCATGTCCCGGATTTCAGACGAACTGGCTCGTTGCCTCGGGTGGCTGAATATCGCCACGGCAGCCAACTGGTGCATCGTGTACGCCGGCTTGTCTTCTACGCTTTTCGGATTTTGTAAGGCTTGTAATGTTATTGGGATGTTGGCGGGGAGGCCACGAAGGAACCCTTGGCTTCGTAGCCATGACTCCATGGCCATAGTTGTCTGACCGTACGATGAAGAGGTCCCTTGAGGTTCAGTCTCTTCCGCAGGAATCGGAAGCTCTTTCGATTCTTGTTTTTGTTGATGCTGTTGGCGGTGGTGATACTCTCCTGCGTGGCTGAGTGCCGGAGGAGGCGGAAACATCCCCCTCTGATCGGCGGGATGCAGATCCCCCGGCCGCTCCGTATAGATATACGATAACGGATGAGGGGTATACGAAGTTGGCGGAGTAGACTGTGGTCCATATCGGCCCGAGAGGTGTGGGTCCACCTCGCAGTACCCATGAGAATGCCTCGAATCGTGACTCCACATGGGCGCAGGGCCACTTGGGCCATAATTCTATGTGTCAGGTGAGTAAATGGGAAACGAGGACACCCAGAAGAACAGGACTGACCTCAAACGCGGAGGGCAGAGCTTGATAGCTTTCACCGCCGTGCGGAACCGTGGATTGGCTGCGATCGGGAAAGGGAAGCCTGCTGCTCGATTGTTCGAGCTGAAGTCGGGACGTCGAAGGGTGGACGTTGTGAGTTCCAGGTGGTGGGTATGTATCTTGACCACCAGAGTTGAACGGCATCCAGCCTTGATCGTCGCCTTGTTCCTCAGGTTTTGAGAATGAACGTGTTGTAGGTGTTATCCCTGCACCCGGTGCAGACATCGGTGAAGACCAGAGGGTTTCGTACCATGGCTGAGAGCTCCTGTTGAAGGTTCCTGTGTAATGCATAATATCCCGAGCGGAGGATCAACTAAGAGGAATAAATCTCAAGTGAAGTATTAGGGTCCTATGATTGTCAATTAGATACGGGAAACTCACCTGTAGGCGATATAAACGGTAAGTAGTTGGCTGGATGATGATGGCAAGGGGGAAGATGGGAATGAGACGAAGAAGGCTTGCAATGCTTCTTGGTGCGGATTAACATGCTTTTGTATACGCCAACACAGGCGTGACGTTCCTCGTTCTAGAGTGACAACCAAAAGACTTTTCAAATCATCTCCGGTCACTCCGGGTTGTGTTGACTTTCCGCATTTTGCAAGTTGAAGGACGGCATGTGCCTAAAGAATACCATTCGTCGCGGCCGGTTGTACTTGTGGGGGCACACGAGGTGACACCGACGAGATATCCTACGGCGAGGCTGAATAAGAAGCACGATTTGTGACATGCCCGTGCGATATGATGTAGTTTGTGGGTCCAGGGGATCCCGCCTGAGAACAGAGACTTGTCATCAAAAGATCGGGATTAATATGGCGGGGTCGAAATATCAAGGTGCTGTCTTGAAAAGATGCAGATCAGTCTTTTTGGACACAGGAATGGAGAGGTAAAACCCTTCCGTTCAAACAGATGGTGGAAATTTCTTGACAAGCGTTGTTGCCTATTATGGACATGAAGCTTGTAGATCGGCAATTCCCGGGAGATAGAAGGAACGGTTGACCTACAGGACTTAAAACAATTGAACACTGGGTCCTCTCGTGTGAGGCACTGGCAATCAGTAGAATCTCATCGGAGATTATCTGAGATGAAAACCTGTGAATAACACTGTATTTCCCCCGAGTTTTTGAATGGGACCATTGGCCACCACGAATTCGGAATGAAGATTTCACCGCGCGAAGGCGGGTCTGTGGGCTTGATCAAATACTGGGTAACACCTCCCTGGAAATCGAGGTAAGAGCTGTGTCGACTCATTTTAGTCGCATTGAGAACAGGATTTTTCACCTCAGTTGATGTCATCGGAAATCGAAGAGATCATGATTGAACAAGAGCAACACCGCTGCTTGAGATTTTGAAGCGGGTTTGACGGTTTGACGAGAAGCCAAGTAGTACCTCCGGAATTGTAAGTACATGTAACGAAATTCGCACAAATAGACCACACTCATTCATAACGACACGACAACAGAATACGATTTACAGATAAACAAGCCATCAACAATATGTAAGTACAGTAAGGTAGCTTAACGAAAGGGAGAATTGTCACTGTTCAGAGCATGTGCATAAATACATAACGTTCCATACTCAGCGGCCTGCCTTCGCCCGCATTAATCTGTCATAGGACTCCCGAATCGGAGAGCGATGGGTGATGTAGTGAAGATGGCTGCTAGTCAAGGCAACCGGAGGCAAAGGATGGATCTTCCTGATCTCATCCTCGTCGACGCGGGGGAAGAAAGTGATGCGCTGCGAGGGAACGATGGGATGGTTAACGAGAGACGATAGAGCAGCAATAGTGGAAGAGGATGATATGGTTGAGAGTGTTCTTGACCTGTCGCTTCTGTGCGTCTCTCTAGTCGTAACAGGATGAGCGGGCAACGTAGCCACGCTGCGTGTAGACGACACAGACGAGCGACGGGTCGGTGGAACTGGGGAAGATGGAGCCGTAGAAACGGACGAGGGAGATGGAGGTACGTCATCACTGGATGTGGAAGACGCTAATTGAACCTCCGCCGCGTCTGCGACGACTGCCAAAGGTTGTAATGGGGCACCTGGACCATGTGATTGGCCTCTAATAAGAGGATGAGGTCGAAGATGCTTGCTGGAAACGGAATAAACGGAGGAGGGACGTGAATGCCTCTTGCTCTTGGGAGAGACGCTTCCCTCCCGTTTCGCAGGTTCACTGCCGGTGACAGAGCTGTGGCGTCGTTGATCCACAGGCTCTGGGTCAGGGACCTCTGCTGTGGTAACCTCTAGAGGTGCGGGTTTGCGGGGCTGCATTCGATGCTCCCGTACGTTGGGCGAACTAGGTTTCGACAAAGCAGCAGCTATAATTCTAGGATCCTGGTCCTGAGCTGCAATGGCTTCCGCGAATCGTGCAGCCGCCGTCGGTTCCATGTTTTTCCAGTCCGCGTACGCGCGCTGGGGGGCTGGTCGACTGCCTCCTCTCGATTGCGACTCCAAGAATTGGCCCGGAGCTGGGAGCCGATTGTTGAATGGGGAACCATTAATCTTATGAGTGAGATTGAAGTCAACATCAACACCCTCATACTCAGCCCTACGTCTCTCCATTTCCTTCGATTGTGCTTGCTTTCGTAAAACGTCGCCTTGTTCTGGAGTCAAATGAGGTGGCTGAGATAAGGACGTGAGTGCGGCTGTGTTACTGGCGCCTGATAGTCGGGTGACTTGGCTTGGGGATGTACGCGGATTCGGTTTCTGAGTTGGAGTAGAGTGGGTAGGAGGCTGTGAGATGGGGGATATGGGACTTGGAGGGCCTTTAGTATCCGGCTCTGGCAAGCGCTGCTGCGGGCGAATAGCAGGCGCACTCTTCTGCTCTGGAACAGCGGCCCGCTTGGCGTCGCCAACCTTCACCGTGTCATTCCTGACCACGTGAGGTCGTTTAGTGCTGCCTCCAGACGAAGAACGTTTGTTCGTGTAAGGAGCACGCATACTGGAGTCACGGGCAATTGGGGTAGCCGACGTGGTGGTCATGGAATCGCTATCAGTATCAGAATCACTGTACCGATTAGATGCCTCAACGCCGCTTTCGCTGGACACCCAAGCGTCGTCGTCGTCGTCGTCGCCCTCTTCCTCTTCCTCAAAGTTAATCGTGAAGCCGCCCTTGAGCTTGGAACCATTCGTTTTCGTGTGCAGGGGAGGAGGCGGAGCAGCAACCGCTCGCTTGGTAGCATGAGGGTCTCTAGAGTCAATTCGAGAGGCGCTATGCGTTCGTGGTAGCCTTGTATGGGCCTATAAATTGCATAAAAGGATGGTCAATATCACAGTGAAGAAGCCAAGTAGTAACGTACGTCGTGGCCGCTTTTCTTCGCTTTGTCGACTGGTTTTTGGCCAGTAAATTCCTTTGTAGTCAACTGGAGGTTTGCACCGAGTCTAGAAGCTGAAGACGAGCGAGAGTGGGCACGCAATGCTCCAGAGGACGAGGATCTGTGCGTCTTGGTTGGTGGCATAGTGATGACAGTAAACAGAAAGGTCTTTGCGGCCCCTGGTTCCGTTCCGAACGATCATCTTGCTCTTTTCTTTATACCTGCTTTATACTCACACAACTGAGACGGCACAATGGAGAGGGTTCAATTTCAGCAAGAGCAGGTATGCTGCGCCTCCTATTAACACAATGAGTTTTCAGTTATGCTTTTTCTTCTAGATGCTCGCTGAGCTCAAAGACCTTGTCGACAAAAATATTTTCACTCTTGTGAGTTCCTGCGTTAACTTGGGCTTAGTCTATATCACTTCAACAAAGCATAAAGAAAGAGACAAAATTTATCGTAAAGAAACGAACGGCGTTTGAAGCTGCCTTGGTACGACGAATCGCAAAAAAATCCGACTTTCTGCGCTATGCCGCATATGAGATGGGCCTTGAACAGCTCAGACGGAAACGTGTCGAACGACTAAGTCAGTTCTTCATTTCATCTGCGCAATTATTTTCTCACCTCGGTGTAGAAATCCCGCGTACGCCGACGACTATCTCAGACTATGCTCTTGTGCGACGGCAGTTTCATATCTTTGAACGGGCCTTGAAGCGCTTCAGAGCCGATGTCGGGCTCTGGATACAGTACGTCGAAGTGGCAAAACGAGAAGGCGCAAGAACACTTGTCGGCAGAATAACCGCTAGGTATGTAGTCTTCATCGAACATCCAAAGTTTCGCTCAACGTAATATAGAGCGCTGCAGTTACATCCAAATACACCTGCCCTGTACATTCTCGCTGCGTCGCATGAACTCGATCATCTTTCTCCGTCTTCAGCGCGTGCTCTTTTACAACGGGGGATCCGCCTGAATCCTGAAAGCGCAGACATATGGACCGAGTACGTACGTATGGAATTAGGTTTCGTCGAGAGCCTCCGACGTCGATGGGGTGTTCTGGGCATCGACGAGAACATTCATGAACGAACCGAAGCTGCAGCAAAAGATGAAGCGCTGATGATTGAGGAATCTGGCCACAGTCATGACGCCATTCCAATACAGGAAGACGATTCAGGTTTGGACGTTGGGGCTGTTGCCCGCAAAGAGATTATGGCCGGCGCAATTGTCAAGTCCGTAATGTCCAACGCGGTCCAAGGTCAGTCGCTATTAAGTACGAGGAATTTCATGCTGATGATGATGTATGTTATCCTGCAATAGCTTTACCGAGGATCGAGCTCTTCGAAGCATTGAACGAACTGATCATTCACTACCCAATCCCTACCGACCTCCGTGATACACTCTTACTACACCTGGATGAACTTCTACAGACGACCATACCCAACGACCCACGCAGCGTAAAGCTATTGTGTACGAGATGCCTGCGGCCAGATATGCATGGAGCCGAACTTGTGGAGGGAATCAAAAAAGCCAACGAGACGCTGATCGGTGCGACTGATCGTCACAATGAACAGGTGCTTGCGGTCTATGCAAATTTCGTGGAAGAGTGGAGCTGCGCAGTCATCGACGACAACCTTGTAGGTCCTCTGCTCAGTTTTTATCACCATGATAACAACCCGTGTTTTTTTAAAATAGAAACTCTATCTTATCGCGTCTCTCGAGCAGTTGATTCAACGAGAGAGAGCATCTCCCTCTCTTTTGTGTGCTCATATCAGAATACTTGGCCAGCGCGGAGATGGGGAGACAGCGCTTCAGAAGGCACGTCGGTACACATCCCGCGTGGCTAGTTCAGCGACGATGTGGCTCGTACGGCTCGACATGGAAAGACGATACGGAAACGAGGCATCGGCGGTACAAGCATGGGCAGAAGCACGACGATCAGTGGCTGGATCAAATGAGGAGGTCTTGCCTGTATGGCAGTGGGGACTTCACGGTGACATCGAAGCGACAGATGAGCAGCTCGATGCTCATGAGGTAGGTTTTTCCGTTACGAAAGATTTGAATACAAGGCTCAGCACTTGTCCACAGACATTGTTGAAGGAGAGCATGGCAGCAGGGCTACTCGCCATCCACGAAGAGCTGTTGATCAACTTCGTTCAGAGGCTATACAAAGACCGAAGAGGGCCGAAGACTGGATTGGACTCGGATCAGAGGACGAAACGCTCAGAATGGGACAGAGTACGCCATATGGACGATGCTTATCTGGCGACAGGCAATGTATGGCGAGAAGTGTTCAGACTCGAGGAACAGGCGGAGGTCGGTGGTGAAGCGACGCTTAGAACGACGTTCGAATCCTGGCGGCGGAAGGATAAGGATGGGGCGAGTCTAGAGTGGGCTGCATGGTTGTTGCGGCACGGGAAGGGGAAAGAGGCGAGCGAGCTTATCAGCGGGGCAGGATTGGGTGAACATTGGAATGAGCTAGTTAGAACGGCTACTGGAGACGTGTAACATGCATAATATTATACTTGCAGGCTGCTTTCGTGCGCAAATTGCCACAAATCAGTCGAGATTTGACATCATTGTTCGACATATGGACATACACATGCAGTCGCATGCATGTGGTTAGAAGCCGCCCACCCACATGGTCACAGAGTGAGCCATCTGTCCGTTCCTCTTTCTCTTCTCTCCCTCCTCCATCTCGTGCTTGTAAGTGATATTTTATGTAGTTTGCTTTCTGCTCGTTGTGCACGAACCAGCGACCGTCGTATTCAGTACTGCTCCTAATCGCAGTACTGCTGTGCAGTCACATTCCTAACACAGCAACTAATTCAAGCCCCGCTAGGTCCCCTTCAGGTCATTACCACCACCACCGCAGAACGGCGACGGGACGTCGTTCAACCCCGTTGACGGTCTTGCTGGAGCCCACACATCGTCTAACTGCATGTTTTGTACTTTTGGCCCTCTCAGACTCAAAGCCGGTCTCGTCTGAACGGATTTCAACGCAGCACCTGGGTTTCAGCATCGGGCATCTCTTGATTGAGACACTGTGCAGCGTTCTCCTTCATCTGCTTGCCACTTGCTCGCTCTCGCTCTCTCATGTTGCAATATCCAGTTCTTCGCCCGATATCGTCGTCCAACGTCAAGACCAAGGACCATGCCACCTATAATAACAGTCGCAACGACAGCCGTAATGATCAGCCTCGCTTTCCCTCCTCCTTGACCAGCAAGCGCATCGCCTCCAAAGATGTGCTAGTACCACGTCCTCAGTACACTGGTCTCCAGCCGACTTCCACTTTCTCCAATTCCTCAACCCCGTCCCCCACCCTCACCGCCTCAAAGCTTCCACGGAACCCTTATATTTCTTCCCGTCAAGCTTCCATATCTGTTCCCATTCCCCGTCCTGCCTCTTCAAAATCCCCCGCCAGCTCCCGGCGTTCGTCCTTATCGTCGACACTTGGCGATGTCCTTTTCCCAGGCGATTATGTTGGAACCGGTGCCACGTTACAGGGCGAGATTGTGCGTCTTGTCTCTGTAGACGTACCTCTCGAACCTCCACCGTCGCCATCTCTCGACGAACCAGCTCAAGAGTTCGAAGTCGTCCGCCGTCTAGGGGCTGGCAGTTATGCCGTGGTCTACCTTGTTCGCGAAGTGCTGTATCGCCCTCCACCATCAGAGGATGACCATGTCGCTGCAGTGGGTGCCATGGAGTTCGATGACATGTCGAAAGGTCCATCGACGGTCTATGGAAGAGAATACGCTATCAAATGCCTGTCTAAAGAGAACCTCGACGAGGAAGCTCTTACAGCGCAACTAGCCGAGGTGCGTTGTTATCCTCCTTTTCCCACATAAACAGCCTTCTCACTATCGCATTTTAGGCCACTATTCACCAGTCCCTCGAGTCTCATCCCAACATCGTTACGCTCCATCGCACCTTAGAAACGTCATCTTTTCTTCTCCTTCTCTTGGAATACGTTCCAGGCGAAGACCTTTTTTATTTCCTGGAACAAGCTCGCGATCATTACGACACCGAATCTCCTACTGATCCTTCCTCACGTACTCCCCCAACTCCCAGCCTCCTCTCCAATTTGCATCCGTCCCAGCTGCTCTCGCGGACACGCCTGCGTCTCATATCGTCCATGTTCGCCCAGATGTGTGATGCTGTCGCAGCTTGCCATGCCCAGAACATATTCCATCGTGACATCAAACCTGAAAACTTCATCGTCACCGATGGAAGGCATACTACGAGTGATGGCCGCCAAGAACGCAAAGTCATTGTCAAGCTTACTGACTTTGGGCTCTCGACTACGGATGTCGATTCCTCCGACATGGATTGCGGAAGCGCTCCCTACATGAGCTACGGTTAGTCAGCCATCTATTACCACCGCAGATAACGGTAAACGTCCCGTTTCCAGAATGTAGAAACAACGTCGCCCCGACTTACCGCCCTCGTGCAGCCGACGTGTGGTCTCTTGGAATCGTCCTGATCAACATGTCCGTTGTCATTTTGGTCCTCGTTGACGTGGCTGTACTGACATATTGTTCCTGGACAGGTTGTACCACTATAACCCCTGGACGGATACTCATCAAGGCGCATGTAGTTCCTTTGACCTGTACCGCTCGAACCCAGTCGAATTTTTCTTGACCAGGTTCACAGGGATGACTCGTCCCGTAGCAGAGTTTTTGGCTCACAGAGTCTTCAACATTCTGGAGGATCCCTCCGACGACTCTTCGCGCATCACTGCCGAAGGGTTTGGCGCTTGGATCAAGGATCTTCCTGATCTGGTTGGGAACCATCCCACGCCGGCTCGCCACCAGCGTGGTCTTTCAATCTCATCCACTCAAGGGTACCCCATTTCGACGTCTGTTCCTCCCTCTCGTCGCCCAACATCCCGCCCGGCCTCCCGCGCGTCTTCGGCAATTCGGACGCCTGCCATGGCCACACGTTCTTTATCTCGTGCTCCTTCTCTAGAACCGGCATATGAACGACCTGTGTCGGACGTTCTCAACAATATATCGGTGGTCGAAGAACAAGACGAACCACATGAATCCTCCCGAGAAATCATGATGACTTCTAGATCTACTTCGACCAACAAGCGTAGAAAGCGTGGTGTACGGAAAGGCAAAGGTGCCGTTGCCGGGACGCCCACTATGTCGCAAGACGAAACGCTCACGACTCTCGCCGTCGCGTCGCAGTCCCTTGCTCGAGAAATCAGCCAGGCCTCAAAAGGCGGTGTATCGATGCGTACCGTCACATCTGCTACCTCCTCAACACCTTCTTCCGCCTCCAAGACGTCCTCAGCTCGCCGCCGTTGGGAGGCCACACCCTACGAGCCACCATCCATGTATGCATTCCCCACTCCATTGCTTTCGAAGCCTCGTCCTTCCGTCCCTTCCTTACCATCTCAACCTTCTATTCACTCCCTCACTCCTTCTTCCCTCGCATCCACTGTTCCACCTCCTACCGCTCATGCCCATGCTTCCACGTCGACGACATCGTTACCCGTAACAAAGAAGCCGTCCAAGTGGAAGCTGAGTTTTGGCAAGGCAGGCGGTTCCGCGAATCTGGCAGCGCAGACCGGGCAGTTGTCGCCTGTGGCAGAGCCTCCGCCTGTCTCATTCAAATCCTCGTCTTCAGTCGAAGTTAATACCGGCATGTCAGTTACCGCAAGCAATGTCACTTCGCTCATCATGAGCCTAGATGCGCCACCAATGTCGACGCCACCTCCTATTGACGACGATGTCACTCGCGGACGCCGTGGTAGGAGTGCCCTTGCACCCCATTCTGGCGGAAGTCGGAGTGCTGTACCGAAACTTTCCCCAAGTCCGAACCGGGTTGCCTCCAGCGCCAGCTCAATGACTTCGAACAACTGGCGCAGCTCGATGAGCACTTCGAGCAGCGGATTTTCAGGCCGTTATACGAACAGCAATGCCAGTGTGCGGAGCATATCGACTGCTGCTACGAGTTTGAGTTCGGGAAGCTGGCGGACTGGACCCAAGTCCGTGCACAGCAACCAGACGTCGAATACACACAGTCAAGGTCATTATCAAAATGTTCCCAAGAACATCAAGAGTGCGTTTGTTCATTCTTTCTCTCCGCTTATATTGACTGACCTGGAGCGAATAGTCATGGATGGTGTTCCTTGGGAGCTTGACCAACTACCTCGCGGTCAGTACATCGACGTGGAAGGTGACCGAGACTTGTTCGGCACCCCTCCTCCGCGCAAGCAACGGACACGGAAGACGAAGGATGTACCTTTGGGTACGATCAGTGAAGGGCCGAAGGTTGACGTTG
Organism: Flammulina velutipes; assembly: GCA_011800155.1. NCBI lineage: Eukaryota > Fungi > Basidiomycota > Agaricomycetes > Agaricales > Physalacriaceae > Flammulina > Flammulina velutipes. The sequence continues at coordinate 2,568,305 of CM022370.1, read as the reverse complement.
CGGTGAGCACTGAAGTAGAGGACGAGAGGAGCGTTAGTCCGCTGAGTTCCAGCGGGAAGGCGCAGCGCGGGCAAATCAACACGTTAGCGAAGATGTTGAGTGCCTTGAGGAGATAGGTGTCGTGTATGATATGTGCCATCGCTCCGGTTTTGTGAGTACCGTGCGTTGTGGATATAGTAGCGCTCTCGTGTTTTGTGCCGTCTTTACTTACACCAACCCCAGGGCTTGTTCCCTCCAGCATCATCAATTATTTTATCTGTTTTCATAGGACCCGCTCATACACATCAATCGTTTGTCTTTTTTTCTTCTGTGCAATTATATTACTACATAGTAAGCATTATTTAATTGCTAGCAACGTGTAGTCTCAGGTGTTCACTGTTCTCTTGATGAGGAGCAAGTAATGTTACTGTACGGTACCCAATTGCAATGCGCTCTTATGGGAATGTCATTTGTGTAGACTGTATACAGAATTCAAAGCAAAGTTGTGCATATCTCTGAGTCTCTTACACGAGTCGTTAAAAGTATCAGGACAACTTGATTATGGGATTAAGCGATACATTGTGGTATGACGAATAAATATGCGTATAAGTACGTGCTTGGGTGAGTAGCATTCGGATGTCAAGGCGTTTTAGCCTCGCCAGTAGGATTGTCCATACGCTGTGACTGTTGCAAGTCAGCAAACGCCATGTTTTGCTCTATTGTCGGCTTGGGAGGTGGTCCGTTGGGTAGTGCGGAAGGGGTGGTCCTGAGCGAAGATGGAGAAGAGTATTCACTCTCCAAGTCCATCTCAACATCACTGTCCTCAGAAGATGCTGAGCTGAATATTACGTATTTCCCCTTGCTGTGAGTTCGAACTAGGTTGACGTAGTACTCGTTGAGTATTTCTCTGGTTGTCTAGAAGATGTTAACACTGTCGAGCACCGTCGGAAAGAGTGACAAACGCACCATTAAACGCCAATCGATCATGGAAAGGAATTCACGCTCGAGGATGTTTAATTCTGTGACGCTGATACCGCCGACCTTGGCGTAGAGCGCATTGGTGCAGAAGGTATCACAGAGGCATTTCGATGAAACGGCAACAGAGGTGATGATGAAGCGATGGCAGGTGAGAGAGGAGAGGGTGAAGAGGGGCATGCGAGTGCATATCTGGTCGATGTAATGGAGGGTTATCAAGAGACATGATTTCTGAAGCGTACGGTTAGTGATCTACCATACCAAAGGGCAACACACCACCTACCTCGACATTTATGAATTTGACGACGCGTTTCAGATAGTCAAGCACAGAGATGGCGGGGGCGGAACGTGAATGGAATCGAGTAAGCGCTTGCCTATGCAAATGGATGAGTGTTTGGTACGACAACAAAGGAAGTACTCACGGACTGAGTGCTATGCGGTCATTGTGGGACATCAAACGCTCTACCATGTCAGCTACCAACAAGTCAGTATGTTAATAAGTTCTTCTTTGAAACCAAAGGCTACCTATAATGTCGACGATAACATCTATAGAGGCGTCTTCAAAAGCAGAGGGTAGTTCGACTCTGTGGTCGGCACTAGCTGATTCCATCGATCCATTGCAGTGTCGCTCTAAAACGCATTCGGTGACTGTAGCAAGGAACGTGCTAGCCCCTAGCTTTGGGTTACGCCATCCCAGCCAATCGTGAGCAAGCATCTCGGGCCGACTGAGACTGTACAGTTGCTTGTCGGTGTTTGAACTCTAATATTTCAATTTGGACACAAATCATAGAGCCTGGTGTATATACTGCCCGCCGCCGCTCTCCCGTATCACAACAATGGCCCCAAAACTCGTGTGTACTCTTTCTCTGCGCCCGATGGTCTGCTCAACGTTCGCTAGGACCCCAATGAAATCAAAATCATCTACCTAAGGGCGACCGGTGGTGAAGTGGGTGCCTCGTCTGCTCTTGCACCCAAGATTGGTCCTTTGGGTTTGGTGCGTCTACTACTCTCGATAAACCATGCAGAATGCTCAATTTCCGTTTCCATAACAGTCCCCCAAGAAGGTTGGCGAAGATATCGCCAAGGCCACAACAGCATGGAAGGGTCTACGAGTTACTGTGCAACTCACGATCCAAAATCGTCAAGCAGCCGTCTCCGTTGTTCCTTCTGCCTCATCCCTCGTTATCCGTGCTCTCAAGGGTGCGTATCTGTGCTCTTATCTGTTTTTACATCACCAACATCCATCCAGAGCCTCCTCGCGACAGGAAGAAGGAGAAGAACATCAAGCACAGTGGCAACATTCCCCTTGATGAGATATACGACATTGCACGGACGATGAAGTCAAAATCGCTGGCCAAGGAGCTCTCTGGATGTGTGAAGGAGATACTGGGCACAGCACAGAGTGTAGGCTGCACTATTGACGGCAAGCCCCCTCACGATATCATCGACGCCATCAACGACGGTGAAATTGAGGTGCCAGAGGAGTAGTGTGTTGTATGATAGTCTCAATGCATCTTTTACCAGACACCCCGTCACGTAATCTGCGGTTGATAATCCCTTCTTCTTGCCATCACCGCCAATTCAATGGCCACTCGGTCCCGCCCAAGAAAATCATACAAGGAAGATTCAGACGCGTCTGACGAGGATGCTTCTGCAAAAATGCCGAGGTCTACTAAGCGTAAAAGGACTGAAGCTGTTGATAGCGACGATTCAAACTCGCCCGTGAAGACAAAGCGCACCCCGAAGAAGAGCAGTCCTAAGAAGAGGCGAGTTAAGGAGTCAGAAGACGAATACAACAGCGACGACCTTGACGATGACCTGCCCAAGCGCACACCCAAAAAGCGCAACTCCAAAAAGAAACCTGATGTCTCCGAAGAGGACGACGATGAGGACGAAGACAACTTGGAGCTCAAAGCCGGCCAGAAGATCGTCGGAAAGGTCATAGAGGCGCCGAAGACTGGACGAGGTGCGTGTCGCGTAACTTGTAGCGTTGGTGTCTCACCCGTGTTTCTTCAGTCCCTCCTGGTCAAATATCCAAGAACACGTTCGATTTCCTGGGAAAACTTCAAGATCCCAAATGCAATGACAGAGAGTGGTATGTTCTCATCCGTATCGCGCGAAAACAAGATTTACGATTGGTACAGGTTTAAATTGCGTGGTATTTCAAGTAATACATATGGCGTTGAACCACTCTGAACAGCGTATCTCCAGAACCAATCTACAGGCTCGCCGAAAATGAGTGGAAGGACTTTGTCGACGCGTTTACAGACCTACTCATCACCATCGATCCTGAAGTACCTCCGTTACCTCCCAAGGATGTTATCCACAGGATATATCGCGACGTGTGTTTCCTGCATTCACCTTGGTCACTAGCTGATGGTTAAGTATCATAGGTGCGCTTCAGCAATGACAAGACACCCTACAAAACGAATATGTCGGCCAGCTTCTCTCGAAGTGGAAGAAAGGGTATATTTGCTGGATGTGAGCACGTCTTCTTCAGCTAACCGCACCACGATTGTAATACTATGTTCCCAGATCACATGTGCGTCTGTTCGTAGCTGTTCTTCATACGTCCCTCAACATGGCACCCCTCCGATATAGATCTAGTAAGTCCTCGATGTAGCTTGCCGTCCAATTCTCTAAACACGCTGCCCTAGTTCAACCAGGAAACAAGACACTTATTGCAGCTGGAACTTGGTGTCCTGGTAGGAACGAGTTGGCGACAATCCGGTAAGCATCGCCTTTGATATCCAACCTACAGCTTAATTGATCAAATTTTCCAGAGCAAGCATCCTTAGAAACCCTCGGCGTCTGCGAGAAGTCATCTCTTCCCCAGACTTTGTGAAATATTTTGGTGAGCCACAACACGCGAAGGATGGCAGCCACCAGAATATATTCGGAATGGATGATGAGCTCAAAGTAGCCCCGAAAGGTGTTGATAAAGACCACAAGTACGTCGTCCTTGTCTTCGTTAGCCTCTCCGTTTATGGGTTCCTGATTCGACGGAATTGTAGGGATATTGACCTCTTGAAATGTCGCTCTTTCGCCGTTATGCATCGGTCCGTACTCTTATCTTGTCCTCTATATCTTACCTTCTGACGGATGATGTTCATAGGTTTTTGGACAGTGAAGTACTCGACCCAAATTTCAAGCAAACGCTGGTGGATGTCGCTGAAGTTGTTCGACCGTTTGTCCATTGGTTGGTCTGCGCACACTGTGATTTCTACAATTATCTGACTTGACGCGCAGTCTGAACGATATGATGACTGTTACACCTGATGGAGATGAGGTTGACTCTGATGGAGATGAATAGATAGGACGCCAGCCAGCGTTCGTAGGCAGATATAAATTGGGGTAGTTCAAGGTTCAGAATTCAGATATCCAAAGGTCACTTCGACGAATAACTTTTAGCCTGGCTGGCGAGATGAGCGTTGAGTAATTGAAGAGGTAGGCTTCAAGCGAAATTTATAGCCAGCTCAAATAAACAAGTAGTCTAAGGTCCTAGGAAGAATGTATTCGACATGGTTTGCCACGCCGTCAAGGCCACATAGTAGCTGCGGCAGGATTAGGGATATGTCGACGCACGTACCACCCTACAACATCCCCGCGCCCGAGTCGACACCGAAGTGGCCTCAAAACGCGAAGCGTGCTAGGCAGCCGTGCTCTCTCTCGTGAGCGACGTCCCGAAAGACGCGCCTTCGCTCCCTCGACTACGAAAGGTGAACACTATACAAACGAGTAAACGCTTGCCGCGAGTATGCTAGTGCTTCGATTGTCGAGTCGGACACTGGTGAGAGGAATTTTCAGGAGCAAAATCTTTTTTATTGAGCCGTCGACCGGAGTTTGAAATGTTCGGATATTGCCATTTGTGGCGACTCAGAATTCCGGAGCAAGATGGTAAGAAAGTACCTCACTGGCATACAAAAGAATCTCTATTACCTAGCGCTTTCCAATTCCATAAGTCCATGCACATAGATTGCTTGACTGAATAATTGAGGAATACTTTGATCTGGTGGCTGTGTAACCCCATCAATTCCCTCTTTCGAACCCACCGCCATGGACGGCGTCAAAGCCGCAAAGCAAGTCTCACTTGTCGCTCACCTCTTTGCTTCCGTGGTCTGACTATCGTATAGAAGACGAAAGCTCACCGACAAATCTATCCCCAACTCCATAGTGCAGCATGCGGACTTCGCGCAGGATTCCAAGATGTATCAAGACCTTCTGGAGATGGAACGAAAATTGGACTGGACGATGACCCGAAAGAAAGTCGAGATACAAGACTCGCTATCACGGCCGCCTACGGTATGCAACTTGTGGAAACTGGCGCGCTTCCTTACACTTCATATCTAGACAACACGTATCCTCCGAATCTTCATGAGCCACACGGCGTCCTCTCAAGTCTGGCAAACTGGAGGTGAGGATATCGCTAACGTAGATACGGGGGACGGCATACCGGCATGGACTTTGAAGATCGAAGGGCGGTTGCTTGAGGTAAGTCGTAAGCTGAACGCGTAGAGAATCACTCTAACCTTGGGGACAGTCTCCGACTCAACGAAAGGAGAAGACGTCAGCTCGGAAATTCTCTACATTCATCAAGCGGATGGTCATTGAGCTCGACCGTGATCCCACCCTGTATCCAGACGGCAACATTGTCGAGGTCAGCTAGCTCAGTTGCCGCCTATATCTCCGCTCATTCGACCTTAGTGGCCTCGCGCGACGGGCAACCAAAATCCCGTTCTGGATGGCTTCACAGTGAAGCGTACCGGCGACGCTCCCACCCGCGCGCGTGTAGTGTTATACCTCGAACATTTCCCAGAGCAGTACAAAGTCAGCCCCGAACTTGGCGAAGCTTTGTGTATCAAGGAAGACAGTCGCATTGGTGTAATTCAAGCCCTGTGGAACTATATCAAGATACATAGCCTACAAGATAAGACAGACCGTCGCATCGTCCGGGCAGACGAGAAGCTGTTATCAGTGAGCAGTACTTCCTACTCATTTTCGAGTGGTTCGCTTATTCTGGCAAGATATTTGGCGCCGATCAAGTCCCTTTCCAGAAACTCCCAGAGATTGTAAACCGACATCTGGCTCCTCCTGATCCCGTGTTGCTGCACTACATCGTAGACCCCACAACGTTGCCACCAGAGCGTCCACAGGCATGGGATGTCGAGCTCAAGATGGAAGACACTTCGCTGAAGAACCGGATGACAGTTATGGTCCAAGCAAATAGAGAGAGTTCTCAAAGTTTATCCAAACTGGATGAAGAGGTACGTTCCCCAATAATAGAAATTCTTCTTTCTCATCCTCCAATAGATAACTCTACTAGCGCAATCACTCCAGAATTCGCATTTGAAAAGGACATTCCTACAGTCCTTCGCAGAAAATCCTGCAGAATTCATTCAGACATGGCTGGAATCGCAGTCTAAAGACTTGGAGAGCATCTTGGGCAGTGGGGCGACGGAGGGTTTGACGGTGCGTCAAGAAGAGCTTCGCCGAAGCGAGTTCTTCCGTTTGCCTTGGGTTGAAGAGGTACGTTCGAACAATCACATTCTACGATTTGAGTTGACCCTATGTACAGGCCGTCGCGGTGCATGAAGGGTTGCGGCTTGCGAGTAAAGTGTAGATGGCACTGTGTTTTTGTTGTTCTTATATGTTAGTATGTATCCTGCTATTGAAGCGTTCCCCAGTGCATTACATACTGTAATTTATGGATGATACGATTGTGGCCGCTTCGGCAACGGTCCGAATAGGAACATGTACAGCGCGTGCCTCATAGTGTATTCACCTTTCCTTTGTGCGTCGACCGTACGCATTACTCTACTTCATCATGGCTAGTAAGCAGGTAAATTATCCACAATCACAGCCTGTCAGCGTGTACTGAATGTCACTGTAGCTTGGCAAACTTCGTCAGGTACCTTCTTCGAGTCGCCAAGTCTCTGCAATACTCATCATACGACTTTCTATCACACCAGTGGGCTGGCGAGGTCATCTCCTCCAAGGATAAGACTACAGTTACAGATGAGTTTCGTGATCTCGAGCTGGATATCGAGAAAAGGAAGGTTGGAGCCCAGAAGTATGTGGTTTCAATGAATATCATTTGAAGCTTCTCACGTCCGGTGTCTGCTAGGTTGTTATTAGCCTCGAAGGCGTATCACCATGTACTATCAAAGAAGAAGGACAACGAAGCGTTAGACGATCCGGATAAGTTGCTACCCATAGACACACTGGGTGTCATCATGATTGTCCACGGCGAGGACTTCGGAGAAGATTCGACTTTCGGTTCGTCATCTGTATTCCATCATATCCGTATTCTCTAACAGCGTTATGCGTAGGCAACTCGCTCGTGAAGTTAGGACGTGCACACTGCAAAGTTGCGACATTACAGGAGGCGTACGCTTTAACCTTCCGTGATACGTATTTCGCCTCGTTGGAAACATTCATCAACGAGGTCAAAGAATACGAGCAACAACGCAAGAAGCTTGAGAGCAGAAGGTAGGCCACTATTTTGATAAGCCCTCCTTTGTCCTCACAAGTTATATCCAGGCTTAGCCTAGATGCCGCTTTGGCCAAGCAAGAGAAGATGAAGAGTAGCAAGAAAGAGAAAGATAGACGCGAAGCGGAAGAAGAGCTTGAAAAGGCGCAGGAAAAATAGTACGTTCATGTGCTCGCATCAAACCCGATCTAACTCGTGTGCAGTGACGAATCCTCCGAAGATGTACGAGCTTACATGCACGCTATCCAGGAGAGCGAGATAGACCAGCAACGCGAACTGAGTAACATGCTGGACATCGAGCTCAATTTTGTCAGACAATACCTGGAGGTGCTAGAGGAGACCCGTTCAGACTGGTGAGTTGTCTTTTCTCCTGTGAAGATTCGTCCTCATGTATCCTCACTTAGGTCCAGTACATCGGAAGTTGTACCACGCCGACCCGAGGGACCCATGCACACGTTCAGTAGTCCGAAGCTTCCCAGCCGGTCGCCCAAGCTCCCAAACCGTTCACCCAAACTTCCGAAGCGCAGTGCATCGCAGATCAAACGAGCAGAGTCCAGCGCGTCAGCGTCTCGCTCGGAGATCGATCTTGACTCCTCTGCGGATGAACAAGAACGCCCCGCTACACCTTCAAGACACAAGAAGTCTGACTCCGGAGGTACAGCCAAGATACCTTCCCGCCCGAGCTCGAGATCATCCAGACATAGGACGAGTAGCACCGCTACGCTGGAAGAAAACTCTGTGCGAAAGAACGTGTCTGGTTGGATGGATTCTGTTCGAGGAAAAAAGAGCAAATTCACATCGTTGCAAGATGACGAGGACGCCGCTTCTCCTTCCCCAGATAAAGAATCATCGCGGTCGATAACGAATGCATTCGGATCCTTGATGAGGAAAGACTCGACAACCAAGAAGGAGTCCATGCCCATAGTCGCGAAAGACCGCCTTATATCACCGCCATCATTACAGGAGAGGAAGGTTGTTCGCGCCATCTACGACTTCAATGGGTCCTCGGACGAGTTGTCCTTCAAAGTCGGGGACGAAATCATGGTGGTCAACGAGGTATTAGATGACTGGTGGATGGGGAGCTTGAATGGCAAGCAAGGGTTGTTCCCGACGCCATATACCGAGACGGTGGCTTCCAAGACTAAGAAAGCTGTCGTCCTCAAGCGCACACGTACTGGAAAGGCACTAGAGGAGGATGTGTACTCCGCCCCCCAAGACTCGGACGAGGATTCACCAGATGATGGATACCGTACCAGTGACCTGGACGAAGAGGACGCTTATAAGTCCAGGCCACTAGCTCCATCTCATTCCCCGTTTTTTGGTGGTCCTCCGGATCTTTCGAACATTGGCAGTGACAACCATGGACAGGATTTACTTCCCTCAATATCACGGCATGGTGCGAGTGCTGCGAGTGCTGCGCGACCTGTCCCGCCACCGCCTATGAGGCGAGCATCGACGACGGACGTGCACAAAAAGCCCCCACCACCTCCGCCACCACCTAGACGGACACCGACTTCTACTCCCAAGATACCCCCTCGCCGCCTCTCAGTCAATTCTTCATCCTCCAGCTTGTTGTCCCAGAAGAATACAGCGGAAGCACCGGCATCTTCTGGCAGCAGTCACCACAGTCATAGCTACGACGCGTCGCCGTTTGACAGTGTATCTGACTTTGCCTCGGATAGGTGTACCACCTTCAAGCAGAACCCTTTCAAACCCAAGGGAATGTGTAGCAACTGCTTTGAGTACCATGATATCGCCTAAACATACTATACTTATTATCTTCACAATACGCTCTACCCACTGAAAGTATATTAGAATTTTTTGGTTGAAGTAAACGACACAACGCACATGTACGGTGCACACTTAAGACGACTGAGCTTTCGTCGTTTCATGACAGTATAAATGGAACCTATGGGAAGATCACCCGATCGGTGGCGCTTGCTTCTTACCATCATGGCAACAAAGCAAAAATCGAACATCAAGCCTCTACCTCTCGGTGATACTCTACGAGACTTGGCATTGCTACGCGTCTCATCTCTAGATCTCGCCTCCCTTATTCCCGCTTCTACCAAGGACGAGCCGCCAACAACAGAGGCCGATGCGTCAGTTGAGCGCTCACAAGGATTCATCCAATCTGCACGCTCTGCTCTGAAGACCCACGACGTGGGCACTGTTGATGTTGTCGGACAGAAGCTCGAGAGCCTTCGGACAGGGCTTGATGAGGTTTCACAAGGCCTCGAGACCACCTGAGGCCATGTCCATCCCTCGTGGAGGCAATCCGTCGAGCAGTAAGTATGGCAGCCGTTCGCTATTTCGTTATCGAGATCTATCGTTGATGATATCTTCTAGACCACGTAACATAAATTCATCTTGTCTGCGGTCAATTGTTTAGAAAGCAATACACTCTCCAGAGGATTCCCTGGCAGCGTTCATCTCTATCATTTAGTGCGTTTCGTTGATCAATGGTTCGTCGAATTCTGAGGAACTATATTAGCCGGCGTGGCATTCAATAAATATCTCTGAAGATTAGGTTGACCAACACACTGTCAGTGTGAACTATGGGCGAGTCCTCGCGTGATCCATTCGGGTGCATGTTTACCGCATAATTCATGTCCGTATTCGGCAGAATCTCTCAATCTTGGGGACGCGGGGACGTACTCACTAGATGAGCATCACTTCTACACACATAAACCCGCCTTCTTGCACTGAATGGGGTGTACATCTCGGTCGTAACTCGGTGCCACTGTGGCATATGTAAGGCCTGAGCGACTTTCTTAGCCGAACTTTTTCATTCTCCCCCCCTACCTCCTCCATGTCCATGGGCACAGACGCGGACATCGCTGCCTATCTTGTTGGTTCTTTCCAGACCACGAGGTACGCTGTCTGTGAGTGTCTTAATATTCGATTCCCAAACATCTACCGACTGTGTGCTTGTTCATAGGCGCAGCCGCTACTTTAATGATCTACGACCACCGTGAGTTTGATACGAGCCATAATTGTCCTATAGCATTGCTGATGCCTCTCGTTCCAGTGATCTCCTTACATCGTGAGGTTCGTCTCCCGTTTCCGCATAATACGAAGTCATTCATCAGCGTCGTTCTCCAGGTTGAACTTATTTGGGTTCGTCTTTACGCGTTCGGCTATGCTTTCATTTTAAATGGTCAACAGAGGAAGAGAAATTCTTTTATGAAGAACGTTTACTTGTGGGTACGTCGACGCTGTGACAATACTGATTTTCCAGTACGCGAAATGCCCTTTCACAGCACAGATATTTTGGCACATTTTGCATCCTGTAAGTTGTCCATGTCTAGGACAGTTGCTCATATATGCTGACTAGAACTATAGCTTCGAGGTTTTCGGTATGTCTCTCAAATGTTGTTACTTACTTGCACAAGACTGAGTTACTTCATTAGTGGTCATGGATAGAAATGTGTCCGACTCAGTATGCTTCTCTCCTTTAAAACACACCAGTTGTTGGAGAATGACGCCTACTTTAGTTGTACGTGGGATGCTATAGCTTGATTTGTCCTAAGCCGCGCCTAGTTGTGCGTTTTTCATTCGATATATTGTCGGAAATATGAAACTCATCTTCAAGCAAGGTTCGTTCTGGTTCCGCTGGGAACTGTTCGCATTCGCCGTGTCAATATTGACTTCTGAACGTATGGAACGTTTGATTTCTGCCCAAGAAGCGCGCTGATCGGTCGGATAGTGGTTCTGTTGTCTTGGGTCTTTGTCATATACGACCGAAGTGTCAGTGTTGTGGCTACCGTGGGTCTCTTATACCTAACGGAAGTGGTCGCTGTCTTTACGATTTTGGGTATCTCGATGCACCAACTGCGCGGTAAGGTGCCACATAACACGAATGATTGTCTTTTACTCATACGTACCCTCCAGTGACCAGTGATCTTATCCCTCACAAATTCTGCAGTCTACTGGAAGTTCCGCCATTGTTCAAGTATTACTGGGTTCCATTTCTGGTTTATAACGGCTTCATCCTCCTCTTGTTCGTCTTCAAAAGCTATGAAGTCCTATTCTCAGGGAGCAACGCTCCAAGTGACACCCTCCTCAAGACGGTGTACCACAACTCCGCAATGAATTACATAACGTAGGAGGTCTATGTTTCGAGACGTTGGAATTTCTGACGTTGAGTGGATGGTTTAGGATTTTCACATCGTATGTGGTATGCTGCATTGTGTGGCTTTCGGCAGATGCATGTTTTTTTCCACCAGGTTCATTATGCGCAAGCTTACGTTGGCCAGTTTTCCCTAGGTCGGGTCCCTGTGATGTTCGTGCTATCGTTCTCCATGATGAACGCGTGCCGTCTGCTTTTGAACATTCGGGAGGTTTACTTTGTCAACGCGGCGCATAAAACAAATGAAGTGAATATCGTGATCGATGGGAGAGAGATAGGCACGAAATATAACGACGTAGTATCCCTGAATGCGACTTCGAGGGAGTCGCAGTGGATGTACGAACTCAGAGCGCTTCGATGGACTGGAAAAGGATAGGCAGTCCTTGTAGTACCGAGCTGGACCTCATAAAACAAGTGGTTGCTTGGATAGGAACTTTCGATATAACACCTCCGCTTCGCCGACATGATGGCATGCATGTTCCTTGCCTCATTCAACGTTGAGATCCGATGGTTAGGTAGGTTAATAGGCCACTGGGAGCTTGGCTCCATCTGCCTGCGGTGGCAGCTGGGTGGCAGGTTGCAACGTTTTATGGTACTTGAGCCAAAGTTGAGCGATAAGGACAATACTTTAAGCAGCCGGAAGCAGGGACCGGTAGGGACGACGCGCTTAGTGCAGGTTTACGTCTACAGCCACGTGGTGGGAACATATTATATTTGCAAGTGGAAGTCTCTCTTGTTCTTTCTGTCACCATTGCGCACTGCAGCGACGACGAGCGCGACGACGACGACGGCCATGGCCCACCTGCTCGCTATGCCGCTTCCCCAGAACATTCTCATATATGTTCTCCGAATAGTCTCACCAGCTCTCGTGTTGTTGGCGACGTTATCATTGCCTTTCATTAAACCTTCGACACCGTCGTCTTCAGCGTCGCCCATCACCTCTGTCGTCGTAGCAAACCGCATTCCCCGTCGTGGCTCAATTCTTCTTTTTCTCACTCTTTCTTCGTTTACATACCTTTTCGACGGTCTTGCGTTTGTCATTTTTACCGTCCTCCGGAGGCACTGGGCACACGACACCGGGATCGAGTTCAACGCAGTCATCGGTCTAGTTGCATTCTCGGGACTAGCAGCGCTGGGGGCATACAAGGATGTTACAGGTCAATCTGTATGGTCTACAAGACGCCTGAAAACGGCCGTCGCTGCGACTTTGATTTTGGATATTTTGTTGGCGACTTTCCTTGCACTGGAGATCTCTGCATCTGGCAAAGGTGCGTGTTTCTTCACTTCTTGATGGCGTTTACTCAAATTGAGCTCAGAGCCTACTGCTATTCCTATTCCTGTTCTTCTTCACACCGCGTTCCCGATACTTCGCGTACTCTTCCTTCTACCTCTGATCGGTTCCCTTCTTTCTCCTCGAATTGTGTACTCGTCCGTGGCATCTGAGGAACATACCGACGGTGCCGATGCGAACGAGTCGTCATTCTTACTGCCTCCCGGTGACGCAACCCACATCACCAGCGGGCTCCTTGCAGTGCCAGGCCTCTCCAACGGCGAGTCCGCCAAGTACGGTACTTTCCGCGAAGGCCGTGCTATGCACCAGACTTCAAACCCGACGACACGCGCTCCGTCCCCCAGTCCGGCCCCCTCGCGTACCGTGAGTGCGATGCTATTATGAATACCAGTGACTCAATTTCTCTTCAGAATACTCTGAGTAAGCCAGAGGTTGCTCTAGATCCATCTTGGAGTGAAGTTGGCAGGCGTTTGAAACGTCTTTCACCTTATCTTTGGCCGTCCAAGTCTAAAGCTCTTCAAGGCCTTGCTGTGAGTGCTCCCGTGATAGCCCAGACCCGTTGCTGACCCATATTGAACGCTATAGGCCCTTTGTGTTCTCGTTCTCCTCGTAGGACGCGTGGTCAACGCGCTTCTTCCGTTCACACTAGGAGAGTTGATCAAGATTCTAGAGGGCAAATCAGAACGATCCCCATGGCCCCTCCTCTTTTTCTACGTTGCTCTGAGATTCTTGCAGGGCAGCGGAGGTTTAGCTGCGCTGCGTGATGTAAGTTCATTCCCATCTTAGGTTCCGTACTTTGTTTAACAATGATATAGTCCCTATGGATCCCTGTCATGCAATACTCAGATCGAGGTATGTCCTAAAGTGCCGCAGTACGACCCGAGTTCACCATTTTCCGTAGAAATGTCGCAATTGTCGTTCAATCACCTACTCAACCTTTCCTTCGCTTTTCACACAAGGAGGAAAACTGGAGAAATTCTCCGTGTCCTCGATCGTGGAGCTGCCATCAACCGAACTTTGGAGGTATGCATCGGTTGAAATGCATTGACTTTCGTCACTAACTGTCTAACTGTCTACAGCTCATCCTTTTCAATATTCTTCCTACCTTTGTGGATATTATCGTTGCCCTAGCGGTATTTGTTGTCAAGTTCAACTGGACACTGGCAGTTGTCATCTTTGTTGTGATGTTTGCCTATGGTATGTTATTTCTTTTTCAGAGACTCTTTTCCTTATATCTTCTTTCCAGTTGGCGCAAGTGTGATTCTTACCCAATGGCGTACTAAATTGCGCCGCAGTATGAACGATCGGGACATTGTAAGTCACATAGGCACTCTTAATTATCCCTCGGTATTGACCTTAACTAGATCACTCGTGGGATCCACACTGATTGTTTGCTGAACTACGAAACTGTAAAATATTTCTGCGGAGAAGAGCACGAAGCTGAAAGGTACCGCAACGCGATCAACGAATACCAGCAACTTGAGTACAAAGTCATGAGTGAGCTCATCTTCTCTTTCTCAAGTTTTTTTTAGGTCTAACAAAGTTTTGTAGTCTCGCTGAACATTCTCAACCTCGTTCAAAACTTTATCATTGTACGTTCGCATCCTTATTCTCCCACTAATTCGTCGTCTCAATTGTCTTAGACTTCTGGTCTTCTGGTGGGGTCGCTCATCGTGGCACGCAGCGTCGTAGACGGTGATGGGGGCGCCAGCGACTTTGTTATCTTCATCACCTATTTGGGCCAGGTGAGGAACACATCTCATCTATACGTGATTGCTTACATTGTCGCTCTAGCTGTACGGACCGCTCAATCAGCTTGGATTCATCTATCGCTCCATCAACCAATCCCTTGTGGATACCGAGAAGTTGTTAAAGCTGCTCAATGAACCCACCGAGGTCAACGATAAGCCTGGTGCTCCGGATCTTATTGTCACCAACGGCGAGATCGAATTCGACAATGTCAGCTTCTCCTACGACGCTCGTACGACGGCCTTGAATGGCGTCTCTTTCAAAGTACCTAAGGGATCATCTGTTGCTCTAGTCGGTGAATCTGGATCCGGGAAATCAACGATACTCCGTCTCTTCTATCGCTTCTACGACTTAGCAGAAGGGCAAGGTCGCATCTTGATTGATGGCCAGGACATCCGGTCAGTGCAATGTCGCCCAAACTGATACATACTCACGTTGCAATCACCAGTGACGTGACACAAAAGAGCCTCCGCAACGCCATCGGTGTTGTCCCTCAAGACTCCGTGCTATTCAATACTACTATTGGCCATAACATTGGGTGAGCGCTACTGATACTGTGGTCTCTACAAACCTCTCATTGTGTGTCAGATATGGGAAGTTCGGGTCGTCAGCAGAGGAAATTGAAGAGGCAGCAAGGTCCGCTCAGATGCATGATCGAATAACCAGTTTCCCCGATGGTACTGCTTCATCTACTGCATAGATACTGGCTTCTGACCGTTTGAAGGTTATGACACAGTTGTCGGCGAACGGGGTGTCCGATTGAGCGGTGGGGAGAAGCAGCGTGTCGCGATCGCTAGGACATTGCTCAAGAACCCTCCGATTTTGCTATTGGATGAGGCAACTAGGTTCGTTCCCGATCTTTCATCCAACAGTCTCCTGATCTCCATTTCCAGCGCTCTGGATACTTCGACTGAAAAGGACATTCAGAAAGCTCTCCAGAATCTAGTGACCGGCCGTTCGTCTCTTTCAATTGCACATCGCTTATCAGTGAGTTTCGTCAATTATTCGAGCATTGCTCTTTTGCTTATCATTCGTTAGACTATCGCATCTGCCGACATGTGAGTGTAACAACAAGCATACTTATTCTCAAGCCTCTAACATTTATCCATACAGCATTTTGGTCCTCAAGGATGGTCAGATCGTAGAAACGGGCAACCACAGGGAACTCGTCGCACTCGATGGCGTCTTCGCGTCGATGTGGGCTGATCAGGTGTCTTCCAACGAAGACCCTGTGATTGCCAGCGAGGATATGGCCTCTGATATCGCGCCTTACTCTGTTGAATCGGGTCCTATAGATGCTTCCAGTGTACACGCTGGAACGGAACCTACGCACACAGCGCCGTCTGTCAAAGAGTCCGTCCGAGGAGATGAAGGCCCTCAAGTGCCCCCGAAAGAGTACGAGTCGAGCCCAGCCCCCGTATCTTTCCCCACCTCGGACAGCAAGAGCGAAGTTTCCCATGCACCTGCTCCAGTTGCGTCTGCACCAGTGGCGTTCCCGGAACCATCGACACCTCCTGTTTCATTCCCCGTCTCTGACGATGCCACTCCGGCCGATTCCCAATCACCCAAACTACCCTTGCAGTCACCCGCAGTGACATTCGATACTGTCAATCCTGAACGCAGTGGTACACCTGATCCGGAGTCAGAGCCAAAGCGCAAGCGCATATCATCCCAAAACTTCCAGAGGCTTGCCAGGAGGATATCTATTACGACGCGGAAACAAGGTTCTGTTTCGTCAATCATTCCTGGACTGAAGCGCAATGATTCACCGAGAGCCTCTGATGAAGGGATTGGCAGCGTGCGTGGTGAAGGCAGTGTCAGGGATAGTCCTACGCCCAGCGTCGCTGAAGGTGAGAGGAAGCTGAAGAAAAAAGAGAAGAAGGAGAAGGAGAAGAAGCGGAAAAGCACCGCATGATGACGCCACAGAGGCCTGACGACTTTCACGATTATGCCCCACCTTTACCGTAGTAATGACCTTTTCCCATTTGTTGTCTGATTGGATTTCCTGCATTCATAGCATTTCTTACATATTGCGTAGCTCTTACATACTTACAAGCATTGTTGTTCAAAATTTGTGTGGTTGCTAAATGAATCGCAGACGTATCTGGTACGTGAACCGTGCGCATGTGTCGTCCAGAACGGGAGAGGCTGTGATCGAATTGAGCGGAGTCTGAAAAAATCTGAGGAGTATATAAGGCGTCGTCGATGTCACGGTACCTTCCCCTCTCCATCCTCTGACTTCCACGTTCAGTTACGGTTCTCGGTCTGTTTGTGTTGACTCTTGTCCTATATTATTAAAATGTCGACGAAAGTATATGTTGGGTCAGTCTATGTCTTGTGTCGTCTCGTTCTCGCTGCTCCCTTCCTTGGTCGGGGGCGTTGTAACTGAATGTCATGTCCTGTAGAAATTTGAGCTGGAACACGAATGATGACTCCCTGAACCAAGTCAGTTTGATACCATCGTCCTCTCGCGGGCTCCTGCCCGCCTATCGGTTCTCATCCCAGTTATTTCCATCTTAGGCATTTTCTCAATTTGGTCAAATCCTTGATGTACGTTACTTGATATGCGCCGCTTTGGCCGTTGTGGCCAACGATGGTGCTGATTATCGTTGACAGTCCATTGTCATGCGCGATCGCGAGACTGGCCGCTCCCGTGGCTTCGCTTTCGTCACCTTCAGCACTGCTGATGAAGCCACTGCCGCTATCAATGGCTTGAACGAACAAGACCTCGATGGCAGACGCATCAAGGTCAACCTTGCCAACCCCCGAGGCAACGGTGGTGGAGGAGGTGGTGGTGGCGGAGGCTACTCTGGTTGGTCTTGATATCTGATCCCTTGTACTCTTGTTGACGCCTTGGTTAAGGTGGAGGTGGTGGAGGTTACTCTGGCGGAGGTGGAAGCTACGGTGGTAGCGGAGGCGGAGGCTACCAGGGCGGAGGTGGAGGTGGATATGGCGGAGGTGGATACAACAGCGGCGGAGGTAGCGGTGGCTACAGCGGTGGCGGCGGTTACAGCAACCAAGGTTCGTCCAGTTCGTGGCTCTAGTGCGACTATTCTCATTTCTTCTTGCAGGCGGCTACAGCGGTGGATACTAAAAGGTCTACCTTCCGACATCCTTGACCCCTCCTTGGTTCACTGCCAGTCGTCATTTCTCCTTTCTCAATCTCGCTCCCTTCTGCTCATTTTGACCCACTCATCCACGTATGCTCGTTACCAGTTCGTTTCATCGCACATGTCGTCTTCTCAGTTCCTTGGCTTGTACAAAGTAGTCTCGGTTTACGGCCTGTACTTTTAGGTTTCCTCCCTCGCACTGGGTGGGTGTGTCTATTACAATGTATTATCTAGTGATTGCTCCCTATCGACCATTCTCTGCATATTTGTGTAACCATTGGAGTGATGAGACGTTACTATCGATTGCCGCCACAAAAAAAGGAAGCACGTGGGTACTACCATATTGGGATATTTGGTCCTGTTTACTTCATTTGCACGTGGGCAAACCAGGGACCCATTCTCAAGTCTGTCTACAACAGCCATCATCTCGACCTACTGTGCACGATGAACGACCACCCTTATTATCCGTCGTCGTCGTCGAACCATGCTGGCTCGTCGCGCCAAGTCGCTAATCCAGCACCACCATCCAAAAAGCCACAACCCCCGCGACCACCAAACGCATGGATTCTCTTCCGCTCAGATGTCGCGCGCAACATGGCCAAAGGAGCTGGCGCTCCTCAGCAATCACAGGTCTCCAAGACGATATCCCAGCTATGGAAAGAGGCGCCTCCAGCTGTCAAGGCCGAATACGAACAGCGTGCCGAAATCAAGAAACAAGAACACGCTGAAAAGTATCCCGACTATCGCTTCCAGCCTGTGAAAAAGGAGGACAAAGAGCGCCTGAAGGAAGAGAAAAAGGCATCTCGCGAAGCTTCCCGCGGACCCTCGCGGCGGGCGCGTAGCACCGCGCACCGGTATGCTCCTTACGATAACGCGTCACCGGCGACGCCAGCGTCTGCAGCACATTCCCCCACTGTGTATCCCAATCCCGTTGCGTCTTACTATCCTGGTGCTGCCAACTACCAGATCCATGGCGCTTTCGGACCTACACCGCCAATGTCAGCTGCGTCCTCGCCAACATCGTCGCCAGGTACCCCCCAATCTCCCCAATTGGAGGCATCAGCATCACAGCTCAGCTTGCCCACCGTGCCAGAACCACAAGATTTCTCCCCGAGAATAGATGATAACAACACGCTCGACGCTTTGCATACATTTGACTTCCTCTCACCCGCCTCAGAAACCGCGTTTGCACCATCTCCTTACACTGCAGCGCCTTCTCCGGCTCATGATTGGAACCTCGCGCCCCAGTCCATTGCCCCAGTAAGTTAGATTCACTTTCTTGACGCGTCCTCCTAATTTTTTTCGCCTCCCAGGGTTTCCTGACGTTGAATGTCCCCGCTTCAGCCGTTCCTGCCGACCAGAGCTGGGCTACTCCCGTGTTTGATCAAACCCTGCAAGGCCTTGTGGCCAACACCGACAACCCTTCCATTTTCACTCTCAGCGGGTTCGATCCAGATACCATCACGCCCACAGGTCAAATAGACTTGTCCGTCCAGAACTATGTCTTCGACCCCTCTCTGTTCGAGGGCTTCGATTTCTCTCTGTTCAACGCGGAGCCGGAAGCGAACGAGCGTGTCTACTCCAACGGCTCAAATGCTCCCCAATTTGACCTGGACCAATACCTCAATCTGGAGCAAGTCGGCATTGATCCATATCTTGTCGCGCCACAGCTCCCATCCCCCGCCGCAACGGAAGTTTCAAGTCGCCAGCCCTACCAGCCACCTGCTGGTGCTGCCAACGCTTCCACTCGACGTGTCGGAGGATCCTGGCGTCATTATCGAGTTCCGTCCCCCGGACCTCCATCTCCCCTCCCATACGGCGTTCACGCCAGCTAAATGGAACGAGCCACCCGGTCGTCCTGTATTCCTCCTGCTTCCATCGCTTTCTCCCTTGCTTTCTTGTCTATTTCAACCATTTTGTCGCTATATTATCTATCTCTGTTCCCGCTTTCTTTGCTACCTTATCTGCTCTCATCTAGGATTTTTTCATGCTCTCTGTGTTCTCTCTGGCTTTGTTGTCAAAAGATCGCATTCGATATTAACGTGCTCTGCCTTAGTTATCACTATCCGTATCTTGCATACGTTGAACGTCTCGCATCATTCCGCATCTGTAATCTCTCAATGAACTGCATTATTCTATTTATTCCCCATGTACAGTAATTACGATAAATCACGAACTTCACGACTACCATGTCCGAATCAGGCGAACAATGGGAATCGGAATCTCCTTACCGCCGCAGTGGGATGGGTGTCAATCAGGGCATGCGTGTTTATTTGGACGCCTCGCGGCCTATTGTTGGAAGTTCCCGCTCGCTATTGTTCGACTAAAAAGGCAGAGCCGACGAGAAATTTGGGCCTAAGTGGGATGAAGGGCTATATAATCTCTATTTCCAATCTTCCCAATCATTCAACGCCCAACTCGCCTTCTTACCTCATTTACACCGGTACTAAATGGAACACTGCGGCGCCAACTTCGTAGATCTCAATCTTGCATGACAATTCATTGTGATACATTGAATATATTGATGCTCACTGAGACGACCGTCGCTCCCATATCTGGAAAAATGATAGGTTGACTGGATAGCCACAGAAACATAAACGCTGACCTGCAATGTCGTCTCTCCTAAGAAAATCATCTCCTTGCGAGTTTCCTCCACAATCAGATCCTGTATCTGATACCACTTTTCGCCGCCGAGTACATGTACTTTCCATACTGTGTTCTCCTTGTCGCGAGTAGTTCCCGCAACGCTTTCGTGGACGACATTGGCTACAAGGTCATAGAGTATGGGTTGCGCGTGCGATCCAGATATATCTTGCCAGATGTCAAGAGAGAACTGAGGTTGTAGAACGACCACTCACAATCTCGCATGTCTAAGCCGCGAAGCGGGAAGTTGACAATAGTGGGGTTTTTCTCCTCCACGAACATGTTTTTGGTGAATCGCTTGTAATGGAGGACAAGATACGGAGGTAGTGACTCTGCTTGGTACCGTCGCAATACACCAAGGCTCTCTTGAGCGCGTCGCCCGTTGTATTTTTCTAGAACGGAATGGATAGACACTTGAGGGATGATGTTCTTCTCCACAGCGTCCTGAAATAA
Organism: Flammulina velutipes; assembly: GCA_011800155.1. NCBI lineage: Eukaryota > Fungi > Basidiomycota > Agaricomycetes > Agaricales > Physalacriaceae > Flammulina > Flammulina velutipes. The sequence continues at coordinate 2,547,483 of CM022370.1, read as the reverse complement.
TGGAGGAGGCGGCAAGTCGATGGAAAGTAGCAAAAACGGAGAAGTGTTCGATTTGATCTCTGTCGCGTCGACTTTAGCTGCGCTCTTGGACAAGTTTAGAGAATCATACCGCGATCGATGTCAAATGTCGGTTTCGTATCTCCTTCGGCTCTGACTAGTACTTGTTGGGTATCAACCCGTATAGTGCCTTGGAATGTAGCGAATATGATGCTAGACGTCCTTTTCTTGGTCCCGCCAAGGTCCTTGTGCAACTTGTTCAACAACCAACTGATGAAGTCGATTGGGTCTCCCTGCTTCTCCAGACGGAACTTGCCATCGCTGGCTCTGTTGACCTCTTGCAAGAACTCGTGTGGTGACACCTGAGCTTTGAAGAGGCGAGGATTCCAGATTTTTCGGGCGAGCGCCGCGAAACGTCGCGTCAGCTCGCTGCCTTTCGCGTCCGTTAGGAGAAGGAAATCCCGCAAAGGGCGAACATGGAGGAGAGCGTGGATGATGACGTTCATATGGTCGTTGTGCTTGATGTTATTTAATCCGACGTATCCAGGAAGATAGGATTGGGAGGCGAGATCGTAGGATAATTTCGACGTTAGTGTGGGTATGATGCTTTTCGTGAAGGTTGGTCGAAGGACGTATGCGATATCTTCTAGCGATGGATCGGATACTTCATAGCCATCGGGGAGGACGAAGACCTTTGTGGTCTCGAGATTGATGAATACATGGTGATCATCGTGTATGGAATGGGCGTATGCGTACGAGTTTCGACCGCGTCCTTGGAAGTATTTGCCGCATACCAGACATCCGTATACGTTGATATTAGAGGTAGACACAGAGCAGACTTTTTCGAAATCAAAGTCGAGAGCAGCACGGTTTATCTGTGATACAACGTTGAGTGGATGGATATAGAAAGAATGAGCAAATACCGTGTCGAGATAAAGGTCAGTCGCGCGCAGCGGTTCGGTGGCGTTCGGTTCGTCTTCGTCCATTTCTTCGTCACCATCGTCCACGTCGGCGTCGAGCCTTAATCTTTTGGCCGGCCGTTCTTCGGGTTCTGTTGTGGTGGTCGACATCGAAGAGGCGTGCGGATTACATAAACACCCCCTCTTCCCTTCTACCTTCATCGGTCTCTAGAGGGACGATGGCGACACTCACGAGAGCTCGTTCTGAGCACGAAATAGCGACGCCAGCGACGATTATGACGAACTATTTAGAGAGTTCTATTCCTACACCCTTTCCGAGAGAAAGACTTGTCGACGTCGACGATGTGCAATTCGTTCCGTCACAGCCCTCTGAGTCTTCGGAGAGACAAGCATCATCCAGCGCTACGACTGTAAGTACTGTTTTCAATTAATATCGTATTCCACTAACCCTTGGCGTAGGAAATAATGCCGTCTATCGCTTTCGTGGAGAGGTCGTGTTTAATGACCCTCAACAATTTGCTCTCTGTACCATCGAAATGGAATCCCATCGTCCCAGACCGCCGACATTCGATGCCTAATACCCCGCACACCGCCTCCACGAGCACTGAGGCAGAGTCATCGTCGTCGGCCTTACAGACACTCGTGTCTAACCTTCGCACTCGTGATTTTGGCGACGAGATGGTTGAGATGGCTGCCTCCGACAACGACTCAGACCTCATACACGAACTCAACTCCCGTGTGGACGGCCTATCTTCATCTCTCCTGGCAGAAGACGCAAAACTCGCAAAATCACTCGTGTCTCTGCTGTCCTACCTCCATCGTCTTTCCATCCTTTTCGCTTCTTCACGGGGCAAAGGGCATCACCAACAGTATTCGCCTCCGCTACAAACCTCTGTTTCTGATAACATCTTCGATACCCTTAAACGTCAGCTCAGCGACCTCCAGGTCGAGCGGAGGCGCGATATCCTTCCTCCCGGCTCTCCGCCTGTTCTCGCTGTTGAAACGGCCCTCCTTTGGTCCAGAATAGATGAAGAACTCGAAAGCGTTCTTGTTCTGTGCAAGGAGCGTACCACCGCCGATCATCTCCCCCCGCAATACGACCGCGCCGACTATGAATTCGATACTCCGCCAGAGTACGATTACCAGGCAAACATGTCGTTGTACGACTCGAAGGAGACATCTTCGCATGCTCCTCAATCTCCAACGTTAACTACCTCTATGAACGAAAAAATGCGCCTCGATTTTGAGGCTGTCACGATGGCTATAGATCGTCTATACCTCGTGGCACCGCAGCTGCATAACCAGCGTGTCGAGCTGAAGTCGAGTAAGCTGGCACAGATGGAGAAAGCGAGCAGGGAGGGTGGTCAGACCCGCGGGAAGGGGAAACAGAAGCAGTCTGAGCCGGATATACGGGAGCTAGAAAACATCTTTGAATTGCTGGGGAAAGCAACGGATCGCGCGATGAAGGACCAGTCAGTTATTTTAGACGGCGGCATGAAATCTAGGCTGGAGAGAGCTCGACAGCGCGACGAGGCCAAACGGGAAGCGTTCGTGGACCAACTCGCACAGCATTCTAGTGCTGGCCGACTACACTCGCAGGATGCCATCCTCCTACCTCCGAGGGTCAAGAACCCTGAAGCGATGCTTACGCTTCCCGAGTTCATTCGCGAGTCGGTTCCCGAATCACTACGACAATACGATCCCGATACCATGATGTCTCTTCCAGAATTTGTTCGAGAAAATCCTCCATCTCACCTCCTTGCCCCATCTATTGGACCTTCTGCGTCTATGCCACTGACCGCTTCTGCTGGCGGAACCCTTCGGCGGCTTGCCTCTGCCACGAAGAAGAATCGCGACCGCAGCATGTCTGCACCCTCTCCCCTCTCATGGCTTCGGCATTCAGCATCACGATCGGCGTTGAGCGAGTCAAAGTTGAAAGTGCCATCTCGGTCTCCAACACCCAAAGGTGAGTTATATCCCGTCATATCATTCTTCTACTGATGTGTCTTTAGTTGATTTTGAGGTCAGCTACATTGCCGAAAACCACGAGAACCTAAACCACATCCTTGTCTTTGTCTCAGTGAACGGTGTCGTCGCAGGAATTGACGTGGAGGCTGAAGTATCACCTTCTTTGGAAAACTCATCCTTTGGAAGCAACCGTCTCATTATTAAGTGCGGCTCACAAACTTCAATGCCATTGGCCCTTCCGGGACATGTTCACTGTGGTAAGAAGGAAATGAAGGCGCAAAGCGGTCACTATGAAATCAAGCTGACAACTATTCCCTCTACCACGCCATCACCTCAGCCGGCTCCTCTTCTCGATGCAGTGCAGCTCTCGGATTGGAACCCCACGACCTTCGTATGTGACTCCTGCTCACTCCCTGTGGTGCATTCATCGAAAATCACGCAATATCGGGATCTACCATCGGAGCATTGGCAGGAACTTGTCGACGCATGGATGTGCCACCCGGACCAGAAGCTTCACGATCAAGTTGTCCAGAGTGGCAGCAAGGGATTCTGGCCAGAATCTGGCCAAGCACTCGTCGGAGGCAGTTACATTCTATTCGAGGAATCTGCGGTGTCGAAGACCAACATTCATGCGCGTCATAGTTTGAAGGTGAGCTTCATTTTATACTTTCGGACGATCAAGAAGGCTGGCGTTGGTTTATACCTCCCAATGACTGTTCGACTACTTTGCAAGCCTCCGTGTCATGATGATGCTGGATGGTTTCCTCGTGGAAGACGGTTTCATCAGTCGATACAAATTGTCCTAGATAAACGGGCAACCGGTTGCTCATCTAAACAACTCTCTTGACTTGAGGTCCACGTCTCGGGAGCTACATTCGAGAACACAATTATTTTCCTCTTTTTAAATCTATGTTATGACTTGTTGTACTAATTCTCACTCCAGGGAGATAAAGATTGGCAACCCGTTCTTTGTCTATGTGGCGCCGCTCTTGGAAGATGTCAACAAGCTCCTCCGAATACCGACCGTTCAGTCGTCTATCGATTACTAAAATACGCTATACGGCCTGTCAGTCCTACCGCTGAGTGAGTATCGCCGCTTCCTCCCTTGGCCATGACTAACCTTTCGTTGCGTCAGACCAATTAAAGTACCGTTATCTGCGTTCATCGTAGAGGATATGATCGAATTCGTACACGCACATGCATCGTATCGATTTGTTGTCTTAGACGAAGAAGAAGAGAAGCCCAGAATTTTAGTGCGTCGAACGCTCGTTTCGGTCGGAGCAGCTACTGATCACATCGACAGATGTGGCTCTTCAAACCTAATATACAATTGGCCTACACCGCACGTACGCACTACTCTCTGCCCAAGAGTGCCAACATGCATGCCGCCAAGGTTCTCTTCAAACTGGTTGGGCCTTCTGAGGAGCGAACCGACCTCAAAAGGTAACTTGGTTCAAGTTCTCCGTTCCATCCCATGCTCACAATAATACAGTATCTTGAACAAGTATCCCGGGTTTCCGCAGGCGGAATATCTATTTTATTCCATGAATGTGTGTCGGAGAATAGCTGGGTACCTTAACGAGAGCAACAGGACCTATCCCGACAGTATGCGCACTATGACAGATTTGGAGGTTGGATGGCTGCGCCGTTTCTAAATGCACTTCTTCACTAACACGGAAAGGCTCAACGCCTTGGGAATTTCACTCGTTCACTGTCATGTATCTTTTAATTATCTTGGCGTAATATTAATCTGTAGCTCGTTGGATTGTAGTTTCCCAATCTCTCGGAAAATGGCATCCAGGAATGCGTCTGTCCCTTTGAAACGGTGTCTCGTTTAAATCTTCAATTTTGAAGCGCTAGGCGAATACCAGGCGTGCTAGGTAAGTAGTTCTGCCTTGAGGCTTGTGGATACGCCTGCCTTTCATTTGCACACATGCTTCAAGACTCATGATGAGTCGTAATGACTCATTGAATAGCCCAAGAATACCTTTCACGTTCACATCGACGGATCGATGCGGCCTTCAGCGCAGTCTCGTCTAAGTTTGAACCCCTGACGCAATACCGCGCCACTCCAGGCTTCGCATATAAGAGATTCCCCCGTCTAGCGTTATTCGAAATACCCCACCTCTTGACCACCACCCTCCACTGTTTACGCTTTCAACATGACTCAATGCTGGGAACCCGGAACTCCGTACCACCAAGGCGACGTTGTCGAGTATCAAGGTAACGAATCTCTGCTCGAAAGAGTTTGTCGTCGCTGACGGTATGATCCAGGCCAGCATTATAAGAACATCCAAGCACACACCGCACAATCGGACTGGGCTCCCAACATTACACCTGCGCTCTGGGGCCGAACCGATAGCCACAACCACGGTGGTCAGCAGCAGCAACAGCAACAACAACAACAACAACAGTACAATCAGCCACCGCAGAACCAGAATCCCAACCAAGTGAGTCAGTACGGGAACGACCAGAAGCAATCTCGTGAGTATCTCACGGTTCTTTCATCTATGGGCACAATCTGATCGTCACAGAGCACCCCGGCAGCGAGTCCACCGAAGAGGAACGCAAGAAGAAATGGTACGACCTCGACGAAGACAGGAAGAAGCAACTCGAGGTAAGTCAAGCGAAGTCCTTCGGTCCAGCATTTCATTTCATTTCTGTCATAGATCGGTGGCGGCCTCGTCGCAGGTCTTGGTCTTCTCGGCGCAGGGTACATGGCATACAACGAGCACCAAAAGAGCGACGAAGAGGTAAACTATTCCCTTCAAAGTCTTGTCCCATCTGCTGATCAGGTAAACTTCTCATAGAAAAAGGCGCATACTTGGGCATTGTCGAACTGGGCTCAAGATGCTGATCAGCGCACCAAGCAATTCTACCGCGAAGGTCCCCGTGGTCCCGCGACCTGGATCCTGAACCAAGGCAAAACCATGCCAAAGGATGCCATTGTCGTTAGCCAGGAAGGTGATTGGACTTTCTACGTCTGTCGAGCATTCCATGAGGTATGTCACTGTTTTATTCATCTGGGTACCGAGCTAACGTTGTATGGATCTAGGGAAGTATCCGTAAGTGTTGTACTCGAGGCTCGCCAAATGGAAGACTTACATCGCGTAGAAATCGGCAAGGCCTCTGAAGTGTTCAAGAAGGGCGCCGTCATCGGTTACGCGCACAAGGAGATCCACGTAGGTTCACTTGAATGTCTTGTAGTCTTTCCTTTATTCATTATTTGCAGTTGGATACCTACGAGATCCTCATCGGCGATATGCGAGGCTTGAAATGGGTCGATGCTAGTGGAAAATTGAACCTTCAAGCTTTGAATGCCCGCCCTGTCGAAGGTGGACGCGAAGCTAACGGAACTCCACTGTACATCGCCCAAGCTCCCTACAAAGGTGCGGTTCACCCCGGGAAGTGCAGCGAAAAGCTCGACGGTGATTTGGCCACTCGTTGATCTGAAAATTCAATCTCACGAAGCATTGCAGGTGCCTTTATCCCATACGACGATAGCGAGAAGTGTGTCAAGGTAAGCTCCGTTATGCGCACGAATGGATGTGGATTTGACCGTCCCACTAGACCTATCGCGTCTTGTGCTACGCCTAAAGTTTTATCATGAGTTTTCATTTCGTACAAATTGACATTGGTGTAAGAGTAGCAAGATAATTACCATCCGTCCTTTTTCACCCGTTCTTCTTCCGCGAGTTGGGTGGAGTACCTTTTGACGATAATACATCCCCCTAAAGAATCAACACAGGAGGACTGGCGTTCGAAGCAAGAAACTCACAAATTTCCATGACCCAGACGAACAAGAACACGCCGATTAAAACACCTTTGAGAATATTGACACCATTATTGCAGGCTTCAACGGCATCTTCGTTTTGGGATCCGCCGATGCAGTTTCGGACGGTGGCTGGTGCGTCGACGAAGAAGCGATACAATGCGAAAGATCCAGATGCAATACTGAATAGGACATGGGCAATAAGAACCCAACGGAAAACGACGATATATCGGTGTTTCTTTGCAAACGTCCCAATCAGCCTAGACTTGGTGTGTGGGATGAAAGAGGGCATAAGAGAAAGGAGAGCACGTACCCGAACACCGATACGATAGCGTAAAGGCCGTACACAATGATCTGGATCGCATATGCCAGTTTGTTCTTGATATCGCCACCTGTAAGACTCTGTTAGCGAGGAGATAAAGCCAAAAGGTCAGTCTATATCAGGACTGACCCATTCGATTATACTGGATGATGCCACCTACGGCAATAACACCTCCCAGAGTTATCCCAAGCATGGAAATAATCTGATTCATGAATGAGTCAGATGCGAACTTGGAAAATGAAGATATTCACGTACGAGCACGCCCAGTCGCACAGGAATACAGCAACAGAACTTGTTAGATTTGACTCGTTTGGCCATTATGATCTTCCGGAAGTGATGTGAGCGTGCAAGAGTTAGTGGTCGGTAGTAGTGGTGTGCGTGAGGTCCAGCCTTCCCTACGACCATAGAGGGACTCGTTCTTTTATACATGGAGGCGCTAGCTCACTTCGGAAGGTATCCTAGCTATTGAAATTGTCTCCCATAGATACACCTTTGAGGATGATAGTCAGACAGAGATACATGTAACCTTGTTTCATCTCAAGATCTCCAAAAATCTCCAAGAGCAAGCACAGTGAAAGCAGTGGTCGTGGCGTCAAAACAAGAAATTCTGAACGTCACGTCACATGTTACAGTCACCAGCTAGACTCAGCTAGAGCTACACCATCACCATGAATCGTCCAGCGAGCCTGTGTCCAGGATACATACATGTCGACGCGTTTAACGACGAGGAATACGAAGAGGAGGAAGTGATGTACGTTACAGTGGATCTGGAGAACATCGAGCCGTCCTTGATACCGAGTTCGGACTCGTACAGGCTCATAGTGAGTTACCTTCAATTCAACTATGTCTTCGGTTGCCAACCAATGTACGCAGGGGCTAGACACAAAGACACCGTTTCTGCAACTAAGTGGTACGCTCCTCAAAGGTACTCATGAGTGGATGATGGGCTCGGAGATGGTTTTTGCGCAGAGCGGTGGTGGTCCTGCTGCTCCGGAAGATGGTGTGTGATTCGAGCATCTCATGTTCATAATCTCACATGATTCCAGAGAGTGCGAACGCCATAGAATACGTAGCGAATTCCGACCAGAAGGTGATCTTTAGGGAGGTTAGACTGGAAGCAAAGAAAGACAAACCTACCGAACCAGTTCCCCCGGTGCCCATACCCATCGATCCATCTTTGCTTTCTGGTACTGCTGAAGAGCCCCCTGCAAAAAGAACGCGTACGAGGAGAAAGTCGACAAAAGCTGCTGCTGAAAACGACGAAGATGCAGAGGGCGACGACGACGACGATTACGCTGAAGTCAGAAGGGGACGTGGCCGAGGTAGAGGTCGAGGGCGTAAAACTCGTGCCGCATGAAATCGAGCTCACGCCACACTTCTCCATTACGCGCGCATGACGTCAAATCGAGGATTCTTTACATCTCTTGCGTCTCACTGTGTCTCTCCCTTTTACCACCACCACCACCAAACACCGCCACCACACCAATATGACTACCATCTTGAAAGACGCCGCATCTAACGCTGCATCCGCTGCGCACAGTGTCGCCACGTCTCTGCTTGCCATGTCACAGATCGCTCCAGGAAAAGACGTACCCGACGTCAAGTTGCTCAAGGAGAACGACCCTCATCTCACCGCAGAGGGCAAAGGAGACACCATGAGTAAAGAATGGCTGTCGACTGGCAAGTTCGTCATTGTATGTCACGTCTCTCAATGCTTCTGTCCACACCGTTGAGTTTCTTTAGATCGGCGTGCCCGGCGCGTTCACCGCACCATGCAATAAACATATTCCCAAATACATCGAAGAATACCAGGCTTTCAAGGACAGAGGCGTCAAGGACATCTACGTCGTTGCAGTTAATGATCAATTTGTTGTGAGGTACGTTCAAATCCTTCTGTCTCAAAAATTGTTCAACGTTAAAGAAAAACGTAGCGCTTGGAAAGACAAACTCGCTCCCAATGGGACTCGTAAGTTACCCGTCATTTATATCTGAGACTTTTGCTCACGCCTATCTCACGTAGCTATCCATTTCGTTGCTGACGATCAAGCTGCATGGACGAGTGCCACTGGCTTGATATTTGACGCGACAGCATTACTTGGTGGGCCAAGATCTAAGGTAAGGCACCTACTACGTCGTGTATTCAAAGTAACTAACGCATAACAGCGCTATGTGATGATACTGGACAATGGGAAAGTTGACACAGTGTTCGTTGAAGAAGACCCGTCAAAGATCACGATTACGGACGCTGGTACCGTATTGGCGCATCTCGCTTAAAGATATGTTCGAACCCATACTGGAAGTCAATTGAAATGTACAACATCACCTTTGAACAAATATTTGTTGATAACGTCGAGAAGCCACCTTTGCAATTATCTGTGGTCCGCTTCGGGCACAAATTAGCATGTAGGTTTAACTGTTTTGTCTTCCTAGGCTGCATAAGCTCACAAGGTCCATTCTATTGTGCTACACACATGTTGGGAAAGCATTTTCTGGGTTGAATTTGATCTTCAGCGTCGTGTAAAGAGCATCTTTCACCACCGCAGCCCTCTACACATCTGTCTAGTTGATTACCTAACCTAGACCTTCACATTCGTATGTGTGGCGCAAAGCGGTGCCTTTGACGAACGGGGATATCACACGTGAACGAACGGAAGCACAAGCTGATCTACCACACCTTCATACAGTACTGCATCGAACGCCGCCTCCGCTCGCTCACCGTGACCTTCAGCTTCAACGCGTATAGACTGAATGCTTCCAAACTCTACTGCATATCCTTCAAAATACTCTCCATCTTCTAATACCCTTGTTTCCGGTTCCCAGGTGGCCCCGCCACCTTCAAAGGAGTATCCTCTTGTAGTTTGGATGCTGTCTCTGAACCGGGGATATCTAGAAGAAGTGAGCTCATTGGGACCTGAGTCCAATTCTAATCCTCATATGTAGGAATATAAAGCTGTGTACACTTTCTTCAAGACCTACCAGTCACACATCGATGTGGGCAAGTATAATCCAGAAGATGCTAACCATTTTAGTAAGTCCATGTCTACTACTCTCAGCTATCTTACCCATCCGAGTCTACGACACCGTCAGGATTCATGATGGCGCAACTCCTTCCCCACTTAATGATGCGCGAACGTCGAGTTCCCAAAGCAAGGTGGCGCGATAATGTTACCCCGAACGGAAAGCATTGGATAGAGCAGGTGAGTCGATTGAGTAAAAGAATGCATGCGGTACTGACTTGACCACGAAGACGCCCCACGGGGTATCGTTCGATGAATGCCTCTCTTCCTCAATTGGTTACCACATTGCGTACGGAAACTCCCTCTGCGGTATCGCCATGACCCAAGGTCCCCAACAACGTGTAACCTACATTGGCCTAGGAATCAAACAAGCAACCGTAGACCCTCCAGGGGTCCCCGTTCCCGACTACATTGAGTCGCTTCACCACAAGGTTGATCCTTACCCGTCCGACGCCACAAATTGCTCACAGCATTGATACATAGCTCACCCCCACTGAGATTAGCCTCATTCCACTTGATGAAGGAGATGAGGTCGCTCTCCGACGTGTTTGCCTGCTCCTGGCGCTTAAAGAAGCGTACATCCACGCCATTGGACAACCCATGGGCTTCGACTATTCTCGCCTCGAGTTCAACGTGCCGGAAGGCAAGGCGTGGGGAGATAACCATCCTTTACACGGATGGGAATTTCGTTTGTGGACCACGTCCTTAGGGGTGATCAGGGGGCCTCATCTCGTTCAAGAATCGTATCAATGCGCGTCCGCTTTCTTCCGCGGAAGCAAAGAATCCATTTTCATTTGGAAGGACGAAAACAATCCTCTGGATAAGTGGGTCCAGTTCACTAGCGTTGATGTGTTGATTAAGATCCTTCCCAAACTTACGGTATGAGAACATCCCATCCGGTTGACACTCCTTACCTTACTTGTAACCCTGTGCTTGCTGTGTACTTGCTTTGATCGCTGTTGAATGAACTTGGATAAATATTACATTTCCGGACGTTGAGCCTTAAGGCAACGTTACTGTTACACAACTAATACTAGGACAGGGAATAGCATAACACAACAAGCGATAAGTAGAATAGAAACGAGGAACGTTGACATAGTACAATACCACAATCTGAAAGCTAATATCTGGAATGAGATCGGGAACGATGTTTGCTGTGGTGGTGATGTCGGTGCTTCCGGTGCGATTTAACCACAACCACCTGGGGTGCTACACCATTGATAGGTTGAGGAAGACCCTGTATCATGCCACCGCCTCCGTATGATGATCCCATGCCTCCGTAAGACGAGCCAGCACCTCCGTACGAGGTGCCAGCGTAGGGCACGGATGTTGAGAGGGCACGACGACGACTACCGTGAACGGGGGCAACCATGGGAACGTTGGATTGACCGTGGAATGGTGTTCCATAGCCTGCTGGATCAGACGATGCGTAACCAGCACCGGGCATGGGCATTGGGACACCCGCTCCTCCGCCAGGGTATTGCGCCCCATATGGTCCTTGTTGCCCACCGTATGATCCTTGTTGTCCACCATATGATCCGGCTTGGCCAGCATATCCTCCATAACTGGCGGCTTGTCCGTAGCCTCCCTGCTGACCAGGATATCCGCCCGCGTATGCTCCTGGTTGACCTTGACCGGCATAAGTGGCTACTTGACCTGGGTAAGGAGTTGGAGGCATCGCCGAAGGTGCCATTCCAACGGCCGATCCTGCCATGCTTGGGATTCCATTGTAAGAAGAAACGGAATGGGAGCGTCGTCGAGAATGGGAACGGCCCCGGCGAGGAAAAGCAAGGTCGTTATCGTACGCGTAAGGATCATCGTACTCGGAGCCACGTCCACGTCCACGCCTCTCGTCGTCGCCGTGGTCCCTGTTCTGTATAGGCGCGTAATTAGCAGCCTGTAGACCAAAGAAAACTAAGAAGATTTACCCAGTAGAACAGAATTGAAGACGTCATGGCAGCAGCTTCGGATGTAGCCCGCCTAAAGTAAGGATCCATGGTATGCGCAGTAAAGCCCAGCAACCTCATTGCTGTGCAGATATCATGAGCGCCACTACGTCCATACAAACGAGTTTATACCTTCAGCAACAGCTAGTCCGATAAGACCTTCGCGTTGTCTTTCCATTTCGCCACTGAGAGGCTCATAGATAGAACTATTGTGAATCCACGTTCGAAAAGCCTCGTAGGCTGCAGCATGCCCTATTTCAGCGGGCAAGAGCTCGTTCAAGTCAATCTGTCGACGGAGACTGTCAGAATAATATAAATGCGAGTGTCATTTAGGACGCACCAGTCCGCCATAGGCTCTACGATGCCAATGCTGGGCCTCGTGGATGCCGACGCCAAGGCCACCAGAGGCTGAAAAGTCTCTGACATCGCGTACTCTATCCCAAGCATGCCCATAGACATCGCTGGATAATCGGGAAGGGGGAAGATGGCGCAAAGGACCAGGATGAGTGCTGTAATGCATGGTAGGAGGAGAGGTAGAGAGATGCTTACAGATCTGGGCTGCCATTCGGCGCGTGTGCACGATAGTAGTCAATTCCACCCCCTTTGAGTACGAAGAGCGATCAGAAACGTGCGCGGTCCATTGAAGATAAAGGTTTAATTACATGAAGGCTGAGGTTGAAAGGCTGGCGCAGGAGGTGCCCCGAAGCGGACCTAAAACAGCAATAAAAATGAGAGGGAAGATAGGAAGATCGGATGAATCCCGTGAGCGAACGAGGAGGAAGAGAGGAGGAGCCCGCGAACCTGATTAGTGCCCCAACCGGGGACAGAATTGTAGTGCGAGTAGGACATGAGATGATAAACAAGAACAACGTCGCCTCCACAAAAACAATTATTTAAGGCGCGTCCACAGTGATGTCATCTCAAAGGGGTCCTTTCTGCCACGTGCACGACGCGACGCCAATAATTGACTTCCATGGTCATGGCGGGTACGTTCCCTTTCTGTAATCAGTCCCTTTGCTTATCGTTGTAGACTATGCCGTCTTTGCTAGTGATGACTTTGACGCCAACGATTATGCCAACGCTGTCCTCGCTGGCGAACAATACGACACCGTAAAGGCTTCTGCAACCGTCAAGGTCGTGACCCCGGAACCTTCGGCGAAAGAGGAGATATCTATCGCAATTTCAAAGCTCACCGTAGGAGTAGATGATGTATCCAAGCAAATAAAAACTCTGGTGCGTCCTGCCTTCCACCTTCCCCGGCGCCTTAATGATTGAGATCAGGTCACTAATCATCACCAAGACCTACTATCCCAGGCTGCAAGCGCCAATGATTTGACAGGCTCTTTGACATCTGTGCGAACTGGACTAACCGACCTGGACAATTCTCTTGAAAAGTCAGTGCTGTGTCCTGTCCGGCTGCATGAAATTCTCAGCGATCTGCTATCAGACTCAGAGTCAAAGTCCGTGTTCCGTACCAATCCTTGCAGGCCAACGTGTCTCGGCTCCAAAAGCTGCACCAAGCCTCTGATGTTCTTCGTCGCACGTCGCGTTTTGTCACCCTCACACGCCGTCTCCAACTTCAAATGACCGACATGGAACAGTCGACTGCTGAAGATACCGAGAATGCAGTTGAAGGGAAAGAAGGTCTCCCCACCTCTATCACCGACAACACGTTGTTCGAGGACGTCAAGGAGCGAGCTATAGCCAAAGCAGCTCTTAGCATAGCAGAACTCGGTATGAACCCTTCTTGCACGTTCTCTCCAGTATCTCACAAGATTAGTATCCTTAATTGATGATGTCGGGGGGATCCTAGATTCCAACGCTTCAGAAGACCGAAGATCTCGAATATCTCTCCGCTCCGTCAATGCAGTGGCCGTCCACATACCCTACGTGGAACAGGCAGCGGAGAAAGTGAGGACAGAGATGGAGGATATGATACGCGCTGGTCTCGAGACCCTGGTACAGTCTCCGCCTGCTGTAAAATCAATACTAACAGTTGACTAGAATCAATCGCTCCTCGCGTCATCCCTCCAAACAGCATACAATCTCCGTGTCTTACCTGAACTCGTGCAAGGTCTTATCATAGAGCTATGTGAAGCTGTGGAACAAAACATTCGATCTGCGTTCGATCTATCTCAGATATCAAAGGACGCGACAGCGAAAGGTACGCACACATTTGCAAATCTACTGTCTACTGGACACACATCTCATGCTTCCGTCTAGATTCCGGAGCAAGTGGTCCCCCGTCTGCAACCCTATACAGATCTCGCATACGAACGGAACCAACAAACGTTACCGCACCTCAGTGGACAGCTGCCCTATGGTCTCGTTTGGAACGATTGATCCAGGAAATGTCAAAAACGTGCAAAGAGGTGAGTGAATGAGACATTATCAATCTCCGCCGCCTCTTGTGGACCTGTGTCCACTCCGGAAAACGGAAAGGGATGTCATCACCCTCTTTCTATTTCTGAGTCTTTACATTGGAATGCGTACTGACAGTTGATGGACAGATATACACTTTGGAGAAGGTATTGAAGTTAAAAAAGGACACATCAACCCAAGCTGTATTTTTGGATGAAGCGATGAAGGTATACAATCTGTTCACGCGTCTAACAAGTCGCCTGACACCTGGTCTAGCTACTGGAAAACAAACCAAGTGCAACGTTCTGGACTTCTGCTGCCCGAGCACTAGAGAAACATGCATGGGAATCTGCGAAATGTAAGTTTTGCGACCGCGATGAGAAACCGATGTTGAGATTCCTTAGCTTCTACATTCATGCAGCAGACACTGAGTTCTGGCTACCCACGGTTCCTCAGGTTGTTTCACGAGTTTTTTGCGAGTGTCGCTGTTCACACAGATACGACGTACATTTATTCTTACCAAAGGTACGCACTCCTTCCTCTTCTTGTATCTATTTTTCACCCAATGGTTATACAGTCCTGAGACGGTGCTCATACTGCGGGCGCTGACCAATTTCGAATCATTATACCTCTCGCGGTCGATTGCAAAGCTCAACGAGTCCGTGGGTCAAGCATTCTCGGGCGGAACACGTACACCTCCTGGGATGAACGAAGGCATTCAAGTTGCCCGCACGATTGCCAATGAATTGGATTCGGCGAGGTTTGATCCTCTGCTAGTAAAAGCGGCTGCAAGAGGTGTCGTGTCTAGCATAGACATGATGTTATCGCGACTAGAGAACATAGTAAGTAAACAATCGTCCTGGAGAACTATGTGGTTTAATCTTGTGTACTTCCAAGGTCTCACGCGACCGCTCTGCTGTGACTCTTGTGGGTCCAACGGCAACACCCCAGCAAGCAATCAATGGGTCCCTTGCCACCTTCTTATACCATTCCTGGAGCCGGTTGTCCCAACTCAGCGGGGAACACCACGAAGGGGTTTTCAATATCATCAAGCCTAGTATCGAAGTGAGTTTTTTTTAGGTGTAGAGTCTTCATCATAACTAATACATACCCTCTCTCATCAGAAACTACATGAAGCGTATGAAGGAATCGTGAATCCTATACTAACGGCTATTCGGAGAGAACTGGGATCTATTATCGCCAAAATGCATCGATTTGACTTTGGTAGATCGTCAGACCCGATGGCTGGCATGGGCGGAGCAAGTTTGTATATGAAGGATCTCGTGGAGCGACTTGCTTTCATCAAGATTGAAATTCTCAGCAAGTTCGCTGTCGGTGATGAGAAGAGGACATGGTCAGCAGTGGCTGTTAATCTTCCGTTCACAATCCTTACATGCCTTGATAGGGTCTTATCTCTGGTCAAGTTTGTCATCACGACTTTCGTTCTGCACGTTTCTATTGTCAAACCACTTGGGGAGACCGGGAAGTTACAGTTAACTACTGACATGGCGGAGGTGGAATTTGGCCTTAGTGCGTTTCTGGTAGAAAGCCCTCAAGAGAAACGAGGAGGTAATCTTGAGGCCCTTGGGACAGATTACAAAATGCTTCGCGGCATGAGGTGTGTGCACAAGGATGGATTATGCATGTAGCACTCAATTGACTCCTTTAGGCCACTGCTATTCCTGGAGAGTCCTCAACTGGCACTTCCTCAATATACCACAGGTCTTCCTGCTTTAATTGTGTTACACCACATCCTCGTTCGTTCCCCAATACCCTTACCCCACAGCTTGCATGGATGGCAAGAATCGGAATACGTCCGCTGGGTAGACGAACATACGGAGGAAGAGTCATGGACGCTCATAGAGGGTGTATTATCTCATTGGGAAAAGCTGAGAGACTCAGACTCGGGTGATGGGCAGGAATACGTCGACCTTGCTCGACGAGTACTTGCGACGGCAAATGCGGGGGAATAGATAAGATAATAAAAATTATTACGTACATACATTCCCTATCAAATATTTTGCGCATTTGACTCGAACTTTGACTTGAACCATCATGTCAATGGCGTTGGCGTTCCGAACGCGCATAGCGTCCAAAGCATTGTCTTCGACGCGTTTCTTGTCATCGACACCTCGTCTGTGCAATGAGGACAATGGAGATACCAAACCTCCTCAGCCTCCAAGACCTATCGACGATTCGACTTCGGCTTTGGTCTACAAGAGCGTACAACGAACACGCCCACCGCCACTTCCTGCTATGGATCTTCCCAGGTCGAGAACAGCAGAAGAGGCCGTGACGAACATTCTCTACAACACACCACCTCCTAGCTTGCAACCATTCAAGAAGTGAGTCATTCGCTAATTTCAATCTGTGCAACGCCAATGATTTGCTTCTATCAGACATATCCTCAACTGTCTTGTACAGAACGAGCCCGGTGTTCTTTCCCGTGTATCTGGTATTCTGGCTGGAAGGGGCTTCAATATTGACTCGCTGGTCGTCTGCAGCACTGAGATCCCGGACCTTAGTCGGATGTGTATCGTGCTCAAAGGACAGGATGGCGTCGTCGAACAGGCGCGCAGACAACTCGAAGATCTAGTGTGTATTCCTGCCCCATTGTTTTTAGCAACTCCCTCACATCTTATAGGTCCCTGTGTGGGCTGTCTTGGACTATACCAACACTCGGACTATCGCACGGGAACTCCTCCTCGTCAAGGTTTCAATCCTCGGGCCAGAATACGTCGAAGAGCAGCTCACCGGTGGCCCTTCGCATCAACCTAGAGTACCGTCGGAAGAGGACCACCCATCGAAGATCGAACGTGAGGCCGCTCTGGCGCACAACTTTGAGCGCAGCGGACATGAATCCGACGTTCCTCTCCACATCCCCCTCACGCCATCTCAAGCTCTCCGACGGAAACACCAACATTTGCATTCCATCTCCGTGTTGGCTAACCAATTCGGGGCTAAAATCGTGGATGTCAGCTCGCATAGTGTTATTGTCGAGCTCAGTGCGAAGACGACGAGGGTAGAGGCCTTCTTGTCTCTCGTTAAGCCATTCGGCGTTTTGGAAGCAGCTCGGACTGGTACGCTGTGCTCCTTCATGTCTACGTACATCTTCTAACTTTCTTGTTAGGTCTGATGGCGATGCCCCGTACCCCTCTGGATCACTTTTCAGACGAGGCAGAGGACATCGTAAACGAAGCCGTTGACGCTAGTATGCTCCCTCCTGGTTAAAAATTACCCCTCAATTCTATACGTGAATGGAGTCTTGGCTAGTAGGGTACATTTCAGAACTGTTGGTTTATCTTAGTTCTGGCATCCGATGTCAGGTAGAGCAGTATTCTATCACATAACTATAAGCATCTATGGTGATATGTGGCGCGATGGTAAAATAGTCTGAACCGACCAGTCAGTGTGAAAGAATAAATGAATGAAGTCAGGAAAGTGCGTACAGGACGAGTGGTTTTGAGTTTTGTTGGTTTTAGAGTTAATGATTCCACGGCTTGTATGAACTCGTCTGTTCTAGTCGGACTACTGTTCTCCGGTGAACTGTCCGGCGTCGGTTGCGAGTCTGGATTAACGTGCATCGCAGCTACTGAGCTCTCCAGATCGGAGGACGAGCTTTCGTCGTCAGAGTCTGATTGAACAGCATCTTCCGAAGCGGTATAGTCGCCAGCATCGACCCATTCTATGCCGTCTATGGCCCCATCAGGTGTGTTGACATCAGACTTTTCCCTCATTACAAGTCCAGGCAGTATTCGTGGTACTGGCATTGTCCATAGGTCTGGCCAAGCAATAGAAGAGAAGAACGGATGTCGGGTCAAATCAGACATGTCCTTCCCAGGAGCTTGGGCTCCGCCCAACCGTTGGCTTGGATCACGAACCTACGGCGCAATTGCATGAGCTGGAGAGACAGAATCTATCAGGACGAGCGTACCAGTATTTGTTGGACAAGGTCTTTCCCTTGGGAGTCAAATCCTTCTGGGAAGGTATATGCAATCTTCCTGACGCTCTCCATGACCAGGTAGGTAGAGAATCCTGGGAATGGATAATGCCCGGCAAGCATCTGATAGATGACGCATCCTACAGACCAGATATCTGAGCTGTATGAGCTTGTTTAACTGATTTCTGAATGTAGGAAAGAGGAAATGAACCTTTTGCTGCTGATATTCTTGTCGATCTGTTCAGGAGCCATGTACTGCGCAGTACCAGCAAACTTTTCCGGTTCCACTATTGCCATTGGTGAATCTTCCTGCTAGAAGAAGGTCTAACTTACCATCAGTATCCAGTACTATCGCGGTTCCAAAGTCGGCAATTTTGATTCTCAGGTTCTCGTCCAGGAGAACGTTCTCTGGTTTGAGGTCCCTTGGATTCTTATGAGCTAAGATATGTCGGATGCCGATGCAGCACATACCTGTGTATCACGCCACGTTTGTGCATATAACGGACAGCGTCAACGATCTGTGCAGCATAATAACGACTGCACTCCGAGCTAAGAGAGCCCGTTCGCGCGATCAACGATTGCAGGTCGCCTCTTGGTGCCCAGTCGATGACAAAATCTAACAAGACATTTAATGTCTGGTATTTGTAGTGGAGGAACACTACTCACAAAAACTCCAAGTGTCCTCGAAGAAATAATGCAGTTGAATGATACCTGGATGTCCCCCACTGGCAGTAAGTACCGTCAGGGCGGCCCGCTCGGCTTGAACCGTGCTGGTCTTCCGATTTCTCTCCAAATGGCCTTTGTCGACAGCTTTGACAGCGTACTTGCGTGCCGTACGACGATGTGTTGCTAAGAAAACCTGACCCCTTAGTACCAAATCCACGACCAACGATAGGGGACATCACACACCGTTGAATACGAGCCGTGACCAAGAGTAGCTCCAACTTCGAAGAGGTCCATTCCTACTTGTGAATCGGACCGTAATGATGACCTTGATCCATTTCGGGGCCGACGTAAAGGCGCGGTGCTGGACGGTCCAAGTTCTTTGGTGAGGAAGGAAGGGGGACGTGATTTTCGCGCTGTAGGGGGTAACAATGGACTTCTCGTCCTTGACAATGGACCTTCGAATCTTCGTGGTGGTGTCATTCTTTTCGGAGTAGGAGATCCAGAGTCAGAGATATCTCCGTCCGAGCTGGACGATGTAGAAAAGACGGATGCCTTTCGACTCAAGTCCGACAACGAAGGAGACATAATAGCTTCGGGGGAAGATATTGGGCTTTGCATGGCAAAGAAGTGCAGTAGTCCGTTGGATTAGTTAAGTTGTGCAAAGATCAGGATGTCGCCGAGTGCATTATGGGAGAGGAAGAGAGCAACTTGAAAATAGCGATCACGGGCAAATAAAGGACATGATTCGCCACATAGCGACGCTGTCGTGACGCAACCTTTGGGAGAACTTCAACTTGGCGCGTGTCACTGCAGTACGAGCGAAATCAGAGAAACTGCCAAGTTCATGCGTATATGTTACAACTGAACGAAAAATGACACTACTGTATGGGATGCATAAATACCAAGTGAATATTTATAAGTACCATATACTGAATTATTATACCCGAAACCCGAAAGAAAATTACACCTTGATAAAGAACTCGTAAAACAATGTTCAGTCATGTCCGCACCAAGAGATCGTTTATCTTCTTCACCCACGTAGCGGCGACGTCAGCGTCCGGTGCAGCATAGGACGCGCTTTTCGAACCCTATCTCGGAGCGTTAGAAATGAACGAATGGCCACAGTCATTCTTACGGTCATCAGGACAAACTCCCGCTCCCCTTTATGCTCAATCGAAAGCAGAACCCGAGTCGCGTTGTCTTTCTCTGGTTGGATGAGGTACTCAACCTTGACGTTCACATCATGCGGATGTCTCGGTTGATATTTCACCACGAAGATTCGGCGTTTAGTGAGAATTAGCTGCCTGATTTTGGGCTTTACTTGCGGAGAAGCCAGAGGTCGAAGAAGCTTGCTGGCGCGTCGTCGTAGAGATGACACCTCCACCGTCGATGTGTACAGAAGAGGTTCGTCTGGAGGCAAACGTAGAAGGGACCCGCTGAGATGGCGTCAGTATCTAAAATTGGGGCGGTTACGGAACGTACAAATCCACAGGAGGGCCGTTTCCTTGAACAGGCGTCATCGCGTGTTTCCTGCCGCGTTCTGCCTCCTCGTGTTCATGCTGAAGTTTAAGAGACTGCAGAGACTGTATCACCCCGTTGACGTTGACCGGAACATTTGCAGCAAGACTCTCAACACTTCGGTTAGCAGGCGCTTGTGGGGTGCGCGTTGGAGTCCTACTTCCAGACGTCGTTCGGCGGTCCAGTGAATGGTCGATGAAGATAGGCCTAATCTCCCCCATAGGTCCCACGTCCACGGCAGCAGCGTTCTGACCCGAGGGCTGGGGCATGACTGGGGCGGCATGTTGACCATTTCCATTGGCCTCTGGAGCCCATTCAATGTCATCCGATGCATCCGGGCCTGAAGCCATCTCGTCCCACAGAGCATCAATGGCCTCCCAGTTTCGATCCTTTACGGTAGCAAGCGGGTGCTCTTTCTTGAGTAGACCTGGTTCTAGGGCGGGTACAGATCCGTTCCAAAGTTCGTCCCACTTAATTGAAGATAGGAACGGATGGCACATCAGTGCTTTCATGTCACTAGTACTATCGCTCCCAGCACCTAGACGCTGTGTGGGGTCTCGGACCTGACACAGGCGGGTCAACATGACAACAATAATGCACTGAACGAACGTACGAGAAGCCTTCGTACAAATTCTTCGGCCTCTTCATCAAAGCCTTCGGGGAAGGTATACTCAACTTTCTTGACCTTCTCCATGATCAAATAGTTCGAAAGACCAGCGAATGCGAAACGTCCCGCTAGCATCTGATAGACGATGCAGCCGAAAGACCATAGGTCAGAGCTATTGGGACAATGTTAGTGCGGATAATAGGCGTAGTTCAACGGACAAACCTTCGACTACTTTCGTTGTTAACGATTATTTCTGGGGCAATATACTGAGCCGTTCCCGCAAACTTTTCTGGTTCCACTGACGACCGGGGTTAATGACCCGTAGGTAGACTGAGTGGTTGCCCACATACGGTCACTGTTCAGTACCACTGCAGTTCCAAAATCGGCTATCTTGACTCGAAAGTGTTCGTCGAGGAGAACGTTTTCGGGTTTCAGGTCTCTAAACCCTAGTTAGCGTGGTCTGCGGATATACTAGTTGCCGCACCTATGGATGACGCCTTGGTCGTGCATGAACCGAACTGCATCGACAATCTGGGCGGCGTAGAACCGACTGCAAACGAGACTCAGAGAGCCCAATCGCGAGATCGCCGACTGAAGTTCGCCCTTTTGTGCCCAGTCAATGACAAAATCTGGAAGGGTCTCAGAGTCGCTCGGTTAAAGAAGTATAGAGACTTTACATAGACTCCACTGATCGTGGAATGTGTACGCGAGGCGCACAATTCCGGGGTGGCCAATGGATGTTAGCCGGACCAATGCTGCGCGTTCAACAAGTGCGGTGTTCATCTTTTGGTGTCGGATCAGATGACCTTTGTCTAGTGTTTTGATAGCGTATTTGTGTTTCGTTCGACGGTATGTTGCAAGCATCACCTTTCGCGGAGTTTAATGGAGCGCGGGATGTCAGAGAAGGGGATATGCTTACCGTAGAATAGGCCCCCTCGCCAAGTTCCCCGTGAGTCTCGAAATCATCAATGCAGACTCCACGCGTACGAGATGCCGCACGAGAGCTTGATCTGGCCGTTGGTGGGCTTAGAGGACTGAGCGGAGGATCATCCGAGAGCCCAAGGTCTCTGGTGAGATATGTAGGCGGTCGGGATCCACGCGGCGTCGAAGGCATTGGGCTATTACTTCGCGGGCCCGTAAAGGTGCGAATCGGACGTGGTCGCTGAGGCGTTACTGGCGCCTGTTCAGAGGTCGTCGCATCGTCGGAACTAGAGGTAGAAATGACTGAAGCTCTTCGGCTGAGGTCTGCCAATGAAGGAGAGGGGGCATCAGGAGGTGTTGGTGCTTGAGCAGTTGCCAGCATTCAGAACGACACAAGCAGTAGTGAAGCACTTGTCGCCGCTGTTCAGCACGACGAGCACAAAATAAGAGACCAAGAACTTTACAATGTCGGTCCGTTGATCATCATCGCAATCGTGAGAATATATAGCCAAAAATGGATAGCGTGAAGAGCAGCATAGCTACGCTTGACAGCAAGTCCACTCAAAGCCTTCACTCAAACAGTGTAATGAGGCAGCGAGTATCCGACATGTTTCGCCAGATCATTTCCCGTCGCGCGTACTATGCAATATCGCACTGTCAAATGAACACTTCTGTCCAGATCTCTGATAAGTTGCGAGCCACTCTATGGTAAGAGAGTCGGACTTAGATCTTCAGGTGCAGTGGCACATTATCTCTAAGCCGACCGGTATGAAATCACTTCGTATTCCAGTTTGGATGGGATTCTCAGGTATGAGGCACCATATCCAAATTCGCGCCACCAAATCAAGATGCCTCCGCGGGACCTTTCTTTTACCTCGCAAGAAACTAATTACGATATCGCGGGTTCGGCAATTCAGCTTGGTAGAACGTCAAGTAGTTGAATCATATCACTCACTCTGATTTTAGATCCATCGTAAGTAGCTTGACTGTGACAGAGATGCCTCTTCGGTAGCTGATAGATATCATATACCATGTACGGATTTTGGGCATCGGTATACTGTAGCTCCCCCTTCCGTCATCAACTTTCCCCTACTTCGCAAAACACTATTGGTGACGCCAAGTTACTGACCGTGCATGGCCGCAGACAGCCCATAGTGTCAATGGTTGTGTCTTCCTATCTGAGTAGGTCCTGTTTTGGTGCTCCACTACTTGGAGCAGTGTAGCAGGGTGTAGCATGACACCATGTATTTTCTCCGGCATTACTTACGTGCTTTGCTCTAGTACGTCTGCGACGTACGCATGCCAGTGCGAGTGCCCGTCAAGGGAGATGTCTCCCCTCGAGGTTTTGCTAAGGATATTCATGATGGTGCAACGTTCCACGTTCCACGTTGACGTTAAGCTTGGTCTGCCTCACTGTGGGTCTAAAAATGCAGCTAGTATTAGGGATTTATAGCGTCGAATCAGTCAAAGATATATATATCGTGATACGAGAGAGGGCTCACTGAGGCAGATGAATATTTCGACGTCCCGGCTTGCACTGGAATCGTGAACGAGATCGACCCCTTTTGGATGCGTGTTCAAGGCCAGTATCCGAGAACGACCAATGCCGAGGTATCCCGCCGAGTATGGTAAACAGACAGAGTAGAGCCTTGAGTTTTGGTAGTCCCGAAGGCGTTGAAATATCGACTTCCAGGCATCGGATAACGGGAAAGACGATGCTGGTATTTGGATCAGCTTAAGAGGACGAAAGCCTTGAACTCAACTCACAACACATACCTTAGAAGGAGGAATCGAGTTACGGGGTCAAATTTCGAGTCTGATCACTAGCGTGTATTTATGTGCATGGAGAGAAAAACCCGGGCGATGGCTTTCGGCGGTACTGTATACTGAGCATTGGCAGAGATCCCGTAGTTCGTCAATTGTTGTCAACTAGCAACCTTGATTAGCAAGTCCGCGGTGTCCTGGAAAGTCAAATACCAGATGAAATCTCGAGTGCTTCAAGGCAGACAACACGGATCGTGGGAATGATGCACAACATCCCCGTTGAGTTTATCGAGCTTCTATCGGAGTCGGCAGGTAGAGGGGTACACGGTTCACATTAATTAGCAGTATGTGTAGTTTCAATACTAATCTACATCAGTCAGTCATGGGCGATGATGAGGGAAGTTCGACTGACCGTTTGATGTATACAAAATATAGTACTGCACTCCACTGGGAGTATAAAACTATAGGGCGGACGCATAGTCAACGCCAAGGCAGGATGAAGATCGTAAGCACTAGCCCACCATCGAAACACGAAGCATCGGGAAGACAGCAGAGACGAAGGGTTCAAATGAAGGGGAAATGCAAAGGGTTCATTATGAATTGGCAGATAGACCTCCGGTTCAAACGAATTGAGAGTGCTACATTTTGCAGTCAGTTTAACCTCTAATCATGGATTGATCACGTCAAAACGCACCATTACGGTGTACCACTCTTTTTTGGCTGCGACTATAGGCCCATCTGAGTCTTCAGTACCTGCAAATCCATATTCGCCCTTGTAACTTCGTCCGGAAAACTTGTGAATGTTATCGCCTTTTCCAAGTACGCTTCCGCCTGCTTTAGGTTCCCAGTCTTCCTCATGTGCAGCTCCGCCGCTTCGATTAAAGAGGTCACGTAGTAATCGGTGTTCCCATACACCGGATTAGAGGAAGATATTTGGATGACCATTTCCCAGTGTTCAAGCCAATCCGTGAGTTTGGCGAGTTTGTAGTACAACGTGGGGGGTATGTGCTGTGAGGATAGTGTGCTCACTGCAAACTGGTAGGTAGCGATTGCATCACTAGGCCGACCGAGCTCATCGTAACAAAGACCTATGTGCTCCAAAATCATGGCGTCTTTGGCGCGTACGACCAGTGCCCTTTTGAAGTAGTTCAGAGCATACGCTGGCATGCCAAGGGTGCGATAGCAGCTTCCAAGGCCAAACCAAGCTCGAGTATCCTTCTTGCAAATACTGGTGGCGCGTCTGTAGGCATGTATAGCGGCATGCGTGTTGTGAAGATCATTGAAAGCCTGGCCAAGTAGAGTGTAAGCAGGGCCGAATGAAGGTTGCAGCTGGGTCGCTCTCGTAAAATACTTGATGGCTTTTTCGTGCTCGCCTCGGAAAGAAAAGGTTTGGCCGACAAGAACACAGACCTCGGGACGATGCGTTTCATGAGCAAATTGAGAGGCGTAATGGGAAAGTTTGTCGAGGTTGGCGGACATGTATAGGATGTTAGATAGGAAGTCGAGATAGTCAAGACGACTGGGATTGGCAGCGAGAATGGACTCGAATAGTTCTTGTGCCTCTGGTAGAAATCCACAGACTGCGAGACTCCTCGCCTTCTGAGAAAGAAGCCAGGGATTATGAGGAAATGTCTGGAGGAGGTGATCGCAAAGAGTATATGTCGTCAACATTAACTCGTTGTAGATTTTTACATGCCATAGATAGCATGCTGGATGGAGGGCGGAGATTGGTAACCGTCTTGTGACCTCGTCGAAGTCATTTGCAGAGTCAACGCAATCGCTAAGCAAACACCAGGCGGACCAATTCCAAGTGACGAATTGGAGGGAGTTGAGAAGGGTAGTGATGGCCTCCCATTTGCGACCGAGACGGAAAAGGAAAAGTCCCTCGAGAAACATGAGCCACGGATCAGCTGTGCGTGCGACGAGGAGGTAGAGATCGGGGATGGATGAGTTGACGGGGGCGGGAGGTTGTTGACGGGACGCATCCATGGTATGAAACTCTTGAAGTGCGGCTCGTTCGCTAGCCAGGAACTGGCTGTAGATGCTGAGGAAGCGCGCGCGTGGGCTCGTCGCGTCCTTCAGGAAATGTGCAGCACGACCATACTCGTGAGCGCGCATAGAAGCTAGTGCAGCTGGAATAACGTCTTCTTCTTGTGAATCTTCCACTATCTTTGCCTCCGCGCTTGACTTCCTAATATGCGATGGAAGCGAGAGTAGTACTTCATTGACCCTGGGTGGCTCGTCGGTCAGACGCGTCTTGTCGATACAATGTGAGCGCACCATGAGCTAGCTGCGAGTAAATGGCGCGATGAAAGCTCTTTTATTGTTTTGCGAATGTCTGCGACGTCGATCGCCTGTAACGGATCGAAATGGACGCTCTCCGCCATTGCGCCAGTGGTAGATCGTCGTTATGAATTGAAGTGCATGTCACGTCTGTCACACAATCCTCAAATGTCCACTACCACCGTTTGCTGGAGGAACGCTGCTCGCGCTTTTGCGTGTCGAAGGCTTTATAGCGTCAAGACAGAAATCCCTTGTGCGTTTCTTTGTGGCTGAAGCCCAACGACTAAAATTGACGCGTCCAACGTCTAGCAATTCGGGAACAACTCACTGCTGAGGTCAAGACAGCCATGAAAGTATGTCGCACGTTCCCATTCTTCGGTGTCGTCTAACCTCCAACATAGAGCAAGGACACATTCAAATCCACACTATTGCGTGTCAGTATTCCCTCACTCCAAAATATTGCCGTTTAAAGTGTCCCAGTCGGTCCTCTCCGAAGTTTACGCGGCAGACAAAGCGAAAGGCAAGCTTCCTGATACTGGTGTGATCTCCGTTTTGAGAAAGGCAGTCGAGCGTCGTGTATGTCTTGCTTCATACTGTTCAGGATCCTCCGCTTACTATTTACGCGCTTAGAACGAGGCTATCGCGCAGTTCACCAAAGCAAGCCGGCAGGATTTGGCTGACATAGAAACCCGGGAAGCTGAGGCTCTTAATGCATTCCTTCCTCCTCTACTATCTCAAACCGAAATCGACACACGCCTTCATGCGGCTATTCAGGAAGCTGACCTCAAGCCGACAGACAAGGGTACAGGGAAAGTCATGAAAGCGTTCTATTCAAAGACTGACAGGTCGGAGGTGGATGCTGCACTTGTAAAGCAGAGACTAGATGCTCTCTTGTCTTCGTCGGCCTGAGTTCCAGCTTGTTTCGTATTGCGTTACCGTTCTCTATAATTATTGCTACTCCATTCATACACTCCCACACCATTTTTCTTTCTAGAGCTGGTTCGAAAATCGGCGCCACAATAGTAACGGGGGTTCGGTCCGGGTATTGCTTATGACCGGACCCAAGCAACATGTAAACTCGCTTTGCTTCTTGCCTTCATGTTGATGTGGAATCTATAGAATGAGCGACTCGAGAACTTCTACAAAGCTTAGGATTCCTCACACAACTGACCCGGATCTCTATCTGGTTGGTGTACTGGAACAAATAACCTCGCGCCCGCTCCGGTCTTCTGGACCTAGAACCATAGCTCTGGTGAGCCTTTGTTAATAGAAATTCTTCATAATAGCTGAACCAGATGACTTGAAAAATGTTAGATACTCCACGGGTCTGGAGGGTAGCAAATAGCATTCACGCGCTGTCTTCTGAAGTTGACATCTCACCTAGACACAAGGATTACCTCTTCCAAAAACGCCTCAGCCAGCGTTTAACCCTAGACTCTTTCCGATTCGACTTTCGGTACGAGCCACAACATTCATTGTCTCCCTCACGACGACAGTTTTCCACAGTGGATGCCATGAATCCCCAGGCGTATGGCGCCAGGGTACGTTGTTGAATGACGTGGAAGATATCCAAGTCGTGGTTAACTATCTTTCAACAACATATGGCTATAAGGTGGACCTAGTTGTGGGTCACTCTCGAGGCTCTATTGTCGCCATGCGCTGGATGTGTACTACCGACGAAGGCCAACAAGTATCTGCTTTTGTGAATCTCTCTGGTCGATATCGCACACAGGTACATCTTATTGCCGCGCTACGAATGATGCTGACATGTTTCTTTTCAATAGAAAATAGTTGGTTTGTGTTACGTTGTTTCTATTCTGATACACCGTTTATTTTAGTCTCAGAAACCGGTCTATATCAGTCGATGCAAACCCAGAGCGACTTTGCTGAGAAAGGATATACTATCTGGCGACCAACTATAGCAAGAAAGGTTGTAGAGATCAAGATCTATCCGGAGGATTTCGAGAAGTTCGCCGCGTTCGATACCTCTCTGGTATGGAGCAGGTTCCCTCAGGTCACCGATGTATTCACTATACACGGTCTGCGAGATCAGACTGTTCCTCCGTACGCCTCGTCACGATCTCATTAACAAATACAATTGACATCTTATTAGTTACGATGCAGTCATCTACTCACGAGCATTGGGCAATCGCAGTCCTGGGACTCATTCGCTCAACCTGGTCGAAGAGGCGGATCACAATTTCACTGGCCGTCAAGACGAGGTCGTTGATATGATCTTGGAATGGTGGGATGCTCATCTGAGACGTGAACTCCGTACAGGTATCTGGATGGGTTCGACTGACGTTCTCGGCAAGTTGTAAATGTACGCCGCAGTCCTTACCCTGGCTGGAACCGCAGTATTGATGACTGACAGTCGCGGACTCGCGAGCCCTACTTCTGACCTCTGAATCATGTTAGGCAAGCCCTTGTCCGGACACTTACAAAGCGCAGTGGGCCAGACTACTTATGTGAGTCAATGATGCTTGTGCAGGCGTCATGATCTGAGTTACTTCTCAAGCTTCCTCTATTCAGTAGCGATATACGGACCTACAGGCAATATCATCGTGGCTATGACATCTCATTTGACAGCGGGTGCCTCGTGGTCCCTGGCATCAAGGCGATTGCTGACCATAGGTGCAATCTTGGGTATCATCGAATGTATGTACGGGTACCTTGTAAGACGAAGACAATAAGCTAGTTATACAGATTACACAGTAAGCAGCTAAGGTAAGTAAACCATTATTAATACGCGAATGTCCGAAAGTCCTTATCTCCGTTTCCTACGGTGAGTTGTACTCTCATCCAACTCTTTCAGTATCATTCTAACTCTCCCGGCTCTCCAGCGCCATAAATAGATAGAAATACATCATTGCCTTCCCCCGCGATGCACGAGCGAGTGCGCATTAAGCGAAGAAAGCGAATTAGGTTGTTGGGTAGTGTATGGATGGGATTGATCATGTGTGGCGCAGCATGTGCGACCTCGGAGTGGGTCATCTGAGGCTATTGCTCGACCCAGTGGTGATTGAGAGTGGGGAGGTTGTGATGGATGGATGGATGTGCGGGGCTCTTAGAAGAACACTGCACCCGTCTGCGATGCGCCTCCCTTGACGGTGGTTTGGGAACCTTGACCAGATGGTTTGGATCCAGAGTTGGGTTGACCGGCCATTGCGATGTGGGATGTGGGATGGGTATGAGAGGTGTGAGTGTAATGGGCTCAGAAAGGCGTCGAGAACCGGGCGGTAGGGAGCTGGGGAGTTAATGACAGTCATACTTACCCTTTATATAGGATTGGCAAATTCCGTACAAAGCCACAAGAGCGGAAGATGACAACGTATTATGATTCTATTGAGATCAAGGCCCATGAAAGCGCCCAGCTAGTAAAATTTACCAAGATTGATACGACGACGAGTCAACGTTATGCGTGGCCGTTTCGAATTCACAGGTTCGCAGGGACGCGACCGAGGTCACTTGTCCATTTTGGGCGATCAACACCGCAAAGCTGTTTGTTCCTGTCCTCCCTCTCGATTCATCACTTGTCCTTTCCTGAACACAGCCGTACGTCGCTTGCTGGCCGCAGAAAACGGGGACGGCGAATTGCTCTCCGTATGGCCTGTACTTCTCTCGCTCCTCACAATGGACGTAAATGGCTAGGTCGATGTCACTTCCACGCGTCGTACACTTCCGAACACCTGTCTAGCCACCACCTGTCCTTTGAGACTGTGAGAAAACTATAACACGGTTTCTTCCATTTCACTGTCTAGATTACTCCTAGGCGGCCGAACTGTCCTTTGTTCTGTGAACGGACGCAGAGAAGGTAAGCTAATCGACGATATCACCTTCGACGTGACGCGCCAAACACGCGATTATACTTTCTTGGAACGTTCAAAGGACACTTCGGACTCACTCCAACCCGTTTCCGAGGAGAAACAGTCTTTCCCAGGAGGCTCGGAATGTCCGATAACGTTACAGCAGACGTTTGCTTCAAGACTTGATGAGGTGAGCCTGAAAAATGATGAATTTACTCGCTCAAACTTCGATTATTATGGAGGTCATCTTTTCGATATGACAGATTGGAGAAGGGACAATGGGTAAATCTCTTTGTAGTATTGAGGCAACATTGAGGGGGACTTGCCTGATCGACAGCATTACACAAGTCTCTCCTCACTTCTACGGTCTGAGCGGTCTCGAATTGCCCCTTCTCCCTCAGCGGAGATACCGGTGCTTGTGGCTGTGCTTACAGAATTCCAGTCTTCTCGGAATCGCCTGGGAAACCTCGTTCGAAAGTGCGTTGCGCCGAAATTGAAAGGATCAGCGCGCGCCTACGAACTGCCTAAATTTGTCTATCTGACTCAGTCTCAACTTCGAGCTGTACCTATTTGCTGATGTCCGCACTGCGCACAGTGGCAGATTATGGAGCGCGTTGTAAGTTTAATCAAAGGTAAGCTCGTCACGACATAGTCATATATAATGTTAGCTGAGAAATCACATTTGTTAAGCAATGAGGATCGGCGCGGGCGATGGCCTCGAAGCACGGAGAGGGTAAGGTCCAGGAGGATTGCGTGCACCGTTCTCCACCTAGCGGTACCAGTTTGGTCTCGTCCGATGTAGGTGGAGCACGCGTAGATGTGAAAAACGACGAGTAAACGCCCGGGACTAAGAATCATGAATACGTCCTGCCGTGCGCCCGTATTGCCTTGGGCGGACCGGTAGCTACATCATAGTTTCATAGATCATAGATCTACACTTGGGAGTTGGCCTTGGTACATCCTGGGATTCCATAATGAATGCCAGAAAATTATGGATAACACGGCAGCGGAACACTTACTGTAAGTACTATCGATGCGTCAATTGCAATCACCTTCCATGCTGCTTGTGGGTCGGTCTAGGTCAATGAAATATGCCAATGAAAAGGAGAAAGATGGGAGAAAATACAGAAACACGATCATCGCCTGAGGACGGGCGGCATGGTGAGGAATAAATATACCGTGACACGGGAGGCCATCTGCGCTATAATGATTGCTCAGATCTCATAGCGGGTAGCTATTTTCGTATTTGGACAAACCCATACAATTCCAATATAAGCGAATTACACTACTAGTCGTCCTACATGTACCCTCTAAATAAACACAATACAGGTTTACACAAGCATACCACTATTTGAAATAAATCAGTATCAGGTTACCAGCGACAAAGAGAAAATTAGACGTACGCAATGCCTGCAGTTTGCAATGTCGATATGAAGCCACATATCATCGCGGAAGCAGCAAGGCGGGCGATGACCTTGCCTTTGGAAGGTGCTAACGCGCCGAGGACGCCAATCTGGATACCGAGCGATCCAAGGTTGGCGAAGCCACACAGTGCGTAGGACGCAATGGTGTATCCACGATGTGAGAGGGCATCAGGAGATTCCATCAGTGATTGGAGCTCCAGATACGCAGCGAACTCATTGGCGACGAGCTTGGTAGCGATAAGACGTGCGACGCGTAGGATCTCATTGCGGGGAACACCAAGGAAAAATGTGACTGGATAGAAGACGTATCCAATGATGAGTTGCAGTGTCAAGTGGTTGATACCAAAGCCGTGTCCGATCCAAGTGAGCAAACCGTTAATGGCAGCGACGAGAGCCAAAACTGTCAACACGTTTGTCCTTGATAGGAAAGAGTATATGAGCATTTTACTTTCGTAACGGCGAAGAAAAATAACTTACAAGATTTGTCCGGCAACGATAAGACCAAACACGGCTCCTTGACTGAAGGCATGGAGCGCATTCGTCTGGAATAAAGCTCACTATTTGAAGCGAAGACCAAAGACAGGACTTACCGGCTGTTTCTCCTTGCTTTCACCACGGTCAATAATGACCTGACCACGGGTCACAGGCTCGTCAAGCTCTGGGATGCGCATCTTGGAAATAGCAATCGAGGCGGGTATACTCATGACAGACGACGTGACCAGGTTCTCAGCGGGAACACCCAAGGAGATATAAGCCGACAACACGGAACCAGCAATGGTAGAGAATCCAGAGGTCATGGTTAAGTCTGACCGCGTGTGAGTATGGTGTCTCGAAGGATTGGCATGTGGCGAGAATACGTACGGATCTCAGAATCTGTCATGAGGTCGACGTATGGTCGGACGAGACATGCA
The DNA here is from genome assembly GCA_011800155.1 of Flammulina velutipes. Taxonomy (NCBI): domain Eukaryota; kingdom Fungi; phylum Basidiomycota; class Agaricomycetes; order Agaricales; family Physalacriaceae; genus Flammulina; species Flammulina velutipes. Next base: position 2,515,340 of record CM022370.1, on the reverse strand, counting down.
GATTCTCCTTGGCCAATCCACGGGGAAGAAGCAGCGACGACAGCTTCAGCGCCCGAAACGTTCATCAACTTGAAGAATAACCATGCACTTTTTCGACGGTTAATACATTTCAAAAGCAGAATACGAACGTTGAAAGACTTACAAGTAGGTTAGGATCCACTGCATAACACCGAGATAGTACATCATTTGCACAAACGCAACGAAGAAGATGATAGAACCAAGCTATTGACAGCGGTCAGGAGACGAATAACACTGTAGGCGCATGTTGAATGCTGACTGTGTTAACGAAGAACCAGTGCTTCTCGATAGTTTCCTGGTCGAAGAAGAATCCGGCACCAGCGTAGGCACATTCAAGAAAGTCGGCGGCAAGGGTTGCAATCCATTTAAAAATGGAAAAGCCAGCGCCACTCTTCAAGACAAAAAGAGCAATGGCTTGTTGGAGGAATAGCCCCACGATAACGGTAGGCCTGATGCATATTAGAGACACAGAAACGAAGAGTCGAGTTGACAGACCATGGTACTTCCGATCGACGCTTGGATGAAAGCCACAAGCAGAACTGGAAGACAAAGAGTCCGAGCACGGAAATAGCACGATCGCCATAGGTTGAGTTCTGGGTAAAATTAGCGGATGGTAATGAAAAGCGGCTGAACACTGACTCCTTGGAGCTCGAATCCAAAGGCAGAACCAAAGACAATGCCCAAGAGACACAGCCAGCCGATAGCCAGTCTGATCCTATAGCTGAGCTTGTACCATGGCGTCTGTACCAGAGGCATCCAGACGGCGGACACGGGTTTGGTTACGACAGAGTTGGGAATAAACCGGAATGCAATTACTCTTATGGGCGTCAGTCTGTCAATTGCTGCCGATTGAATAGTGGAAAAGCCACGCACAAGATAAAGAACCACGCCCAAAGGGTTTGAACGATCCTTGAATGAAAAAGTCGGTCAAATTTGGTCTCCGATGGAGATGATTGAGAAAAAACTTACCAACGATGGCGAGTCGCCTTGAGCACGATAGAACTAACCCACCAGCCTAGAATGACGGCCGCGACTCCCGCCAAAATGAACGGGCGGAAACGTTGGTAGATCGAAGGCTTCTTCTCCTCCTCCTGGTCGACGTCCTGGGTGAGAACGACCTCAGGATCCCGAGCAGCAGCTTTTTCATCGATCGAGCCAGTGCTGCTGTTTGTCTTGCGAAGCGACGCCGTGCGCTCAGCTGGCGCCACAGCTGGCGACGTGTAGGGATGAGGCTCAGGACGGGGAGAATCCATTACGGGACAGTGAAAACTGACGGCGGCAAGAACCAACAAGCTCAAGGTTGAAGTATCATTCGGACTACGGTTATAAAGGGATTTCAGAGACGGGGAGCGACCTGTCCATGTGGAGGGTAGATCACACAAGATCTCCATGTGCCTAGCCACACCAGACCACACCACCAATGATAAGCGGGTCTATTGCTGGGCGTTGTGGCTGATTCTTGGACAAACTACTGACACGTCCTATCTTCAACGATAACAGGACCTGATAAATACAGCCGTCCCCGTCTGCCGACGTCGCGATACACACATTCAAATTCATATGCCCAGCCGTTATCTCTCCCCTCAACCAAGCCCTGCGGCTTGCACACGACCAGTAAGGGTTTGAGTGCATTACCACCCTCTCATACCTTCAACGCCCGTATGGACTTGCCACTTGCTATCGCCACCCACTCCCCAGTGCCCGTCGAGAACCCGCTATTCATTGTCATTCCCTTTATCAACGGCGACCAGGCCAAGTTCGTTATCTGGCTCGGCGATGTGTAGGCCATGACTGGTTCGGTCACTACCCGCTTTTTGACATCCGGTCTCGGGCTGTTCAATCGTGATCCAGCGCTGCGGGGTGACGCTCCTGGCTGTGTATAATTGGAGAGATCCCAAAGTAACAATTGACAATCATCAGCTAGAACCTATTAGTATGTGCGCCACCTCCGGGAGGCGAACTACCGGCTTACCTGCTGTGGCCAGAAGAGGATGTTCTGCAGAGCCCCAACCCAGGGCGTTGATGGGAGATGAATGAGCTTTCAGTTCTATCACCGGCTGTCCAGGAGAGCGCATGTCTAATATCTGCACCTCAGAGCCGTCCATGTGGAAGGTGGACATGTAATTAGAGTCAAGGGGGTTGAACGCGATTCTGAGTAAAGGAGAGGTGGGAGGGCGTGCACTGGCAGATGGGGAAGCAGAAGGGGCAACATTCTTGGGTGCGGGCGTTTCATACAGGATGGTTGAGTGCTCGAGACTTCTCAAATCGAACGCGCGCAGACTGCCATCAGCTCCCACGGACACGAAGATGTCTGTTGATCCGGGCAACCAAGCTACATCGTAGACTTCTCGGTCGTGGGCGATGAGTTGAGTTACAGCCGAGGCGGTATCAATATTCCAGACAGTGCATGTCGTGTCAATGGAAGATGTAACGATGAGGCTGGGTACTTTCTCGTTCCAGGAGAAGTTGGTGAGAGGCGCTCCCGTTGATTGGCTTTGCACCTTGGATTGCTGGACAACATTCAGCGAAGACTTATAGGACATAAATATGGGAACGCACGCCAGATAACGCTGTCTTTAACGATAGGCTGTGATTGATTGGCGCGCTCTGCCTTCCAACATAATTTGACATCTGCGACGTTGCATCACTAGCGTACTCCCAGATCCGTAGCGCGTCGCCCGTCGTCGCCAACAATTCTGTTGCTGGCGCCTTATTGGACCATGCGTGGTTGACGGCAGAGGCTGGCTGCCATTGTAGGCTGGTCGCGGGGTATCCATGGGCGACTTCGCATAGCGTTACAAAGTCGGGGTAGTCAGTATAGTCGTCCTCAACGAGCACTCGTTCATCTTGGAGCCCAACCACGGCGATGCGATTGTTGAAGTTCTCAGCAAAGGACGCGATTCCCAGTCGATATGCAGATCGGGGCCATAGATGTTGGCCTGGCGAAGGAGTTTTGCACCAGTCGAGACTGTGCACCGGCCCTATAACACGTTATTCTCCGTGTGTTAAAGGTCTTGTTTTCGACTTACAAGGCGCCTCGTATTGGAGGTATGTTGTCTGAGTCATTGACGTTCAGCGGAGCATGTACAACAGCAATGTCATGAAGATGGCGGTGTATGTTCAAAGTATGTAATGACGCCTGCTTTTCCCACGCATCCACATTCTCTATCCTTTCGAAAACGGGTACAGGTTATGAATTCGCAAGGCGTACATTTACAGGTTTAAATAGTTTAACATCTTTTCGTAAGTCTTTCATGCATGGCCGGCTCCCCCAGGCGCATACGTCTTCTTGGCATCCTCGTACCCGACACTACCTTCGTGCTCGTACAGTGGCGGTAGGTCATCTACTTTCATACGGAAGATGTATTTCTTGATGTTGTGAGGGAGTGCCTTTATCTGGTAAGCAGCGTGAATGTGCGTTGGGACACTGAAGACTGCAGAGAAGTTAGTATAGATCTACGAGACTCAAAGTTTGGACCAACCTTGATCCAATTCTTCGAGAGACAGTGCCTTAGTCTCGGGCAAGAACAAGAGCACAGCGAAGAATCCGAATACGCTAACTCAACATGAGACTTGCACAATAATCGTATACATTGATAGACTTACTTCCATCCGGCGTACCATCCGAACGCACCTTGGGGCTTGAACGCACCCAAAAGTCGAGGGAATGTTATAGCAACGACGAAGTTACTGAACGCGAACAAATTCAGCCATTATTATGAGGAGATAAGAACTACACCACTCACAAGAACCATAAAGTCGCTGTAGCATAAGACATGCCGACGTCACGGATATACAGTGGGAACGCCTCAGCCGAATACTGGAGGGGGCGGCGTGATATGTATGATAAGCCAAGGTGAGATAGCATAGACAGGAAGAACGTACAGTAAACGGCACAGGACCTTCTCCGGGGGAGTAACACGCCGTGAACAGATAAATTCCCGTTGCGATGACTCCAATACGTGCTTGGCCAGAACTTTCCGGGATGTAGCTATCAATCTACGTCAAAGCAAATCCTAAACACAAATTATAGAAGGGACGAACAATGCAAATCCAGTCATGAGGAGGAAGATAGCCATTAGAGGGAAGGTCGTGAGAAGCAAGTTCCTCCGTCCGAACGTATCAATGGTGTAAACCGCGGGGAAAGCGAAAACCCAGTTGACCATTCCGAAACCCCACGAAGCAAGGAGCGCCTGTATGTGGGAAAAATTGGCCTGCTCGAAGATACTGGCCGAGTAATATGCGATGATGTTGATACCACAACTGTAGATAGGGATTAATTAGCTATAGAAAACGCGGCCGCCGCAATGTAAAACTCACAATTGCTGCATGAACATGACGATGAACGATGCCAGAGCAGCGCGACGATTACGAGGGACGGTGAATAGCTCAACGATCTTGCTGTGTTTCTTTTCGACAGACTTTTCTGCTTCTAGGAGAACATGGATGTCTACGAGTCCGATGAGTCGGTGTAAATACGAGGAGAAATGAATGGCATACAATAAAGGTCCCGAGCTGCTTGCACTTTGCTGAAGCGTAACCTTGCCAGAGATTCAAATGCATCACGATAGCGTCCCTTCATCATGTACCAACGAGGGGATTCCGGACACAAGTAAACCTGCGCCATAATGAAAAGCGCAGGAAATCCGGCCTATCATGGAATGGTTAGCGTGTTGTCAGCAAGTGGAGTAGTTATATTTACGCTGCCCAACATTAGGCGCCAGTTGAGGCCTGTGATATTTGGCTTATCGGGAACGTTGAAGAAGCACAAATCAGAGACAAATCCAAGCATGATTCCGAACGCCGTCCAAGTCTGCCACATCATAACAAGGGCACCACGAATGGGGGGAGGCGCGCACTCTGCTGCATAGACAGGAACAGTGGCACTTTTCGGTCCGATACCGATACCCAAGAAGAATCGCGCGATGAAGAGGTGTTGCCAGGAATTTGTTACACCTTGCCATATACAGGTGAGGAAGGAGAAGGTTGCGGTAATGAAGATAGTTCCTCGTCGGCCAAAGAATTTGTTCAGCTGAGATACAAGTGTTAGGAAGATTATGTTTGAGCTGTACTACCACTTACGGGATCCGTGAGCCAACAACCGAAGACAGCACAACACAGGTAAGGCGCAGAATTGACCAAACCCATGAGCCATTGGTTCCTTCCGGAATCCGCTCCTTCTGCGTTAGGATCGATACCAAACTGAGCAGGATAGAAGAGTTGGGCGCCGTTGATGACTGTTTCGTCCATCTGGAAGAACCGGCGGTTAGTATTTCGAAATGACGACGAAGAACATTCAGGACTTACTCCTTGTACAGCCGCCGCGACTGAGCAGAGAATGACAAGGTAGTACAGGGTCTTGGGCTGGGACCATCGGTGGGTAAGTTCCCTCCTCAGGATGTCCCTATCAGCGTCGTCCAACATGGGCAGATTCTCGAACGCAGTCGGGTCCTGCGCAATCAGCGCACCCTTCTGAATTTCCTCGGAGAGGTCCTCCAGGTCGAACTGCTTCGCGAAGTCTTTCGCTCCTTGGATGAGCTCATCGTGCGACAGACCAGCAAGGGGATTGGCGAGCTTCGCGTTAATATTCTCGGTAGAAATCTTGTCTGGATCTGGGTTGGTGACCTCTCGGAACGACTCCGATTCACGCTTCTCAACAGAGGGCTTTTCGCTCGAAGTCGCCATGTTCGATCTGGGGAAATCTGGGGGATTCCTGTGATTCTGTAAAACCGTTTTTATACTGTTCCAAAAAAAACAATTGATACCTAACACTTCTTGGACGTCATAATTGGAGCCGGGGGGCATTCGAGCCTTGATGGAACCGCATTTTCGGCAGCGAGTATGTCGCAAGACCGGTACATACAAAGCTCGCAGCTCCACCATTATTGAAACCATCTATGACGCATAGTTTCCAAAGACTTCAAGGTGAGTCTTGCACAAGACGGGTTGTGTTGCTGTCGCCTATCCAGATACACAAGTTTTAACGTTTTCTCTACTTTGTGGCCTGAGAGAACCGGCGTAGAATAAGGCTTCTTCACGGTGATGGGAATACATTACTGCGCCACCTCCACATGACAAAATGGCTTCTCCCTGAATAGAATGTATCATCTGCAGATGCGGGGAGGCAAATTACTAAATCTGAATCAAAGTACGACACGGAAAACTCACCAGTTTTACAGTTGCACGAATATCCTGGATGCCATTGATAAGAGACATACAACAGAGCACAAATATGTCGAAGAGCGAGGAATCCAGCACAGTGACAGTGCGTAACACATTTGGCAAGAGCAGTCTTGTAGGTCCAAAAATAACCCAATTGCCAAGATAAACCAAGCTTTGTAGGCCGTCGGCAAATTTTTCAGAAAAGCAAGCCCCTGTGGCGTGAAATAGATCTATGTGGCGCAGGCGCATTTCATTGCTCACGAAGTTCGTTCGGTTTGAGTACCAAAGCATTTAAATAAGAATATCAAGCAACAAAAGCATATATGATACAAGTACAACGAGCAGTCCGAGTGTGTAAAGCTATGTGTAGCAAAGTATGGCAATGATGGCGGATCCCGAGGGTTTCTGAAGTTGAGCGCGTACGGTAGGATGATGTTGTCTTTTAGGGATGGGATACGAGGCATTGGTAGAGAGGGAGTCGCCAGGAGGGTGGGAATAATGAAAGGGATAACGTAGTTCAAGAGTGCCGAACGAGAGCAAAAAGAGAGCAAGGCGGGTTTTAGGTTAGGTTAGGGAGGGGGTCGACGAAGGGAATGAGTTGGTAAGATTGTCGAAATCGCGGCGCATTTGATGCTTCATTCGGATTCGACCATTGAGATGGCGCCGCATTGTTCGCAGAAGCTCCACATCGTACGTTGACCACTGACTCCTGGGGAGCAGGCGACTCGTAGCTTGGGAATTTGAGAGCAGTTCGAACTGATTACGACGAAAAGAATGAGCATACAACGATGGAAAAGATTGCACGCCGAAAGAAATTATTGCACCCACCCATGATGAGCAAATCCCTTGGAAGGCTGGATAAGACCAACTGGGACTGAGGCTGAGTGAGCGTCGTTGGTGTCCATCGAATCACTAGCACCAAAGAAAGAATGAGGATACAGATCAAATGCGGGGTAGCAAGCTGGGGAAAGTCGATCAACAAGGTCACGTGTCACAGGAACGAAAAAGACCGACGGGAATCTTCCTCGGACGTGTCGGAGTCGGTTGAACTGGCGTTGGACGAGGCGCGAACATGGAATTGAGAGTAAAGAGGTTCTGCGTCAGTCATAGCCACGTCCGAGTCAAGCTCAGCACAGTTCGGGAATGGGACGGCAAGCTTGAGCTGCTTAGCGTCCTAAACGGGGTCAATAAACGCGGTCAAAGCTGAAAATACGAGCGCGTCTACCTTGTTGGCGACGTCACCGGCATCGTCGAACTTCCTTTTCATGGCCATGGTGATATCGACAAGGGAAAAGTAAAAGGGACAAGATTTGGAGTTGGTGGTGGGAAGGAAGTAAAGTCGGGGTACATCTCGGTCGCGAACTTATACCTCGAGAGATGCCGGGAAGCCGGCATCACCCCCTGGATCAACCAGAGCCAAACAATTTATCGAGGGTCCTGCTTACATAATCGAGACATGCCTCCGCGCCGTGGACTTGTGCTCTTTGAACTTTGGAGAGAACAGTCATGTCAGATCCTATAATGAACGACGTACTCCAATTCCTCTCGGACAATTTGCCTTCGCCTCTATATTCTCTTCTTCTCTATCTCCTCTCGCACGGTCTGGCCTTCGCGCAGGCAGTGTACACACTTACAGCCGCGATGATGGCTAAACATCCAACGGAATGGGACACACAAACTGTTCTGCCTCCCCTTATTGCCATCTTCGGCGCGTACCTGGCGCTTGCCAGTCTCTATCGCACAGCGTCTTGGATGCTTCGAACGAGCTTTTTCTTCGTCAAATGGGGAATCATATTTGGCGCGCTCATGGGCGGCGCGGGTTGGATGATGGCAAGTCAACAACAATCACCCCAATCAAACAACTCGCGTTTGTCGACCGGAGGATTGGTCGGCTTAGCTATGGATGCCATCAACGGCGCGAACGCCAACATACCGCGGACCACGTCTCAGTCGCAGACACGTTATCCACCCAATCGACCCCGTGTTTGGGAGTCGTTCGACCGCCATCGTGCTTGGAATCAGCAGCCAGAGCAGCTCACACACGCTGATGAGCTGGACCCGAAGGCAATCATCGGCAAGATATCAGAGTGGTGGGACCAGATGAAGGACATCATGGCAGTACCCGTGGAAGGTGACGGCAAGACAGGCAAAGGCAAAACATCGGTTTCGCGTTGAGGTTCCAGGTATCGGCGGTTGTAATTTAGCAGTCTTACTGAGGCGCACGTATGGTCTTCAATTCATGGAAGGAATATATGATAAGCAGTAGTATCTAGCTCTTGGTAGACCATTTATAACTGCGTGGGGGTCAATAACATGAGCAGTCGATAAAGATATACTACGCACTTGGCAATACGTGCAATCTGGGTTAGACCACTTAATCCAACGAAAAAGTTGACCTGGAGCCTATAAGTCGGGAATGGGCAGACGAGGGAGGGGACTTACACCCGCAAGACTGTAGTTCACGGGCGTGATAACAAAGGCATATCGTACCCAAATGAATCCGGTAGCGGTTAGTGCTGTTTGGGCACGCGAGTCAGCATCGGGTCCCCAAAGAAATGCCCGAAGGTGAACGCACCCAGGTTCTGAGGAAGACTAAGCTTTTCCGCTGGCCGACTGAGATCCTTGAGCCCAGCTGCGACGAGTCCCCACTTCATCATTGGTGCCCAAAAGAACACCGTCTTGGGACCTGCAAAGATTGTGTGCGTTGGAATACGGTCAGAGGTCTATAACAGCATGGCGCACCAGCGGGATGATTCAGGAAGGCAGTAAATTTGGAAGTAGCGGCTGCGCTTGCTGGGGCGGACATGGTGGCAGTGACGAGCAAGCTCGAGGTAAGTTGGAGGACAAGAGCGAATTTGTATGAGGTAAGCAAACCTTTCGCCACCGGAAATCGCCGCCCCCAAAGCGCTGTCATCCGCCATGACCTACGATTCATTTAGCATGCACACCTTCCCTCTGGTGACCAGTATGAGTGGCGACGGCGCAGGAAAAAGTGTTTACTGTTGACCCAGTCCCGGCTACAAGTTGCCAAACCACAACAACGAACAGGGAGCTTCAAAACGGCGCCCCGATGCATTTGCGCCCGCCTAAAAACCGACAATGTGGACTCGGCAATTTATTCCATTGTACACTTCGCGCTCTACTTCCCCGAATACTTCATACTACGCCCAATTTTACAAGCTTGACGTGTCACGCGTTCACTTCTGACTCATTCAAAGCTTGACCACTAACTGTCATGTCTCTCCCTCCTTCGGGCTCGTATTTGGCAGCAATCCGCGAATCGTCGCGTCGTGCACGCATCTCCGCAAAAATAGAAGTGAGTCGAACGCTCTGAAGACTCCCGACGCTTTCTGATCGCGCCGTTCTATCATAGATTACTGAAAAGGCAATCGAAAGATTCCTCCTCTCTCCCGCCTTCACGTCTACGTTCAAATCAGTATCCAAATCTCAAGGCCTGGTGTTTCCCCTGAATTTCTCTTCGCCTCTAGCAGAACTTAATGTCCTCTCTGTTGTTTCGCTTCTCAACTTCGCTTCCGGATTTCGCATCCCTTTGCATCAAGCGGCTGGACGTGGCGCATGGGACTCCATGCGCGCGTTTGTGCTCGGGATGTACTTGGTGTCCACTACTGGAGAAGGCGATCTTATGTCTGCCCAAGGCATGAGCAACCTCAACGTGACCAAAGTAGCGGAGATCTTGGGGGTCAGCATCCACGAAGAGAAACCACACCCTTCGATCCCTGCGATCACAGTCGGAACTCTGGGTGGCCCATTGTATGAGCTTGCTAAGCTTATCACGAACGTTCTTAACGAGACGGGCACCGTTCTGGTAAACTCGGGTTATCCTGATCTTGGGACCTTTGTGGCCGAAGCACTGGACGAAGGCTCAAAACACAAAGGAAAAGCGGCCGGCGCAGATGTGGAAGTCATTCTCGAACGTGTAAGTTATTCATCTATGATGAGGTGTGCTTCGAATGAAACGATCTACAGCTCGTACGCGCTTTTCCTGGCTTCCGAGATATGGCAGTTGTCAACGACGAACGTGAGATCTACCCCATCATCCATGTACCTCTGCAACTGACGCGATACCTATATAGCGATCTACTGTTTCAAGAAGGCATTATTTTTGATTAACGGAGTTCGAGTGCGATTTGGATCAATGTCCCCTCCACCGTTTCCCATCCCATCCACGGAGAGCTTGCCTATCTTCAGCGACAACGTCATACCATCCATGCTGGTACATCTCGGCGTGATAGACCTATCGGCATCTCCCAGCCTCAATTCACTTTTTACTGAAGCATCAGAGCTGGAAAAATTGTTGACGAATCCCGTTGCAGCCGAGAAGACAAGCGTACGACGGAGAGAGGGCCCTGTGGTCAACAAGGAACAGTCATTCATTTTACGGGCGGCAGCTATCGACGCTTGTGAATTGATTGTGGCAACGGCAAAGAGGCTAGGGGAAACAGCGCCTGATCGGGTTTGGATGAAGGGTATGGAACTGAGCGAGTTGGACGCGTGGCTGTGGCAGTATTCAAAGGATAGAGATGATTACAGAGAACTGGACAGATTTGTGGACCGCGATACTGTATTCTTTTGATGTACAAGGTTGACACTATCTGATGAGTCTAGCGTCAATAATTGGTTGTTGTCCGGACGATCATCATGCTTACCCTTACCTGCCCTCTTAACTTTGCTTAAGAAAACCCAGGAAACGGATTTGTTTTTCTGACAAACACGTTCGCCTTTCTACCATGACCTACAACAACGGCAACGGGCTTTTATCTCCAGATGGCGACGATACGTTCTCGACTCCCCCCACGTCGCCCAGACCCGCCTTTGCCGTCTCTTATACCCCACCAGAAATCCCAGAACGGCCCACTTTGTCGCGAAAGAGTAGTCGCTTATCGAATGGGCGACCGTCGTCGCTCAACATTGATCCTTCTCGGCGCGAATGGCAGTCTGATATTGTCCTAGAGGAAACGTCACCTGGCGTCCCAAAGAAAACCAACACTATCGTTGCTCAACATTCCACCATCATCACCCCGACGTCTGGCGCACCCTGCTCATCTCCCGCAGCCAGCGTTCCACAACGTATTGCACAGATGAATAAACAGCACCAGCAGCCTATGCGTTCACCGTGTTTTGTGCATTCCCATCTCGACAAAGGAGCCTCTCTCACGGATTGGCTCCGCACGAAACAAAACGCGATTCTGGGCGACGTTGATATCGCGCCTTCTCTCCAACGAACAGCGTCTGACGGCACCGGCACCGTCAACTCTTCGCCTACATCTGGCGACAGTTCTGCCTTTACTAGCAACGACGAGGATGACGATTACGGCGGCAGCCTTACCAGGCAACTTGCTGAGACGGCTGTAGGCGTTCGGGAGATGAGCAAACAATTAGGTATTTTCGACTTCTTCTTTCATTTAGTGTGACGCTTAGTTTGCATAGGCCGTGCTCGTGTTAGATCTAATATCCAGAGCGTACTCATTATCACCAAGGCGCGCGATAACCGGCTTATCAAGCTAACAAGAGAGCTCGCACTCTATCTCATGCTCAAACCACGTCCTGGCCAGGCTAGAGGCATGGTCGTATATGTCGACAACCAGCTTCGCCATTCCCGACGTTTTGACGCAGAAGGCATCGAACGTGACCACCCCGAGCTATTCGTTCCCTTCCCTCGCCGCCGTACTTCAAGCACGACTTCACTATCATCCATGAATTCCGCGCAGTTTGTCAAAGAAAATGAATTCTATCTCAAGAAGGAGGAGGGCCAGCTACGATACTGGACTAGCGATATGTGCAGCCACAGCCCACATCTATTTGACTTTGTCGTAACCGTAAGTGGCATGCTATGTCATCTATATTTCTGTTTTGACGATTACACTAGCTCGGCGGTGATGGGACCGTCCTCTTCACTTCCTGGCTGTTTCAACGCATCGTCCCTCCCGTCCTTCCTTTTGCTCTCGGCTCCCTTGGCTTTCTGACGAACTTCGACTTTGCCGACCATGCAGCCGTCATGGACTCAGTCATCGACAACGGCATACGGGTCAATCTCCGAATGCGATTTACGTGCACTGTTTATCGCGCGGTCGCGAACGAAGGCAAAGGCCGTAAAGCTGTCAAGAAGGGCGAGACAGGTGAAATCTTGATGAAGAACATAGAGGAAGGTGGATGGGAAGCCCTAGAGGGAGGCTGGAATGGTGGCTTTTCGATGAATGAAGGAGCCAAATCGACCAAGGATAAGGAGATAATGTGTTTCGTGACTCGCCCCGTTGAGACCTTCGAGATTCTCAACGATTTGGTTGTCGACCGTGGCCCGAGTCCATATGTCAGCTTACTAGAGCTATTCGGTAGGCATCTATTCTATTCTTGGCCTGATCTTTTGACTTACAAAGAGTTTTCACAGGCGATGAGCATCATATGACTACCGTACAAGCAGATGGATTGACCGTGTCTACGCCGACAGGTTCTACAGCTTACTCAGTGAGTTATATTCATGCCTAGCGATAGCTTAACCCTAAACCGCGCGTAGCTCTCAGCAGGTGGCTCTCTCGTTCATCCGGAGATTCCTGCTCTCTTGATTACACCGATATGCCCCCACACACTATCTTTTCGGCCAATGCTGCTCCCAGACAGTATGGAATTGCGCATATGTGTTCCCTTCAACTCGCGGAGTACAGCTTGGGCATCCTTTGACGGTCGAGGAAGAGTAGAACTGAAGCGTAAGTGCGCCGAATCCGGTATCAGACTCACACCTCTAATCCACCTTACAGAGGGTGATCATATCAAGGTCACAGCATCGAAATACCCATTCCCGACTGTTTGCGCCGAAAATCAATCTACGGATTGGTTCCATGCCATATCGCGTACTCTCAAGTGGAACGAGCGAGAGCGCCAGAAATCTTTTGTGGTCGTTGAGGAGGGACCCGCAAAACCCAAGAAAAAGAAGCACACTGGCACTGCCACGCCAGATGTACCAGAGGAGACATTAGAGGATGAAGAAGAGGATGAAGTCTCGGACGAAGAGGAGGAAGAAGACAAATTCGATATAGACGATTCTTCTCCAGAGGCACTCAAGGCCAAGGCCCCCAAGGCCCTGACTCCAGGAGCAGATGCCATTGCAATAGCCAAGGCAGAGGAAGCATTTGCAGAGGATACACTACACGCCGCTCTTCTTCATTCGAAGAAGAATGGAAAACGCGCACACACGAGACACGATGATGTGCATTCTGGAATACAAACACCCAGTCGATTCGCGGGACCGGAGCCACATATGGCTGCTCGGGGCCCTTCTCCGCGACATCGCGTCGAGTTTGATCTTGACGATGGGCGGGGAGAGCCAGGCGAGTCGAATGGGCACCGTGGCGAGCGCGACGACCTGTACTCCCCGAAGAAGGCGAGTGGGAAGAGCAGGATTCCCAACGATCGTGACGTGGACTTGGAGTCTGTAAAGACACCTACGGCCGCGACACAGAGACGCCGTCGAGGCAAGTCGCGCTCAAGGTCGAGGGATCCGAGCCGTAGGACATTCGCGGTATGGGGGCATGATGAGAGCGACAGCGCTGCTAGCGACAGTGATGCATAATCTAACGGAACACTTACTTTATATTTCGCTGTATTATAACGCGGATGGCACTGTACCCATATTCATGACAAGACAATAGACTAAACTCGACCAGTGGCATCCACGTGTTAAAGCAGGTTAATCAGATTTACAAGGATGGGCCCAACTTATTTACATCTTGTCCTCCGCCACTAAGCATGCTTGAGAAACTGCCTTATGATGTTTTCCTGCTCGTCGCCTCATTTCTTGACATTTACGACGTCCATTCGGTTTCTTTGGTATGTTTGTTATTTGTGAATGAGATTCATTAGGCTCTGACGCTCATCCTGTTAGACATGCCGAGTTCTCGGAGAATACGCTCTGACACGGCCAGTCTATCGCGCACAGGCTCATAATCTCCTACTGCGCTGTCGCCCACTTCCGCTCAAAGGCTTCGTTCAGCTCTCGGATTTGGCGAGCCTCGACCTGCTGCACGCTATTGCCAAGGCCCGCCGCAACGAAGACGCATGGAAAACAAGAGCTCCCCATCCTATCAGGGCACACACAAAATGCAACTACCTCGACGTCCACGAAGCTCGGGCAGTCACGGACGTCAAGGGATGGTTCAGGATATTACGCCTGTCGCTATACGAAGAAGCCACAAATTCGTTCGACGAGATCGATTGGCTTAGCACTGTAACCACAAAATATCTCCTCTGTTCGACCAAGAACGGCGCTATTATCTGCCAGAACTTGGAGAATGGCGTTGAGGAAGGGCGCTGGTCGCTTGGCTACCAGTGGGAGCTGTGGAAATGTCGCGTCGACTTTGATGCGCGCAAGGCGTGTATTGTTATGGCTGAAAAGGCATTGGATCCGTACGTGCCGCTGCCAACCTGTTCCAACTATTCACCCTCTGACAACTTACTCACAGCTTTGATGAGGGCCAAGTACTTGAATGGGGCGTAGCTCAGGTGGACTTTCCCGGCCCAAATGAGGACAGATATCCTGTTTTCAACCAAGTGGCCAAGTTCAAAACGAGAGGCATAACTCTCAATGTTTTCATCTTGGACACTGCTCATCGTCGGCTCGCTGCACTAATTTTGCTGCATCACCAAGACGGAGCCACATCTGGTTCCCTCGGTCTGCTCTTGATTCCCGACTGGGATCATGAGGCTTACGCGTTCGTCGATACAGGTCTAGAAGCGGTAAGATTTTTTTGCTCACCCGTACGGAACAGTGTCACTGAATGTTATGGATAGAAAGTTACGACCAATTGGACTTGCATCCTGATGGAGAAGGAGCAAATTTTGGCCATTCACCGCGAGGAACCAACTGCTGCCTACCAATACATCTATCCTCTTTCGCTGCTTACACCTCATGTGAACGTATTTCCGGGACCGCCTATGCTCGGTGCTACCGTCCCACCGGCGCTTACGCTTAGGCGCGAATTTGTCTTCCCAATGACCGATGGGTGGCCAGAAGGTTTGGACACCGTCGAGCCATCTCTACCGCTACGTGGTACCACCACCATGATCCCAGCCTCATCTCCTCTCAACCCATATCCCGTCCCCAGTTGGTACCCAGAAGCATCCCACTTCATCCGACAATGGTGGCCCAAATTCGACGACGTCCATCGCGTGAGCTGCGCTGTCCTATTACTCGGAAACCACAACATGGAAACACATCGAACGACCTACGTCCTGGCGCAGTACTATTTTGCCGTTCCCATGTTGAATATGAGTATGCAGCACTGGCCTGATACGAACAAGGTCGAAGGGGACCCTCTTACGCTATGGTACATTCATGCGGATTTCGAGATCTGCAGCGTACCGGAGAGTCTAGGGGGCGGGGAGATGGAGCAGAGACCTTTGATCGCAGTGGACTTTGGGCATGCGGTTTGGCTAGAGTATGTGGATGCTACGAGCGATGACAAGGTGCTGCGTTTTGCGACCTTTACTTCGCTGGGATCTGGGGAGAAGGATTGTGTTTTCGTGCGGACGCTGGAGACGCCTCGAGAACTGGATCTTAATGTTGTGGAAAGTATGAATTTTGACCAGAGCCAATGTGCTGTCATCGTAAGTGTGGTGGGAGGGCGTATCTTTATTCTTTGTTATGAGTGATCAGTCATTCTACTACTAGATAATAAACGGATGAATTCTTCGGACAATAGGCTTGCTATTTATTGTATTGGGGGTTTCCCCGCAGCGACGCCACATAATACATTATCATTTTATCATGTTTTCTCGTGCACATTTCTAAATAGCTGAACCAGCACCGTTACTGTAAGGATCCTCATACTGGTGATCTTAAGTAGCAGGCAAGGTCTTGTCTAGATTCCCAATCGTTCAAACGTACGTTTAATAGTGAGGTGGGGATTAAGTAACGCAGTATGATAAATATGTGAGTATGTCACTGAGATGGCTTCTTCCCTTCCGCCGGCGATTCTGGCCCAGGCGGAGGTTCTGTCCCAGGCGGAGGAGGAAGAGCCTGGGGGCCATTTTTCATCACCTCCAGCATCTCCCAGAAGTTGTTGGGGCCTTGACCCATCATCATCTCTTGCTCCTTCTTCATGAGCTCCTCTAGATGCGCCTTGTTCTTCGCAATATACGCCTGTTCCTCTTTATAAAAGTGTTGAGCCTCTTTGCGTTTTGCTTCAAGATACGTCGGTGGTATGGCCCGGCTCTGAGAAGGAATAGTGTTTAACGATATAGGAAAAAACTGAGGAAACGGAAGCGACATACGGTAAGGCCAAACATGGCACCAATTGGATTGGGAGTTTGCTTCTTCTTTTCCCATTCTTCGAGATGCTTTTGCTTTGCTTCCGCCTCCTTCTTTGCGTATTCTAGAGGAATGTCCTTGCCCGCGTAGGCAGTAATGATGGGTCGAACGTCAGGTGCTTGGTAAATAGCCAGAGCTATATCGGACTCGTCAGTCTGAGTGGAGAGGTGCAAGAAAAAAGACACGCACATTCGAGGAAAGGAATCATAGCAATTAAACCACGGTCGTTGGGCTCTCCAGTCCATTTAGGCAGTATTATTGTATTTTCGGGTTGCACAGCGCCATGTTCTGGAATAGTGTCGAGAAGGATAACCTTTGACAGGTCGCGGTTGAGGTACGATAGATCCTTGACTGTCTTGCCATTTATGGAACGCATAGAATCGCGGAAGAGACGATGCATGATGAAGAACTGGAACTGGTCGAGTTTGGCGAGGATGGGTTCCGCGGTGTACTGGTACTGCCGGGTGAAGACGACGATTTCGTAGAACTGGGACATGTATGCGAGGAAGTAATCTGCGCCCGGGCGTTTGGCTGTGCGCCAGCCATGTTGGCGCTGAGGAGGATATGAGGGGGCGCGAAGAGGACCGTGTCGAGGTGACTTACATCCCAGGTGGCGGTCGTGAGTAGATCATCGATTTCAATAACCATCGTGTACGGTTTGTTGTGCGGTGGCGGGTACTGTGGTGGCAGGAGCTCCGGCGCTGGAGGCTCACTGAAAAGCTGCACGGGCGAATAAGTATGCTAAACCATTTAACAGTGAACGGACTTGCCCCCAAGAAATCTTTGAACCGTACAACAACTCTGCCCCATCTGGAGGATGGCGCGGTCTCTACCGTCTAAGGCTCGTTGTGAGCAACAATTGAGTGCAGCTAAAACACAACACGCACCCATTTTTTAAGCTGGAGCTCAGACTCGTCCCAATCTCGAGTCATGTACGCGAGCTGGAATCCCAAGAAGCCGACAAAGAGTACTGTCGTGAAACCACCTATTCTGCGCCGGCGCCGCTCTGCGGACGAAAGTGAGTCCAGCGAAGACCTGGCGCCCGTCCGCTGCGATGGCCGGGGCTGGGGCTCTTCAGGAAGAATGTCGAGATTCACCGTCGAGCTGAATACGGGCTTTTCTTCAGCATCATTGGTCGCCGGTGGTGGTGGCGGTGGTGGCGGCCGGGGCGTATTCTTCTTTGTAGCCATACATCGCGCCGTATAGCCAAAGGAGCGACGGGCAATGGGTCGGGCAAGAACCGCGAACATGACGGGTAAATGAGACGACTATGTAGAACCGGGTCAAATTATTTCATCAATTTTCGCGTGCTTGATCCAGACTCCGAAATCGAAATCGTAAATATTGTTCTCCATTTCCAAGTGCGTTCTCTACATATCTACCAAGCTTCCTCTCACAACTTAACAATCAACTGTTTGAGCCCACTCATCCAAGCAACATCTCCATCTCCTCTCGTCAACATCTCAACGTGAAGGGCCAACGCCGCTGGGCGGTCTCTGGCAGAGATAGCTAAATGAACACGTCAACATTACAACGTAGCATGGATCCGGTACAGAACAGACCTTGGCTTATCGCTCTCAACCCGTCCTCAGTCGCAGGCGTTAAGGTTTCACAGTTGAGTCCATCGAACAAAAGATTCAACCGCTTCTCAAGTTCACGGTGTTGGGGAGGCTGCAGAGAAAAGCTTGTCAAGCCCACGTCCTCAAAAAGACATAATGAATAACTCACCGGCACCTTCCTCAATTCAGCCTCGATAATTTCATACACCTCCCTCGTACGCTCAGGAATATGTGAACGATCACCAGAAGCTGAATTAATTTTAACCAAACGGTACAAAGTCGAAAGATGCGGCCACTCACGGTACTTGAGCTCGACAGCCTTCTTCTCTTCCTGCCTCTTAGGTGGTGGTGGGGGCGCTCTTATACTCGAACTAGGTCCGGGTGGTGGGGGCATTCCACCCATCCCTCCGGGACCGGGAGGTGGTGGCCCAGCGTTGAAGCCCTGCGATGGAGGAGGAGCATATGGGTTGTGTCCACCTGCATTGGGAGATGTGAATCCGCCTTGCCCGGACGACGGCCCATAGGGAGACGATCCCGTCATGCTGGGCGGGGCTCCCGCACCACTGTCAATAAATTGAGGACCAGCTGGGGGTACCGAAAATCCACGTCCTTGAGAAGGGGGAGGGGGAGCAAATCCATTGGGCTGGTTGGGAGATGAGAAGTTGTTCGTTGGCGGAGGCCCATAATTGTCTCTAGGCGCAGGAGGAGATGCAAACTGTCCTCCGGCTACGAATGAACCCTGCTGGGGATGTCCTAGCTGCGCAGAAGGAGGGCGCGCAAATCCAGATCCTGTCATTCACTATGAGGAAGAAAAACTCATGATGATAATACAACTTACCGCCTTGAGGTGGCGCCATTGTGTTTGCTACAAGCCGTGTCAGTAAGGGCAAACTTTGTTTTTTGATATGGACTTACTGCCCGGAGGAGGTGCGTATGGCCCAGGTGGTGGAGGAGGCAACGCTCCGCCCATATGGGGCGGAGGAGGCTGAGTTGTTGAACCAGGTCGGGGAGGTATGTTGAAACCTCTTTGGGGAGGTGGTGAAACAAGACCTCGAGGTGGCCCCATAGGCGGCGGCGGAGAGGTTATACCACGACTACCAGGCCTTGGAATTTCGTAAGGGCTTGGTCCGCCAGCGAAAGGACTGGTAATCGGCTTGGGCGTGGAGGACTTGAGCTTCGGAGGCGGGGCATTTTTCTGTGGGGGCGCATCGTTCCACCCAGTGTTATCGCGTCTGGGAGGGGGTGGTGGAGGGGCAGAGACGGGGGGTGGGCCAGCGTTGGGGTTTTGGTATCCGAACTGGTTGTTACCGTAAGGACCTGCCTGCTGATATTGGCTAGGCGCAGACGTATTGGGTACAGGAGGATACGACCTTCCGGAAGCGCTATTGGGGAATTGTTGGGAACCCGAGGGTGTATATCCTAGCTGCGGCGCGGGGGGAGCGAAGCTGGAGGCAGGAGCAAATCCAGATGCGGGAGCAACGGGAGCGAAAGTAGGAGCTGACGCTGGCGTGTAGGCTGACTTCACTGCAGGTTTAGACGTGGCGACTGCTGCTGCAACGTTGACAGAAGGCTTCTTGATACCTAGCCTCTCGCGAATAGCCTCAGCACCCTCGTAACCAGCTGGTACAAACTCCAAGAAAACACGGGCCTCCTCCTCTTTACCCTGCCCTACAAGAATGTCGATGTACTCGAGGTATTTCTCGTATAGCTTGGCGAGTCTCCATTTCAAAGGTCGCGTCTCCTCGCCTTCTTCCTTGGTAGAGGCTTTAGTGCGCGCTAGATCGGGGTCGACAAAGCCTGTGGCGCCTCTGAAGACCGCAACGCGTTCCATAAGACCATCCAAGCCATTCTCGCCCGACCCCCAGACGTCTACCAACTTCTCCAATCTACCGCCCAGGATCCACAGCTCTTCCTCGGCCCAACGTTCGCCCATTTGATCGACCAACGCAGGGAATGTCTCCTCTTTGGGCTCAGAGCTTGCAGCGAATCGCGAGACAACGGAAAGGACTTCACGCCAACCTTCGCCACGCTTCACGACGTCGCTGATTTCCCCGCGTACGACGGCCTTGACAAGAGACTCCGAAGATGTAGATGGCGCTGATTCTCGAGCAAAATATTTCTTCTCTGTCTCGTCAAGAAGTTCAGCCGGTCCCTTTGTTGCAAGCAACAAAGCTTCTGTCCATCGACCTTCTTTAACGCAAGCCTTGACTGCCGCAGGAATGTTGCCTTTGACGAGTGCACTGGTGACAGCATCGGAGGAGTCGATCTTGTAGGGTTCCGATTCGACATGCGTCTGGGTGAAGAAGTCGTCCTCCTCTTCGACCTCCTTATCCTCGCTCTCCTCCTCCTGGACTTGATCCGTACCAAGAAGCTTCGCGACTCGCGCCGTCACGTCACCCTCGAATAATTCTCCCAGAATACCAAGGTCCTTAAGGCCGCCTTCAGCATCGCCCTTCTTGATTGCGTTGACCAATTTTTGGGCCCGTTCGACTTTCTCGCCCTCCCAGACAACTCGTCGAACCTTGACTTTGTTCCCGTCCTGGCCCCAACTCACAAGGCGTCCACCAAAGCCCCAAGTGACGCCCCCACGACTGCCTAACCATTTACCGGCTGTGGTTAAGCCGAGACCTTCGCCTTCTCCACGGGCGACATCGAAGAAGTCTTCGCCACCCCCGACTTCTTGGTTATCGCGTTCCAAATTTTGGGCAGGCAGGATCCTTACTGAGCTATCGCCAGCAAATGCGGCGATACCAGGCTGAGAGGGGGACCATGAGATAGTGCCTTGGCCAATAACTTCGCCCAGAACGTCCCCAGTTGATGAGGAGAAGCAAACAGCGCGACCC
Organism: Flammulina velutipes; assembly: GCA_011800155.1. Taxonomy (NCBI): domain Eukaryota; kingdom Fungi; phylum Basidiomycota; class Agaricomycetes; order Agaricales; family Physalacriaceae; genus Flammulina; species Flammulina velutipes. The sequence continues at coordinate 2,494,437 of CM022370.1, read as the reverse complement.
TCTTTGCCGGACGAGAGGAGGAATGAGGGGTCGTGGATGCTCCAGGATAATGAACGCACGCCGAGGGTATGGTGGCTATAGACCTATCCGTTGTTCAGTTACGCTGTGATGGAAATGATGACGTCTGCCAGCTCACCTGCTCGGGGGCTCTAGCATGTCGCAAGTCCCACAGCTGCACGACAGGCGTTTGATCGTCTTCGCAGGCTGTTGCCAATTTCGTCGCCTGTAGGATGTTAATAGAGAATCGGATATCTCAAAGGAAGCAGCTTGCGTTGTCTGGAGACCATTCCAAATCGCTCATTCTACCTCCGGGAAGGCGTACTACTTCCCTCTTCCCACGCAAGTCCCAGACAACAGCACCTAGAGCACATGAGTTGAAGATCAACTCAGAAGTTTAAAACTGAGAGAAGAACATACCACTGTGTCCTACACCGCCCAACACATGCGCGACGACGCGATTCCATTTAACAGCATCCGCATCGGCCTTGCCCGTCGTCGGTGCATACGGTGCACCATCGGGCGTATTCACATCCCATATGTAGACCTACGAGATAGTCAGGATGTAGAACGAGGATCGGGGATGAAAACTACCTCGCCAGCCCCGCCACCGGTCGCGAGCAGATGGCTCTGTATCGGGCCAAACTGCAGTCCACGCACCGGGCGTGAATGCGTCGCCAGCAGGGCATTAGACCTGTGTTACGCGTGAGCGAGTATAGAGAAACGACGGCGAGAACACGGACCCTTCGTTGCTGAGGATCTTGTTTGAATCCCACATTTTCAGCTCGCCTCCCTCCATACCACCAGCGATCACGTTTGATGAGCCCCATGCGACGTTGAGGAATCTGACAAGGCGTTCAGAAGGAGAACGCTGGCACACCCAGGACAACGCACCGCGCAGTTTCCTTTACGATTGCCTTTGGTTTTGGGCCGGGCGCATCGTCCTCCACAGCTGGCTCTTCGACGACCAGCGCGGCGTCTTCGTCGTCGTTTTCAGGCTCGTCAAAAAAGTCAGCGCCGCTGCTTTTCGGTTTGGCGGGTTTGGTAGTGGAAGTTGTTCCCTGCGCTTTGGTTTCGTAGTCCAAAAGGTCCCATATCTCCAACGCGTTCTCTGAACCAGTCACGAGTTGGCGGCCAGGACCCCAGGAGAATGCAGCGGTGCGCGGGATCGTTGTTAACATCCCAGCAAGCGTCGGTCAATCCAAGTATAAAGCAAAAGTCAACGCCCAAAGTGACCAGCAAGCGGGACACGTCGGCCGTCACGCATTTTCAAGTCCGCCATCATTGTCACGTGGAACACGTATTCCACTGCGCCACAATGAGGCCGATCCGCTCTAAGGTCGTTGGTTCTGGAAGACACATTTTATAATGTTTTTGGTATATGTATAATAATGATGGATACAATTACAACCAGTCATAACAAGCTAATAGCCTCAAGGGGAGCAGGTGCCTTCGTAGGCAGCCTGGGTATTGGACGACATGGCTCCCTTAAAGTCAGCAAAGCCAGAGCGATCATCGATGTTCGTGACGACATCGTCGATTTTGGCAGCCCCTGCGAAAACAGTTAAGCACAAAACAATGATGACGATAGACGAGCATACACTTGAGGTGATCCTTGGTCTCTTTGTGATAGTTAAACCAAACCCAACCGGTAGCGAGGTAGCGGATTTGACCAGTGGCTTGCACGTTGCACGTCTTAACAGTAGCCTGTGTATACACATCAGGCAACGAGTCCTGAGGGACGAATGAGGTAACGCACCTGTGCTGTGCATTTCTGGCCCTGCGGTGCAGCCATCTTTATGATAACTTTACTAACATCGTTATACGAGACATCGAAGCTATTATGGTTGAGCTTAATTGTTCGTGGCGATGAAAATGTCAACTTACGTGCTGGACAGTGTGTTCGTGACTTCAGCTTTGATGGTAAGGGAACTAGTCACTTCAGCAACCTCTGGAATGCCGACTTGGACGCTCAGAGTAGATTCCATGCCAATTGTCGCCGCGCCTAGAGAAATAGTTAATAAAGTAGTCATGAGGGTGTAGTGAAATATGACTCACGAGTAACAGTGTAAGAGCTAGCGGTGTTGAAGCCTTGGTCGACTTCGATCGTTACTTCTCCAGTAGTTCCTACGATTTTACCCTCCGTGCTGGTGGAATGTTCTTGGCAAACCGGATCGGCTGTTCGAATGAGAATCAACGATCGACGGACTACTTGAAGTAGATATCACATACCGTCGAATTTGAGCTCTATAATATCATCCGTAATGCACACTTGGGCGGGATGGTCAAGGTACTACATGCGTAGAATTGTTAGAGAGCTGAACGCAGGATGGGAAGGATTGAACACACATCTTCGGGATTGGTGACAACTTCGCGCTTTCCCTTGCCCCAGCTATCGTTGGCGTATTGTTCAAGAGCCTTCCAACCGGGAACTAATTGAACAATTGTCATCAGTGGACATCGTTCAGACCGAAACAACAGTACTGACTCTTTTTGAGATCGTCAACCGAAAGGTTTCCACACTGGGGAGCAGCACGTTTGCTGGGGGTTGATCCCGAAATGCGCGCATTGATAGGATAGCGGCCAGACAGGGAACCATCGCTCTTGTAAGCAACGTACTCTCCAGTCTTCTCGTCCACTGCAATACTAGTCACATCTCGGGGTAGGATCTCTGTTAGCTGGCTAAAGGGCATGGCTTGAGAGGCGTGAAGCACAGCGAGAATGGTGACGATCTAGAAAGATATAATGTTAACTGTGAAGCTCCGACTATCTGGAGTAGGGAAGAGCTCACAGTTGACAAGGAAAACATGGCAGAGGGATCGGAAGGAAGAACCGAAGAACAGTTGGAAGAGTAGAGAATACTGAAGAGCTTTCATGTTTCTTTCCTGTCTTTTATAGCAAGAAAACGAAGCCATGAGCGCTAGTGGGCGAGTCATCTTGTGAGTCGAGATAGCTGTTGTTATGCAAATGAGCACGAAGCACCCATACAAATGACCAGTAGTCAAAAAGGAAGAGCACAAGGCAAAGTTTCATATGGATTTCCATTTCAACTCGTTGCACAGCTTAAGAACGCCGCCGCATTTGTGGAATCTAGTGAGTTATCGAAAGTACGCTGTGGATCATCACATTCCTGCAAGCTCAGGCATCTGAATCTAAGCGACACCATAAATGAATATGCAGGAACAACCTGGCTTTCGCGTTCGATGAGACTTGCAGGCCAGTGCAAAATAGGCGCAGAAGAAAGGTATTTAGAGTTGATCAAATTGGATGATCCCCATACGATCCGGACCGATAATCCGGTGTTGTTTGAAATTGACTATGCGCCACATGTTTGCGTCTGACAACACAGCCTACGATAAGGTAAGGATGGATACTTCCGCATCTCATAGCCAGTTTCATGATCAATTGTCTTGCAGAGCTTAAGCTTGATGCTACGACTCTCTGCCCCGTACAACCTTTACAGGTCGCTCATATCGCCAGCGGCCAAAGACCAGCAGCGCCGCGAGTGGCGCATTCATTTTGTAAGTTTTCCTCGATTTACAGACAGTCTAAGTCTCATGGTGATGTGTCGGATAAGCTGTCGCCCCCTCCTGGTTTACTCGACAAAGTCGACAAGCAAGGTGATACACGTGTGATTTTCGTAGCTAAGATGCACTGTTGTAATGTTATTATACTACTTCCTGCTCCTGCCTCTCATCCTCAACGGCAGGCTGACCTGCTTCCGGCTCTACAATCTGCTCAGCTACCGTAGGCGTCGGAATCGGTGCAGCCGAACTGCTCGAACCCTCCGCTACGTGCTGAGCTGGAGCTGCAACAGGCGCCGCGGTAGGCGCAGGTAACGTACTCCTCATTTTCATAAGCTCGTCAATGCACCGATACACTGCCCCCGACACACCCTCCAATACACGCAGCCTTTCGTCGATAGCCTCCCTTGTTACCCGGTCCATCATCGCCAATTGCTCGGGCGTCGTCACAGGCGGAAGCTGCGAAAGGCTAGGCGCCGGACGCTGACGTTGGACGCGAGGTGGGTTACGAGGCAAATCTCGCCGTGATAGATTGGGGTTCAGGTCTAGTGGTATGAGGGACGGGAGCTTGATCCCTCCCGGTATTGGCGTAGACACAGGGACTGTTGGGGTATTCGTATGTGGGGTTGAAACATCGCCATTACTAGAGGTGGAAGGAATCGAGGAGGATGAGGCTTCGATTGACGGTGGCGGTGTTGAAGTAGATGGGGTTGGCTGCCCACTGCTTTCAGCTCCAGAGTTTGATGACGACGACGAGGAGGAGTTTAAGCGACGAAGAGCCGCCTGTGCTGCTGCTTCCCTGGCGCTTGGAACGGTTTCCGGCTGCGTATCAGTCAGATCTGGAGAAGTCACAGTCGTCTCTGGAGCTGCAGGTGGACTCTCGGGGGCGGTCTCGGGAGCGGTCTCTAATGGGGTGGTTGGCGTCGGTTGAGAAGTTGGCGCCGCTGGAGTGTCTGCCACTCCCGTCCCCGCCTCCTGGTTCGGAATCTCAACGCCATCGATATTCCACGGTTGCCAAACTCCGCCCGGTCCCTGGAAGCCAGTAAACTGTTGAGGTCTCCGCAATGGTGCATGAGATGTTGCTGCAACACGGGGCTCGGGTCGACCTCCGGGCCCGTAATTATGGATATCATATTGAATGATGACATTGAGAGCGCCATTAGCACCGTTGCCTCTGTTCTGAAGTTGGTTATTGTTGTTATTGTTCACCAATCGACGAATAAGATCCATAGGCGCGTTATTTGCGTTCCCGTGGCCAGCGTTGGCGTTCTGAGCGCCTGGAGGAGGATGTGCATTGGGTGCAGGGGTACCAGCTGGGGCAGGAGGAGCAGCTTGAGCTGGTTGTCGAGGAGCAGCCACAGCTCGATCGGGAGGTGTAGTTTCCAGGACGGTACGCCGACTATCGAAGAGGTAAGAAACCCTGTGACAGAAATGCAAAAGAAACTCACCATGTAGGACAGCTCTGTTGACGTTCCAGCCAAGATCTGAGGCAGTGGAAATGAAAGATATGCCCGCAAGGTAGTTTCTTTGGGGTAGTATTCGGTCCTTCAGCCGTAGGTTGATCAGGCGTGGGGAGAACCATCTCTTCGCGACAAATGATGCAAGTATGATCAGACTCCGCCATCTCTTCGGGCGTCGCGTTAGGATACCGTTCATCCATGTTCCTCGTTGCAGTCTGATAGCGGCGCAGGGCTTTGAGTCTGGTGACGAACGACCTGGCCGTAAAGTATATGTCGCGAACGATGTTCAAAGGCAGGCCATAGAACGTGAGAATAATAGTAAAGAAGCAAAGATATGTCGTCAATTTGCTAAAATCTGTGAAGTAGGTTAAATACGATGCTTCTGCGTGGGAGGAGGCGCACCTGTGACCAACTCAAAGTAGAACGTCCAGATACTCTTTTGCTCCCATGGCGGCGCATTTTCACCTCCACGAGTGCCCGCTCGGTGGAAGTCGTAGCATGAGAGGGCATATTTGGCGATGATGTTTGCGGCTGTTGCGAGAAGGATACCGTACTAACGACAGTGTGAGCGTGATTTTGAGCGGAAGGATGTGGCGTACTTCACATGCAAAGAGAACCATACCGCCGACACCGTAAGTAAGCGTATTCTCGACGGCAAAGAGGAGCATTGAGAGGTCTGCTAGCCACAGGATGAGGAACAGTGTGGACATGCGGACGTGGAATAGCACTGAAGGACCAGGATACGGTTGTTGATCCATCTAGGAGGAGTTAAATGAGGAGTCTTCCGTGTCTAAGAGTACGTACCCATTCTATTCGATCACTTGCAAGCCAGTGGAAGGACTTGATGAAGAGCAGCGATCCAAACATGAGCGCGAACGGGGCGTCAAATTCATCTCTGAAGATGGTGAATGCCAGTAATGATTCCGTGACGAATATCCAGAGTCTGTCATAGAGGCGCTGGAATGTATAAGCATGGCGCGGATGGGGGATGTAATAATGCTTACTTCGACTTCGTTTGCTCTCAGAGGTCCAAAGAAGATCCTCTGAACGATATGGCCAAAGAGAAGGGCGAGAATGAATCCGAAATTCGCGAAAATAAGGACGCTGCTACTGCTCCTGGAGAGATATATGGCGACGGAGTAGAAGTTCGTGTAGTTTCTAAGCGCGTTGGCCACGGCGGCACACACGGCAATGGTGGACACGGCACCATAGAGCAACAGGCGATGAGAAGTAAGAGAGTTTGTGACTGCCCTCGTTCCCTGGCGCAGCAAAGGATTGAGCGGCATGGTCGTGGTGGGGAAAGAGATGCGACGTGTCCGGCGGGCCGGATGCCGAATGCATCATGGAAATGGACAGCAACATTCTCCAATTTCTACGTGAAGCTGAGCCGCGCAGAAAGAATGCAACAAGGTAGCTCGTCGCAATACCAAGTTCACCATTTAACTCGCATTCAGCTCGCTGGAAGAGATCCTTGCTGCGCTAAAACCACACTTTCCGCCTCTGCGCGATGACCGGCTCAGCAGCAGCTCTCCCGCTCAAATCGACGCGCTCATCAGTGACTTGTCCAGAATAATAACTGCTGTAAAAATACGTCGCAATAACGCGACTGCAATCTACAGTCTCCCAGACGGCGTTCTGTCCATCATATTCCGCTTTTACTGGGCTGAGGACGACGCTCGGTACACTCTCCGATGGACAAAGATACTGCGCGTGTGTCGCAGATGGTATAATCTGGTCATTCACGATGCTCATCTCTGGAGTTACATCCGCACCAACAATGTCTTTAGCTACAGACACATCCCGGTCCAGATAAAACGCTCAAAAGAATGCCCCCTGTCTCTTATGCACACTGATAACAGCCCTACCAATGCATATGAGTGGGACATGCTCCCTATCGCGGAGATCGCGCCTCGCGTCCAAAGCATCTGCCTAAACAGAATGCCCTCCAACTCGATCACCATCGTAATTGACGCATTGACGCAGCACGCTCTTCCGAGCCTCGAAACTCTGATCATAACAGCCATGCGTGGTTCGGACATCATGCTCTTCACACTGCCGGATATTGTCCTACAAATCCCCACACTTCGCCGTCTCGAACTTTCAGATGTGGCCTGCACTCTATCACAACTTCCCTCCCAGCTCACAGAGCTGCGCCTGTCTAACCGGCATCTCAACATGGATCTCTTTCCCGTTTCCCTCCTCTTCCCAGCGCTCTCCAACCTCCCCAACCTGCAGCTCTGTGTATTCTCAAGTTGGGTTTCATCATCATCCAATGAACAAGACCCTACCGTGCTTCCCATCATCAATCTTCCCATGCTTCGTTATCTGAGCTTACAGCACGTACGCTCTGTCTGTGCAGCAGTCCTTGACTCCCTAGTCATTCCGCACGACACAGATGTACATCTCATTGACTCTACCATGAGCACCGCCGCACAACCCATCTCCCGCATGCTCTTCACACCACTCAGAACACACTACCGCCACCCCTCCGCCAATACAATCCGGATGCTTGTTATAAGATGGGACACGAAGACCCACTTCCACAACGAGCTCGTAATCGGTGGCTTTGACCACACCGATACCCGCCATCTTCCACCAGCCCTCGCCCTCTTCGCTTCCCCAAAAGCAGTCTTCTCCTATTCTTTCGCCTTCCAACACGCCAAACCGCGAAACCACGTCTGTAGACGTCTTTGTTGGGCAATCGGTCGCGACGTGACTACCCTCCACGTTCAGGACGTCCTCCTCCCCAACGCAACGCTAACCACAGGATGGTGGAAAGCTGTCCTCACGGCACTCCCTTCACTCACAGAAGTATATATCGACGCATCCTCAGCTACCTCTATTGCTTTCACCCAGACATACCTACGCCTCCTGGAAACACACCCGCGGACATTTCCTCGCCTTCGTGCCATCCACGTATCGAATATGGCGATATATGTTGGACGAGATCAGACGGAAGAGGAAAAGAATATACCAGCAGAGACGTTCAGCGGGCTCAAGGATGTCGCCCGCAAGTTGAAGCAGCTTGGCAGTCAGCTTGAGTTGTTAACGTCAAGTGAGTATTACACCATTTGGCCAGGCTTGAAGGAGTCCAAGAAGATCGCACGGCTGGTCAAAGTGTTTGGGTACAGCTGGACAAGGAGCACGCCTGAGATATATGACCACGACGAGCTGAAAGCAAGGAGGAAACGGAATCGTGCAGAGATGCGTAGATTGCGAAGGGAGCATGGGATATCTGTGGCGGATGACGATAAAAGCGATGACAGTGGTTCGTCGGACGAAGACATACTCATTAGCTCGTAAGTCAGGAAACGAGTGCACCTGAATATTAGATGTCTATATGTATACGATATGCGAATAAGTAGTCCCAATATGCTTTACTTCTGCCCAACGTTGCTCCCCTTCCACCATTTCAAAACCTTAGCTGATCCATACCTGATGCTCTTTACAGGTCCTGCGCTAAGAATGCCCTTTGCAGTCTGAATCGTCGCCGGCCAGCCAACGATACTGCGAATCTCTAAAAATAAAGATGAGCCCAGGTGACAACGATGACCAAGAATATGGCTGACCGGCTTGCAATGTCTGCGACAACGACTCGTCACCAGCAACATTACTCCAGTCCTTGTCCTCCACCAATGTATGTTTCCGTTTGACTCCATCGAGCAGCCGCTTGGGAAGCTTACGAAGGTGCTTTTCCCGTGTAAGAGGGTTCATGTCTTGCTCGATGCCGTTAGGACCCCAGTGAACACCAGGGAGCGACACAACCAAGCGCTTATAGAGCTCGTTGAATTGAGCCTCCTGCTTGCGCACTATATTCCCCACTTTGCCCCTATTTTCTGCTGGCAACACCATCCGAGGATCGCCCGAGTACGAGATACCGGCGATGCGCTCGTACAGCTCGCGTTCGGAAAATTGTTGGGGTAGGGTAAGGAGAGCGGCGCGGATGGCGCTGAAGAGATTGACCTGCTGGTTCAGGCGCACCCGTGCGTCGTCCTTGATAATGCGCAAAGGCTTGTGCATCCGACCTGCGAGATACAGCGAGTCCCAATTGAGCAAATCCGAGCACAAGTTATCCAGAGTCGTTACGCCGTATTTGATGTTGACTCCGTGAGAGGGAATGTAGGCGTTGAACCAGACACCGGGCGCGACGGACTGAACACGAGAAACGTAGTCGGACCCAAGCATACGCGTGTGGAGTGGGTAATGGGAGGGAAACTGATGCATGTTTATCGAGTGGAAATGGTCGGCATGAGTGACTGCAAACATAAAGTCAAGCATCGGCTTTTCCTCTGTAGATTGCCCATCCTGTTCGAATACGCCCGATCCATAAGCGAATGCGTATCGTATGGGTGCATCAAAATCTTTGACGATGCTTTCCAGAAGCGCGCGTGTCGAGTTGCTGACTGGCAAGAGCTGGTTGCGACCGAATGATGGCGGTAATTCTGGTAAACGTCTGCGCGCGCTAGTCTCTGCTGGTCGAGGATGCGGATGAAGTCGCACAGGACGCTTTCGCTGCGTCGGTGGTGGCCCAGGTGGCAGCGGCGGATGACTGCTGGTAGATAGAGGGATGTTCTCTGTCGTTAAACAGCGGTAGCAAATCAGACGACTTGAAGGGCGGGAGACGCGACGTATAGCGAGCATTAGATAGGATGATGGTGGTGTTAAAGCAAGATCATTCCGGCACGGCACGCCTTTCTAAGATCCTCGGCCGACGGCACCAATTTCAACCTTCAAAGTTCAAAGCAACCTCGAAAGCAGCCTCATTTCGATGATCTCGCAGCCCGCCGTGAGGCAGCGTCCTCGAATAAATACAAGCAAGGACAGCCAATCAGCAGAGGGGCTTGAATCGCACCTAGTGCCATTGTCTACGCCACTTTCTTTGCAGCCATCACTGAACAGGACATGCATCCTACTTTTGCTTCGCTTCTCACTCACCTTACTATCTCTTCACCCCCAGCTGGATCATCGCTAATTCCCGTCTTTTGTAAGATTATAAGTAACATTTCTGATGCGCCACTCACTATGGTGTCCGGATGACTAGCCCCACAAGAATAGACCGGCGATGATGAGAGGGCGCTGCATTTCTCTCCCATCGTGTCTTCAATGATCAATATGTATTGCACAATCCTAGATAAATGTCTCCAGTGCCGTTGCTGCGCTCGCACCTACTGGGACATGCATTTTATCTTAGTCGTTAGTAGCAACGCGGTAACCCGTATAATAATACTTCATTTCTGGCGTCGTTGCACCCATTACAGCCTCCGTGTACTACATTATGGTATCATAGCGAGTCGTAGATGTGTCGTAAAATGTCGTCAAAGCAAGATGATGAGGATGCAGATGGATAACAGGATGAAAATGTTAAAGCAGAGCAATGGAAAGAGAAGATGATAAGTTAAAGAAGATGATGTGGGGGATGGTTATGACTTTTGCATGCTTGTTGACCGGGATCCTGTTGTGTTGGAACTTTCGCTACGTCCTCGAGGCCGACCCTCGGAGCCATCGAGCGGGCTTTTGCGCGACTTGATGTCCATGTCGTCCTGGGACCGCGAGAAAAAGTCATCTTCTGCCTCGTAGGGAGACGAACTCGCGTTAATCTACGGACGCGTTAGCAACGACGAGAGAAAATGAAGGGAGGGGCGACTCACCCATTGGCCCAGAACATCTGCAACGCGACTAGCCTCCTCCTGCGTGAACGAAACCTGCGTTCCCTCTTCTGCATGCAGCCGCAGAAGCTCACTCAGCGACCGTTTCCCACCCGTCGTGCTCCCTCTCGGCGTGTCCTGCTGGCCGCCATCTCCAGGAAACGCGACAGAATTTCTAGGTGTCTTCGCTGCTGGTGGCTCAGCGGGTGATTCGTCGACGGACATGGAACGATCCCAATCCTCAGAGTCGGAATGGAGGGAGAGGTTCGACATTGAGAGATCCTCCGGGGACGACATTAGAGTGAGGAATGGGCTCGTTGAGGTTGGTCTCCGCGGCGTTGAGTGGTTAAATGGGCCGTATAGGGCGCAGAGGCAAAGCCGATGGTGATGGTCCAAACGAGGACGTCTGTGGGCGGAGTCTTAACCGTGAGAGTTCAACAATGGCATTCCATACAAGGTAAACAAATAAGTACACTACAATGGCTACACCCTACAGTTTCACTGGCCACATTACTAGTTAGCGATGCTCATCAAGCTTCCTACAAAGGTCATAATCTGGGCAGGTGGTCAGCAGGGCATCCCAGAGTCTCCATTGTCACTCACCAGGCGCGGACGAATGTCCACAATGTCTTCCGGAACCAGGAAGATTAATGCGTTCATTTTACGCGCAATCGAGATGGCCAGTTTGGCTGTGCAATTGTTATGAGAAAATGAAAACGGACAACGAGCCGGCTGCTTACCGTTCTGTCTCCTATCGTCGTAATCACCATTTGCGTCAACAGCGATGGCCAGAGATGGGTCCACAATTCCAGGACGAAGACCATCTAGCAAGTCGAGGAAGAAGAGCCCAGTTGTAATAGATGGATCTTTGAACGACCTAATAGTGCGCGTGGGGGACACTGGATGCTGTGCAGCCGCAGCTGTGGTATTGGCCCACTTCAAAATGTCTGTATCAGACAGAGGACGACCGCCTGACGACTTGGATAGCGATGTGAGCGTCTTTGTTATGCTCATCCTAGAGTTCTAATCATCAGTTTGAGACAGGATGCATCAAGGAATGAACAAACCTCATGAGCTGCCATATCAGTCCGAGCACCAATGTCTTCTTTCCATCCACAATGTCCGCTCCCTGGATCCCGATCATGTGTAATCCGCTCTGCTTCGCAAGCTCGATGGCGTAGTTCGTGTTTTCAACAGCCTTGAATCGGGACAAGCTCATAGGGTTGGGGGCAATCCCAACGTCTTCGTCCTCGTCGTCTCCACCTCCAGCAATGTAGGCCCCGAGATTAGCACCGCGACCTTCCTTGGGCTTAGCGACACGGCGCCAGACAACAGATCCCGGACTAACTTTGTCGAAGGCCTGCAGAATCACAAGTCCATCCTTGAGATTTTCGAACAGGTTGAAAACACCGGGCTCAACATTCAACGAATTGAGCCATAGAGTGAATACGCGCGCTTCACGTTCACCCTCAGCATCAAAGTCGTCGACGGCACCGTAGTCCTTGGCTTCCTCTACGGTGAGAGGCTCGAGGCCAGGATGCGTGTTGAATAGATTGGCAACAAAGGCCAAATTAAGACGAGGGTTCCCGGATACCAGCGAGGACGGCGTCAGGTACTTGCGACAGTTGATTCGTTCAGCGTTGTCGAGAACCTACTTCAGGTGAGATGAAAGGTCACGTCGTAAATACAATCGAACGAACCTGCTCTGCGCGCGCGCGTAAGTCTGACGTTCGCAGGGGATCCAAAGAGCATTGATCAGGTTTGAGCTGATGGAGTAGAACGGTATAATTCTCTCCGTCTTTGACATCACGACTGAAGTTGTTGACTCTGAATGCTCGTTAGTCTACGAGGAGCCGGAAGAGGGCAGATAACTTACCGTCGGTTATGCCCCGCTGCTTTCAGATGGAAGTTGAACCAACGCAGAAGAATTTGGTCGGGAGTGAGCCGAAGGAGATCATCCACCGTTTCGCCCTCCTCGCACAACCTGTATAACTCGGGATGGAGTTTGATATCGACCTGGGCCAACAGGCCGCGTCGGATGATTTGCCAAATGAGACCAAGGATAAGATGTTCGCGTCCTTCTGCAAGATCAGAAGATCCAATGTTAACCACAGAGCATCCAATGGCCTTCGCTGACGTGATGACTATGTTATTATTCTCAGTCATTTGGAACGCATTAAGGGGTTTCCGGCCGGTAGGTTTGTTAAGGACTCGTGTATCGATAGTATCGGGCACCGAGTCATTTATGAGCTTGCAGAGAATGAGGCCATCCTTGCATTCATCGAAGAGTTGCATAGTATTAGTTGGAATGGGGAAGCGATCCGAGATATCTGGATCAGTCTCGAGAACCTAATGACAATGGTCAAAGGAGGAGGGATGTTAGCGAGGAGGACGCCATACAGTATTGATATGGTTCGTGAACTCAGTCCGTTCGTCCTCGTTGAGAGTATGGCTGACATTAGCATTGGATCCTTGTACGGTGACTTTGCCTTTCTTCGTGGACATCCCGCTTGCCGCTTGGGTGCGCAGTTTTACGTTGAGCTGTAATGCTGTGAGCGCAGTTCATCGAGTATACGCCGTAGTTACCTCGACCCAGTCCTCGAGCTCGACTTTGCCACTGGCATCGACGCTGACGTGCTTGAGAGTCTCTCGCGCCTGATCATACGATTCTCCACTCTTTTGTATAGCCTGCAAGACAGCGGTCTTGTCTACTCTTCCTGGAGAATCGGTGGTAATCGCGCTAGATGTGCTTCGCTCAGAGAGGTGCGAAAGAAGCTGGTCGATGAACGTACTTGAAGCGGTTAACGAGGTCAAACATGTCCTCGCGGGACACTTCAGGATATTTCTTTTGAAGACGAAAGGCGTCCATTGTGGCGGGCAGATGGTGGAAAGAAGACAAGCAGTTGAGATGACGCAATGCGCATTTGGCTAAGACCGAGCTAAGACAGGCTGTGCGATTAGCGCACTGCGGATAAAGTGCGTTTGATTTAATATAAGAGAACGACGAACTCGCTAACGGGTATATGTATCTATCTATTCTACCTCAGTACCGTCTCGGGTGGAATCAGCCAGATACGGATTACATGTAATTATACTCTACCTCGTCGTACACACTGGGACGGCTAGCACTCGCCATAGGACTACGTTCTTCTCCTGCGGGAAGGGGCAACGGAGCCTGCCAAATTCTCAGTACATTCGGGGATGGTTCAACGCTTAAAATTACCTGCTCCTCCTTGATGGCAATGGCGGCTGAACCTGACGCCACAGGTCGTTTGACAGTGCTGGATTGTACAGCAGCACGTCCAGTAGGGAAGGGAAGTTCTTCCCGGGGCACAATGTCGATCAGAAAGTCAAACTGGTCGGTCTTGCTCAACGCTTTCGCAATGTCTGACCGAGACAGTGTGCGCCGTTTGTTCGAATCGGCGATAATGAATGCTCGAGCTGTTATTTCTGCGATGAAGACTATATAGAACGTGTTATTGATTGGCTTTGAGACGAGGGGATGACCTACTTTCGCAGGCTTTGCAAAACAAGATGGGTGCTACATGACATTGGTCACGTTTGCGCGTTTCGCAAAGTAAAAATAAACACCGCACCATCAGCAGCAATCATCTTATCGATAGACACTAGCATCTTCAGAAATTACGCCACCGGACAAGAAGGAAACACACACTTTAATGTCTGGATCGTTCTTCATCACTTTCTTGATTCTGGCAAGGGGAAGGGCGGGGTGTCTTAGGTCAGGTGTTTCCTGCTCTGCAGAATCGATTTGGCGTTGCCAGAAAGAGCGCAAGAATTCGTTCAGTTGGTCTCCTGAACGAATATATGGTTCTGTATTGGTCGTCATGGTGGGAGGAGAACAAGAGTGGGAATTCCAACCCTAACCCTGACAGTTGGAGATCTAGACTGTTTGAAAGAGACAACATTCAGAAATATTTAGTAGTGGTTAAAGTCGCACTAGCCTAATTGGCATGAGGCGCCTAGTGGACATTGCTCGGCTTTGACACTGATTGTGGTGTCGAGATCGCCGGAAGATCGCAGATCTGTCCACCGCGTTGTTTGTGCAGCATGGCCGTTGCCAAACAAGTGCTTTACACGTCTTCGACACGTCGACCACCACCTGCGTGTGTTTCTTTATTATTGCCTCCATGGCGTCCGTCGACGACGACCAGTCTCTTCTGAGCAAGCTTGATGCTGCTTCTCCTGTTCCACTGGCCAGCTTTGATGCTTTCCCGAAGCTTCCGTCGTCGTTCAAGACTCGTTCAGAATCCCGCGGGTTCATGACACTTTTCGTCTCTTTCCTGGCCTTTCTTCTCATGTTGAATGACTTGGGCGAATACGTTTGGGGCTGGCCGGACCATGAATTCTCAGTGGATTCCGACAAGTCAAGCTTCATGAATATCAACGTTGATCTAGTTGTGAACATGCCGTGTCGATGTACGTTTTCAAACGGCTCTATTTTTTAAACGTACTGAATCATCTTTAGATATCAGCATCGATTTGAGAGATGCTGTCGGTGACAGATTGTTCCTTAGTGGTCATGGTTTACGACGCGACGGGGTATGCCATTGAATCGTATTCACCTTCCACGGTATTGATCAGGCCATAGACCAAGTTTGATGTCGGACAGGCTACTAAACTGAAGTGTGTATTCGAACTATCTACTCAACTTGGTACTGAACTGTATAAAGAGAACATTCTGACGCTCTCACCGCACGTCAAGCCGTATCCCAATCCCGGAACTCTCGCGGTTTCTTCGCCACAATTCTTCAACGAGGAAACAAGGACCTTTTCAAACCAACATATAACTACGAACCTCACGGATCTGCGTGTCGAGTATGGGGCAGCCTCGAAGTAAAGAAGGTTACCGCCAATCTCCACGTCACAACTTTGGGCCACGGCTATGCTAGCAACGAGCATGTGGACCACAAATGTGAGTGAAACCTTTGTGTTGATCTAATGCACATGTTGAATCGAGTATAGTCATGAATCTATCGCATGTTATCTCGGAATTCTCGTTTGGACCACACTTCCCGGAAATTGCACAACCTCTGGACCTTTCTTACGAAACTACGCACGATCGTATGTGTTTGACTCTTTGCGCATCTGCATTAATGCTCACGGAATATCATAGCATTTGTTGCCTACCAATATTTCCTCCACGTTGTGCCTACAACTTATATTGCTCCTCGTTCGAAGCCGCTGAGGACCAACCAATACAGTGTTACCCACTATACACGCGTAATGGAACACAACAGAGGAACTCCCGGCATTTTCTTCAAGTTTGATTTGGACCCCATGAGCTTGACCATCCATCAACGCACCACCAGCCTTGTGCAACTGCTTATTCGGTATGTTTCTCTTTACCATCGCACGCGTCCAATCACCCAACGATC
Organism: Flammulina velutipes; assembly: GCA_011800155.1. NCBI lineage: Eukaryota > Fungi > Basidiomycota > Agaricomycetes > Agaricales > Physalacriaceae > Flammulina > Flammulina velutipes. The sequence goes on along the minus strand of CM022370.1, from coordinate 2,478,415 downwards.
TCAGGTGCTTTGGTGTCATCGGTGGTGTCTTTGTTTGCATGGGATATGCTATTCGTGTGACGACAAAAGCAGTGGAGGTAGTGACTGGAGGCGATGATCCTGGGCTTGTTGCGGCTGAAGCAAGTGGTGCCAAAGTTGGACTGCGTTCGAAATGGGGTGGCGGGGAGATTCGCTCTCGCAGTAAGATTGTGCGACAAGGGTCTGGATGGGCTATGGAAGGCGCAGGATACATCGGGTCGCCCGGCTCCGGCTATGGATCCTACAGCAACACGCCTGTGGGTTCGCCTTACCTGAATACTGCGGCGGGTTTCTCACAACCTGGGACGCCGAACTTGGCAGCGGGATATGGTTCACCGTCAGCGTTTGGTCCCAGTTCTCCGAACTTGAATCGTTACAGTGTGCCCCCGCCCCCACCTAGTCGAGGATCGCGTACGTCGAGCTTGGGAGTCGAAGCCGATGTCTTGCCTTCTGCTGGATCAGTTTTCGAAGCGAATCCCATCCCCGGAACGCCATCGTATTCACTGTTCCCTCCTACGCCCAATCCCGCTGTCGGGGGAGGCTTTCCGACTGGTCCCCCTCCTCCTTTCCCTGGCTCTCCCAATCTTTCGGCTGGTGGTGCAACAAGAGGTTTCCCAGCGCCACCTAAAGCACCAAAAAAGGATGATTGATTGGTTCGTTGTAGGGAATATTGTATTATTTACAGAATGGTCACAAAGCTTTGCGTTGTTAGTAATGGCCAGTGTAAATCGGGACATATATTTGTCTTCCACTACAGACCAACCAAATCGCCCAAAACTCGAATTTCGGACAGCCGAGTAAACGACTCGAAATCGACCAACATATGGAATGACAAGGTGACCATAGTTGCATATCCCTTACAGATGCTCGAGATGTTCAGGCATTCTTGACAACTAAGACATACAGCCAGCTGCTCACCAGAGTATGTCAGTATTATGACTTGTCGTAACACTGTATTGACACTTGCTCATCCATTAAGAAGGCTAGGTTTTCTAGCTAGTTGCTAATGACTACTAAGATAGTTTGGATGACCAAAAATTGCCCTAAAAAGAATGTCCCATGGTTGCTACAGTAGCTACGTATTCTGCCCACTAAGTAATGATTGACTAGAGAAGGTTGCCCCATCCAGCATCGCGAACTTTCTTCACGACCCGCTTCACCTCTTGACAGCGAGCACGCGTTGTAATAAGAAGGGTATCTGGCATATCAACGATGACCAGATCATCGACGCCGAGGCAGGAGATGAGGCGCCCAGAGCCTGGCACGACAATACCACCGTACACTTGTTCGGTGAGAACTAGGAACAGAATCAATGGATGTCACCAACAATTGTAGAAAAGAGATTCTCACCAAGGCTGCTATCCCCGAGGATGCGAGGTTGATTCTGCTCTGCGGGCAGAATGTCGGAGAGCGAGGAGAAGTCACCGACATCGTCCCAACCGAAAGTAGCTGGTACCACAGCGACTCTGTTCGCTGCGGCTGCAGGCTCAGCGACGGCGTTATCGATGGGGATCTTTTCTAGCTTCGGCCAGACTTCTGCGAGGACTTTCTCCCGCTCCAGTGGGTTATCCCAAGCCTTGCCAATCCTCTCCAACCCCTCTGCCATCTCAGGCTTGTACTCCTTGAGAAGGTCCAACAACACGGAGGCTTTGGTGACAAACATTCCAGCGTTCCACCTATATTTACCGGTACGGAGGTAGGTTGCAGCCGTCTGGGCATCTGGCTTCTCCTTGAAGCTATCGACCATACGGGCATTAGGCGTCTCCTCGTATCCGAGCTTGTCACCCAGACGAATGTAACCGAAGCCAGTTGAAGGATGAGAGGGTGCAATTCCAATAGTGACGAGGAAACCTTTCTTTGCGACCTCGACGGCCTCCGCGACGGCCGCGAGAAACGCGTCGTCGCCTGAGATCATGTGGTCCGCAGCGAAAGAGCCTATAATGGCGTCTGGGTCGCGAACTGCGAGAACAGCCGCAGCGAGTCCAATGGCAGCCATGGAATCTTTTGGTCCAGGCTCACAGAATATATTGCCGACTGAGAGATCTGGCAGCTGCTCGCGGATAGTCTTCACATGGCTAGGGCCTGCCACGATAGTCGTACGCGCAGGCGAAGAAAGGGGAATCAAACGGTCCCAGGTTGCTTGAATGAGCGACCGGCCTTTGAGCGTGAGATCGAGGAGGAACTTGGGGTGGTTTTCGCGGGAAAGGGGCCACAGGCGTGTGCCAGCGCCGCCAGCTGGGATGACTACGTAGAAGCCTGGGATCTCCCTGCTTTTCGCACCGAACGAGTATGAAAACAACGTGTTGTCGCCGAGAGGAGATGGCTGGTGTGCGGGATGCCACGCAGAGGGAATTGCGGGAATAGTAGATGGCAGTCCGGGCGACAAGAACGGTGTCTTGCCTCGGAGCTGGGGACTGGGCGGGGCGGGAGTCATGAAGCCTGAAGTACGGCTCGACCCATAGATGAGGCTGTCGCGAATGTGGTGTTCAAGACTCGCGTTGGACAGCCTTAGCTGGGCGCATTCCTGTCTGAGGTCTTCAACGTCCTGTTGCTGTTGTGCACATCGTCAGTAATAGTAGCAACCGAGAGTAAGGTAGGCCATACTGATTTCTGCATCAGCCCAAGGATCGTTTGAAACATTTCGTCGACGCCTGGCCCGCCATTAGCGATGCTGGAGCTCATGGTAGCGATGGAAAGGTGTAATAAGAGAATGTAAGAGCAAGGACTGGCTCGAGTTGGAGGTAAGGGAAAGAGAGCAATTCATGGCGGATATAAAAAGGCTATTGATCGCGCTAACGTGTCTCATCGCACGTTGGACTAGGTTGGACTTCGGATATGAACGGAAATATAACAGCCCCGAAGAACACCATCTTCATTGCAGCCAAAGTAATGCATAATTCAGCATATGTAGGATCATACAAGTCGCATATGTAGCTCAAGCTAGAAATACTATGCAAGACCCTTTAAGGTGCGTGCAGAGAGCTCAAGAACGCATCGCCCACAGCGCTAGTCTTGGTCTTCTTAGCACCCTTCAGTTTCAGCCGCTCTTGCTTGACTATGGTAACGTCAGAAAAGCACAGAGCAGAAGGTTGGAATACTTACGGATCTCCTGGCGACGGAGAGTCTTTGCGTAAGGGTTAAGACGGAAGAGAACAGCCTTGTTGCGGAGAGGGTTCTTCTTCTGCGTCCAGGGACGCTTCTGGGTCTTCTGGCCAGCGGGGCGCACAACAGACTGGATCTCGTCGCTGTTGATGAGACGGGTTACGTCGGGGTTCGAGATCTTGGCAGTGGGCAGGCTAGAGAAGAGTCAGTGAGTGCCTCCAATCAGCAGAGAGCTACGAACATGTAGTCCTTTTTGTGGGTCGACGCCTTGTCAAAGGTTCCGAATACCTCGTCAAGGAGACTGAATGCGCTCTCAGTCCAGATGACGAAACGTCCGAGGTGACCACCAGGTGCGAGCTGGAGGAGGTTCAATCGCCTCACATTGACGATCTCGACACCGGGAAGATTGCGGAAAGCCTTGACAATGCCGTTATCCTCGTTGTAGACAATGAGGGGTCCACGGCGTTGACGATGCCTGCGGTTCCTCATCTTTCCACGTCCAGCACGTAATTTACGCGAGTTGGACACTTTGACGACATCGTTGTACGCGTGGAGGCCCTTGAGGAGAGCGACGGCCTCCTTGGTCTTGGTGAAGGACTCGGCGGCAGAGGAGACGACGAGAGGGACTTCCTCGATTTGCTCGATACGGTGGCCACGGGCAAGGACGAGGGAGGGGAGGGCAGAAGCAGCCAAGGCAGAGACAACGGCGAACCTGCGCTGGTTCTGGTTGACCTTGACGTGCCATTTGCGCCAAGTCTTGGTAGGCGCGAACATACGACCACCACGGCACATGTTACCAAAGGCAGCCTGGTAAAATGTGAGCAAGTATTCGCGATTGAGAATCGCTTGAGCGCACCTGTCCCGAACGGTGGGTACCGCCACCACCAACACGGGGAATACGAGCTACGGCACGACCAGTACCCCACGACTCGGCACTCGTTTGGTGGCCAGCTTTTTCAGAGACGGAGTAGGCCTGGCGCTTGTTCTTAGCGATGCTCTCTGCACATATGGTTTAATTCCGTTGATCTTTTATTCCAGTTTAACATGGAACGCACTGTGCACTTGGGCGACAACATCGAGCCTGATGGGGGCAGTGAGGACTGCAGGAAGGGGCAACGAAGTCGATGCCTCGCCGGAGGCAGAGCGAACGCTGACGGTGGGTCTTGAGGCCATTCTTGAGGAGGTGGGTCGTTATCGTCGAATATTTTGCTAGATTTAGCGTGCCTGCTCATCGTTTAGGGTTTTGCCGAGCAACTGTACAGTTGTCCAAAACGGGCGAGAGCTTATCCGGACCGATTGCCGGATTATGTTTAATTAATTAATTTGATATTTCTCAGATCAAAGACTTTTGATAAGCATTAACCTCTCCGCTTACGTCAGAAACCAACATTGTTCTTGGACCCTTCCTCTTTCTCTTACTCTCACTATCTCTCGACTGTGCTCTCTTTGGCGGCAGTCGTTAATTGATTTCATTATCGAAACTGTCAACCTGCAATTCTTCCTGCGATACCTCAAATTTACGAACCCAAACTCCTTCCTTCAAAACCTTCAATCATAGTCCATAGGGACTACTACAAGATTTGGGAGACATGTCCGAGAAAGTTGCTTCACCGAACGGCTTTCTTTCAACCCCCGCCTCATCTAGTTCTGCCAATCCGGCATTTGACGTAGCCATGTCGATCGACAAGCCGGCAGGCGATACGGCGTCGTCTATGAAGTAAGTCTTGCAGCTTCAAAGCTTCAAGTGGCGGATCGTAATCTTTCGAATAGTCCCTTACCTCATCATGACTCTCCTCCTTCCTCCCAGGGGGCTCCTGGCCGGTACAATACTCTACCTACTCCGTACAGGTACTTGCTCGTCGTCTCCCTAAAACCCATATCTTGACTTTGGTATTCTAGCCCAAATCAGTTTGCCCAATATTCGTTCCCTCACACTCCGGAGTCTCCACTCCCGCCCAGGTATGACTTACTCACATATACATCGAGGCCAGTGGCTGACATATCGACTCGTAGTGGTACCCGTCCCTCTTTTGACGGATCTCGGCAGTAAGCATTCTTTTTTCAATGCACTGAACTTGCCCACCGACTTGCATATTCAGGTTAGGAGACTATGGCAACAACCAAACCCCACGGCATGTACAGATGATAACCCCGGACTCGAGGTGCGTAGCTGAAAGTATACGCTATCATCGTCTAGATTTTGACTGCAGTCCCAGTCCTTTTGGCTCCAGGATTGTATCCAACAGCGCTCCCCAACCTTCATCACGCCCGCCAACCACGTAAGGTTCTTCTTGTCTATGATACAGGAGTCTGATATGTGTCTAGCCTCCCTTCAAGCATTCCTTTCCGATTAGCAGGGTCCCCCACCACTTCGCCTCCCGAATCTGTTCGGTCGCAGGCGACATCTCCCTTCATGGCTAAGCTCCTGGCTGCTGAACGACAGCAAAGGCTGTCTACCCCGACCTCGGGGCCAGGACCCATGCAAGTTGACGACGTGTTTTCGTCCTCGTCTCGCATGACAAGAGTGCCAACTTTACCTTCGATTTCCACCCCTCCCACCTCCCCACCTCTCAACATTTCTCTTTCTTCAACCACTCCGATCCCTGGCGCGGCGTCCCACTTCTCCCCGCCACTACCTGGATCTGGAGGTGAAATAGAGCGCATTCGCTATGCTATCGCCCAAGAGCAGCATGAATTAGAAACTCGTCGTCCTGATTACCTTCAACGCCATAGACGCCCAGAATCCGAGACGCCAAGCTCAGTCGAAACCTCTGAGATCCCAGTGCACCCTAGTGTTGGAATCCTTGAGAGTCCCACAAAGGGCAGACGTATCAAATTGTTCCAGGAAACCTCTGAAGAGAGTTTCGAAGAGAGTTTGATGGCTGGTGGATATGGCAGATACGTACGTGGCACCATTCTGCACTTATCACAATTATTCATCCCATTTGTAGAGAACTGCTGAATGGGTTCGTCAACCCCAACCACTCCTTCTAACAACACCTGGGTCTGCGGGGCCGTCGAAGATGCTCTCTGCACTTGAGGAAGTCGAGGAACCCAAACCACTCACAGAAAAGGAGCAGAAGAAACGCAAACGCCTCGATGCATTCAGAAGCTCTAGCGCCTCTCACAATGGCCCTTCAACCCTGTTCCCAGTAGAATTGGAGGGCAAAGGACGAGTTCTTCTCGACATACCCAACGAATCTGTCGTCGAGATCCATCCCCGGAAGCGTGCCGCCACTCGTCGTCGGAAGAAAGGTGATGCAGCTAAAGATGCATTGGCCCTTTCAGCCCCTGAGGAACATGTCGATATACCGAACTGGCCTGACGCCGAATTCCCGTGGCGTTTGCGTACGGAAGAACGTACGGAGTTGGCCAAGGCGGAAGAACGTGAACGGCTCACCTGGATCGAGAAGTTCCTCGAACGAGACACGGACGATGAAGATGACGGCGAAGTCGATAGTGCCGGTAGAGAAGAGGAGGGTGACGAGGCTGTGATCCCTTCATCCAAGTGGGGAATAGTCTACGAAGATGCGACGGATCGACCAACACCCGCTCGCAGAGGACGAGGCAAGATGATACCCCTTTCTGCCGACCCCGCTGCTGCGACGAACCTGAACATGGAACGCAGGCGACGCAGCTATTTCCCCAGCGATCCCGCTGATGCTCGCGCCGCCCTCTTGTCGAAGCGAAGCGTGCGAGCTTTGTCATATCGTCGGGAGAAACGCCTACGTACTGCTGGTCATCGCAGAGGACAGGATAGACTTTGCCTATGTCGTGGAACAGACGATGGCAGAGAACTAGTCCAGTGTGACGACTGCAAGATGTGGTATCATCTACAGTGTCTGGGTATACGGGAAACCTCTGAGCTGGGACCTGAGGAAGAGCCATGGTACTGCCATGATTGCAACTCTGGTAGCCGACCGTCTTCCCCGGAGCCAGAAGATGCAGAGATGCCTTACCGAGAGCCTACCTTCGCGCCCACGGATGAAACACCACGCATTCGTCGAACTTACGATGCGCCGTTTTTACATTCATCTGGACTGCAGGATTCCCCTCTCCCGTCTTGGAACGCGACGCGCTTGCCTAGGACGCCAGTTCGCGGCTCTCGCGGTAGTGACGGGGATGTGTTGACTATGGCACCGCCTGATCCACGCTATGAGACGCCTCGGAATCGTCGAGGGCCTGGCGACGGCTACTACGACGATTTACCTTTCGACCCCACTTCAACTCCATCGCGCGGCATCAAGCTTGTTCCTCAACCAGGATTCGCTACTCCCAAGACTTCGTTGTTCAGTCGATCGAACGGTCCCTTCCAAACACCTCGCCGACCTTCCGGAGGGGGCTCTAGGATGCCGGGGCCTGTGTCCAGCGTTAGCTCCTTGGACGAAAGTCCGTATGGGCGGTTTCCAGTGTCTGGATTTCCTTACGACGATTCGCCCGTAAGGCATAATACGAGACGCGGTTCTCTTGAAGGCCCACCTCCCCCTCGGAGAGTTCTGTAAATGCACCTTTTACTGTCTTGAATTGTTTATACTAATAGTACCTATCTAAATGCTTGCGTAGTTTATGTGCTATATGAACGTTGAACTAAGAACTTGTAACGAACGTAGAATTATGATTGCCTTCGAGGTCATGATTCCGCTGAATTCCCAACTTGGAAGGCAATTCATGTTTAGACTGACTCGAGTCACCTTTCATCGATTATCGACCATCTCTGCCAGCAGAATGTCTTCTACGTTGGCACAAGAAGTTGCAGAGCAGACTGCGCTGTACAACAACCTCCGCACGCAAAATGGGGACCCAGCACAAATCGAAACGGCGAGACAGAAGCTTGGAGAGCTGAAGAGAACTCTGGGCCAGATGAACGCGAAAGGGAAGGAAAAGAAAGCAGAGGGCGAAGAAGAGAAGAAGAAAGAAAGGTTACTGCTGAAGACAGCCAAGGTGCGTTATTGCTTTCTAAAACGTCGGACATCCAGCTAATGTATGTCTGTAGGGAACAAGGGACTACGGTCCAACAGAGATGCTCTGTCGTCTGCACATTGAGCGCGTTATCAAGGACGCATTTTCTCTATTCGGCGGCAGCTGTCTCGATACGCCTGTGTTCGAACGAAAGGACGTCCTCACAGACAAGTACGGCGAAGACTCAAAACTTATATTCGACCTTATGGATCAAGGTGGCGAACAGCTTGCCCTGCGCTACGACCACACTGTTCCTCTAGCGCGCTGGCTCGCCATGTCTGGCGGTGGCGGCCAAGGTAAAGTGTGGCAAGTTGGGAAAGTGTACCGACGCGACCAGCCTGTTATGTCGAAAGGCAGGATGAGGGAATTCATGCAAGCTGCGAGTCCACTTTCCATCGTCTTCAACTTTGCCAGCTCATCCATGCGTGTTACAGGACTTTGATATCTCGGGAACGTTCGATGCCATGATCCCCGATGCTGAGATTCTCAGTATAATATGTACCATCCTCACCAATCTCGAAGTCGGTGAATTCACTATCAAGCTCAATCACCGGAAAATCCTCGATGGCGTCTTTGCTGTATGTGGTGTACCAGCAGACAAAACGCGCACGATATCGTCGGCTGTTGACAAGCTGGACAAGGTATTGCTCGTTATACCGGTGAGCTGACGCGCACTTATCATTTTTGAAGCTCTCCTGGGATGATGTCAAGAAAGAAATGACTGAAGAAAAGGGCCTTGATCCCCAGATAGCAGACAAGATCGGGGAGTACGTCAAGCACAAAGGTATGCACGCCGCACTCAGTCGAGGGGGGCCAAGGCTGATCAGAGAGCAGGCGGCTCTGAGCTCTTGAAAAAACTGTTGCAGGATCAGACATTGACAGCCAACAAAAGCGCCAAAGAAGGCCTTGAAGAAATGGCTACTCTGTTCTCGTATCTGAAGGCATACAAAATTACGCACAAGGTTCGTGCAGCCCAAAGTCATCTACTCGTATATTCACAACTACATCCAGATATCTTTCGACATGTCTCTTGCACGTGGGCTGGATTACTACACCGGTTTAATCTACGAGGCTATCGTCGAAGCCTCTGCACCTCCTGGGTTCAAAGCCAACCCCTCAGTCGCCTCAACACCCGCTACACCAAAAAAACCCAAGAAGGAGAAGGACGCCGGCGAAGAAGAAGAAATAGACGAGTCTCAAGTTGGCGTTGGATCCATCGCTGCTGGGGGTCGTTACGACAATCTCGTTGGTTCTTTTGCTGCTGCAGCCGCTGGCGAAGGCAAAAAGAAGGTTGTCCAGACACCTTGTGTTGGTGTGAGTATTGGAATGGACAGGATCTTTGCGCTGTTATGGCCGAAATGGGTGAGCATGGGTGGTCGGTCGAAGGACACCATGGTGTATGTCATGGCTGCTGGTGATGGTTTACTTGAGGAACGCATGGAACTCGTTCATGAGCTACGAGAACAGGGCATCAAGGTCTGTTACACTTAGCTTGCAACGACGGGATTGCTAACTTGGAGACAGACCGACTTTTTGGCAAAGAAAAAGCCTAAACTCCCGGTACAATTTGCAGCTGGAGAGAAGGATGAAGTGCCGTTTGCTATCATTCTTGGCGGTGATGAGTTGAAGGAGGGATTGGTGACTGTTAAGCAGCAGACCTGGGAGCTCAAGGATGGTGCAAAAGTCAAGGTCGAAAGTGCAGACAAGGGGACCAAGATCAAGAGGTCTGAACTCGTTGACTGGATAAAATCTTCCGATGTGTGGAAGACTTGGGCATGATTGAAGCCTCGCTCATACGTAGTAATATTAGTAGATTACAGTAATCTTATGTTTCAATATACTTTTTCAGCCGTGTCATTACAGTCGCATGCATTACATCGTGTACGATCACATATCTACAACCTCTCTGGCTGGCAATACAATACAACTAGTATGGCGTCGGTAGAGTACAATCCCAAACTACGTACGTCGTGCTCAATCTTCCAGGAAGAAATAGTTTCCAGATGCTACACGAGGCAATTAGAATTATCAAGACGCTGAAGGAGAATTGCGACGTACACTTTTGCTCTCGATCCTTGACACTGTGTCTCTTGTTCACTCGAGGTCGGTAGTTGGTAGGATCACGTCGGAAGGTAATCTCTAATGAAGCCAAGAAGCGGTTCATACCAGACAGTAATGTTTGTGGTCTTGTGGAAGTATCAGATACCTGGAACAACATATACGATGGATATCACATACGGCGTGGCAGTAGCTGAGATGGCGGGTTGTCCCTCGAATACGATGACACGGTCCGCAAGATAGGTAGCCATAATAAAATCGTGCTCGATGACAAACGCCGTTTTCTTAGCGTGTAAGATAAATCTACGAGGCCACGGGTTAGTGCAGGATCGAGAAAAATACTGCGAAATGCGTACCGCTTGATGACCTTGCTAGCAATGATACGTTGTTCAGAGTCCAAGAACGAACTAGGCTCGTCCAATAGATACACATTAACATTCGGCATACCTTGACACTCTGTCAGTCAAACCTTCAATAACTAATAATATCCGAACGCACCTAATGCAAGCGTAATGGCCACACGCTGCAACTCTCCACCAGACAATGTCTTCACATCCTGATCCATGATATTTTCAAGACTCATCGGCTTCAACACATCGGTTTGGAACTGCGGGTGCATAAATGCCGCCTTGATACGCTTCAGCAGTAGCATCCGCACAGTTCCAGGGAACTTCGGTGATATTGCTTGAGGCTTGAGAGACACAGACATGGTGATCTTGTCCGTTTCGATATCGGGCGTGTCACCCGCGAGTAGACGGACGAACGTCGTCTTTCCGGTACCGTTCTCTCCCAACATAACAATGATCTCAGAATCCGTGAAAGTCCCAGACTCGACCGTAAGTTTGAAGCCACCCAATGTCTTGGTCATTGATGGGTAGGAATAATGGCGTGTCTTGTCGACCATCAATTCTTCTGCCGTCTCGGACATCTTGAAGGAGAGAGACTCGGGTCGGAAACGCAAGTTCTCAGTGGGAATGAAGCCATCCAAGAAGATGTTGATGCCTAGAGGGATTTTTAGATGATGACATGGGTGAATTTGAATACGGACCTTCTCGCACGGATGAAGGCATTGTCACGACGCCGTACATGGAGGGTTTTCCATAAAGACAGCAGATGAAATCGGACAGGTAATCGAGAACGGCAAGATCGTGCTCGACGGCGACGACATAACAATCGGGACCGAGCAGAGATCGAATGACTTCAGCGGCCTTCAGGCGTTGCCTGATATCGAGGTAACTTGATGGTTCGTCGAACATGTATCTAAACAGGAAATGAGCATCGGGACGACGGGGATGGAAGGATCATACACGTCTGCACGTTGAATACAGGTCATGGCAATTGCGAAACGTTGAAGTTCTCCACCAGAAAGCTGGCTGACGTCTCGTTCCAGAACCTTGTTCAACTCCAGCTCATCGCACATGTGCTGCTTGTTATCGAGTTCCAGCTTCGAGTCCAGCATTTGGTTCACTGTGAGCTTGCCCTTGATGGCTTTTGGAATGTGGTCGACATATTGAGGCTTGATCAGCGCCTTGAGATTGTCTTCAAGGACTTTGGTAAAGTAGTTTTGTAGTTCTGAGCCGCGGAAATGCTTCAGAATTTCTTGCCAATCTGGAGGATCCTGAGAACGAAAAAAAATGTCAGCGTGGTGGTTAATGAAGAATGGATGGGTTGGCGCACGTCGTAGCGTCCAAGATTCGGCTTGAGCTTTCCTGCTAGGATCTTCAATGCCGTGCTCTTCCCTATACCGTTCGTCCCTACAAGACCCAAGACCTGTCCTGGGCGGGGCGATGGCAGTCGATGCAGTTTGAATGCATTTGCGGTGTATCGATGGGTGACCTCGGACTCCAAGTTCGTCGGTAGGTTGATAATAGCAATCGCCTCGAATGGGCATCTAACTCTCAAGTCAGAATATCATCCACGTCGACAACCTTGTGCAACGCACTTTTTAACGCAGATACCACAACCGATGCACAGAAATTCGGATATGAATGCGATTTTATCTGTTGGCTTGACCTCTATACATAGCTTGCCTGTTATTAGTGGACGATGAGCAGCCGGACGACATGGATGAATGCGATAAACGAACCCATCCGTACAACAGGACATGACTGAACGAACACGTTGAGGATAACGCGCAGCGCTGAATCGTATGAAACGTACTTTTTTGCATTCTTGTGCGCATCGTTTTGGTTTGCAGCGATTCGAGTCGACAATGGCGATTCGAGTAATTTTATCAGCCATTGCGAGTGTCAAGTCCGGGAGCAAGGTGATATGGTGGCTGTGTGAACACCTCCCAACCAATCACAAGCAGCACAAACTCAGCTTCGTAACGCCGTCAATAAATAGAGCAATCCAATAATTATCAACAGCGATTATTATATAGAAGGCAGCACAAAAGATATGGTAACATTACTCCTCAGGCGGTCGTTCCTACACCTTGGAATCCACCCTGTCCTTGCTCGCTTAGCCCGCCTCCGTGCGTACTACCACCTCCAAATTGACTCAAAGGAGTACGGGGAGTAGCCTTCGGTAGCACCCAAGCTGGCGTCTGCGACGTAGCACCCGGGCTTCGTGGCTGAGGTAGAGGCTGAGATTGTGGTTGCGGTTGCGGTTGAGATGCGTCTGGGTAGACCTGCTGGATGCTGCCAGAGGTATAAGGCAGTTGGGCAGGAGATGATGAAAATGAATGAGGTGAAGGGGAAGAGTACTGTGAATGAGCAGGGGGACCTGAAAACTGTTGAAGGGGAGATGCCACTCGTTCCTCAGCAGCTGGTTCATCGGGGTACGGCGATGGTAGGCTATCCACAGACCCTCGACTCAGTCTGGAAACGAGGTGTTGCTGATGTGGCAGGGGATGAGAAGGAAGAGGCGTTGAGTGTTGGGGTTGGGGGATCGGTCCTTGCTGCGTAGGCTCTTGATACACGGGTAATTGATGCTGTTGAAGTGGCAATGTTTGCTCTGTATGTTGTTCTTGAAGTTGTTGCACTGGCTGCTGCTGCTGCACAGGGACCTGCTGGGGAGGAGCTAGCTCGTCTGTAACTCCTGGTACGGAGATGAAATAGACTGCGCCAGCCAAATCTTTGCCTCCTTTGGCGTAGTATTGTGCCCAGGCCTGTACATTGGGATCGGCATATGTGGTGTTTGGGTCATAGACATATGGCGATATAATTTGACGATCGACTTGCTGTTGTTGCTGCTGAGCCTGAGCCTGAGCCTGCACGTCTTGGTGGGCCTCCTGCTGCTGCTGCGGAAGAGATGTAGCCGAGGAGTTGGTCTGCTGCAAAGGACTGGAACCTTGGGGCAAAGTACCTTGCTGAGCCTGCGGACCGGGTTGAGATCCATGAGGAAGGGAGGCGGGTCCTTGGTGGGGAGCGGGTCCCTGTTGGGGAGCGGGTCCTTGCTGAGGAGTAGGTCCTTGAGTGTGAGGTCCCTGCTGAGGATGAGGCCCTTGCTGGCCAGGTTGTTGACCAGGATAAGGCTGTGGTCCGTAGTTGCTATAGACAGGTTGCGCCTGGGGCGGACCCCCATAAGCTGCAGGAGTTGGCCCATATCCGTAGGGCTGTGGTCCACCAGGATATCCTCCCGCAGCCGGAGCGGGATAAGCGCCCGGACCATTATAGCCATAAGCACTGTCTTGACGAGGGAAGCCTTGGGCCGGAGGACGATACGGCCCTTGAGGTTGCTCGTACATACCGCTGTGTCGAGCAAGACTCTCTTCCATCATACGGTCAAAGATAGTTCGTGCACGTACAAATGTCTCGTTCATCGAGACGAGATCAGCTGCGTTCAAAATGAGAATTGGTGAGATGAAAGGACGGAAAAGAAGCGCACCTCGTTTCTGGCTGTACTTGTCAATGAGCTTGACTATTTTCGGGCGCAAAGCCATACTGGAGCGATAAAGCTCTTGAATCTCCTCATTATCCGCGAGATTATCTTTTGCAGGATCAAGTGCACGAAGCATGGTCAACAATTTTTCCACGTTCACTGCTTGGGAGAACACTGCGGCTTCTTGTTCAGCTTCTCGACCGAGTTCGGCAGCTGTTGGTTCGGGCATTGCTTCCTGCGATGGTGTCAGACGTTAAAGATGTTTCGGGAGATGGAAACGTACCACATAATTGACTGGGAAGATTCCTGTTCGACCTTTGAATTGTCCGCGCCACCAGTCTTTATACCCACGATCGACCACTTTGATGATATCTCCCTTTTCAAATCCAAGTTCTCCCGGCTCCGTCGGCTCGAAGGTATGCAAAGCTCTCACGCGGGTCACGATTCCAGACGTTGAGGTGGTATTGGCGGGAGATGGCGACGACTCGAGGGCAACAGACAGGGTAGGCTGCGGTTGCTTCGGCGACTGGGAACGTGCAGCGGCGGGAGTGTAGCCACCCGGATAGACGGGAGTATGACTTGAAGAACCTGCGTGTGAACCAGACGGAGCAGCCGATGATGAGCTCCCGCCACCACTATAATCGTTTAGACGATCCCAAGCGCCTCGTCCACCCTTGTCCTCGATCGACAGCGCAAGTACTCGTTGCAAGTCTTCTTCCTCTTTCCTTCGGATTTCGTCGTCCACAGAAGGTGGTAGGGGTTCCACCGGTGGTTTGAAGCGGTAATCTAGAATGACATGAATACATCTGCGTGGAAGGGATGCGCTGTTGCGTACTCTTTGCTTCGAGGTTCTTGTGACATTCCTCCATTATACCGAGAGTAGTGTCGTGCTCGAATTCATCTGTCCACATAGCAATCAGCGCGAGAGCCCTCTGACGGACTTTCTCATGTGTAGTCTACGCTCCAATTAGTGAATACGTGAAACGAGTCCAGAAAGAACTCGCCCTATCAGTAATTAGCTTCTCCAATCCTTGCGTGAACGCCCGAGAAGCGATTTCACGATGTAGCTGGATATCGCAGTTCTTGGAGAGCGACTCTGAGAGCGACAAGGCATATAGTTGGACATTGGGGTTGCGATGGGCGAGCCGCTTGAGTACAGCTGCTATTACACTCCGGGCTCTGTGCTTGTGTTAGCATTGAGCGATAACGCGAGAGGTTACATACCCTTCCTGGCCCTCTTCTTGGACTTTGTCGCAGAGATTCAAGATGAGCTCCCAATTCTCCGAAGTCAAGTTCTCGTCTGTCGTCTTGTCTGAGGACGATGGTCAGTGCACTATACTGGCATTAGCAGCTCCCACACTCACTGACGACATCGTCGTAAGGATTTGTAGATCCACCACCAAACATGTTGTCGAGATGATGGTAGAAAGCAAGAAGACAAGTTCAGCAAATTATCGACTTCAAGCTTACGTTGGTCGCTGCGGACGTCAACGATGGCGATGAGCTGAGTCTAGGGTGGCTGTGTAACCGTGACCGTAGATCGTGACACTTGCTCACTGACGGTGGCTGTGCAGATCCAATCGCTTTCCCAATCGTTCTTCACGATGGCGAAGAGTACGTGTCCGCCGTCGTGTCCTTCGTTGTACTCACAGAACAATCAACAGTACCACGGAACTTTAGACTGCTCGAAGAACTAGAGAAGGGAGAGAAGGGCATCGGTGATGGCTCGTGCTCATACGGCCTCGAGGATGGCGACGATATCATGATGAGCAACTGGAACGGCACCATTATTGGCCCAGGACATGTGCGATGCATTGTTCTTGTTCCCCGATGTTCACTGACAGATATCCAGACTGTACATGAAAACCGGATCTACAGCCTCAAGATTTATTGTGGCGAGAATTACCCCGATAGTCCTCCTGTAATCCAGTTCTTGTCCCGCGTCAACGTTCCTTTCGTCAACCAGACCGATGGGAAGGTGGACCCCTCAAAGTTGCCTGTCTTGAGCAACTGGACCAGAAACTACAGCATCGAGAGTGTCCTTGTTGAGATGCGCAAGTGCGTGTTTCCTGTTTCATTCAGTATCTAACATGCAATTGACGTACGTCTATCACAGAGAGATGGCATCCTTCAACAATCGCAAGCTTCCGCAACCTCCTGAAGGTTCCATGTTTTGATTTATTTACGTCTTGCAATGCATAAAGTCTGTATAACCATCTGTACGAATCATTCAACTGAATTACCAATCTTCATTGTGCGCCCTGTAAGCCGACTCTCTCCCAGTGTAGCCTCGGGTGTCCTGGAGTGTATGTAACGTACATAGCGGTCGTTAATGAGAATTTGGGAACTGCAGCGGATGAAGCAGTGATTCTGCAAGCGCGTGGCAAGCCCCTAGGAGTGCATCTTGGATTCGCTCTTGCTTCCGACCGTCATCTTCTCCGTTTTTGCCACACAACTCTCATCCATTTACCATCGTCAGCTAATCGACGATCTACCGCCTTTAAATGTCTACGTCGCAACCAGCAAGCGCGAGTCCTCTGCCTGAGGGTGTCACCGATCCCAACTATAAGCCCCTGCCAGGCCGATTGGGCAATCTTACCATTCCTCAACAACATGCCCTCGAAAAGCTCAAGGCAGAGGTTACCCAGGAAGGCTGGTTCGTCGCGGAGCGCATGGACGACGCTACGCTCTTGAGGTATGCAAGAGGATCCTATCTCCTCCGACCTCCACTGACACCGCCTCTCTCTAGATTCCTACGCGCACGCAAGTTCGACGTGGCATTGTCCAAGAAGATGCTCCAGGAATTCGAACAATGGAGGAAAGACTTTGGTGTGGAGGAGATCTTCAAGTATGTTGTCCATCCGCGTACTTCCAACAAGCTTTTTACCATCGGCCCAGGAACTTTGACTTTAAAGAGAGGGAACAAGTCAACAAATACTATCCTTCGTACTACCACAAGACCGACAAGGTATGTCCGCTGTCTCCTCGTGTCTGTGGCAGCCGATTGAGTGTGTGCAGGACGGCCGACCGGTGTACGTCGAGCGCCTCGGCCAGCTTAACATCAAGGAGCTGTATGCGATTACCACCCAAGAACGCCAACTCCAACGGCTCGTCCTCGAATACGAAAAGTTTATTCGAGAACGGCTGCCAGCCTGCTCCAAGACATCTGGCCACCCCGTTGAGACTTCGTGCACGATCCTCGATCTGTACAACGTGTCGCTCAGCAACTTTTACCAAGTCAAAGACTACGTTTCGCAGGCATCGTCGATTGGACAGAACAGATACCCGGAGACGATGGGCAAGTTCTACATTATCAACTCGCCTTGGGCGTTCGGCGCTGTGTGGAGATTAATCAAGCCATGGTTGGACGAGGTGACGGTCAACAAGATCCACATCATCGATAGCAACTACAAGGAGCAGCTCTTGTCCCAAATTCCTGCTGAGAACTTACCAAAGGAGTTTGGAGGAAAGTGCGAGTGTGCTGGTGGATGCTCTCTGAGTGATGCTGGTCCGTGGAACGTCAAGGAGTGATAGGTAAAGTGTAACACTACCTCTTGGACGGGACTAGCTAATACACGCTCGCAGATGTCTGGTTTGCTCTCGATGTGCTACGATACATACATACATGACTGGGCATACTTAATTATACAAAGAATGCAATTGTCATATCCGTCCAGTCTCGTTCAGACCCGGGCCCGGGCTCGTCACTGCTTGGCCACCTACCATCATGAAGATTGCGATACTAACGTCTGGCGGCGACAGCGCTGGCATGAACGCTGTCGTTCGTGCAGCGGTCAAGGCTGGAATCCTCAAGTGCGTTTGCCAGCGTATTCTATCAGGCATAAGCTTATCGATACAGGGGCTGCGAAACTTGGGTAGTGCGCGAGGGATACGAAGGCCTTGTTCGCGGAAACACTGGCGAAGCCCCGCGACCAACCACCGATGTACCGCAGGTCGCAGAAGGCGTCGACACCAGTCTCATCGACAACCTCCGTTTCGGTGACGGAGATCTGCTCAAAAATGGATTGGGAGACTATGCAAACCACAGCGGGAGGTCGCTCAAGGGCCGCTACATCGTGCGTGTCGGCTGGGACGATGTCCGAGCATGGATCGGCGAGGTGCGTTGTGGTTTTTAAATCCATGTACTCAGTGTAACTCGGTGTATAGGGCGGTACTTTAATCGGGACAGCTCGTTCTGCGGCATTTAGGACTCATGAAGGCCGTCTTGCTGCAGCGCACAACATGATCAAGGAGGGCATCGATGCTCTCGTCGTTTGTGGAGGAGACGGTTCTCTTACTGGTGCCGACATTTTTCGCGCAGAATGGCCCAGTCTCGTCGAAGAACTCATCACTCAATGTATGTCTAAAAACTCCGACCTCAATCAATCTACTTACAATATTTTCTGCAGCAAAAATCACTCAAGCTCAAGCAACAGCACATGCGCATCTCAGAATTGTCGGTCTGGTAGGATCTATTGACAACGACATGTCCATGACCGATCTTACCATTGGCGCGCCCACTGCTCTGTCGCGTATCTGCGAAGCTATCGATAACATCAATTCCACTGCGTTCAGTCACTCGCGCGCTTTCGTTCTTGAAGTCATGGGCAGGCATTGCGGATGGCTCGCACTCCTTGCTGGTGTGAGGTATGTTCCGTCCATTCCAATCAGTTATATATCTTAAGAAGTTTGCTAGCGGTGGTGCCGACTTTATTTTCATTCCCGAGAGACCTCCCAAAACAAATCCATGGGAAGATGAAATGTGTAACACTATCCAGCGCGTGAGTATTGGATTCGTGTTTGCGTCTTGTACTGACTTAAGTTTAGCATCGGCTTGTTGGAAAACGCAAAACGATTGTCATTGTAGCAGAAGGCGCGCACGATGCAAACCTAGAACCCATCCGTGCAGAGTATGTCAAAGACGTCCTCACTGACAGACTTGGTCTCGATACAAGAGTCACAACCCTCGGCCACACACAGCGAGGCGGCAAGCCATGCGCATTCGATCGTATCTTGGTAAAACCTTTCATCCCGCCAGCTCCTTTATTTCTCATGCGCTCTTCGTAGCCCACTCTTCAAGGTGTCGAGGCGATTGATGCTTTACTGGAAGCCACCCCCGAAACGCCGTCCTACATGATTGGTCTCCAGGAAAACGGTATCATTCGCGTACCACTGATGGATGCTGTGGCAATGACCAAAGCCGTCACCGCTGCTACCGAAGCAAAAGATTTCGACAAGGCCATGTCTCTACGTGACCCCGAGTTCCGCGAAAGTTTGGAAGGTTTTATCGCTACCTCTGCATTGGAGGAGGAAGCACTGCTTCCGCCGGCTCAGGTATGTTGGTTTCGCCGTTACATTTGCAACATAAATGAATACGATAATCAGAGGATGCGAGTCGCAATCATGCAGTATGTGTTTAAGCGGGTATGATCCACTGTTACTGATCTCAATTCTAGCATGGGCGCACCTGCTGGTGGTATGAACGCTGCAACCCGCGCTGCGGCTCGCTACTGTATTCGTCAAGGGCACACCCCTTTTGCCATCCATAACGGTTTCCGCGGACTTCTCGACGATAACATATACGAGCTTTCTTGGCTCGGCGTCGATGCCTGGATGCCGCGCGGTGGTTCTGAACTGGGAACCAACCGAGCTCTGCCTTCCGTCGACCTCGGCGCAGTAGCCGCAAAGTTCCAACAGCACAATTTCCAGAGTTTGCTCATGATTGGTGGATTTGAGGCGTTCAATGCCTTACTTGAACTTGAGGAAGGTCGCAAGCATTATCCTGCGTTGCATATTCCTATGGTTCACCTGCCTGCCACGATAAGTAACAACGTGCCTCTGACGGAGTACAGTTTGGGGAGTGACACTAGTTTGAACGCATTGGTAGATGCGTGTGACGCTATCAAGCAGAGTGCGAGTGCCAGTCGTAATCGAGTGTTCGTGGTAGAGACGCAAGGTGGGAAATGTGGTTACATCGCCACCATGGGTGCTCTTGCGGTAGGATCATCTTTGTCGTTCTATTCCTTGAGCTAAGCAAGTCTCTAGGTTGGTGCTAGTTTGGTCTATACGCCCGAACAGGGCATGACACTTGACACCCTGCGCCGGGATGTCAGATTCTTGAAAGCCCGTTATAACTTGGATGCAAAGGGCAAGAGTGAAGGTCGTCTTGTTATCAAGTATGTTTTCATGTTTGGGGATTTTCTTTCTCGCGCTGATTTATAAACTAGAAATGAGGCCGCATCTAGCGTTTACACTACTGACGTGATCACCAAGGTGTTCAAAGAGGAGGGCGGTGACCTGTTTGACTCGCGCTCTGCGCAACTTGGGCACACACTCCAAGGAGGCATCCCGTCGCCTATGGATCGTGCGCGCGCCGTCCGTCTTTCGCTGAAATGCATGGCATTCATAGAACGGGAGCACGATAAGCTCATGAAGCAGCATCCTAAGACTCGACATGCTCATCCTGATTCTGCCGCTATCATCACAATTTCAGCGAGCTCGATCAAGTGGGTACCAGTGCAGGAGATGGTGCGACACGCCGACATGAAGAATCGTCGGGGTAAGCATCCGTGGTGGGAAAATATCAAGTCGATGGTGGAGGAGCTTGCGGGACGACCTCAGCTATCGAAGATCCACGATTGGGACTTGCTCTAGATATCGATATCAAATGTAGTAGAATCAAAGACACGTACTGTACATTGCTAGAATCTGTACAATAAATCTTAGACATCTTGAAGTAAGCACGAGATACCAAGTCAAACTATCCCAGCACCTCTTCCTCTAATCTTCTCTTGTACAAAGTTAACATGACGCTATCCATCTCTTCCCTAGTTGGTAGCTTGGGAGGTAGTAGTGCGCTTGGGGTGAGGAAAGGTATGTACGATGCGGCCGCACGAGCAGCAGCTAATTCTTGCTCGTCGCGATTTTCGGTGGAAATCGAATCAGCGGTAGTCGAAGGTTCCCGAGGCATCGGTGGAACCATTTCATCTTCTGGTATTCCCAATTTCTCTTTGAGAGTTCGATACGCCTCCTGGTACTCTGCAGCGCGTTCAGAACAACGTATATAGTAGATAGAAACGAACATTACCCTCTTCTTCTGCACCCTTTTCGAACTCCAGTAAACCTTCAGCGGTATCCTGCTCATCCAAGTCGCCAAAATACGACGGTCCTTGGCTGAGGAATTTTTTGTAGAATGCGTATGTTCGGTTTTCCTCCTCGTCCTCGTTCTTTCTCGACTCGAATAGCTCCTTCACACCGGGAAGATCTTTCGCACGGCCGAAATACCTAAATCATGATATTCAGTATCGTGTATAATTAGTTAATTGTAGAAGCTCACTTGTAACCCTTCGTCCCCGGCACCTCTCGCCCATCATCGTCGAGCATTGCAACATTCCGCCTATAATTCGCGCCCCCAAGCGCCACCAGCTGATTCTCCCAATGTCTCTTCTCTCGCAAGAGCTTGTTGATTTCGTCGTTGAGATCACGGATTTCGTAGTCTGTCATACCGGCTACACTCGAGGAGTGTCAGTCAGTCTTCGACTTACCTAGGGAGGGGGAGGGCTTACCATCTTGTATCTTACTGACCTTCCTGCTTATTTCGCGGAGGATCTCGCCTCTCCAGCGTTCGCAGTCTCTGATGCTTTTGCATGCACTGGCCATTCTTGGGCGCCTGTCACCGCGTACGGCGAGTCCGAGCTCGGCGGCTTGGGCTTCGCGGAAGCGGTACAGCATGGATTGCGCTTTTTCTTCATTACGGGCCTATAAATTCGAGTTAGCACGTAGATACGCGCTGTTGGAGAAATTGGTTATTTACCATGATGAAGGTTAAGGTCAAGATACGATTTGCTTACATACGCCTGACGCTACATATGACTGGGTTTGTTTCTCCACCTTCACTTTCGACCGTCAACTAGCGAATGGTACAACAGCCAGCCAGCTTTTTCCCTACGACTGCGTTGGTGAATCACCTACTGCGTTTATTTTGCACGTCGTTTTAAATTATTTGCTAGGACCATGCAGCTGCAGGGATCGGTGCTGGGGTTGTCGCGACACTTTGCATGAATCCGCTTGACCTGCTCAAAGTGAAATTCCAGACATCCACAACGGCACCTACTGGAGGACTGGGAAGGCATATATGGTCCTCGCTGCGGGACATACATCGTCAAAACGGATGGAACGGCCTCTATCGCGGTGTGGGTGCGAATATTGCTGGAAACGCGAGTAGCTGGGGACTTTATTTTCTATTGTAAGTGTGCCCATCCCATTTGGTGTTCTTTGAATTGACAATTCTAGCTATAATATGCTTAAAAAGCGCGCATCCGACGGCGATATTACGCGTTCGCTGTCGTCCACTGAATACCTTATATGCTCAGCGCAAGCCAGTTCGTTGACCTATCCCTTCGGTCACTCCGCCTAAGCTGACCGTTTCTCCAGGCGCTGTTACCGCCGTCATGACGAATCCCATCTGGGTCGTACGAGTCCGACTCTTCGCGTCTGACCCATCGTCTCCCACTGCATATCGCGGTTTATGGCGTACGCCCATTTCCCTTGTTCATTCTCAATCACACAAATTTCTACTCAGATGGTCTACGTTCTGTCGTGCAGACCGATGGCTGGCGGGGTCTGTTCAAAGGCACTGCACTTGGCCTTGTCGGTGTGAGTAATGGCGCGATTCAGTTCACGCTGTATGAGCAGATGAAGCAATGGGGTTTTGCGCGGAAACGGAGGGCGCTGGAAGTGTCTGGGAAACCGTGGACGCCAGAGGTCGATAAGCTGGTACGCTCGTGATTATTATGTTCTTGATAATTTGCTCACCGGACTATTAGTCGAATACTTGGTATACCGTCATGTCTGGGGTAAGTAAACTGCAGGCTTTGTCCGTCACGTACCCATACCAGGTAGTGCGAGCACGCTTACAGGTATTTTCATTACCCTTACTTTGATTACACTGTTTCACGCTCTCTACAGAACAGCCCACACATCTATCCAGATATACCGACTACTATACGGCGCACGTTAGAGCATGAAGGTTTCCGAGGTCTCTATCGTGGACTTGGTACAAACCTTGTGCGAGTGCTGCCGGGAACATGTGTGACGTTTGTGGTGTACGAAAACCTGGCGTGGTTGTTGCGGACGACGGCAGCAAAGAGGGAAACAATATCATAAAGTATTAGAGTTATTCACAAGTAATAGTCTGTTGCGTATATCTCATCTGTATAGTTTACATGCATTTCGAGTTTGAGTAGAAATCTACTCGTTCGTCTTTAGGCTGGGATCTATCTCCTGCTGCTGAAAGGGAGATGGTGCGACGAGTGGGCGGTGGAAACGTGCGCGGAAGTCTTCGGCACCTGTCTGGAAGAGCGCCTCCATTCCATTCTCCATATTGGGAGGCACATAGCCACCTTGTCGGCCAGCGTTCCAGCGCTCCCAAGCTTCAGCGATGATGGGCTCAAAACTAGTGAGCTCGTCGTTGGTCATGTTGAGCGTTCTGAGGAGATGTGTTTTAAGCATCGGCGAGCAGGAAAAAGATAAAAGTAGCGTTGTCGCAAAAGTCTGACCGCCATTGGCGATGGCGGGGCCTAGAGCGGGCTGGTAGTCGTGTGGACCAGATAGTTCTGCAAGGACTTGGTGGTACTGTGCTTGGTCCTCCGGCGCCTGAGGCAGTGACTCGTGGTGGCCACTCGAATATTCGCCCCCCTCGCCCATATCGCGCATCTTCTTGCTCTTCACCAACGCCCGGTGCTTGCGCTGTCGCTCCCTCGCAGCAGCACGGACCCGCTCACGCCTCGCCTCCTCCTCTGGATTCAAACTGTATTCGTCCCTAGATGAACCTTGCATTTCGGAATTGTCGTGGATGATGTTGTTCGGCTGGGGATGGGTGGGATAGACGCCTGCTCTGTCGCGCTCTCGTTTCCTGCGTTGGCGTTCTGCTGCTTTCTCGCGCTTTATGCGCTGGGATGGGGATTCGTTTTCACGGGCTCTTCGACGAGCTTCAGCGGGGGATAGTGGCAATGCTGGCACGTCCATAGGCTGAAAGGAGTGCAGGAGTCAGTCGTCGAGCAGCTTTGTTTGAGGCTGAGCATCGTTAGCGCCTTCATGATCATCGTGGTTCATGCCAACTCACCTGTGACCTTCGTGACCAGTTCAGCCCACTCGATGTGCAACAGTGACAATTCGTGACCTCGCAGTGACAAGGAGAGTACAAAATGGGAAAGTTGCGATTACCCCTGAAACAATTTCCCACGCCACTGCACTGCACGTGCCACAGCCTAGGCTACACAAGTCCAAATTTAAGCTACAAAAACTATGTAGGAGTATACTTAATACCCATCGTACCCGCCCGTGCACTATCCATAAGCTTGGAAGCAACATTTCTTCTCAACTCGGCGGCAGAATGTTCAATCTTCGCAAGCTCAAACTCCCAATCCGCCCGTATCCTGGCTTTTGTCATCCCCTCCTGCTTGACCAACGTCGCCTCCCGCAGAACCGTCAGCGAATCCTTCACCTCCTTCCTTTCCACCTCAAGCGTATGCGCTGAAAACACCGTATTCGGCCAATCTCCATCCGGTCCATTCCACACAACGCGCTCCTGCCGAACATCCTGCTCAAAGAGCTTCCCATCCATATTCCTCCCAGCATCTACTCTAACGCAGATAGTCGCCAATGGAACCCCGCCCTCCAGAGTAGCCTTGAGTGCGTTGTGCCTTTCGCGGAACTCGGCAGCAGCTTTGACGTGCTTCTCCACGTTGATGAGGGTCCACTTTACACGAGGGTTCGTAGCGTACTTGTGCACGTAGGGAAGACGATGGGCAGGGTTGGGTGCCGCCCCACGACCTCGAGAAGCACGAGGACCAGAGGGAATAGGCACCGAAGGGATTTGTGGCGTTTGCGGTGACTCGGTACGAGGAGTTGAAGCGGAAGGTGCAGAAAAGCGCATGATGGCTGGGTCTATACGTGTATCCAGCGTCGGAGTGGACCCCGCAGGTGCAGTGGAAGGTGTCGTCAGTGTTCCGATATTGGATTTATTGGCAATATCTGCATACTTCGTGTCGGACGGTGGCTGGAGGCTGGTCGTTACCAGGCGGTGAGCAGGTCCGTCATCTTTAGGTTTAGAGGATATACTAGGGGGCAGCGAAGGACTTCGTTGAGTCGTTTCTGGAGGCTCTCTCCTGGAATCTTGATGACTGGTCGAGGCTGAAGGTACTCTGGAATCACCCTGTCTTTCGCGTTGAGGCGGAGGTAGCCTGTCAATAGCTGGCATGGTCGGTGGCTGAGTATCGAAAGACGGTTTGCTGGGCAACGAGCTAGGGGCTTGTCTAGACGATATGCGCGCTGGGGGTTCAGATGACGGTTGTGCATCGCCAGAGGGATCCTGTGAAGTTGCAAAATGAGCCGGTGGCTCGTCGACTTGCATGGAAACATCTTCGTTAGCCTGACCCTCTTCCACAGGAGTATCAACCTCCATTTTTTCTTTTTCTTCTTTGAACGAATCTTTCTCGACGGGGTTCTCACGACGAGGACTGTGATCCTTCTGTGATACCCGTTCTCGCTCGCGACTCGACTCCCTAGAGCGTCGTTCCGAGGACCGGTTGTCGTCGTATGTTCGGCGCTCGTCGTGATAGCCTCCTCTTCCACGGCCGCGATAAGCACCTCTTCCTCGAGCGTATTCATACGGTGCCCCTCTACCTCTGCCTCTACCACGACCTCTACCTCTTGGATCATCAAGTATAGGGAAAGTCTCCCGTTTTGGTGGAAGCATACTTCTTGCTTTTGGAGGACTGGGAGGACTGGGAGAGCGGGAATGGACACGAGAGCGATCTGGGCTAAAGCGCCTGCGCGGAGAAGGTGACCTCATTCTTGGTCTCTGTAATGGTGGTGGCGACCGACGTCGGGGAGGAGAGTGTCTGCGTGGGGAAGGCTCACGTCGGGACGGAAGTGGTCGAGGATATTGGCGAGGTGGAGATGCATAGCGACGAGGCGGAGGAGAGTGGCGGCGGGGAGAGAATCGACGAGGAGGAGGAGACCTGCGACCTGGAGAATGTCTACGAGGTGGAGGCGAGCGCGAACTATCATCGTTGTAAATTTACTTTTGAAAATAAAATAAGTTAAAGCCAGGCATACCGTCTGCTCGGTCCCGAGTACGCGTCGTAGCGTGAGTAGCCACCTCTGCCTCGGCTGTCGTCTCTTCTATACGCTGGCCAACCTCCTTCATCTCGGAAACCGCCTCTACCTCTACCTCGGCCTCTGCCACGCTGAGAACCTCTGTAATAACCTGGTGAAGGAGATCTAGGCCGTGGACGAGTTGGAGGAGAACGAGATCTATGGAACCGTCGCGGAGACCTGGACGGTCCTCTGTTGAATGGTACTGGCGATGAAGGATGGTAAACTGGCGACCCGGGCACTTCATTCCGAGTTGCTATCGGCGCATCCTCAGGTTGTCTGTTGTCTGTGGAATGAACTGACTCTGTTCGTTGACCGGGAGAACGTGAGAGTCGTGAAGAGGAAGCCATGAGTTTATTTGGTGTTGTTGAGTGCATTCTTTACATTCGGTGTTTGTGTGTGCTTGGTGGCGCAGCATATATTCACGTTTCTACACCACCACCATCATGCCTCGTAATCCCGTCAACAAGTCTCGCAAGCAAAAGGAGAACGACGACGAGTTTCACTTCTCTTCGCAGGGCAGCGATGACCATCAGTCGGTAGACTTGGACGCATAGATATTATGTTTAACGCCTTCATTTCAGACTACAAGAAGCCCTGGCGAAACGCGTCCTAGGTTGGCCTTAGTGCATTAATTCTTCGATTCTTTCTGACAATATACTCACAGCCGCGAAGGACAAGAAAAAGAAGGATACGGAGAGAAAGTTTCTAGCTGCTGCAGCAAAGCACGTCGCCAGAGATGTGCGTAGCAATGCCATATCCGTTCCCTATTACTAACTCTTCTCTGTCAGACAACGAACGCGTCCGAACAGGTAGAAGAGTTGTATCAAGCGGCGTACGTCTTTCTCTAATCTCTCGACGCGTCTCAATAACGCGCTCCATCATCAGCAACGACGACTATCAAAAGTTCGCCATCGCATACGCTTCTATCGATGACGAGATACGAGGTCTCTGGGAAGAAATACGAGACGAGTACAGCGCGATGGCGGTCTATCTCTTTCCCATCCTTGTATCGATCGATTCTTAAACGCGTCCTAGGTCCTAGCGGAGAAGAAAAGCAAGATCAATGAGAAGGCTGGGCAAGTGTGCGAAGCTGCGCATATCAAATCCATTGGAAAGGTCAAGCAAGCCTGTCTGGGTTCGTATTATTTCTTTGTGGTCGTTTACATTGTTGACGACGCGAGCGTAGAAACCCAACGCATTATCGATTTCGTCAAGCTGAAAGAAACTCTGTCTTGAAGTCTCCCCGCTGTTCTCCCTTCTGCTCTCGTCTGTCTCTCGAATTGCTGTGAACATCGAACCTTGCTGTTTTGTCACTTTCACTTTGCTTGCTATCTTTCCTGTATCACACTCTGGTAGTTTCTCCTAGGACAATCTTGTACTATTATGCTTTCAAAATGCGAAAGATGTTATGAATATCCTTGATACCGCTTCCAGGTTGCTCAGGCAAGTAAATACTAGCACGGGGTGTCTTCAGTCAATTCTCTCACCCAATCCGAGTGTACCATTGCGTAACGTATATAAAACCGTATAATAAAGTAGTATCCGTCACCAAGGTGAATCCTCAGAGTCAGTGTCAAGGTCCATCTTGAGCCAACTATGCATGCGTTTAGAAATGGGTTGAATGATCTGGCTTGGGTCTACATACCTTCCGCGCAATCTCATGAATTTTCTCGTCTCAATGGTGTGCGAGGCTGCCTGGGGCCAGAACCGGTTCGTGCTGGAGACGCTCGAGACTCCATCTCGTACCCACACTCTCGCATCTCCTGGAGTGCGATTTCACTCCGTGAGTCCTCATTCGCCGTACACTTCGCGATGATGGCCTTGTACGTGCGAGCAGGCGGCACGAATCCCGCAGCCTTCATCTCCTCCAAGTAGAAGAACGCGTCTTCGTAGGTCTCCTCAGTGAGGCAAAGGTCGATCATCTCCTGATACACTTGAGCATCTGGCGGGATTGCCAACTCCTTCAGGTCGTTTAGAAGGACGTTTCCGAGTTGTCGGTGGCCTGCTTGGACACTGGCGTGCATTAGGGAGTGGAAAGTCGCGAGGTCGGGCTGTAGCTTGTAGTCACCGAAAGCTTTGTAGGCGCCGAGTGCACGTTGGAGGTCTCCCAACGCTACCGCGGCCTGGACGATGGCATTCATGATGGCTAAATCGACCGCTTCTCCCTCTGTGGCTAATTCATCAAGCACAGCCCACACAGAGTCCAGGGCATCCACGTCCTTCCCTATGAGGGCAGATATTGGCTGGATTATCGAGGGCGTGGATGGGTTAACTCCAATGGTTCGCATGAATGTCAGAGCTTGGAATGCGTCAGAGAGTCGGCCGTGCGCGCAAAGAGCTTCGATGAGGGGAGCAAAGTGAGAATCTTGGAGCTTGGTCCCACTAGTCCGTAGAGTCTCAAGGACAGCGGCAGCGAGCTCTGGTAGGGCTCTGCGCGAAGCAGTCGTTAGGATTGCTAGGCAGAGACCCTCGTCTGGGCATATGCCGAATTTTGTCACTTTGTCCCAGCCGTATGTTACCCCTTCAGCCTGAAGTGATAGTCAGTGGAATTTTGGAGATCGGTAGTTATTTTGACTGACCCATAGGGCGTCTGCGGCGGAGCTAAGACATGACAGCCACGCCTCTGCTGGTAGGGCGCGGAGGGAATCAGCTTCAAATGATTTTGCGAGATCAAAGGCGAGGCGACTGTGTCCGAATTCTGCAGCTCGCGTAACGATGTTTTCCATAGAGCGCAATGTCGGTTCTAAGCCCTCCTTCTTCATGGTTTGGAAATATTGAACAGTCATTTCGATAGCGCCGGCGTTCAAGAGAAAGTCAAAGATACTTTCATAAGTCTCGTTGTTGGCAGGGACATTTCGATTGGCCATTTCATCGAGTATGTAGTAAATTTGCCGTGAATTGAAGACACTCTGGTTTTTGGTGTCACTATCGGAGACCACAAACATGAATAGGGCACGTACTTTCATCAAGGCGTTGTAAGTGGTGACATTCGGCTGTATTCCATTGGAGATCATGTCTTCGTACACTGCAAAGCAGTCAAAGGTGGAATAGCGTTGATGTACAGCTGCGATGAGGATGTTGTAGGTTTCGACATTGGGTTTGACGTCGCGGGCTTTCATGACGGTGGCGAGACGGATGACACGGTCAATTTTGCGTCGTTGGAATGCGGTGGACATCTCTTGGTTGGTTGTAGAGACTGGCGTCCTATTCATCGTTTGCTGGAATGAAGTATCGTTGTTGAAGGTCCATGGTGCACTCTTCAGTGTAGTGGGTTCTGCTACCTCGGAGTAGCATCGTCTCGCTACAAAATGTTAAAGAAATTAGGATACATATATTTGCGCCACATACTTGTCACCAACGACGCGGTAAATACCCGCGACTGGGCGCGTTTGACCGACGAACGCGCTACGGAGGTGAACATGGATCGGAGAGAGTTTTCGGAAACGGTGGCTGTGCCAAAGTTTGAGTCACGCCGATGCCAAACAGAGCCAACAAACGGGTGTTGTTTGTTCAACGCGTGCCACATTTCTTGCGCGACACCCTCATCATCGCGACTCTCGACGTCGCGCATTCCGCGTACTTTCTCCCTTTTTCTCGCCGAAATTTCATCTGTTTTGCGCTCGTATTCAGCATGGCACGTCGTCCCCTCGTCCTCGCAACGCCAACGCTCATTATTTGCTCTAGTTCTACTCGGAGGCTATCCTCTCGCGTCGCGGTCCCCTCGGAAGAGTGTGGATCGCCGCACACATGGAGCGCAAGCTCTCGAAAACACAGACTCTCCAGACCGATATTGAAGAATCCGTCGGTGCGTGATCCCCTATCGTTGCTCGATGACCATCCTCTCATGCCAGCTCAGATGCCATCATGGGTCAGGACATGGAGATACTCGCCCTTCGGCTCAGCGGCCAGCTCCTCCTGGGCGTTGTGCGGATATACAGCCGCAAGGCAAAATATCTTCTGGAAGATTGCAACGAAGCATTGCTCAAAATCAAAATGGTTCGTCTGCCACAATGTCTTAGCCCCTGTATATTCATTTCTGCTAGGCGTTCCGTCCTGGGATAGTCGACATGGGCGACGAACTAGTTGCAAACAAGGATGCTATCACCCTCGAACAAAATGAACTAAACATGGATCTCGCATTCCCAGACATAAATTGGTGAGCTGTTTGCCCTCGTGTAATGGCCTCCTATCTAACTAAGCTATAGGGAGGTTGATTTTGAAGAGCGCGCAATAGCAAGACCCCAAGGACGACAACATCTAGCCCGAGCGGATGATATCACGTTGCGTCCAAGTGATGACTTTGCAGGCTTCGACCTCGACGACCCATTCAGCATGGATGGCGATGGCATAGGCTCTCAAGATTTTGACCTGGGCATTAACTTTGGTCCCGACGATAACATGATGGACGAAGATACCTTTAGCGTGGACGGTAGCGTTGGCGTCGGTCGTGACGCTGTCATAGGGGACGACTTCCCTTCCCATCTCATGCGCAACGGTGACATGGATCATGACTTCATCTCGAACCACACCAAGAGTCGGGAGCCGTCAGAATTCCCATTCGATAACGACATGAACATAGACATGCCTAATTTTGACGATGTCAATCTGGGAGACATGGGCATCAGTTTCGACCTACCAGATCTTCCCGCCGAGGGCGAACGAACTCCTGGCCAGGCTCGTTCCCCGTCGAGAGCTTGTAAGATTCCTGCAACTCTTGCACTGCGAATTCTATTAACTTTCATTATAGCATCACCACTCACGCCTGTACCTGAGACTCCGCCTCCCGATGTCGAAATCGATGGCAACCTTCAACCATTCCCAAAGAAAGGCCCGAAGAAGTATAAAGAGAAGAAGCAGATCATTGACGAAGAAACCGAGCTGCATGGCGGTCCCGGACGTCGCGGACGCAATGGACTTGGACCTCCCGTCAATAAGGACCTTAGCGACATCCTCACTGAACCGCATTTTCTCCCTCGCTCTTCTATCGTTATGCGGCTGTTGGAGATCCGGAAGGATCCCATTGCTCACTTCCTCCCTACGAAGGTTACACCAAATGGGACCTATTTCTATGCGGCACCTACCGGTTTGGCCCCGGAGCTCGCAGAGATGTTTCTCAAACCAGTCAATGGACGTTCAACCAAGAGACGCGGCCATTCTCCTGGGGCAAGTCCGACAAAGCGAAGGAAGCTTGACGACGAGGATGCCGTTGAACAGGCCCGCCGAGAAGGAAGCATGGCACCGAGTCTTGGGCTCCCGAGTGACATTGGACGTGCGAGCGTTGGTCCCGACGGTGGCTTCGAGTTTGGCGACCAGCCACCCAACTTTGACGATTTCCAACTTGATATTCCGACAGCAGACGCGGATTTAGGCGGCGACGTGCTCAGTGCGCGCGGCTCTGTGGCTCCATCTGAGCGCAGTCGTTACTCCACACCTGGTCTAGATGATATTGTCGAAAGCTACGCAGATGCGGCCTGTCCCATTGCTATGTTCGACGTGAAGCCATCCACACAATCACAGGCCGTAGATCGGGAGCAAGAAGTGGCAGAGGTTGACGGCAAAGGTTACAGTAAGAACACTGTGAAGGCATTGGGAGTCATCAGGAAGGAGCTACGCCCTCTCGAAGGCGAGGATGAGGAGAAGGTTCTCAGTTTCAACAAGATGGCCGAAAAAGTGCGGACAATTTATTTTTTTCCAATAGCGCAAGAACTAATACATCTTGTAGGGCTCACGGCGTGCGGCGGCCTCGTTCTTCTTCGAGCTGCTTGTGTTGGGTACCCGTGACTGTGTGAAGTTAACACAAGAGGCTCCCTTTGGCAACATCGAAGTCACTGGGAAGGCTAAACTGTGGGAACGACAGGGCCATGTTTCGCATTCAAGCACACCTTCGGCGTCCAGAGCACCTTCTGTTGCAAGGTCTTTGGCGTCGACAATGGGACTATGATCTGTTTTGGCTATACCCGCCACCTGATTTATTTGACGATTTATTACGATTCTTGTTTCTATTCATCTATCTTCTCATCGCTATCGTTTGTTGTGTTACTCTATTTGATGTACCCATCAATTGTATTGTTTCTTATTGAATATTTACTTTAGTTGTCTGATGGTAGATTTCGTTGAGAAGATGAGGAGCAGACGTTCAACGTTCAACTTCTAGTGTTATGTAGTACACGTCTGCACTACGGCTCAGGATGTTGAACAGCGGGTCCTTTTCTGCGTTAAAGGGAGTCTGAGAACTCGAGCCTTTCCATATTATATTTCTAATGCTGTAGCATCACTAAATGGTCGATTGATAGTTTTGTAGCGCCACACTGTACAGTCAAGAACTCGGGCCGGTCACATCAAAACATTCCCACGGAGGTCTGTTGTGTTCTAACCATCAACACACGCTTGTTCTTGAAGACGTTACCCTTTGACTTTTGGTAAAGCAAGTGGTAACTACGAGAACCGTCAGATGACTCAAGGATAGCAATTGTAATGAACACTCACAGGTGCTTGTCAATCTCTCTGTACTTCCTCAACAGCCGCCTCACGCGCCACAGTCCTCCATTAACATAGACCCTCACGTTCCTCAATCTGAGACTGGTATGCCTGAAAATACTTTCTTCTCTAAATTCCGTCCTGTAGTTGCTAATAGTTTCACTCTAAGATATATATCTGACATGGTCTACAACCCCGCGGTTGATGAAAATCCGCGGTCGCTTTATTCCAGTCATGCCAACTTGGAGTAACACATAACAACCCTAATCGCCCTGAGGACTGGCTGAGCTCGAGACCATCATTGGCGAGATAGCTACGAGGCACTAGATAGCTGCGAGGCACTCGGAGATGGTTAATGCTGGATAAAGCAGTCGATTATGCTGCTATGGATAAACGCTTAGCATAAAAGGCAAGGCCATCCGAGTGTAGGTACGCGAAGGGACTTAACGGGCATGAACGGATCAGAAGGTATGTGCTTGCTTAGTTTCTCGCATTTTTTTTCTCGCCGTTCTCACTACTGCTCAAGCGCCCAGAGTACTCGCATGCTATTCTTAACGCGTGCTCTCTGACATACGTTGATCAGGAGATCGTCGGCAGCCAATCACAATAAAAAATCGCATTCCTTGAATCACGGAAACTTAGCACGAGGCTCATGTGGTCGGCGCTTTAGCAAAAATAAACCAGCAGAAATGCACTAAAGTAGGTGCTTGACATGCACCGGAAATCAGACTAAGGTCGACGCGCTCATATAAAGCAGGCATCTAGCACGCTTCGGAATACCCAGCGAAATGAAGAGCTCTAGGTATTTCTCCCTCGTCTTTCTGGGCATACTTCAGTTGGCGCGACCTACTGTCGCTGCCAATGGGACATGTATCTCATCGCCGCAGAGCTCGTGCACTACGCTTGTTGCGCTCTGTGTGAACAAAATTGCCAGCGGACAGGTATTATCTTAATCGTTATTGTCAACCGATCTTGATCTTCCGGCAGGTCGCTTCAAACAATTTCTGGTCTATTCCAGAATGCTTCACAGGTGCCACTTGTGCTGGAGTGAGTCACTCTTGGCCCTCTTAAGTATACTTTCCTGACGAACGTGAAAAGTCCGCGTCTGTATTAGATGCTGCATGTTGTGCAGGTACTTGCATGACCCTCTCCCAGATGAACAGTCTCGACTACAATAAGGTTCGTGTCATGTCGATTCAACTGCATGGTCTCATTGGTCTTGCTCTGTAGGTTTACGCCCCGATGGTTGGCTCCTGTGCATTTGACCCCAACGGCTGTCCGGTTACGTGGAGTGAGTGACCACTAACAGCTAATGCTCAATCCTTGTCGTCTCACATATCGCTCAGCTGATTTCGTGAACTACTTCTACAACACTGTCCAAGCAACCTTAGCTATGGATTGGCCTACGTCTGGTGACGCTGTACTAGCCTGGTGGGCTGAGATCGCAACCTGGACTGGGGTCAGTGAACGTGTTGCCATTGGTGCTATATACTCATTCCCCGATCCTTGTTAGTTTTGTTCTGGGACAAACTGCGTGAACGGTCAGATCCCTTACACCAACCTTGACGACTGGCTGCGGTACTCTTCCGAAGTGCTCGTCACTACGCCGGGCAGCCCTCCGATTAGGGACCCGTTGAGCCCAATTCGCGATGAGAACGAGGATGATTGGGACCCTGTTACAAATGGACCTTGTCCATATGCAGATTTGTCTCTTTGCGGCTACGAGGACGGTCCTCAGGAACCCCCAGAACCCGACAGCACTTCATTCACCACCACCAGTGCCGGCCCAAAACCCAAATTCGCTGCCTTGTCCCTCACTCGCGGCGATTCCTCATCTTCGTTGGTTTCATCGTCTATCGCAGACGCTTTTCTTCCTAGAAATGTGCCACCTCCCGTGTATATCACTAATGGAACTGAACGCGTCGCCGTCGATCTAAATCTTGACGGAGGTTCCCCGCCGGAGCGCCGTTCGTTCTCCATCGTCGAGCGAGTAATCGAACGCATGAATAATACTCTCCTTCACCATCGCGCCCCTACGCCATCGAAGGATACCTGCAAAGGCGCTACAGACACCCCATCTCCTCTTCCTATCCTCACGTACTATTGCGACTACTTACCAAATATCTGCGCCAATATTCGCAGTTCAGGACTCCTTAGCAACGACGAAATGATCTTGACCTACGATTCTTTTGGAACTGGCAGGCGAAGGAATGGCATTTGTAATGAAGCATATCGAGCGACGCTGCGAACCAATGGATGTGATAGAACTCAACATGACCCGGCGTACTGGAAGGTATGTCATATCCAGGGATATCCTTTCTTTTTCACTGGATGTGTAACAGGTGTCCTGCGACGAGTTCCCGTTCAATCAAGCACTTGAAGGTGGAAAGGCCAACGGGGCGGTAACAGCTGGTGTCCCCACCCAGGAGCAAAACTATCAGTCAGGTCTTCAGAGCGCTGTAGCTGCTCTGTATCGCACACAAGGTGACAATCGTTCCATATGGTCAAGACCCCGGAATATCAAAAGACCAAATCCCGGAATGTGTCATGAGTACATCATCAAACTCGTCGATGCTCGCCCAGTAGGCACTTCTCTTACAGCGATAGGAACCCTCTTCTCCGGAGGTGCTTTCATTGGTGACAACGATGCTAGTCATACCATTACGATTGAGGATAGCCGGGCCAAGCCTCCACCTATCCCGCTTGCAGCATACGACTATCCCAACGACGCTATAGCACTGAAACCACCTGGAACGTACAAGCCCTGGAACTGCAGTCCGTGTAATCAAGGCGCCCCTCTAGTACCATTCCAGGAGTTCAACAATGACACGATCTCGACTCCTACTACGGCTCCCGCCTTTGAGGCGGCAGCTGCACCATCGGCATGCACGAAAACCACTACACGACCAACAAGCACTCCCACTCCGACCAGCGATGCTGCAACGAATGCTGCTGAAGCAGCTGCCGCCGCCGCCGCCGCACAAGCCGGTCTGTCTTGCTCTTGCTTTGTAGATGAAGCCTGATCAATATTCGGTTCACAGCTCTTGCAAGCGCTAACGAATCTGCTGCTACCATGGCTGCAGCTAAAGCGGTTGTGGATGCTGCCAAGGCTGCAGCTGCCGCCGCTGCCGTAGCAGCAGCAGCGGTAAGTAGTAGACATCATCTAGCTTACTTTCAGTATCGCTGAATATATTTATCAGGCCGTCGCAAATACTCCGGCAGCCATGGCGTCCGCAATTGCGTCTGCAACATATGCACAACAGGCACTTGAATCTGCACTTGCCTCTCTCACTAACATTTTCGGTACTGGGACGATTCCAGCTTCGATTGCTTCCATCATCGAACAGGTAACGATCAAGTCCTCCATCGTATTTACGCTCACTCGTATTCGATAGGCTAGCATAGTCGGGACGGACACTGCTTCTACCATTGTCGATACATGGAATACGAAGCCACCTCAATCCGATCCAGTGCCACCCCCTAGTGACCCAGCCCACAACCCGTCAACTAATTCTGGCGGAGGCGCGAATGTCCCGCCAGCTGCGTGCTTCGGTGCCGGATCGTCAGGTCAACTCACGGTGTCTGGCGGCTTCATCTGGCTGTCTACAGGCACTTCGACACAAGGCGCACAACTGACCGATGCTGGAAGCCCGGCATACTTCGGTGTGAACATGGCTTCGGACGGGGGGTTGTATCTGGGAAGCCTATGCTCTGGAGTGTATGCTTGGTTCAAGGGAGGAGCGCAGCCAAGCTTCCAAGTTGGGTGTTCGAGCCATGAGTTCGGATCATATTGGAATACCGCGAAGCAGCAGTGTTATGTGTTTCCAAGCTCTGAAGGCGGGTATGATGTTGTTTGTGGGAACAGTCCTGGGACGATATACAGCTGTCTGCAGAGCCATGGGTATACTCCTCAGTTGACGCCCGTTTCTTTCGCTTGGTCGTGATTCTTTAGGCTCGCGTTGTTTCACTACGTTTGCTCGATATATTTCTCTATGTATATACGATGTTCAATTTTAAAATGCCTTGTATGTACCTTCACAAACAAGCTCTTCTGCCGACGTCCTGGGTTATATGATTTCCGTCCGGCCTAATGGAAGAAGAAGATCTGCTGTGTAGTTCATACAAACATGGTGTCCCAAATCCACCCAAATACATCAGGAAAAACCTAAAACCGTTAATTATCCAAACTTATCATAATTTATGATCATTCATCATACCTATGCATGGTGGGGCGTCTCTAGATGCTTGAATGAACTTATCTTGTGTTGGTTGAGAGAGTACTTGTTTCCACAGTACATACTATCGTTCTGCTTGCCTAGCCGTATGGCACTTTCTGTCCAATTGTTGGGATCAGAGGAAAGATGATTGAGACGTCAATATGGATGGCAGGAGGGACAGTTGATCGTGAAGGCGAGAAGAACAGACGGGACTCCGATATTTCTTGTCACGGGCTCCGGGGTTTACAGATATTTAGGACCGTGGATGAGGTGCATCCCTTTATTCCAACGTATTATGTTCTGAAGCCAAGGCTTCTCGCTGTGTGAATGGAATCTCTGATGCTGGTTTCAACAGTAAGATCTAGGGAGAACTTGAGCTAAGATTTGGCGGAATGGAACAATTTATCTCACCAATAGTAGTACAGCTATGAAGAATGTAGAGTTCTCTGAAGCTGCTGAACGTAAGGTTTGAACTTCATCCTTCACAGACAGATGAACACTAAAAGGCAATTTATCGGGAAAAATGTGGGTTCTCATTGTGCCAGAAGCGCGCGATGATATGAGGGACATTAAGGTCGAGCTGATGGGCATACGTGAAAAATGTACAAGTCCCACTGCCGGCGGCAAATTCCCATCACGTGTGTGTTTGGATTACACAACGTAGCTGCCACGTCAGTCACTTTCCTTTCGACCACGACCGTCTCCTGCTGTCTCGCGCCTCGTCGTCGACCAACCGTCCGCGTCAACACTCAGGCCTTGGTTCCACAACCTTACACCGTTGCATGCTACTGTCCCTTATGCCGGGTGTGTTTAGATTCCTCTCTTTATTGACCACCCCGTTGACGACGTGTCAGATGTATCTAGCGACGTGTACTCCCGATGCAATGCCCGCGGGCTCGCTACACGCTCCCTCTCTCCCTTGTGGGTGTACCCTCTTCGCCCAACATTCAATAGTGCATGTGTACACTGCGATGTGTGATCGTCTTGGATGGCCTCAGACATGTGTTCCGTATCTCTGTGTCAGTGCATTGCCATCTCTCTTCTACTTACCGCAGACCTTCGTAGACCCCGGCGTCGACAATTAAACGAAACTTTCGTTGTCACCTCTCGGCCTCTCGCGCGCCTCCACATGCAGTCACCTCCGTCGAACATCCTCTTACTGGTCTCCTGGTACTCCATCTGTTCGAGTCAGCTCGGGATTAACTTAGAATGGGTATCTGGACCTTGGTTTTTGGTATGTTATGTTATTTTTTCGGCCTGTCGTCGTACTGATGTCTTGAAACAAGGACACGACTGCTGAGCGCTCTCTGCCGCTATTTTTCCCAGCCGCCCCTCGTAGCAGATACACAAACTACATCTTTGAAGTATGTACTATCGTTATCTTTTGTTTTCAACCACTGACTGTGTTTGCAGTTATTCTACAAAACTCGAGTGATGTTGCCGTTCCGGTCACTTGGGGATGTTCAATTCGGATTTACCGTAATTTTTGTGATTTGTTCCATGTAGTAGTTAGGCCAATATATCCTTGTTTAATGCTCTACTTCGTGTGCTCAGTAAGATGACAAGTAGTAGTATGCGAGAATTCATGTATAGTATGCGAGAATTCATGTATAGTGTGCGATAATTTATGTATAGTGTGCGATAATTATCGCATTTTTTCCCGAGGACTTGTATAGCTATCAAAATCTATCAGATTCTGAGAGTCCTGTATAATGCTGCATAGCTATGATAAATTATGATAGGTTTGGATGATTTTCCGTTTTAGGTTTTTCCTGATGTAGGCCAGTGAGAGATGTGAAGCAACATGTTATTGAATAGGAGTGGGTCGGAAGGATCAAGATAGATGGCATATTGAATAGTCATCTCCTCATTGTTAGAGGATGCGCAATTCCAAGGGCACCTGAGCTCCTTCGGCGTCTTTTCCTTCAACACCCGGGAAGATAGTGAAGAGAGACGACACTGCTCGGATATGAACCACAGTACGTAACCCGAAATGCCTGACCATCAAGACTGTCAATACTTGAAGCTCCGCCACGCTGTGAATAATGTCGTCGTTGGGTATGTATGAAGATCTGAAGCGAGGAGGCAACTTACGCGAACTGCCATCTATCATATATGAACAAGGAATTAGATGTGTAAGTTATTTACATACCCAATGCAAGACCTAGGGCCAGCGCTGAATGAGATTCTGCAATTAAAATCGGGATGAGCTTGGGAACTTGTGCCGTGTAAATAGAACACACAAGTTCGCATAGACGCCTACAGGCGTCTGTTTCCCACGGTGGTTTAGGAAGCGTAAAGTATTCCAGGAATCAGCATCCGCGCCCCATATACTCGGCAGACTAGCAATGTTGAGCGCTATGCATGCAGAGATAACCACACATACCGATTGTACGTCCATAAAGAGGCGTGGATGTTTTGGCCGTTCGCAACCGGGACTGACTTGGTAGACGTACCGTCGGCCAGTGTCACTGCCTCGGCGAGAGGAAGAACATCGTCATGGGATGCACGACGAGCTAAAGTATGCACATTGGGATACAGGCGAAGTGTCTCCTATGGGCTGTTGTTAGTGTTTAATCAAAGGGAAGCGAGAAGACAGTTGGACAACCTTTATAACAGCGTTCAAGAACGGAAGGTCGTCATAGTCCTTCGCTTTGAACCATTCATTGTTTTGTTTCTTCGCGTACATGTCGGATATCTCTGCCCGTACACGTTCTTGGTCTTCAGGGTGTTTGGCTAGCTCGTATAAAAGAAATGCCATTGTAGTGGATGTGGTGTCTTGACCAGCACCAATGATTGTTCTAAAAGATGCGTTCAGTTTGCTAGGGCGATACCATACGAGTGACGCACGCCATTTGAGCTAGTACTTCATTCTTGGACATTTTCTTCCATGGATCCTGTGAACCTTGGGCAGCTGTGATGCGTCATAGTCAGAGAATACATGTCCATGTTGGCGGGGCCAAGGAGCAGGAAACGAACATACCCACGAGCATCCCCACAACATCCTTCACGTCTGCTTTGTCTTCATCTTTCGACGCTCTCTCTATTATGCCCGTAGCCATGTTCCTGCTGACGTATTGATACTTTCTTAGCTTGCGGTTTTCTGGTGTTGGTATCATTGACAGTAGAGGCGCCGTCCAGGGTGGTAAGACTCTGTTGAGAGATGTAATGAGAATTTCGAGCAGTGACGGGTCAGTGGAAGCTTCTTGACTGAGGAAGAGGAATAGTAAGTCATTCACGTCCACGGAGTTCGAGAAGGAAACCATACAGGGCAGCTCGTCGTGTGTCTGACAGTAGCGTTGATTCCTTTCGTCCATCGAGTGCACCAAAGTCGTGTCGAAACGTAGCTTAAAAGAAAAGTAAAAAGTCAGATAATGAGATACATGTCACAATACTTACAGACACCTAGGACATCCAGGGCAAGCCTGGACGTCCAATCCAAAACATTAACAACTGAACTGTCGTTGTCTCCTTCAAGCTCTGCCTTCATTTTATCTATCATCTAAACACGAAATGTAAGTTCGGAATCATTTCCCAAAACCGAGTCTGCTACTCACTTTTGCACCGCTGAGCTGGAGAGCCTCCAGAAAGGCACGGATTTGGGGAGCAGCGAAAGCTGGGTTCATAACTCGCCTCTGGCGTTGATGGTCGGGTCCTAGTAAGTAACCATCTTTATACCCACTGTACCATACAAGGCGCAGAAGAGCGTACCACTAACAGTGACAAGACCGGGTCCAAACACTGCGTGGGCAAAGCGTTCCTCGTCAGCTCCTTTGGGATAACGATCCGCAGTGGTGAAGATATGTTGCAGCGCCTTTGCGTCGCTGACTAAAATTGTATCGTGCTAATGGGGCGAATTAGCACAAACCTGGCAATGTACTCTGCGGTAGGAGGCGCTACGCACACCGTAGAAGCCACCAACGCGGAAAACGGTTCCGTACTCGTGTGTCCATTGCTGTTCGAGTTCGCATACATTCTTCTGGGATCGTAGTACTTCTTCGTGTCCTAACATGGGCCATGGTAAGTGACTGGACTCAGAGACATGGTGTTATATTGACATACCGAGGAACCACGACTTTCGTACTGGGCCGCGAAGGAGATCTGTTTTGGCCGAAAAGGAAGTACAGACACGATGGTAAATGAAGGAGATGATAAGTCCTGCAATGATATACGTTGAAGTGGCAAACATCCTGGGTGGTAGGGGTAGGCGGCTGCAATTAACATTTAGTGCGGGACTTTATACTGCAATGAATATGAAGATAGAAAAGTCACACGGAGCTTTCAAGGGACCTACCAGTCAGAAGCTGGAATCCCGTATTCGGCTCGCTTCCACTGCGTCTTCGCCATTGTGCGGTACCATCCCAGGAGATCATTTGTGTGTGCGTAAAAGAGGTCTTGTATCACTACTTCAATAAGTCGTGTGAACCGTTTACACGGTTCAGGACACTTGGGGTGGTCCGAGTGAAAGAGAGTTTGGTTCGACATGGTCGTTGATTGAATAGACGCCACTTCCTTAGTTGCGTAGGGACAGATGACCAAGGATAAGATCCACAGACCTTGAGAGCGGCGCGGGGTGACGCGGTGATGATCCTAAGATGGTAAAAGAGTGAGATATCATTCTCATGGAACAAAATACCGCGGCATCCGCTCGAGGTGTAGC
Source organism: Flammulina velutipes (assembly GCA_011800155.1). NCBI lineage: Eukaryota > Fungi > Basidiomycota > Agaricomycetes > Agaricales > Physalacriaceae > Flammulina > Flammulina velutipes. The sequence goes on along the minus strand of CM022370.1, from coordinate 2,436,937 downwards.
GCCAACCGTTAGGTACCAGTCCCAAGAGGTGGCAGATTTCTGGACCTCGATCAAGCCACGCGAGAACTCCACGGCAGTCACTGCGATCAATTTCGATCATATGTGGCGCAGTGAGCGTAAAATCGATAATGTAGTTTGTGTCGGATTATGAAATGTACGCTTTCTCTTATAAAGATGTTTCCAATATTTCCAAGGTTGGGAAGGAAAGTCATAGACTGTGACACGACGGAGTGGACAGAAGCACATTATTTATTTCAAAAATCAACGTTTAAAGCGTCGAAGTACATCAGTGGTCATGTACCATTGGTTTATAGAGCCAAGCAAGGCTGAACGACCTCAGATACAGGACTCTATAGAAGGGCGCCACGACGTACGTTGAGGTCACGCACGTGACTGAGCTATTGCCGTTCAGCGTGCCGAAAGCTGTGCTTTCCTTTTAGAGGGGGGGGGTATCGTGGGAACATGGTCCAAGATCCAGAGATCTGCCACCTCTTGACCAGTCCGCGCTATCGTGACGGAGGTTCATTTTTGAGGCGTCGGTGCTACGCCAGTTTCTTGAGTTGTTCTTGAGCGCGCGTGGAGGAGTCTGTTGAGAAATCGGGTCGAATACAGAAAACAGCATCGGTGAAATACGTCCAGCAAACGATTGGACATCGAGGAACCCATTAGAACACAATATCTATACTCATAAATACAAACAGCGCCATGAGTTAATTTGCCTTGGAACCCTTGGATGGTTGCAGGACCTTTTGTCTTTGCTTCATCATGTACGACATCATCACATACAATGCTTCAAGTACAGTCAGTTGAAAGGCAAGAAGGGAATATTTGAACGCACCAGGCCACCACACGACGAACAAAACTGCACGGAAGTAATCTGTGGGTTTCCACATTCCTTGCATCCATGACGACCAGCTCGGAATGGGGGATGATGAGGGGAGAGTAGCGTAGTTGAGGAAGGCCTCGGATGAAGCTCCCAGTGGATAGAGCACGTAGAAAGCGGTGTAACGGCTGTAGAGAAGGGCGTATGGCTCGTAGCCAAGAAGGTTGGCCGCGTAGAACGAGTATCTGATGACCTCTGCCACTGACCATGCGAAAACCATGGTGGTGTAGAGGGGATTGGAGCAGACTTGTGGGAACTGCTCTGTCACGCCCCAAACTGCGTAGAGGCGGCTGGCGACTTGCATGACAGTGGTGATGATTGGGCTACGGACCCATCCAAGTGCGGAATGTGCCACTTCAAGCAAGGCGCATGTCTGAACAAAGGCAGTTATGGTGCCAACGCGAAGGTAGGAGGTACCGAAGCGTCGATAGATGGGTTGGAGGAGCGCAGGGAGCTTCGCCTCCAAATATGTGGGTGAGGCGCGCGAGGACCTGAGGAATGGCAGGAAGCGCGTAAACGTGGAGGAGGCCGACCCAGTGGTCGATTCTATGAGAGCTGCGCGGCCGTCGATGTTGAAAATGTGGATGAGAAGCTGAAGAAGGATATAGCCCCAGCTTAGGGTGAAGACCACATTATACGCCACTAAATAGTACTTGACAAATGGTGGTTTGCCTAGGGACTGTAAGCGAATGAAATAAGATGGTAGCAGAGAACTTGCCAGTCTTTGGAGGCGGTGGTGGCGGATTTGAAGATGTCTTTGGTTTTGCCATGGTGGTTGTTAGAGGAAAAGGATGCAGGGCCGTGGTCGTCGCGAACAAATAATAACTGACTCAGCAATTGACGTCCTTAAGCTCTTTCACGATTACTTCGACGGTGCTTAAAGCTGCCAACCACTCTGTGTCCAAGCTGACCATACTGTCTCGTGCTGCAGGCTGGAGCCATAATTGGATGCCATTTGGCTCTAAAAGGATCATTGACTGGAACAAAATCTCAAGAATTACGGCGCCATTGACAGTGATAGATAAACCTATGCTCTGGAGACGGTACTGAAACGCAGACGACTATCAAGGTGGTGACTGCACGGAGCAATATCCTAGGGCGAGCGAGACGACGAGGTATGGAAGGCAGCATGGACGATCCAAGATATGGTCGGTTTGGTAGGCTGCATTTACTCTCATGTTGACTGACACGGTCGTTGTAGTGGCGATCACTGCAACATAAGACAATTAATCCTAGTTGACGAAATTGTGGCCCCTCATTGGGACCAACATGGACCCACAACGCGGGCTGACGCCACATGGGTCAACATTTATTTCCTTTCTAGTCTCCGCTCAAGACTATCCCACTCTGCATCCTACGTCCATTCACTATGCATTCTACTCTCCACGCCTACTCCTCTCTTTTGCTATTTACAACGCTCAACTGCGTACACGCTCGCTATTTCAACATCGCCAATCGTTTTCAAGGCGCAGACTTTCTTGAAGCTTGGGAATGGAAGACCTTTGACGACCCAACACACGGACACGTCGACTATGTCGATAGATCCACAGCTCTACAAACCAACCTCTCGTACGGTTAGTCCTCACTAGAAATTGCCTTGGGCGAGATCCTTATAATGCCCATACCAGTTTCTGCCGACAACCAAAAGTTCATCATGCGCGCCGACGCGTACGAAATCGTATCCTCGGGCTCCAGAGGCCGCAAGAGTGTTAGAATCGAGTCGACCACGTCTTACGATGAATCGCTTTTGGTCGTCGACATGCAGCACATGCCAGAGGGATGCAGCACTTGGCCAGCGTTCTGGACCTTGAGCAAGGATGGCCCTTGGCCTAATGGCGGTGAAATCGACATTATCGAAGGTCTGTGTCCATTTCATCAATCAGTAAATACAACTTACACGACATTAGGCGTGAATACCAACAACCAGAACCTGGCATCCCTTCATTCTACTCCAGGATGTAACATGTCGGACCCTCGCCCACAGAGCGGGTATGTCTGTCTATTGTCCTTAGCTTCGTGGGTTCGGACTAACCGTCTGCAGACGTAGCGTCTCGTCAGACTGCGACTCCAACGTCAACTATAATCAAGGATGTGGCGTCGCCTTCCAGCAACTAGACACATATGGTAGCGGCTTCAACGGAAACGGTGGAGGCTGGTATGCGATGAGCAAGACTCGCTCAGAAGGTGTCAAGATATGGTTCTGGCCGCGCAACTCCCAGTCAGTACCGGTCGAAGTTCGTGATTTCCGAGGGGACGACACGATTAGCACCGGCGCTTGGTCACAACCCGATGCATTCTTCCCTACTGATAACTGCGACCATTCGGACCATTTCAACGCGCATAATATGGTGTTTGACTTGACGTTCTGTGTATGTTATCATCTTACTGGTATACGGTTTATGACTTACACCTCCATAGGGAGATTGGGCCGGAACCGCCTTTGGTCAAGCCGGATGTGGTCCTTCTACCTGCGAAGATTGTGAGTTTCCAGTTCTACGTTGCATCGAGAGTTCTCTCATAGTCCACGACAGACGTCGACAACAATCCAAGTAATTTCAAGGAAGCTTATTGGGAGATCAATTCGCTGCGCGCTTACAACTTGGTACAAACACCTACTCCATATCCAACTGAGAATTAGGTGTTGGTGTGACGTGTACAGTAACTCTACACATGTATTTACACCGGTTCTTATCTCGTTGGACAATGGACGCTTTCGCGATGCGTTTCTGTGCCAGTGGATTCAGATTTTCTTACTCAAAACCGTTCAGCAATATGGCGACAACAGTACATTGAGTAAGTATACTAATACTACAAAGATACGCGAACATCTGGCTCAGGGCTTCGCAGCGCTGCTCAAAGCCTCTCCTTTCGGCATTTTCTTGTCTCCAGCAGCAAGCTGCTCCAAATCCGCAGGCTTGAAGTAATGTGGTGCAACTGCATGCAACAAATGAGGCATGTTCATTTTGATAGATCATTGACGCTCGCTCACCTTCCAGTAACCACGAAGGTTTGATTTCCATGATTTGTCTGACGAGGAGAAGAATGAGAACGAGAATCCCAACACCTAGAGTAAACTCACCTCATATATGACTTGGACGTCATGACCAACTCGTAGTACAGAACACTCTTGACAGGGGGTTGATGCTGGAACAACCCCGACGAAGGATGGATATGGACTGTATGATGTGTCTTGAGCGTCCGGTACGAATCCCCACTTTTCTGCAATTGCGCCTTGAAACATAGTCAACAAAACAAATCTCAAGAGAAAGAAACAGAACGACATACCGTGTTGTAGAAGTACCCCGCCGTCAAAGCCTTTTGTATCGGGACAATATCGTTCGAGTTTGGATTCGACTGGATAACAATCTCCACGCGCTCGCACAGACCAGCCAATTGATCCCGGATATCTCGCGCACGACTCAAGCTCTTGAACTGCAAGAACTGCTCGTAACAGAACTGCTGCGAGTAGTTTGTCTCGGCCCACTGCTCCCATACATTCAAAAGAGTGAAATGGTCGCCACCAGCACGAACGAAGTTCTGCCTCGCCTGATCAGCGTGAAGCTTCTTGTCCTTCGGTCGATAGAAGAGCGAGCCCGACTCGGAGAGCATAGCGATAATCGTCAAGACCTAACGAAGATATAAGCATTTTGCGTTTCTGAGAGAAAATCGAAATGGACATACCTCATCTGTGCAAGAGTACTTCTCGCTCGATATGATCGCCTTCGATAACATGGGATCCACAGGGAACTCCGCCATTCGTCGGCCTAATTTGGTCAACTCGCCCCGGTCATTCAGTCCTCCCAACGCATAGAGGAGCTCCAGCGCCCTCATCAACGTCTCACCGGGAGGTGGATCCAAAAACTCAAAGCCGATGAGATCGTTGATGCCCAGCGACTTGAGCAATAGGACAACCATGCCGAGATTCGTCCGCTGAATTTCGGGTACCGTGTTCGCCTCCAGCTCGTTCGAGAAAGCCCATTTAGTGTACAAGCGGAACGCCTTCCCGGGACCTACACGCCCAGCACGCCCAGCGCGTTGATTAGCAGAAGCACGGGAGCACTAGATGTACTCGTCAGTCCACAGGGAGGAAGGAAGGAAAAAGAAAGATGGACTCACAGGTACGACCACCAGTGATGACATGCCCGTCCTAGGATTGTACGAGTTCTGTTTTACGAATCCCGGATCTATGACGAAGACGACTCCGTCGATGGTGATAGACGTTTCCGCAATGTTCGTAGCAAGAACGACCTTTCGAGCGCCTTCAGGAGTCGGTTCGAAGATCTTAGCCTGCATCTCACTGGGCAAATTGGCATAGATGGGACATATTATCAGCTCAGCAATCTTGTTTCCTAGTGTACGAGCTGTCTCTTGGAGGTTCTCGTGGCAAGCTTCAATCTCTTCTTGACCCTATGAATATGAATATGAGTCAATGCAAGTCATCCGTGATGGTAAAGATACCTACCGTCAGGAATACAAGTATGTCACCCTTTGGCTGTGTTGTGTGAATTTGGAAGACAGTGGTAATCGCAGCGTGAAGATAGTTTGCTTCGGGTTGAGGTGTGTAATGAATGTCCACAGGAAATTGACGACCAGGCACTGCGAAAGGTGTGAGCTCGCAATTCCCATGAGACCGGGAGCATTTACGTACCGTAAAATGTCGGCGCATTGTCAAAGTACTCGCTGAACTTTTCAGCATCCATGGTAGCACTAGAAATCAACAATCGGAGCTCAGGACGGAAACGGGCGATATCCTAAGGCAACGTCAGTAATACCAAAGGCAATTACCACGAACCAACACACCTTGACAAGAGCAAAAAGAATGTCAGTACTAAGCGTCCTCTCGTGTGCCTCGTCGATGATTAACGCAGAATAACCAGCCAAATCCGGCTCCGTCAAGAACTCCCGCAAGAGCATCCCATCTGTCATGTATTTGAGGACTGTCTTGTCGCTCGTACAATCCTCGAAACGGATGGAATATCCTACTTCATATCCGACTTTGGTGCCCATTTCCTCGGCGACACGAGCAGCGACGGACATGGCAGCGACTCTCCGAGGTTGTGTACAGCCAACTTTGAGACCATCCTTGGTAAAGCCAGCCTCATGGAGATACTGTGGCAACTGAGTAGTCTTTCCTGAACCTGTCTCGGCTACGACAATGAGAACTTGATGCTCTTTGATAGCTTCGATGAGCTGTTCACGATATGCATAAATAGGTAGGTTCTTGCGAGTTTCTTCTATGGTTTGCGCTGCAGAATGTTCTCAATAAGACACCAAAGAGCCATAAGTCCAGGACGTACCTCGCTTTTCAGCAGCATCAATTTGGTCCTGCAGCAGCTTTTCAGCTGCAGTCATTTTGGAGCCTTGCATTGTCTTGTCCATCACGAATTGAATGGTCTGGCTTTCGTCGAAAACGTAGTCGTAGTCCTCAACGACCTCCTTCTTGTCCATGGAGCCTGTCTTGAATGTACTATGGCGAGTCTGACTGGCCTCCCATTGGTCTACGTCCGTGACAAACTGGTCGTCCTTTGGTTTGGCCTCTTCGTAGCGTTGATACAGCGCGTTCTTCTTCTTCTCCTTGTCAATCTTGCCCTGCTCGGTAATATAGTCCTCCGGCAGCTGATAGCCGTCGTACGTGTCGTTAATCTTCATGCGCTCATCCACCAGCTTGAGTAAATCCTTCTTGCGGCTCAGTTCCCGTTGTTCCCGCTTCGATATCTTCATCCCACTGAACAGTGCCTCATCATCCGCGATTTCCTTGCGGAGAAGTTCAATCTGCTGGAGTTCGCGTTTCGTGAGATATTCCTGTCGAGAATGCAGTCGTAAATTGGGGAGAGCAACGCCGCGTGCCGCCGCATCGTCTGCGAGTTGCCGTCGTTCAGCCGCCTCTGCTGCTGCGCCTGTCTTTTTGGACGACCGGTCTTCAACGATCTTTTTGGTGCGTTCTCGATCTCGGTCTCGCATGCGTTCTGCAAATGCGTCGCGGTCCTTCAAGTCATCCTCCCGTTCGCGTTCCCTCTTGGTATCCTCGTCTTCTCCAAGCAAGTCTGAATCGAGGTCGACATCAGCATCCGCCTCCTCAGTCCTCTGTCGTTTCCTCGCCTTGTCCTCCTCGTCGCTCTCCCACTCTTTCTCGTCGTAGTCCCGTTTCCGTGTGTGTCGACTGTGTTTCTCTTTAGATTTCTTCTCCTTGGGCAAAGGCTGGATGTCGGCCGAGTCGTCCTCAAGCAACAACCCGAACTTTTGAGTACCAAAGGCCTTTGCGTCTTTTTCCGCCTGGCGCTGGGCCTTTTCCTCTGCTGTTCGTTTGTGTTTGTGTTTGCGAGGAGCCTCCGCGAAGACGTGACTGATGAAGTTGTGGGCGTCGGGGGTGTCAGGAAGCCCGGAGGCATTGAGGGAGGAGAAAAGAGCTTCGGGTGACTTGGCCGTCGACGCTGGACGGTGAATGTAAGCAACCGCTGAATGTGTGGCGGAAGGTACGACGCACCTGAAGCTAGAACATAGTTGATTATACTGCGATCCGCTAGACCAAAGAGCTATGTGAGTGGTAAGAAGTTGAAAAGCCTTCAAATGAAGATAGAGGACGCACTCGGAGTGAGTTGTCGCTAATGTAGCGTTCGAGCTCTGATGGCATGAAGGAGAGATCATTTTGCCTGCCGGCGGGTTACCGCAGGACGTCCACTGAACCTTGACTGTTTCTTGACTGACTCTACGGCTTTTTGGATTCATAGCAAGTTCATTAACCAATTTCTACATGTTTGTACTATCTACCGCTCAAGCCGGCGGTTTACTGACTCTAAGGCTTTTGGGATTCATAACAGTTCATTCACCAATTTCTACAGCCTTGGACTATCTACTAGCCATCGGGGAAGAAAACTCTTCTGTGAAAAACTGCTACATCCTGGATCATCTTTGCTTACTCTGCCTTACGATTACCCTTCCTAATCTCTGAACATGCTCGTCAACATAAATGCTCAAGTATCTTGCAACTCGCACTTACCTCCAGGACAAGTCCCAACAAACTTCTTCGCTCCCATCTTCGAAACAACCGCATCCAACGCCGCACTCCTGACCCTATCCCACGCATCCCAGCTATTCACATAATCATCCGCACAATGCAAGTTCCACATATACACGAGTGTAGCTTTCCCGCCACAGATGCTATTGATCCTGTGCTCCTCGGTGTATGAATAGAGCGTAATGTTCTGCTCGCCGCTGGGATCGGCATACACCATTCCGATGCCCGTCCACGCAAGGACATGCTCAGAGGGCGATTGAACGCTCCGAACGAGGGTCTCTTTGAAGTATGTATTACCGAAGGGGCCTTCGCGTATGGCGCCTATGGTGTTGTCCGTGCCCGTGGTAGTGTAGTTCTCGCTCATCCCCACCTGTCGTCGATTAGTGCAAAGTCCTTCACGGCTGACATGCAAATAGATACTCACGTACCACTCCGCTTTGAAGAACGACCCAACGCGCTTGTAGAACTCTTTGGCCGGGACATTGTATTGTCCTTCAGTTATGGTGACGCCTGAGTAGAACCCGGACGGACAAGGGAGGTCGAGGCCATCGGCTGAAGCTCGTGCGACAATGCTCAGGAAGACAAGGACAGGAAAAAGAGAGGGAATGGATAGCATCTTCACCGTTGGGATCGTGAGGAAGACGCTAGGCCTTTTATTGGTAGACGTGAGCGACGGCATCGGAGTGACCTGCTAATAGTGTCAATTACACTTGTGGCGTAACGGAATTCCGGATCCCCTAATGCCGGCTGCTTCTATTATCCATGAGCTCTCAGTGGCACTTAGTAGGGATGATTTCGCGAATAGAAGATACATTGGTAAAACCTAACACTACGGACTAGTGGCACAACACAAGCAACAACAAAACAAAGAACATAATCATATCTCGCGAGACCTCAACGCCATCAAGTCCTTGGACTCTTGCATCTTGACTTCATCCATTTCCTTCCTCACCTGCTCCCCTTTGAGGAAGAATATCGTGGAAGCAACTGCCATAATGAACGCCCCATTGAATATCAATGATTTACGCATGTTAAGCGGCGGTTGCGCCGTATCGTCAGCACGGAGGGCACCTTGGACTGCGCGCGAGTCAACGCAATGCTTCATCAGAAGCTGTCAGTGCTTACCTAGGATGAACATAATCGCAAATAGGTTTCCCCTATATTCATTAGCTGCTGAAAAGGATCTAGAAAAAGTTGCGCTTACCCGAACCATAACAGAGAAGACGACCCGTCCGAATTGCGCGTCAAGTCACACGCTAATTCCAACGCCACAGGAAGCATCGTTATAGACGTCGCGCCCACGATGGCCATTATTGCATATAGACCAGCCGTATTGTTTTCCTTCACTGTTGAGAGGCTTAGTCTATAGTGATAGGCAATAGCGATCAGAGTCAGAATTACCAGCCCATATCATGGATAACCACGCAGCGGCAATGATGGGAATGGCAACTTTCGTCGTAATGGCCAGATGCCTCGTGAAGACGCGGTCGAAGAGAGGGGCGGTGGCTACAGCAGCGATAATTCCTGTCAAGAGTAGAGTAGCCTATAGACAGTTTAGCGGTCGCCTCGATGATGTAGACAAAAGTATTACACCCAAGAAGCCTGCGGTATCTGATGAGTAGCCGTATGGTTCCTGCCCAAAATGTCAAGAGAAAGCAAAGACGGTAGCATCCAGTTTGCCTACCACGACTTGGGCAGTGAGGATTGAGAATGCGTTCGTACTGATATTCGCGTCAGGGTAAACCCAGTGGATAGAGAAACACGACGTACGCGCCAACGAGGGACGAAAAATTGAGCCAAACAATAAAGAAGTCCAATCGTTCTCTGACGGTCATGTAGCCATCTCCGTCAGATGAATCGAGGCCCGTCAAACGACGAAGAAGATACCACAAAGATTGGGATGGTCGTGTGCCCGAATATGCTGAAAGGGACAGATCAGGGCACGTTCCCAAGAAGCTATTAAGCGCTCGTACTTGGTGGCGTGGGCGGCGCGTTTCCCACGATGAATACTGCCGGTGCCACCGCCGTACAGATGATACCAAGTACGAGAATCTATTCCACATGTAAGAAGAATATTCACGTACACCGCAGAAGACCTTACTGATTGCCGGGTATCCACAATAAGCGGACTTAGAGCTGGCCTATGGCACCTCCAACGGGGTTGGCTGGGCGATGGGATAATTGGTAACCTGGTCCAGTGACTATGTGATGCACATACCTATGGACATGGCCATCGTGGCGGTTGTTCTACCTTGAAGGTTAAACCAGATCTCTGAGTACTTCGGGCCAAGGACTTGGAAGATGGGTTGTGCTATCCCTCCAAAGAGCTGTGGATGGTGAGTATTGTGGGGAAGTCGGAGTAAAGTGCCTCAGACCTGTCCGAACATCAACAGGGTGTACGCCTCGCGGCTGGAGAGGGATCTGACGGTGCCAGAGTAGCGTATCCAAGCAGAGATGATGAGACAAATAGCCCCGACGTCGCACTATGGTAAAAGATAAGCAGATGACAGAATTGAACCACGGGTGAGACCCACCGCTCGTCGTATGCCATAGCGTGAGATAAAGGAGGGTATCAAGAGAGCAGATGGGAGGTATATACACGCGACCAAGTTACCTAGCCAGTTCACTTGGTCGAGAGAGATGTTGAATTCGGAAGACACTACAACGTGTTTAGACTGTCTGTTAATGGGGCCACATTTACGGACTGACGGTTGTTGGATATTGGTCCAAACCACGGCCAGCACAAGGCCCCTACCACATTCAATATGATCTTCTCATCGTCAGCCTAGGCAAGAGGGTAAAGATTAGAGCACAGACCATTCCGATAACACCTAGGAACCGTCTTCTGTAGAGTCTGAATTCCATGGGAGACTCCTGTTGTGGCGACATGCTGGCGTCCTTTATGTTGACCTCGAGATGCTGCTTTGAGTCAGAGTGCGAGACATCACTGGAGCCGCCCATGGTGGACGTAACTGGCCAAGCAACCTACCCCCCAGTGGAACATGTACCATGTGAACGCCGAGCGGAGGCTTTCGCTGATTGTCTGCTGAAATGCGGATACCGGGCCGATGATTAACGTTCCGAAGAGAAGGTAAGGTCGATCAACTTGTGGCGGGTCAAATCACTGTCCAATCGTTCAATTCCTTTGCCCACCATGTTTGAATCCAATATTGTTGTCAATACGGTCGTCGCCATCTCCCCTGCGCTTCAAGCCAGTCATCTTGAAAACATAGAAACTTACTTCTTGGGGCAACTCATCCTGTTACTTTTACCTTCCTTGTAGTTGTAGCGAGTGCGCCACAAACCATTCAGTCGTAACATAATAAATAGTGCGTGATATATAGATACATGAGATACTAATGCAAGAACTAAACCAATACATCCAACAAGATCCAAAGAAAACACTGACATGATCACCTCCCACCATTAAAATCCGGAAGCTCGTAAACCGACTGCGGCCTCACGAACTGCTTGTAACTATCCCCATCCGCACCATGCATGCTCTGTATCTTCTGGTACTGTACCCTCTGCTTCCTCTTCCTCCACCAAATGAGGCCGCCGACAAGCGCCGCAATGAATACAATCAGCCCGATAAGTCCACCGAGCAACTTGAATTTGTTCCGGTTCAAGAACGATAATGTACCCTGTGGATCAGGATCCACAAACTCGTACTTCCTCCCCGGTAGCTGGCTAACACTGGGCGGGTTGGCCTCGTCATAGCAGTACTGTTCGAAGCATTTCGAGCAGAACGGTGAACGCGGGATGGTGGGCGAGACTTTGAGACGCGCGCGATCCACAGCCGCGCATTGGAGGCAGTACCCGAAGCTGGGATCTGCGTCGTTCGTGTTGGGTACGAAACCAGAAGTCATTCCGCTGAAGACTTGGTCGATAAAGATGCGTGTGTGCTTCTGTGTGTATTCGAGTTGGAATGTCGCCGAGCTGTAGGGCATGCAGGTTAGTAAAACGATCAAAGTAGATTGGGTATTCGACGTACTTGCTCGTGGGATCGTCACCGTTTATGGGGGGAGCGTTGGGTAGATAGATCACCATTGGATATTCCGGGGGACTGCGCTTGGGATCACACCCAAAGAATGTGGGCCTTGCGTTCACACCGAACGCCTTGAAGTCGTCTGCTGATTGCGGTATGGGAGGGAACTGTTGATGAGATGACAGAAGTTGATCTGACAGTCGCTGGGATGTGAAAAGCGGTCCAGTACCACTACATAAAAAGGTCAGCAAGGCACTTTACCCATGGGGAGAATCTTACTTCGGCCAGGAATTGGCATCGTCAGAGCTACTCTCCAAAGTGACAATAACATCCACGCCGCGCGCTTTGACAAAGAGTGGACCATATGGGACGTTTTCAAGATTTGACGAGCCATCGATGAGCTCGATCCACGTCGCGTCCGAGTCTTCGAATGTTGTGCTCTTCAGTCCATTGAACGGGTTCGGCCAGTTCGCCACATCATCAGCGCGCGTCCGGACAGAGCGTAGTTGTCTAGCCAGAACATAGAGCAGACCATCACCATCCTCGTCAGAGAACCCTGCAATTGCATTCCGTCCAAAGTCCAATATCTGATTGAATAGGCTGGCACTGGTTCCCATAATGAAACCCGCATCATCAAAACCGTTTACACACGAAGAACCATTCTCTGGGCGACCGTTGGTCATATGCGTTCCTGCAAAGGTAAGGTTAACGCCCGCGGAGAGGTTGGGATCATATGAAGCCAATTCAAAGGGTGTAATCTACAGATGGTCGTCAGTGTCTGCTGGACATGTATGATGAGATCGTACCTCGTAAACGACAGCATCAAGACCCAAGACAGTTGTCAGATTTGAACCCACAGGTCGGGAATCGGCAACGACGATGGGGAATGGAACTTTGTAATCCTTGAAAGACGGGATATCTGGAATGTTTGACCAGAGTTGACCAGCGCCGTGTGCGGAGTCGTTGGAGAAGAAGTTGCCGCGTGTTGTTTGGTTGAGGAAATGGTAGGCAATCATTCGCGCCCAAGGATCTGTAAGACTCGTGTCGCTGCACGGAACGTTGTAACGAAGTCGGACAATGAGAAAGAAGAAACGTACATTCCGGACTCTGCCTTTGCCATGACACTCCAGAGAACGCTGCCGAAGAAGTACTGGTTGTCGTCGGAGAAGATGTTGGTGCCATCTGGTGTCACGAAGGGGAGGTCAAGCAGCCAACCGCTGAGCTCTTTCCCATTTCCAAAGACAAGATCGTTGATTGTTGGCCAGTCGTTGAAGAGGAGCGATCCAGTAATCCATGAGCCTCCTGGGCACTATGGTTTGGCAACGGACAAGGACACGAGGAAAGGTGACATACCAGAGAGGCCAGTTATATAGGATGCGACCTGCAAGAGACCGCCCGTATGTGCTGCCTTTGCAGAGTCATTGCGAGCGTCGAGCGCATTGAGGGCGCCTGCGCCGAACTGAGCTGAGCGGAGACCACCGCCTGGGATGGCTATTCCGATTCGTGGAAAGTGGTCTTTGAACGCGTCGATGTCGTATCCGAGTGTATCTCCGTCTCCCAGCCAATCCAGCCAAGCAGGCGCTATCTCTGCAGAATCCCGGGCGTCGATATACGTTTTCTCTGCAGAGTGCAACGACTGATTTTGAGGCGTAAAGACGCGCACGAACTCTGTATTCGTGACATCAGGACATGGCTGGTTCGTCGAGGGCGCATAGTCCGTCACTGATTGAGCAATGACCGGGACAAGAAAGAGGAAGATGGGAAACATGAAGAGAAGAGAAACATGCGACCATCATGAACAAAAGCTTTTTGTTTGGATCCTGTTTGCATCGCGCTCTAACGCCCACGGCTTTTGCCGGTTCCGAGACGCCCATTGATCTCCGAAAGCAGTGAAAGGCGGTGGCGCATCCCAAATCTGAACATCCTGGGCACAGGTCCAGCTCTCGGAAATGCATAGCGCCACATTTCTGCCAACATTACACGACATTATGCAGGCATCGTTCGCCTCCTGGACCGAAGACGCGAACTTCATCCAAGAACCTCGTGGCTTTCTGGCGTCTTACACTATCCGCCACCGACCTTGGCCGTGCCCGCCACAAGAAGCTCTGTAGAGCTGAAAACGTTCAAGTGAATATGCCCCATCAAATTGTACCTACATTCTCATACAGAACACAGAAACAGCAATATATTGGACAGCAAAATATACAGAGTCTTGTAAATTGAGGATGTAGCGAGTAGTCTCCCGAAGGCTGCCTCTATCGCTCAAAGACTCGCTTGATATAGACTCGCAAGTTGAGCGTTGAAGCTGCGATAATCACAGTACTGACTCGGACGATGTAAATTATAAATAATACACACGAATGGTCAAAACCTCAAATTGTTCGTTTTCCTCGCGTCCCAGCTGTTGCAGGTTTCCGTTTCTTGAACATGCTCGACGGCGGCGCAGCTTCCGATTCCAGTTTCGGTTTCACTTCAGTCTCCTCTAGCTTCAAGGAAGACTGGTGTTCCGATTCTGTCTTCGTCCCCTCGTCTTCCTTTTTCTTCGCGTTCTCTTTCTGCTGCTGCTTCAAGAGCTCGGAAGCCAGCGGCTGCTCTGCCCTAGCGTCGTCCATAACGTCCCCCGCCTTGGTCCACCTCGTTGACTTCCACTTGATCGAAGAAGACCCATCCGTCTCTTCCGGTTTGACAATCGTAGACGAAGACGCCACAGATGATGCAGCCTCCTCTACGGGCTCTTCCTTCTTCTTCGGCTTGATAGTTATAGCCCCGGGGTCATATATCTTTCCTAGGCCAATCTCCATATTACGCTTCCGAAGTTTGAAATGTCGTGTATCGTCGTCGTCGTTGTCTGCGGGACGTTTGCCGAGCGCCGCGTCTGTCGTGGCGTCTTGGGGTGGAGAGCGGGAGCTAGATGACTCCACGTATTCCCACTGGCCAGCGATGCCCTCCATGCGCTTTTGAAGCGCTATGGCAGCGATCCTCTCTGCATCGGGGTCAGACAGTCCCAGTGATGCGGCAGTTGAGTAGTTTTCGAAGCGATTCGAGGAGGGTTTAGGTGGTGGTTTACGAGCGGGGGCAGAAGTGGAGGGTTCGCTTGAACTCGAAGGACGCGCTACACCCGAACCGATATCCTGAGCGTACGCTGCTTGTGCTGCCTAGACGAACATCAATTAGATAGAGCAAGAATTATGTTGTGCACTTACTCGTTCTACCCTGGCCATTTCGATTTTCTCCTCTGCGAGATCCTTCTTTCTACGTTCGCCCTCCTTGTAGAGCCCACGAATGAAGCGGTCTCTGCTCCCCTGGTGGCGGAGTCCATTCTCGTGCTGTTGTCGCGAAGGAGCATCGTCAGCGATGTAGATGTCGCAGTACTTGCAAAAGTACTTTTTCTTGGAGACCCAGAATTCGCTCATGATGGTGGAAGGTAAGGTTAGTGACACAGCCACATTGGTGCTTGTCCTTGCGCCACCAGCTCTTCCCATTCTATTTCGATGCTGCTAGACATGCACTCCATCTGCTGTATCTGCCCCGCCAAAGGGACTGGCATATTCCCATCACGATGGAATTCAGCACAAGCAATGAATCTGAGCGCGCGGGTGCTTATCCGGAGCTATAAAGTTGGATATCTTTCTGGTTTCCTTCTCCCACCATCCCTTTTCTCCGAACCATGTCTATTACCACAGTCAGATGGGGCATCGTGTCCACCGTATGGTCAAATTGTCAACCTTTCGAATTACTGACTTACCTCTGAACTAGGGCAATATGGCGCACCAATTCGTCAAGGACTTGCTGCTAGATCCCGCCACCCGCGATGTGCACGACATCAAGCATATCTTCAGCGCTGTGTCATCCACGTCAATCGATCGTGGAAAGGCATTCGTCAAAGAGTTCTCGTCTGAAGCTCGAGTCTGGGGTTCAATCGAGGAACTTGTTCAAGATCCTGAAGTCGATGCCATCTACATTGCATCGCCTACAAATTTGCACTACCAGCATGCTTTGACTGGTCTTAATGCTGGTAAGGCAATTCTCTGTGAGGTGAGATAACTCCTCTTGGTCACAAACTGTACTGACTTGACTTTACAGAAAGCTTGTGAGTCGCGTTGCTAAATTAAGCCTAGCGTATACTCAGAACAACAGTTACCATAAACGCCGCCCAAGCGTCTCACCTAATCCGTGTGGCGCTCGAGAAAAAAGTGTACCTCGCAGAGGCCCTCTGGACTCGTTACTTCCCGATCACCTTGGCCATCAAAGAGGCACTCCATTCGAAGCATGTACTAGGCAAGATCATACGAGTGTCGTCCGATCTTTCTATTGATTTTGCAGCCAACGACCTCGCGCATCGCTTGCGTGACGCGGCGTTCGGCGGGGGTGCCCTTCTTGCCGTTGGAGTCTACCCCTTGACCTGGGTCATGCTTGCCCTCTTCTCGCATCCCGAGAATGACGGGCAGATCCCCCAGCTGGCGACGGCGATGGTTCTTACCGACGAAAAAGCAGCGGCAGCAGTCAACGCCGTCCCCTCGGACGACACAACCATCGCCCTCCTGACGTTCCCCAAGCTGCAAGCCACTGCCATCGTCTCGTGCAGTGTACTCACCAAATCGCTTCCTGGCCCTAGTGTTACTATCCAGGGCACGCTGGTGAGTCAAATCTCCCTCTTGGATCATGGCTTTCCGCTCATGGCCGTATGCACCATAGGGTAACATAATCGTCCCCCTCTCTGCACACCGTCCGCAGTCTTACATACTGGAACTCTTTGCAACCGAGTCTACTTCCGCTCGCACCGAGACTCACGAGGAGTTTGCTATTCCCGGGAAAGGCCTTTTCTATCAAGCAGACGCACTCGCTCGTGGACTTCGTGACGGCAGAGTCGAGCCTGACGAATACACGCACGCCGATACTCTCGCGATGATGGAAGTCATGGACAGGATACGCGCGCAGGGAAATTTTCGCTATCCCGGTGACCTTGAGGATGTCCAAAAATGAACTTGAGTACTGCCATACTTAGCGCACGGGTACTATAAATAAGGAATGAATGAATGCTTAGTGACCAATATAGCGCTATTTAGCAGACGGGTACGATTCCTAGTAAGGAGGAAGTGAATGCTCAATGTTAAATATAGCGATCCTCCGCTAGCGCGAAATGACGACGTATTTGCCCTCGGAAGTATGACATTGACAATGTGATACAAATACAGAGCCAATTGCTCAAGTTACACATATTGTACAGTTTTTGTTCTTACGCCTTCAACTTCACTCATTTGGTACTCAAGCCGTTCACCGTTCCCCCAGCCGTCTTCTTCTGTTCGTCAGTGTCCTTTGCCAACATGGCCTTGTCGACAGTAAACTGAATGGCTTCAACGGCAGGACGTGTGCGCAGATAGCTGAGGCAGCGCCGTCAGGTCTTGATCATCATGTGAACATATTACTCACTAAAGTCCCGTCTTCAAACCTCTCTTCCAGCCATGGAAATGCATCGCAGTCTACAAGAAAGTTTGTTACGATTCAGACGATCATTCCAGTAGAACAGAAGACTTACCAATTGCTTCACCGATGGTTTAGCGATGAAGATGTTCAACGACTGGCTCTGACAGATGAATGCACCGCGATCAGCAGCCATATCGATGATGCGTCGCTGCGAAATCTCCCAGACCGTCTTGTAGATTGCTTTCATGTCGTCCGGGATTCCCGGGATGTTCTGAATAGAGCCGCCATGGGAAATGAGTTGGTTCTTCATGCGCTCGTTCCAAAGGCCTAGGTCGACGAGTTCTCGGAGCAACCAAGGACAAACGACTTGGAACTCTCCGGCAGTTACGCGGCGCGTGTAGACGTTACTAGCATGACAGTTAGCCGACGCTCACTTCAGAAGGGTAATCCACCAACCTCGTGTAAGGCTCAAAACACTCGTTGTTACCCAAAATGTGGCTGGTCGTAGCAGTAGGCATCAAAGCTACAAGCAGCGAGTTCCTCAAGCCTTTCTCCGCGATGCGCACCTTGAGACTTTGCCAATCCCATAGGTCGCTGGGAGTCACGCCCCACAGATCATACTGCAACTTTCCCTGCTGGGCAGGACTACCGTTCCAGGTCTCGTACGGTCCATATCGCTCAGCGAGCTCGACACTTGCTTCCAAAGCCCCGTGGTAGATGGTCTCGAAGATCTGCTTGTTCAGTGTGCGCGCTTCGTCCGAGTCGAACGGGATTCTCAAGCGCATGAACGCGTCTGCAAGACCTTGCACACCAACGCCGAGGGGCCGGTGGCGGAGGTTTCCTGTGCGTGCAGAGGGAACGGGATAATAGTTGATGTCGACAATGCGGTCGAGGTTCCTGGTGAGGACCTTTGCAACGTAGTGCAACTGTTCGAAGTCAAATCGCCCGTCACGGACAAAGGCTGGGAGGGCAAGGGATGCCACACTGCATACTGCGACCTCTTCGGGAGAGGTGAACTGGATAATCTCAACGCACAGGTTGCTCCCACGAATGGTCCCCAGGTTCATTTGGTTGGACTTGGCTAGGAAGTTGAAGTGTCAGTTACGAGATAACTGGGAGGTGAATGTCGACCTACCATTTGCGTGATCCTTGTAAAGCATGAAAGGGCCACCACTCTCGATTTGGGCCGTGATTATGGCCTGCCACAACTTTGCAGAGGGGATTGTGGTCCTAGCGCGCCCCTCTCGTTCGTAACGTTCGTATAATTCCACGAATTCATTCCCGTATACCATGTTCAGGCCAGGAGCCTCGCTAGGGCAGAACAAACTCCAGTCCGCATTCGCCTCAACGCGTTTCATACTTGTGTGTCGTCAGGATGGAAGTATGAATCACTACAGCGTTGCACTCACAAGAGGTCTGGGATCCAAAGCGCACAGAAGAGATGGCGTGCGCGCAATTCTTCCTTGCCGCTATTCTTGCGGATGTCTAAAAAGTCGAAGACATCTGCGTGCCAGGGCTCAAGGAACATGTTAAAAGTTCCGGGGCGTTTCCCAGCTCCTTGGTCGACATATCGGGACGCCGCCTCGAAAGTACGGAGCATTGGAACTAGCCCCGCAGCACGGCCATTCGTCTCGGGAACGTAAGAGCTATATATAATGTCAGGACAAATAACCACAGCGACAATTATAGTCGTACCCCTTCGCGCGATGATTAGAAATGCTGACTGCGACGCCCGAAGTGTGGCGAGAGATACGAGCACATGTGGTAAGAGCCTCAAAGACACCTTCGACAGAGTCGTCTCGCATGCAAGTGAGATAGCATGAGCAGACTTGGGGTCTCGTGGTGCCAGAGTTGAACAGCGTTGCAGACGCGTGAGTGAAGAACTTTTGGCTCATGAGTTCGTAGGATTCGATGGCCCGCTCGATGTCATCGCCGTGGATGCCGACTGCAACCCTCATAAGAAGGTGCTGAGGACGCTCGGCAACTCTACCGTTCATGCGAAGGAGATAAGAGTGCTCAAGGGTTTTGAAGCCAAAACTAAGTCCCAGTTAGCGCGGAAGACAGTGTGAGTTTGGAAGAAACTGACTATTGATAGCCCAAATCCCGCTCATGATTGATGGCGCTATCGAATGCGTCTTTGTGATGCATGACGATTCTGTGGAACTCATCTGAGACCATGGGTGCTCGCTTTCCGCCCGTGTTTGGTTGAACTTCGCAGAGAATCAGGTATGCATCAATAGACAATTATAGAATATACCATATGCATGTAGATCTTGAACGACATCGCTGAAGCGCTCTTTCGTTTCCTTATGCAGCCTTGAGACTGCAATACGGGCAGCAAGTGTGGCGTAATCTGGATGACGAGTGGTCAAGTATGCAGCTGTCTCTGCCGCCAGGTTCTACACATTTTGTGTCAGGAGTCATCCAAGAACTTAAAAAGATTGGAAACTAACATCGAGCTCAATAGAGGTGATACCGGGATATACACCAGCGATGGTTTTCTCAACTATTCTGCGAAAATTATAGTCAATAAACGGCAAATATGTCTCATCAATCCACGTACTCGTTCGGATTGACATGATTGACATCAAGACCATGGCAAGCCTTTGACGAGATTAGTAAATGTACGAGGTGCGCGATGAACTGCAGACCTTGACTACTCTTGCTCTAAGCTGTGGTCCGACATTAGTTGAAGGTCCAAGAATTTCGTTGAACTTACTTTGTCAATGTCGACATTCTCCTCCTGTATATAGAGGATGTATGAGTACGGCTATAGCATTGACGCGTCGCAATAACTCACGCGTCTAAGAACGAAAATGAGTTACTAGTACAACTGCCTTAAAAGGGAGAACGTACCCATCGCGCTTCAAAAGTAGAGCGGGCATAATGCTAAAAGACTGTAAACTGTCGTATATGGGGGAGGTAAGCTGCGGGAGGGGGGAGAATCTGGTAGACAAGGACATGTCCTTTATAGTCGTCTGTTCTTAGTGCGCGGAAGCTCGGATGGTGTAATGGAGAATACGGGAGAATAAGATAGTTCCTTTTGTGCGAGTTCCTTTCAATTCGATGATTTCATCTTGGCGTCAGAAAAGTCGATGGAGCAGGTGTTACGAACAGCAACTTCAGAACGGGTAAGCGCTCAATATCAATACACATGATCGCAAGGATGGAGAGCAGCGGGGCCCGTTTCTCCGTATGAATGCGTCGAGTCAGTCGAAGGAAAGAAGGCCTCTCCGTAAGGAATGATATTGGGGGCAGAGTTGTAGTTGTAAAGGGACGAATTCCTTGGGAAGCGGACTGGCCGCAGATCTAGTCATGAGGCTTGAGGTCCATAGTTGACAGTAAGAGTGACTGTATTGTGCTGTCGAGAACACTGCGGAAGAGGTGATATGGAGCAAAGGGCCATGGCAAAGCTGGAGGCGAGTGTGGGAGTCGATCAGGTTTGAACTTTCCAACACGATCGACCGTTTGTCGTTATTTGTTCGACAAGTTTCTGCCGGTTCTGGGGTGTCCGTTCCGTAATTCTATACCTTCATCTAGCTCCATCTCCGTTTATCCACTCGTGTCCCTTCCTATTCAGTTGCCTTGCGATGCGAACCGCCGAAGTGAAGCACTTGGCATGTCCTTTGAACACCACTTGCCTTTGTTCTCAAAAGAAATTGCCCCAGCTTCCCCTTCCTCTCTTGCGTACGTTCTACTATGGCCAACGCTATCTACGGTCCTTCAGGCGACATGCGCATCTTCAACGACAACGTCTTTGACTACATCGAACTCTCTCCTCTGATGACCGCTATCGTGGACACGTCCGTCTTTCATTATCCTACTTTGTCTAACTAATTCCTTCTCTAGTCCTCAATTCCAGCGTCTGAGATACGTCAAGCAGATGGGCCTGGCATACTTCGTTTGGCCTGGCGCATCGCACAATCGTTTTGAGCACAGTCTTGGTACTGCCCACTTGGCTGGTCTCATGGTTGAGAGCCTACAAAAACAGCAACCCGATCTCGGTATCACCCCAAGAGACGTTGCCTGTGTCAAAATCGCTGGGTGAGTTGATTATGAATATTTGTCAATTAAATCCTAATTTCGTAGACTCTGTCATGACTTGGGACATGGTCCATTTAGTCACGTCTGGGACAATCACTTTATGCCGCTCTCTCAGTACGTGCTTTTTTGACCTCAAAGTTTTCTGATTATTTACAGTCCCTAGGCCCAAAGGGAATTGGACTCATGAAGACCAGTCGGAAATCATGCTTGATGTTCTCGTCGCTGAGAACAATGTCCCACTCGCTCCTCAGGATGTTGCGTTCGTCAAGGATCTCATCACCGGAGAGGCGAAGCACACAAAGTCTTACTCTCCTCCGGAAAAGTCGTACTTGTTCGACATCGTCGCTAATAAGCGTAACGGCCTTGACGTCGACAAATGGGACTACATCGCGCGAGATCTTCTCGCTACAGGAGACCGAGGAGACTGGGCTGCCCTACGTCTCATCCATTCTGCACGCGTGATAGATGGCGAGATCTGTTACAACCAGAGAGATGTACACACAGTCTTTAACCTTTACCAGACGCGTTACAAGATGTATGGTATCTATAACCATAAGACCCGTGAGTATTCTGTTACAACTGTCAGATGGTGTACTCATAGTGTAGCAGGAAAAGCCATCGAGTGTATGGTCGTGGACGCCCTTCTTGCTGCCGATTCCCACCTTGGAATCTCCAAGCGCATAGAAGATCCCAAGCAGTATTTGTATCTCACCGATGAAATCGTCCTCGAGATCGAGCGTTCTTCGGCTCCCGAACTAGCCACTGCTCAGGCAATTCTGAGACGCATTCGAATTCGCGATCTCTATTCTATCGTTGATACGGTCCATCTTCCTTGGTCTATACGACCAACGATCAAGTCTGTTCTTACACCTCAGAATGTCGTTAAGGCGGCCCAGAGTCTGAGTGAGTCTCATCCCGCATACTCACTCGTTGGCGAGCTTCGCGAAGATCATGTTCTGATCGACGTGACGCCTCTACACTGGGGCATGAAGGACAAGAATCCCTTCGAAACCATCAAGTTCTATCGCGGTAAAGGCGAGAGTAACAACAGTAAGTGCTTAGTATGACCTCTTTTTGATCGCTTTTAATCGTCCTACAGAATCATTTCGTCTCACTCCTCAGGACATGACGCTCATTTTCCCGAAAGTTTTTGCTGAGGTCATGGTGCGCCCGTACACGAGGGACAAGAAGTGAGTACCTTGCTCTGTGTCTTGAGTTGTTGAGTATTAAAGCCCTCGCAGGTACACAGAGGTCATACGTGCTGCTTTCAATATTCTTCTGAATCAGTCAATGAAGGCGACTTGACAAATTAGTATGTACCATAGCGATTGTAAAGAAGTTTGAAATAGTCGAGCAAAATGTTCCGGAAATTGTAACTAGGCTAACTTGGTATAAGACGTAGTAATGCCACATCTGTGGAGCATGCTACTGCTTAGGCTCTTCTCAACCTCCAGATAGGAAAAGTCAAACCAATCTCCGTACCGGAGATTTCCCAGGTCTGTCGCGGAAAGGAAGGCGACACGGTTGTCGGGAGTTCTCTTAGAACGTCACAGTTTTTACGAGTTCTCACCCCGAAAACATTGTCGTGCGCTGATTGAGACCTCACACTGAGGCACCGCACCCAAGCATTGTTTCTCCATGGGTATCTTCAAGACGGGGTCCTGGAAGTACGTGGGTAAAAGACCTTCTTTAAGCGAGAATTATCACCGAGATCTGAACCTGTGCTCGATGTGTTGTACTCGTTTACAGTCGCTTTTTATCGCGAGCATTAATGACCAACCCTGGCCCTCCATAGATCAATTTTGATATTCATAATCAAAGGCCGAAAAATCAGGACTATCTTCGCCGTGTCTATCCTGGCCAAATATCGAGTCAAAGCAGCTCATTGCGTACATTCATCCGTCATCATCCGTCGCCATCGCTCATGATAATTGTCTGTATCAACGTCAATCTCAAGGTTTGAATACCTGGTTCTGGATCACAGAAAGACTTATTTTACGGCCTAAGGATCTGCAGCGTCTGAATTGAATGCCTTCATCGAAGGTGGCTCGAAACGCAAAGCGTGGGAAACCCGTCATTATGTAATCATAGAACGCTTCTGTGATTTCTGACTTGAGCGACCACGATCGGCTACAGTCGACTGCTTTCTCACAAAAAACGACTGGATTGCTCCGGACTCAAGTTTACTGGCGCGGCTAACGATGCTATTTTTTACTCGCACTCGGCCAAGCATGACTTGGGGAGCTAGGAATAGCTAGATTCTCGTTGACACGCATCGCTATTCACTAAAAACGCCATTGGGGCCGTGAGTGGCGCTTCAACAATGAAACCTTACTATTCTCACGAAGGAACACCGAAAGGCACTTCTCGGTACTGGTCTCGTGGCGAATATGAGCCCGGAAGAGGGTGCTGGTGCTGCGATATCCAGAAATGTTCTAAGTACCATGATGCATGCCATTTCCCCATTACAATATGCAGACGAGAGCGCGGCTTTACCTCACCACCTTTCCTACCTCCACCGGTTTGCCGACTACCCCCGACGAACGGAGTCCACGATGGCATGGTCCTTGCTAGTATGACGTTGTCCATGATATGTACCGCACCAACAATACCGCCGGCCTGATTTGGCTCAAGCCTTCAAATGCTTTCGAATCTCCGCGGGAGTTTAAGCAAGAACCAACTCGAATTTACCCGACTGTAGTATGGCTATCGAACAACGACTTGAAGACCGTTTCGCAGGCGACATCCACTGCGAAGAGCAGGACGAACCCCTGCTGAAGGAGTCTGTCAGAAGATTCGTTCTCTTTCCAATCCAGTTTCCAGAGGTAAATCATTCCGTACTCCGTGCTTTGCTCCATACTCACTATCTTTATCAGATATGGGATATGTACAAGAAAGGTAGATGTACGACCAGGTCGTACCATGCACGTCTACTGAATATTGTTCATAGCGGAGGCATCCTTTTGGACTGCTGAAGAGATGGACCTCACCAAAGACCTCGCGGACTGGCTTACTCTGACGCCCAACGAACATCATTTCCTATCGCACATCCTCGCGTTCTTTGCTGCATCTGACGGCGTTGTCAACGAGAACCTCGTCGAGCGCTTCAGCAGTGAAGTGCAGGCTGCGGAGGCGCGCTGCTTCTATGGTTTCCAGATTATGATGGAGAACATTCACTCCGAGACGTACTCACTCCTCATCGACACGTACATTCGCGACGAGGCGCAGCGCGACCATCTCTTTAGCGCCATCGAGCGCATCCCGTGCATCAAGAAAAAGGCTGACTGGGCGAGGAAATGGATCAGCGACAAGGAATCGACATTCGCTGAACGTCTCGTCGCCTTCGCAGCCGTTGAAGGCATCTTCTTCTCTGGCGCATTCGCCAGTATCTTCTGGATGAAAAAGAGGGGTCTCATGCCTGGACTTACCTTTTCGAACGAGCTCATTAGCCGGGACGAGGGGCTGCACACTGATTTTGCGTGTGTTCTCTTCAGACATCTGCTTAGGCGGCCCCATCCGGATATTGTGAAGCGAATCATCACGGAGGCCGTTCAGATTGAGCAGGAATTTCTGACTGGTAAGCATCTCCGATTCCTTAGCGATATTATTGATTGAACTACGCTTAGACGCCCTCCCAGTGGCGTTGATTGGAATGAACGCAGAATTGATGAAGCAATACATCGAATTCGTCGCTGACCGTCTCCTCAGTGAGCTTGGACAGGAAAAGGTCTACAATGTCCAAAATCCCGTACGTCGCCTTTGCCAGAGTGTATTACAGATGACTCATCGGCACGGCAGTTTGATTTCATGGACATGATCTCTCTCCAAGGAAAAACGAACTTCTTCGAACGCCGAGTAAGTGAGTACTCGCGTGCAGGATTTGGAGGGAAGGACAGCAAAAAGGAGGAGATTGCCACGTTTTCTGTGTCTAGGTTGGTGATAATCCGTGATCCACGCTTCCGATGCTAACGTACTAGAACAATAGTGCTTTGGACGAAGACTTTTGAGCGAGGGCAGTCTCGACTCATCGACAATGTATCATCAATGTACGAACAAGTTTGGCATGTACCCGTAATTGAATGTAACCGGCCATGGGAGCGACCCCATGGTGTAGCTACTTGCGCTGTTTGATGGACGAGCAAGCGTATGTCCGACTCCTTGTGATTGCCTGCCTCATGAGCCACCTCCGATCAGATCCAGTTACTTTTTACTTAAGAATCAAGATGGCCTCAGGACGTCTGCCGCTCTCTCTCTTTATTCCCTTGCGACGGATCTTACGACAATGGGCTCGAAGAGGAACGACCCGCCTACTGTCGACGAACATTGTTCTTTCTCTCAACCGGAGCTAGGCGAGCTTCCTACGAATGGGCTCCAAGGTAGTTCGTCCGCCGAGGAAGCCACCATTCAGATGGGATTCAAATCGATGTCTCGCGGGCGCGTTGTGCTTCTGCTGAGCAGGTCAGTCGGACGAATTCTTCACACACGAGAGGCACTCAATGATGTACCTAGTCTTGGAATTTGTTCTTTTCTATATGCTATTGGTACGTGCACCGTACTACACATGGATCGAATGACTAACCTGACTACTGCTATCATTCAGCGAACACCATCGTGGCCACCAGTGCGACAGTGATCGCGTCGAAGTTGCATATCGAGGGATCAATTACTGTAAGCATTTCCCTAGGCCACTTGGAAATGGATTGAGTGTTATCTGCGTTTTAGTGGATTACTAGCTCCTATCTTTTGACGTCCACGGCGTTCATGCCCATAATGGGCAGATTGGCGGTACGCATTGTGCGCTGTCATTTTGACTATGGGTTCCTACAAGCTTTTTTGCGTAGGCAGTTTCTGGTCAAAAGAATTTACTCATCACCGAACTTTGGGTCTTCATGGTCGGTAACATAATCGCTGGTACTGCTAAAAACCTCACGCAGCTGGTCGCAGGCCAGCTGGTCAGCGGGGTAGGAGGTAAGCAATACAATTTCTAAGCATATCATTGATTTTGACGGGTTTCGTACTAGGCGCAGGCCTGTTGACATTGGCGTGTATAATTATCACCGGTGAGTATGTACTCCTCCAGATTTAGACGGAGCTAAAATTTCGATTTTCTTCTCCAGAGTTGACAGACGAGCGAGAAAGAAGTCTATACATGAACCTGGTGAACATCATCTTTATCGTCGCGGACGCGATAGGACCAGTTCTTGGATCAGCTTTCGCATTGGAAGCGTCGTGGAGATGGATTTTCTTGTTCAACGCTCCTTGCGGTGCATTCAGTGAGTTTCATTCGTCTGCACCCATGATCACATCCTCATTACTGCTTTGGCAGTCACAATTGTCCTATTCTTTACTCTCCGTCTCCCGCCGTCTTCCCAACGTGTTGCTATCTCGATCAGGCAGATGGCAACGGAGTTAGACGTCGGCGGAATGTTGACGATAACCACGAGTTTGGCGCTTCTGGTTATTGCACTCAATGTGGGTGGCCAATCACGTCCGTGGAGCTCCTCGACCGTTATTGGATTGCTCGTCGGATCCGGAGCTAGTTTTTTGGCTTTTGTAGCAGTTGAAAAATGGTGGGCGGAGAAACCTTTGGCGCCAATTGGACTTTTCACTTTATGGAAGGGGAGAAATCTTCCCCTCATGTTGGTGGTACGAACTCTGCTTTTCTTCCACCTCTTTGCGCTGGTGAGTAGTTTGATATCAAAAGGATAATCCCGGTGATTTATGTTAGCGGAACAGACGTTTTACATCCCTATCTTCTTGCACATTGTGCTCGAGATGTCGATACTGGTCTCTGCATTACTCGTCATACCCTTCCTCGCGACTGCCTCTGTTAGTAGCGGGATATGCAGCGCGGTCTCTGCGCGCGCAGGTATTGTTCGTCCAATTTTGCTTTGTTCATTGGTCGTCCTATTGGTGGGTTTGTCATTAATGACAACTTTGGATGGGGGAAGCTCCTTGGGGCTTCTTATTGGATACTCTATAGTATGTGGGCTTGGTTTCGGTGCGGTGAGTAATTTATTTGTCTTGAGTATTATGACGATTGATCGGCCATAGGGTACCCAAATCTCATTCGTAGTCGCACAAGAAGGACAAGACATGGAGAACTTGCCTACTGTGACCGCTTTAATGTCGACAACGACTCCTCTTGGTGGAGTTATTGGAGTGACTCTGGTTGGATCGATTCTCACAGACGGACTGAGGAGGAAGCTAGAAGGAATTGTGGCGTTTCGAACCAAGGTGGAGTTCGATCATTCGATATATGTCAAGTACTGACAATAGAGAGTAGCCTAACTATTCTGATCCAGCCTCCCTTTTGAACGAGGGTGTGAGCAGGAGCATTCTTTCTACGGCTTATGGCCATGCATTTTCAGACTCGTTCTATGTTTTGATTGGAGTGGCTGGGCTGCAGTTCTTGTTATGTTTGTTACTGAAGCGAGTGCGTCTGGAAGGAAAAGCGGTGAAAGGATTTGAAGAGGAAAAAAGACCTGTTATTTAGTAGTTACATAGGTTGATGGCCGATCCGAGAACAATGGCATGTTTGATCGGGTTTGCGTCGGCACTGGTTCACTCTGCCCATCCATCATCATGCTACCGCCAGACTCGACCTATTCGCTGCTAGGTCAACCAAAGGCAAAGCCTGGCGACCCATTAGCTGGAGAAAGACAGGCCCTTGTACTGCGCCTGTCGCGTCAGGCCCTCGATGCACTCGACGTACAGCCAGCACCGACAGTCGAAGTCGACTTTGACACCCAGCCAGTGTGTATCCATGCCCAGCCCCAGTAATTCGACTGAGCATAGTGTAGGGTCTCTATATCAACGGCGCCTTCTTCCCATTCAGCTCCCAGCCAGAACCCGTTCGTCACGAATTGTATTCGCGCAACGCCAACAAGCCACATCATCTCAAGTCATCTGCGACAATCTCCGGAAAGCTCACTGTAGAACCTGTTCTGGACACCCAGCTTACAGATCGTGTACAACAGTCTACACTTGCAGCTCACAACGAGAAGCATGGTCGCGGTACAAAGTTCATCGACACTCCGCCCGTCATAGCACCCACAAAGCAGGCCAAGAAGAAAGCGCAGCCTCTACCCAATTCGATGTTCATGAAGTCGACACCGTCACGTCCTTCAGATCTACCCCCGCGTCCGCAGCCTTCATCGTCAACTTCAGCCCCGCCGCCACCGCAGCCGCCGCCAAATGCTGAGCGAATCGCGAATCTGGCTTCAGCCAAAGGTCGCCTTATTCGATTCTTTGCAAAGAAAGAACGCACTATCGAAGAGGCGCTCAGCGCCGTTGTCCCAAACACTGATGCATCGTACAAACAACAAGTCCGAAACATGATCACAAATGAGGTACAGCCTTTCATTGTCTATCGAGTTCCCTCTTGCCTAATTTATTTCCTCGTAAGATCTGCGAGCCGGTCGCAACGGCAAAGAAGACATCGGCCCCATCCTTGTACAGGTTACGCAAGGAAATGTACCTCGAAGTCCGTCCCTACGAATGGTCAGGCGTACCAGAGAAGGATCGCCACGCTATCGCTCGCGCTGGCAGACGCGCTCTTAGTGAAATGGGCTATAAGGAATCAGACCCCGCTTGGAAGTATGTCGCGTTCACTGCCCCAGATCAGGCCCCTCAGGCGCTTTCCACTGCATCTTCCTCATCTTCGACCGCAAAGCGACCCACATCGGCAATCGAGGCGAAAGAAAAGAAGCCGAAGCCGGAGACGAAGCCAAAAACAAAGACCACTGCACTCAAGGAGGAGGCTCATGCCTCTCCGATACCGTCACCCATTCGAAGTTCATCGAGTACATCTGCACGCAAACCACCAGGATCTGGATTCAAGCTACCCAAAAACGAAGATCCTGGTTCCGGTCGCGTAAAATCGGAAAGAGAATCGCCAGAGTTGTCAAGACATGCCAGTTCATCTCGAGATCGGGCAACTGCTCAGCGTGTTACCAAATTGAAAGAGTCGGCTGGCTCGGATATCGAACGAAATAAACCAAAACGAGAATCTGGCAGCGATAGGGAGAGTGTTAGGGAAGGTACTCTCAAGAGGAAGAAGGTAGTCAAGGACGAAGAGGACGATGACGAACCTCTGTCGAAGCAGAAGCGCCGGAAGACTGCTGAAGGGATGCATGTATCTGATCGAAGAGATGGTCCTTCCCATGCACGCGTCAAGGCAATCAAAGAGGAATCGCCCGCGCCTCCACCGGTAGCTGGTCTTCCCAAAAAGCCGCCACGGCCATCTGCAAGTCCACAACTATATTCCAAAACTTCATCGTCGAAGGTGGCTGACGTGCGTGCACGACGTAGAGATTTCACGAACTACACATCCTCCGAAGACGAAGGCGATAGTCCGCCTAGTACCAACCGACATTCACCGCCCCCGCTCCCTTCTCCTCCAACTACGATCGCATCTTCAGGCTCGGCCAGCAGCAGGACGAAACGGAGTATCGTGCCCCGTGATGGGCATTCACAACGACGGCAGTACAGGAAACTGTGGGGCAAATACTTGAACATACACGGGCGGCTCGTGGCGCACCGTGCGCGAGTGGCGGAGTTGCTGAACGACATCGAGGATAGTCATAGTTCTGTGACGGTATCAGACGATGATGGTGACGTGCGGCTTATGGACGAGGATGAGCTTGAGAGAGCACTGGCGGAGCATGATGGGTATCAGTCAGAACTGGAAAAGTTGGAGAAGGCGATCAAGAATGGCTCTTGAGCTTGATTGTCCATGGAGGAATTGTGACTTTTTGTTATCGTTGTGTTTGAATGGACGCATGTACGTGTACTCTGCATATAGACACACTTAATGCTTGAAGGTATGAAGAGTTCGAACGTTCAAGTTCAATAGTGTGCATGCGCGGCAATTAATACAGAGCGCATCGTTGGGACGAGCACAGGCCAAGTCATCATCGTGCCATGCTAAAACCTTATAAGAA
Source organism: Flammulina velutipes (assembly GCA_011800155.1). Taxonomy (NCBI): domain Eukaryota; kingdom Fungi; phylum Basidiomycota; class Agaricomycetes; order Agaricales; family Physalacriaceae; genus Flammulina; species Flammulina velutipes. The sequence goes on along the minus strand of CM022370.1, from coordinate 2,406,638 downwards.
TAAGTATCATATACAATGTTACAACGATAAGTTGAGCGACGCGTCAAAATTTCCCGACAGCCATGGATGTCCAGGAGTATACGATAGTACCAGAAACATGAACGCCAGTCCGTCTTCTCGAGCTTCATCCCAAACCAAACTTCTTCAGTTTAGCAAAGTACTTTTGTACTCGACTGGCAACCTGCCTCGGAGTCCGTCGATTGTCCATAGCCAACGAAATCTTTTTCCACCTGTTCTTCTCTCCCTCCGGGAACTGGTCGAGTAAGCGCTCCAGAAGGTTCTGCTCCGATTCGGACCATGATTGTTTGAATGTGTCGGAACGCGCCTTGGGAGGTTTGGAAGAAGAATGAACCTCTTTGGTAGCATGAGTTGGATGAGGGGAGCGTAGTACGGAATCCTGTGAGGGCGATGGTGATCTGGAGGGCTCGCGCTTGCGTTTTTTCTTTGCCCGTGGTTTCGGTTCGGGAGGCTTGATTGCTTCTGTGATGGACTTGGTAGGATACGTAGGTGTAGGTGTAGGCGGTAGTGGTAACGGCTGGGGAATGTCCATGTCCATGTCGATATCGACGTCGACAGCCTCAGCAGCGTGATCCTGGGTCAAGTACGATACGACGCTGCGGCCTAGTCCCTGGGCTGTTTTCTTCGCTATCGGATCCTTCCTCGATGGAAGGGGAGGGGGGTCCCAGTCCATATCCCACTTCTCAAATAGAGGGTTTAGAAGAGCAGCTTTAGCATTGTGTACGAACTGTGACAGAGGGCGTGGACCAGTGGTAAATGGTTTGTGATGAAAGGCAAGGAATGGAGCTGAATCGCGGCCATCAAATGCTGCCCAGTCCCAGGGAAGTTCAGGAGGGGATTTAGGCAGAGGATTCAGAGCTACAGTGGTATTGAGGGGATCTCGTTGCAGGCGCCGTAGCTGTTCGAGATCAGCATTGGTCTGTTCGAGGAGTAGGCGTTGTGATTTTATCCATTCGTCGAGCAAGGCGATCCTATGAAACAAACGCGTCAGACCAAGTTCAACGGTGGATAATACGTTCCTACGTTTCTGCTTGGCTCATGAAAGGAAAATTTGAGCAATGTCCGGGATCCGGGCCGATCAAGTCGATCTCTTTCTCCTTCCGTTACGATCGCACGATCGCCTCCTGTCTTTGCCTCCAAGGTATGGGGAAGATTGGATTGTAATTGCGCGTTCGAATACAAGGAATACGCTTCAGTTATCACCCCTCGTTAAGTCATTCGCCTTGGAAACATGTGTGGCGTACTCCCAGTCATGCGCCTCCGCCTCTGCGTCAAAGCTGATGAAATTCAACTTCGTCGCGACCCTGCCATGATCTAGCTTGTCACCTTCTCTTTATGGCGGTTCCGTCTTGCCAGCAACCTTGATTGTGCTCGACCACTGGCTGTGTGTTTTCTTCCTTCATACACGGCTCTCCTGCCGCTGTCCGTCGGCCCACCATGAGTATGACTTCCTCTCTGACGGCTCAGGATGCGCTCCTCAAAAGCGTCGTTCATATCATGCAAGACCTCAATCCCTCGAGATATCTCAGTGGTAAGCAGCCTCTCAGCTTCGTCTGGCGCATTCTCAATAATTGGGGTTCTCAGTGGCGGGTCTCTGTGTATGTCATTCGTCCCCTTGATTGGACATCATTTTCATGTTCTAGATGCTGGTTTATGACCACCTGTTGACGCTCGACGACGAAGTACGCTTCATATGGAAAGCGGCATGGAGTACGCCCAAAATCTTGTTCATAATCATGCGATATATGGTGCCAATCTTTGTCTTTGTACATCTTTTTCGTGAGCAGCCTACGTCTTCCATCTCTTCTACTACGACTGAAATGCCGTAGAAATATCTGGAACAGCAGTGTTATCTGATACAGTATGTTGTCTCTCTGAACTTCTCCCGCCATTTCTAATTGTTTCCACAGTTGTGAGTAGTATAGTTCGACAGACGTTGCATACGTTCATCTCCCCTCCCCCCTCTCCCAGTTGCAAAGTTTGGCTCGACTTGTCGGTATGCACTCCCCCCACATAACATCGTCGATTTTCAAATCTAATTATAACCAGGTCTTCATGGGAATTGTGACTCTGGGCTGTGGAAACTGTAAGACCCGCGGAGATTATCATCCATCTTGTCTAACATGCGCGTCTCAGTTCTCGTTCTTCTTCATCTATGGAATTTGTGGGACCGAAATACACGACTTATCACCTGGACGCTGGTGCTATTTGCTGTAACGCAAATAGCAAGCTTGGCATGTGGCATAGTAGTTCTCATTGGCATGACAGGTAAACCCACTACCCCAAGATCTGTTAGCTGGTGGTTGACCTCAACACAGAGACAGCGTATTTTCTACCAGGGTTGAATGTATGTGCGATGCATGACAAGAGGAACTTTGGCCTGGTGTGGATCCCAGGCGTAAGATATCAATACTGTCTATTTGCGGTTCTGGATCTCACGTATACTACTAGGTCGCTTTCGAGGTGATCATGTTTCTAACGGTCGTCTGGAACGCACTTCAAAGACCGAGATACGAGGACCAGGCGTTTTCTAAGGTCTTGTATAGGGATGGATTTCTGTATTTTTTGGTGCGTGGGGTTCCAAGTACTGCAGATCTTCTCTAATTTTCCTTTCTTAGATCTTGTTCCGTGAGTCTGTTGATTTAGCATTTGGATCCAATATCCTTACATCCAAGTAGTTCTTCGCCTCTTGAATGTCTGCATCTCATATATTGCACCTGTACGAGATCCCTTTCCTTATCCTTCCAGCGCACAACTCTAATCACAATATTCCTAAGTTGTCGTTATTGTACTTGGGGGTTTTGTAAGACATCCAGCTTTCTTCGTTCTTTCTCAAGCTTATCTGTTTCCATATAGCTTCATTTGGTGTTCGACAACGCTCGCCGTCACACGTCTTATTCTTAATCTTCGCAAATTAGTGGCGCATAAAGCTAAGGTGGAGGAACGACGGCCCAGCGTTGAGATATATTCCGTTCATGTTGTAGCATAGGGATGTACAGTCCGTGGCATATTCACAGCACACTCACTGTTCGAATCATTGGCCGATACGAACTTCTTTTCAATTGTATGTGTCTCGTGCTGTGGGGACATCTTGATTCTGGTGAGATAGACCAGCCTAGATACGTGCAGTGATGATTCTATCTATGCTCTCGAGTACCAATCGCTCGGTATCTATAACGAGGTGATCGATGAATAGCAGAAGAGTACTCTAGTCAAAACCTTCATGGTGGCGCCGAGTTCCTTATCATCTTTCAGCGGTACCGCTGATGACTCGCCTACCTCTGCGCTGTCAGTCTCTGACTGCATGAGCGGCATATAGCCGCGAAGACCCACTCAAGAGACCCACTCATTTGCGAAGCTGATGATTCACTTCTTGAACCTGAGGCGTGTTGGTCAGCTTGCAGGTCAGCAGAAGTATCATAGGGGGCTGGACTTTATGAGTAAGGCCGAAAGATAGTAGACGATAAAAGCCCCAGTGGAAGCCACACACACACCAATTCTTCACCCACTACATTCCCAAGCACAAGATGGTCTACACCAAGATATTCTTTACCGGCGCCACCGGTGCGTTTTTCTCATCTTGATCTGATCACATCGTTTTCTCACGGTCTGTCAGGCTACGTTGGTGGCTCTATTCTTACCAGACTGTTGTCCCACCCTCTTCGACGGGTGTTGGATATTACTGCCCTTGTTAGATCTGAGGAGAAGGCTGAAAAACTTCGTTCCCTGGGCTTGAAGGCAGTCTTCGGCTTTACTTCGGATGGAGCGCTGCTTGCTTCTCTGGCAGCCGAAGCTGATATTGTGTTTGCCTGCGTAGGTCATGCATCCTCTGTATTGTGTCGGATGCTTACGGTTGTTGTGGTATAGACCGATTGCGACGACGTCGAAGCCAACAAGGCTATTCTTGCTGGGCTGAAGGCGAGATTCGAACGAACGGGTGTCGCTCCTAGCTTGGTTCACACTGTGAGATACCTCTCATCTCCTAGTGGGTAGACTAAAGCGCTAACTGTTATATCAGTCGGGAACTGGTACCTCCATCACGCTGCAACTACTTTGTTCAATGCTCATCTATTTCAGGTGTCCTTTCGGTTCAAACGCAAGGCATGAAAGACTCGGAGACCGTGTACTCCGATATGAACATCCCTCTGATTGAGACACTGCCATTAAGCCAACCTCACCGTCCAGTTGACATCGCTATTGTAGAAGCTGACCAACAAGGTAAGGATCACTATGTTGCCAACGTATCGTCTGTTGTTGACACTTTCCGCAGGATATGTCAAGACGTACATCGTGGCCCCATCTTGCATCTACGGTCGCGCCACAGGACCCCTCGTAGAGCTCGGAATCCAACGACCGATGTCCATCCACGTGCCTCTCCTAGTCAAAACAAGTATCGCTCGAGGACAAGCTGGTATCGTCGGAGCAGGCGCAAACATATGGGCGAATGTAGACATTGATGAACGTGAGTCTCCATTTGGCTTTGCAAGTTCCCGCAGGCTAACCAACTTCTACACAAGTGACGGATCTGTACATCATCTTATTCGAAAATATCTTCAGCGCTACCTGGACTCCTTCCATCAAAGCATCTCCAGAGTTCCAGCATGGCCGACACGGCTTTTACTATGGTTCGAACGACGAACATCGCATGCTCGATCTTTCCAAGCAGTTAGCGAGTATTATGAACAACAGAGGCATTGGCACGGCAGAGCCAACACCTTTCACAGACAAGGAGCTTGAAGAAAACCCGCTTATCGTCTTCACATGTATGGGAGCCAACTCAAGGTGTACGTCGGACCGTAGCAAGGCCCTTGGCTGGAAACCGACGAAGACCACACAGGACTTCTTGGCCAGTATCGAGGAAGAGTTTTTGGCGGTTCATGCAAAGTAGAAGAGAAGATATGCGGAAGGGGTTGTTTATAGCGCAACTCTTGTGAAACATAGCCTAATAACCATATTGGAATGCTGATCTGTAGTGGGACATACGTCCTGGCATAAATACTGAAGTGAAAGTGCAACGTATCAAGAAAGCTCGCTACCGCGAGTGCTACTCTTCGATCGATATCGCACAACCCATGGGTGACGGAGGACGTCTGCCAGAGGTAAACGTTGGTGAGGTTCATGCTTCAGGAGCTACAGCCAAATATCAGTTTGCATCATTGGAACGAAGAGTGGACTGTGTACCTTTCCAACAAGATCCTTCGATTCGGCGGACATACCAGGAGGAAAGCGGAGATCCACTCGGGATATACGCTTGTATGTATCTACAAAAAGAGGTTATTATAATGGCAAAAATGTCCTGGTGAATTCGGCTTACCATGAACGCTACCCGGCACTTCGAACGGAGGACATCCATTCAAGAACTCGTACGTCAAGACGCCCAAAGCCCAGTGGTCAACGCATTCGGTGTGTTCCTTTCCTTCAACCATTTCTGGAGGAAGATAATCCAGAGTTCCGCACATTGTCTTCCTTCGGTTTCCCGGTGCGTGAACACTCCAGCCAAAGTCAGCAATCTTGAGTTCCCCGTTTATACCGAGGAGCAAGTTCTCGGGCTTGATATCGCGATGGATAACGTGCTTGCTATGGAGGTACATCAACGCGTCGGCCATCTGGTCGATGTAGCGCGAGCTCCGCTTCTCACTGAACTTGCCGAACTTGCTCAGCTGTCGGTAAAGCTCTCCCTTGCCGGCGAACTCGAGCATGAGGAAGATACGCTTCTCATCATGGAAGTAACCGTAGAGGCGGAGGACGTTGGGGTGGCGCAGATTCTGTTGGATTTCGATTTCACGCCGAGTCTGTTTCTCGACGCGGTTCTGGACTATTTCCGACTTGTAGAGGGTTTTGAGGGCGATGATGTAGTTGGGTTCGGTCTTTGTCCGAACCATGTAGACACGACCGAATTTGCCTTTGCCCAATGGTCGGCCCATGTCAAAGCAGTGAAGGTTCCATTCGCGCGTTGGGTGTTGCCTAACGAACGATCAATGATGGTCAGATAGCCTGTTACAAGTACTCACCTAGCTGAGCTCGAGTCAAGAGCTAGCTCCTTTGCAGCTTCACCGGTGACAGCCTCTCCCCGCTTTTCATTGTCGAGCTCCAGACCGCCATCGTAGCTGCCGATGTCTATCTGAGCGCTTGCTTGCTTCGCTGGTGCTTTCTCGTCGCCGGAGGGAGTTTGTGTTCGCAGAGTGGATGAGGATGTTGTTTTCGTTATCTTGGATGGCGCATTGGGAGCAGAGAACTTTGTGAGTAGCTTTGCGACGTTAGTTTGGCTGGGCTGCTTGCTGTGAAGGGGAGGTCTCGCTGAAGTCGAAGTTGTCTTGTTTTTGCCAGAAATCTCGAGCGCAGCGATTTGGCGAGTAACGGCAGCGACAGAAGACATGGTGAAGAGGTGCGCCGGATGCGTGCAGTCAAGGCAAGAGCCACGCTGAAATCAACCCCGGCCCTCGCGTGGGAGTCGGTTCGATTTGTCACGTGGACGCGGGATTGTTTCCCATTGTTTGGCTGCACTTCCTCCGAACCGCTTGGAATTATTGTTCCTGTCATTCACACGACAACCATGTCTCGCGTTCCAATCCCGACTTCCCGAGCAACGTCGCGCACGTCTACAAAGTCTCCTTCGACAC